>OX375872.1:107862091-109311543 GCA_947359465.1 Metellina segmentata | reverse complement strand
ACTGACTTGGACTGACTTGGCGAAAGACACATATTTGGCCAATCTGTGCCAAACAACACCAAGTATATGCACGGTATTGCTCTTGGACAGTCGCCAATAGTCTTTTGTGTTGCTCCAGTGTGACGTTAATTAATTACCTGGACTGCAGTAGCCGGGTTGGAAGAATAGTGGGACTCGATGCCACAAAGGCCATCATGTATGTGGGGTTGGTGTACGTTAAATCTGTCGTGGCCTAAAATGTCTTCACGGTGTCAGAGCGTTGAAGTAAGGAGGTACCAGCTTAGATGTTTACCTCGTGATTCGTGGTCCAAAATTACATGGCGTTGTCCTCGATTATTTCCCTTCGGTACTGGTACCAGACCGTCACCAATAGCTTATCATGTTGCTTTAGTGCGACGTTAATTCAACTACCGAACTAATTAACACTACAATGCATGATTTTTTAATTTCATCTGAAAAAAATATCTTTGATTTATATAACAGTGAAAGTTAATGAAAAAATATTTTTTTTAAATAAAATCTATGTTTTACTTTTTTTTTTTTTTTTTTTTGACAAAAAACTAAACTGTGCCAATTGGCTACACCATGCAGTAACACACTTCAACTGACATTTTGTTAACATTTTAATGCACCAAAAAATGTAAAAAAAACAATTGGTCTTATAGTAACAATTTTTTTTACCAGGAAAAAAATTATTATTTCGATGAATTTTGTTATTTTAATATGACGTTTTCTGCTTCTAACTTATATTTCGGAAGCAACAGACACATTTCTCAAAATAGAACATCCACCTACATATATTGTCAATTTTAAGAGCTGATGACACGAATCGAGATTTTTATCACATTTGCTGCATAGTGTTGCCGTTTGGAAACATTTATTGGAACTGGTATTAAAGAAAGAATATGTGTAGCCAAATGGCTACACTATGCACTGTAGGATTAAGTACCTACTTTCCTACCTACCCACTGTCAAGCAAACAGCAGCAAATGTATTTGAAGGTTTAAAAAATATTTTTCATATTAGTAATTTTGTAATTATTTACTTTCGAGGTGCATCACACAGAGGCAAAAAATAAACAACTTTAAGTGGAATGGGAAGTTGCATCTAACACACTGTACCTACTTAATAGACTTCACAGGGTAGAGTTTCCCATGCAGTGCACGCAAAAATCCCCAGCTTCAGGAATGCAAAACATGACACCACACTCAAAATAAACCCGTCTAGGATGACTATCCCAAACTCTCGTGAAACAAACCACTCATCGTTTGTTACCTCGACATCATATCATCAACTTTGTCATTCAAAATCTTCTCGTTTCTGCTCTTGAAATCATTTAATCCTGAATTCAAGCTCGTAACCTGAAGTATATTTAAATAATAGTAAGATGTTTTTCTCCAGCAAGGAGGGGGTCCCAGATATTAAAGAACAAAAACATAACAAACTATTCGGTTTCTTCATAAATATTCTAAGGCTCGGGACAGTGGCCTGAGGTTTTAGGCCATCCCATTTGCATTTAAAGTACTTTCGTGGGAAAAAGGGAAATGAGGAGATCTTTGGACTAGCTCAAGTCGGCAGCCCTTATCGGGAAACAGTGCTTTTCTTTGTCTCCAAATAAGGATCCCCCTCCTAACGAAGGGAAGAAAGAAGTAAATAAAGCAAAAAAGAGTAAAGTAAAACGCAGGAATGGATCACATCCGGCATTAGAGAGACTCGGAAGATATACTCGATTTGTTTCAAGCGCTGACTTAAGTTTGGGAAACAAATCGCGCCACTGTGCTTCGCAAGGAAAAAGGAAATACTGAAGTTTTCAAGCTGTCAAAACGATGTCACTCTCTCTCTCCCCCCTCGTGTTGCTTTCCTACAGCAGTTCTCTGATTATGTATGTTATTTATTTCTCCGCCGAGTTTTCTTTCGATTCATGCGGGAAGTTATGTTTCTTCATAATGCTGAATGGACTGAATTTCAGTGTATTAAAGAAATGTTTCTTTGGGGTGATTTTTTACGGAACAAATCGAAAGGGTTCCTCGATGGGCTCTCAGGTGAGATTTTCATTTATAAAACCGGCCAAATTATAGAAGCTTTCAAATTCTCGCGATGGAAGATACAATGTTAAAAATAATAATAGAAATATTAGTATAGAAGTATAAAATTATAACTAATAATTTTTACAATAAAATACAAAACGCTTTATATTATACACAAGAACATAAATGTAATACAATAAATTAATAAATTATAATTAAATTTAAAGTTACATGTGCCAATACTTTGAATGATGGGTAAGTAGTTCATTGTGGCCACACTAGAGCACCGCAACGGGCTATTGGCGACAATCCGGGATCATTCCGAGGACAACGCCTCATCATTTGGAACCACGGTTTGATGACGTTTTGGATGATGGGAAAATTTAAAAAGAAAACAAAAACATATAGTTCTATTATTACATTTCTAAATACAATGAATGAATTTTGGGCCTTATTGATTGCTTATTTACTTCTTTATTGGGTTTAGCTGTCCTTGAGACTACATAGAATGAAGCTCACCTACGTTTCCCTACATGAAACTAATCAACTGAAAGAATTTATGTAAGGTAAGCAGTTGAATTTAGGTTGCATTAAGGAGCAACTCAGCGGGCTATTTGCGAAGGTCTAGAATCCATCCCCAAGGGAAATATCACAGATCAACACCTCGTAGTTTTGAACCACGATCAAATGACGAGGTCCAGATCTAATCTGTCACCCCAATCACCAAACTTCCGCAACACGCCAAGGTAAGGACATTGGAGGCTTCGACCTTTTTAACATGCACTAGTCTCCCTGTACAAAACGGTTTGTGTTTGGATAGGCTGAAACTGGAAACTTTTCTAATCCGCGACTCTATCAATTGAACTACTGCAGCCTCTGCATAAGAGAAATATTGCAGAATAAAATTAGTATTCAAGCCTCGGATAATCATACAAGACGCAGCTTTACACTTCTGTCCCTCTGTGTAGACAAAATCAATAATATCCTTTATGGGCTCATTGGTGACTATATTGGACCAATAGATGTGTCTAGTTGTCATTATGAGTGTTGTGAGCAATAGTACACTACTAGAAAGTATCGTAAACCTCAGAAAGTTTACAATTTTCGAAATATTCAAATAAAATATTTATACACTACATATTTTACAGTCTTATCTACCGTATTAGCATTATACTAAAGTATGCGTTAAAATAGATAATGTTGTATTTTTCAATACGTTGTAATTAGGGAGTTTCTCAAAATGTGGGAACACTAATTGTTAACTCTGAGTAATTTAAAAAATTTTTAAATTTAACATTAATATTTTTTAGTGTAGTGTTTATAGGCCTAGAATACAATATACAATCATTAAAAAACAGAAGCTGTTCTCCAAAATTACTAAAAAAAAAGATTTAATTTCAAGATCCGTAAGTTACAGAAATTTGACATTGCTTTCCTATAAGTTACAGATTTTGGACATAGCTGGCCTGTGTTACAAAACTTTGGCATGTCCCAAAGTCTAATGACTTTCGTACATTGTTTTATTGCATTTTTGTTACATTATTATTATTGTTGTTGCTACATTACATTGTGTCAGAAAACGAAAGTTAATTTGCACGTTAGAAAGAAATCGTTATCTGCGTATTTGGATGATATAAATATCTATATATTTATATCATTCAAATACGCGAATTAACGAAAGAGTAAAATAAAAAGCAGGAGTATTCAACCAGAAAACGAAAGTTGAAACTAACCATCCAAGCGCGCTGAGAGCTGCAGACTGATTATAGATAGCGCTTCACAACTCACAAACCATTATTAAAGAATTCAGTTATTCAAAATGGCAGATCTCGTGAAAAAAGGTTAATGTGTCGAGTGGATGGCCCTATAGTATGGCCGCTCCGGTCTCCTGACATTACTCCACTCGACTTTGGGGTTAGGTAAAAGATGTTGTGTACCGAACAAAAGTTAATACTGTCGTGGAATTGAAACAAAAAAGATCCAAACAAATGTAGCTACTGAAACGTTCGTGGATTGAATTGGAATATCGTCTTGATATTCTTAGTGCTACGAAAGGATCTCATGTGTAAATTTACTAAGGTAGTAGAAAAAAAATTTTGAGTTATTCAATCTATTGTTATAACTAGTTTTAATGTAAGCCAATTCTTTTTTTTAATAAAATTTTTAAGTTGTACTGATCTTTTTGGGATACCTTGTATATTATTGTCTACTAATAGGTATAAATATATGACATCAGTCATTAGTTATAGATTGGCAATGCTTTAAAATTAGAGTAGATTTGAATATTTAAAAATTAGAGTAGATTTGAATATATTTTAAAATTAGAATTTTGTTCTTTCCGGTTTTCATATCATGAATTTGTTTAATTCTGTAAACTTTTATTACTAATTCCAAAAATTTTGGGTTTGGTACATTTTTGTGATTTTTTAAATAATATATATTTACACATCATACAAAAAGTAAATCAAGATCATAAAATAAAAATAACTTTATCCTTGAAAAAACTTGGAAAAGTTATAATCCCTATATATAATTAATCAAGAAAAAAAAGTTCTAAAAATCTAAGTTTCATCTTAAAAAATTTATTCAAAGAATCATAACAACCATAAAGCAGAAAATAAAATTTAAAAAAATATATTATTTAAAAAAAAGAAAAAAAAATTATTTACAATCTTATTGAGATTGTTGCTACATCACGTCCAAAATTAAGTAATGATCGACGCCGTCACCATTTGATATCGATCCTTACACGTTCCCGGACATGTTCCTAATAATGATAATAATAATGTATCTGCTAAATTCACTTTATTTTTCGATAAAAAAAACTATTAATCTGATGAAAAGAGATAATAATTAATGTTTTTAATAATGTTTTTGGACATCGGCCCCTTCGTAGCAAAAAAAAAAAAAAAAAAAGCATTTCGATCGTTACGTAATATTGACTTCGCATATTTAAAAATAAGAAAAGTATGTTTACTGCAAAGAAAGTGCACAAAAACACATAAAAATGTTTTTAAATGTTTAAAAAGCTATTTTAAAGGCAAATAAATGCAGTTTAAAGTACATACAATACATATTTTGTTTCAGATATAGAGCTATATCGATCGTTACTCGTGGACATCGCAAAATGCTAGAATGGCTGTGGTTTTGTTTGTTTGTTTATTCTTTAAACTTTTTTAAAGTAATTATGCCATCTACTGATAAAAAGAGTTAACAAACTATCGTTATACTCTATTCATTTTTTTTTCTGCAATTCTTTAAAACAATTTAATTATAATTTATTTTCTGGGTGATGTACGGATCAGTTAAAATTTTAGATGTCGAAAATCCGGCATTTTTAACTAAATAATTTAATTTTAATGATATTTACACCAAACTGTTGTAATAAATCATAGCAACTCTTGTCTCTGAACAGAACTAAAAACCCATTTAGAAAAAGAATTAATTTTAAGAGTTAAATTTACTTGCTGTCAAAGCTTAAAGTTATGAAATGTGTCTTGTTCCCACCTTTGAGATTTACCCAGTAATCTAAAGAAACCCAAAGATTAAGCGTACCTTAGGAGAACGGGGGTCGTGCTAGCCCAGTTGATAGAATAACGGATTAGCAACCGGAGGACTGCGAGTTCAAAACTTGGTCCACCTAAAGACCGTGATGTACACGGAGGGTTGATGCACGATAATTTGTCGTGGCCTCAAATGTCCTCACGTTGGCGGTGGTTGAGCTAATTAACTACATGCCTAAGGTGAACGCGCGTAGATTATATTAATATCTTAAAACATCCACAAAATTTAATCAATTTATTATTCGTTCATAAATAGTCACAGCTCTTTAAGACGAAAAAGATTTTAGTTGATTCCTCAAAACTCTGTTATTCCTGGGATGGTATTCCAGGATTCTATTCCAGGATTGCCGGATATTTAACCAAGATCTATTTTGTTTCGTATTATAAACTCTGATCTAAGTTCACTTTTCTGGAAATGTCATTTTATTTTATTATAAATACGGATTTTTTTATATTACATTTAGTGATTTTTTATATTACATTTAGTGATTTTTTATATTACATTTAGTGATTTTTTATATTACATTTAGTGATTTTTTTATATATATATCCAACACATTTTATAGTGAGATTTCTTGTGCATCATATTTTTTTCTAACATTGGTTCGGATTTATAAATAATCATATTTTGAGATCACTTATTCACAGTGGGGTAAATAAATACAAGAGAAGTTGCTTAGTTAACAAAGAGCTAGAAGGCACGAGCTTTAAAGGTAACCAAATCTGTAACTTCATAACCACATATTTAACCTAGTAAACAGAAGCAGCGCACAGATGTAAAAAAAAAGGATTACTTGCACTTTATTTCAAAATATCATAAATAATTTATACACGAAAAAAAAAATTGGAGGAGGGGGGAGGGTAATTATTGTTGCCCTCTGCATCATTAAAACAATTCATATTTTAATATATAATTGCATTCGTAAAAGAAGTTATCACCAATCTATCATTAAAAAAAATATACTATGTTAGTTAAATATGGGTGTGCACATTATTCTCAAAATCTATGTCATTCAATTTCCGTCATTATGGAAAACTGTGTACATCGGGATTTTAATGTCACTTTTTTTCAGGAAACGTATCAAACACACTAAGCCGAATGCTCTATAAAAACACTTAAAAATAGTATGTTTTCTCCTGAATCAGAATTCTGGAAAACCGAATTAAGAACAATTTTATTTTTATCATTGCAAAATTTGGATTGGAAAATTTAGAAGAATTTTATCAATGCAAAAATATTTTGCATCCACAATGTGGGTTTATTTTAATTTTGAACACATCTTTTTACACACACAAATGCATAATGTAAGACAGTCAAAGTATTATTCCTGTGATTAGAAACGATATCTCTAAAGATAATGAATGCTGAAAACACCTGATAAAAATTACATCAACTGTGCATGATGTCGAAAGAAAGAGAGATTGCCACAAATCCACAATTCTAGTAACATTTGAAAACAGATGTGGGCATATGTCTGGGGATTTGAATAAACGCAGAAAAATTAGCAATTCTTCCAAGTCGAAAAACAAAACAGAATCACAAAGTCATTGAATGAAATTGAATTAGAATAACCATAAAAGTGCACTTTAGAGTTTCGAGAACCATGAACTGAAAGAAAGCAACGTGCCAGTAGGGGAAACGGAATCAGCTGGCTGGTTCGAAGATAGCTAAATGATGCTTTTTCTTTCCAAATTATAAATGAGGAATGGAAAGACGAATCATAAATTTTCTTTACTTGTATATTTATTCCGAGAATAAATGTTTGGGAGGAATATTTGGCTATTTAAACTTCGAACACTGTATGTTTAATTTAACCGCCTTGTTCCTGTTTTTTTTTTTTAGAATCCTGAGAATGCTCGTTGTTAATTAGGATCACTCACACAGGAAACGTAGTCTCATCTTGATGATTCGAAAGTCCTTCAAAATAAAAATGGACGTCGATGTTAACATGAATATTCTATTTCCCTGTCAGAGGAGATGGTAGAGGAACGCGATTTATAACGTTAAACAGATTCACGCAGAGTGCATTCCTGAACGATAACATAAACTCTCCACGGTGATATTCCTTCTTATGAGAAGATCAAATACGCCTTCCATAAAGACGAATATTGCATGAAGATAGTTTTTCGCTACTATTCGGGTAAAGAAATAGCAATATAACATTTCCGGGGAAAGCACTATGTACCGGATAAAACGAGTTTTCAAACTGATGATGGTGCGTTACTGTTAAAATCTCAATGTTGCTGAAGGTTTTGTTGTTTTTTCTTAAGAATATTACATGCTAGCCATTAACAAGCCATGTCGAAAGATTTTATTACGACCATATCAATAATAGGTGCTTCAATTCAGTTTTTTTCCTAATAAGAAAGCAGCGTGTAAAGTGCCTACATATCATTCCTAAGCGAAATAAATGGCATGAAAAACCTCATTTTCGTGTAGTTGTATTATTGTCATCACGCTAAATATTTACTCGTTCAAATTAAATGGATACAATTAGTTGAT
Source organism: Metellina segmentata (assembly GCA_947359465.1). NCBI lineage: Eukaryota > Metazoa > Arthropoda > Arachnida > Araneae > Tetragnathidae > Metellina > Metellina segmentata. Next base: position 109,303,450 of record OX375872.1, on the reverse strand, counting down.
AGGAATAAAATATCAACATTTTTTTTCAAAACCAAATTTCTTGGCATTTGAAAAAAAATTTCTTAGCTCTGGAAAAAAATATTATGCATTCGCTAGAATTTGTATGCATCTCACTTATTCATGCTCTGATCATTTAATTTTATTTAGATTTAATTTGTGTAACTCAGACGATATAGAAAGCTAACAATGAAAAGTAAAACTCTCCACGACAAAAAAGTGTGGCGAAGAATTTCAATTAGGAAACATCTTACAGCATCAGCACTTTACCATGTGCATCAATTCTTTTCAAATCTTTTTTGTTCGCCACAGTAATTACAAAGGATAAAAACTCATCAAATTGTCAAAACGACAAAAAAAAAAAGCAACACATTCAGTAACAAAAACTAACTAAACATTCTTAGCATAAAATACTCACCTGATTTAAGAAATGAGTTATTCATAAAAAAAAGAGTTATATTCTTCTGTCTAGGTAATTTTGCAAGTACTCAGCTGTTACGTCATTAATAGTAAACAGCCATTTTTATAACAAAGTAGTACGTATTTTTGCAATAATTGCAATCGAAAATATAATATCAAGAACCAAAGTAATACATTACTATATCAATAGGGAATTAGTTATTACTATTTAATCATTGACATTTCCTTTTTCGATGATAATACTTATCTCATCTTTATTTCGTCAAAAAATTCTTACATTTGCAATTACTAGTTTTAATAGAAAAACGTGATTCATTAATATCCCAAATTGTTTTTTGAAAGAACGTTATTTTTTTCAGCCTTTAATTTACTGGTTACTCGATCTGCGGGGATGTTGCATCACGCTTTTACAACAGAATACATCACTAATCAATTTTTTCAGGAAGCTTTTTTCTATCAAACCATTAGCGAGACAATAAAAACAAAGAAGCTTTCAAACTAATGATTGCTGCTTTCCTCAAAAGAAAACGTAATTTGAGACAAAGTTATGGAGGTGTTATCAAAGATTAATGGTCTTTATTGAGATTTTCTAAGCTACACTTAAATTTTTAAAAACTCGAGATGAAAAATAGTAAATTTGGGTTGCGTGGCTAGGGTTTATAGCTGACATGTTGCTAAAATTAGCTGACATGTTTGACTGCTCTCAATAATTGCTAATATTGAACAAATAAGAACGAATGTGTTAATCATTTCCGATATTTTTACTTACCATATTTGACCTTACTGTGCTAGGCACAAGACAGACAGTATCAAATAATGGACATGCACACAAGGAAAGTTTCTACTGACACAGGACAGGGAAACATTCCCAGAGAGGAATAGATCCTGAAAGAAATCGAACCTGCGCCGCCTCCAACATAAAGTTGGTTACAGCAGTGAACATATCCACTTAGCCTCGATGGCCATATTGCATAGACAAGTACACATTCTGCTCTAATTTTTTGTATAAATGCTTTCCTTGAACATTATGTATTTGGTCACAAAGTATTTTAACTTTTGTGTTGCATTTCGTTGTATAAGCATTTCGTTTAAACTTGTTACGGTGTGTATGTAGGCATTTTAATTAGCGTGACACTGGAGCGACACAACGGACTATTGGCGAAGGTTCGGGATCAAACCCGAAGGAAAAATATCCTAGGAAAACATGGCATCATTTTGAATCACGGCCAGATGACGAGGCTACACGTGAGCTGGCACTCCTATGTCCAAACTTCCAGACCACGTCAACGTGAGGACATTCGACCGGTTTGAAATATGCTAAAATAAATATTGTACTTCACAATACATTGTAGTAAAGACAATATATACTAAATAGGATATATAAAGGATTATGCGGACAATATATACTAAACTGGATGTATAAAGAATTATGCGGACAATAAACAGGATATATAAAGGATTATGCGAATGTTTCAAGTATATAAGTATTTCCCCTTTTTAAATAGATCTAAATTATTCTAAATTATAATGAATGCTAATGAAATAATAATGATATTTGAAATGAAAATATGAAATAATAAATAGGAAAAATTTTGGTTGCGTATGCATATAAGTATATTGTATTCTATAATTCACACTAGGGTACGTATATAATAGCAATCCATTCTGTCCTTTTAATTCATGGCTTTCGTATTAGGAAAGATGTCTTTTCCAGGAAATTCCTTTAGAAGTTCTTCATATAAATCACTCGAAAAATATTATGATTGCTTTCCTGCTTCTTTTGTCAAATGATACTGAACAAATAATGAAAGAACTATTTCGCAAAAATGGCATAAAAGATTCAGTAATCTAGGGAAGAAAAATGAATTGTCATTAGAGTCAGCCAATAATTTATAGCGTGGCAGTTGTGAAATTTACATCAGACACAGTTTTATAAAATACTTGTCAAGTCCTTTTGAATCAGACAGATTTAATCTAATTTTGAGTTTAGAATCCAATTGCCACCATTAGAAATTTAACAGTTAATATTCAAATCAATTATAATCTATGGAAAAAGTAATTACCGTTTTATATGATGGTACAACAAATTCTGAGTCAATTAGAAAAAGCACGTTTTAAAAATATCATAAGCCACAAGCCAATTTCATAAACCAGATCTCGAAAGAATTTATTCTTAGTAAGAATTCATTCAGAATCAAACTGATATGAAGAGATATCATCCCTATTCAATATATTGAAATCGCGATTTCTTTACAGACATGAGCTTCACTGTAGCATTCCGAATCAGTTTAATACATTTTTTAATCATTATAAATTTTCAATCAATTTATTAAGTTCCTTCGTCTGTTGCAATTAAGCTATAAATTTCGAAAGCTTAAAATTATATTTATTATAAATATTTATTACAAATTTATTATAATTATCTCAATCAAACTAGATATATTCAGGACTAAAAGTCAGATGTATTTCAGAATAATGGTGCGCATTTAAAAATTATTTAATCCAAAAAATAATTTCATATCAAACTACAGAAATGTGTAACGAAATGACGTTTGGATTGAAGCATTAAAATAAATTGTTATTAATTGCAACGCAAGCAACACATTCACTTACAATGCCTTGTTTTCAGTTTTCCTTCTCCTAATAAATAAGGTTTTAATATGTAATCGAATTTTTTTATTTGATCTTGATGTTCGCTTTATCAAAGGCGCATTGAAAATTGAAAAAGAGAGAGAGAGAATTCGTGCTTTTCTATAGTCAGTAAAAAATGCACCCTGAAAAAAGTGACTTATTTTTCAAGAACACGGACATTCTGTCAGTTAAGTCCTTGTCACTTGAAGGGAAAAGATAGCTTAATCTTATGACGACATGAAAAGCGATGGGAAAAAGGTCTCACGTTATAGTGCACAAATTGATGACAGATACAGTATATAGGAAAGCCATGCATCCTCGATAAGTTGCTGATTTTAAACAAGTTTTGAGATTGATGTATTGCCATCTATGCAGCTTTCAAAATTGGATCTTCGATTGATGGTACAAATCTAAGTCTGGTGTCAGAAACATGAAAAATTAAGTTCACGTATGGGTGCAATCTGGGTTTGGATCGATGTCGATTGCGTTTTCAATTTTTAAGAAATTAAATGCATTCTAAATTTCTTGAAGTCGCCGCTCTATCTTCATGGTATATTAGGATTTCAGATGTTATCTTTTTACTTATTTAATGGAGCTCAATCTGAAATTTAGTTTTCGTGCATTTATCTAAATTTCTCTTAAAGACAGGCTTTGGATCGTAGTTGTAATAAGAAAAAGAATGTTTAGTGACATATAACGCGTTTAATTACTTTTCTCGTAGCTGAATAAAAGCAAAATAATGGAATTATCCCTTAAATGTTGTAGAACTCATAAACGTCTGCAACTCAATTTTGAAGATGTTTCGAAGGTCAACGACAAATCCTCTTGCATTAAAAATAGTTGGAATTGACTATACAACTTTAGTTATAAGCTAAATAAATAGATAATGAAAGTATTTGATTGCACATTGTTAACAAAACTACTACAAGAAATTTATGAACATAAATAAAATTATGCTTTTAGCTGTACACAAAATTCTGAGCATGATTACACATAAACAATTACTAAACAATTTTGTGGACACTTCAGAACACTTATTTGAAAATATAGCGTTTCTTAGCATGGATTGACTCCATTGGGGGAAACTGTTTGGTTTGGTTGAATATGTTTCAAGGTCAGAGACGAAACCTTTTGCTTTGAAATAATTATTTATAAAGCCAAATTGGTTCAACATTTAATAAGCCCCACAGTTAAAGACATATACCATAGTTTAAATCAAGCAGCATGCTGCTGTTGCTAAATTTGCAGATGGTAGAACAGAATTTAAAGCCCATTTTCTGTACAAAAAGACGGATAATCTCGAAGAAATTCTCAAGGTTTTTAATTAATAGAAGACAGTTTGTGTTAAGTATATGTTAATGCGTTTAAAAGAAATACGTATATAAGAACCATCTTTGGTCTCCCAAATCATGAGCGGCCACTCTTTGGAGAAACTTTTACCCCTCTGAGCTTTGAGAGATTGTCGAGTAAAATAGTGTTGCTTTTATGCCACAACTTTCTTAATGACTAACTAACTAGATCTTTCTAAAGAATTCATGGATTCGTCAAGAAAGATTGTATTGGTTCTTTCTATAGGATAGAGATAGAGAGAGAGTGTGAATACTTTTTTAAGATATAGTTGGTCATTTCTTTATAATAGAATCCTTTAGAACAATTCTATTGACTCATTTTGAAGAATAGAAATCCTTTGTATAGAATCTATTGCCCATTTCCTAAAAATAAAATCTTTTGGAATGATTCTATTAATTTCATTCTGCAGAATACAATAATTTGTAAAAATATTGTATTGTCCATTTCTTAGAATAGAATCCTACGGAACGATTATATTTACTCATTCTGCAGAATCATTAGTAAAGATTCTACTGCACATTTCCTTCGAACATATTCCTTTGGAAAGATTCTATTGGTCAAGATCAATATTGGTTAGAAGTTATGCGTATAAGACTGCTGGTAGTCTACTATTATAAAAGGAAGTGTTTGTCTGTTTGTTTGTTTGTTTCTTGCCCGCGAAGTCCTGACGAATCTATGGCAGTTACAGTAATGGGATTTGGCACACAGATAAAAAATTTTGCAATTTTAGGGTCAAGACGAATTTTAAAATTCAATCTAGAACATTTTAAAATGAATTTAATAGTTTTTTTTCACTATTCTTCATTCTATACTGCGGCAATTCCGAGAAAAGAAGAAACATCAAAATTTGGACTTTTCGCCCTCACGTGTCACCTTGACGTCATCCTTTGGAACTATGCCAGATTTTTCATCTCTGGGGAGAGAACACATTCGAATGACCTTCGTTTGTTTCAAGATTCATTCATTGAGATTTCCTTCGAAAAGGATTCCAGTAAAGCGAAATATTACTAAGTTATCACTGGGGGTTCTTAACTGCTTTTTTCTATCCCAGCGATCGTTAAAGGTAGAATAAAAATTTTACCGGATTTGAAATTTGCGGAAAATTTTACAACAGATTATTCGTTTGATTTTCTTTTAATCTTTTATATTTTCACAAGAGATAGTGACGTCACGTGAACTTTCGCTTTCCAAAAATAAACAGATTGCATTTTCTGCCCTTCGCGTTAAAATAAAAATAAAAACAGGTTTTCATTTTAGCGAAGGAGAGCAAAGAAATAAAAACATATTGACTGGGATTGTTAAGGTCTTTTTTCATTAAATCGGAATCGTTAAAGACAGATTGAAAATTTCAACGGCACCTGAAAAAATCTTTGAAATCTTTGAATCACATTTCTCTTTTGAAATCTGCACCTGATCCAATCCAATCTGAAAAATTTTGCACCAGATGAAAACCAAACACCACGGGCACGGGCAACGCCGGGCTACCAACGCAGTGGCTAGTAGTGTATAATTAAGCGCTGAACCGTTCCCAAGATTAAGGAACTTCATAGTTTTATAGGGAGAACTATTGTAATAGTGCTTTAAAAGCAATCAAATGCATTAAACACGAGAAACAACATGAAATAATAAAATGTAAATCTTATTCTTCAATCGGATGATCAAGAGAGAAAAACAAAAAATACATGTAATTTTCATTAAATCTATAAATAAATTAAGTAGAATTACCGTTTTGAAAGAGAAAATGCACAACGATTTTGCGTGTATTCTCTTACTATAAAAGTGGAGCTGGATTACTGTTTGCCAATTAATTAGCATTTATTAATTAATGATATTTGTATCGTCCAGACGATAGAATAAATATCAATTGGCATTTTTGGTACTCTAGTGTCATTTGCTTATTAAGAAAGAAACATAGTATTAAATACTCTTGAAACGCTTACTTTGATATTAATTGATGTCTTTTATTAGCTTAGAAATAAAGAATGAAACTTTTTGACGAAATAATACAATTTATTAAATGATCAAATGCATTTCGTGTGATTGGAATTACTTCCTATTTTCTGTGGTAACTTCGGAGATACTTTGCGCTAATTATCTTTTTAAGCAGTTTTATAAATTTTTTTATTTAGATAATATCTATACCACGAATTATCTTATCAGATTTCAACCTGTAATGACATTATATAATTTGCCTAATTAAAACTTATTATAGTAGAACCAATTAAAATAAAATCTACTTTTCCAGTGAAGTAAATTATACGAGCTTATTAAAGTTTTACCCGATTCTTGGTCGAAACTAATTGTTGTTGTTAACCATAGAAATATTGATCTGGTAGTTTCATCTTCAGGCTATAACGCCCAAGAGATCACACTTATGTATTACTAATTACCTGATGTGCTTTCTCTCACTTTTATCATCTCCAAAAATATTTAAAATATCATAGAACATAAATTTAATGAATGTACAGTTATTGAAGACATTTTTTCCGCTCAGATCTAATAAAATGCACTAGATTATAAATCAGACTTATTTATTTACGAATTAAAATTATGCCATTAGTGAAAAGTCCGATCAAATCTAAGGTTTTTATTCGATACAGCACTCCACAACGTATTTACGAGTAATTTATTCAAGCCAAACGGACTTCCAAAGCTTAATTGTTATCAATTCATCAGTGGCTGAGCCGTGGAAGTAACATTCAGCAACCGCACAAGAGGAATATTAACGTGTCAGTGGGGCAGTTATCAATAGCCAGGGATGTTTCAGCCCTTGCAAATCGTTTCCTGAAGACTTAAGGTATCATTAATCTGAAGTCTGTGTCACTGAATCTATACAGGACGTCGAAAACAAATGTTTTCGGTTTCCATTCGCGAAGAGAATGCTTTTGAGATGAACTCACCATTAATTAGTTCGATGAACCGCAGATAATAGTCCACTCTCAAAATGACCATTTCAAGTAATGTTCCGTTTTAGGGACTCGCAACACTTAATAAATAATATTGAAAGGTTGTTTGGCGAAAGGTTTACACAAATGTTACGTGCTGTGCTTTCTATTTAATTCAGTTTCAATGCTTGTAAAAAGTTCTGAATAAACTAGAATGACTATTCAATTTTTATCATGAATGGAAAATGCTGTTTCACATTTTATTCAGTTATAATTCATGTAAAAAGCTTCAAAAAAACTATAATGAATAACAAAAATTTATAATTTCAATTACCATGTTACAATTTTTCAACAATTAACCCTACAATGCATGATTTTTTATTTTCATCTGAAAAAAAAAATACATTTGATTTCTGTAACAGTGTAAGTCAATAAAAAAATAAACTATGTTTTACTTTATTATTTTTTTTTTTACAAAAAAACTAAACTGTGCCGTTTGGCTATACCATGCAGCAACCCACTTCAACTGACATTTTGTTAACATTTTGATGCTCAAAAAATTGTAAAAAAACCATTGGTCTTATGGTACCAATTTTTTTTAACATGAAAAAATTAATATTTCGATGAATTTTGTTATTTTAGTATGACGTTTTCTGCTTCTAACTTATATTTCGGAAGCAACAGACGCATTTCTCAAAATAGAACTTCCACCTCCATCTATTGTCAATTTTAAGAGCTGATGGCACGAATCGAGATTTTTATCATATTTGCTGCATTGTGTTGCCTTTTGGAAACAGTTATTGGAGTTGGTATTGGTGAAAGAATATGTGTAGCCAAATGGCTAAACTATTTACTGTAGGGTTAACCCTCCAAGTGGTTACGACGAGACATCTTGCCCATCAAGATCTGAACAAGTGTGCTAATCTTATCTTCAAGTCTTCAAATGAGATATCTTATCATCAAGATTTTGGCGATTATCTATCTATCTATCTATCTATTTTTATATATATATATATATATATATATATATATATATATATATATATATAGAGAGAGAGAGAGAGAGAGATAGATAGATAGATAGATAGATAGATAGATCGCCAATATCTTGATGATAAGATATCTCACTTGAATATATTCTCTCTACAAATCTACACCGTTTGACCCCTCCACACCAAATTTAGTACACGTATACTTTGGAATACTACGGAACACATTGGCTATTACTTTCCTGTCTTCAGACCAGTCTGTAGCACTTACGACCTTGAAAATTGGCACACAGATAGTCCTAAAAGTGCCACTTGAAACCCCAATTTTAAAATCTTAAGTGTGTTTCCCTGCCATAAATGTACATGGACGAGGAAACTCGTTCTACAAAATTTGTGTTTTTGGGTTAACTCAGGGAAATGTTGCGGTAATATTTTAGCTATGGCGGTCATATTTGAAACCCGAGCAACGCCGAAATATTCAGTTAGTTTAATATAAATGGATCAAAATCGGGTCAGTTGTTATTGTAATAACTAAATATCTCGTCCATTAAGATCTGGTCAGTTTTACTAATGGCAACGTACCTCATCGAGACAACCATCAAGAGGTAGGTAATTAATTAACGTCGCACTGGAACAACTCAACGGACTATTGACGACGGTCTGAGATCAATCCACCACCAGGAAACTTAAGTGTTCTCGTTTGATTGGAATTTAAACTTTCATTTTTCTAAAATAACTGTTTTGAATAATGGTACGCAGATTTTGGTTTCACTTGTAATATGCAAATGCACTTACACTTCCTCGTTTTGGGGTGAGAAGAAATAAGTAATAAAAACGTAACTATTGCAGATTGTTTGTCTGATTATTTCTATACCAAAGGCTTCAAAAAGACTAATGAAGATGGAGATAAAAGGATGATTAAGCTATCTGTATAGGTATTTTCGTGAAGCAAAACTCCCGCCATCATTAGGAACAAAGTAAACATGGAAAAAATATGTGTTCAAATATTATCTTTGAACAGTGTTATCACCACTCACTTTTCTAATTCACATGGCAACACAGCAAAAATATCATATTTAAAATGTATATATATATATATATATATATATATATATATATATATATATTTCAATTTTACCCTGGTGATGATAGATGTTTTGTAGCACCAAAATACATTTCTTTATTTTTTTTTATCGTTTTACTTTTATCTGTTATAGTTTTCGGAGTTATGAATGCGTTAGCTACCAGTTTGGATATTGCTTCACCTTCTACTTTGACTATCTTCCCTTATATTTAAAATTGTAAGAAAATTATAAGTAAGAGTTTCGATGAAAAAATGTACGATAAAGTTATTTTGATTTGATTTCACAACAAACAGCAGCACATATATAATAATTTGACATTTGAACAGTATTCCCTACGGCTATATGCATGAAAAGAAGTTTCATTTTCGTAGTATACTTATTTTGATCTACATTCAATCCAATATGAAAGGATTGTCTGGTGTTGAAGATTCGAAAAGACATTGATACGGATAAACTAAACCCCTCTGCTCCTATTAGATTCAAAAGAATGCTACTTGATCTTTTGACGCTTCAGAAAACCTTCGAAAGTCGAATCAATAAAAATAAAAACTGGAAACGAGTTTCGAAATACCCCTGCATGAATATTTGTACGCTTTGGAGCATTGAATATTTCTTTTCAGTTTTCGCTTGAAGTTTGTGAATTATTTCTCAAACGCAGATTTTGGTTTCACTTGTAATATGCAAATGCACTTACACTTCCTCGTTTTGGGGTGAGAAGAAATAAGTAATAAAAACGTAACTATTGCAGATTGTTTGTCTGATTATTTCTAGGAGCAGGGAATTTGGAATGAGGATCAATTTCACGGCTCTCTAAGTCGTCGCAAATTCAGCCGCCGATTCTTCCCCTAAGGAATCCTTTTATTTCTTCCACCACATTTCGCATTGTCATCGTCCCCGCGCATTAAGCATCCAAGCGGCAGAAACAAATGTGATTTCCGAAAATTCTTTAATTCAAATTTCCGGATCTATTAGACGGTTTTATTTAGAACAAACACATACCGCGCCGTTGTTTCCAAAAAGAATCGTGGATATACCATAGAAAGAACTATCCCTACACGACAATGTGATTTTAATAATTATTATTAAAGTCATTGGATGGTGTGGTAATCACCATTAATGATAATCTTGAAGCTGAGGATCGGAGAAGTTTGGAAGTCGGAGGTATTCACTTCTTTATGAGCTTGAGTCTTGATTTCCATGTCACTGCTTCCTCAACTTATCCTGTCTACCGTCCGTGAACGGAACGGATTAGCAACCGAAGAAGAAATTGGAGACATCTAAACTTCTTACGACTTACAAGAAGCATCACATGTAAAACCTCATTTGGATTAAAAGTTGTTTTGCAAATATCTCACTCATTTATTCATGCATAATCCAGGACGCCTAACTTGCCCATGGGGGTTTGAGGTTCGAAGTGGGACAGGTAGGACAATTACTACGAATTGTATGCATAGCCCTCCAAAGGATTTTGAAGAGATATCTCGTCCATCAAGATCTGACCAATTTTCTTTATGACGAGGTATCTCATCTCGATATATGACTAATGTTTTAATGATTACATGATCAAGTTCTCGTCAGTTTTCTTCAAAAAGCGAGATATATCCCGTCCATCAAGATCAGGTCAGTTAAGCAATGATGAGACAACCACCAACCACCAACTGATCTTCAACATTACAAGGGTACATCCAACAGTTATTTATGAAGCACTCAATTATTAAATTGCCTGGTACAGCTACATTCTACGTTTATAAGCGGTGGCAACGGCATTGGCGATTTTTTTTTTTTTTTGGCGTACTTATAGTAGCGAGTTACGGAAGATTAAGGCGCACCTCATCTGTCTTTACCGATACTGGGGTTTTCATGGCAACCTCGGCAAACGGTAACTTTTAATTTTTTTATATATTTTATTTTTTTTTATGTATTTATATTTATATATTTATATTTATATATTTATATATTTATAAATTTATATATTTATATATTTATACATATTTTATGTATATTATTTTTTATGCATATTATTTTGAATATTCTAGAAATTTCTTCCAAAATCAGTTAAAGTCGTTTAATTTCATTTGTTCGTTTGATTTTTTCTTTGCTTCCATTGGTTATTTTGATTTTAAAATATCCTTTGATCGCATTGGTCTTTTTAAATTTTTTTTCTGTGATACCATTGGTTAATTTTTTTGTATTTCTGCAGTTATGGAATTTTTATATTGTTATAAAATTTTTCATGAAACGTTTAAGAGTTTTGTTTTTTGCCATTTGTAAAATTTTCGTTTTTTTTTCCCCTGAACATTTCTGATTAATCAGGTTGTATTATTTCTTGCTTTTTTTCTTTTAAAAACATTTGTCTTTTCAAAAAGCCTACTGTATTTAGTGCAGTTGATAAGTTTCAGGGTATTCTTACCCAACATTAGCAGCTCTTCTGCTGGTTCAAATGTGTTTTGAAATGTTTTTAAGCTTACTACTTCTTGCGAAAGTTTATTTAAAATATGGTTTTCAAAACGTTCTCAAATATGTTTTCAAGTTTTCATTTTCCGTTGTAAAAATAAAAATATTGTTTGAAGAAAAAGAGTGGTGAAATAATTCTTTCCTTGGAGACTTTAGAAGTTCGCCAAAAAAATCGCCAGGGCAGTTGCCACCGCTCTTAAACGTAGAGTGTAGCTGTACCAATTGCCTTTACTCCTAGTGGAGGTAAGTCTTTAATTACAGTCGCACTGGAGTCTATTGGCACACAACAGTCTATTGGCGACGGTCTGGGATAAATCCCCGTTTGGAAAGCTTCTAGGACAACACCACGTAATTTTGAATCACGTTCAGATGACACTCCTAATAGTGACAAATACGCACTGACAAACCTAGATTCGAACTCAGAATGTACTGGGTGGGAAACAAACACTAAGACCACTTTGGCTAACTAAACATTACCTATGACACGCTGTTCTACTTTGGTTATTTGGTTCTACTTTGGTTTGGTGTTTTAAAAGTTATTTTTGAACTACCACAGAATTTTGATGTAGGGCATGCCGCACTTTTAGACACATATTTTGTACACGACTATCCAACTATTTCCCAATTCCTTACAAACATCCGAAATAAGCAGTACAATTTTTTAAATTTCATTACTTCCTTAATTTAATTTGAGTGTTTCGAGGCATTTCTGCTACTGTCTGAATGACAGGTAGGTAGTTAAATTATCTTATCAACGGGGCAATAAAACGAGCGATCACCAAAGGTCCAGGGTCCGTCCCAAAGGGAAAGATCCGAGAAAAACACCTCTTAAGTTTGAACCACGGTCAGATGACGAGGTCAACACCTGAGATGGCACCCTTCTCCAGACTTCCACACGTAACGCAAGGACAATTAAGGACGCGGCAGGTTTAACGTGCGCCAGCCCTACGTACACGACGATCTTCGGTTTAATGAAATTTCGAGGTGGCAACCGTCTGGTTGCTAATCCGGACTTTACCACATAGACTACCGCAACTGCATAATAAAACTAGACATCAGTTAATGAAATTACGGATACAATAGCTACAAAATGTGTACATTTGCAGATGGATAAGCCTTTGTTTTTCGAAATGCATTGTTCTTTTGAAAACGATGTTATTTTTTAGCTGTTTCATTTGCTATGAAAGATGGTGAAAATAATCCTTCAAAGCTGTATTGTGTAATTCATCCTTCCTTAATGAAAGCATTCTTTTGGCTTTTCAAAGAATAATGGTGTTAAATGAAAAAGAGAATTAACAGTACTAAATTCAGTAAGTTTAAACAATACTTGGCGACTGAATACAGAGTAGTCATATTTTATTCAACAAACAATCCCTACTCGGAATAAGTTAAACGCAAGAGAAAGGAAGAGTTAGCTTTAATTTAACACTCCATTTTGTTAGTAAATTTAATTGCAATAAGCATTATTTAAGTAGAACATTTGTCTCTTAGATTTTTTTCTAATCATATAAACATTGGCAACCGAAACCCTGTGATTTAATTATTGATCTTCTCGTAAACAACCCATTTTGGTCACAACTGTTAGCCGTTGACTCTCCTTTTGAGAAAATATTACAAATAATTATAATTATAGAAGAAAGAGCCCCTTCAAAATACAACCGTTGAAATTGATTTCAGTTTTTGCATCATAAAATATTAAGTTAAAAGGCAGTAAAATTAGAAACGTTTATTAATCTAAACCACATTTATTTCCTTAGATAATACCAGCTTGAGTATTTGACTAAATATGTAATTAAAATGCAAAGGTGGTGATGCTCAATAACTTTTGATGTGCCTAATAATCAAACAGAATCCGAATAGACTGCTTTGACTCCAATCAAAATACATCAAAAAGTTATCTGACCGAAATGTATCACAATATCATATTTTAAGATGCATGTTGTAACTATTTGGAGATACTCTCTAAAAGAGAACGCGTTCAGTTCGCTGAATCATCGCTGTCCAAAGAAAGCATCAAACTAGGCGATATCGATGTCAATGTTTTCAAAACATCGATGTATTGGAATCGATGTTTTTACGTTCTCTATGTTTTATTTTTAAATGAAAAAAGTACCGTTATAAAAATTTAAAAAATAATCAAGTAGCATAATTTTCATAATCAGCAAATTGTACATACTTTTAGATCCAAGTGGCCAAGCGTGAATGGTCTGAAAAGTAGGGATGCGACATCGATGTTTTCAAAACATTAATTTTTATAAAAAAAACATCGATGTATTGGAGTCAATGTAGTATCACTAGTTGCTAAACCAGTTTTAAAAAATGGGGAAAAAAGTTTAAATACACTGAATTTTAAAAACATCGATGGTGTGGCGGAGATGTATTATCAACATCGATGTTTTGCTGTCGATGACGCATCACTAGGTGCTAAACCAGTTTTAAGAAATGGGGGGAAAAGTTTAAATACACTGAATTTTAAAAACATCGATGTTTTTGGGGTGATGTATTATAAAAATCGATGTTTTAATTTTGAAGATCGATGTTTCAAAACATCGATGTTTTAATTTTGAAGATCGAAGTTTCAAAACATCGATGTTTTAATTTTGAAGATCGAAGTTTCAAAACATCGATGTTTTGCTGTTGTTGTATCATCACTAGTTGCTAAACCAGTTTTAAGGAATGGAGGGAAAAAGTTTAAATACACTGAATTTTAAAAACATCGATGTTTTTGGGTGCGATGTATTATAAACATCGTTGTTTTAATTTTGAACATCGATGTTTCAAAACATCAATGTTTTGCTGTCGATGTCGTATCACTACATGAAACTATAGTGTTAAATATCAAAGCTTTCTAAAGTGGAATTTTCAGAACATTAATTCCTGTATCAAATACTTTGTTTATCTTGCAGAGAGAACGAGGATAAGTACGCAATACGTTAACTTTTAGACTTAAATTACATTGAAATGAAGCAAATTTATCTTTTTAGAGTCAAAAGAACCGATTGTGGAAGGAAACAAATATATCGATTTTTGCGTCTCATCTTCAGTTCTAATTCGACCCATCTTCTTTCTGCTGTTCGTTAACGGAATAAATGTCTCATTAAATTTCCGGCACAATTACCATTGAAACCGAAGAAGAGCTCATGGGGTAAGAGATGGAATTGATTGTGCAATGTCTAATGAGAATATTTACTTACTGGGTGAAATTATGTATGACAATAAAAGTCGCCGAAATCATATTAGCTTAGTGGCTTGATTTGAAAGACAATTACTAATGTTCTCTGTTGATTGTTTGCTTCTGTATTTGAAGCGTGGTTAACTGTATAACTAAAAATAACAGAAGTGTACTCATTAGATAACCTTCCTGGTCTTATGAGCTAAACGACAATGCACTTCTTCAGCTTCTATTTTTTTACAAAGCAGAATGCAAAATTTTCAGACTCGAAAGTAAATAAAAAGATACTAATGTCTTAACATTAAAAAACCAAAGAATCCTTTCTTTAAAGAGCTTTTTCTCTTTCCAATTTCATAGGACAAAAATCTGCTTATTAAGGCTATGCACATCAATTTCATTACTTGATTTGAAAGTCTGATGAAAATAAGTATTTTATCTGCATATAAATAGATGAAAATAATTATTTTATCTGCAGATATATATCTGCATATTTTATATGTATATATACACTACCCTACAATAATCGACCGGACGCCAGTCGATTTGCATAAAATCCGACTACTTGTTTGTGGGTGCTTTTCGTGGTATGGCCTGGGAACCTTACATATTGTTCCTGGTAAATTCAACGCCGACGACTACATGAACATTTTGGTCAATCAGGTTCTTCCTACTCTCTGGCAATTTTATGGAATGGGCGAATGTAACTTCCAGGACGACAACGCTCCATGTAATGTTGCAGCCGCTGTTAAGCAGTGGTATCAATATATGGGTGTAAAACTTCTTCCTTGGCCAGCTCAGAGTCCCGACCTAAACCCCATAGAACATTTGTGGGACGAGTTAGAGAGACGCTTACGGACCAGGGAATCACGTCCGAAATCTACAGCTGATCTGGCGACATTCTTGCTGCAGGAATGGACACAAACACCCATAGCTGTGTATCAAAATCTTGTTGAAAGTATGCCCAGAAGGGTTGCTAGTGTAATATCTGAACGGAGGGACCATCCCCTTTTAAAGCATGTATTATTTCCCTAATACCGTCACATCTTGCTGTCCGGTCCATTATTGTAGGTTCATGTATATGCATTTATATATGTATTTTTGAACAATTATATACATCTGCACTTTTGTAAGCATGAATTGCGTTGAAACTAGTCCATACCTTGTAATTTCAATGATTAAAATCATAAAAGTATACAACCTGTTAATTTATACATATATGATAATGCATTCAATGTAAATAAAATTCAGTGAACCCTTCCGATTTTAGAAACCCTTGTTTAATTTCGTTATTAAATTACTTCCTACGAAATACTGAAATTCTTATATTCTGCTAATCGTAATTTTAATCAAAAAAGGTGAATAAAATTATTAAAAGGTATGATTAATAAAACTAGAATGTACTTTTAAAACTTCTATTGTTAAAACTGCAACGACAAATTTTTTAACACAATTATTTCCCATCAAAGGAAACCCTTTTCGTCTAGAGAGAAATACACACACACAAGACTTAGTATAATTAATTGAAAACATCTTTTAAAAGAATATGATTTTCAATTGTAATAATCTCATACGTTGCAAAACTGGTAAAATACTACTGTGTTCTCTGTATTCGAAAACCGTAATGAAACACCGCGCGTTCGTGATGCATTAGCGATTTCCCACTCAGAACAGTTTAAAATTAAAATTTGCAAACTGCAGTTGGAAGATAGCTAATCAATAAAACAGTTATCGCATGTGTTTGCGATTCTAGACACCAACCGCAATATGTAAGTCTTCAATTGTGTCACGATACGTACGGAATATACTAAAGTTAGAATTAGAAATATTTGTAGGATTTTCGCTTCAGAACATATGCAGTTACATGTGTACAGGGTATGGTAGAACACAAAAGTTTGAGAGTCGAGTAAACAAACTACTCTTGCAGTTATTATCCTATTGTTTATAAAATTATAGAATGTTGTTTTACTAAAAAGGATGTGTGTGTGTGTATATATATATATATATATATATATATATATATATATATATACATATATATATATACATATACATATATAGATAGATAGATAAATATATATACATAGTTTGGTCCAATATATTAAGTCTTGGAGAATTTATTACATAGAACATATGATGGTAATATATTTTAATAAATCTTCAAAAATTGATGCACTTGAGTATTCATTTCCCATGAATTACAAAAAGGGCAGTTTACACAATAGTTTGTATGCATATACATCTAATTAACTTTATCTAGTGTATCAGTCAACCGTAAAACAAAAAATAGTTTTGTAATAAAATACCTGTAATTTAAAAAAAGAAACTTTAAGCAACGTTTTAAACCAAAATGTCAAAATTTGGTTATTTTAGAGGTGATATGGTGCAATAACAGTATTTGGCACATATGTTCCAAACAACGTCAAATAAATACAACGAGGGATGGAAAAAAGACAAAATCCTGAGAGAGTTAAAACAAAGGGAGGACAAGATCACTGTGGTATATGGTGTTGTGTGTTATTATATATTTCCTTTTCTTTTAGCTCTTTAATTGTTTTGCGTATTTGAATGGTATAAATATTTTTCTGTCAGAGATAGTTACAGCTTTTGAGCACTCTTCTGTCAGTGTGTTATTATTATTTTTTTAATTGTTGTATCTAACTTTTTTTTATTATCTTTTTGTCGTTATTTCTAAAAACAATTTTAATATTTTTGTTTGTTATAATTATAATTACATGTATATATTTATATACATTTCACGCATATTAATACAAAAAGATTTTCAAGTAAATCGATTAAAACCAGTTACGCCGGAAACATTTTGAAATCAGAAGAATGTCAAAATGAGAAGAGATCGTTTTTACAGAAGACTATACTTTTCTTCTATATTTCTGATTCAATAAATGTATAATGCCGTCAAAAAGTATCATAATTGAAAATTTATTTTTGCTAGCCACACAGTTTGATATAATTAATTTTTTTCCGCAAAAATTACCAACGCCAATATTTTCTGGGCTTATCATTCTAGACTGTCTGTCGCTAAGAAAAGGCCACTTGAAGCCAATGAAGACCGAATAACATTTTCCTCTTTGATCTGAATGCAATTCAGCTCAGGATTCTCCCAATCATCTCCTGTCTTGGATGTCCCTTGGGCCAGCTCATTCACCATCTTGAGGTGGTTGTTGAGGGCCGCAAGTCTCACGTGCTAAAAGATTTTGTGCAGTTTTTATGCCGAGATAAGTAACAATAGTAGAGTATAGTAAATTGTGCCTTGATCTTAATTTCAAAGACAACAACACACGAACGGTTTACATGAAACAACAAAGTTAGTGTTTAACCCTCACGTATAATTCCACCTTCCCTCCAAGACATCGATCCAGTTTTGACCTTCATGACGAATAGAATCTTTCCAAAGAATTCTATTTTACGTAAAGGATCAATAGAATTTTCGCAGAGGATTCACTTCAAAGGAAACAAGTAATAGAATCTTTCCAAGGATTTTATTCGATGCAAAGGATAAATAGATTCTTTCTAAGGGATTCTATTCTAAGGAAAGAAAAATAAAGATATATATCTCCATAGGATTATTTTCAAAATAATCAAGCAATAAATTTTTCTCAAGGTTGCAAAGGTGGAAGGAAATAATCCATGGACTCTTTTATCCAATATAAGTTTTTTATTTAGTTTCAGTGTGTTTTGAGTGTAAAAGCGACTGTACATTATCAAGGAAATATGGTGACGCTCAAGGGGTTAAATATGTAACTTCACCTACCATCTTGCTTCCAGACTTTAAATCCTTGTCACCAACGTTTAGCTAAATCGAAATAAAAAACGATTTATATTTTTAAAAAAAGGTGTCGCGGTTAAGATTCTTTGTCATACACCATAATTAAAAGAAGTGAAAATATATTTTATAATTTACAAGCAATTATTCTACCGCTTATATTTCCCTCTCTTCGGTCTCTTATGCCATTTTATTATCAAGTAAAGCGCTAATTACATCTCAACGCGACTCGACTGGAAATGGGCTAATGATAAAATGATGATGCTGAGAGTCAATTAGTCGGATTTTAAGCACACTGCATTGTTTGCAGCTGTCAACAGTAGTCTTTCGCATTTGACATTAATTGTCACCAAATAACAAGTCCAATTAAACTCCTCAAAAACAAGCTCTTATCACCTAGAAATGGAACAAAATTCACTTGCTCTAAACAAGACTGTTTAAGGAAAGCAATTTTAGGAATCAAAAGTGCCTATGAGAATTTTAAACAACGAAAATACGCACTAACATTGCATAATGGTAAAATAGACTTTATTATATAGTTACACTATTTAATTTAATAAATCTATTAACGCGCGTCTATGTTTAATACATGTAGCTATTCCTGAAGAAAATCAAAAAAGAGCGTTTTCATTGAAATAACAGTGGGTTTGGTTCCATTTGATATTCAACTGTCAATGTTTGCTCCACGGCTATTTAGACGAGTTCCATGACTTGAAACATTTTAAATAACAGTAGACAGTTTACAAAATAACAGTAGAGAAACCTTACAGAAACTCATAAAAATAAGCAAACATTCATCAAAGTGGAAATTTAAAGAAAAAGAAACTGGTACTTGAGTTTTTCTCAGCTTTTCAAATATAAGTTGCAAAAAGGTATCTGAACCCATGTTGGTTCAAAATTCCCTTGCCACACTCTATAGGGCCCCTGGTGTTGTGACATCCTCTGTTGTTTTCAACAACCTTGAAAGGCTTCGCCGCATTCTATAATATTATATGCTTGGCGGCAATTCAAAATTGTCATTGCGACATTGTCCATAGGTACTTCTAACACAAAACATTTTTGAAAATCGCCGAGGTGAAAGAAAACCTTGAAATCGCCAAAGATCGAAATCAAACTAAGCACTTAAAATTTCCCGATTTGGTTTTTTCTGACACGTGTGGTTTTAAGAGCGGTTCATGCATCTGGAGGTGTAATGTTGAATTGTGAAGACAGCGTAATAGACTTTCTCACACTTTCGTTGATTGTTTCAAATTATAATCTTCTTATGGATGTCTATTCCAATGTCTGAGGCGTACTTTGATTAGTAAACAAGGTTTCTTTTAAGCTGTTTGTTTTGACTGTGTACGGTCACACAGGTGCACCAAAATAGACATTTTTATTTTTGTCGAAAAACGTATGTTCCCAAATTCTGCGTTGGTACTATAAGGCGCAGTTTGGGGTGTTTTCTAATCCTTTTCTTTTTAAACCTCGTCATTCGTAAGTTGAATCTTGCAAGTTATGACGCATTACACGAATTCTGAGATGGCTTATTTCACGAATGGGGCTCCCAGTGGAAATGGACGAACAGCTGAAAGATTGTACCGTGAAAGTTTGCTCAATAGGTGAATGCCAATCTTCAAAAATTTGAGTGTTTGGTATACTGGCATCGGCTTCAGAGAATGAAGAATACCTTAATTTCTTCTCGAATACAACTTATTACACATATGAATTCAAAGCTTTTTAATTCTCCTGTTGGTTGTCTTGGCGAGGTGTTATCACCAAAACCATTAGCTGATCTTGATATACGTGAAATATTATCATTGGAAGAAAATTGATCAGATCTTGATCTCGTCGTCATCGATAACTCAAAAAAATCTTGATGACATCTCGTCATTAGCGAAATTGGACATATCTTGATGGACGAGATACCTCATCAAAACCACTTGGAGTGTTAATATCATTATAAGTAAATTAAGTTTTCAAGCAATGATAGAAATGTCCATGCATTTCATTAACTTTGTGCACATATTTCGAAAAACTTACATCAAAAAATATCTTATAAGATTCCTTACAATAGTAATCCAAGTTTAGAAAACTAAGGAACGCCGAAAAAATGCAGAGCACCTCCCATTCGACAGAAAGGTAGCAAAAAGGTTTTAGTTCTTGAAAAATACTTTTTTAACTAGTAGGGACTGAGTAAATAAAGTTTAACATTTTTATTTCATGAGCTAACACTCGTTTAAAGTTCAAAATAAAGCCACGGAGAACGCCTTTCCATGGTTTTAATCGGCGATTTATACAGCCCATCCCTTGTCTGGCTGAGAAAGAGAGAAAAATCACAGCTGTGTAAA
The DNA here is from genome assembly GCA_947359465.1 of Metellina segmentata. Taxonomy (NCBI): domain Eukaryota; kingdom Metazoa; phylum Arthropoda; class Arachnida; order Araneae; family Tetragnathidae; genus Metellina; species Metellina segmentata. The sequence goes on along the minus strand of OX375872.1, from coordinate 109,282,356 downwards.
TTTTAAGAAGAGGTTTAAGAGAGAGGACAACACACTTGCCCCGGAGGAATTCAACTGTCCATACATCTACATATATTTTCTTTCTTTGCCATTCAGATGTGTTTATCATTTTCTCCACAGCGCCCTGTATCACTCTGTTCTTTCTCTTCCCTTTTCGTTTTATTTATGTCGACTATTTGTCTTTCCGAGCATCTTCCGCTATGGTTTATGAACAAACGGGAAAAAAAGGATTTCTCGAGTCAGACGTTGCGAAGAAATGTAAGGAAAAAGACAGCTGAATTCAAATCGAGTGAGTAATGGGTGAACTCTGTCGTCATTTGAAAGCGAGACTGCAGACACATTCTTGTACAGCGGAAATTCGCCTAACGTGTCGGGAATATCAACTAATTCGAGATAATCGAATGGGTGTTGCCGCCTAACTACTATCTATATTTTTATAGTTTTCAAAAATGTTGCATTATGGAAGTTTATCAACGATTTTGTATTTAACTCGTGGTTTTATATAATATTAAATCAAAAATCTGTAATTTAATAAATGGGGTATACATCCTTATTTCACAGGGTGCTGGTGCACGTTAAATCTATTGTGGCCTGAAATGTCCTCTCGTTGGGGTGGTGTGGACGATTGGAGAGTGGTGGGCCAGTTCAGTTGTTGACCTCGTCATCTGACCATCTTAGTGTAGAGGGCAAACCCAGTAAGCCACGCGCTTCATTTTGGAAGATGTTTACAAATTTTAATTTTTTTTGCAATTAATCACTAATTTAACATTAAATCTCAAGGTTAATAATAAACATCAACAATTATATTTGTATTAAAAAATATACTTAATTTCGTAAAATGCTTAGTGATGATTTAAAAGTGTCATGAAAAATTTCTTAAAATTGTAAGTATTGCTTAGAAGGTTCAAGTTGAACGATTAGTTATTATATTTATATTGAAAATAAATAATTGGTTTTGTAAGCTTTAACTAAAATTTCCGTCATGCTGTTTAATATTTGGATTATGTGACATCAAAGACAGAAATATCGAAAGAAATTAATGTAATTAAATATGTAAAAATGGTAATTTTCATTTAACATAAAACCACTTGATACAGACCTATAAAGTACCTGTCTTAAAATAGAAACTAGGATATTTACGATTACTGCCTATGATCATTCTAGACAAAATATTACAGTATGTGCCCATTTTTCTGTTTTTATGTGTTTTCTAGTAAATTAAAGGTTTTAGAGGAATTTTTCATTAAAGTTATAGTTTTAAACGAAAAAAATCTATTCCGTTTCACTGAGCTACCAGTTATTACGTACAAAACGGACGCAATTTTAGCAACATTTAGTTATGACATTTCAAGATGGGAATGAGTGTTTTACACACTAAAGAAAAATCTCGCTTATAGTTAATAAACGGTAGACGAAATTCTAATGCATGAAATAAATATAAGTATGAATCTGTAATTCTATCCTATCACCGAATATATATAACCCTATATCGAATTGCAGATATAATACCCTATATAAGCAAGAGGATTGAGAGAAGAAAATCTGTCATTATCGCAATGATAAATTGTGTCTCCTATGATTATAATATGAATATCTATCCTATGATCCAAACAAAATGTGAGTATTAATTAAGATCATACAGCTTCTTCAACCTCACTGTAGATTTTCTCATTCAAATGTGGTACATAGATATACATACTACCATAGATATACATTTTAATGAATAAACTGTTCAACCATTATAACATTTTACATCAGTTTTGTAAGTCTTGTATGTTTCATCTCATTGTTCTGTGAAAGTAGTCAATGTCATAAACTACTGTTATGGAGTTAATTGTTCACGGTAGCCATTTAAAGTAAAGCTTCTAAATACATTCGAAGCTCTTTACCAATTGCACGATGTATATCAATGGAAATAACTTAATATTTACATTATATTACGTCATAAATTACTTATTATTAATTTATTATGATGTAATAATATTACTTAATATTATTATATAATAAATTACTCAACACTGTTACATCATAAATTACTTAATATTATTACATCATTAATTACTCAATACTATTACGTCATAAATTACTCACTACTATTACATCATCAATTACTTTATATTATTACATCATCAATTACTTAATATCATTATATCATAAATTACTTAATATTATTACATCATAAATTACTTAATATTATTACCATCATAAATTACTTAATATTATTGCACCATAACTTACTTAATATTATTACCCATCATAAATTACTTAATATTATTACATCATAAATTACTTTATATTATTAGATCATAAATTACTTAATATTACGTCTCTGTGTGTATGTTCATTACTTGATATTATATGTCCTTTGTGTGGTTCAGCTTGGCCATGCATGGCCCTTGCGTCATAAAACTCAACAAACCAACTTAACAACTTGCACAAATTTATATAGCTTGGATTTTCATTCAAAAGTCATGCTTTAGTACGCGAGAGTAAAATTATATGTGACATATGTCAAACCATAAAGAAAATGTTTAAGCAGTGGAAGTGTAGTTGAAAGTGGAAGCATTTAGAATTCATCATTTTAAAGAGAATATTAGAACCACAACTCTACAATCAATGTACCGCAAAAATTAGTTAACGGTATCAATCGTTAGATTTAAATACTCATTTCCAATACAAAAAGGTAAGATACCTTATGTTCATTTAAAAAAATCAGGAATGCTCATACAAATGCTCTAGAATCCTGTCTTGTTTTCATGGAGAAACTGGATGGCATTACTATTTCATTCTTTCCCGTTTCGTTCAGTTAGACTCTTTGTCTTTATGACATCTACTTCCCAATCAGTTTAATACTAATTGGAATATTCCAAACTCAACGATGATTATCACGTATTTCCTAATTAATAGGGACTCTTTAACTATTGAACGAAATATTTCCAATTCGTTTCAAAATTCTTACATATCAGTTGAAACTTTAGAATGATGGAATCTATGATACGCAATAAAGAGACTATTACAGAAATCAATTAGTACTTACTCTAAGTTGAACGACGACTCATGATTGCCAGTATTTTTAAAGCTAACGAATCGGAAGAATTTAATGATTTAGTGGGACCATACTATATAGAAACACTGTCTATAGTATTAGCAATGCTGTTGCAAATAATGTATGTTAAGTTTTATTAATTATGTGATCTATTGAGCTGCTCATCGACTAATGATCTAGAGAAAGAAGACCAACGTTAGGGTGAATTAAAATAAAAAATACTTTTTTTTTCCATTGGCGGACACTTTTTGATTATTAATCATTGGCAATTACAAGGCCGGAAGCGATGACCACTTGTAAAGGAGCACCCAGTGGGCGACCATCATTACCCCAAACAAAGGACAGTAAAATTTTACGACCATGATTTAACCGGGGTTCGATCCCGGTTTCAGCGGAGCAGACGAATGCGCTAACCACTATACTATCTGGGCGTCTACAAATACCTCACATGTATACTTTTACTTTTTTCTACTATTTTGTAATGGCAGTTTTAGGACGGGTCGACTTTTCCCGTTAAATTGTATCATACAATGAACAAAGGAGACCATATACGTGTACATAGTGCGTTCTGCTAATACGAATTGTCTCTTAAGGACTGCAAACTTCCTCATGAATTTATGTCAGGTAAGGTATTTGCATTAACGTCGCACTGATGTAACTGAACTGGCTGTTGTCGACGGAATTTATGCTGCAAAGTATATTAGTATAGCACGGAATGCGTTAACTGGAACTATCCCATTCTATAGTCGTTTATTTTTTGCATCTGTGTCAGACATCTCAGTTACAAAATTACTTAAAAGAAAACCTATTTTAAAGCATTTAATTACATTTCATTTATTGTTGCTATTTGCTTGATATTATGTACGTAGGTACGAAGGTAGGTAATTAATTAACTTCATACTAGAGCAACACAGCATGCTAATGGAGGCGATCTGGAATTAATCTCGAAAGAAAAGATTTGAGAAAACCTCGTAATTTTGAACCATGGTCATCTGACGACATCAACATCTGAGCTAGTACCCACACTCTCCAAACTTCCACACCACGCCAACATGAGAACATTTGAGACCATATCATATTTAACTTGAAATCAGCCTCCATGTACACGATAGTCTCTAATTGGATCGAGTTTCAAACTCACAACCCTCTGGCTGTTAATCCGTTGATCTTCCAACTGAGCTACAACGGCCCTGAGAATTTGAAGACAAATTTTCCCATTACGAGTTGTACCAGACAATGAACACAGCAGACCATATTCATGAAAATATTGCGTTTGCAAACACGAAATGCCTTCTAATCCCGTTTCTAAATGGTTTCGACGATATATCTCGTCTATCAAGATCTGCAAACTACTACATACTTCGTCATAAAGAGATTTTTCCAGTTATTTTATGATGACGATATCAACATGTGGTCAATTTTCTTGTAATGACGAGATATCTCGTCCGTCATAAACTAGTCAGTTTTCTAATGATGAGATACATCGTCTCTACAGCCACCAGTCATGTCAGAAACAGCATCAAGTTATAACTGAGGTCATACAAAATGTACATAGTCCTAACACTATAAATTGCACAACCTTACAGCATTCTAGAAAAGATATTGCTCATTATTCCCATGACAGAAATAAGTCTGTTTCCTCATTCCCAATGAAGGCTTCGATTTGCACAATAAGTGCATCTCTGATGTTTATGTATTATTCATTTTTACCTGTTGCGCCTCGTGGGATCTGTGAAAGCATTTGATAAATACGTCATTACCAGTATGAATTCCCTCACGAGAATTGATTATGTAAGAAAGCAATACTTTCCTGACAATAGCAGACCCATCAATTCGATTACTGATTTATATATCTAGGTAGTAACGATAACCTTTCAGAGTGAAGGACAAAAGGACTCCAATGATTCGAACCTCTAATTAAGGTAGATTTATTTAGGAATTCGGGTCTTATCGACAGAATCATTTCTACCAAATAATTGGTAGGTATAATTAGACTTTCGGAGGAATGTAGTACATTATATTAAGCACTGTAATTCACTCCCTACTTTAGCTTTACTTATTTAAGTGAATTCGTGAATTAATGAATTAGAAATGATAAAAGAGAGGAGAGAAAGTGCATTACAGGATAATAATTGTAATGCTAAGTAGCTTGAAAGAAATAACGAGGAAATAACGATGCATATATATTTATAGAAGGGGGAATGAAACTCTTCACTGCCAACTCCTCCATGAAACTAAAGAATTTGCGTATATAGAAGCTATTTTCCTATTTAAATGTATCCTTAATTTGGTTTAAAATTTTACTATTCTCTAATTGCATCTTGTAGTTTACATTTTAACTCTGTAAAATGGTTATAGGTTGCTAATTGGATGTATACATTCATTACTTGTTTACTAATTCTAAACTACTTGAATATAAGAACTTTATGTTTCTGACTGGGGGTGTAAAAAAGTTTCTAAATCTATTTTCATTTTTTTTTTTTAATTTCACAAGTCGAAATTTCCTTAGAAATTTTTGTCTATGTGTATGTATGAATAGATGTTAAACCTTTTAAAAAAGTAATGTAAAAATATGTGTTGGATTTTGTGGGAATCATTATTTTTTTGTCATGCATAGTACATGAACGACGCATAGTAGAAACGTGTGAAAAATAATTTAATGTTTTTTTATTATTAAATACAAAGAAACTCTGCATGAAGTTCATAAAAAAGCTTGTTACTCATACACACTATACTAAACAGTTACCATTTATGTAAATCTAATTATGTTCGTCCATTTTACACATATTTATTTTTTTAAATGTTACACAAATATTTTCATATTTTATTCCTGTTGATTGATTTGTCATCTGACCATGGTTCAAAATTACGCGGTGTTGTCCTTGGATCTTTCTCTTAGGGGATTGATCCCGGACCGTCGTCAATAGCCCGTTGTGTTGCTCTAGTACGACGTTAATTAAAATTACCATTACCTGCTGATTGATAGGGGAGAAATAAAAGGTAAGTATTTTACTTTTGAAAATGATAAAAATACTAAAGTTAATAACCTAATGATTACCTTTAGATGCATTTTAATTAAGAATGTGTAACATAACGTAGTACCCCCAAAAAAATACTCAAATTCTACAACCTAGAGAAAGGTGAAAAATTATCTCCAAACATCTGTTAGCTGTTTCAGACATTTTTCAATCTACCTTCTAAGGTCACTCAATCCCACTGAATTTATTGAAATTCTTCTAATTGATCGGTTGTTTATTTTTAAAGAGGCAAGTGATGGGGTTATGACCCGTTTTCAAGAAAATCAACTTCTGGAAATTCAAGAAACTGAAAAATATTGTTTAATTCAAAAGCACATTATTTTAGTATCAAACTATGTAAAAGATGTTTGATAAATACTAAATACCGATTCAAAAAAGCTAATTTAAAAATGTCATAACGCAATCTCTGCGTTAAGGTTTGTCGTAAGATGAAAACTTTTGAAAACTCATACCATGATTATATAATATAAATTTGAATGAAATGGATGAATCAATTTTTGAGACTCAGTTTTTTAATGGTATCTATCCCAAATGTCAGAGAAAGGTGACGCACTCATCCATTTGGTTACGAAAATAGCAAAATGATCAGAATCACACTGTTTATTCCAAGAGTACCTAACTATTCCTCAACAGAAATAAAGGACTCAATTAAATATTCTTAAATATATGCTACTGTTTTAAATTTACAACTATATATTTTTTAACTTAGAAATATTCAAACGATGATCAAAGCAGTGGTTTAAATAAGAATGTGACACAATTTTCACTACTAAATCGTAGCTTTCTAAATATAACGAAAGAATAATTTTAACGATAGCTCGTTTAGTATTCTAGTAATAGCTGCTGCGTCATCTTACCGATATTGCTATCTGTGCCTCACTTAAACAAATGAAAATTCAAATTTTTCAAATGAATCTCAAATCAACTGAACGTCAAGATGCTGTCATTTGCTAAATAAAAAATTTCGTAGCATCAATAATTTTTATAACAAATCCTCTCAATAATTGTATTATTTTTGATTACTTTGATTAATAAGTGCCAGATATTTTGTTCAATGTAACCTAAAAATGAAGATGTATTAGAACTGTGGTGTGACTTAAAAAATAGGAAAATAAGTAATCAGACACACATCTTTGTACAGTGGAAAATTTCAGAAAATAATTAAAAAGTAAGTTTCCGAAACACGATTCAAGATTTTAGGTCGATTGTCTTAATCCCATAGTGGTAATAGTAAAGGTAATACGGTACACAAAAATCGCTGCTATGGATACCAAAAATAATAAAATGTATCAACTCTGCTCCCCAGTCACAATATAGTTTTAAAAGATAACTGATAGGCTAAAGAACATCGTAAGTCTTTTTTACAGAAGATAAGAAAACAATAAGCTGACAGAAGTCTGATATAAAAGTCAACAACAATTATTGAAAGTGGTGCTCAACAGAATATTACACTTTGTGAGGTTTTTGAAACTGACATATTTCAAGAGAGTATACCAGGCTTTTAAAATAAAGTGATTTAATTTTTGGTGTGTTTCTATATATGGATAAGAAAGCAAAAGCTCCTAACTGAATGCATGGTAATTACAAAATTGATATACGGTAGGTAGTTTAATTTACGTAGTGCTGGAGTAAAACAAAGGGCTATTAGAGACGCTTTGGATCTAAAATGAATCTGGAAAAATATATCACTTAACACTGGCCGTAAAAAACGCGTATACCACATTTATAATTCAAATTATATTTTATGATACAAGATAAATGCGCAATTCATTAAATACACAGATTGCTTTTTAATCTACAGAATTTTTATGCATAAAATTTCCGAAGGACTGTTTTTGATTCTAAATAAAAATAACAGATTATGTTTTACCTATAAATATATCCCAACAATGACTGCTGAAGAAAGTTTTTGAAATTTTATTACAATGTGCAGTAAACCATTTATACAGCTTTATGTTTACATTTCCAAATCAAATGAAAAAATAATTAGTGCATTGATTAGTTTGTTCTTACTACAATTATTTATAAAACAGGTTTTGTTGCGTGTGCATAACTTCCTAAAGAAACTCACAATTTATTTTTATAAAAGCATTTTCATTATCTTAACCACTTATTTAGTTAAATTCTTATTGGTTATTTCATAAAATTTAACTCCGCAATAATTTATCCTCGACATTGACCACTGGCATAACAACCTCGTCATCAAGATTAAAGTAAATACATGCATTCAGAACGAACAATAAAAAAGGTGATGTATTTTTGCCTGATAAACTTGTTTAAACGAACATTGTGAAAGCATCGATGAAAAACAATTCATCAACGAGAAAGACAGCGCACTTATTTAAATCTCATAATAAATTCAATAAACCTGAAAACAACGCGCGACGATCAAGATATGAATGACCCCCTTCTCACAGGAATTTTAAATCAAATGTGACACAGCAAATAAATAATCACAGACTTACCTTAAGACGTTATTCCCCTTTTACTATCTCCGGAATTTCCGAGGTATCATTCAGACGAAGTTTGTTTCCTACTGCATAACTTCGGAACTGACATTAGCATGCGGGTTCTCCGTTTCAAATGTTATGAATACCAGATGAATCCGCGGCTCACGAATTATAGCAGTGTGGCCGTGCTTTGGATGTTGGGGCTGTGGAAGTGCTATAACCCAGCAATAGGTTATCCACAACAAAGCCCAAAGGCGAATAAGGGAGGCATAGATTTTGATGAATGTTGTTCGAAAGCGTTTCTAAAGAGATATAATCGCGTGTTCCGATGGACGTGGTATTAAGATTCTTAATTTGAAGACTGTTGGGAAATACGCGGAAACTCGAAGATCACTATTATAACTCACCGACAAAATTATTACTTTTGGTTACATTGTACCTACTCCCTTAGAAAGAAGTATGTATAAACGCATTACTAGAGATTTGTATATAATTTACACACATCCCTCGCTACCTGAAAATAATCTTTTAGGCTTTCCTAGTGATATGGACGGCATGTTATGAAACTATTTGACGCATCACACAATGATTTAAGAATGAAAGATATCTTCAAAAAGCGATGGTATAACTTTGGGAGGGAAACTTTGCTGCGCGAAACGTGTTTGCAGTAGAATATGGAGATATGTAAACGCGGGGCAAACGGCGGTTATAGCTGTTTCCAAATGAGATGACTAGACATTTGCTTAAGTGTTGCGCTTAAGACAACCATCGCGACAGTAACGCGTTTGTGAAGTTTTAGAATAACTCCAAAAGCTTTAAAATGGCCGGGATAATGTATTTCGTTCTAGTTTGGGTGTGTACCATCTTGTAATTTCCCACTCATGAAAACTTCGAATGAATATATTTGCCTAAACATATCTTTAGAGACATCCAGCACTTTTCAATGACCGTGACACAACTCTACCGACGAGATGGAATCTCTTAACACTCCAAGTAGTTGCGATGAGATATCTCGTCTAAGATCTGAGCAATTTTTCTAATGATAAGACATCCTAAGAGATCGAAATATTGCCATCAAAATATTGCCAATTTGTTTTTAAGACGAGATCTAGATCTAGTCAGATTTTTTGTAATGACGAAATATCTAGTCTATCAAGATCTGGTCAGTTTTGCTACTGACACGATACTTCGTCTGATCTAGTTATTATAGAGAAAACCACCAGAAGGGTTAAGAGACAACTCTACAGGTTGTCAGTAAAGTCATAAGAAAGCTGATATCAAACAGTACTTATAGAAGGTGGCGGTTTACCAAAAATGTTTTAAGTAACGAAACATATTTATGAGAAAAACAAAAATTATTTGTTTTTGTAATTGTTTCTGTACACAAATACGTGCAATTACAAAAAGCAAAAAGCATATGATCCAATAATGCAAAAAAAAAGAATAGCACAAATAACTTATTCTTCCACGTATCTTCAATTTTCTAATGATAAAATTTTGTTTAATACACTACCCTACAATAATGTACCGGACAGCAAGATGTGATGGTATAAGGGAAAAAATATATGCTTTAATAGAGGGATGATCCCCCACGTACTGCAATTATACTAGCAACCCTTCTGGGCATACTTTCAACAAGGTTTTGATACACAGCTATGGGTATTTGTGTCCATTCCTGTTGGAAGAATGTCGCCAGCTCAGCTGTACATTTCGGACGTGGTTCTCTGGTCCGTAAGCGTCGCTTTAACTCGTCCAACAAATGTTCTATGGGGTTTAGGTCGGGATCTGAGCCAGGGAAGACGTTTTACATCCATGTCTTTATACCACTGCTTGACAGAGACTGCAACATGACATGGAGCGTTGCCGTCCTGGAAGTAACACTCGTCCATTCCATAAAATTGCCAGAGCGTAGGAAGAACCTGATTGTTCAAAATGTTTATGTAGACGTAGACGTTCAATTTACCAGGAACAACATGCAAAGGTCCGAGGCCATACCAAGAAAAACACCACCAAACAAGCAGTCGGATTTTATGCAAATAGACTGACGTCCAGTTCATTATTGTAGGGTAGTGTATATTTACAAGTAAAAACTTAAATTATCGATTATTTTACGAACAAAATTGAAACCATCTTTTTTAAATATTCAAATCACGTTTCCCTAGTCCTCGAATTCATTACATAGCTCAAACGTTAAATTGTTTAAAGATTAAACATGTCAGTAGATATCTATTTTGCATTCTATTTATACAAATATCTATAAGATTTGCATGACGTCTCATACAGTACTTTTATCGCTAATAATTGTCTTAGGAAGGTAAAAAACTGTCAGTAAAAATTTTCAAACTTCACAAGCTTGCTCTTCTATGTAGTGGAAATGCACTTGCACATATTGCTTCTGACACAGTCTGTCCTTTTCATACTTCGTAATGTATAAAGGTAGTCAATTAAGTTCCTTTCAATTAATTTAATATAATTCATCAAATAATTCTATGTTTAATTGAATAGTAACTTGTTGTACTATCGGAAAGCATCATTTATTGTAATATGTGGTGCATGATGTACTATAACATTTGGACTGAAAATTTTGTTACAAATTTGTGTGTACAGTACATCTTAAGTTAAACAAAGCGGGTAGGGACACAATTTGCAGATTTGTTTTCCCTTTTGCCTGTAACATATCATTAGTTGTCTTTTCAGGATGAAAAGTCAGCTGTTTCGTTTGCATGCTTTCAAACAAGTATTCAAGTATTTTTCGTTGATTTACCGCGGGTTTTTTTTTCCAATCCAAGCATATTTATTGATTAGACATTTTGAGGTATCTCGAAATCAGCTTTACAACTTTGTAATTTAGGTTTTCATGCCAGCGTTACTTATTATTAGATTTATAATTTAATTTTCAAAATTCAGATTTAGGAATGGTACGAGTTTTTGATGCTATGGGCTCATACTACGATTTGATTTGTAATAAATATAACAAGTAGTATATTCGTCTTCTCTAAACTGCGTATCATAATTAAGACTATTTTATAAAAATGACACTACTTTATTTCGTTGGGTACAAATTGATAATTTTATTGCTAAGGAAACACATACACAAGATATTTGTCGGTAACCTGTAACTGATTTAAATCAACTATAAACAAAGGGAAAAAATTTTAATTAAATCTTTAAAACATATTTTAAATTTTCACACAGTTTTCAAGAATGTTTGCTAGCATTTAACTGTCCAATGTATGAACTTCGTTTCAGTACTTGACTTTCATTTTTATTGATAAATTTATTATAAATAGAGCTCAAATTAATCTGAACCGTAAATTCAAGTCAATATCATTAATCAAATAACAATGTATTTATCGCCAAATCTACTTGGAATGTGCATATCGGTATCACTAAAACTACAAAGTATAACATGAAAAACAATATTATACTTGAAACAAAACAAGAGCTCTTATTAATACAATAGTAACACGAACGAGACTCTATTTCACTGTTTTAAGGTTAACGTGTTTTCAAAATTCGATTTTCAATAGAAAAACAGTCGGCGAATTGTTCGAGTGCAGGATATGAGCTTTTTACGATATTGAAACACGAACTGAAGCCGCGAAACCAAAGAATCTTAGCAATCCTTGCTAGATTCTAAAGATGTCGTAAATCTCCCTACAAAAACTGCTATTTATTTCTTATGGATATGCTACGACATGTAATAACCGTTCTGAGGCGGTAGTCAAAAGGGAAAACCCTGGAATGTGTTAGATCGAATCTATAAATATTCCTCCGGATAGAAGACGTATTTCTTCCATGAAGTTGATGCAAAGCTCGCAGGTAGAATTGCTATTGAACCTTGTCGAATGGATGCATCACTTGTTTTCTGTACATTGAAAAAGGAAAGTTTGCAATACGGAATAGTCTTTGAAGTTTGGCAATCTCTGAGAACTTAAATATATTCGAGTAAATTAAAAACTTTGTATCGAAAATTTTAGTTTTACACCTTTTTAAAAGTATTTTTCGTGTGATTCAAAAGTACTTTCACCGAATTATATAACGAGGAAATGTCTTTTTGCTATTGAAGAAATGCATTCGAGTGTTATAAGTGCTAGCTATACCAAAATTTCAAAATTACTGAACCGTTGAGTTATCGGCTTTGGAAATAAGGTAATGTTAATGTTTATTTCATTCCATTATATTTTTGTCGAACACATAAAATCTATATTATTACATATAAACATATAATATGTTGTCCTTAGGAGGTCATACTGCATTTTAAAAAACGAATTTATTTTTAATAGAATTATTCATTACTGTGAGTCAATGTATAAAAGGGACAAGTATTGCTAGATATTTTAAAACATTTAAAATTGCTATAAATGTTCTCTGAAACATTCGCGAAAAAAAAAGCATTTGTCAATAAAACTAGGAAGCTAATTATCAGAATCATAAAGGGAAAATATTTATTGTGTGCGTGTTCGTGTGCGTGTACGTGTGCGCGTATGCGTGTAGGGGTGTGCATGCGAGTGTGTGTGTAATTGCTGTATAAGGTTTTACTTATTCACTAAGAATCAGTACTTTGTGACATTTAAAAAATGAAATAAGCTTTGAGAAAAATTTAAATACAATTACATTCAGTTTATAAAGTACATTTTTAATGCGAATCGAATTTAAAAATTGCACTTAACCCGTAGGTTACGCATTTATCAAGGAAATCTTTTTGCCTTTCATGTTTAAATGTATGTTTATGAAATTGATCCGTTCAGCATTTTCCTATTGGATAGTAAGATTCTATACTAGATAATATGCATGATTATACAATGCGTTGCACGCGCATGACAAATGTCAAAACAGATTTTCATGTCTTTTTCTGACATATTTTATATTTATAACGTATGTTTTGGATGCCATTACCTTTAACAGGAAACATAATATTTACATAATTAATATTTGGTACCTTTATGCATAATAGTTTTTCATGTTCTGGATGCATGAAAGTCATTTAAATGTATAGTGAAACTTTTATAACACGTCGGTTTAACTGACATCTTTTTCAGAATTGCATTTTTGACTCTACATGATTGTTTCCATGATGATGAAAAATAAATTTAATGTTTTTCAACAAAAATATAACATTAATATATTGGCTTGTAATTTTTATTTTTGACTTAAAATTTAATATTAAGTCATTGAGAAAATCTGTTATAAAATTAATTATTTTTGTCAGTTAATGAATTTCTGTTCAAAGTCGACGATATGTGTTGCAAAAATTTCGCAATGCATTTCACGGCCAAAATTTATTCCGGAATAAAATGAAGCTAGAATGTAAAATATTAAAAGCAATTCCAAATGCAAGGCAAGTGAAACTGAAGGCAAAAAATCTGCATTTAATACTTAATAGATATAGCACTTCATTTTCTTTTCTATTCCCCGAACAGGCCTTTCGATAATGTAGAATTGAACGATGAGATATTTTAAAATCTAATAACGTCAGAAGTTTATGAACGTGAAGAGAGACATTTCGTGGTTAATTGCTTTCATTTCCAATCAATAAATGTCAGTTGGGGCTTAGAGAGAAAATCGTCTTACAACTAATAACGTCCCCCCCCCCCCCATCAGGGAGAAGTCAATCCTCTCTCTCTCGATTTACTTCTGATATTTGTCAACTTCTTTATTAACTTCAATCTCTTTTTGCGCTAGGATTATTGGTCTTAATTTCTGTCATCGGCAATACTCGCAGAAGACGCTTAAAGTAGCTAAGGCGTGGAATTTTATGTGTCAAATTTTTTGTCATCTATTCAAAGTTTGAAATGGATTTCGTATCTTTTCCTTCTTATATTGTCTTCTCAGCTGTCTGGTGATTGAAGCTCGTTCAGGAACAGGCAGATTGACTTATTAAGAATAAAGAAATAGCCCATTTTAAAGATTTTTTGGATCGACAGGGCTTTGGAAGTGTCTAGAAATATGCAAATTTTGTTTTCTTTTTCGACAAGTAGAAATGTTTCCTTTTCGATGCATTCTTTAATAACATTTGCTATCTATAAACAATACGGTAAGTTAAATTTGTGTTGAAGTATCCGTATTGAATCTTATATAAAAAACACAATTTAGAATTTTATCTTGAAACAAGGTAATACGCTTTTAAAGGGTTGCTCAGGGAGTTGTGGGGAAGGAGCCATATTTGTCTGAGCCTGTAATTTACTGGGTAATGGGTTTTCTTTAAATTGTTTGCATTCCTGTATTTCAAACGCACATTTACCTTTTATGCTTTAAAGATTTAAAACCTTGTCTATTCAACTTAAAATATTCAAATTCAATAAATTTGTAACATGCAATATACAGTCGAGGAAGAAAACGAACCATCTCTCTTCCTTCGAGCATTTTTTACGTAAGAATAAATTCAAAGATGGCGTTTGACAGGAACTAATATCTTCTATAAAAATCAAATGCATAAAATTTGCACAAGGTGCTGTTTTCAAATTAAATTTAACACTAACTTCATAACTTCCTTTTGAAATGCCCTATCTTGACACACAATTTATAATCTACATCATAATTTAACTGTACATACCATATTTCATGTCATTAGGTCTTGCTGTTTCGAAGACATGAGTACAGAAGGATTGGATATCTTAATGGGAGGTTAAATCAGTTTCTCATATTTTTATGGTATCTTCCTAAATAATTTTTCTACAGAGCTGATATTTAGAACCATAATGCTGTTCAAGAACCGAAACAAAATTCACCCAATATTTAAAATATAGTTTAATATGCAATAATAATTATTAAATTAAGGTTTGAAGAAATGATCAATTGGAGCCTTATTATATTTTGATGCGAATTGATTCAGAAGAATTTTTAAGCTCATTCCGATAGTTAGTTTTTTGCAAATTAAATTTTCTTCATTATGGTGATTTTTGAGGACAACCATAAGTTTAAAAACGTCTAATAAACCTGAGGAATTTTAAAATTTTTGACCAGAATATCAGTTTGATTGTTAAGTAATTGTAGGTAGGCTTTTAAGTTGCAAGCGATAATGCCAAGAATAAACATTTTCAAACAAATATACCAAGAATAAACATTTGGTTTAAGGTTCTTTGAAGACTTCTTTGAGTTAAACATCAAATAAACAGTTCCTGAATAACTACAGTTAATCGTGATCTACGAATAGCGATTTTCAATGTGGAGATGATCCCTTAAATAGTCATCAACTTTAACATTGAATATCTCTCTATATAAATATAGTAAAGTCATGAAATTTCTTATTTAGACCAATTTAACGATGCAGAATCCGAGTAAGGTATCAAAATAATGGGGTTTCTAATAGAAGATTTGATATGAAGATGACCTCAGAGATGTTATTCCTTATTTAATGATGTCCCTGAATTTCTCTATTAGGAATAATGCTCAAAATAAAGAGGTTCTTTTTTGCCGTGATTTTGCATTGATTTTCAAGAGAGATATAAAAATAATGCAGTTTTAAGTTCAGAAAAGACATCTGTCAAAAGCACTTTTTTTTTATATTTGTATGTTCTATCCAATATTTTATCTTGTAGTCACACATCGAATTTTGCACTTTTTATTTAAAATATTCAGATGCTATATTGCATAGAAATTGTGAAAAATCAACGAATGGACTTGTCTTTAACGTGTGCACTAAAACGCACATGATTGTAGTAGCGATTCCAAGATACATATAAAAACGCACCAGTAATAATGTCCATTCATTTCTTAAACTGGAAGGTAATTCTTCAAATTTTCATGAAGTGAGAGTCTTAAATTTTATTTATACAAATACGAATACAAATATTGACGACCAGCTACAGGCTCAAGCCCAACAAGGCTGGTCCTTTGTTTATGAACTCCCCAATTCCCACTGACTATCCAATTGTATCTTAAATTCGTACACTCCCTTTGAATTAACTATATTCTCTGGCAAAGCGTTCCAATTGTCTATTACCCTATTAAAGTAGTATTTTTTCCTCAAATCCCGTTGTCCTAATTTATACACATGGCCCCTTGTTCTGTTGTCCCTATTGAAATGTAAGCCCTCTGTGTCCCCTTGTTTTACCAACTTGAAAAGCTGAATCAAATCCCCCCTCCTTCTTCTTCGTTCCAGTGTATACATGTTTAGTTTACTTAAACGTTTATTGTAGTCGAGATTTGCTATCCCCTTTATTATTTTTGTAGCTCTGTGCTTAACCCTTTCAATTAATTTTATATTCTTTCTCATATATGGAGCCCAGAATTGTACAGCATATTCTAGATGTGGTCTTACTAAACCTTATATAACGGCAAGATTATATTCTTATCCCTTGAAGTTACAGTCTTTTTAATATACCCCAATAACCTATTAGCCTTTTTACCCCCAGCTGAACATTGGTGACCCATTTTAAAATCCCTGTGAATTATCACCCTAAGAGCCTTGACTGTTTCTCCCTCCTTTACCTTTACTCCCTGCAGACAGTACTCGGCTCCACTGTTCCTGTAACCCATATGCAGAACTTGACATTTCCCTAAATTAAATGACATACCTCATTTTACAGCCCATTCGGATATCTTATCAAGATCCCCTTGTAAATTCTCTATCTGTAACTTGGTATTCACTGCCCCCCATATTTTTAAGTCATCTGCAAATATACTGATTCTATTCTTAATCCCCTGACCTATATCATCTATGAAAATTATAAATAAAATTGGACCCAAAACTGATCCCTGAGGCACACCACTTATAACTTCTGTCCACTGTGAATAATTTCCTTTTACCTGCACTCTCTGCTTTCTACCCAATAACCAATTCTGTATCCATATCAATGTTTTTCCCTGAATCCCCAACCTTTCCAATTTAAACAGTAATGCCTCATGAGGTACTCATGTGCCTGTAGTAATCATTTATGAGGCCCTAGGCTGGCCAGCTCCTATACGAGTCATTCACCTATTGTTTAGCTGGAGTTAATTTTAGGTGACGCTCTCTCTCTCTCTCTCTCTCCTTATCTCCTTGTAGTAAAATATATTGTTTCGCTGTCCTGTTTGTAATGAAGCGCTCATAGATATCAACATCTTTGTTCCCCATGATCTTGACAAGAGTGCTTGTATCCCAACAAAGCAGGTGGAAATCAATGCAGCCGGTTCAAGGCATTCTTACCAGAACGTAATGAGTATCAAATATCATTTTAAATGCTGCTTTCCATGACTGGGATTAACTCGAATGGGGTTTATATACCAGACAAGAAGAAAAATGCAACAGAATGTATCACTGAAAATGAATGACATACGAATTAACAATTTATCATGATAGATTGATGAAAAACAAGTGTAAATACTGGAATAATAAACCCTAGTGTAAATACTGGAACCACATTGGACAACGCGTGTGTGCGTCGTTTCAAGGACTGCGCCGACTAAATTCAGAGAAATTAACCCTCCAAGTGGTTTCGACGAGATATCTCGTTAATCAAGATCTGATGTTTTGCTAATGACGAGATATCTCATCATCAAATATTGCCGTTTTATTACATCTTGATCTGGTTAGTTTTCTACTAATGACGAGATAACTCGTCCATCAAATTCAGTTAGTTTTGGTAATGACGAGATACCACCAGGAGGTTTAGATAGCATCCTTGTTACGATTTTTCAACAAGGATTGAAGTAAAAATCAAGAACGTAAGAATAATTTAAAAAATTTGTTTTAGAGTGGGTTTTGGTATAAATGAGTCTATTTGGGGGGATACCCTTTTCAACCTTATAGAATTTCGATAAAACATATCCTTCAATTCTTATTACTCTTTTATTATTGCAAAGACTTGAGTCGCATGAGTTGAAGGCAGTCCAACGTATTCCACAAACGCACAGCCTCTAAATTTAGTCACTCTGTCGACCGTGCGATCGGTGTAAGCCATTAACACGGGTATTGATGAGTCGCGTCATACCAATGCAATCTATACTGTATGATTGGTGAGTGAGATGTTATTTCATTGATAGATTTCACCGTTTTACGCTATTGGGGCATCATAGGAACATCAAAGATATTTATTTGTGATGCCTTATAAATTCTTTATCTAGCAAATTCATTAATTCATAGGGTAAATCTTGTTTGGTAGCTCATCGTTACCTCGCCTATTGGGTAATGGTAATGGTAATTTTAGTTAACGTCGTACTAGAGCAACACGACGGGCTATTGACGACGGTCCGGAATCAGTCCCTTAAGGGAAAGATTCGAGGACAACACCTCGTAATTTTGAACCACGGTCAGATGACGAAGCAACACCTGAGCTGGCACCCCACTCTCCAAACTTCCACGCCAACCCAACGTGAGGACTTTCGGCCACGACAGATTTAAGGTGCACCAGCCGCCTCTACACCATACGTTTACAAACACCCATGCCCGGACCCGGATTCGAACCAGGAACCTTCCGATCTAGAGGCCAACACCTTAACCACTATACCGGTTGGTCGGCCTCGCCTATTGGGATATATCGCTTTTTTTACTCGTATCCTAATGAACATTTTAAGTTTGAGAACAAAATATTGATTCTTTCTTTAGAATGGGAAGTTACAGGGTCACTGCAATTGCTCTAAACGTAAGTGATCAAAATAGGCACACCAAAGTATAGGTGAGAAAGAATCTATTTTCGAAAATACGCTACCCCCTCCCCGTATTTAGCAATATAATTTAAAAGGTTCAACTATGCTCCATGAACTTTAATCAATGTTGCCTTTAACTTCCAGCTGTACACGATTTTAAAACATTTTCTCCTACCCACGGTATATTGAACCCCTGAGTACATCCCCCGAGAAACATTGTACATCGAGGAGTTGTTCTCAACAGCTTTTGTGATAACTTTGAGAAAGAAGTTTCAAGAATTTCTTTTAATTTATAATGAAAACGAACTAAAATTAAAATCAGGTAGGAAACGTCCGAGGCATTTAGACCAGTAATGTTTCGACTGATAAAAGATAATGCCCCTTTTCAGATTGGGTGATTATCAACTTCTTAGACGTGCTACGTAATATATGTTCATTTGAAAAGCTAAGGTATAATCGAGCTTATTTCAAATTGTAACGCATTCTTATCAGTTTCGTTCCATCTCAACTATTGTAACAGGAAATGTTTCTCTGTGTCTCTGTACGCAGTTTCCTAACGAATCTATGGCACTTACAATAGTAAAATTTGGCACACAGGTAGTCCTAAATTTTTGCGATTTTTGTGTAGCGCCTGAATTTTAAAATTTGATATAGAACATTTTAAAATTAGTTTATTATTTTTTTTCACCTTTCGTTCTTGTTTCCGGAATGTAACATCACCCCTATATCGAAAGAAGAAGGAACGGATTTTGCGATTTTCGACGGCTGACGTCACAAGCATTTTTCGTCCTAATGCCTTTGAACCATGCCAAATTTTCCTATTCTAGCATGTTTTGATTTAAGTTGTTGATAATATCCATTTCGAGGCCATCACGGCGTTGTCTGTGGATTTCGTTTTCGAAACAAACTAAATAGAAATATGTAGCAATGGCGAGCGTCAGCGAGCAGTGGTCACACCTGACCCCACGAAAAGAACTGTCTTGAGCAACACCGAGCTGGCCACGTAGCGCTAGTTGGATATAAAGATGCATTCTAGATTTTTATAAATTACATGGATTCCTTTTTTTAAATACTTCAAGGTTAAATCTGGCAATGAATTTTTTACCTTTATTCGTAGTTTGGCCTGTACGATAGCGCATAACATGGTCTAGTAGTTCAAAATGACACAATGCTAAATAGATAGCTACATTTTACTGCATGACTAGATAAGATTAAAGTGAAAGGTAAGCACGGTCAGTGGAAAGATGGGAACTTTAAAATGAATTTGAGAGCTGTAAGGGATTGTGTTGGAGTTATTGGGGGGGGGAGGGAATTCGTACAAGAAGCACAGACATTGCACACCAAATCAGGACAGCACCTATAGGCATGCCACCTGTTTTTACTGCTTCAGAGACACTGGTCAGTCGAAAGACCACTGTTGTGACTCAGCATCTGTTGTGACTAACCTGAACTTCGACCTTCACATGTATTCCTGAAGAGTTTGGCTAACTTTGGAGGCGATAAGCATCTGTAGTAGTTCTGATTGGAACTTCTTGCAAGAAAATGCTGGAAATTCCAAACTCAAGGGTACAAGTTATTGTCTACTGAAAACATCGTCGAATCAACTACCACCCGTATTCCTTTCCGTGTACTTAAGACCCATAGGACATTATTCCAGCTTTATCCTTCTGGTGGTTTATCTTCGTGTCGAAAACAACCCTGTTGTGTCCCTCCTCTGATGCAAAAACCTGTTCCAAGTTGTCACCAATTCTGTGTCAGGCACAAATTGTTTTTCTTACCTTGGTCTTCTCTCTTGGAATAAATACGAGTAAAAGGCGGTTTTGTCTCTACTGGGTATTTCGTCATTAACAAAGTTCCGCAGATCTTGAATGAGATATTTCGTTGGAAAGAAGGGTTGATTGGACGATGAATTTGCATTTACATATACGAGAAAATACATGAATTTATAATCAAATTAAGATATATCGAATTAAAAACGGTGTGCGTGTGTAGTGGTGTGTGTATGTGTGTTTGTGTGAAATACACACTTACGGTCGGAATTAGACTAATTTATGTTTTACAATTTTTCATTATTTTCTTATAAAAGCTTTTATAGATCAATAGATATACTGCTAATAATTATTGTATGTTGTATATAATACAGTCCATCCCAGTTCAACCCTTCTGTAATTAACCTCAACATCCTCTACTAAACTTTTAAATCTACAGAATGTCAAAAGTTTTCTAATAACATTGAGTCTTAACTAAAAATAAATTATAAATGGTTAGGTTGTCAGCATAAAATCAAATACTTCTTTTAAAACACAAAAATAGTAATTCTAAGTTTAGAGAAGAAGTATAATAAAGAAATCTGAAAAATACATTACTGTGAGAATATGTGAAATCGGAAACATATATACATCTAGTTTTGAAATCTAATCTCTCTCCCTAAAAGTTTATTTAACAATAAAATTTCTTGAAATTAAAACTTTCTTAGCATTTCAACATAATTTCGCATAGATTTCTGTGATTTAATTCGATGTTGAAGATGAAGTCAAATGTATATTTTTAGTAAGAGAGGTGTGTTGCATTAGTATTTGTACGAGGGCTGTTCAATAAGTTATAAGATTAATTTTACTGTAGCGAAACTACTCATCACAATATTAATTTCTGTGGAATAAAGAAATGTTGCTGGTCTGTTCTAACAAAAGAAGTCAATAGATGATGTATATGAGATGATGTGCCAGAGTGTCACGTGACTAACCGCTACACCTCCGAGCCTTTCAACAGCGTTATGCGATCGGCATCGGGCACTTTTAACATGATCCGCGAGGCTTTTCAGGTTGTTTCCAAGTGTGTTTCAGGACAACATGGTTGATGGTAGTCGCTCCTGTGTTGATCAATGTCTCTGTGATGAACGTTGAAGAACTTTCCTCACTTTCAAGATCTTACACGTTTTGCCTTCCTTCCGAAAAGTTTTATGATAGCAAAAACACTTGTCCTCAACATTGCTTCATCGTGGAAAGCCTCGCGTATCATGCTAAAAGTGTCCGATGCCGAATTATGCAAACGAACACAAAATTGAATCGCATAACGCTGTTAAAAACTCGGAGTCGCGGCGAAACAAGCTCGTGTTTAGTCACGTAACACTCTGGCTCATCAGTTCGTATACACCATCTATCGACTTCTTTTGTTAGAACAGAACATCAACATTTCTTTATTCCACAGAAATTAATATTGTGATGAGCGGTTTCGCGACAGTGTAAAATTAGTCTTATCACATGTTGAACAACCTACGCATTTTCATTTTCTTTATAAGTATTGCATATTCCTTTTAGTAATTTCAAATTGTAAAATGCCAATGCATACTAGTAGTTGAAATCATCTAGGCTGTAGCATTTACTACTTTCAAAATTGAACGACATTATTACTGATTTGATATTTTTAGTAAGAGACAACATACATTTTTTTTTCCTAATGGCGGGCACATTTTGACCGAAGTCATTGGCCACTACAAGGCCGGAAGTGATGGCCACTTGTGAAGGAGCACCCAGTGGGAGGGCCATCATTGCCCCTAACAATTACTTTCGTAATTTCGAACCATGTTCAGATGACGAAGCAACACCTGAGCTGGTATACGCTTACAAACATCCATGCCCGAACCCGGATTCGAACCGAGGACCTTCCGATCTAGAGGCTAACACCTTAACCACTATACCGGTTGGTCGGCGAGAAAACATACATAGATATAACTAAAAAGCATTTATTGACACGCACCTTAAAAATAAAGAGGTCATTTTAAAACGATGAGGTATTCAGAAAACAATCGATGAAATTTTAAGAGTTATTTCAACGGAAAAATGCAGTATGATGTTTTTGTTCTACACATCTGTTATCTTGTGTTTTCAAACAATAAAGGTCATATTAACTTATTAAAAATTGTATTTTCTGTATTTTTATCCAATGCTAAAATATTTCAGAAATCTTTAGGAACTTTGCAAATATTTTTTGGGAATTTTTTTATCCCTCTTCATCACATGAAGTACTTCCAAGCCATTGACTACAGACAAAAAAACTGTTCTTTTTCTAAAGCGGAGAAGTGCCCAATGAATTCAGTAGCGTGTTCTCAACTCTCTTAAGTGTTTTTTTTTATCTCTGAATATTTGAAAGTTGTTGACTTCTATATGATCCAACGTGTTCAGTTGAACAATGTTAAACAGGTTGTAAAAAATTAAATAGCAATTAAATTTGCATACTTATGGATATTAAAATTATTGTAATTAAAATTATTCATCATTGTAAAAAAAAACTGTTTATTCTATATAATATTCAGAACCAGGTGCACATACCGGAAACGATTACGTCACATATATGCGTAGAAGTGCAATATCATATTTATTTCTACGTCATGCTTTTACTATTTTTTCCTCTATCACCGATAGGTCTGCGTTTTCTACTCTGCGCTGCTTTGTTAATTCATATGCACAGTATCATCATCTAAATTCAAGATAATTCTGCTTCATTCAGAAATAAAGTGCTGTGAAGCGTTCCTTAATGACTGATGTCGAACAAGCATTAATATGCACCAACATACTAAGATTCACTTTTGATTTGCTAGCATTCAAAAGCAATAACATTTATAATACAGGTATCAACATATATAATTTCTATCTTAATTTTGTAGAAACTATTGTAGAATTAAGTTTACTAACTTCGATAAAAGAGAGGAATTTTTATGCGTGTGAATAAATAATGGTCAAATACTAAGCGAGCAATCCAATTCTTCACCTCTGGTGGAATTTCACTCGGAAGCATCGCTTACAAGGAATTCATGTTGTCACCTGATTACACTACGGTCCTCCTCTTTCATTTACTACACGGTGATCAGGATTCTAGAGATAAATGTTCTTCTCAAATAACAATCAATATTCATTCATCTGTCCAGCCTTGTATTACAACAAAACAGCAAAGAAAAATACGGACACACTGCGTAGAAAGTCAAAAAATTTTGAATTTGGAAAAAATAAACCGTAAGACAAGCACCGGGTCTTCTCCTTCTGCTAATATTTGCTTTCTTAGAACAAATGGGCGAGACATTTTTAAAAATAGCCATTTGACTTCCATTCCAGACAACAGTACTGAACTTAATTAATTATAGGTACCATTTTCCAAAAATCTCAACCAGAAACGCCCCTCTTAAAAAATCTTTAATTATATTATCTTGAAAACTTTGAGTAAGTGATAGAACTGACTCTGCATTTTTTACTCTTTAAAGTTGGCAATGGGGTTCCAAGTCTTGATCGTCCATGTGCCTCTGACAGTCTAGTTTGATGGATTAGGTTTCACTTAACTCCCTAACAGTTTTTTGGTAGAGAGTAAAAGGCATTTCTTCCCAAACCTAATTGTGGAATTCGAATTAGTTTCTTTTTTATCTGGTATACGCTCAGTATTGTTGTTATTTGAGGTAGGGGTGTAACTTAATCTTTATTTTTAAAGTACTATTACAAAGGAATATAGGTCAGCAATTGGTGTCGTCATTTAGACGGGACTTTTCAAAGCAGAGTTAACAGCTCGATAAAGAGTATTTCAGTCCTTTAAAGGCGGAAAGTTTGAAACGCAGAGAGAGAATTACTTTCAGAAAGGGTTTTTCGAGTACGCGTACTCTCTGTTAAAGGAAGCTCTAGTACCTGTAATGCGAAACACGAAGTAATAATCTTTTATGAACACCACTAAACTGTAACTTTGAAGAACTATTCGAATTCATAATAAAAGCAAACGTGCTGCAATTTTTACCGTGGCACTGTAAAAGCCCATTATAAAATTGGTGTAAAGGGGTTTCGGTTTCTACTGAGACAAAAATACAATACAATATAATCATAGGTCGATATTCTCTAATTTGCTTCTTCCACTAATGAAAGTAACTATTTTGACCTATATCACTTATTCAAGTCTTCTAATTCCCCATTGAGAGGCCGTGTAAAATAAAACTAGACATCTCAGGATATTTGTTTTCATTTCACATCCTAATGATTCATCAGAATATTACAAAAAGATCTTTAACAGTTAAAAGTAGTTTAGAAAGGGGACTGTCTATGCAGCAATTCATGTACAAATCGCTATGTCACTCAATTCACTTTCCGTACAATCCACAAATTCTCAACAAAAAAATGCACTTTGAGGTACGATACCTTAATAGCGAAATTTTTAGCAATTCAAAATGTAGAACTATTGAACCGCATAGAAAGTTATGTATTTTATTTAAAACAACACGTTTCTTGTTTAAAATCTTTGGAGATACATTACTACATGATTTAAAATACTTTGTAATTGTGAGCATATACCTAAAACAAATAAATACGAAAATAAAATTTATTACAAGAAATGAAAATTTCTTACAAGTACTCAATAAAAAAACTCGAAACACAGTGGTCATTAACCAAATATTGGAAACAATATTTATCACAGCTAGTAGATACACATGGTCAACGAAAACAACGGATAAGCAAAAAGCAGTAGCAATGCATTTTTAGCTCATTTAACTTTAAGCAATACTGAAAAATATACAAATCAAAACCTTTGAAAATGAATGAAAGTTTTGGTTTTAGTTTTGGAAAGCAGTGGCTTGTACACAGTCCCATGTTGTTATGTGCATACGTATTTAATTATTGATGGCTATATTGAGCAATTAGACATTTGTCACGACATTTTTACGATAAGCTGAAACTTTTTCAGAGAAAGAAGAAATAACCTCCATTCGTGAAACTTCTCCCATCATCTCTTCTACAGATTCCTTGTCAATAGTAATCTCATGGGAATCAATTCGTTCTTTTGTGAAAACTAGGATCAGTGAAAAAGATTTGAAGAAAGAGAAAAACACAAATAAATAAAATCGATACAACCAAGAAAAAAGCTTTTGAAAGAGCTTACAAAATCAAAAACATAAAAGGCCCAAATTCCATAAATTTCACAAAATGAAGACTTAACTAATAGCATCAGATGTTCAAATCCTTCCCAGAGGCCGATGACAAAGATGGTCAAGAAATATCACAAGAACAGTTGAAACTGAGCAATGGGTTTGTAAAGACTTTCAAAAGCTAAATTTCACCTTTAGTATATTTCACATTAAGTATCTAATGTATTTACTTTGTGACATTATCTAATGTTTTTATTAGGCCACAGATACAGGGTGAGTCAAAAAAGTATTATGACTTATATGGACACGACAATATCATGTAAATTTTAATTTGTTTCAGACTGAATATGGGGATAGGACTTCATTTATAAGAAGAAAGTTTGTAGCTTGGATTTAAGTCTTTTATTCACCATCCGTTGAGAGTAGTACTATTTAAGAATGAAATAACAAGGATCCTCCAAACCATTTAACTATCCTTCGAGGTTATGAGAAATCTATGCGCATAGGTTCTATTGCAATTCGCGATTGATTTAACAATATGATTTATTGAGTAAATAAAAAATAATAATATTCTTAATTATACCTTGATAGCAAAAATCAGCTTACACATGAACGTTACGAAATTAAATAAAGGTAACGTGTAGAAAATTGAGCACGAGGGAAGTTTATTGACATTACTCCCCTTACGTTCAAATTTCATGTATCACAATATTTGACAATTTTTTAATTTCAAGGGTTAAATTGATTAATCTACGAGTATTTTTATATGACATAGGTAACTATTTGAATATACTTCAAGAAAGAAAGAACAATTATTATAAGAAAAAATCACCGACTACGTGCTTAATTTATTTGTTTCGCACCTATGTACTGTTTAGAATGCTATAAGATAAAATATTACGAACCATTGAAAAGATGAGACCTGTCTTACCATCATCATCTCACTCCTTATTACTATCACCTGACATGGCATGTAATGTTCATCCAAATGTTAGTTCAATCATAGTGTCCCATGACGAATTTCAAATAAAATATCCTGAGGGGCTTCATTCACATGTTATATCAGCTTTCCACAGTAGCTTTCCGAAATGAATTGTAGTACAACTCAACACTTTACAAGCAGCAACATCCACGAACAATTCCCGAAGACTCACTCGATGTATGAAATTCTTAAAGGCACATGTAATGCCAAACAATATGCTCTGCATGATCATCGTACAGCCACTATAATCTTGGTTTAGGACAAGCCTCGAAATCGATTTTTTAATACAGGTGCACAAGGTGCACCAAAGTTTTTAAATTAGGTGCACATGTTATATTTTAGGTGCACATTTAAAAAAACGTAATATAAGAGCATTGATATAATGTAAACTACTTTATTAGTTGGGTATGTTTAGATAGGTTAGTAGTAGATATTAAATAAAAATATTTAAACATCTACATTCTCCCTTCTCCGACGCACGGCTGTCTCGACAGTCGCTTCAACAGAGCTAGCTGGAAAATGTTTCGATCATCGGAAAGTTCTGGTGGCATGGCTTAAGTAAACCTTCATCATGTATAAACCCGTTACGGCCCAGCGATTTTTTGTTTCAGTATAGTGTGTATTTAGGAATTTCAATTACGTTCCTTTAGAGCTAGAAAGGTCGATACTAATAGTTTGTTAAAGCATCCAGTTAACATAAAACGTTCCCTCCACTTTTTAACGTTAGGTGCAAGGCATACACCTAGCTGGAAAAAATTAGGTGCACAATTTTATTTTCATGTGCACATGTGCACCCGGGTATTTCGAGCCCTGATCTATGATAATATTTTGTTTGACTCGTTGCGGTAGAAAATAAATTGCTTTCCTCTGTGAGGTCTATATTTATGTAAAATTCCTGAATAGTACGAATACTTGTTTATGTGTGAAAGAGGGGGTTTTCAGTGTTAAACGAACAAACCAGACATAAAGATAGATTTTACCTTCCGCTACCCAAATGGCTCAAATGATAGCTATCGGGGCTTACCTTAAAAAGAGCGGGTTATCGAAGTTTTGGTATTTTTTAGTTTTCAATCTATGTGGCGTTAACCAGTCAACTTCGTATATCAATTCCAAACTAATTTGAATTTTTATCAATCATATTCAAAAACAAGCCCAATAACGTCACGTTCCGAATACGTACAAGGAACATTTTTTGCATCGGAAAACCTATCGTCACCTGCATTTAACTAGACCGAAAAAATACCTCTCATAGATAATTACATTTAAGTTATTAAATAAACCCATTGTTTCATTACTTCATTCTTAATTTTATTCTTTCGTGTTGATTAAACATAAATTAGCATACAATAGATGAATGCTGAAATACAAACGATGAAAACACGTCCCTCACAGAAAATAATGTTGATAATGCTTTTAATGGAAAACTGTTCCGAATCTTTTGATTAATGTAATAAATGACATTACTTTCAGTGTGTGTTATTGTGGACAATTTTCCAACTCGCATTAACGCTGCTGAATCCTATACTGGCCTGTTAACAAACATCAATTTGCGAATTCTAATCTCATTGTATTATGAACAAAAAACTTCATATTTTCTCTTCAAATTTAACAATTTTGCTTTGTTTATCAATTTATTTAGAAGAGTATTGTCTAATTTTATTCTTATTCTACTTCGATGAAACCCCGGTTCAGATTCTATTCTCTTCACAAAACGATGCCACGTCATCTATATCGTATTATAAGTAAGCTATTAATCATCATTAGTTGGTATCAAAATTATTCAGTATCTCTTGGATGGATTACTCAATAAGCTCTTTTTTTCGCTTCCTGAACTGTTATCACGATCATTTAATAAATTCTTAAGCGTCTCAGTAAAGCATTAAGCAAACTATGCTTTGTTTTGCTCAAAATGCTCTATGGGTTTCGTCCCCCACCCACTAACCCTACCATCTTTCTTCTAGACAATCTCTTTCTAATGGTTCTTTCAAGACGTTTTACGATAGTGCGAAGAAAAAATATATTTGGTGCATTGCACTTCTTTTGTGGGCTCTACGTTCGAGCAGCTATTGAAGCCAGATAGATAAATGGTCGAAGGTTATTAGCCTCGATATTGGCATCAAACAACTCGATGACTCAAGTCATTTTTCAGAGAAGCCAGAATGTGAAAGGGGGCACGTTTCTTCGGTCACGTGCATGAAGAAATCCGAAGATGGGGCACAAGATCCAACCATCATTAGCCCTATCACGGCTAACGAAATGTTTAAAAGGAAAAGCAAATTTAAGTTCGAAAGAACGTGTTATCCAGACGGAGAAAATTTATTTCCTTGATTTACTCTATCTTTGATGCGCAAAAAGTCTATATTTTATCGCGCTAATATCGTTGAAAGGGTGTAAGAACTACACTTAGGATTTAGAAAGTCATAGTCATTTTTCTTTCGAGATCCCCAAGTTTTATTTTGTTTATTAGTATCTTTCGAAAGATAATCTTAGGGAGCACTCTATTGAGTAGTATTGAATGAGTCGAGGTGAAAGTTTGATCCCAAATACTTTTCCTCGGAATTGCATTCATGTTTTGAAGTATGCAGGACTGCACTTGGCGTAAAATTATTCATTTAAACCTATGGAAAGGTTTACATGACATTTATCCGTTATACAACCTACAATCTGCCCTACAGTATTTCTAATGAGTTTGATGATCTTCTTGACCAATAGAATGCTTCCTACTTTCAACCAATTGATGTGTCATTTATTTAAAGACTACATCCGGTACAAGAGTTGTACCTGGATCGCGGATAAAAAATAATTTAGACTGCGGCCAGTACAGCAGTTGTACCTTGAAAGTTATAAGAATCGCGCCAAAAAAAGAATTTAGAGTATGGTCGGTACAGTATTTGTAATTTGAAAGTTAGAAGAATCGCACAAGTTCTATCTATAGCCGTAGTCAAAATGCCAATAAACTATCATACATCATTAGTTGTACCTTGAAAGTTATAAGAATCGCGCCAAAAAAGAATTTAGAGTATGGTCGGTACAGTATTTGTAATTTGAAAGTTAGAAGAATCGCACAAGTTCTATCTATAGCCGTAGTCAAAATGCTAATAAACTATCATACATCATTAGTTGTACCTTGAAAGTTATAAGAATCGCGCCAAGAAAGAATTAATACTACGGCCGTTACAGCAGTTATACCTTGAACGTTATAAGAATCGCGATTGTTATATCTTTAGCCGTAGTCAAAAGATTAATGTCTGTAACTGGGTGAAAGTAAGGTTACACTAATCGCAACTTTCAAGACGTTCGGCGTCACGTTTTGAAGAAAGAGTTTCAAAGTTGTGGTATAAGCTCAAACAAGAGCTTTATAAATTTCAAATTTTTTTGTTAGTGATGTAACGAGGAAAATTGGTGACATTTATGACAAAAACAAACTACTCGATTATCTTAATATCTCTCTTTTGTTAATGTTTCACTTCACAGAATTTCTGTACACATTTAAGCTTACTGACATTCCCGATGTTTAATTGAATATCTTATTGGTTATAAACTCTCACCAAAAAGCTTATACCTTTCTTTCCCAAACAAAAAAAAATTAACATAAATAAGATAAACATTTCTGCTATTACAGTAACGTATATATTTTAATAAAAACAATTTTTGTTATAGGTACGTTTTCATATTCATAGTAATTTCATGTCTAGAATTAGTTCAGCCTAGTTTCAGAAAGCATTTCTAATACAATTATTTAATTAGCATAGTTATTTATTTCTTGTTATGGTGAATAAGACTGGATTCAGTCTGTATATGTCACAATGATACTTCTTCAACTATGCTCGTTGCAAAACGAAAGGTATTTTTATGAGAAATATATTATGAAACTACAGAAACAAATATGTGTGTATGTGTTGAAGTCATTAATAAGCTACTTAGGTAAAGTTTGAAAGATACAGAAGCAAAATACTTCGAAATATTTTCTGAAAATGTAATTATCATAACTCAAACATAACATTTCACTAAGTATCTTGTTTTACTAAGACTAGGCCGACGAAATTATTACAAAAACTTTAAGCCCTAAGTTAACCGAACTGATACATGCTAAAATATAACATTTTAAACACGCTTTATTTTAGTTGCATCTGCAACATACACAGTTTCATATTGCTCCTATCGCTTCTATATCAAAACTTCCAATCTTTCTGTTTATTTAAATTGATCCCAAACAAGATCTCAAAAAATTATTGTATTAAATTCAGACTCATAACTAAGTGTTGATACAATTTTTACGTATCAGGTAGGATATAATTTACTTTGAAAACGTGAAGTCATCATGTAAGACATCACCTTGTCAAAGTTGAAGAGTGTGGAGGAATTCCGTAAGAAACTTACGGTAAACGTTATTTTTACAAGAACTACATGAGTATATCTTTTAGTATGAATAAATCTAGTAAATTCTATACTTACGAGCAAATAATACAGAGACAATTTTTGTTGAGAAATTGAATTTGAATACGAATTATGGTGCTGCACATATTATAACTTAAACTTATTAAACCACACGTATAATTTGTAATACATAATGTTTAATTGCAGAAAATTCTTGCTAAATTATATATATATAAAATCAGAATTGGTCCACAATCAGTATTTGGTATAGTCACCACGCGCTGCAATGAATGCTGTTATACGACGTGGCATGGAGTGAAACAGATGTTGAATGTCTGCTTGTGGAAGAGAATTCCATATTATTTGTATGCGCACCCAATGTTCGTCTTTTGAAGATGTAGAACGCTGATCACGAACGAGACACCGACCAACCAAATCCGACACATGCTCAATAGGAGACATATCCGGCGAATAAGCAGGCCAAGGAAGAAGTTGCATGTGTTGGGCTGAAAAGAAGTCTCGAACCTTCCTTGCAACATGTGGGCGTGCATTATCCTGTTGAAAGGTAGCTCCAGGGATGCCTTGAAGGAAGGGAACGGCTTCGGGCTCTAGCACTTCACGGACATACCTGTTGCTATTGAGATTATCCTCAATTCGTAGCAGCTGAGAGAGTCCATGATACGTAATTGCACCCCAGACCATAACTCCGGGTGTTCGGCCACTATGACGTTCTATTACGCACTCTGGAAGGCAGCTTTCATCGGCATAGCGTCTAACACATATGCGGCCATCATGATTCCACAAACTAATGCGGTATTCGTCATATTGTTGCCAATCAGCCCGCCAGGCTCTGTCCTCATGATCCCATTGCAGACACAGCAGTCGATGGTTTGGCATGAGTGGGTTCCTGTGTAAAGGAATCCTTGCACGCAGTCCACGGTGCAGCAGACGTCGGCGAATTGACGAAGCCGACATTACTAGACCTGTAACAGTAGACCAAAGTGCTGCCAACTGCCTGGAGGAAGCTGTACGGTCATTCACTGCCATGTGGACCAGGTGTCTATCATCGCGCGCTGATGTCACCTTCTGTCGTCCACTCCCAGTTTTTCGAGTTGTCCGGTGCTCGTCGGTCCACTGCTTCCAATCTCGCATCACTGTGGAACTGTTCCGCTGCCCACGACCTGCTATTGCGCGATAGGAAAATCCTCCTTCACGAAAGCCGATGATTCTTCCCCGTTCAAACTCCGTAAGTTGTTGAAATTTCACCCTATTTCGTCTAGGAGGCATACTTAGGTCTCACTAAACGTACGCCACTAAAAAATAAACATGCACTATTTTCAACGTCCTGCTACAGCCCTCAATTTATACGCTTTTAGCATCCGCTCAGAGGGCGCTGCTCACAACACGCGTGCATGGTGGCTCTGAAACTTTACTACTTTGCATAACATCCTATAATTGACATTTGCTGAAAATTTCATTTCATTCGGATGATTCCTTCATGGTGTTGCATTTTTTACAAACAGCAGTGTATATATATAAAAGAATGTGTGTGTTTAACCACCATACAAATCTACACCGTTTGATCAAATCACACCAAATTTGGTACACTTATACTTCAGAACACTGCGGAAAACAGAGGCTATTTCTTTCCTGTCTTCAGACCAATCTGTATCCATGAAAATTTGCACACGAGTAGTCCTAAAAGTATCTCTCGAAGCCTAAATTTTAAAATCTAAAGTTTGTTTTCCTGCAATAAATGAACATGGAAAATTAAACACGTTCTACAGGGTCGTGGTCACAATTTAGCTGTCCTTGTCATATTTGAAACCCGAGCAACGCCGAGTTATTCAGCTAGTTTAATTATAAATTGAACTTACTGACGTTAAGGCTGTTATTATCATTGATCAATTCTAAAAATAATTGTCTTTAGAAATATTAGTAGAGAAAATATATTCTTATTAGTATCTTGTTATAAGTTATTTGTGTTAAAATATTTCTGAAAAGCGCCTTACTTTCCTTCAGAAAAAAAACAATTACTCTATTTGTTCTTTAGAAAAGTTAATTTATTTGCCTTAGAAACTCTAGATAAAGTAAAGGAATACAAATTTGTAATGCACTTAACCATTAATTATTTAAACTTTATGCAAGTATTTACTAATAACGGATGTCAATCAACAAACTTATATTATTTTCTTTGAATATATATATTACTTAATTGTTTCCTTGGGATATACATATTTTAATTACACATATACTTCATCAAAACAATAATTTAATTCTTTGAACAAAATTACATCTTCAAGAAATTGTTTTAAAATATTTAATTAACTCAAATTTTTAATTTTTTTTTCTTAAATTATGTTTAAAATTAAATCAACAATTATTATAAAACGGATTTATAAATTCATTCCGTATTCATTTAATAATTTTCACGAAATCCTTTCTTACGATTACGGAGATCCCCTGCCAATATAAGCAATAAAATACAAATAAAAGAAGGGAAACCTTTATGTGTGCGTATATATTGTGCTGAGTGACGTGTCAAATATCAGTGATAAATGGCTTTTCAATATATCTGACTTTTTGTAATAGATTGTGACCGTTTGCATCATCACTCATCTATAGGAAAATCGACAAACAGCATAACTTTGATCTGTGACAAACTACATACTAAAAGTAGCAACCAAGTCTGCCAATATGTCTTGCAGTGTTTCTTCGATCGAGGGAATTATCCCGCATTCCAGTGGTTTCGAGTGTTTTTTTTTTTTTCCTTTTGCTGTTAGGAAGTTCGCTGTTTTTGGAGGGTTGACCAGCCTGGATATTTCTTTTCTTACTTTTCAGATCTTGTTACTTAAGGGGACAGTAGTAAACTTTCAAAATCACTTAATTTGATCTAAAAGCTTAAGTGTTAAAATTAATTGATATCAAATTATGTAGATAGTAAAACTATTTTTTCAATAATGATCATTTTTGACGAATATACGGCAACATCAAAAATATAGTACATAAGTAAAGTTAGCCTACCAAAAAAAAACGTTTTTCGATTAAGATTCATTAACATCCCTCTGATTTCAATATAATCTTTGAGCATCTGGTTTTAATTGCTTTACTTGAACTGCTTTTTAGAATAGTCCTTGAAAACTGTTACTCAAATAAGGAATTCGTCATGATTCCAAATTTTGGAAATTTGATTCAAAATAGTACTTAACCTAAGCTTTGGTTCTCAGAATTTTAGCTGTTTTAGAACTAAAATTTGGTTTTGATTAGCAAGTGAGCGATGGACTTTCCAAATGGAGTTAATTTAATTTTCCTGTCAATACAAGGGAAGGTAATGTGTATGGACCCTGGCAATTATTGCTTTTTTATCAAAACCTTTGACCACGTTTCATGCAATAACTTTCAAATGACTTAATATTTTGAATATATCGTACCCCGGCAAAAAAAGTGACGCAACTCAAAATTGCACAATTTGAGAAACATCAACTTAAAGGATGCTATAAAACTTGTATTGAAATAGTATAAGCTTGTTTAAAATTTTAGGTAGTTATTTATGGTGGTAACTTCTATTATATTCTATAGAATAGTAATACAGTTATAACACGCTGGGGCACCTCACATATATTATTAAATGACATAACATCACAGCATTTTTATTTTTTGTGTCACTTTTGTTGCCGAGGTGAGATGTGCACTTTTTAGTAGATAAGAGTCAGATAATAATCAGATAACTGAGAAAGTTTGTTTTAAAAAAGTCCATTCTCCTTAAAGTTACTTAGATTGGATCACTCGTTTGATTGCATTTAAGTACCTTTGTTGTGTAAATAATGGAAGGCTAAAGACCTTATGTTTCCACTTTAATAGCCTTACTTGTACTAAACTTGATTTATTGGTTTATTTCTTTATTTGCTTTCTTTACTTGTTATATTTGTATTTGAATCTTGTGTATTTTTATTTCTTTGGTTAAGGAAGTTTGACCACTCCCATCTGCATTAGATATAAGAAACTGTGTAAAACATAAAACATAATTGAACAAATATGAGCTACTAAATACATTCTTTTAATTTGTTAAGTATAAGTCTTTTTTTCATTGCGTCGAGCTTTCAATTAATATTGTCTTATTGTCTGGTGTAAAATCATATGACAGCTAAGGTCATTATGAGTTTTCATAAAATCTTCGTATATTTTCAAATAATTAAAAATTTACAATTTTATTTTCAATTTTAGTATCAAATTATAACTTTGAATTACCATAATAAATTTATTTATTTAATTGTACATTTGATTACTGCACCATGATTTCTTAAGACTCAGTTTTCAATAGTTATTTTTTATCCAATCCTAATAATTTGTAAACACACCGCCAAAAGGTATGTAAATATAAGAATTATACTGACATACTTTTGGTGGGGAAATTATTTTATCCTATCAATAAATCCTGTACTCTAGATCTCTTATAGAAATAATAGACCATCTTAACTTCTAACTTCCATTCTAATAGATTGCATTTCATCGATTGCATAAAAAGAAAAAGAAAACACACTAAGCAACAAAAATCAATAATGCATCATTAAAGGGTTTTCTAGAAAGGTGGAAGTGATCCAAATAGCAAATTAATTTTAGGAACCTTTTTCTCTATTACTTGGACAAATTAACGTCATGAAACGCAGAAAATGGAATTGCAATTTATTGGATTTTATTTTTATCTGATCTTTATGATGTTGGTAAAATGATAGGAATACATCCGTTACTAAAATAATATAGCTCTTAACTTTTTTTAACCATATACACTATTATAAAATCAGAAAAATTCCGCTTTAATTTCTCTATGTTTTATAAGCATCTCAAATGTCTAATTAATTAAAAACTGTCAGCGAACAAAATATTTTAATTATTCTGATTATCCTACAAAAAAGGGTAGACAAGCATGTTTGTTACAGCAATTAAATGCGTAGATTTTGATTCAGAACTTTTAGACAAGATCTTGTATTTTTTTATTTTCGCTGGACATTGTTTTTGCTTAATCAAGGATTGTTGCTGTAGTCTCAGTACTCAAGACCCAAAAAAGTACATGTAGCGAAAAAAAATTCTTTAGAAGCGTTATTGAGTGTGCTTTCAGGTATTATCTAAAAATAATAAACTATATACATCAGTATATGTATTTATCCAATGTATTAGTTCTAAATTAGTTTAATTAACTGTAATTTTTATATAATACATGAAAATTGTGTAATATTTCTAATATAATTAGTATACAAATTATTATATAGTTCATTTATTTCTAGTAGGTTTATGCATGTGGTTTTATTATTTTACATCAATGAAGAGTTTACCATGAATTTATTTATAAGGAGAAGAGTTGTTTCTTTAAAACAAAGTACGCATGTATAATAAATTAACGTCGTTAACAATGTATCAAAATTTATACTAACATAATTGACTATTGTATAGTTAGATCTACGCACATGCTAATTAATAAAATGTGTGTTTTGTGATGGTTCGATTCAGACTTGGAGATTGGAGTTGAATGTATATCTAAATATAATTTTGAGTAGTTCTTTGTGAGATTAAATAAGTGGGTACCTTGTCGTACTCCTTCTAATTCTAGCGAGCAGAATTTTTATTTAAAAGGGTAGACTGTATTCTTCGTCAGAAGAATAAATACCAGAACTTGGACACTGTTAAAGAATGGAAGCACAAATTGTTCATGAAATGTTCTAGAAATAACAAAATCTTGAACTCTCAAAAAAATATTTTATAAATCAGTCTCTGCCTTGAATTTATTTTTCGAATGAATGACACAAGCAAAGGTTTTCAAAGGATCCCTGAATGAATATCTTTGACCTAACGTCTTTATCAACCTAAATAGCTTCCCGAATATCACTAAAAACTTAAATAACACTTTATACGATTATATAATCAATTAAACGCACATAATAAGTAATTGAATTGAATTTGTGATTTGCAACGGTTCAAGTCAGACTTCAAGTTTGGAATTCTGTCTTTATGAATAGAAAGTATAATTTTGTTCGAATAGGTGTTTAAGAAGCAAAAATAATAATAATAATAATTGCACTTCTTCAAATTCTAACAAACATTATTTTCATTTTTTAAGGTAAGCCTTTATTCCTTGTTTAAATTACAGATACCGTCCGTATCTGGACAATGTGTTAAAGTTTGAGAATGGAAATACAAATTGTTCATGCTAAAACCTAAAAAGTAACCAAATCTTGAATTCTGAAAACAAAAGTTTTCTTTTAAATTCACTGCGTCTTGTATTTGGTTTTCGATTGAATGGCGTATACAAGCAGAAGTTTTTAAAGGACCCCTAGTGGGTGGATATCTTTTTGTCTGAACTCCCTGCCTGTCTTCCAATGTCAATAAGGAGCTCTGCGTCGTCAACTGACACGAGGATGGATCAATACTGAAAGTTACTTTTCACTGGAGAGAGAGGGGATAAAAGGCTGAAAAAATATTACTCAATTTCTAAGCTGTGGCCACTAAACGACACAGCAAATGCTTCCCCAGCAAGAGCTTCGTAATTAATGTTGCTGAAAATGGGTAATTACGCGGAGTAAACCTTACAACAAGACATCTCAAATAGGGGCCTAAAGAAATGGAAAAATACTTCCAGTTTGAAATCAGGAGGAACTGATTGATTCATTTAACTTTAAAAAACGTTGGTAAACATTTCTCGATTCACGCTCTTTTGAACTGGTAACGTTTTTAATGAGACGTCACTAAGGGTTGTCGCATTTAGTGAAGAATGGCAGTGCAATTTTATTCAAATTACCGAAAAGAGGATTTCTTTGGCTTGCGTATTGTGTCGGAAATAAAGAATGTGTGTTTCGTTATTGTGTGCTAAGTATAAAAGGAATTGAAAGATTCATTATATAATGTGTCAATCCTTCATAGCACAGCTCCAAATTAAGAATTCTATACCGAACAGCAAAAGCATACAATAAGTATTTATATGTATGTAAACGTGTGAATTAAAATTTATTTTAATGCTCTAAATAAGATGAGCTATTACTGCTATAATTCAGTACATTCTATTTAATCAAGTGTTCCTACACATCATATGTAGGGGTAAGGCACGCGTTATATGGAACACTTAATTTTTTAAATTGTCAAAAGTAAAGGAACGTTTTTAAGTGATAACGATAGAACAAACTAAAATTTGCATGTAACTAGATAGTTTCACAAACATTAAAGTTTCTCAAGTTTTACTAAATAAAAGGGAAAATCCAAATTTTCGAATTGAAAAAATGATATCTAAAATCAAACACTTTTAAGAATAAAAACTAGTATTGAATATTCAAAAACAAAAGGATTTTATGATCAATCGTACTATGAAAATATATTTTATGTTTTGTTTCTATTAAATAATTGTCTTTAAATGAGTCTCAAAAATATTTAAAGCAACTCAAAACATAAACACTCTTCCTTTTAAAGGGAGGTCCAGATTTTTTAAATAAAATTTTTGAAAGTGCAAAATTTTGACTATGTTAAAAATTTATATATCTCAAACTTTTGAGTGCCAAATTACATAGTTTTGTTTTAAATTACTTATAATAATACATATTAAAAATTGTCTTCGTAGAATTTTTTAAAACTGAATTCAATTAAAAAAAATATATTTAACCCCAAAAGTACAAAGAAAGTACAACACAAAACATTTGAAAAATTATAGAAGTATAAAAAATATACATATACATAATTGCCGAAAACAAATTATAGATATATATTTGGTAAACATGTGCAGAAAGTTTTATACAATTACTAGCAAAATACCCGACCTTACTCGGTTTGAATTCGTTTACTCTAGATTGAAGAGATAATCAAAATATATAATGACTTACGTTTTTTGTAGAATAAAAATTTATTTTAACACCTTTCGCCATCTTTATATTTTCTACAACTTACTTTGGACACAAATCCTACACATGCATATCCATTCATGTAATACATTTCACATACATCGCACAATTGCTGTATGACAAAGCTACAAAAAGACGAAAGGTGATACTAAGGTTACTACTATAAAAGACGATTTATAGGAAGATTTGGAATTCCCTTTCTTAAGTTCTTTTCATGTACAACTCAATTAATTAAAATTACGATTTACGGCGAAAAACAATATTTTTTTACTTGTGGCATTCTTGCCTCCGGTATGCGACATTGTGAAATTTTGCAATCTTCTCCTGTCATTACTACAACAAATTTTTTAATGTTGGAAAAAGTTCTAGTTTGGATTTTTAAACAGTATTATTCTTTCAATAACGACATTATTCTTTAAATAACGGCATTATTCTTTAAATAACGGCATTATTCTTTCCATAATGGCATAACTACACTTAAAATTTACTGAAAATTTATACTGACTTACCTAACATTTTTAAGTCTAATACTTTGTGGTGCTGTTGCGTGTGATGAGAAGGAAAACACATTTATTAAAATTATAAATATTTAAAACTGGAAACAGCGAAGTAAAACAAAATAAAAGAAGTCGCAAAAAATTGTTCTAAAGATATTAATTTGTGATTCAATTTTATCTCTTGATCTCGCACAGTTGCCGCAACTTACAACTAAAAGTGTACAAAATTTAGAAATGTGAAATTAATTCAGAGCGAAAGAACCAGAAAATATATCACTGCTCGCGCGATCTTGTTCATTCTCGTTTCATTGAAAAATATCGTCTGTCCCAAATATTCGGAAATCGTTTTCATTGCGCAAAGAATAAAATAAGACTCGAAATAAATGAAGTATCAGAGATGAAATTCCATAAAAAAAAAAAAAATTTTGAAGAATAATTACTTTTTCAGCAGTATTGGTAAAGCAATCGAAGTAATCGTAATATTCAATAGACATTCCAATTTTTCCAAAACTACCAAATTATGGTTGATTTAAGTATACTTACTCAGGTGTTTTAGCATGAAACTCGTCTAAATATAATAATAAAGAAATGTTTAATAGTGCATTCACTAAACTAATAGATAATGTATAAAATAAAATGCACTGCAATCAAATATCTGGAATACAATGTATGTGATGCCTACACAAACACACAAACACAAAATCGAGCATAGAACAGAAAGACGGACAGACAGACTTTCGCAACCAATTCCAGTCACTAAATCAAGATAAGTACTCACTGTATGCAAATTTCCATGAAAATATCTTAAACCGCGTGGACGTGTATAGGGCACAACATACAGACAGACAGACAGACAGACAGACAGACACCAAACGAGAAAAAGGCGGATTCGGCATCAGAAGGGTCCAAAACGGATAGAAAACTTGAAATGGGTCGAAAATATTGAATGTACAAACAAACACTCCATTCTTATTTATATAGATAACAAATAGTTTTTCATTTATATCAATTTAAAGTAAGAAAATTGCGAAAAAATCATCACTGAGAAAAACGTCGTTAAAGTTTTAAATTCGTTAAAAAAAAAAAACACTTTTACGTACTTAAATTTTGTTTAAAATCTTCTCGGAAAGTATTATGGCTTGTTTCTTACATTTAATGCTCATTTAATTTAATTTTGGCAAGTTGAACTTTTTTCTGTAGGTTTTGAAGGTAATAGTTGACTTTATCGCAGCTTTCCTGAATCGTCTGCAGTCCTTTCGTTTGGACAGCATTATATAAGTTTACCAGTTACAAGACAAGAGCATTCCAGCACATCTTTAATACTAGACGTTAGTCTCTTGTTGAAGTTCATAATGGCTCTGACTGCAGCAATCTGAACTCGAACTTTCGATGCTTTTAAGTTTTTAGGGCTCCAAACCATGTTAGGAAGTGATTCGTTTTGATTTTGAGTTTCCCCTTTGCTCAATCTTTCCAACAAAGAATCTAAAGCTAGTCTTTGAAATATTGGCATCATTTTAGCAGTGATGACAGATGTCAAAGGGGTTTTAATACCAACTCTGTGTGATTCTGGTTTTGTTTTTTAAAAGATGGCGCGATTGTAAAAACACCACGAATCACTTCTGTATGGGCTCGCCGGATGCTCAGATGTCAAATTACTGAATTCCACATTTCGCAGGCTCTTTAAAAGACAGAAATAAAATTTTTGTGTCATTTTATTCAGAAATATCTGTAGTATTTTTTAATGTAATAAAAAAATTAATCTTTTTTTTTTTTAGATTTTGGGTACTGGACCTCCTTAAAAAGTTAATTCTGGATTAACGCTCAAAATTGAATATGGGTACGTTCTAACAGATGCATTTCCGATTAATTCCAATAGATTTTGATACTCACTTGTCAAGATATTTCGATGTTCCATATTACGTGCACTTATATTTATGTTACTCAAACCAATTAGAGGATATAGTAATTACAGAGTTTAGATGTACATGGAAAGTGAAAGTATTTTTTAGGCCTGAAATGTAAAACGTCTAATGTAAGTAAAACATGTGAAAATTGGAGACAAAAATTGTAATAGAGTTTTAATCAATTTCAGATAGAAAAAATGGAAATGGTCGTGAGACGTAAGCTTTGTTAATTACGTCTCGTGAAAGTGAAGTATTTTTAAAAGGGAGGGTACACACGATGAAATAAAAGCGTACACTGTCAGAAAGCAATATTTTACACCAGAGTCATAGTCTGATGATATTAATGAGCCCTTAAAGAATTTTCTCCCGCTCTTACAGAAGAGTAGTTCCTGATCTGGAGGTTCGTGGAGGTAATATTCGACAAGCAATTCTCATAGCATATTCCCTATAAGATTAATTTTTTATACCTCGGCAGTCAGTTCATTTCTTTAAAAGGAAATCGTCCACAAACCTACCACCAACAATTTTTGTCCAGGAAAATAAAATAATCTCCGATTGAGGACGGTAATAAGTGAAAAGGGATATCCAAATCTCCACTGTGCGCTCAGTACTTCATTCCTTACTTTAAAGAGGTCGATGTGACCATTAATAGATGTACCTCTTTACACCATCAGTCCACCTCCTCCAAATCGATGTCTGTCTTGGACAAATAATTGGTTGTAGCGAGTACCTCGTTTCCCTTCATATGATGACTCGCCCATTATCCATATGCAGAGTTAAGCGTGACTAGTTGAAGAGAATGTCTTGTGTGAACTCGAATGTGAAATGGGTTGCTTTGTACTTCGACACTGAAATTTTTCAAAAAAGATCCCTTTCAAACTGAGATGCAAGGAATTTCATATCGTAACAAATTTAAATTTCCTAAAGATGCTCTGTCGCTAGTTTTTCGGAAAGTTTTATTGAATCAGTACAATCTAATGGTGAACAATAAGGTGGATTGTCCAAGCATAAGGTAGACTGAAGTAAGTCTGGTGTAACCAAGTTAGTAGTACCATTGTAATCTTGGTCAAAGTGTTCAAATACTCTTGTCCTAGGAATTATACTGGAGTCTGAAGCTACTTTACACTTGAATAGAGAAACTGAATTGGTTTACCCGTTGAATTTTACCATTACATTTAAACGTGTGATTTGAGATCAGTAGTCGAGAAGTTCAGGCTGGGTTTCGGTGGACAAGTAATCATTTGGTGACATGAATTTAGAATACCCGATTTAAGCTAGTGGCTTTGGTTTTACAGGATATATATTTGAGAAACAGCAGCAGGCTGATATAAACTGTTTACATGATCTTTGACTACATGAACCTATTGTATATTTTAATCGTCAGTTGTTATAGTTTAACAATCCTCCTCCTATCAATAGACAAAATGTAAAAAGTTTCTTTTGAGGTGGTGACTCAAGGAGAACATACGATTTCAAGTGGCCCACTTTATTATATTGGCATGTTTCGCAGTACTTAATATAATTTTTTGTGTCTATATTAATGTCTTTCAGAAATATTAGGGTTGAGAAATTAAATTTAGTATTTCTATCTCGTGAATGACCAAACCAAAACAAGGTGGTTTACAATACCTTTAACTTGAGAGAATAGTGTGCTAAACTTTTTTCGTTGACCTCTCTTTTAAACAATTCATAGTTCAACAAGTGAACTTTATGGTACATACGATAGGGGTGACAGACTTTTTATAAGTGTCAATTACACACACACAGTTCGTGAAACCCTTCTAAACATCATAATCGTAAATAGAGAGTTAAAGATCACCTAAATAATAATATAGTTAAATGTGGTGCCCTTTCACCATACTACTGCTACAAGACCTATAATTACGGAATACATAGTAGCCTTGCAATAGACTTAATCAAAATTTCGAAAGGCATAGATTGGATTCATTTATGGTGTAAAAGGCCAGATATGGCGAATCTATACCTAGAAATGTTATTTCCTTCAAATATAAACGAAGAGTTTATATAATCATTTTCAACTTTCTAGTTATTTTTATACTACTTCTTATATATTTCTTGGTTCCCTTATTGTTCTTAAATGTTAATCTGGTGGGTCAGCGAATACAAATTCAGCAATTGGTTCTTGTCCTTATGATTTTTTTTTCTGATGGCCAGGGTATTGAATGATTCTAATGAGCCACTGAAGCTTCAGTCATGTCAATCGCAAACTTTATGAGGAAGAGTCGTGCTTATAGGCTTATATATGATTTGTTTCGAATTGCATTTACGCCTATATAGTTTATACGAAACTTACAGTACAAATAAAATGCCTAAATACTATCTCTAGAAATTCTTTGTGGCCATTTCTTAACTGTCTAAGTAGTTTCGGTAAGATATTTCGTCATCAAGATCTCGATAGTTTTGCTAATGACGAGGTACTTCGTTGATACAACCACGAAGAGTTCCACAGCAATTCAGAGCTTAAATTTATAAAACTTAGCATCGTAAACATTACTTTAAAATTGCTTCATTTACTCCATCTAAGGTTAACAAGAGAACTTTAAGGTACATACGATAGGGGTGACAGATTTTGTTATAACGTGTCAACTTTTTTCAATGTTTGTGAAACCCTTCTGATATTTCCCATCATAA
Source organism: Metellina segmentata (assembly GCA_947359465.1). NCBI lineage: Eukaryota > Metazoa > Arthropoda > Arachnida > Araneae > Tetragnathidae > Metellina > Metellina segmentata. Next base: position 109,238,072 of record OX375872.1, on the reverse strand, counting down.
TCGGGAAAAGAGAGTTAACGATCACCTAAATAACCTTAAAGTTAAATGATGTACCTTTCAACCATACTACTGCTATAAGACCTGCCAAGACAAATATGAGTAACTGTGCGTGTTTTATTACATCCAACTATCAGCTACTTCAAATAAAATTGTATTATTTTTTATATTTATTAAATTTCCTTGTACTTTTGTATTAAAAAAGGACGAAATTCCATTACCGCATGACTTCAGAATAGAGTGGAATTTGGGTTTCATAGAGCAAGGTCCAGAAAAAGATCAAAGGATATTCGGATTTTGTTGAGTGTAAAATATAAAGCTGTGTTTTGGTGTACATGATTGTGAAGTATCATAATTATAATAGTTAAGAACAAACCATCTGGTGTTAATGTGCCACATAATTTTATCGACGATTCAAGCTCATGAGACAAAACAAGGAAAACATCCGGTGAGTTAATGTTACATAATTACAAATCACCAGACTTCCAAGCAAGTTTTACCCTTTAATCCCCTGTTATTTCGTACTCAAGACAGCGCAGAAAACAAAGTCAAGATCGCTTCGTTATAACTTAACGTGTGAAGAATGTGTTATTCTTCTAACTATCGATGGGGACAAAGGAGAAAGAGGAAATGCTGATCACGTTTCTAGCAGTCTGATTTTTTCTTGTACAAATCCAGAGCAGAAAGTAGAAGTCATCGAGTTTTTCTAAATAACCTTGTTCCCAGTCCAATAATCTACATGTTATTGTTTAAATAAAAATAATTAATAATGGTTGTGAATGTCATAACAAAATAACATACAAATGCAATTTATATTACATACTCTTTATACATATCATTATATTGTTCATAGCACTGCTTTAATCTATTATGATTTATGGTTGGTTGTTTGGGAGTTTTATGACTCAAAAGCGCAGCATATTTGCAAAGCATACTTGGCCAAGCAAATATATACAAAATACACTTTTCTCATGGTGTTATGATTTATGGTTGGTTGGGGGTTTTATGACGCAAGAGCCATATTTGGTCAATCTGCGCAAAACACATGACACACAACTTGAAGTAAAAAAAGTCGTGGAAGTGAAAATAGGGGGATATGGGAATACAATAATGTGTTGAAAGCAGAAAAAGATCGCTTGGCCATTCCGGGAACAAGACACCTGTGTTTACTAAAGTGAGTAAACACATGTAAAAATAATAGATCACTACAGTGCCTCTTGGGTCTGTGAACCCATTACACACCTAAAAGAGATGTGCCACTGATAGCTTTTATTTTATTTAATATTTATTATGCGCGTGTAATCTGTTACTATTATACTAACAGTATGCTAATTGTGTAGGCTAGTGAATGTATTTGAAATAATTCTTTAACTGGAACTTTTAAGGAATAATAGCATAGTTGTGAAAAATATTAACTATGAACAAAGATTCCCAAACTGTTTGGGTAACGGCGATTATCAAAGTTGATGACCTTTCTAAATGTTTTTTGTTTGAGAATCGAGATGTTAAGGGTTGCGTGATACATAATATACATTCAAAACTTCACCGTTTTCCTGGCAACATAGTCATTTGTTGTAATTTATTTGCTCATCATTTCAAAGCGTTTACAAATAACACACCCAGACACATGAAATAATTCACTCTAACTTCTTTTGAAAATTCAGACTAATAACTTCAGTCAACAATATTTAATTTTCTTATAACATGGGTGAAATTATGTTTTTTCTGACTAATTTGTAGTGCTGAATTTAAATATGACTAAAAAATCTCAATCAAGTACAGGTTTCTGTCTATTATTAATTTCTAATATTTATGGTATGTACGAGGACTGTATAAAAGTTATCCGACCTTGAATTTTCAAGAGCACAGAAGTGACGCTAAAGCTGTGTCACTGTGCACAGTGAAAGGAGACAACTTAATGCGCATGCTTGAATTTTTTTCCCCGCGTTCCAGTGTGCCAGTCGTTGCTTGCTGACCGCCAAGTGAGGTGCAGTTATAAGTGTTCGTCGTATTTTGTTTTCTCTCAAGATGACTAAAAGAGTTGAGCAAAGGTACTGCATCAAATGTTGTCAAAAGCTTGGTGATTCACAAAGCGAAACAACTTGTAAGTTTCAGCAGGTGTTTGGAGACGATGCTGCGGGAGTAACACAAATTAAGGAGTGGTTCAACCGATTCAAAAGTGGCCTCACATCGGTGGAGAAGGATAAGCATTCTGGTAGGGTTCTTTGATATCCGTGGAATTTCGCATCACGAATACGCACCGGAAGGACAAACAGTGACTAAAGAGTACTATCAAGAAGTTATCCGCCTGCTCCATGATGCAGTTCGGTGAAATAGACGAGACCTCTGGACGGCGAAAAACTGCCAGTTGCATACTGACAATGCTAAATCTCATTCATCACACCTGATTCAGACGTTCTTGGCGAAACATAGAATTCCAATCGTTCGCCAACCTCCCTACTCTTCAGACATGGTTCCTTGCGACTTCTGATTGTTTCCGAAATTGAAGACGCCATTGAAAGGATCCCGTTTTGAGAGTAGAAAAGAGATAACGCAGAACGAGACGGCGGAGTTGAACACCACTCCAAAAGAAGCCTTACAGAAGTGTTTTCAGCAGTGGAAGGAAAGGTGTACTAAGTGTAGGGAGGCGCAAGGGGCCTACTTTGAAGGGGATTAGGGTCCCAATTAGGGATGCGACATCGATGTCGATGTTTCAAAACATCGATGTTTTCAAGACATCGATGTTTTTTAAAAAACAACGATGTATTGGGAGCTATGTTTTTGTAACATTGATGTTTTCACGTTGTCGATGTTTTATTTTAAATAAAAAAAAAGTACCGTTCTAAAAATTTCAAAAATAACCAAGTTGCATAATTTTCCTAATCAGCAAATTGAATATATTTTTAGACCAAAGTGACCAAGGATGAAGGGTCTGAAAAGTAGGGATGCGACATTGATGTCGATGTTTTATAAAAAAGCATCGATGTATTGGAGCCGATGTCGCATCACTAGTTGCTAAACCAGTTTTAAGAAATGGGGGGAAAAGTTTAAATACACTGAATTCTAAAAACATCAATGGTTTGGGGGCGATGTATTATCAACATCGATGTTTTAATTTTGTACATTGATGTTTTGCTGTCGATGTCGCAACCCTAGTCCTAATCCCGTCATGTAAGAAATATATTTTTCCCGGCCAAAGGTCGGGTACTTTTTAGACACTCCTCGTATTTAGAATGCAACATTTACACACCTAGGAAATAAAATTAAATGACAACAGATTAATACATTTCACCTCAGGGTACGGATAGTGTTGGAACTTTTGACCTTGCTCATCAGTGCTCCTCTCTCTCTCTCTCTTGGTTGTCAAGAAAGAAATCCATATGATAATCTAAGGTAGATAATTTTAAGGATATTTGGCACGAAGGATTTCAATAGTTCTTGAGGTCTTGAAAGAGCTGTTGGTAGTTTTAGTGTGTGTGTGTAGTTAGTACAAAATATTGTCATACGAAGAGCTCGATGTTGTTCATCTTTTCTGTAAAAACATAATTACTCAGCAGTTTCCTTATTTGTGCCGGCCGACCAACCGGTATAGTGGTTAAAGTGTTAGCCTCTAGATCGGAAGGCTCCTGGTTCGAATCCGGGTCCGGGCATGGATGTTTGTAAACGTATGGTGTAGAGGCGGCTGGTGCACCTTAAATCTGTCGTGGCCGAAAGTCCTCACGTTGGGTTGGCGTGGAAGTTTGGAGAGTGAGGTGCCAGCTCAGGTGTTGCTTCGTCATCTGACCGTGGTTCAAAATTACGAGGTGTTGTCTTCGAATCTTTCCCTTAAGGGACTGATTCCGGACCGTCGTCAATAGCCCGTTGTGTTGCTCTAGTACGACGTTAACTAAAAATTACCATTACCTTATTTGTGCCGAGCTTGTCCACAAGCTTTAAAAAGTTTTTCATCAGCCCCGGCTAGATTTATGTATCCTTCATATTTAAAGCATGTGTTACTGGATTTCAAGGGTTTTAGTTTCCGTTGTACAAAAGAACAGCTTTGAAACTAACCTTGAATGAGTCCATAAACAGACGCTCTCTTTATGATCCTCATATATCCCTACATCTTTCAGCAACCTTGGTTGGAATATCTGAATAAAAACGCATACCATCCTATGTTTTATAAAAAAGAAGATAGGTCAAAATTTATTTTTTAATACAGAAACACAAGTAGCTAGAAGGATAAACTTTTAAAGTCAGAAACCTAAAAGTTGGGTTTCTTGCTTGGAAAGATGTATATCTCGAACGGGATCATTCACCTTTTTGGGTTTTTTTTTCAGTGAATGAACGACTCTAATATATTTAAAAATACTATCCGCACACAGCAAACATTATTTGTTAAGCTAATGGAAATTCTCCCATCGGCCCTTTGTTCCATTTTTTACCACATTTCACTCACAAGCATACATCACATGTTTCTTGAATTAAAATACAAAAGCGGTTCGGTTGTGCTTGCGTATACTCTACTAGGGAAAAATCAGTGTTACCAACTATAACAATTCAGGTGGTTGATGTGAAAATAAGCAGATATAGAGTCGTTATACATGATTAAAAGTACTAATTTTGGAAGATATCAAATATTAAATTTCCAATAACAAGAAATTAAGACGTGGTCTGCTCACAAAAATTAGCTAAGAATACTAAAATGCGTTCTTATCATAAAAACCTTGCAGGTTAGTGTAATTGTTTATTTTTATTTCGATTACATTAAAACCAAAGTACGATAGTTAATCTCGTCACCTTACTTCACAAGATTAGAGAACCGTCTTTTTTATCTTTAATATGCTTATCTCAACCAACACAATTACTTTTCAAACAAAAGGTTTCGATAAATATCTGTGCAACATTGTCTTTCTCTTATTTCAAGGAACTCAAGTGAGACTGAGCACTGTTAGGTAAACGATAAGATTGCAGTTTTTCTAAAACGATTGTTAATTTGGTAACTCTTAAATTTTTCAATTTCCTTTAATAAAATGTAATCTATCTAACCATGACTACCATTTTTCTTGATATTTAACTAAAAACTAACTTCATGGACATTTAAGTTTGAATTTACATCTCAAATTAGTCAAAGCTTAACACTTTCATGATCATGAGGACAGTTAGAAACATTAAAAAATAATTCATTTAAATCATTTATAGTTGCATTCCAGTTTACATAAATAATATATGATAGTACATCGTTATGCTCAATATATTTTTTTTCCAAGACTCCCAAATGTAGTCGCATGAAGTACTTTTCAACACGTTTCAGCAATAAACTTTGCTATGGTTATATTATGGAAGATTACCAGTTGTCTAAATCAATTAAACTATCTATTCCAAATGTTTGTTGACATATTTATGTATGGTTATTAAAAAAAGGAAGAAATTAAGAAGCTAAAATAATTAAAGAAGAAAGTTAAAGAAAGTTATACTAAGAAAATTAAAATTTTTATAAAGAAACGATTGGAAGTTTCATTCATCCGTTGTAATATACCTCTATTATATGTTTCAGTACAATATATCTTCATCCTCATAACAAGCTGTAGACACTAAGCAATTTGAACCAAGAAATAACTTAGAAATGCGTCATATATTTCCTGCTTACAATGAAGCAAAAAAACGAATCTTAAAAGCTTGTAAAGATCCTACTTTTTCGTCTAACTACAGAGATATAAATAAAAACCTTCTGACATTTCCTTCGGTAAACTTCCGAAACGACTGAATGTTTTTGCTTCTTTTCCACCCTAAAGAGTTGTTTTCCTCAATTAGAGTCAATTCGTATATCTCTCCGCCTATTTTTAAGTAAGAATATGTTTCCTCCCTGTATTTTTTACGCTAGAATAGACATCAGCAGCATCGGCCATCCCTAACGGGAAAGCTGCAATTTCCGTATAACACTGGCCTTCACGCGGAAGAAAACAAGCTACTCGGATGAGTACAAAAAGAGCTCTTGTCGAAGTTCTTCTAATTAGTTCGTTGAAGCGGTAATCCTTTTGCTGCTAATGCACAGCAATAGCTATCTGCTTCTTGTTATGACTCCCGTTTAATTAAAGAGTTTCAGGTAGCGTTTCAATAACAGAGAGCTTTTTGAATTCGAATTACCACTCCAAAATTAATGATTCAAACAAAGTAATCAGCGTCGCTAAATTTAACGAATTTTTTCGGTCACCACACCGATAGTACTTGTTTGTTTAGTTTTATATCTATAATTATTTTTGGTCTTTAATTAAGGTTCGCGATCTAAACGATTCTCCGCGTTTCCTTCTGTATAATGATATCAAACCGGAACTTTTGCACTACAACCGAATTAATGGTTGAGTTAAACACTTTAAATCAGGAGATTTGGGCATAAAATGGGTTCGATGATTATAGCATGATAATAAAACTCAAAAAATCGCAATTGTGTTTTGAACGAAAAAGATTCAAGCTGAATAGTTTTTAAATGAAATCCGGATTTCAACTTTCCTTTTTGAAAATATCTTTGGTTCCTTCCTTTTTTTTATTTCTACAGTCCAACTACTGATCTCTTAGGTTTTCGTTGATGCAAGGAGTGAGTGAATTGACAGCTATTTAGAAAAGAGCACACAGTGAGCAAGATGCCGTTACTTTTAGTAGGGATAATTACCAACATTCGTGTGCTTACCAAATGAGATTCGAACCCTATCTATTAGGTGCAGCCAAACGCTATGACCTCTACACTCCTGGTGATAAAAATTTTGCGATTAGTTTTTAACAAATATTTTATTTACTTTCAATTCAAACTGAATGTTAGTTTTTAAACTAAGAAAAACATTCTTAAAATTCACATATGATATTCTGTAGAGTAAACTTTAAAATATATATATTATAAATTTAATGTGTACTGTAAGAGTTATTGTCTTTCAGAAAATAGTTTTCTCTATCTAACCCGAAAATACGGAAACATCAATAGTAGTTAGTAATCCTGCTATATAAAACCAATGAAAATTTCAAAAACAAGATGGTGTATTATAGTATATATTTAATAAAAAATGAGAAAACCTACTGAATATTTCGAAGCACACAAATTTTGCGATTAGTTTTTAACAAATATTTTTGTTTACTTTCAATTCAAAGTGAATGTTAGTTTTTAAACTAAGAAAAACATTCTTAAAATTCACATATGATATTCTGTAGAGTAAACTTTAAAATATATATATTAGAAATTTAATGTGTACTGTAAGAGTTATTGTCTTTCAGAAAACAGTTTTCTCTATCTAACCCGAAAATACGGAAACATCAATAGTAGTTAGTAATCCTGCTATATAAAACCAATGAAAATTTCAAAAACAAGATGGTGTATTATAGTATATATTTAATAAAAAATGAGAAAACCTACTGAATATTTCGAAGCAAGATTTGTGTAAGAGTAGAGTTAGCAAATCCTTCACTATAGCCTTGACAATGAAGATGAATTGAGTGATTATGAATAAGTATCAAAGTAAATGCATTAAATCTCAAACTCATTGTTCTACTGTCTCAATACCTGTCTGTGTGTTACCCGGTATCACCAGTCTTAACCAATAAACAAAATTACAAAACATTACATTAGCTGCCCCCTATTCCAACTTTGCATCTGAAGAGAACAGTATCCAATACTGAAGTGCGACGTACAATAAACATTAAACCATCCAAGTGGTTTCGGCGAGATATCTCGTCCATCAAGATCTGATTTTTTTTGCTAATGACGAGATATCTCGTTATCAGGATATTGCCTTTTTTTTAATTACTAGATACCTCGTCCATGAGGATCTGATCAATTTTGCTAATGAAGTGATACCTCGAAGAGACAACCACATGGATGGTTGACAAAACAATGGAATTAGTAGACAAAAATACAATAGCTGTAGAATCGCCTTAAGAATCACATTATCAATAAAAAGCTTGCCACCATCGAGTTCAGTATTGGTTGTTATGTTTAATGCGCAAGGGTCTTATACGGCCTTGCTGCACCAGATACAAGATAAAAGTCAAGAATCAAGTAAAGGACATATTTTTACAGTAATTATTATTGACACAGAAGAGAGAAGTAAACCTAGTGAGGAATCGAACCTGCGCCGCCCAAAACTCACAGGTTACCAGCGCAGTGCGTATAACACACTGACACACGATGAGCTTGATTTTAGAATTGGTTATGCAATATAAAAGAACACGATGCACAAGTGTACACTTTCAGAAAACATTTTCCATGTCAGACACCTTCATAGATTAAAATTAAAGTAATACGTGTTTATAAGAAGAGTTTTCTAATAGAAAAATCTAAAAACGGGTGTTCGGGATACTATAAGTACTAGATGTTGTGTATGACACAGTAAAAAACGCTCATAAATATGTATAGTTTGTCGTACATTTGCATTCTCTTAAGCAGAGCAATGAAAACTTTTTTCCGAAAATACACCGATCTTGCTATGAAAATGTACTTTTTATGGGCAACGCAAAATATCAAGTAGTTCAGGGCAGCATGAATAATTTGGGGGATATTATACGATCCACTGCAGCATTGATTTCTAGTAACTATAACCAAAATTAATGAGTTTTTTCTTTAAACAGCGTGTATAAGAAAAATATTAACTTCGTGCGTTATACATCTAGATTGATTAGTAAGGCGGTTTCGTAGCGCAAGGTTCAAAAACAGAGAAACGCAAGAAATAATACAAACCAATAAAAATAGATTAACAGTTAAAATAGCCTATAACCAACAATAAAATAGATTTAGAAATGTGTTAATTTAACAAATACTAAAAGGAGTTGGGTATTTTCTTCATATTTTGATGGAATCTATAAAAACGGGTAGGTCCCAAATAGAAAAACAAATTATGGATGCTAAAAACATTGAGACCAGGATTTGAGAGAAATTGAAACTAAAACGCCTGAGTTATGCTAGCATTTAATTGAAATTAAATCATCATTTGTCCATATGTGGTGGAAATAAAAAGAATTCACTATGATCACATAATGTCAAAGATTGCATTATCTTCCATTCCCATGACAATTTGCAACCAACTTTTATTTCACCTGTATAATTTGAGTAGACGATGTAACGACATGAAATGCATTCAATGAATCACCAGAGTACAACATACAAAGCCAGTTTCTATCAGGAATTTTAAATTTTGAGCTCTCAAAGATCCATGGAGGATGTGTGGGTATAGGAAGAAGGCCAGAAACTTTCCTAGAAAGAAATGTTTGATCGAGTTGTATGCAGTTCCGATAGCATTTGACTGTTTCATATATGTCCTTTTTTTACTTTTGAAAAATGCAGCTCTTTCCGAGTTTCTATTATTGTCCCCTTTTTTCATACATGACAATCCGGAAAAAAAATAAATGTTCCTATTTTTTATCCGTTCCTTTCTCTCGTTCTTTTCGAAGGAATATCTCTGGGAATGAAATGAAAAGGGAAAAATCTGGATCAGTGGTTTTCCCGACTCTGATAACACTCCGCGGGAGTTCCCCGGGTATCAGTTAGGGGAACAGACACACGCATTTCTTATTTCAATAATATTCAACGTTTTTTCCTCCACTCATTCCTTTCAAATTTTTCTTTCACGTGAGCGATTGGACGATGAGCGGTTAAGGACGGTGGAGACGATGTACTTATCCGTTATTACACACGATGACAATTTTTACGGCTCATCGAAGCCGACATTGACTGAAGAACGCGATGAGCTTCATTCATCTCTATTCCACAGGCTGTTGCCGACGCTCTTTGCAAGGGAGTCTTACGCGTTCTTTATGACCATGTCAAGCGCTTCCACATAACCGTTAAATTGGCCGGAAGTCCCGATAGGTGCCAAAGCCCCTTCAAATGATCCTCCCTCTTCTTCCACCCGTTTCTAACGACATCCAAAGAATAATTCCCCTAAAATGCTTCAACAACCGAATCTTGGCTTCGCGATCTCGTTAACGCGGCTTGCCTATGCAGCGCAGTGACGGATTCTCGGAGGGATGTTAAATGTCCCATCGAAGGGCGAGAATGAACGGGTTTTTTTTACCTCCACCCATCGATCGGCTTTCAAGCGAATTCGAGTATTTAATTAAAATTCGGTAAAGGAAACGCGATTAGCCGAAATGAACATTTTCTGCAGCCCAACGAAAGGCTTCTTTCAGATGAGCAATATCAAGTTTCTATTTTTCTCTTCACTTGTATATGCATAGCATTGAGATGAGAACAAATGCGTGAAATGGAAGGATGTATGTAAAGTTTCAAATATAAATTAAATGAGATCGTGATTTGAGTTACAAATACTGGGAAGTGGATAGCATTTCCCAAGTTCCGGTAACAGCTTTATTGTGATAGTGTTTTAATGGAGTGTAATAAGAAAAAATGGCATATATTACACATTGAGTGGTTATTTTGCTAAAATGTAAGAATTAACCCTACTGGTGGTTGTCTAGACGTAAGAAAAATCTGACCAGATCTTGATGGACGAGACATAACGTCATTAGGGGAAAAATGACCGGATCTTGATGTTGTCATCGCCAAAAAACCCGCAATATCTTGGGAATTAAAGTTAAAAAATAAAATGAGCACTTTAGAAAGAGAGAAAATGAATGATATACACTCCCCTCCAAAAGTTAAGGTACACGATGTGTTTTTTTTTGTCTAATTTAAAAATAAATTAACATAGAAACAAGAAATTTGGAGGAAATATGCACTAAACAGTTCTTTATTGAATGCTGCCTAGACATGTACATACGGTCAACACAAACATGATTTTGAACACAAAAAAAAGCACTCTTGGCAGAAAAGTCCATTTTTGGAGAAAAAAGTATATCACAGGTTTATGCGTGAAAATGTCGTGGAATAAGTAAAATATGGGTTCTAATAAGGAATGTGTCCACCCCTAACTGCAATGCATCGGCGGCATCGACTTTCCATGCTGCCAATTAAGTTGTCGGGCACCGAAATGGAAAGCGAAGACCTAACACGGAGTAACCCTTATTCCAGCTCATGTAACGACCTTGGATGAGGAGTTAAAGCAGCAACGTGTCTGCCAAGGTAGTCCCAAACAGGCTCTATTGGATTACGGTCAGGAGATTGAGCTTGACATTCCATTCGCTCCAAACCGTGACTCTCAAGATAGTCCTCAACAATCACAGCTCTGTGAGGCCTTATCATCCATAAGAATGAAACCATTACCAATAGCAGCGGCATATGGGCGGACATATGGATCAAGGATCTCATACCGATATCTCACACCTATCAGAGTTCCTACTTGGAACACATGCAGGTCAGTGTGACCACCTAGAGAGATCTCTTCCCAAACCAAGATTCCACCAAGTCTGTAACTGTGTCTTTCAACAATGTCGAATGGGTTGTACCTGGTGCGTCGTTCCCTCCAAACCAGCAGACGCCCTGAATTGCTCTTCAGTGTGAACCTGGACTCGTATGTGAAGAGTACAGAAGCTCATTGCTGTCTGTTCCAGGAAACGTGTTCTCGCTCAACATAAACGGGCACTTCTTTGACGTCGGTTCAGTGGGGGACACACAAATGGTCGTCTTGCATAGAGACCTGCATTGTGAAGGCGTCTTCGCACCGTAGTAACAGATTCTTGTTCCTGATGCCACAAAAGGATCTGCAACGAGCTGAGGCACAGTAGTGTTTCTCCTCCTTCGGTCAGAAAGAGCTAGAAAACAGTCTCCCGCAGTTGTTGAAACTCGAGGTCGGCCTGGAACATGTCTTCTAGACACAGAATCTCCGGATTGAAACGGATCCAACAGTCGTTGGACCACACTGCGAGACACATTGAGATGTCTAGCAGCATCAGCTTGTGACAACCATCCGACCGACCGCCACCTTAACGAATCGGGTAAACGACTTCTCCTAGACATTGCTAGACACTACTGGATATTGTCAACGAAATTAACAACAATTGAAGATCAACAGTCATGCGCAAAACTTACACACGAAGTTACGAAAGTTTTAATTTTGCACATTTTTATTAAGTGTCAATTTATTTAAAATAAAAGTGGTGACTATCGTTTTTTGCATAATTGTTCTTAAAGTTCGTTACTATCATTCATATAAACTATGAATTTTCTTGTTACTGCAATTTTTTAATGGTGAGCTTCTGAAAACATCCTGTACCTTAACTTTTGGAGGGCAGTGTATTTAAAGTTTCTGTTATAGTATATTTATATATGTATATAATAGGTTTTAGTACGTATGCGTGTGATTTGCTGAGATTTGCAAAGTTCGTTTTGAGTTTCACCTAATCTACTCTAATTATAGGTATTAAGGCTGAGTAATATTGATTACATTTCAACAAAATATTGTTATTAAATATTGCTGATTGTGGGTTTTCAAACTAATGATTATCTTAAGCTGAACAGTAACTGTAGCTGAATTTATTAATAACATTAATTGAATATCGTTTCAATTGCTCCAAAGTGTGTAGGTTAATTGCGAATCATATCCTTCCCCAGAGTTTTCAAATTTGTTACAGTTTCAGTTCCTTTCGTAGCAAATTGCAATGATGAGCAGGTTTCCTACATAAAAATGGTTTATGAGAGGATTTTTCTGTCAAGCTAAATGTAAGTGGCGTTAGTGCTTCTGCGGTGAAACGAGTTTCCTTTACGTGACGACACTTGGCTAGTTTTCCTAATGCAATTTTAGTACTTCACCAACAAAAATTCTAAAGGGACATAGGATAGTTGATTGGGCAGATTAAATTAGATTAATTAGATTAAAGGCAAATCGTTGTCAGAATGGTGATAAACTACGCTTTAAGGTATGACCGATGTGCATCATGCACTTGGAATATAAGTATAAGGAAGTAGAATAAGTATAAGTTTTAGGAAATAGAATAAGTATAAGTATAAGGAAGTAGAATAAGTATAAGAATAAGTATAAGAATAAGTATAAGGAAGTAGAATAAGTATAAGGAAGTAGAATAAGTATAAGAATAAGTATAAGAATAAGTATAAGGAAGTAGAATAAGTATAAGAATAAGTATAAGGAAGTAGAATAAGTATAAGGAAGTAGAATAAGTATAAGAATAAGTATAAGGAAGTAGAATAAGTATAAGAATAAGTATAAGGAAGTAGAATAAGTATAAGGAAGTAGAATAAGTATAAGGAAGTAGAATAAGTATAAGGAAGTAGAATAAGTATAAGTATAAGGAAGTTGATACAAATTCACTCTTGACAAAAAACGTCAAGAAATGATTGAATTTTCAAATAATTATAATAATATTAACATCGATTCAATTTGTAGTGTAGGAGTAAGTCTACTCAGATGTTAAAACCAACTTCCATTCACTTTCCATTTAATTCTTAAGGTATGGAACTCCCTCCGTTCTCCTGAAAGCACGTTCATTCGTCACTAAAACTATAGCTCATACGTAAAATTTTCAAACTTGTAGCTCAGAAGCCTATGCGACTCCAGCCAAGGGCGAATCGGTCCTCAGAAGAGAAGCTGAATACCCTAAACTATTTTCAAACAATATGGGACATCTCCATTTATCTTGTTGCGATTCAGGTTTGGTAAATTCATAACAAATTACTATGTGGAAATGGATTCGCAAATCGAATTGCTCCACGTAGTGCAAATTCCGGAGGAAAAAGTGTATATCCGTAATTGAAATTCTTATGGTAAGGACTTCGATCCCCTCTTTTGGTGAAAGTTGGTTTTCTCCGTGACAAATCCCAGAAATCTTTCAAATTCCTCAGAATCGAATTTACGCCGTGAAAATAAAATAAAATATTCCCCTTCTTAAGCAACTTGATTCAATCGAAACACGAGTACTTCTTCTTGGCTTCGATATTCCTTCCGACAAAAGGTTTCTAGGAATTCGAAAGTATTTTCGAAAGAGTTTCCATAATGCCATTAACTGGACAAAATATGGCTCACCGCTGAGCTAGCGAATTCGATAGAATGGATCAATACGCAGATGGCTGAGCAAAAGTTTAGCTGACGTTTATGGCCTAGAAAATGTATGCCGCGCCACAGAGAATTTTATAGCATTCCTTTGGCAATTGATGCCATTCAATGATTCTTCAAAATTTGTTTCTTATAAAAACAAAGTAAACTTATATTTCATAAATCTCTCACATAGAGACCACTCGCACAGAGAACCTTCCATCTATGGAACTTTATTTATACGCATAGTTGACAAACCATTTCAAAAGCATATATCAACTTAGGACCAAATAATAAAACATAATGTATACATTTTCCGTACTTCATTTTAAAGAATATCTATTTTGAAACGCTTGGAGAAGACCTAGAAAATGTATTTGGTAAATATTTTTGGAGCTCAGCATACCTAAAGCTCCTTTTTTAGAACTTATTTCATAAAGTTATTTTCTAAACAAAACTTTTACACAAATCTTTGTTTATTATTACTATACAAGTTAAGAGGCTAATTTTCTTCAACATTTTCGTTACGTACTTTTTCGGAGAAAAACCACAGAGAGATAAAATAGGTATAGTATTTTTACTTATATTTCATATTTCAATCCTTGTTGTTTATTTCTGATTAGGTTATTCACATTTAAATTATTTAAGTACTTAAATGGTAATACCTTCTTTAAAAATAAAGTAGCTTAAAATGCCAACAACTTTTAAAATCGTCTTGGAAGAGTTTTTGTTTTTAAAATTACATTAAAATTAACACGAAGTAAATAAATTGAAATACATATTTTATACAAAATACGTCTTCTGAAACGATTATTTGGAGTATTGATGCTATGGGCTCACTGGGATCATTATTTGATATAATACAGCAGCTTCTATGAACTTTTCAGTCACATTGTATCAGGACATACCGCTATAAATCAAGCGATTTTTATTTAAAAAATCATTGATTTAAAAAAAAAACTCTATATTTCATTTTCTTTTCTGTGTCAAGTTAATGAAAATTGAAAATGAATTATCTATGAATAAGATGCGTGTTATTTTGTTTAAATAAGTTAGAAATTAAGTTAAGTATTCATGAAAAAATAAAAGACTTGAGTCGAGAGACAGAGAGAAGTGAAACATTTTTCTGCCATATCCCAAAATATTCCAATTTTGCTCATAAATTTTTATACTTAGGAATTTTGATGTTTTCATTTTTTAGTGAAATTTGTTAGTAATTTTTAATGAAATTTAATTTAGGAAATTTTATGCATTTGTCCCTAGGATTTGCACTATTAGTCAAACTATTCTGAATTTTTGGAATGTTAAAGTTGATTCTCTCATCTTATGATTGAGTACATAGACAAAATTGATTATGGATTGCAGGTAAAAGCTATTTTAAGGTATCCCGGACACGTTCGACACCCTTTTATTTTAACTGTAGAGTAGAAACATTTTAATGATATTTTTATGTTTAGTGTTGTTAAGCAATATCATTGGACTATAAATATAAAAACTATATATTAATAATTTTTAAAAATGATAATTATGTATGAAATTTTAAATAAATTTGTCAAAACTTTCAAATGTGCTACATTAAAATCTATTCAACCAATTTGAAAAATGATGCTACCAAAATAAACTACATGCATTTTTTCTGTGGAATGAACTTGAATCTAAAGGATATTTAAATAAACAAAAATTTTACAAGCTATCAAAAAATGAATACACGATTTTTGATAGTGTTACAGTCCTATTTCTTAAATAAATGGACATAATTTTAAAACTTTTCAACTCAGCATAATTATTCTAATTCATTCCCTAGATAACATTATAAAGAAGAAGTTCTCGCAGTTTTACAAAAATCCATCAATAGCTTTTTGAGTTATAACATTTGAAATGAGGAAATAATGCATAAAAATTAATTTAGAGTAAAAATAGTTTGAAGTGTATCGTTTGGTCTCTTGTTTTTACTGTCTGTGTAAATAATTTTGTTTTTCACTTATCTTTAAAAATGTTTACAATATTTCCAAAAAAGAAACCATTTAGACATTTGAGGCACCTTTCTAAAATTATATTTGCAAAAGAGAGTAAGTTTTAAAATTAAATTGTGACATATTTTTGCTCTTTTAAAGGCCATTTCCTGTGTTTTCCATATCTAATTCCGGTTTTCCCGCCTTGATTAAAATCTTAATATCTCTGCTACTAAATAACTTATAGAAAAAATCAAATATATTTTGAAAATTTAAATAAATACTCTATCAAATAAGATCAAATACCCTTTTTTGGAATTATTTGTCAAAAAAGACATTTTTAACGTGTTTGGATACTTTAATAACAATAATTTTTTTTTTATTGTAAGTTCAAAATTCCACTCTAATGGCATACTCTAAGAGAATGCTATCGAACTTATTCTATGCTATTCATAGAGAAAGTTTCGTTTTCTTATAGGTATGTTGTGTATGAACCCTTTTAGAGTGCTTGGAATTTACACTACTGTTTGTAAAAATTGCAACACCATGAAGTAATCATGCAAAGTAAACGAAACTTGCAGGAAATGCAAAACATATTAGGATATCCAAATGATTCGAATTACTTAGCGATCATGTGTGGGTCGAGAAACACCATCTAAACTTCCAAGTGAGCCATGTATAAAAAGCTCTGTAAAGGTGAGTTGAAATGTGTATATTGTCGTTGACTACTGTAATTGATTAGAAGTCAATATGTCCCTCATCAAAAACGCAGAGTGCCATACAGGCAACTAACGGAGTTCGAACGGGCATGATCGGTCTCCGTGATAATAGACTTTGGTATCATGAAATCGCCACTTGCATGGGGCTTAATGCCACAACAGTGATGCGGACCAAACAGCGTCCTCTCATGCTTTAGCACAACTTTAGAGCATGTCTACAGGTGTGTCATTGTCGGGCAGACAATGGTTCGTCAACGTCTGCTGCGTTATGGGCTACGTGCAAGGATTCCCTTGATACTGAACCACCCGACACCTCCGGCTACAATGGAATCACCAACACAGCCAATGTAATACCGATTGGCATCAAATCGTCTTCAGATGAGTCCCGCTACAATCTGGTTTATAAGGATGGGCGCGTATTAGTCGGACGCAACAGGCGTGAACGTCTTCTCCCGGAGAGTCTTATTCAGCGTCAAACTGGATGAACGCCTGGCGTTATGGTCTGGGGCGCTATTGGATATCATGGGCAATTCCACTTACTCCAAATTGTGGGGACCCTAAACAGCTGGTCCTACATCAGGAAAGTTGGGGAGCCCGAGGTCCTACCCCTCCTGGTATGCATTCCCGGAGCTATATTTCAGCAAGACAATTCCCGTCCACATGTTGCTCGTAATGTACAAGCCTTCTACAGTGCACGATAGGTCCCGCTTGTTCAATTGCCCGCACGTTCAACTGATGTGTCGCCCATTGAGTATGTCTGGCATAACATCGGTCGGCGACTCGCTCGTACCGCTTGATTGGTTAGAGAGTACGGCTGAACTTTAGCATCAGATAGAGGCCGTCTAGAATACCCTTTCTCAGGAGGACGTTCTTAATCTGTATGATTCGATGTCACGACGTGTACAGGCTTTCATCGCTGCGGCCCATCACAAATTAGATCAATCTTAGGGGCAAGGAATCGAATGCTCTTAAATCAGGGCTCGAAATACCCGGGTGCACAGGTGCACTGTGCACATGAAAATAAAACTGTGCACCTAATTTTTTTCCCACTAGGTGCACACAATGCACCTAACGTTAAAAAAATGGGGGGGGAGAACGTGTTTTATGTTATTTTGATGTTTAAATGACAAAATAATTATTTGATTTTTGAATTTTTGAAGAAAAGGTGGTGAAAAAAATTTGATGAAACAAAATATTAGTATCGATATCTTTCGCTCTAAAGGAAACTAATTAAAATTCCTAAATACACACTAAGCGAAAACAAAATCGCTGTGCCCTAACGGGTTTATACAAGAGGAAGGTTTAATGTGTCACTGCCACCAGAACTTTCCGATGATCAAAACATTTTCCAGGTGGCTCTGTTAAAGCGACTGTCGCGACAACCGTGCGCCGTAGAATTTCGATATGTTTAAATATTTTTTATTTACTATCTACTACGAACCTATATAAACATACCCAACTAATACAGTAGTTTACATAACATTAATACTCTTGTATTATGTTTTTTTTAAATGTGCACCTAACATATAACCTGTGCACCTAATTTAAAAACTTAGGTGCACAGTGTGCACCTGTATTAAAAAATCTATTTCGAGGCCTGTCTTAAGTTGTAAAGTTCTGTGCGAACTAGACATTAATTGCGACATTTCAACAACTTTGTACTCCGCATTGGCTACCTCAGAATAATTTGTTACACTGGGAACAGAGACTGCGTGTATTCACGAGAAATTATCAGGAGACACATTTTGCGTACCAGGTAAGTGGCAAATTTATGTAGTGAACTGAGGGAAAAAAATCTAGTTGTCTAATTTGGCGGTTAGAGCATTTGTCTTATTTTTGACGGAAAGCATACACAAACGATTTATGGTCCGTAAAAAGTGTGAATTGACGTGCCTCTAAGCATATATCGAAAATACCTGATAGAAGAATATGCGGTCAACGGTTCTCTATCATAAGTATTGTAGCGTTCTTCGTTAGGAGTGAGTCTGAGGGAGAAAAATTCCAAGGGCTGCAAACCGTGTTGTGTTTCCTGGTGGAGGACACTGCCAATTGTAAAATCGTTTGAATCGACGTGGAGTGCATGTTTGGCAATTAGGAGAGGATGCGCTAAAACAGTGGCATTAGCTACCAGTTCCGTTCTATGAATTAATGCTGTCAATGCAGACTTTGTCTACTCGATGTGATGATTATCTTTCTGTTAAGAGGAGCCTTTTAGAAAGTCCTGCAAACGGATCTATGGATCGGCTACCCGATTGAGAAGCCTCCTGTAAAAATGTAGGAGTACGAGGTATTTCCTTAATTGAGAAATTGTTGCCAGTTGTTTAAAATCTAAAATCGCTTTTACTTTACATAGTAAGAGTTTGATGCCAAGAGGAGTTACTAAATAACCTAAGAACTCCAATTCCGAGACACCATTTTGATGCATTTAATTTTAGGCTGTATTTATGTAGTCGTTAAAATATTTAGCGTAGGTGATTTTCATGTTCTTCCACTGGTGTTGAAAATATTAAAATGTCATCTAAATAGACGTAACAAAAAGAAAAACCGCGTAGCACTTCGTGCATAAAACGCATAAATGTTTTAGGAGCATGTACTGAACCATGGCATAATCGTGTGTATTCAAAAAGATCCCACGGTGTTGTCTCAGCTGTCTTGGGTATATCAGCCTCATAATTGAGGATCTGATCATATGCTTTAAAGATATCGATTTTTGAAAAGATCGACTTACCGTGAAGCTCTTGGGTAAAATTCTGAAGGTATGGTATGGGATATGAATCAAATTTAGTTTACGAGTTCAAACGACGGTTGTCTCCAACAGGCCCTATTGTTAAATCAACTTTCGCAACACAATAAATGGGAGCACTCCGGGAACTTTTTGATGGTCGGATAGTTCCCTTTTCTAAAAAAAATTAAATTCAGCTTTTACAGCAACATGAAACTTTGGATTCAGTCGTATCGGTTTTGATGAGTAGGGGGAATGCGAGTTAGAATACGGTGCTCAGTAGAGTGCAGAGCAGATGTCCCGATGAGTAACAGGATGGTAAGGTCTTTAAAATTGCTCAAAATGTGTGACCATATAGTTCGAAGTAGCATCAAGTAGAAGGATAGATTATTGAGTGGTGGGTCGAACTGCTCTCAGAGCACTCACGGATGATTCGGGGTTGATAAGACGCCTTTTCCTGAGGTCAGTGACGAAGTTGAAATGTTGAAGAAGGTCTGCAAGGATGATTGGGTAGGTCATATCTGCAACAAATGTTCATGGAAAAATTTTTCCTGAGAAGCATTCCATAGGCCGGAATTTCGAAATTATTCGCTGCGTACAAGGAAAATTTTGATGTGTGACTCTTTATTGGTGCAAAAGAAGGCCTTAGGACAAAATTTTTGAGCTGGAATCAATTAAAAATTTCTGGCCGGTCTTTCTGTCTACCGCAAAGAGTTTACTGGTGCTGGAGTATGACAGCATATCCGTCATCCCAGCTATGACAGACTTCATTCGTTTTTTTGTGATGCGAAGTTGCAAGTGA
Source organism: Metellina segmentata (assembly GCA_947359465.1). Lineage (NCBI taxonomy): Eukaryota > Metazoa > Arthropoda > Arachnida > Araneae > Tetragnathidae > Metellina > Metellina segmentata. The sequence continues at coordinate 109,217,976 of OX375872.1, read as the reverse complement.
CAGTGCATTCGCGTGCACTATCTCCAAAGCGACTACGGTAAAAACATAATGGTAATACATACGACTACGGTAATCAGTTATTCTACAGATTATCTAGGTAATGTGCAGATTAACTTGAGTGATCAGTTAAAATGCCGAAAATTGTTACGTTTCTCAAATTACCTAGGTAATCTGCAAATTACCTAGATAATCTGTTCATTACCTACTAGGCACTCATTAAAGTGAAAATAAAATATTTGCTGGAACAACAGCAACGTTTCTGCACGCTTAAATTAACATAATGTTATTTATTTATTTTTCGATATCTAAATAATCAAGCAATCAACAAATTAGTTGATAGAATCAATCGTCAATCAATTAAGGTGTAGGGAAAGGAAATGAGTGAAACAAACTTTTTAACTTTAACGATACGGAAGCTGTTTATGTGCACATTACCTAGGTTAAATGCGGAAAAATCTTGATTCCGCACCTTAACGGAGCAAATCAGTTAATCTGCAGATCAGCTACGTAATGTGCACATTAACGGCATTCGAGCTCTAGCGGTAATATATATAATACCACTTTTACTGCATGATTATGTAATTTACTTATACTACATAAATTTTTTCTCTCTTTCAATGCAAATACACATAATATTTCTCGGAAAATCAAAAGTCATTAAAATATTTATATGTGCAAGTAAAACTAATTTGCTCAATTTTAAAAATGCAAAAAAGTAGCATAAACTAATTACATAAAGAACGCTTAGAATTGGGTATTTTAAATTAATACATTAAAAATCTCAAACATTTACATACCATTCAGTTTTTTCTAGAAATTTAACCAAATCCTGTTCTAACAATACAAGGAATTGCTTAAAATATTTTAAAACAGAAAATAATAGACTGGAAAATATAGCATTTATTTTTAATAGACAATAGATATTTTTCCTCAAAAAATGACAGAGAGAATCCCCTTTTCTCTAACCTTAAGTTGCGAACACTGAAAACTCTAATTATAAATCTTTGCTTTGTATCAGAAAACACGATAAAAATATTTTCGAACGTCGTTTCACGGTAAATACTTCAAAGCTTGATTAATTATAACTCTTCAGAGAGTTCGATTGTAGAAATGTCTTTGCAAGAAACAATGAACGCGAACTGGGTAAAGAAAATTATGAAATGGGTTTTCATTTCTGCGAAATGTAATTAATAAATTGGCTGCGAAAGACTTTTTCTATGATAAATCGAAATGAAAAGAAGAGGTAAACTCGGAATATAGGAGGCGCGTTTGATTCCCAAGCGAATTCTTTCGAATAATATCAAAACATTCTTTCCAGAACATTCCAACCGAAAATACCTTCTCTGAAAACTAATGCTCGCTTTCAGTTCGCATACCCGACATCACAGTGTTGTTTAGTCTCTTCCAAAAATGGGTGCCACCGCTTTTTTAAACTATTCCATGCTGCGCCTTTTTGTGTATGTTTGTAGTTTTAAGTTTCGTTTTTTATTGCGAGTAGAGAAAATGTAAGTCTACGTTTATTCACGCAGACGCATCCCAATAAGAACAAAATTGTGTCTCTTTCCTACTATTCCATTCGGTTTACAAGCGAACAGGAGGATATTTAATCTTCAGTGGCGAAGAGGGGAGAAATTCCAATTGCGCCGATGATATGAATGCACGCATCGCCTAAGTGTATCAATATTGATGAGATTTGAAAAGTACAAGTAATTGCCTTTTAGTTTCGCATGAAAATGAAACTAAAATCTTTATAAAGATGTATCCGATTACGTTTAAAACGTAATTTTGACCAAAATTCTCAAATTTGTTTTATTCACTCATATTGAAGCCCAGCTTCTTAAGTTTCAGAATCTGTAATTGTTTTGAGTCTACGATAAATAGAAATAAAATTATAGCAATTTTAGTATTACTGAACGACAGAAATCAAAACCGGACGTACGTTTGAAATGACCGAAAATTGGGAGGTTTTCCGCTAATTTTACAAAAATAAAAGTAATTTTAAGCATAAATATTTGTTGAAATTATTTTCTACAATCAAGCCTCAACATTTTACATCAAGTTTCGATTAATTTGTTCGAAGAATTTGGCAATGGCAAAAAACACAAAGGTAAACTTTAAATGCTTTTTCTGGAAAACACAGTTTTAAGCAAATATTGCACACACTTAACATGATTTCTCAAAACGTTGCAGAGATATCTCTACGAAATTAAACATTTTTACTTATTAACATGTTGTAATGACAATTTACTATCGGTTTAGCTGTACAATGCATACTTTTTAATTCATAGCTGTTTAATTTAAACAACAAGTAGACATTTTGTAAAATTAAAATTTTAGCTACATATAACGAGCGATACTTCTTAACATTTCAATATATCTCTTTGATTGTAGTACATTGTCTTCACTAATATCATAGATATACAGTGCTACAAGGAAAATAAAATTAATTTAATAGAAATTTATACAGAGCGGTAGACATATTGGGGTAGTCATTTTGATTCAATTTTACCTTAATTTGCCCAATTGACAAAAAAATAATGAGTCGATGCATTATTTTTTGCTTTTTTTTATGATTTCAAAACATTATCTAGTATGAAAAATGTTTAAATTGTGATTTAAGAGTCGTTTTCAAAAAAAAAAATTTTTCCAAACCTAGTCGGATACCTTAAGGAAGCATTCTGATATGGTCTTTGTACGGGCTACAGCTGACCAAGAAATGTTTTTTCCGTCAAGTAAAACGAACATGCACATGGAAATTTTTACTGACGCAGAAGAGAAAATTACACACAGGAATCGAACGTGTACCACCTAGAGCTCGCAAGCTGGTAGTGTGGTGGGTCATGGGGTGCTATGGTCTATTAGAAGACAGCAAATATAGGTATAATTAGTTTGATGCAGCTTTTTCAATTCCACAACATGGAGAAAATGATAGTGAACCGCTATATAAGAGGTGAGAAAACCTTGCGCCTTCACCGTTTCCTTCTCAGAAATTAGTATCTTATTTACACTTGTAAGAAAATTCATGTTAACTCTCGTGGTGGTGATATCGACGCAATATCTCACCATTAGCCAAACAGACCAGATATTGATGGACGATGCATCGCGATCTTAGAAAAAACTGTCATGATGTAGATCTCGTCATCATCCAAAACGGCAAAAACTTCAATATTCAGAATTCAATCGGCATTCTTGATGACGAGATATCTCGTGATTCGCCATTAGTAAAACAGACCGGATATTGATGGACGATGCATCGCGATGTTAGAAAAAAACTGGCATGATGTGGATCTCGTCATCATCCAAAACGTCAATAACTTCCCTATTCGAAATTCAATCGGCATTCTTGATGCCGAGATATCTCGTGATTCGCAACATTGATCTGATCTTGATGGACGAGATATCTCATCGAAACCACTTCGAGTGTTAAACAACATTTTTTCTCACACGTATCATCACTCAAAGTTCAAAAGGTCGTTTGTCAAAAATTCCATTTTTTTCTTTTATTATTGCTATATGTGGCATTTTGTGAATTCCACCTGGTGGCCAAAATCTCTTATGTCGTCAGCTGATAAAATAAAAGTTACCCAATCAAATGTACATAATAATAATAGATTCAAATTATAAGGAAAACAATTAGTTTTTTGCTCTCCTGAAAAATGCAGTTTTCAGACATATGACCTTTTGCATTTGGAGTGAAGATATGTGATTTACACAATTTATTGAATGCTACTTTTCAATGTGACACGATTAAATTTCATTTCAAGAAGATGACTAGCGTTCACTTAACTTGTTCTCTTACACTGAGAAAATTCCTATCCAAAAATTTATTTTATTACTTATTTATTTAAGGCAGACTCAAAAATAATATTTAAAATATTCTATATTTTTGAAAATGTAAGTCCCCACGGGAAGGGGTTTGTACCTGAATGGGGACAGCAGGAATCAATAACATGTGTATAATGTTTTGAGGGTTAAAAAGTTATCCTTTCAATGTACCCAAACGGGATTTTCCGAGAATGAAGTGTTTCATGAAAATTTATCTGTTTTTGAGAATTCTGGTACGTCAGTTTTAGTAGGCGTTAGAAATGGACTGGTTTCAAAATAAAAGATTGCAACTCTAATCGGAAATATTAATAGTTACCAGTGAATGCTACAGGGGTAGCAGTGACTTAATTTAAATGGAAATAAATGTTGTTTAAAATTTTGAAGTTGGCATACAACGTAATAAAATAAAAATTTGAAATAACTTGATATTTTTAAATAATTGAATGACTCATTTTATTAGTTACTAACTTTTTAACTTAACCATTGATGTCAATTTCTTATAGATAGTAAGATATGATAAATTTAATTGCTTACCGATAGCACACACAAAACCATTAATATTAACAGTTGGTAATAAATGTTGTGGTAAACTAACAATAACAATCAATAATCTTACTTCGAAATAACAGTTGTTTTTTTCCATTTCTATTAGCCATCATTAACATGAAACACATTGAGCGATTCCCATTGGGTAGAGCAGTTTCATTTTAATAAAAAAAGAAAATATTATAATTTCCTTTAGGTCAAATTATTTCGCATAAAATTCTCCCAATATCAGGTTCTCTCTAGTTTTTAAATATTTGCTTCCTACGCTCAAGTGTATAAGTATCTCATGAAAAAGCTTTGGGCCTGCATTGAGAAGGTTTCTAGCTATATCCCAATGACCAAAAAATATTTCAATCATTAGTTAAATCTATAGGTAACGAACTCAAGTATGTAATCCATACCACATATTCATGTTTAAGCATCGAAACCGCCGCTTAGCTGCCTATTTTCATAGTACTTATTACCAGTTGCACTTCGATACTATCAAGAGAATATATTCTAACAAGGTAAAATTTGGCGTTCCTCTCCTTGCAATTCAATTCTCTTGATAGAATCATAGATGCGTAGAATCGTATGCTATATTTTATCTAGCTAGAAAATTGATATTTCTACAAGATTTGCACATTACTGCGAATCAAGAGAATCAGAGAATATGATGAGTGATAAGCAGCTTATTGGATAAATGTCAATGTTCCAAAAGCTTATGTACCTGTAGCTTCCTATTTAGGTAAATGTAAGTGTTTTTTGAGTTTTGAACATTTTATTTGTCTTTAATCCTCTCGTCCTTATGCACACCCTGGTGGGGTGATCTTTTCCTGCCAAAGCTCTATTCCTCTTTCTTTGAGGGCCTCGAAGTTGACAAGCGTAAGAAAGAGAAAGTGACATCTTGAATATTTTATCGGCCTCTGCAAATCTCATCATTAAGAGGAAGTTTTGAATGGTAGAGCAAATGATAAAAATAACAGTTGGAATAAGAAATCGCTCTACCCCTTCGATGTAGAGGCTTGATGTGACAGTGAAGGGAGGATGGGTGCGCAATCACTTTTTCCACAATCCCGCCATCTGCTCCCCAAACTTTATAAGGGATCGTCCACTAACGTAATTCTTACAGGCGGTCTTTGCCTTACAATCGAATACCGTAAACAATCTTTAAAAACGAATGGAATAGCATTATTCATTCCTCGTTGGTGCACCCTTAAAAGTCATCAAGGTTTTGTGCAAATATGCACATAATATATAGGTGCATATGTAAGGAAAATTGAGAATATTTTACAACTAGAGCATGGGGTATAATACTGTGTATTGACTGTCTGTCTTTTAGTAATCTTCTTGGTGGATATATCGACGAAGTATCTCGTTTATCCGCAAAACTGACCAGATTTTGATGGACGATGTATCTCGTCATTACCAGAAAATTGACCCGATTTTGATGGACGATGTAACTTGTCATTTCCAGAAAACTGACCAAATCTTAATCTTGATGGACGATGTATCTCGTCATTACCAGAAAATTGACCCGATTTTGATGGACGATGTATCTTGTCATTTCCAGAAAACTGATCAAATCTTGTTCTTTATGGACGATGTATCTCGTCATTACCAGAAAATTGACCCGATTTTGATGGACGATGTATCTTGTCATTTTCAGAAAACAGACCAAATCTTGATCTTGATGTCATCAAAATTTGGCAATATCTTGAGATATTTCCACTATCGAAACTGATTAGATCTTGATTGACAAAATATCTCGTCGAAACCACTTGGATGGTTAAATAAATACTATTAACCCTCTGAGCGTCACGAATGTAGTATTGTGATGTGTATAGTATTGCTTTTCCCCACGACACATATAACTAAATAACTACTTTTGTCGGTTGAAAGAATCCTAAGAAATATTCTATAAGTCAAATTGGTCAGAGTAAATGAAGAAAATAATTGCAAGCTGCAGAATGGATATATGTACGTGTAAACCCCCTTAGTGAGTTGAAGTACCTATTTTTTGACATAATTAAATATTTAATACCTTATGAGTACACATTTTATATTATCAGAATAATTTTTTAATTGATCAATAATATTGCATTTTTTAGGACTAAATTCTAGTAAAACAATATGAGGCATCCAAAATAATTTGCTTACAAAAGATCTCAATATATGCTGAACATTTATTGATTTGAAATACGAGTAGATTTCTAATGCAACATGTCATTGCTCAAGATGTATAGTTACATACCAAAAGCATCATTTAAGTTTGATGTACTCAGATTTCAGTGAGGTTTGAACAAATAACTTCCGAGGCCAGTTTTCATCTCAATTGTAGTGCCTTCTAAGAGGTGCAACAAATGAGATGAAAGCTGTAGGAGATACTTGGAGGAATAGAGTTGAAGATATATATAAGGTGTCCCAAAATGCAAGCAAGATTTTAACTGTGCACCATTTGTGCCATAATGTGTAGCCAATGAAAAAAAATACAGCGTGACAGCTAACAGTTCAGGGTTATTAAAAATGGAGCGCTACACGAAAGAATAACAGGTTTTCATTGTTGAGCAATATTTTAAAAATAATAAAGGGGTTTGGCAGCTACAGTTCGCAATTTTCGTACAAAATATGCGACACGATAATCCGATTTTTTGTGCCTAATTGCAAGATATGGATGTGGACGGCATGTGGTTTCAACAAGACGGTGCCACATGCCATACAGCCCGAGAAACAATTCAATTTCTGCATGTGTCATTTCCTGGTGGTGTAATTTCCCGTTTTGGTGATCAGAAATGGCCGCCCAGATCATGCGATTTAACGCCGTTGGACCTTTTTCTTTTGAATTTTTTGAAGTCTAAGGTTTGTGCCAACAAGCCCTCGACAACCCACGCCTTGAAGGAGGAAATTGAGCGGTATATCAACGAAATTCAGCCATATTTATGCAAAACGGTTATAGAAAATTTCAACAAAAGAGTACGTATGTGCCAGAAAAAGTCTTGGAGGCCATTTACCCGATATGCTATTCTATACATAACCCTATATTGTATACTTTATGAATTAATAAAAAATTTACAATTTTTAATTATAAACCTGTGTTTTCTATCAAAACTACTTCTTGCGTGAATTTTGGGACACCCTATATATTTAAACACTGGGAGAACTTTTCAATGTCTTCCCTTCCTGTTCTTTGTTTACTTGGAAATTGACCCTAGTTAACAATTAAAAATCCGACCCTTTGTTTACTGATATACCATGATAACATTCTTATCATTATTTAAAAAGAAAAAAATTTTCTCAAACGGATGATTGTAATAAGAGTTTTAAATTAAAGATTAAATGTGTAATTGAGTATTTTCATTTCAAACTTAAGTTGTAATAATATTCTTGTATACACTGCTAGGATAATTAATCACGAGAATAACAAAAAACAAGTAGAAACCTAAACAAATATCTAGAAAGGAAAAGATATCCTCAATTCATGCCTATTAATCCTTATGTTTAAAATTTATCCTCTTAAAAAGGAAAGAATTTAAACTTATATCAAGCTATCTGTTATCTTTCCTATATTCCAACTATAAAAAGCTCTTTCAGTAACAATCTGCAATATCCCTCGAAGTTTTTTAAAGAATTTAATTAGTCTTTTATGAAAAAATTTCCCTTAGTATTATTTTTGTATATTTTTATTTTACATGAATAAATACTTTGATTGTTTTTAACTAAGATTAACGTATAAAAAATTGTTTTTAATTAGCATGGCACTGTTTCATTTATGCAAAGTATTCAAAAATTACTATTCAAAATTATTATTTATTCAACTTATACGGGGTATGCAAGATCTCAATCTCCTTAAATTTCTCATTATTCAAGTTGGCGAGACTTGTTATTTCGAGATTAATGATATTATAAATAGTAATTCACGAGAATGATTAATTCTAGTAATTCTATTAATAACTTCTAAATCGAGTATGAATGATTTGTTATTTGTAAGCAAACCAAGAGACTTTCAAATGTATCAATAATGTAATTTTATAGATAATTAAAGTAATTTAAATTCATCATCAGCAAAACCCTCATTCTTTCCAAAAGTTGTGATTCAGGAATTTTAATGAAGTAGAGAATCATGTTTCTTCAAGAGTCAAATGGATTATACAAATATGAATAGTTATTTTCTTTAGAATGTTTTTTGAATATCAACTTATACAGGAGAACATAAAAGTTCTTACATTTTAATAATATAAAAACAGGAATACTTTTCAAAACGTAGTTTGAAACCATATCGTATGATATACTAAATCACAAAAGTATGGTGTGTTCAGTCAGTTTCTGAATGTATAGCTCTCGAGGTATATCTAATTGGTATTCCAGTTCTTTCCAAATGCTACCATCTACAGTGACTATATCGTTGCTTAAGTTGTGAATACCTTTTATGTTCACTTTGTATATTATGTACACCTAGACATTACATTTCAATTCATTTTTTTCAACATGTATGTATATTTTCTCCAAACAATTGTGTACAATTTTTTGAGCCTGTGTTATCTAATCTCTGAGACAACGTGGCAATTTATTTTAAGTTTATTTTGGTATTTGAATAATATAGGTATTTTAAAAATGTAAGAAACACAAAAACGTCAACATAATATAAACAGTTAAAAAATGGAGTTGAACATTTTAAATGTGTGGATAATTAGAAGATGAGATATGATCATTCGTCAACTTAAGTCGCTTGTTATTTTAATGATTTTTTATGGTTATGAGAGTTTCTCATACCTTGATATCCAGTAAGAGTACAATGCCTGAGTGCCAGATTCTGCAATGATATATTTGAGAAGCTGAGCATTGGGATATCTGGAAAACCTAGCATGGATAAGCAATAGTTGTAGTCATTTGATTGAGGAAAATAGTCAATTATGTCTAGGTGGACGTCGTCAAAACGCTTAGAAGGCTCTAAATGATCCTAGAAGTGCCCTTGTGGGCGGTAAATGTTCTATCTTTGACATGCAAGGCAATGTTTTGTCCATTTGGCATTATCTGATCACATAGATGACCAATTGAAATTCTCACTGAGCAAACTCACTGTTCGGCTCCACACTTGGGTGAACTAAATTGTGTATTAAAGAGAAAACATCAAATCGGTGCTACTCTGGAATCCATGGACGTGCCCTGCCTATTGAAAAATCGCTAACGATATCCGAAGAGGAGTCGGGAAAATCAACTTTTCTGAAATCCAAAGTTCTATTTGAGTAGAGAGCAACTCAATGAGCTCTATGTCTTCCATTTGAGTTTCACCAATGATAGCATAGTCAATCACATTGAGCATGTTAAGAAATTCGAGGCATCGCGTCAGCTGCAACATTTTCAATGCCCAACAAATGCTGGATGTTGGTCGAAAACTGCGAAATGTAGTCTACCTGTCGGATCTGTCAAGGTGAACACTTGCCACTTTTCTGACGGAAAGCATCAGTGAGAGGTCTGGGGGTCTGTGCACATTTTGAGCTCTCGTGCATCTAGCATTTGCCTGAAGTGTCGGATGGCAGTATAAACTGCTAAAAGCTCACAGTCATTTGCACTAAAGCAGGATCAATTTTCTTGAAAAGAACCCTAAAAACTAATAAAATTCAGTTTTGAGAGAAATTACACAATTTGGTGTAAGAAACCTCCAATTGCATAGTCATGTGCATCAACATGGAGCGAGAGAAGTGCTAAAGATGATGGATGAAAAGCAATGTGGCATCCCCTATTGATTTTTTTTTCATTTATTCTCTGAAAACCTTTTTTACAACCCATGAAGAATCAGTTGATTTTTTGCTGGTGTGGGTATAAATCGAAGATAGAAGTTGATCAATCTCAAGGACTTCCGCAAATCTGCCAGTTTCTGACTGCTTAAAAATTAAATACATCATGAACTTTCTGAGAGTGGTTTGATTTCATGAGGAAATACTATGCCTTAAGAACTGAAGGTCTGACCCCAAAGGCACTTGGAAACACTTAACTTCAAGCCATAAGCACTCAAGCATCGAAATAAAGCTTGTAAATGGATATTTTTGCTCTTCGGCATCATCTAAGAAGCACAAAATGTCATCTAAATATGCATAGCAAAAATGAAGTCCTCTTACCACTTCATGCATAAATCGTATGAATGTTTGGGGTGCATTTACTAACACAAAGCACACGAGTATATTCATACAGACCCCATAGGGAAGGTACAATAGTATTTTGGAATGTTTGCTTCAGCTATGGGGATTTGATGGAACGGTTTAAAAATGTCTTCTTTTGAGGAAATGGATTTTAAATGCAAAATCATGCAAATATAAAATAGGTTAGCTATCAAACTCGGTAACAGAGTTCAACTTATGATAATCTTCAACAGGCTGTACAGCTGAGTCCTTCTTCAGCAAAATATGTAGAGGAAAGCTCAAGTGAATTTTGGACGACCCGATAATATCTTGAGCAATTAGGAACTCAAATTCTGCTTTCAAAGTCATGGAGCTTCAGATACAGGTGTCTGAGCTTTGCTATGACTGGAGGTCCTCTTATTAGTATGTAGTACATTGTGTCGTTTGGAGCTGACTTCCCTACTAATGCAGGGGTAGACCGGTCTGATGAGCTTTAGAATACGGCGTCGTACACAGGCGCAACTCATACCGTTACATTAGAAGACTGAGCTGCCTCAGGGATAGCACCGATGGTGCGAAGTGGAGTTTCAGGATTAATTAGGCAACTTTTTTCAAGTGTCAATGAGCAAGTCAAAATTGTTTAAAATGTACGCTCTAATTATGGCAGAAGTAAGTTGGTTATTACAAATGTCCACATGAATGGTTTCCTCAGGCCGAGAGATCTAATTGCCCGTGTAAACATTTCATAGGTTGAGAGTTAAGTATTGTTAGCAGCAAAGAGACAAAAACCTGCTTATACATACTTCCGGTTGGATGCTGTTGGCAGTATCACAGAAATTTCACTAACTGAGTCAATTAAAAATTTCTAACTACTCTTTCGATCAAAAACGAACAACCAGCTGGTGTTTTTCTCTGACTCCGTCAACCCAGCTATGACGGACCTGGGTCATGTTTTGAGCTGTATGTGAAAGGAGGTGTACATTTTCTTTCACGATCACCAAAATGATAATGATCAAAACACACATATGCATGAAAACTTTTGTCGTTGCTTCAAGAACACGATCACCGTTCTTTTGTAATGATTGTGGCGAGTGTCGGTGCGTTCACGGGACAGTTCTGAAACCTGAATAGACAATTATTCCATCCGCTTGGCAAGTAACACTTAATGCAGAGCATATAGGTGAGAAAAGCACCATCTCCACAACTTTATCAGCAATGCCAGCAAGTTTATATAATGACTCCAATGATGCTGAGAGTACCGTTTGGATGCGCTTTGGCCTTTTCTGAAGCCATAGACTTGACAATCGTTGCTCAGCTGGCCCCTTGAGAGCTTCATTTTCTTCGGGTGACTGGGACGCTCATCACATACTCGGTTGGTCAGGAGATTCTTAACTTTCCAATGTTCCGTGTCAAAACATTTTGCGATCAAACGATTCGAAAGTGCTGAGTATCTATCTGTGGCTGGTGAGATTTAAAACTATGTCCGAGAAGGTCTATGTTCATCTCTAGATATCTCACTGAATACACATGCATTACCACATTTGCATTCAGCGAAGATAAAGTAATACATTTGCCTTCCAGATTCGTGGAAGTCTCAAAGCTACGCGTCGTTCCATCAACTGGATTGGTTGTTTCGTACGACTTAATGAACACAGACGAAGCAAAATAAATAAATCTCTAATTTTCCGGAGTCACCCCTTGCTGGGGATAAATAGATGAAACGAGGCGTTATTGATCCTTCTTATCGGAGATTTTTCAAACTTCTCAATACATAGGAATACTAGTGCAGATAAAATATGTTTCGAACAATATTATTTTTTAATTAATTTAGAGCACGAGTACGATTTTTGAACCGGAGTCATGAGTATAGCTGCATAACCGCTTTCAAATGCAATCCTCTTGCTTTTAAAAATTAGCGATTACCTTCGAGTACACATAATTATTTAAAAGCAGCATTTTTTAACATTAAAAGCAGACTTTCCAATTTGTAGAAAATTACAACGTAAAAAAATATTATTCGAATAATCAACCGTTGATATAAAATTTGAGGAATGCAAAAACAGATTTTAAACTGATATAAACCATGTATTTTAGCGTAACAAATTAAATCTCTTAATTAGTTTTAAATTTCATTCGTACATATCTCAGAGAGACAAATCTAGTTCTCAACAACAGATTAGAGGCATGGATTAGCTTTATGAATATGTCATTTCATTTGGAAGCCTTATTCAAAATATATATATATAAATACCTTCAATTTTATTTAATTAACTTGTGTTTTATTTTATATGTGTCATATCGTTGAAAGCTACAGTAAAAGGTTTTGAACAGTGCACCCTAACACGAAATTTGAACATCACCAGTTTCATTACAAAATAGATCCATAGTATTATGTATGATCCATAGTACATCTTGTTTACAAAATAGATTCATAATATTATGAGGTTTTCACAATGGCATACGTTCATGTGTTCAATATAGCTAAACATTATATTCGTTTGTACCAGGTCACAAGGTCAACACGATCTAATAAGAATGCTCCATATCCCAAGAGAGATGTATTTACTACTGCTCCGAGTACGTGACCAAATCCCATAGAATGAAGCATACATCATTAGAGCTTTGGTTAATGCTTTAAGATTATCCAGCATTGAAATAAAAGGTAATTTAGCTCAAAAGGGATGGCCATTCTTTTATCAAGTGACCTGGTCTGTACTTTCGTAAGCTTTAAACTCTCAGGATTCATAGCCCAAATTTTCATATGCTCTTAACCATCCAAGTGGTTTCAACGAGTTATCTCGTCCATCAAGATCTTATCTGCTTTGCTAATGACGAGATACCTCGTCGCAACAACCACTTGGAAGGTTTATAGTGTTGTTCTCCATGAAAACCTGAAAAACCAGGATAAATAAGCCTTCGTTTAGCAAAAGTTGACGTAGAGCGATAATCCAAAACAGTGAAGGCCAAGAATTTTCATAACCAATTAGATACTGGCTCCTAAAATCCAACCGTAATAAATCATACACACGACCCAAATCTATCAAACCTACAATGAGATATGATTGACAAGCTCGTTACTGTTACGCAATACATCTGTCATTTGGCTGGTTGCAAATATTTCATGATGGAGCAACCAGAATTTAGTATTTATATGTATATATATATATATAGATATAGATATATATAGATATAAATATACATATATATATATATACATATATATATATATACATATATATATATATACATATATATATACATATATATATATATATATAGATATATATAGATATAGATATACATATAGATATAGATATACATATATATATAGATATATATATATATATATATATATATATATATATATATATATATATATATATATATATATATATATATATATATATATATATATATATATATATATATATATATATATATATATATATATATAACAGTACTATTGTTCAAAAATGCTTGGTAAAATGTATTTTAACTTCTCTAAAAACCTATCAATAATCTTCTCTATTCTTAACCATCAATAATCCAGCTACTTTTAAATTTTCTTATGGGAATTCAGGGCATGATCGCGTATAATTTTTCCAGTTAGTTTTAATAGTTACATTATTCAGTTATTCATTCAAAAGAACTTGCCATATTTTATTACCAAAAATCTATCGGGTTGATTATAGTTCATATATATTCTTCCAACTTGTATGTTTTTAACCTCATAATGGAAAAAATGGAAAAAAGTGTGACTATTTCGTCAGTTGTGATATGCATTATACTTAATCCGTTCACACAAGTGAAATATGCACTACTTACAAAAATAATCATTGAGAAAGAAAATGGGGGGAATTTTATCCACAGTGTTGTACTCACTAAATGTATTTCTCAAAAAAATATGTAATATTCTTAATATGCAAAGTAAATATGCAAAGAAAAACTTAGCGAACTTTACAAGTCCAATTATCACCATATTCTTGTTTAGAAAAGTTACAAACTTGCATCTCAAAAACTTTAATTTAGTATGTTTCAATTGTAAAGCCAGCAGTTTGTTCTAGATTAGAAAAAAGCAATTGCTCAGGGCCTTAATTGATTTCAAGCATCAGATACTGACGTTAACTATGAGACATTTTGAAAATTCGCTCTCAAGACGTGGTTAGAAAAATGTGGCGAAAATGAATACACCTACCTCATATGGTGTACTAAGAACCCTCATTTGAGGGAAAGTATTTTGAGCCGTAAAAAGTAAAATGAGTCGGAAAAAAAGCTGTAGAGTGAACATCTTTAAAGTCCGCTATCAGAATGTCAGTACGGCTGAAAACAGAGTTTTCTTATCGGCCAGTTTTGAAAAGCAGGTCAATTCTTCTTATGCACTAGTAGACTGGCTTATCTTACGCAGTATTCGAGTTTCCCTCAATCCTATTTTATTTATTTTTTAATCTCCAACCGTCATCTCTATTCAGAAGAACCGCCGAGATCCAAATCTATCGTATATTTGAAGATCTTTCTTTCGCCTTTTTCTCTTTTCTTTAGATTTCTTGAAACGGAAAAAGGACGCCTTGAGAAGATTCTTTACAAAAAGAAACTTTACTTTGCACAGTAAATATTCGAGATGTACTGCGTTCTGTGGGAAAGCAAATTTTGAAAAATTGAAGTCCTGGAATTGGATTAGAAAAGAAGCTACTTTTTCTTTATAAAAAGAAAACGCTCTGCCTTTGCCAGACGAGTAAAATGGCCTTAAGAGATATCCGCTGGGCAGTTACTGTTTATTCAGAAACCATTGGAACGGAAACTATTGAAGTTCTGTTATCCATCGAAAATTCTTCATATATGTTGAAAGACAAACTTTTGGTTCTTATCTTATTGCGAGGTCTTTATATCTTCCAAAATTTCGCGATTTGAAGTGTAATAAATACCTACTAAAATCTTCTTACTTATTACAAGCTGAAAACTGTATTTCATGTTCACACTATTATCTAGCTGCAAACTTTCTTCAGTTTAAAAACAGAGGGGGTGAAATTCATATATTTTTCACATTGAGTAGTAAATATTTTGAGTACTAAATTTGTCTGATTGTTATCGTTTGTTATGGTGTAAGGCTCATATTTGGCAAAACACAACTCAGAGGAAGAAAAAGTAAAATGCAGGATAAGTAAGGTAAAAATGAAAGGAAGAAAAGATCTATCGGGTACTTCGAGGCTGTGATGCTTGTGACACTTAAAGATGTGCCTATGAGGGCATTTGACTACTAGGAAAAAATGTAGTTAAAAATATTGCAATCACTATTTTAATGAAATCAATGTAATTTGGACACATATCCTACATATTATTTACGGCACAAACACAAAAGAATTGATGACAAAAAAATTCTGAAAATTAAATAATTATCTAAATCTATTTTATCTTTTATTCTACCATATATCAATTATATTTGTCCTTAAAAATTTTGAATTTATGTTTCTTATAACTAGATTTTTCAAATTTAGCATTGGAGAAAACAAGTTTCGCAGAACTAGTGGAAAGTTATTCTATTAAAATATATATAAATTATAATAAATTCAATTTCTATACTGTGTCTATATATAGTACTGTGTACTGTAATTAGATTCGAAAAGCATTTCTCTTACAGTATTATATTGTACACAACGTGTAGTATGATTTGCGTGATTCATAATTCATGTTTTATATATTACCGTTTTATATTTTAGGTGGGTATTGATTCCCGATTTTAAATTAATCCTTTCTAGAGTCCTTCCTAACAAATGAAAACCGAATCGTTAGGGGAAAAAAACTTTCATTTTTCAAAATATATTCATGCGAAGAAAAAATCTATATAAGCCATTTATTAACCCGTGTATAGATCGAAACACAGCGTTAAAGGGAGATCATTTCAATTTTCTTCCAATCAAAGCAACCGAAGAATTAGCTTTCTTAATAAAACACATAGATCTAATATTTATCCCAACAAACAATCGAGAATCGAATTAGTATGGAGTGCTTTTGGCTTTTGTGGGGACCCAATTGATTTTCCGCATGTCCGAGCTTTTGCTAATGGATCGTAGCCTCCAATTAAAGTGCACCTTAAAAGGACACCGGATCAATGATTCGGACCACTGCACTAGTTTCAAACCATAAAATGAATTGCGGAGGTACCAGATCGCAAAATAAACACTCCGGTTAAGCTATTTCAATAAATAGGATAGTCGATTGGAAGAAGGAAAAAGACAAATTTGGGAGTCGTCGAAAAGCTAATATTTCCAGAGATACTGTGAAAAGCTGATGTAATGAAGTTTTACAAAAGAACTCATTAACAAAGTAGCTTCAGATCAAGGGGATGCGTATGTGGCTGTTTACTATCAGCAGAGTTCAAAGCTAAACATCGTATTTGAACTTAAAGTTGCTTCACTTTGTCGTGTAGTGTGAAAATTCAGATCCAACTATAGAAGTTACATGCGTATATGCTAGTTAACTTTTAAATATATGTGGAAGTGGGTTTATTTTTGACACATGGGAATGATCTTGAGGTAATTAATGATTCCATTTTTTCTTAGCTCCCGCGATTAGTTCGTGTAAACTCACAGGTAAATATAAATTACATGTTTTGTACCGCAGTTGGCATCTTTAAATATTTAACTCTGCTGGTAATTGTCTCGACAAGGTATCTCGTCATCTGCAAAATTGACCAGATCTTTCTGGATGAGATATCTTGTTTAGATCTTCATCTTGTAAGCATCAAAAACATCGGCAATATCTTGATAAATAGTTTTTTCTTTATTTGCAAAATTGTTCAGATCTTGAGTATCGAGATACCTCTTCGAAACCTTTAGGAGAGTAAAATTTAGACTGAAAAATTGTGAAGAACCACAAACAATAAATGACGTATAATGTTTATCATTCCCTAAAACATTGCATAGGATTTAATTTCAAACGTTTCCTCGTTCAACTTCATTTTTATCATGGCTCAACGTTTATTTTCTTAAATCTGTACTTAAATTTAATGGGATTTATGAATTTGCTCATATTGAAATTTAAGATAAATTAACAGAAAAACTCGTTTAAATTTCTTTCAGATCCACGAATAGAACTGTAATTGTTCAACTTCATATTTGATGCTTTAAATTTTGGTATTTAATTGAAATATAAAAATTATCCCTATTGTCTTCTCTATTACAATATAAAATCAAACGAACTTTCTGAAGTGATATTTACTCATCTTTCAAATAGTCTAGTTTCAGACATATATTGAATTCGTTTCATATAAAATTATTTTCATTGCTGTATAATCCTATCTTCAAAGTACTTAATAGCTCAATGAAGCAATAAAATTACATTTCAGTTATTAATTCAGCACACTTAACCCTTGAAAATGCAAATAACTACTTCTAAGAATTCTTTATCTCCGAAACCCTATTGAAATATAAGAAAGAAATACCCTTTCTTATATGGTTACCAGTTAAGGATACTTTAAAATTATGTTTTTAAAAAAGAAGCACTCTTTCCAAGTTATTACTTTCTGAAGATATTCTGGTGCGAAAAAAATTTCAAAGCTACACTAGATATGATAAAAGATGAATTAACATTTTAATGGTTGGAAGAATGAGGTAATGGCGCGAGAAAGAATTAATGAAGCTTGAATACGTATTTTGAGTATTTTTACTTTTATTCATTTTATCGTTATACTCTTGAAAACCAGGTGCTTCTTAAAAAGAAAAATATTATCACCGTTTTTAGAGAAATAGTAAATTTCTTTCTTCTTTCACATAGAATTACGGCTAAGAACTACCGCGTTGAGGCGCTCTCTAACAGGAAAATACTCAAGTCCATAAAAAAATATTCAGTCTAAATACACTGGTGCTCAAAAGTTAATCATAATTAATATGCATGTAAATATTTAACATACCAATAAAATCGAAGTGCCGTGAAACTTCGTGAATCTATACAAAGGGCACTTACAGTAGAAGCACAAATGCTTTTTGAATACTAGTAAAAGTCAATTCAATAAATGAACCAAACTTAATTTTCAATTTCTGATAGTTGTCTCGACGACTGGTCATTGGCAAAGTTGACCAGATTTTCATGGGCGAAATAGCTCGCCATTGGAAGAAAACTGACCAGATCGTGATCTTGATATCATCAAACAATCTGCAATATTCTTATAACGAGATAACTTGTAATAAGCAATATTGATCTGATATTGGTGGACGAGATATCTCGTCGAAGCCATTTGGAGGGTGAAGAATGTAAGTTACCCCCCCTGCAGCCTTAAAAATTCCTTTTTATTTTCACTAGCTTGGCCCTCCGGCATGCTAACAAAGAGTTTTATGCCTGTCCAGAGGTGGCGAGATGCATTCATTGAACAACTCAATACAATAGCATTGAAAAATGAAATACAAGGGCTGTTCAATTAAGATTGATCATAAATTAATAAGAAATAATTTCCTGTACCAATCCTCCAAATTAGTATAGTCTTTCTCAAACTACTCTCCATTTCATGCAATGCACTTATTCCAACTCTTTTCCAGTCTTCAAACACATGATGGAAGCCATTTTTTGTAGGTCCTTCAAAATCGCCTACGCAACTTTTACTACTGCATGTGACGATGAAAACCGCTTTTCCCTAGGAGTTTCTTCTAATTCGGGAAATAGAAAAAAATCTCATGGGCTACATCATGACTATATGTGGGGTTAGGAACACACATGACATTGGGTTTTTGAAAAATCTAACGATTTTTTTTAAGGCGAAAACAAAATTGTAATGCAGTGTATAGCACTTCGAGTGTCACATCCATTTTTGCCGTAGGCGAAAGTAAACCTAGGCGTTCATGACCAGCTGCCAATGCCTCAGCAATGACGTCATGACCATGAAACTTGCGCTATATATTGTCCACTTATCCCGCTACACATTCAATATAAATTTTATTTTCCTCGATTTTTTTTTAATTACCTGAAAAAAATTATGAACATTCTTTATTGAACAGCCCTCGTAGTATAGCATTTCAAAATGCATCTTACAGCAGCAGAAACAAAGATTCAACTGGAATGCATGAACGCAGATAAGATACAGTACAATAAAGATGTAATTTAAGTACAGCAAACAAAAGATGAATAGGATCAAATCTTTCTTCCCTGTCTACAGTAATGGAAACCACACTTACGTATTCACCATAGGAACTGCTTACCATTGTTTACATTAACTATCCATTGTGATTGATTAACTGTAGATGGTTTAACCATATGAAACTCTTTAGAGAAACACAGGCGAATACGAAGTGATGAGGATTGCCCTGCACCGACAGAGGAAAGCTCTCTTCATTTCGATGCAAATATGTATGAAGTTTTCTCTATAGAAGTATGATAGAAATAGATCATGTCGGGTCAAAAATTAAATTTATGTCTTATTTGTGATACAAAAATGCTTGCTGGGAAATTTTATAAGTTCGTTTATCCGGCGGCCAGTTGTAGCCGAATTCCAGTTGATCCGCCATTTTGAAAGTGGTTGTTGTATATTAATTGCGTGTTGTATCAGATCGAGTGGCAGGGAACACTCATTTTAACACCGGAGTTAGTGACTGACTTGGCTTCTCCATCCGCAATCTTGTTAACATAGTTGTTCGTGTAGATCTGGCCCAGATGAGGTCAAGAATATTCAAGTGTGTAGAGATATTTTATCTAATTTGAGCTACATAGCATGAGTTAAGGTTAAATTTTAAGTGGGTTATATATATATATATATATATATATATATATATATATATTTCAAGAACACAAGAATTTCCAAAAAAATGTTCAACAAAAATCTTAAAAAATGATAAAAAATGAAAAATTGTTGGTGGATCAGGGCGTCATCAGGGAGGAGCCTGACCCAAACAACATAAAATTGTGTTTTCTACATATGAGCAGCATTAGGCTGAAAAAATTGCTCATACACTACACCAAATACCACCAAAATGCAAGTAAAACAAAAACAAAACAAAATACCAAAACAGAGCAGGAACAAAACGAAATGAAACCCGAAGCCGCAGCCGGGAGATCAACAACAACAAGCCTAAAAATTACCACCAAATGTCATCAATTACATAATCTAACTTATATGCTAACACCATACTTCCGATGTTGATACTTGTTGATCTCCCGGCTGCGGCTACGGGTTTCATTTCGTTTGTTCCTGCTCTGTTTTGGTATTTTGCTTTGTTTTTGTTTTACTTCCTTTTTGGTGGTGTTTGGGGGAGTGTATGAGCAATTTTATCAGCCTAATGCTGCTCATATGTAGAAAACACCATTTTATGTTGTTTGGGTCAGGCTCCTCCCTGATGACGCCCTGATCCACCAACATTTCTTCACTTTTTAAGACTTTTGTTGAAAATTTTTTTGGAAATTCTTGTGTTCTTGAAATTACATTGCTTGCCATGCTATGTCTGCAGCTTCAGCGCGCTTGCATGGGTAGTTTCGAGTTTCGGTTTCTGGTTAATGCACCCCGGCTGTTTGGTTATTTTTTGTTATTTTGTGTGTGTTATGTTACTGTTATGAGTCATATTTGACCAAATTGTGCCAAAGGCCAGATAATGCCAAGTAATTGGAAAAGAAAGGATAAGAGTAGAAAGATCACTTGGGCATCTTGCGGTCAAGATCTCCAATGTATTTGAGAGACAGTAAACCCCATGAGAAAAGCCTAGATCACTAGGGTACCTCGGATTCGTGAAGCCCGTGCACACCTAAAAAATGATGTACCACAAGGGGTTCAAGTCTTTGGAATGATGGCTGAAGGGATGTAATTCTATCTAGAGTTTCATCAGATGATCTATAGGATTCATATCTGAAAACATTTATCTCCACTATATAATGAATACCTTCACTTTAGAGAAATTATCTAATTAGTGGGATACTTTTGTTCAAAAACAAACTCTTTCTACAGCACCTTTGAAAAGATTAGCATTGAATTTATCGCTTTTCGTTTCTATGCCTCTAAGCTTTAACAACACTTATAACAATTATGTAGATAACAAAGCAACACGTGATGCATAAATTCACCGTGAGCATACCGGTTCCTTTCTCTGGTGTTATTGGAAATGTAACATTATTTTATTGGGTACTTAACATTTAAAAAAAAGGCCACTGTCTATGAAATATTCCTAAGGAATAAACGTTGAGTAGAATGGAAAGTTTTTACATTGATTATAAAATAACTGTGTGTGTAAACGAAAATAACTTAGTTCACTTATTTATCGTAATATAAAGTTATACTAGACGTGAGTTTTCACACTTAAAACAATTAAGTATTTACTCAATGAGGTCAAATCCGTAAGTTTATCTTTTATAAACATGTTACATGTCAAAAACACTGTATTTAAAAAAGAATACAAACATTGTTTTCTAATAATCCTTAAAAAATCTCAGTTTGTTGAAAAACAATAAATACATGCAAATTATCTGTGGATATTGTATTTCCAATAAAATAAAATATGGAGTTGGTAGTACTTGAATTTATGACAACGTCTAATTACAAAGTATTTAAGGAAAAAGTTCGTGTGTGCTATTTTAAAGTACACGATACTTCAAATACATACATTACTTTATTTCTTATTATTTCTGTGAATCTAATCCAAAATCTACCATTCCTTATTGTAAGTTTATAAGAATTTATCATATTTAACACTTAGGGAACTTATCGTTTAAAATTTCAAACAAACATGTATAACAGTAATGACATGTATAACAGTAAACATTATTTCCAAAATAAACTTTACAGTTATTCATGACTAAGAATTTTAAATCCTCAACGGCTTAATGTGTTTAAATCCAATTAAATCACATCACATTTCAAGTTATATATTTGCGAAATTGTTTAAAAATTTAACCCGCTGATCCTCACGAGATTTCCTAGTTTTGTGGCATTGCATTTCCCTCACAGCACACGTAATAACTAAATAACCACACACAAAACATCATCATGCACACATAACACACACTTCATATGCACACATAACACACATCACATACACACATCATATACACACATCACATACGCACATCTTATGCACACATCATATACACACATCACGTACACACATCACACATACATCTTTATTGGCCTATGTAAAATACTAGTAAAGATTCATTGGCCAAGATGGTTCAAAGTTAGAATTCATGCAAGAAAAACTAAATGTTACCGAACGGATATATGCGTGTGACCCCATCATAGGGTTAACTTTCTGATTATAGACACGCACTTTTAAATTTGGATTTGACATCACTGACGTATTATCTAACATGGAGACATCAAAATTTATCTCTCTCTCTCCTCTCCTCTCTCTCTCTCTCTCTGTAGAGGGGGGGGGGTTAAAAATACTTTTCCTTCCAAATTTCGGTTTTTAATAAATGCAATTTTCCATTTCAGAGACATGTAGGCCATTATTACATTAATCAAAGCAATTAAATATCCTTTGAATAAAAATGTTACGATTCTTAAGTCGTCATCGCTGTTAATATAAATATCTGTGAGCGAAATTCGAAGCTAATTTGAGGTAGAAATAAGAATGAAATGCCGCATACGAATAGAGATTCTGTACTTTCGAATCCCATTTCCCTTTAAGATACACTTCCGAAGAAAGAAACCTCGATTACGTGCATTAACCCATGATTATTTTCATTTTTAAACTTTGACAGAATACTTAATGGACAAAAAGATAATGGAAAAATCAACACTCGTTCGTTTCCATTAAAGGCATACTTAAGTAAAGTAACAGGATTTTGTTTTCTTTGTGTTTTTTTGACCGAGAACATCTGGAAATAAAATGGTCATAATCGTGAGACTGAGCACCGTTACTCTGAGGTCGTTATTGTTCGGGGGGAAATATTCCGAAATTTCTTATCATCTTGTATCAAAATGAAAAACATAATCGAGAAATTCTATATTAATAATTTTGATGGAAAGGCTCAACGCCTTATCTTCCCCCAGTTTTAGATTTCGAGATATTTTGAATAACTTCATCTTCCCCGAGGATGTTTCATTATTCAGAAAAGAAGCGGATGGTCTCTAGTTACGACAAATTTGCAAATAAGAAATGCGGGCACAAATTAAACGGAAAGTTATTGCTACCCCTCCACATTAGATGCATTCTGACAAGCGGTGAAGATTCACTTTTATTTATTGTTTGCAAGCGATCATCACGCTTAGAACGTGATATTAGTTACTATCTATCCAGCTGTGACACAAACACTTTTATTTACAAAACGGAATGTAAAACCCATTTGAGTAACGTAATTTAATGAGGATGAAGAATTGTGATATGGTACTAGACACATTCAAGCTACATTTCGCAGTAGTTATTAACCCTCTGTGCCTTTCAAGAAGCGTTTCCCCACAATGAGTAATCGAGTGGTTAAGAGGACCTAGCACCTTAAAAATTACAAAAATACAGAAAAATAAATATTTTTGCTTAAAATGTTGCTTTATACTGTTTAAAATGTTGTCCTAGAAAATCAGACTGATCATTGTATTTTTTTTTTAAGTTATAAGGAGTTTTGTGAGTGTACCTGTGCGATCACAGTGTTTCGAAACCAAACTAACCGTATTTGTGCGTCTGCAAAGCCTAGATATTTATTTTCGATTAATTAAATGAAATAGCTTTGATGGTGAAACGTTTCTTTGTAACTGTTACTGATATCATGGCTTTTTTTTATTTACATCAGTATTAGCGCTGTACGACTAAATTATAGTGATAATTTGAGACAAAAGAAGGCTTTAGTTTTGGTTTTCTGTGTGATATTTGTTATTCTGTTGTTTCTTTTTCTGTTTATTCGTCATTATTAATTATGACTAAACGTAAACGACAGAGCTGTGAAAGTATATAAAGTAGGAAGGTATATATACATACATATTACAAAGGTTTGGTTTCCTATATACAACTTTACTTTCGGATTGGGATGCCAAAACATTTAATAACAATTATTAAATATACCAGCGTCTTGCTTCTGATGAACTTTTAGAAGTATTTTCCAAGGACCATGACAATTGAGAGTTTATACAGCATGATTTGGTCCAAATGTCCAAATGAGAATTTTGTGTTAAATAAACGTGTCGAAATGGCCACATCAGAAGCAGTTTGTGAATATAATATAGGGATAATTTTAACTATTTAACGTATTCAGAAATGGTTAGGTGATTAGGGATTAAGTTATGGTCTGATACCTTAAAACGTTAACAGATAATTGATGTTCGAAAGAGCTATCAGCGAAAGAACCGTTTAAGTGCCAAATTTCAACACGTTCGAAAATTAGTGAAAACAGCTATCAGAACATAGGAATTGGCTCTTAAAAAAAGAAGAGATCTCTTATGGTCCAGAGAAATTTTAAACTTCACTTATATGTAGCTATAGTAAAAATGTGAATTATTTTTATTGACAATTTTATACTATAATTTTAATTTTAAAACTTTAAACTGCTCTTTTTCTCCTACATCATTTTTTGTATATATCTTATAATTCAAAATACAAAGGTTCTTTTCATTTCCAATCAATTGACTTCAAATTTTTTTTACAAAATTTACAGAATCTTACTATGAAATACATGTATAAATTTTTGTTATTATGAGTAAATTTTTTTTTAATAAAAATTTACAGTAAAGTGGCTTTTTTGTGATATTTTACGTAACCTTCCAGGTTTTATTTTTTATCTCAAGATCTATTCAATGTATCTTTAATTTCATACCTACAAATGTAGATTATAATTAAAGAAATATTATAAAAAAATCAAGCCAATTTCATAATAATTAAAAAAGAAGATGCACTTAAAAAATTCTTAAAATTTTCAAACTTTTCTAAATTTTAAAATTTTTGAGCACGTTTTGAAGAAAATTGATATTTTAAATTTTTATACAAAATTCTCTG
Organism: Metellina segmentata; assembly: GCA_947359465.1. Classification (NCBI taxonomy): domain Eukaryota; kingdom Metazoa; phylum Arthropoda; class Arachnida; order Araneae; family Tetragnathidae; genus Metellina; species Metellina segmentata. The sequence goes on along the minus strand of OX375872.1, from coordinate 109,192,619 downwards.
GAAAAAGAAACTGCGAAAAGTTTGTCTAAGTTTGTCTGTTTGTGTGTGTGTAAGAAAAAAAAAGAATAATTTTCAAGGTGCCGGGTCTCCTTAAACAATTCTATTGTTAAAAAATGTCGGCTAAAAGTCATGCAGGGCGTACTGCACCTTGCAGAGAGGATATATGCATGAGCAGCTCATGTGTCATATACTGTGTTTTTACCTATCTATATTATAACCGTTTCCTAGTTTACGAAGTATTCAAATGCTTGCATTACAACGTCAGATTCATGAAACGTATTTAAAGCTAAAAGTAGATCCCTTAAATATATTTCTTTGTTTAAAAACTTTTGGAGACACAGTTTTAAAGGGTGGTTGGAGATGTCTTGCTACTGCTTTCATTGCGCGTGTATATAAGAATACTTTCTTTGCAAAGGTTTAAAAATTAGAATTGAACATTTCCTCTTCTGTATTAACTCCTTTCTAGAGATAGTTTTATGAAGCAATTATAAAACATGCAACGTTTTCATTTTCAATTCAATGGACATTTAATGAAGGTACGGGGTATTTCAAAACTGTTAACAGCATTTACTGTACTTAAGAAGCATTTTTCATATGCCTTATTTCTCCCAAATGGTTCGTCTTATCTTAAATGGTCACTTTGATTGTCGTAATGGCTCAATTTTCCCACAAGTAATTTCCTAATTTCTAGGAAACATTTGTATTTTTAACGTCAAAAATAAAAAGCAGAATAATTAAACAGCTCAATGAAGAGGGCAATTCAGTTTTTAATTGACGCAAAAAGGTACTTGCTAAAACTTTTTGCATACCCCGGGACCCAATGGAAAAGAAACAAAACGTATTCATTCTTGGAAAGTAAACATAGTTTCAATCGGGATGGGCGGATACAGTTATTTTCGCTTTATTTCCCCTCGCCCATTCCTCACGCCATTCGGGGTGGAGAGAGTGTTTTTTCAAACCTCTCCAGAAGCATCTTCGTAATGATTTGGAATGGTTGCCGAATAAAACTTTTTTCTCTGCAAGGAAGCTGTCTCAGCTGAGACATAAAATTCCTTGTTCGAACCTTCGAGTATTTTGTAAATGTAAAGCATTTTTACTTTTCTCCGGATTTTTATTACACTCCTCGGGAGAATATTAAATGTGGAACGTGATGGATGTATTTGCCTTGTGGCACACGCTCCAGATTACAGTAGATTTAGTTAGACTCAAAGTAATGTTTACGTTCGAGCAGTTAGTCAAATCTTTTATTAAACTAGTCTTTCACAAGAGCATTTGGTACATACAAATAGATCTTTGGTTTCAAACATCACAACTTGTCACACGGTTGTTAATTAGACCGAGACCTACAGATTTATCGTTGTCTAGTATTGATGCATAGACGGATGTAGATACATAGATAAAACCTTAGTCAAATTGACAGTCAAAGTCTTGAAAATATGACAAATGTAGTTTAATAAATGTGAAAAATTCGTCAAGATCTATTTTGGTAGTACAAAAGGTCCACCCTCACAGGATATAATTGTGATACCCTGTACTACTCAAGATTTTTAAAGTGAAACAATCCTCAAAAAATAGCTATTTGGTGAAGCAAAAAGTCTACCATCATCAAGACAGAAGTGCCTGTTCTACCTACAATCATTGGACTTAGTAAATAGAATACTGCGTTCTTAGTGAAAATATTTTTCTCTTTACTATAATATACATTTAGCAGATATATTCAAGTACCTTTTGATATTATTTATATACTTTAATTTAAGTTTTCATGTCATGAAATCAATTGTAAAATATTATAGTACTTCATTATAACTTCATATCATAAGCTTAAGTTAATTAAGAAAAATGAGGAGGGACCAAAATTCGTTGCACACAAAGGAAATCAATAAAACATAAGCCGCGCTTGATTTGTTTTATATAATAAGCATAACGATTTGAAAAATGAAGTTTAAATTAAGCGTACCCTTAATATCGTTTCCTTGTCAAATACTTCATTTCAAATACCATCTTCGAAACAACAACCTATTGGAGGAATTGGATATTTTTAAAGTTCTTATGAGTTACAAATGGTTTTGCTTGCTGTTTATGCAATTTGTAATTAATCACTAACAATGCAATCGATTTTTTTTAACATAACTAGTAACAGAGTTATGAATTTTTCACTTTTTACTTTTGATCCTTCCAAATACTTAGTTTGAAAGTGACAGAGCTCAAATTGATGTAAACTAAATAAACATACCCTGTGAGCATACCTATTGATATTTCTGTAAGTCTAAATCCAATTTCTTCACTTGGAACATTTCTTAAAACAAAACTTACCTTTTAAACTATTCATCTAGGAACCGGGTCTTACGGATAAGAATATAGCTATTGGAAAGAAAATATTGTTTTATATTCATTAAATAAAGATATGGATGGATTCAACGCTTTCGAAATTGGAAATTTTATAATTAGAACCTTAGCAAAAATATTTCTATTGTTAGATCAGAGTTAATTGTTTTATCCTTAAAAAAATTTAGTTGTGAAATAATAATTGCAAATAAGGCGCAAAATGCATACGAACTATTACTTTATTTCTCAAACAAATTCCTTACAATTGTTTACTTCAATGTCGTTGGTGTTTTCATGAACAAGTGCATTGCTAGATTTCAAATTCACTTTCACGCAACACTAAAAAGCACTAAACTTCTTTTAAATTACACCCATAAATACATTTGTGAAATATCCATTTTGTTATAATTTCTACTAGTATAGCTTCAAAATTGTTTTTCTTGTAAAATTGTACGCATTCATATATAAGAAGCTTTTGATTACACTTTATAAACACTATGAAAATCTGCATTCGCTTCTAAAATATATTATGAATAAAAATATAAGAAATTCGTTAAATTCAAAACCTAGTGTGAATCGGAAAAATTCTAAATTCAAATATTGTATATTAAAAATTGCATTATACATAATTCATAAATAAATATTTTGATGTATTTAACAACTAACATTCAATAAAACGGGCTTTCCAGAACAATTTTTTAATTCCCACCGGTATACAATTAGTAGTTTATTCTTTAATTCAACATGCTGAGTTTTTTCGAGTTTTTTAGCCTTACAGCCATTTTTAAACACATAATTGAAACATAAATTGTAATCATTCTTCACATAGTACTCTAGATTAAAATCACCAAATTAAATTAGTAAAATTAGATGTAATCAATTTTTATCTGCTCCATGCAAAACGCATAAAATAAGACATTCTACTATTTGAACATAATAGTATTTCAAAGCAAAACCTTTTTTAAGACCCCAGTATACTTAATTAATTTTTGAGGGAAAAAAAGCGGAAGCCTTTTTAAAAGTTTTCACTGCAAAACAAAGGGAACCCGAAGGTGATAGATTTTTCTTCATTTCTAATCTCGTTTCAGGCTTTAAAAATGAGTAATTAAACGTAGCGATTACGTGTAGGTAAACGCCTCTGCGAAAAAACGATTAAGCAATACTTTATTGAGAAATCATTAACTTTTTGCCGTAGCACAGTTCTTTTTCTTTCTTTTTATGTCAGTGATTAATTTCATAGAGAAGTCAACATAAGAAAAAATGTTTCCTAACCATAAGAAGTTGGTACTTAGTTAATGAGACGCATTTTTCACAGCTGGAAGCCTTATCGGTTTCTGGAACATAACCGACCCTACCTCTCTCTATAGGCAACGATTTTTTTTGCTCTTCGAACATTGCCTCCTCATGACTTATCTTCCTCTTCTCTTATTAATTTACGAGCCATGCAGGACATTTCTGTGGAAAATTAAACTATTATCTTTTTAATTTCAATACATACGCACTCATTATGGATTGCACTCCTCTCTGCCTTTCCAATACTTATTGGTCAATACTTGATGCAGTTTAGAGGGGCTTTTTCAAATATTAGTGCTAACGTGTGCTGGATTGACAATAAAGCAAGTACTTAGTTACATATTTTAATGCTGGTATATTATTTAAAAATTCATTATTTTGTGGTATTGATTCGGATATTAATGGAAGTAAATGTATTTTGTGTAACATGCGGTTTCTATACTTCATTTTCAACGACCATCTGCTTCAGAACAGATAATAATTGGTGCATCTTGTCCGTTTTCGGACCTTGTGTTACCAGGTCCATCCAACTATCAGAATAAATTATAAATTTTCAAGAAATATACATCTGGAGAATTCAATCAATATACAATGGAGACTTTAGTTCAATAATGCCAAAAGGCTTTCATTTATAAAACGTCATTTCAGATCAGAAAACGGTACTGAATTAAATATCCTTGTAGAACTTTCCTAAGATTCAATTCACGTGTTTACTGCTCGTAGCAATCGCACTTCTAATTTTTCGAGATATAAGCATTAGAATTTTTATATAAAAACGGACATTTTTGAATCCTTTAAAATGACAATTGTGCTTGAACATAAAAGCTAGCAAAAACGAATTGTTAGTCTAGAAAATTGGTTCCCTTTATACTAAACATTTTTTGCTTACATTTTACGCACAACTTTTTATGTTTAGAAGACATTTTATTGAAAGTAAACAAAATGTAGCAAGACCTCGCTCGGACAGAATATTTGTAGCACAGATAAAAATATTAATGCACGAAAATCTTTTTTGTATATTCTTAAATGGTTCTTTATTTCTGACAAAAAATAAATTGCTTATTCATGTGTTTATTAGTTTTAGAGATGTTTCCAAAGCACTTAGATTCTTAACGTTCAAATTAAATTTCTTTTCCGTAGCCAAAAGAGACAAAATTCATGTCAAAGTATTTATTTAATGACGGTATTTCAACCAAATGGTGAATCTTAGTGAAAAAATTCAATAAAGCATCCAATAAGGATTTAAAGCAACAGTCGCATAGCATTCTCAACAAGACAAACAAAATTGATGTAATACTACTTCAAATTAGCTTCGAGGAATGAAAACCAATTTTTTAGGCTTTTTTTTACAATGCAATATTGATTATGAATAACGTTTCATTTGTTAATAAATCTTTAAATAAATTTTATTTTTCAAACAGCTCTAATAGTATACGAAATCTTAAAATGAAATCTTGACATTCATTGTAAATATTTGTGTCTGTATGAAAGTACACGAGGAGCAAACTTTTAATTCAAATTTTCTACTCAGCAATAGTTACTAATAAAATTTTTATAGCATATTCTTAACTGTTGAACAAGATTTTCATTTATTCCATTTTGCATCCACTTTATAAGTATTTACTTGTGACAGATCATTTCTTCCATTTAAGTAATCTTAGCACATTTTTACATATGCAGTAGGTTGTAACGTATTCATGAGTATCGTCCCTTAGCAGCAAGTGAATCAAAATTATTCTCTTCTTTTCAATCTGCAAAAGTGCAAATAGAAAATAAATGCTTAAGTATTAAGTGTCTTAACGTTAAATATTGCTCGACATGCACAGAAACACTAAATTTTGTTTACTAATACTTATTCGTCCCTTAAGTGTTATTGACTTAATTCCAGGTTCGTAATGATTTGAAACGGTATCTGTGGGAAATGAAGTGCTGTCATCACAACACAGCATGCATTTTAATGCTTTCAATGACGACTTACGTTAGAGACCTTCACTATTGAACAGACCCACCAATGAGACTGCCTCCACTTATTACGACTGCTTGTTGAATGTTAAGTAAGCAAATCTACATCGGCAGGGAAACATCTGTAAACTGCAAACCCGAAAACATCTCTCTAGATGTGATAATTAATGTGTCGAACTTATTTGCATATGAGAAAACACTACTGAGACCTGGCTTATTGCGAATAAATTATTCGTAGGAGTATTGTAGCGATCCCACATATCCTAGTGTCTAAAAGTTTAGTATTAAAACATGGACAAAGTAAAGTTAAAAATTATTCACGTATCACGAACAACGTAAATTAATTAAAGATCAAAATAAAAATAAAAATCATATGTATTAAACCAGAAAACGAAAGTGAAAACGAAAGTTAGAAGAAAAGTTAAAACCTACCATGCAACCACCATTTTGTGTTGTATGGATCAGGCTCCTCCCTGATGACGCCCTGATCCACCAACACTTTCGTTTTCAATAATATATATATATATATATATATATATATATATATATATATATATATATATATATATATATATATATATATATATATATATATATATATATATATATATATAATATAGTTACAACGCTTATACAGAGATCTATTTAAGTTAAATATAATTATACGATATTAGATATGCTTGCCTATTGCAATTGAATAAAAAATTACCTTGTTATTGTTGGTCAAGAACTTCACATGGAACAAAGATGTCATGTTGATTGTTTTTTCCAGAGGAGAAAAATTGGAAGACTAAAATCATAATACAATAAAAGTTTAGGTTATTACAGAAAGTTCCAACAGAGTCTATGATTTGTGCTATCTGGTTCAAGGTTGATCCATAAACGTAGAGACCATAAAAATCCATAAAAATAAGAGATCCATAAAAATAAAGACTCTGTAGAGTTTACAGCCTCTAAAGGAACAGAAATTTAGAGTCGAATTTTTTAATGAAGGCTCAAGGAAAACTCTACTTATGTGTTCCCCATGCTCTTTCCACACGAGGGCCCGCCTGTTAAGGTAGGTATTCATATTGCAGAGAAAAGTTGCTTCTTATGAGCACAAGCACAACTACTAGTCTGATCGTCATGAAACTCGTTTCTCAAGAAAACCAATAGAATCCTAATAGCATCAGTGATAAAGATAAAGTTGGTAATGATACAAAATATCGAGAATGTGAGCAGTTATGATGTTGAAAGTTCAGTTAACGTCTACGGTACGGATACCATTAGTTATCCCAAGCAAAAAGATGAGACAGTGGTTGGTTGGATTTAGTATCATGGCACAAGGGCCATAGATAACAAACTGAACCGAACTCAAGTCAAACTATTAGTGAATAGATACACAAGGAAAGTTTTACTGACACCGGAGAGAGATATACATCACGAAAAAAATCAAGAAGCGAACTTGCTCCACCTACAACTCACAGCTTCGTAGCTGATAGTTGAATTTGCGTCGGACTTAAAAATACAATGGTCTCTTCGTGATGGTTCGAGATTAATCCCGATACACCCAAAGGCCTACGTGTATTTGGGGGCTCGTTAAATCTATTATGGACTCAAATGTCATCACGTTGGCATGGTGTGAAAATTTAAAGAGTGGTTGCCAGTTCAGATTGCCATCTGAACTGGCCATAAATCCAAAACTATCAACCTCATATTACGTCTCAGATATGCCAGGGCTTCAAAGTCTTTATTCTTGGACGATAACGCACTGCTCACGGTTTTACTTATGGATGGTCTTATGACTTATGTCTCCGTGGTTTCCAAGTCGATTATTTCGATGAGTCGACATTTTTGCAAATTACATTACCGAAATGGAGAAGAGTTTGAATTTTCTGTCCTTGCCCATAATTTTATTGGAATGATTTGTGAATGGATTCTTACCAACTATCCCAATAGTGCTACGAATGTAACTTTAAAGTTCTTAATGTAATAAACACATTCTGATCGTTAATCTGAAGTGAGAAGTTTCAAGACTTAAGTATGTCGTTTCTTAAATTCCTAACGGTAAGTATAATATAGCACAGGTAATGAAAGATGGGTTATAAACAAGCTTAAGTGATACCCGCTTCAAATAAATTTAAGGTGCTATCACGAAAATTCGCCGCTCTGATCGTCAACAATCACGTTAGCATACTTTAGCAAGAGTGTATCTTGAAGTTTCACTTGATCAGAAATTTATGTCGATATCATAAATTCAGTTAATGAGTGATTTCATTTCTCTCCCTCGGTTTGAAGCAGCTGGTGTTCATTAAGAGCTGAGCCAGTAAAAGACTGAATTTTTCTTACAATTTGAAATCCATAAGAATCTCATCATTAGTCCCCATTGTGCAAAACGTTCCTAATTAATAACGGCTTATGCGAGCCGCAAATAATAGACGACCTGCCTTAAGAACACTTCGTTAACTCCGAACTGAAAACTAGTGAAGGGTTTTACAATTTTTAAGGACTTTTATCAATTCTGTTACACATGTGTCCTGATGAAAGGAACAGTCTAGATTTTTACAACTCATTAAAAATAATTGATTTAAGCCCTTAATGATTGAAAGAAAAATCGGTAGACGGATTCCAAGTACAAAAATAATTGAAAGTAGCTTTTTAGGATTAACAGATTATAGCTGTTAAGAATTTTAAGTACACTGTGGACAAAAATCTATAACTTCCGATGCATTGTCACACACTGAGTAAATGGCTGGGTTATAGCCGTTTAATTTGATACTTGTATCATTTTTTAAGATAAACATATTAGGACAAAGAACACATTTTAAAATTCTCTTAAATGGCTTTTATTAATCTATTTAAATAATTTTATTAATCTATTTAAATTTATATAAAAAAGGATGTGAGTGTGTGTGTATATTCACTATACAAATTTACACCGTTTGAACAATCCACACCAAATTTGGACACTTTTACTACTTTAGATATTACAACACTAACAACGTACATTAAATAAACCTCGTTTGGCGCAGCATGGCCAAATATGACTATTGTGCCATAAAACTTCAACCAACCAACTACTTTAGAACACTGTGGAAAGCATGGGCTATTTCTTTCCTGCCTCCAAACAAATCTGTAGCCATGAATATTGGCACACAGGTAGATATGAAAGTGCCTCTCGAAACCCCAACTTTAAAATCTAAAGTTTGTTTTCCTGCAATAAATGGACATGGACAAGAAAACGCGTTCTACAAGGTTTGTGTATTTGAGTTAACACAAGGAAATTTCGAGGTCATATTTTAGCTGCCGTTGTCGTATTTGAAACATGAACAACGCCGGGTTATTCAGCTAGTATATGTATATATATATATATGACACCTACAGTGGATCGCAAGTATTCGTCTACTTTACTTTTTTTTTACTTCCGTGAATTTTATAAGGATATATCTAAAATTACGATTCAAAATTTTACCATTTGTAAGCCTTGACTTTCTATTTTAGCTTTCCATCAAAGCAACCGAATAATTATTAAATTAAATTTTTCCTAAAAATATTTGAAATGTAACATAACCCATAATAATTTTCGTTCACCTACCGTAAATAAGGTAATAGGGAACAAATATTTAAAATTAGATCAAATGTTTTGTCGGTTTGATCTTTAATATACCAATCAGACTCAATGTGTAGTGATAAGCAACTTTTTATCTAAGTCACTACTTTTTAATTACTGAAATGGTAGACCGAAATCTGTACTTTATTCAAATTTACCACCAAAAGATTCACATTTCTATTTTTAAAAAGATCAATATATACATGCATATATTTAACTTAAGTGCTAGCAATAAATTCAAGTGTATCTACTGCAGCTGCGGATACACACCTCCAGATCTTTTCGTAGTATCTTTGAATTTTACAGTGAGAGGATATTTCACTGACCGATCTGTGATATGACCTTCTTTCGCTCAATTTACTTATGGTTTGCATAAATTTTCAAGATCATTGATATCCAGCGTTGAAACTTTACTACCAACACTTCAATCCATTATCGAATATCACTTTTTTAATTTGACAGAAACTCAAATCAAAGTTCTGTCAATGGCCACTGTCAAATGCAAAGCATATTATGTAATGATCTAGGTGTGGTGTATCGGCAGCTGAAATAAATACACTTGAATTTATTGCTATTTCTAAGATTCAACATGCATACATATATTGGTAACAGAAATTTGAATAGTTTTGACGATAAATCGGAATTAAAGTACAGATTTGGATCCACCATGATAGCAATCCAAAATGCCGTGCTTTGCAACACAAATGCGGTTGGTATATAAAATATCTAAATAAATGAATACATGACCTATTTTTTAATGATGTGTAACGCGGATATGACTATTTTATTTCATAAAATCTTTATGAAGAAATCATATAGATTTTATGCAATAAAATAGTCATATCCGTTGAAAATAGATCTTCCGGTAGAATGAAATAGTTCCAGTATCATCAAATACTTTGTACAAACATTGATATTTAGCCTTAAAACAATCTAAGGTGTAGGACAAAATGCCCAAAAGATCTTAGATGTAGATTCTCCCTTTTTCTTTAACATTTGTACTTTTTACGGTAAGTGGGCAAATATTTTTGTGAGCCTCATTTCATAGTTACGTTACATTTCAAATATTTGGAGAAAAACTTTTAATAATTATTCAATTATTTTTTATGGGAAGCATAAAAAGAAAAACTAAGCTTAGCTTTCATATGGTAAAATTTTAAATCGTTATTTTAAATACATCCTAATAAAATTCATGAAAAGAGTAAGAAACGTGTGGTGAACGAATACTTACTGACTCACTGAATGTGTATACTACCTTGAACATCCTGAGAACTTGTCTACTTGTGTACTTAACTGCAACAAAACATACCATGCTGTTTCATTATTCTTTGGTCACTTAAAACTGTTCGACGAGCACGATACGAGACAGTTAATTATTTTGAGGCCTGCTGTTTGGAATATTTTATCTGACATTCTAATTTAATTCAGCTAAAACCAGTTATTTTCTGAATGAAACTACAATGAAAAGAATTATTTACACTTTAAATACTCCATACGATGCATAACGCACTCATTATTACCAATTAGACTCAGTAAAATTGTATCGAGCAGCAGAGTGTGTGGAATCTGACAATTACTCTAATGTGTTTCGTATGTATAGATATTCTTGAGAGTATTAGTGTATACGTCAGTACACACAGTATATGATTGCTAAATAAAAATTGCACTTCAGTCTTATACAATTCTTCATTTTAGTTTAAGAGCTTTAACTGTATCAGTCATCAAAATAGTAAAAAGGTGAAGTAGACTTCTGTGTTATAGAGTTGAGCACTTAGAATAACTATTTAGTCATTTTAATTAAAGCACTTATTTTAGAAACAACACTTATTAAGAATTCTACGGAGAAAGTTTATCGAATTATAACGAATCAAATTCGATAGTCTGATTTGAACAAGCAAATAAATATTAATATTCTATTGGCGGAGTTTAAAAATTTTATTTGGATATACTTTTTTCATTTACTTGCTTACATTATTTTTACAAAAAATAAAAACTAACTCAAATTTAAGAGAGAGAGAGCTCTCTTTTAACTACTAGCACGTTTATTTATTTTGTAATAGCCTTGCTTAACATTTAATTTTCTGATAACTAAATTTCAACAAAAGTTATAATTGTACTAAAATAGAGAATTGCAAAAGACACCTCCTTTGCAAATAAGATATCTAATCACGAATGCTCTTTGGAAATACTTTCAAGCCTTTTTTTTTAATTAATGTAAAATTGCATTATTCTTGAAATTTATTTTCTTGAGTAATTTCCTGTTTTATAAGGAATTTGGGCAAGATCTTGACTTGTTAAAGGGGTGATTCCGAAGAGTGCCAGTACCGCGACTAATAGTCTATTGTACCGATAGGAAATATAGTAGTATCTATATATATAATTCTCTTACGTGACACGCAAAAAAGACGTTATTTGTTATCGCGTTTTGGCAACATTGTACGATTGTTTACCACGAAGCGAAGCCTCGCTCTTCAATTGAATTTATAGCGTTATCGGATGAAATTTTATTGGGAAAAAAAATTTAGTCGAGCTGTTGCAGTTTATAATTAGAAATCAAAGAAGGCTGAGGATCTTTTCTGGGCCATTTAAAAAACGGTCTTTTTCAACAAGACGCTTGCACTACAACTTTCGACAACAAACTCAATGAAAAGTGTGGGTGGCTCGAAGTACTAGGGATATGTACACACAAACATGCTAGGTGTTCAACTTCCAAAGCAGCGCTCACATTTCGAGTCAAAATTTGCTCAAAGTTTTCATTTGAATTTTGATATCAGAGGAATCTTTTTGTAATACAGCAAATTTAGGTTTGAAAAAAAAATTTTGGAATATCATATTTTGTAAACAATTCCTTTTTCTAGGACACATGTCTTCATTGATGCGAGCGAAGCGAGCATGTTCGCGCAGGGAACCAATAAGGATTTCAAAGCAATCCTCCGGGAGTTGGCGAGCGTAACGAGCAGGGGGCGCGCCCCCTAGTTATTGTTATTCCTTAAACATTTCTACTGTATATAAGTTAAACAATTAATTTATAACATGTATTCAAAATTGATTTAGGTATGTTTAAGTTTAATGGAAATTCGTATCAATATTTCTAAATAAATTGAGATAAAAAATCATACCGACTTGTAGGGAATTCTTTTGTATAATTAATGCTGTTTCTATGAATTTATTTTTTATGATGATATTAAAAGTGTAAAGTTTAGTTTTCTGACCACTACTTTTAACTCTTCTCTAAGGTTGGGTTTGTCACTTTTCAGTCATATTTTGCTGCACAAGAATGAAATAGATCGACTTCTTTATAGACATTCATATTTTTAACTTATTGGGTAGCTATTGCAATAGTTTCGGGATAACCTAGGAACTTGAGTGATACAGCTATACTATCAGTTGAATCACAAGGTATCTATAAACTAGATGCAAATCCGTAACTATTCCTACTTTATTTAAGCAGAAAAAACTGAGTGGTTCGCTGTAAGAATTAAGTTTCCAAAAACACGTGCTGAAGTTCTTGGTTCACGTCTTAGAAGGAAACACAAATGCTATCACCAAACAAATATTATTTCTTCTTACAGACGTGGAAAGCGATTGGTTACATATTTTTGGGGTAGACAAGTATACGATTGTGATGAAACGAACTATTGAAACTCGTATTATTCGTAATGGTTCTCGTCGTTAGTTCTGTGTAAAATTGTGACAATATGTCGAAACAAAAGGAACTTAGTGACTCTGAAGGAGGTGTTATAGTTGGTTGTCACAAGTAGTAGGTCTATTCGCTCAATTGCGGTAGAATTATCACAGCCACGGTCAACTGTTGGTGATGTCGTGGAGAAGTAGAAAAATACGGGAGGTGGGACACGAACTGCACTCATTGGTCGTCCCCGTAAACTGATGTAACGGGATCGGCATAAGGTTCGTAGCGGATAGCGTGAGGTTCGTAAGAACAGTAAGAAACCACTCCAAATCATCACCAGTGAATTTCAACCGGCAGCAGGGGTTACGGTGTACCCCAATGCTTTGCGGAAAGAACTGAACGCCCTCAATATCCACGGATATGCAGCCGCGTACAAACCAAACATCACCACATCCAACAAAGCCGGCAGACTCGCTTGGTGTTTGTAACGTCGCAACTGGACTGTGGACTTCTGGAAAACTGTTGTATGGAATAACGAGTCACGCTACACGCTCTTCCAGTCGGATGGGTGTAATTGAGTTTGGCGAATGCCAGGCGAACGCCTATAACCTGAGTGCATCGTTCCAACTGTCAAATTCGGTGGTGGTGTACTTGTTTGAGGATAGTTATTGTGGTATGGCCTAGGAGCTTTGCATGTTGTTCCTTTTAAATTGAACGCCGACGCCTACATGAACATTTTGGACAATCAGGTTCTTCATACGCTCTGGCAATTTTATGGAATGGACGAATGTTACTTCCAGGACGACAACGCTCCGTGTGATGTTTCAGCCTCTGTCAAGCAGTGTTATAAAGATATGGATGTAAAACGTCTTCCCTGGCCTGCTCTGAGTCTCGACCTAAACCCCATAGGACATTTGGGGGACGAGTTAGAGCGACGCTTACGGAACAGGGAACCACGTCCGAAATCTACAGCTGAGCTAGCGACATTCTTGCATTAGGAATGGACACAAATACCCATAGCTGTGTATCAAAACCTAGTTAATAGTATGCACAGAAGAGTTGCTAGTGTAATTGCAGAACATGGGGGACATCCCCCTATTAAAGCATGTATTATTTCTATTATACCATCACATCTTGCTGTCCGGTCCATTATTGTTAGGTAGTGTATATGGTCATGCTAATTAGATCGTCATACTCGTAACTCCACTGAGGAGTCTAATAATCGTAAAAAAATATAACGAACCATGTAACTGGATATAGGGAAGTATGAATAAGTTCGTATGACTATGATAAAATTATGAGTCGTACACGTCACTCAGACAGGTAGCCCAAACAGCTCATTACGAGAACCCTTGCCTAACCTTGTGATAATTCACCGACTTAGTAGGCTTAATATTAAAAGTGCAGAATATATTTACAATGCGAGATCAATAAATTTCAATATATGGAATTACAGACTCTCCCAAAGTAAAACGGATCGTGGTAGCCCAGTTGAAAGAGTAACAGATTAGCAACCGGGGATTGCGAGTTTGGGTCTCGATCCAGCCAGAAACCGTCGTCTACAGGAGGTCTGGTGCCCGTTAAATCCATCGTGGCCTTTCATGTCCTCATGTTGGCTTGTTGTGGAAGTTTGGAGTGTGGTGTTTAAGTTCAGGCGTTATACTCGTCATCTGATACCAGATCGACGCTAGTAGCCATTTTTGTTGTTCAAGTGTTACGTCAAATAACTACCTACCCAAAGGATAGGTTGTTCAATTTTTATGATATCTTGATTAATACACTCGTGTACAAAATTATCATATTACATAACCAAAAATAATTATATTACTTGAAATACCCAATCTATGTAATCCATTTTTGCAAGGAATGTGTGAAAGAGGCAAGCTTGATTAGAATTATCCAATCAAAAGTGTTCAAACGGTTTCTGATATGCAAATCAAGGGGTTACGTCATCCGACGGTGAATCCAGCGCTTTGCACAAAGTGAATATCTGCAATACCACGTTTGATTTCAGTGTGTAAGGACTCGAAACGGTTTGTTATGGCTCCGAAGTATCATTTGGAAGAATCCATGAAGTGGCGCATTATTAGCCGTTTAGAAGCAGGGCGGACAATCATGGAAGCAGCGAGACTTATGAATATTTCAGAACAAAGATCTAACAGTCTCTGCGCTGTTGAAACAATTTCAGAACTCTGGAACTGTTGTAAGGAGGCCTGTACAAGTTAGTAAACGTATAACAACTGCTTCTTAAGATCGGCATATGGCAATAACTGCCCGTCGTAACAAGAAATCTGCTGTTCGGCAGTTAAGTTCAGAGCTTGCATCCGCCATGGAAACTGTTGTATCACGGCAAACTGTACACAGAAGGCTTAATGAAAAAGCCCTTTAAGCCAGAAAGCCAACGGTATGTGTTTCACTGTCTTCACAACACAAGAGAGATCGCTTTAATTGTTGCAAAGAATATCAGAACTGGAGTCAACTCCAATGGACTCATGTTCTTTTTACTTATGAAGTTTAGTTTAACATTTGATTCTAAGCGTTTTTACATCTGGAGGAAGTCAGTAACGCGAAATCTTCCTTCGAACATTATGGAATGTGGCCGTTTTGGTATTGTAGGTGTAATGGTGTGGGAAGGAATAATGATAGATGAACATACGCCTCTACACGTTTTCAAGAGTGGATCTGTGACCGGCCAGAGATATCGGAATGAGGTCTTAGAACGTTATGTAAGACTTTCAGAGGTGCATATGTATCTGATTTTTTTGTTTATAGACGATAATGGTCGTCCACATCGAGCAAACTTCGTTGACGAATTCCTTGAAAATGAAGTCATTGATCGAATTCCGTGGCCAGTAAAATCTCCTGATCTGAACCCCATAGAGGACTTATGAGACTAACGTGGAAAAGCGATTGCACGGAGAGATCCTCCTCTTAGAGATATAAATGCCCTAAGGGTCGCATTGCTGAAGGAGTGGAACTTTATTCCCCAAACTGTGGTTAACAACATTATTGCCATCATGAAATCACGTTGTGATATATGTATACAAGTTAGGGGCGATCACATTCCATATTAAATTAAAAAAACTTGATTTTTTTCTGAGAAATTCATTTTTTTTTTTACTTTTCTTGTCACATATAATTTCCATTTGTATGGTTTCATGCTACAGTTTTATATTATATGCAGTGTTTTTAAATTGTTTCTTTTGTATTTATGTGTTATGATGTTATGTCTCATTCCAGACAAATTCATATAATTATAGTTCACAGTTTCTGAGAAATCCGTGATTCTATGCATGTAAAAATAAATTTGTACACCAGTGTATATGAAGTCTGGCAAACATTTAAAAATCTCCAAGACACTACGTTATTGTCAACGTGTCCAACCACTTGTAAATGCTACCCTTGCACTGCTGATACCCACGTTCAGCCATCCTTGTGTTGGAATTGATCATGGGAATGCACAGGTGGGAGGCCTTTATTTGAGAGAGTAATCACAGCATAGAGAAAGAGGTGACCTATGAAGCCACTGGTGCATGTTGCCGTGATTTCGAACCCTATGAAATAGGTCGGAATCTGCTCATGGTCTTTGGTGAACAGTATTATCATCCTGTAGGTGATCCTTAGTCTAAATTCTATCTTTAGGAGCTTAGATCTGCCTATATTCTCCACCTCTTGGATGCGATATTCATTTGTTTTTTTAAATGCGAGTCTTTCAATAAGACAGATCCTGTGACTGGTTTTTCTGCTTTCTCTTCGCTAAAGTGTCTATCAATCCGTCTCCTTTGTGACCTACATGTGCCGCCTTGATTCATCTCAGCATAATATTGAGTTATGGACGAAACAAATCTTTTATATCGCTGATTAGTTGCCGTCTTGAAGTGATGTATTGAATAGAGTTTAGTTATTGTTAGAGCCTGCATGTCTATAAACTGTGGAGGAGTCAATTAGATGCTTTATCTGAGCTTGGTGGTCTTTGCCAGAAAGACTGTGTTGCCTTGACTTAGTCTTACCGCCCATTTATGCCGTATTTCCTCTTGTGGGATGTAGAAAAAGGATAAACCGACACCTGACTGTTTTGGAGTCATCCGTGTAGATAGATTGTTGTGACTAGAAATGGTGCAGAATCTGTTCAAATCCTGAAGGTAACATTAATAGTGAGGAACATGGCGTTTCACTATAAACACATGTTTTTGTACAAACGAAGCAGTTGGGGCAAAGCAATCACTTAAAAAAGAAACATCGGTCTGATAAGTTTAACTTTTGGATTGAAAAATACCCAAAGCAATACCCAGTTAAGATAAAATACGTTTTACAACCACCACTTTCCATTATGTTTGAATAATGAATTAATTTCTTAAAGTTTTTCTCTTCTATGGCAAAGAAGTTGTTTGTTTTAGACATTTGTAAAAAATTTCCTGTTATAACTGTTGCTAGAAATTATGGAACTAATTTCGTTGGGTCTCAGATTCAAAATCTTATGCTGAAAAGAGAGTTTGAGGGTAAAATTAAAACATAAAAATAGGAGGCTTGGATACGCATAAAAATTGTAATAGGTGGCTTTTCAATAAAAAGATTAAAATTTCAAAGCAATGTTTGTAAAACCAGGTTTCACTTTTTGGTTAAAGAATGAATTAAGTTGCGTTTTCTGTATTAACATATACAGCATTTCCTAAACTTAATATTTTCCAAGGAACACAGTAGAAGATTTTATCAAGATATTAAAGCTTGAAATGATAAGCCAGGCCAAATAAGAAACCTGATGATAGAATATTGTTGGCTGTTAAAGAAACGTAACTAATACACAACGTACAACAGAGAAAATATTTGTAAATTATGTGAAGGACAGTTTTTAGCTAAATTCACTCCATGTATATAGAAACTTTTTGTAAATTTTGCATGCATAAAATGGTTTTTTATAAATAGTGCTTATGTCATTTAATATCCCTGATTTAAGGGGACATAGTACCTTGTACCCTTCAAAAAATCGATTTTTCAAAAGTATTTTTAAAAAATAATTTGGAATGTTGGGAGCATTTTAAAACAAACCGCATCAAAATCCGACGAAAATTACGCTTACAGCAATAAAAAACGTAAATGTCAATACTGACTGACCTTGTGATAGTGAGTCGAATGTAGTTAGTTTCGGTTTCGGAATGGAAAGCATCCTTGTAATTATTTTATATTCAGCCACTCTGCTGATCTATGTAATACATTTATTTAATAGGGAGAAGGAATTGTTCAACTCCAAGAATAACAATTGAAAGATAACTTTTTAACTTTAACCAAGATAACTTATTGAAAGATGAATAACAATATAAGAATGACTGCTAACTGCTTTCATGTGCTCTCTTCTGTCTTACCTTTCGAAAGACGTTGCGATTTTTGTTATTGATATAAATAGTCCTTTTATAAATCCTGTTAAAATGTCTAGCAAATCAGATCGTAGATATGGTGATTTTCGCAGAAAGAAACGTTGTTTCCATGGGAATCAGCATTCCCAAGGGAAACAATCTGACGGTCCCACGTCATGGTGTGAGTATCAAAGATCCCAATTTGACACAAGTGTTTCCTACATACACAAGAAAACTGTGCAAATACCTGTAATGGATGCAATTATACCTACATTTGCAGAACTATCAGCACCCAAGTTGTTGAAAAAATATCTGGGTGGCAAGACACAAAATGCTAATGGGTCTTTTAATTCCACTGTTTGGAAGTATTGTCCGAAAACATCCGGATCATCTAAAACTGCTGTTGACGTTTTAATAAACGAAGCATTAGTAATTTTTAATGATTGAATGGCAGGTCGTCTGAGCATTTTGAAATGTCTAGGCCTGCAGGTAGGACATTTTGCATACACCTCTGCCAAAAAATCTGATTTGTCGTGTTTGAAAAGTGCAGAAATTAAATGTAGGTCATCAACACTAGAGGACCGTAGGGCTCACAGAATGAGAAAAAAAGCTTTAAATGAGCATTTGGCAGAAATAAAAGGTCCTACATATGTAGCAGGAGCATTTTAAACCCTAAGATTTTTATGACATTTTACATAATAGAAATTCAATCTTCAAACTTGATTTTCTCAGTTTCTGATTTTTAGACTTTCCCACAATATTACCAAAAAAGTAATGATTGTGGAGCTATAATATTTCACATGCATGTTCTACTTATGGATCTTAATTCAGTGAACCTCCAATATTGTAATGAGATGCATACATTTTAATATATAGCATGATAAAAACAAAAATTTCAATAATTTAAATTTTTTATGAAATTTTAATTTTTTTTAAATATTTTGAAATACTAGATAATTTTAAATTTTGAGGTTTGCAGAATAAAGGTATTATTTAGCTTTAATTTGACATAAAAGTTTAGATTCTACTGTATATATTTAAAAAATTATCTTGCGGGAAGCAAGATGTTAACCAATTAATTATTTTTATTTTTGTGTTCACATTTTATGTTGTTTAAAAAAATATTTTATCTGAATTACAAATATTTTACCATTTTTTTAAAGTTAGTACTTTATTATGGAACCTATCAAAATTCCATTCAAAAATGAGTAAAGGTTGTTGATTTATGATGAGTCGAAAATGGTACAGAAAAATGATCAATTTTTGGCCCGAAAGGTACTATGTCCCCTTAACTCAACCAGTTTTGTAACATCAAATGATTTACTTGTCTATAAAATGAAACAGTTTTTCTTAAGTAAACATTTCTAATTTGAGAAAGCTTGCCAAAGTGGTTCAAACATTCAAAGATTGCTTTTGAAATCAGCATCGAAAACATTCAAAAACACGCATTAATTTTAAGACACCGGTCAACTGTTTCAAAGTACAGTTACATATAAATGCATGTGTTTAAAAATTCAGTTTTTATTACGACACATTTTTAAAACTGAAAATTAAAATGCTTCTAAATATACTCAAGAGTTCAAAAAGCGAAGTGTTTCTCATTCAAACAAACGAGATATTCATATTCAATACATTTACAATCTTTCAAACCTTTTTCGGATTAATATTAAACAGAAGCGTTAATGGAAATTAAAATAACAAGTTAAATATAATATTTGGCACGGTGTTTAAAAAAATTGCAACATACATTTTATAGAATATTCAAAAGATCGTAAAATCATTATGAAAATTTCTATTTCCTTATAAGCTAACTATTAGTGTAATCAATCAATTGATAGCATCTTTTATAAGAAATATTTTATTTTAAATTAAGCAGTGAAAGAAATTTAAAATCTTACGGCTTTGGGGCAACTTAACAATTTAATATCGCATTCATCAACTTACAGCATTCTGTACCTATTTATATAATTATATATTTTTTTGGTAATGTTCGTTTTTAAATTTGAATAGTATGATTTCTATTGCATATTGCAACACTATACAAACCAATGCACTGCAAATAAAATGTACAAAACTGAAGACCGCCAGAAAATGACTTAACTTTATTGTGAGAAAATATCGCCTTTTCAACTTTCCTGCATGAAATTCCGTCATTTTTATTTGTTTCGCGTGATTTAAAGGGAAAAAAACATTCCACTGAAATTAGATTTTAAAAGGCTTCATATAAATCAATTTCAATTACACGCTTCAAAGGAAATGTAAATTTATTTAAATTATCGTGTTTGAAGAACCATTTTATAAAATATGCGTAATTTTTCCGATGACTGTGTGAATAAGTTGTTCTTAAATGTTCTTATTTTTATGAAGCATTTTCATGCCGTAAATGCAATTTCTATGAAGTAGACTTCTAATGCATTGGGAACCTATTTAAATAGAAATACGAAGGAAATATTTATGTATCTGCATTTTAATTCGAACAAAATTTCTGTGAAAGTCTTGATGATAAAATATTTTATGTCCAAAACTGTTATATTCATCACTATGAACAACCTTGTAAGTTTGTGTTTAGCACTATGGTTCTCGATTCAACAGGTTTTGGATTCAAAACAAGGTCTAAGCATGTATATTTGTAGTGGTTTGAAATCAGCGTTCAGCCTTAAATTTTTAAAATTAATATTAATTCAATAAAATATGACAAATGACCTAATTCCACCTTCATATTATTCCCTCATTGCGAACAATTATTTAAGATGTTGTGTTTCAAGGATATCTATATCTCCGAATTCAAGAAATTTTATCATATACGTTCAGAATTAAGTCTAATTAATTGAACTTTAAGCATTTCGTATATTTTTCGCATAATATACTTCACTAATAATTATACTCAAAATAGTTTTTTAACGATAAAAAAAAGTTAGAAAGTTGAAGCAATCAAGAGCGGGGACGGAATTTATTTAAAAAAGTTAGTTATGTATTCCTCGACAGTATAAAAATGAATTTTAAAGATCATGTAGTATTGAATTATGTTGAGCAATTATAATTTGGTTCAAATATAATTGAATGATAAAATTTAGAAACTTACCAATATAAAGCGCATTTGTGAAGTATATAGAAAAAGTTCTAATTTAAGATGCCTTTAAAAAATTCATTAATAAGAAAGACATAAACTTTAATGAGATTATAAATCTTTTTCTAGTTGTAAAACTTCTTCGCCAGGAGTTGCACAAAGTACATTTAACAACTCAATAATTGCCTACACCTTTAGTACGTCCTACATGTAATATTTGTGTGATTTAGATCTGCTTAGATCATACACCTAGAAAAATTATAATTTGTAAATCAGAGAATGAAATCAGATCCAACAAATTATCTATTTAGAGGACACATAATTTATATAAGATAAGTACGTGTTCTATTACTAACATAACGTGGAAGAAACTACAGTTTGAAATGCATTCCTTTTTTTACAGTTGACTCTGCAAGCAGAGCTTACACTTTCTTTTCATAATAAAACAGAGAGGATACTTTTCATAGTCAATGATATTTATATAATGTAATGTATTATTTTTAGGTTTAGGTTTCAAGTGAGTTTCATGCTCAACTAATTTTTTCCTTTTAAATTTCTTAACATATTTCGTATTATTCCAACTACTTGACAGTTACTTCAAAAGGATTGCGAATTATGACTACGATTTGTCGAGTGT
This sequence comes from Metellina segmentata, assembly GCA_947359465.1. Classification (NCBI taxonomy): domain Eukaryota; kingdom Metazoa; phylum Arthropoda; class Arachnida; order Araneae; family Tetragnathidae; genus Metellina; species Metellina segmentata. Next base: position 109,170,764 of record OX375872.1, on the reverse strand, counting down.
TTTCAAAGTTAACAAATATTTCAATTATTATAGAATTTATTAGTGCAATAACTACAACAAAAGTTTCAATGCATTTTTGAGTTTATTGTTATTTTAATTAAATGCACACAACTTCAATTCTTTATTATTTTTATTAAACAGATACACGTTAAAAAAAATGAAGTGAAACTTCAGTTCTCATGAATTATTTACACCAGAAAATTGAATGTCTATTCTGATTAAAATTTATACGGGATTTTGATTTGATTTATCCATTAATTTACTTTAAAATATCATTCCTACCATCAGTTTGATAGGCAAAGAAGGGATACATTTTGTATATAAAATTCAATTTTTACAGTCGTAAAAGCTACTATCTTTCCGCATTTAAACTCGAATTTTTCTTCGAATCTTGTTATTATACGGCACAGTTTTACCAAACGGTTTTAAAATTACAGAGTATATTACACAAAATACATTGACTGTAAAATATGAAATAAAACTTCGCTTTACGATAAAGCGCAGTTATGAGCACTTACCATATTGGAAACAGATAAAATATAACGTTTATAAGCAAAATGTGATTAAAATAAACAGAAAAGAATAAGAGAAAAAAAAATGATAAATTATTGAATTGTAAATACAAAGTTAAAGAAATGAAGCTCTTATAAATAAAGCTTAATGTATTTCTCTCGTAATGACTACATTTTACGGCAATATTTTGTTCTATAATTTTAAAGTCATTTTATGTAGACTATTTTGCCTTAACAAGAATTATTTTTAAAAAACTAGAAATTTTTAGGTTTTGTAAACATTTTAGTTGATGCAATTATTGTATAAAAACTATTTGTATTTAACTTTAAAGTTACATTTGCTTATTTTGCATGTGTTTTAATATTCTTATGAAGAAAAAACTCCTCTTAAGAATTGCAGTTATATTTCAAAGTTAATGTTCTATGTAGGTTTTTGAATTCATTCGGTTTCCTTCAATTCGACGAGTATGTTCAGTGTACATGGTTTAATAACCTAAAGTATATTTACATTTTGCTGGTAAAGAAAAAGAATTAATTTATTTAGGTAATAATCATGGACATGTTTGGTTGTCTCGACTGTAAATGTAAAAGAATTCTACTTTCAAAGCGCAAGACATTGTTCTCACTGTGTAACAGAAGAAAAGAATCGCGACTACTTCGTAAACTGATGAAAGAGCGCGTTAATTGGAAGCTGGGTATACATGATTAACAGTTGTGGTTATTTAGGGGTAATTCAAGGGTAAAACACAACGTCAATTTGGCTTAATAAATTGGGCTTATTACTTCTAATTGGAGAATTTATCTCAGGTTGGAAAAATTATTTTTAAGGAAACTTTCTTTTTGAATGAACAATAAATGATGTGCCATTTTATTTAGAACTATCGTTCGTAAAGTCTGGTTAGTCCTTATGAATTTCATTAAATTAATCGAGACGAGCTGTGTGTGGTATTGTGACGAATCAGGAATCCACTTTAGTTTCTATGTAATTAAAGAAAACAAGTGTCCATATAGTTGATAACAGGAATATCCAAGAGACAATGGGGCGATTTTAAAAGCATACTTTTAAAATTGATCAAAAGTAGTTTTCAAATATTAATTACACTTGCTGAAAAATTTACTGCCCGTGTTAAAACTAAAACACATTTTGAAAGCTATCTTTTAAAATGTAACTAATATTTCAGTAGTTACATAAAGTGGCATCTATTGATATTAATTGAGAATCGTACTGTTAGGCAGGAGAAACAGTACGTAATGACTGGCAAGAAAACAAGGATTTCACCTAAGTTATCAATGTATACAAAACCTTCTAGTCTAGGTGACAGAGTCGTCAGTCTTGAAGTCTGCCAACAACTGGTGTATAAAACTGTTTTTGTATTGTTGAAAGGACAACTGAGACGTTATTTGTAAATAAGAGAGTAAATACAATTGGCATTTTTACTAGGCGAAAATTATTTAATAAAGATCTTTAAATGAAATGTGTTTAATAACAGTGTCATATAGGAATGTATACTATATAGTATAATTGTTTGACGTAATTATAGAAACATGAAATGTAAATTAAAAAACGATTCAGTCAAAAATCAAAGTGCTTTATATTTAGCCGATGTTAGTAAGAAACAATAAAAAAGTGTACAATAAAATATCAATCATACTCGTAAGAAACAAATATTAATCCTGCGAGTGTAAAAATATTTTAATAATTTTGTTTATTTACTGCTTCACACGTTTAAAAGCACTTTCACTCTTCAGTGTGTAAAAATATACATAGCAGGTATATAAATTATTTAATTTATTATATATTATAAATTCAGAAATTGTTGAAAAAATTAATTGTAACACAAAATGAGACTAAAATGATAAAATGCAATAAAATAAGACCATATAATTTTTACGCTGAAATTACAAGTTCTAATTCACCTAAAAACTTTTTTTAAAGCATTTTCGTGCATATGTTAACTGTAATTTAAAAGGAAACTATTTTAATAGGAAATGTTTTAAGAGATTAACTCAAATTTATAAGGAAAATGTCAGAAATTTTCAAGCTACGAAATTTTAAAACCTTCCTTGAAGTTAATGTAAGATATAAATATAATCAGAATATAATCAGAATTCTCAGAAGTTTTAAAACTTCAAGGAACTGTTGAATTATAAAAATAAGTTATGAAGAATGAAGGGTCTACGATATTCAATTTTAAAGGAACTGGAAAATGTTTCAATTTACTTGATTTTTGCTTCAAATAAGTACTCCTTGCAAAAATTATTCTGGTTATATATTGGAATTTCTCAATGATTAAGTGGTCCTTGTAATGCGTGAGGTGATTTACATGCTTACGGTTTTTACTTAGGAATTGTTTTTCTTCAATTTCAAGGTTTTAACAAATTAAATATGCTACAATGTTGCAAGGTTTTACGGATATGTATTAAAAATAGTACTAGGAATCATTAAATAAATAATACAATAGGGATAATTTGCTACAAAAATTTTACTTATATTCTCACATCGCAAAAATGGCTTATTTATTTACGTATACACAATTTAACCAAATGCATAAAATCAACTGTGAATTTTTAAAACATTATTAGAACCTGCGCTTTCCTAAAGGGAATTGGGGGCGAGTTATTTACGCAAAATGCTCTCCTTAGGAAAAATACCAACATCTTCACTTCGAATCAAACCATCTGGTTTTGGCATTTTTCTTTTCAAATATTTCTCAGTTATTTCAGTACTTTCTTTCAGAAATGTTTACGCTTGTGCTAAGGCAACCTTTAACTGACAGGTGAATAGACTCCGACTCAATTCAAAACTCTACTATGTAACAACGCTAATAAACACGATTACACGTTTTAAACTTGTTCCATTGGAAGAAACAAAAACGCAACAGGTTTAGACGATGCACTATAATTAGCTCTGCTGCAAAAATGAATGAATAATCTTATTATCATGTATTTTAAAGAACAAATACTATTTTAAAACAATTCCACTTTATATAATATCCTTGCGATAGCAAAAAGTCACAAAATAGTAAAAGAATGATTCAACTCTGAAAGGTGAGATGGCAATTGCCTTTGTTTGCATCAAGCAAATTAATGGCTCCAGTATCATGTAATAAAGGTGATACGGAGTGAATAATTAAATTGTCAACTTCTTTCTTCCAATACAAACACCCAGGGATGGAAGGATCTTCACGATAGCTTTAGGTTTAGGTTTTAAAAGGTTAGTATTTTCATAAACAAACACAAGATATGGCTTTTATCGCAACAAAATGTACCAAATAAATCAATTAAGAGTTTTTAAACTATTTATTTTCAAAATTAGTGTCGGTAAAAGTCTTATAAATAGAACCAAACAAAATAAATTTTAAACTTTCTTCAAGCATTGACCCTCTAAGAGTTTCGACGAGAAATCTCGTCCACTATATGGTCAATTTTGCTAAGGACGAGATATCTCGTCCAGACAAAACTGCCCTAGCTCCATGGGGAATGAAGATCAAAGCAGGAAAAACAAATTGTCCCTTGCCCAGAACTGGTGACATTTTGGAACAGGTTTTTGCTCCAGAGGTTGAACGCTACAAAAAAAGTTTTAACGGCAAGATAAACTACCAGTAGGCCTAAAATTGCTTACATAAGCAAAATTTTCTTTTAAATAAAGTGTACATAATTTAATATAGATGAAATATATGTTATATAAAAGTGTAAAAATTATACTTTTTCCATGCCTAACTTGATTGGTTCTATTATTTAGAACTTTAGAACAAATTCTAATCTAAAATCTGGCCTTTTATATAAATTTATTGTACCAATTAGCCTCCCAGTTTTATTATAAATATCAATTTTACGTAGTATTTCCTTTAATTCAATTTCAAATGGGCATAAGTGATAAATGTAAATTGATCATTAGCAATAAGAAATTACAAATGAAACAAAAATATCAGCGTAAATAATTTAAATACTGTTGACTGAATTCGCGAATTAAGCAAAAGTTAAACATTATTGTCGGAACGTATGATCAGAGTATTTTTCATTATCGTTGAGCAAATAATTCTTTCATCAAATTGGAGGTGAAAACAAGCCAAAGAAATGCGAAAAGAGTTTAAATTAGCTCTTACAACTCCGAAGCTGAGTAATCCTATTGCAAGACCAGTTGGAGGTTTCATTCAAGTGCAGCAGAAACGTGATTTGATCATTCACCTAGATCTATGCATAAGCAAATTCAGCGTAAATATCTCTATTATAAGAAAAGAAATTACGAATCCTAAAATAGCATGCACAGAATAAAAAACCTTAAAAAGCGTTTGAAACGGTATGAATAGGGAACTATCTCCATTGGAGTTCCATTGTGTAAGACATTTCCACATCAAGTTTGTGAATATCGATTTAATTACACTTCTAAATTGGACAGTGTTGGAAGATTGACACATATTAGACAAGACCTCTTCTTGGCTCGCAACATCGCTTTTTATTGAATCCAAGTGGAGCTTATAAATTACTTTCTCTTACTCTGGATAAATCGAAGTTAAAAGTTTTCTTGTTCACGTTTAAGTAAATCGGAGTACAATAGGATATCACACTGTGTGAACGTAAATGAGAAATCTAATCTGATAAGAGTTTTCAATTCGAGAAACAAATTAAAGTGATGTTACGAAACTGAAGTCATTCGTTATTTGTTTTTAAAGACCGAAATGTAAAAAAGTGACATCGGAAAAAGCTGTTAGCAAACTTACATGAAGTTACCAGTGCAAAACAAAATGATAAATTTTGTAATGAAACGCATGAAACAGTTATACAGTACTCTTATATAGTACAATCGACCAGTTTTTAAACAAATATGAAATAACTTCTAATAACAATCAATCCAGATAATTTGGGCTGAATTGAATGTCTAATTCATAACATAAGCTATTGTGATATGAATTAACTTGACACATAAAGTTCTGAATGCCCTTAAAGCATATCATAAATTTCCATTGACATAGCAACTTTATTTTTTAAGCTATTTAATTTTTCATATTCATATTCTGATATATGCATGGCAGTTTAGCATTATAATTTTCTTTCCTTGAAGTGAATTTATATCTTTGTTTTCAGTAATCTTATAATGGTATTTCCCACTGAAAATCAAACTTATGATGTGACTGGTGAATACGTTTGTTTTATTACATAATAAAGGGAAATCTTCAATTGTTATTTATAACTCGTATTAGCTTATAAACGAGTAATAGGCCTAAGTGGTTCAGATTTAGAAATTTCTGTTTGGATTTTTTAGATGGAAATTTGAATAAGTTTAATTTAAGTTCAATCTGAAATATTGTACTTTTTTCACTTGTAACAACTAAATACAACATTTGCGTTTGAAAACCCTTTCGTGATTTGAAAAGAAATTATATTAAACAAATTATTTCTATATTATTCCCATTAAATAATATACTCATAAGAATAATAAATACAACGCATTGAAAGTTATTTTCAAACAAGCATTGCATCTTTTTATTGAAAATTTCCCCTCGCAGGAAATTAAGGGAGATAAAAAAGTGTACACAATATTCATGGAAAAAATTATTTTTTCACTTATTTCTTAATTTTGAGGAAAGAGGGACTTTTTTATTGGTTTTTAATTCTCTTACATCTTTGAGCACGAAAAGTTTTTTGTTATATTCTATGCATATAGACGCAAAAACGATCAGCTTACTCGCTTCCAAACAGTACAAACAGCTTTTATTGCTATGCACCATCTGCGCCATCTGTTGGAATCTAATGAAAACTTATGTTAAATTTATTATTTATTTCTAGCAAAAAATTACCCGATCTTACTCGGTTTGAATTGGTTAACTCTAGATTGAAGAATTGTTCAGATTATATATTCACTTCTGTCTTTCGTAGAATAAAACTTGCTATATGACTAAGTTACAAAATGACGAAAGATGACACTGAAGTTACTAGTACTACAAAAGACGATTTTTAGGGGAATTCGTAATTCTCTTTCTTATAAGTTCTTTTCATGCTCAACTCAATTAATAAAAATGAAGAATCTAAGGCGAGTGCTCTCGCACTCATAGTCAACAAAACAATGTTTTTTACTTGTGGCACACTTGCATCAGGCATGCGACATTGTCGAATTTCGCCATATTTAAGGGAAGTTACTTTAATTTGATAAGATATTCATCACTAAGTTTCTTTTAAGTCGAATGCAGTTTTTCTTGAAAATTACATTTTGTGGTCTAATAATAAAAAAAACTTGTTTTAAAATTGAATGTCTTCCGTATGCGAAACTTCAAAGGTAACCCATTAGCTATCATTTAAAAAAATGGTAAGTCAATTTGACAAAGTTTTTTGTAAAGAAAATCATTATTTTCAATAAACTTTTAACATATATAATAAGTTTTTTAATTATAGCTTCAACTCGTAAAGTAATCCACCTTGATCTCCAGTCATTAGGACAAATAATTTTTTTAATATTTTAAAAGCTCTAGTTCGGATATTTCTTTAACAGTATTATTCTTTCAATAAAGGCAAAATTATACTTGAAATTTGCTTTATTTTGATTTACCTGCCACTTTAAATTGAATAATTTGTGGTGGTGTGGCGTGTGATGAAAAGGAAATGCAATTTGTTAAACAATAAATATTTAAAGCAGAAAACAGCAAAATAAAACAAATAAAAAAAGTACTCTTTTTAGTCGTACACAAAATTTAGAAACGCGAAATCATTTCAGAGCAAAAGAAACAGAAAATATCACTGAACGTGATCAACCAACACGATATCCGTTTCGTTTCTGTTCGTTGAAAAATATCATAGGTCCCAAATATTCGGAAATCGTTTAGATTTAGCAACGAATAAAAATGATACTTGAAATAAATGAAGTTTCCGAGTTAAAATTCCATAAAAATATAAATTTAAAAAAATAATTGCTTTTTTAACAGTACTTGTAAAACAATCCAAGTAATTGCAATGCTCAATCTACCTTCCTACTCCAAAACTTCTAAATTATAACTTATTTAAGTATATTTAATCAGATGCTTTAGCATGAAATTTATCTATATATGAAAGCAAAGAAATTTTAAATAGTGTATTCACTAAAATAAAATATTGTGTATCAAATATAGAACATTGTATTAAAATATGTTTAATAAATTTTTTGTGTTTTTTGTTGAAACACACAGTTACAAAATCGTACATAGAACGAGAAGACGTGTAGACAAACTTACACAACCAAGTTCAGTCACTAAATGAATGTAAGTACTCATAGTATGCAAAGTTTCATGACAATATGTTAAACCGTTTGGACGTAGAAACGGCAGACACATGGACAGACAGACACCAAACACGCAAGAGACGAATTTTGCATCAGAAGGGTCAAAAATTGATAGAAAACTTTAAATGGATTGAAAATATTCAATGTACAAACACGCACTCCATTCTTATTTATATAGATTCTGATGTGAAATTAGTATTGTTCTTTACAACTTCTTCCGGTTCCCAACACAATTTAGATTTTCCTTTTGACAAAAAAAAAATCTCTGTGTCTAAAAAAAATCGACAAATCTGTGTTAGAGAATATGTTATTTTACATTTTCAAACCATTTTCACGCCCGCCCTAAAGCATAACATTTTATGGACTTCTAAATGACGCGAGCTTCAAATACCACAATACCTAAAGCGTATATTTTTAGAAATTAAGTTTCAGACTAATTTTCGTATACAGTCATCTAGTGGTTTAAAAAAAACCTTTTCTCTCACAAGATATACCTATCGTAAAATCCTTATGTTCTGAAGCTATGTAGCCCATACCATACGCTGTCATAAAGTACTTCAATATACTTCTTACAGATAAAAAAAATCGCTATTAAATTACTAAAATGAAAATTTACATTTAATAAATACTAACAAATAAAATCAGTTCTTAGTAGTAGAATTATTTTTAGAAAAAATAATCAATGACTTGTACACCGGTTTTCTTTACAATTACATAAAACAGTTCCTTTTGAAGAAATGTTTCCTTTTTTTCCCCGCAAAGGTTAGTCTAAATCATACCCGCTAACATACGTCTGGAGCTTAAACATTTGATAGCGACTGCCCGGAAAATTCTTTGGAAGCACATTTGTGTGGGAGAAAACGTTTTTAATCATAAATGAAAAAAGCATAAATTTAACACTCCAAGTGGTTTGGATGAGGCATCTCATCCATCAAGATCTGACCATTGACTGAGATATCTCGTCAACAAGACATTGACGTTTTTTTAATGTTGACGATATCGAGATCTGGTCAGTTTTCTTACACTGACGAACCAAAGCAATATGACCATCCCCACATTTTTCAATGAATTCGTCTGGATGACGTAGAGGGCACGTGATTAAGTGAGAATGGTATTTAACTGCTGCTGGAGAAGGTAAATAATCATTCTTGCACTTTCTTTTGCGAGTGATGGGAAAGGCTGCTGATCTAAGCGAATTCGATAGACGGCAGATCGTAATGGCCGAAGACTCGGAACGAGTATCACCGAAACTGCACGACTGGTAGGTTGTTCACGATCTGGCGTTGTTAGTATTCATGCAAAGTGGATAAATGACGGTGACACCAGCAGTAGATACCAAGGTGTTGGTCGTCCACTCGTCATCAAAGAAAAAGGACGTTGGAGACTGTCCCGCTTGGTAAAGCAAAATGTGTGCGAGACAGTGGCTCAGCTGACAGCCCAATACAATGCAGGTTTAAGCGCAAGTGTTTCGGAACACACAGTTCAGCGGACACTGTTGGATATGGGACTGTGCAGCAGACGTCCCACTCGTGTGCCATTGTTGACCAAGCTTCATCGTCAACTACGCCAACAGTGGGCCTGGAAACATCGAGACTGGACCATGGATGAGGGGAAGAAAGTTGCTTGGACAGATGAATCCCGATTTCTCATTCATCACGTCGATGGTCGTGTCAGGGTACGCCGTCTGCCAGTCGAACTGTTATTCCCTCTTGTACAGCAGGTCATACACAGGCTGTTGGTGGCGGTATTGTGCTTTGGGGGACTTTCTCATGGGCGACTCTGGGACCCGTAGTGGTGGTAGAACAGACCACGAACGCTGCGAACTATCTGAACATCATTGCTAATCAGTTTCACCCTTACATGCCGGCTGTCTTCTCAACTGGAAATGGAATCTTCCAGCAGGACAACACCTCAAGTCAATAGGCTCTGATTGTGTTGGAGTGGTTCAAGGAACATACTGATGAATTCCACTTAATGTCCTGTCCACCTAACTCGCCGGATCTTAAAGAGCACGTTTGGGGTGTCTTGGAGCGGCAGCTCAGAGCTTAAACACCACCATGTCCGAATATCTCGACTTTGCGTGATCGCTGCTTCGACATTTGGTACAACCTGTCTCCAGTCATGTACCAAAAACTTGTGGCATCTATGCCCAGGCGAGTTGCAGCTGTTTTGTAGGCCAAAGGATACGCAACGAGTTATTGAGTAGGTGGTCATAATGTTTTGGCTCTTTAGTGTTTAACGATCGTGTTTTCTTCTAATGATGAGACAGATCATCAACAATATATGGACAGTTTTGCTAATGACGAGGTACCTCGTCAAGACAACAACCAACGGAATTTTTAAGAGGGTAGACTTTAGGAGATATCTCTCTCTCTCTCTCTCTCTCTCTCTCTCTCTCTCTCTCGAGGATTTCTACAGCAGTAATAATTCCTGGCTACAAGTCTTGTTAATTAATATGTAACATGTATCCTCAAACATGGATTATTGTTTTCAGTAATATTCTCATTCAACATCTTTCCCCTTTGTTCAAATCAATGCATATAGTCTGGTTTCTTTCCAATCCGGTCTGAAACACTCAAGAAGATATCCAGTCATGCATTAAACGAAGTACTTCAAAATAATATCTCTCGGAACTGATCCATTTTTCAACATGATATCCGATCCATATCAATCTCTTATATTCCATTCAAAGAAATTCAACTTAATTGCAATACGAAGAAAATTTATTGGATACAAAAATCAAGGACGCAGCACAAAAATCTAATTTCAAAAGTCAAAAAATTGAAAAAATGTTTATATTTTTCTCTGTGTAAAATACATACGTATGTATACCAGCAATTTATTTAATTTAACTATTCTTGTTTCTTCAATCCGCCAAGAGGTTTTCTCCATCAAAATCTGAGAAATTGTCCTAATGACGAGATATATCGTCATCACGATATTACCTATTTTTTGGCGATGACAATACCAAGAGCTGGTCAGTTTTTTAATGACCGCATACCTCGCCGAGTCCCTCATCAGGAAGATTAAATACCTGAAAGCTATGTTTGATCTTATTTGAAATCTTACTCTTTTATTTTGAGTAGGTTTATTCCTGTCTCTAATAGCATTTGTAAATCACTTTTGAATGATACAGAAAACTATCTTACTCACTTTTTTAATCACAATATCTTGTTTTGCTTATTACCTATCACAGGCATCGTTAATTGTGAATTGTAATTGGCAGTAAAATCTGCTAAATTGATTATTCAAAAACATTTTGGGTCTATGCATGAAAATCAAAAAAATTTTGAATCATAATCTGATGTGCACATCAAATAGTTTTTCTAATAAAAAATAATATCCATTTGAATGTCTTCAAAGCAGATTTCTCTCCTAGATATTACTTGAAACTAACAGGAAAATGATCTTGTAAACTAAATCTTGTGAACAAACTCCCTTTCTAAGCGTTACATCTTTTCTTTCACAACAGAATTAAGATTGCAAAAGTGTTAAAACTTTTTTTAAAATAAGTAGTTCGGAATTAAATTGAGATTTTTTATTCAAAGTTGTTCAATGAGCTTTTTTCTACTTTGCTATCTTCCCCCTCTCTATTTCAGAACTTGCATTTCGCCTTTTTTTAACAGAAAGTAAAACCGCAATACCGGTTTTTTCGATTCTTAATGCGATACATAAACACGCTTGTTTTTATCATTTAGAGTCAATGATCTGAAAAAAAATGTGTTTTCAGAAAAATTACTTGATAAGGTTAATTGCCGGCTTGTTTATTCTATGATTAAGAAAGAATAAAAAAATTATCAGAGAACAATTTTTTCTCTCTTTCGCAAAATTTTTTAACGTATTCTAAAATATATAACCCTGAGTGAACAAAAACAGCTTAGGAAATAAAAGTAATTAATGAAGAAATTATGTAAATTACAACAATAAATTTTTTAACCTTTAAAACTGAATAATTTTTTCCCTTTCCTAGGGCTTTGTTATAATCAGCTTTACAATTTTCTTTATTTTGTAAGAAAAACAATGCTGTTACCATTTTAGGATTCAAAATGTATTTTTTGCATTTTCCCTTGGTATATCATCACGCATTGTTTAATCACCTAGAACTGTTTTGGTAGTTTACCATTTACCATTTATTAATATTCTCGATTCAGCATCCAACCCTACAACCAGTTTACTAGATTAGAGCATTTCTTTCATTACAGAAATTAAAATATTATTTTAAAGTTATTTTCTTGCCTTAAACAGTAGCAAAGAGGAAACCTCGGCCCTTTATAACAATGACCGCTTTTTCTCAGATAATATTGAGGTTTAATTAATCAATAATTTTATACAAATAAACTATTACTACTTTGATTGAAAATGCATATATTTTTAAATCGTGTTGTATTGAAACAATCACTTTCAAATTTCGCAGGTACAGGTTTAAAATGTTACTACGAGTGCACAAAAACTAGTTCAAAATGTACTTCCTTTTAATTCCAAACAGGCTCCAAAAACAAGAGCATTATAGAACATATATAAAAGAATTTTACTTTCAATTCTAAGCCTGTCAAGCTGGAAATGCGTCCAAATCCAATTTCCGACGAACGAAAGCTGAGGTCAATTTTGATGAAGCACTAGACCAAGAAAAACGTGGCGAATTTGAAGGGGGAAATATCACTTTCGCTTCAAGGACTGGATAAAAAAATTTCTTCACTAACAATTTTAAATCTTATTTCTTTAATTTTTTGTTTGTGATTTTTTTATAATCATTCCTAGATATTTTCCGTACAGCGAAGGCAGTGAAACTTTACAGGTACTGTGACCAATCTCGTTTTTCATCTTACTCGTTTCATCAATGCAACATAATATGAAGTTAAACACTAGTTGACTTTCATGTAGTGCATTTTTATGCGAGTTTTTCGCGACAAGGTTCGATACCTATAACTTACAGGTGTTTGTTTTTCGCTTCCGAATCAGTAATACTTTTTCCTTGTGTGTGTGCATCTATTACTTGACGTCTTTTGAATTGTGTTTCCGCATCTTAGTTAAACATGATCCGTGCACTATACAAACCAACCAAACTGTAGCAATCGAATATAATCGAATTAACCAAGAAACGAAAGTTGAGATCACTTTGATGAGCACCCTATACATCAGTTTGAGAAAAACATGGATAATTCCACACTATTTTTCTTTCATGTATAGAGTGGTTTGGAAACTTAGAGAGTGGGGTGCCAACTCAAGTCAGCCCTCGTCATCTGACCAAGATTCAAAGTTACGTGGAGTTGTCCTCTGATATTTCCCTTCACGATTGATCACGGACCATCGCCAATAACTCGTTGTGTTGCTCAGAACGACGTTATTAACAACCTACCTTTTCTGTAATACATTTAACATGCGAGTGGTAGACCGCTCAGGTTCAATTCCTGTAACTCACCATGCGTGCATTTCTTTCTTTTACATTTTTAAAAGATTCCTAGTGTGTATGTCTTACTTTTTAGTCTTCAGCCTTGTGTTTGGCTTCACTTGGCCAAATATGGTATTTGTGCCATAAAACCCAACAAAAGCGGATCACATATCAATGCTTCTAATTCCTTTTCCGAGTACAAAATTCACGTTGGGACAATGCGGAAGTTTAGAGAGTGGGGTGGCAGCTCAAACGTTGTTTTTGTCATCCAACAGTGGTTCACAATTACTAGACGTAGTCCTTGAAACTTTCCTGGACCGTCACAAATAGCCTGTACCAACTGCCGAAGACCGCAACTGAGCAGGTAACCCACTCTCCAAACTTCCACACTATGTCAACGTGAAGACAGTTTAGGATAGTTTTAACATATACGAAGTCTATTGTGTACGCAAAGGTCTTTTATTGAACCTAGTGTCAAGCTGGAAATTCGCTACTATTCCAACCGGACTACATCGGACCAAGTTCTTCTCGTATTGATCCCGGACCGTCGCCAATAGCCCGTTTTGTTGGTACAAGACAACGGAAATTCAACTAGCTACCAACTTATCTATTGTATTAATGGAAAGTCAAACCTTTTGTCGCAAATTTTTTGAAACGTCAAATCGCGGTATGCCGCGAAAATATCAAGGATCAGTCTCGGCTGTTGCAAAGATCGGGTATTAGAAGTCGCTGTACATATATGTATATTATACCTCTACAACTTTTTAAAACTCAAGTTGGTATTTAATTTAGTAGTTCACATTCTTATCCCTTGAACACTTTGATAAACTCGTTCGTCGACTCCATGTAGTGACAATGCGTAGGGCTAATTCGAACTCTCGGTAATGTGCTTTACAGACGCAAATTTACGTAATTTACAATGTGCGTTTCGAATATTTAATTTACGCGTGGCTTTATTCGTGCTTCTACAAACCGCTCTGCCAGGTTTGATTAAAATTATTACGCCCGCTTCCTTAGCACTGGCTTGGAACTGAATGTGACCTACGAGTTGTTCAGTTTTATTGTAAATTCCAACTTTAAACGTGTAGAGGATACTCTTACAGAAAGAAGTTTAACGGTCGAAGTATTGTAATCTCATACACGAGTGTTCTGAAATTCTAACTTAAATTTGATTCGTTAAACAATTGTCTATGCCATAAATATTATAATTATATACAGAAAAGATAACATCTTATTTGCCAACACCTGATACTTTCGTACAATATTTATTTTAATTCCATAAAATGTTATTTTGAGTAGATTGATGATCATGTATAGCAAATATATGTTGGCGTACGGATTTCAGGAAAATTATTTAAGAATGCATTGCTTACAAAAATTAAAAAGTTTTCAATTTAAAATTAGTACACTGAATTGTTTGATGGCTTACGCTTGGTTTGCCCAGTTCTTGGTTGCTTGGTTTGCCCAGTTCTTGGTTGCTTGGTTTGCCGCTATACGGTTCTTTTATTTTGTTAAATGTAGGCAAATGACCACTTATGTGGTGAGCTTAGTATAATTATACGACTTATTCTTGTACTAAGTTATCCCAATGGTTTTTGAAATAGAATTGATGATTTCAAGTAAATTACTTTGCCAGTCCCGTCATAACGCAATTACTTTTTCTAAAATCAAACACAAACTTCCCCCTCGTTCCACGAAGGCTAGAATCTGTCTGATTTTTAGACCGCTGAAATAGTCATGAATTTGAAAACCACGCGAGCAAAGTTTGAAAAAGCCCCAACTCAATATCAAATATTTGCCACCCATTTTCCGAGTAAACATTCTCGGCAGACAGGGATTTTACTCAATGCCAGTTAAGTAGCACGTGTTGACGTCAAAAATGTCTTGTAGATCGACCCTGTTCTTTTTGTCCGGTGTCATTTGTTGTAGCTTCTTTTCAAACTTTTCTCACATTCCTCGTCGAATTATAATAGATTGCTCTCTTCCAGGATTCTAATACTAGCCCGTTTCAAACTGTACGACTCTTGATAGCCAACTAAACTCTTCCATATAACGTTGAGTTGAGACTGGCGTCATTCCATTACGAAATGTACTCATTTAACATGTAAACTTTTCGATCGTTCACATTTTCCATGGCGTTCCAACTACAACTATCAATGAAATAAGCCTCAGCAGTTAATATAGCATTTGAATATGAATGTGAATATTTCTTTCCTACGGGGTTATTACCATTGAATTCAGCATCGCATAGAATTATTTTGTATCATTCAGGACAGTTTTCGATTAAATTGCATGGATTCTCAAATCTTGTTCTTGGAAAAACTTCATTAAAAAGCTATTATAAGCCATACTTCATGAAATACTCACACATTACATTTTGTAATTATTTAGTTATATTTTTTTCAATATTTTAAATCGTATGTGAATCTAATTGTCAAATTGCATACATACTACCTAATGTGGACATAAAAGAAACATTTGCAATTAACTCGCTTTACAATTATTTTTCTTGAAAACAAGGTAGGTATTTTAATTAACGTCGTACTAGAGCAACACAACTGGGCTATTGACGACTTTGATGGTTGATGGTTTTGGAGTTTTATTACGCAAAGGCCATAATTGGCCTACTGACTTTGAAAACTAGGAAATTCGATTACAAGTACTGATCGGAATAGTTTCCTGCAAAATCTAAACAATTAATTCTAATTTTAATGCTTTAATGCACGTTACCATATTATAATAATTTCTGAAACTGAATAAGTAAAATGAAAATATAATTTATTTGCATTTCAAATGACAGAGCTTAAGTCTTGACTTTTCAAGCTATCACTTCGATTATTTAAGAGTATTTTAAATTTTGTAAAATTATGTGTTCTTTCAAAATGAAATATAAATAAACTCCCTAAATGTTTAACCCTTTGAAAGGCATCATGTCTTGACTTTCAAGCAATCGCACCTCGATTATTTCAGAGTATTCAATGTTTAATTTGAAACAGTATCTATTTAAAAATTAATTACAAATAAACTTACTAAATTGTTTTTACCCTTTCAAAGGTACTGTCAAAATTAGCTTTTTCTTTAAAACACACAATATCGGTGAAGTCTTATCTTGTATAAATGCATTTTGTATGTAACATTTCGTAGTTTTTACAGGCAGGTGCCTCCCATGTCTTGCAGCCTTTCTAGAGCACTCCTAAGTACCAGACTACTAAATGTGAGATAATATTACTATAATTTAATAATACTAATTATTTAAATTAATGTTGTTAATTTTTAATGTGTTAATTTAAAATTGTGATAATAGACTTAACATACATAGAATATTTACTTATGTAACCTTAACAATTTCAATATAGTGGGACACCAGACGTCTCACTGCCTCTGAAAGGATTAAACAAAGTACATTTTGTGCCAAAATAATTGAAATACACCACACCAGTGTTCGATCGACGTAAAATTAGCATGTGATTTACATGAAAAACAATGATGACATCAAATGTAAAGGACTCTTTATCACTGTATGATTGCATATAGGTCATAAATTATTAAGTTGTACAGCCCCCTTACACACATAAGGGAGCGCGGCTCAAGGAGATTGCCCACTGCGCTAGCATCCTGCAAGTTGCAGTCGGCACAAGTTCAATTCATTAACCCCGAGTGTATTTCTCTCTTCTGTGTTAGTAAAAGCCTTCCATGTGTGTTTATGTCCATTACTCGATGTTGTCTTGTGTTTGACGCAGCTTGGCCAAATAGTACTTGCACCATAAAAACCCAACCAGCCAATCATCTACATTACACAACCTAGATTTCGTTGTGATGGAACACTGCCTTAAAGGTGTTTCGGTTTTCTTTTTGGCACATAGTATTTATGACAGAAATATTGGAAAATTCTCTTGCTAGATACAAAACTAAAGCCTCTTTGTTTTAGCCATTTACGGTATTTAAAACTACAAGTATTAAACTTAAATGCTGAAAAAAAAAATGAAATGCAGTATAATCCATCAAGGTTCGCTATGTGAGGTCGATTAAGAAAAATTTGATTTTGTACTGAATAAAAATTGTCGTTAACAACCTTTTTTACTTTAAGTTGATTTAAGTATACAGTAAACCATTGAACTCAGCTAATTCATAAAAGAAATTAATTGCATAATCCAAAACGTTCCTTATACTTTCAAAAGGCATCAAATATTAATTTTATAATATCAGCACGGAAAAAATGGACATCATAAATTTATTCAGCACATTATATCAAGTTATTCCTTACTTTTTTACTATGCATTTAGTCGCTCAACAAATAACTTCCTAAATCCAAGATTATTGAATACTTTCTGCTGTCAGACTAAGGCATGTCTACATTCTTTTCGTTGCATAACGTATTAACTAACTTAAACTTTTAAAAGGTACAAAATATCAATTTTAAAATCTTAGTCCGTATAAAAAAGGATATAAATTTATTCAGCACATATCAAATTATCCAGAATTATTTTATGATACATTTCGTCGCTCGACAATTAATGTCTTGGAACCAAAATTTGTGAAAACTTTCTATATCAGACTAAGCCACGTCTAGATTCACTCGTTGCATAACGTATTAACTAAGGTTAAACTTTTAAAAAGTAGTAAATATCAATTTTAAAATCTTAGTCCGTATAAAAGAGGACATCATAAATTTATTCAGCACATATCAAGTTATCCAGAATTATTTTTCTATACATTTCGTCGCTCGACAGTTAACGCTCGTCTAGATTCCCTACTTGCATAATGTATTAACTAACGTTAAACTTTCAAAAGGTAACAAATATAAATTTTTAAAATCTCAGCACGTATAAAAAAGACCTCATAAATTTACTCAGCACATATCAAGTTATCCAGAATTATTTTGCGATACATTTTGTCGCTCCACAAATAACGTCCTATAACCAAGATTTGTGAAAACTTTCTGTATCAGACAAAGGCACGTCTACATTCCCTAGTTTCACAACGTATTAACTAACGTTAAACTTTCAAATAGTACCAACTATCCATTTTTAAAATCCCAGCAGGTATAAAAAGGACCTCATAAATATATTTAGCACATAGTATCATCGTCAAGATATTCATAACTTTTTACGATACAGTTAGTCGCTCGACAAACTTCCTAAAACCAAGATTTGGGAATATTTTGTGCTCTCAGACTAAGACACGTCTACATTCCCTCGGTGCATAACGTATTCCCTGACTTAGCTGCATTTAAACGACAGTTAAACGTGGATCGAACGTTATAGAAGAGCGCTATCTTCCATCTTGCATGGGAAACGCGTCGAAATGTAACAGTATTTGCACCCGTTGGGCCAAATATAAAACCCAAATTACTCTCTCCCCGAAATAGTTACAGATATTTCCTTCGATAACTGCTCAGTTCTCGAGGCATTCCCAGAAGTTAATTGAATCTCAGGGAACACGTTCTGCTAAAGCTATGCGATTTCTTTAAATTATTCAGTATCGGACCCAATGCTATAAATAGATTCAATTTTTGTTGATATTTTCCTGCGCCCAGTTTCTTTTCAATCTATTTTTCCGGGCATCTTTCTTCAAAGGAGAAATTTTGAAGTTCCTCAATTATAGTGCTCTCTTTACCCATCGATCGATTCCTATTTTAATGGTTATCTCACATGGTGCGTTTTTTGTACCATTTGTTTATTGTTACAGTTATTGTTTCCAGATTTAAAATGGGGAAAGATCGATAGCATTTCTTCTGGACAAAACAACATTAAACTTGCTTTTAGAATGTTTAAGCAGTGACTCATATTTAAAAATTCTTCTGTACTTAAAAATTTAATATCTCTTCCAACGAAAACTACTGGGAGAAATTTTTAATGCTCTTGTATTGAAGCCCAGAAATTCTACGCGTAATCATCTAAATGGAAGGGAGATGAAGACAGCCCAATTCAAAGTGAGTTCTATGGGGCTTTGATACTAATGGTTTGTTTCTGTAATGACAAATCCATTGCAACATTTATTAAATATTTCTTGTCTGTAATAAATTAAGTGCAATTTAATGTGAATCAAAATGTAGCGAATGAATTGTAATTCCATTTTAGTTGAATCATTTCTTTTGGTGCAATGCTCTTGGGGACTTGTGCTTCTCTTTCCTGAGAAGTTTTCCTTACTCGGTTTGAATAAATATTCTAACTTTCTACTCCAAAAATGCATTGCATAGCTACTTCTAAAGCCAGTTATCTTTAAGCTATGCGATTTCGGAAAGCAGTATCAGTTTTGTGCATATTTATCGCGCAGTCGAGTTTGTTTGTCTTCAGTCATGCATTAGCTCGGTTCGAAAGTCAAAGCTATTCCTTTTTTGAAGCTTTACCTCTGTTTTGCATATTTCAGATTGCAAGTAAACAGAAGTTTCCGAGGATTACTAAACTACTAACATTGTGGAATACTGCAGATCCAAACCGAGCGATGAGGCATGTCTTTTAGATATAGGCGATCCTCCATGACTTATCCTTGCGTAACTCAGAGACAAAAAGAAACTTCCATATTTCGATTTAGAGCTTCTGGTGAACTATCGTCCATGAACACTGCATTTGTATGCACATTACACTTGTGAAGAAATGTGTTGGAATGATTGGTAATTTTTCTCGGGTTAATTTTTTTGCATATCAAATTTCTTTTCAATTGGACGGCTTAAAGTTGCAGTGGTGTAAGTCACTTTTTCAAAAAAAGACTTAGACACAGAAACCAGATATAATATAACCAAATTTAACTAAATATAATTAGTTAGACACAGAAACCAGATATAATATAACCAAATTTAACTAAATATAATTAGTTAGACACAGAAACCAAATATAATGTAACCAAATTTAACCAAATATAATTAGACACAGAAACCAGATCTAGATAAGTCAATCTGTTACCTGAAAACCTGATGTAAATGAGATCTTAATTCAACGTCCAACTGTGTGTGTGTGATGACAGTGGATATTCTGTCTTTTTTTTTTCGAAGAAGTGACTTACACCACTGTAACTTTAAACCGTCCAATTGTTGATTAAGCTCGTTGGGTTCCTTTTTTAATTGGATGAATTTTTGACCTTCACACAGTTAGAATATGTCCCTATACCCTTTGTCTCTCTTTGATGGTTCTTAGATGTAGTTTGTAAATAAAATGCACTCGATTATTTCAATTCAGTAGTTGATGTTCTGGTTAAAATTATGCTGACCTATTCGTCACTCATCAACCTCAGGTAGGTAGATAGGTATTTTGATTAGTTTCGCACTGTAGCAACACACCGGGCTATTGACGACGGTCCGGGATCAATTCCAAAGGGAAAGATCCGAAGACAACACCATGTAATTTTCAACCCCAGTCAGATGACGAGGCAATGCCTGAGCTAACACCCCACTCTCCAAACTTCCATACCAAGGACATTTTAGGCCACGACACATTTAACGTGCATCCGTCTCTTTGTGCACGACGGGCTTTGGTTGGATTCGAACTTATAACCTTCGGGTTGCTAAGCAGATACTCTTCCAACCGGGCTACCTCTCACCATCCTCAGAAATGCTGGGGTTTAAAAAGTGATTCGGTGTTCTCTCTCCGATGGGTAAAACTAAAAACAATTCTTCTCTTTGTTTACCAAAATAAACGTCTTAAAGATCCCTAACTTGAGAAACATTAATATAAGTTGAGTGTCTATATATATAGAAAAATTTGTTCTTTGCTAATTTGTTTTTAGTGCTTATGCAATGTATACAAGTTAAGAGTTTGATTAATCAAATATAATTTCTGTTCCCCTGTATGTACTGTATAATAAATACGGAAATTTTTCCTTTTTATGTAACTGCCAGGCTTATGTATAGTTAACTTTGTAGTTGTGGTTCAACTTACACACACATTCAACAATGTATTCATTATTCAATTAATCAACATTCTCTCAATTAAAGTTAATGAGTGATAGGTATCCAACGAGTGACTGATACTCAAATACATATCTGAAGACCGAACGTTTTTGAGAAATAGTGTATGGAGTATATGCAAAAATAACTTAATCATGTTTAACTATAAAAATCTTATCCATATAGCTTGTTGTAAACATACAGTGAGACTAATGTACAATTTTGTCACGTCATGTCAAAATCGCGTACATTATCGACAATTTCGCAATTTTTATCTCTCTATATTAAAAAAAAGTTACCGCCGCCGCAGGATTGAAAAATGTGTTGTTAAGCTCGATTCTTAGACGGTTTCCCGAGAAAGTACTGATCGGAAAAAAATGAAATTAACATGCTTTGTTCTTCATCGTATTCCCTGGATAATTATTAAAATTTTTTTCCGATGCGGCTATTAGTTTAGGTTTTATTAAGTGTTAAAGTTGAAGAAGTGAAATTTCTTCCGCGAGTGAGCAAAACACATTCAAATTTTCAGTCTTCAGTCGTGAGTTTTTTTTTTTAAGAGTACCTCTCAACGTAAATTTTTGCAGCTCGTCGAGTTTTTTTTTAAATTTCAATTTGGTTCTTGATAATATTTTTTTGAAATTCGGGAAAAATCGGGACATTTTTGTTACTTTTTTTTAAAACTGCCGTATCTATTTCTTATTACTATTAGTTTTTAATTTTTAAAATATCGCAGTATACCTCAGAATGTACTCTTTCTTACGGTACTATTATTTTTGAAATAGGTTACTAATTAAATTGGATGCGATCAAAAGTTGGTGATACAAAATTCGGAATCTTTGGATATTTTCGCTACTTTTTGTCACAACAGTTATATCTACAGAAAAAAGCATTATTTTTTTAATTTGAGAACATCACTGAATACATTACATTACACTCTTTCTTATGGTACAATTATTTTTTAAATTGGTTAATAAATAAAATCGATGCAATTAAAAGTGGGTTATACAATTTTCGGAACTTTCAGATCGTAATTTCCGATACAAAACTTAAACTGTCATATCTATATCCTATTACTATTAGTTTTTAATTTTTAAAATATCGCAGTATACCTCAGAATGTTCTTTTTCTTACAGTACAATTATTTTTTTAATTGGTTCATAAATAAATTGGATGCAATCAAAAGTTGGTGACACAATTTTCGTAATTTTTATTTCGCGGAGCAAATTTGCGGAGCATTGGATTAGCGGAGGGTTGTATTTTTTACTATCGGGTTTGCCAGATATCAAATCACCAAATCGCCAGATATATATATATCACCGGGGGTTGTCGAGCGTAAGCGAGCAGGGGGCGGAGCCCCCTAGTTTTATAAATTTTTAGAATTGTGCCCCAAAACGAATAATTGCTTCCAATTTCTGTAATTTGAATTAAGTCTAAATACTACGGTTCCGCAAATAAATATTAAACTTTCAATAGCAGTTCTTCATCAACGCAAATATGGAAATGCTAAGTTTAAATGAGTATGGTTATGAGAATGGTCAGGTTTGGTTTGGCACTCTACACTCGTTTTTTACTACACATGGGCTAATTAGACCTGGATCTAGACTTAGAATTGATTCCGAACCACTAGAACATCCATGTATAAACCGAGATTCGAACCCAAAATCTGTTAAACCAAGGGTCAGAAGAATGTTCAGAAAATCGTCAATGCAGTGAAAAGTGCAAAACCTTTGAAAAAACGTCTGATAAAGATTAAAAACTGAGAAAAGATCGTCCGTGGCCATTTCGGTGGAACAAGACTTCCACTTTCATCAGAACATAAGTCCTTAGAAGAAAACGAAAGTTTAACAATGTTGTTTTAGACTAGTGTTGACAACAACACGGCTGCTTTTAGACTTTCTAGGACGCCTGTAAATAGGAGAAGCACTAACATCATTTACAAGTGTATTTTACAACGTAAATGTTTTTTGATGTTCAACTCGATAATAGATCTCGGCTTCATCAAAATTGTCATGGACGATCTTTTCTAAGTTTGTAGTGGCTGTTTGAAGGTTTTGCATTTTTACTGCCAATTCGACTCAAGTTTTCATCTGCTTATCTAGATTGTAAATGCTCTCAGCATTTTCAATCTGGGATTAGTTTAGTCGCAATCACAAAATTCAATGCAAAAAATAATATTAACTAAATTATTACTATTTCCGGACTGATTTTCCATAAAATTTTGCACTATATCTATTTAATGACTCAAACCAAGCTACTCCTTTGAGTAAAAATATGTGCTTCTGTCTTGCTTCATTCATATATCTAATTAGATAAAAAGAATAAGAGTGACATTTCTGTCTCCATTCAGGATGAAAGAAACTGGGTTTTATCCGTAGCCCCAGGGAAAGGGTTCTCAAGCAAGCTTACATTCTTGGATTTGGGTATGTTACAGCCCAATAGAGCTGATTTATCTCTCCGTGTTATGAATTGGATCTCCTGCTGCCTAGGGATTGCGAGGAACCTCTTTGTTTGATGACTACGTGTATGTGTATGTGTGACCCACCTCTCTCTCTCTTAAAGATTCTTTTTTATAATGATGAAATACTCTTTCTCTTCTTACTTAGATATACAAGATTAACGCTTAATTTAGCGTCAAAGACATTTAATTATTTTCAAATATTTAATTAATCGTTTTCATTTTTATACTTAGGTTACTCCCGCACTGTACGTTAGCTTGGTTTAAAATCTTGAAGGATGATTGAATTAAAATCAACAAAGCGTAATCCCTTTTTCTCCAGACACTAATTTTTGATGAATACTTCTAAGAGACAAATCGCATTGAAGTAGGCGTCGGATGCCATATTGGTATTTTTATAATCTGTTAAAATAATTAAGTTATCAAAAAAATGTTAACAGATAGATGGAATTATAAATCACAACCAAAGCACATGAAAGCTACGATTTACGATAACACGTATCATAATAATTGATTGAAGATCAACAGATTTAATTTTTAATTACATTAATACGTCACCAAATTAAATCTTGTTCTTGAAGCAAATCTCATTGCAAACAGCATTGCAGCAGGGTTTCTTGTTATGAATTTATTAATGAATGTTCCGAGTTGCATATGCATCTTGTCAAATTTTATTTATTTTGCCAAAACATTACACGAGAAAGATAATTATTATAAAAACTAGAAATAATCCAATTTCAATCCCAGTGTCATCAGAAATTATTTACATTTTGTTTAGAAGCTGAAAGGAGATTACTCTCATCCAAAATTAGATTTCTATACTAAACCATGTTACCATGACGCTATACATTCGCTTTTTCACTTGATTTCATTTCACTTACGATTATTCTTGCGATAACAAATCTTCTTTTCTAACTTATTATAACTATAAATTTCATTTCATACGTGGTAAAAATAAATATGCTGCACAAGAAATTAAATCAAAAAATGAATTAGGTTTGAGTAAAATTTAAGTGACTTAGAATAAACATCCTGGAATTACTACCATGGCCGAAACTGAATACATAAATTAAAATGATCAAAATTAGAAAGGCATTGGATGTTGGTTTGACTTATTGTGATTTAATCTTCCAAAGACAAAATACTGATCCTTATCAAAACATTATGCGATTGAGTCGGTTTTACCTTATCATTACAAATAAAAAATGAATACTTTTAGAGAGAGAATAGCAGTAAATATTATTTAATTTATTTATCAACAAACGTGGGAATAGATAACATCTTTAGTGTAAAAAACTCAAATCTTTTGAAAACTATGTTTTATAATACAGTAAATTATGTAATTACACTATGCTTTAAATGTGTTAGTACAAAGTAGAAAGTGCTTAACCCTCCTAAAGCTTCAACAAGATATATCGTCTATCAAGATCTGACGAATTTAGCTAATGACGAGATATATCGTCACAAGATATTGACGCTTTTATTATATAGACGAGATCAAGATCAGTTTTCTTCTAATGATTGATGAGATGTCTCGTCCATCAAGATCTGTTAATGGCTTTACTAATGACGAGATATTTCGTCAAGACAAACAGGTCGATTAATGCAATTTCAAGTTTTCTGGTCATTTATCGTAAAAAAGCATCATGCAAAAAATGCAATTCCCGTAATAAAAGCAATGTACAATTACTTCTTACGAATACCCATGTCAGTCTGAAGATTTATCAAGTTCAAAACGATTATGCATCTTTTGTGCTTATTACATTCATCAACCGGGTATAGAAACTTTTAGCAACGAATCATCTCATTTTTTGTGGTTTGCTTTTGTGATTGGAAATGGATCTTCTAATTCTTCTATTTTTCTAGAGATAAATATGCCTTCCTTTCCCCACACACGCAAAGAAACATTTATATTTTTCGCTATCACTTCCTTCCAGATGTTACGACCACCTAATCCTAAGACTCAATCAATACTGTGAAAGTATTCACGGGGAACAAGAATTCATACATCCCACTTCTTGTTCCGAATTGCTTGTGGGAGTGTATATTACAGAGATTTATCTCCAATATTGTGATTTTGAGCATACGCTTTTCTAATGGCGAAGCATTACTCAACAATAAAGCGATTTTCTGCTTGGGGCGCGGAAATGATACTAAACTTTAAACCTTTTGTTACGGTTTAATTTTCTTTTTCAAATACGTACGAAAAACTCCATTACGTACAAAAACCTATAAATGTAAATCAAAGTAACATATTGTTCATTTTGAAGCAAGACATTTCGAAACGTAATCAAATTCGGGAGATCGATTGCATTAGTAATGGCTTAAAAGAATAATTTTAAAGTAGAACAGAAAGGCTCTTAATATTGCTTTAATTTTCAAACAATTGTATATTATGATATATAAGGGTAAAGGTCTTAGAAACAATATACTTTTCTTAGTTAATTACTGTATATCTAAAAAATAATTCGAAAAATTCTTATCAACACCGTACTATAGTTTACATTTGTATTGCTGTTAATAGAATTTCAATACTTTACACTTCAATATAATTGCGTATCAATTATAACACAATTAAAACATTAAATGTAATTAATTTACAAAACAAGATTGCTCATTTACATATCTTTTTTCCCTTAAATAGAGTTATTTACACCAGGTAATTTGTGAATTAATGTCGTACTGGAACAACACAAAGGGTTATTGGTGACTATCCGGGATCAGTTTCCAAAAAGAAAGATCCGATAAAACCACGTAATTTTGAACCACGGCCAGACGACGAGGTAGCACTTGTCATTTACACCAGAATAAAATGTGTGGCGTTATTATAGATTCAGCATAGACTATTTTAGAAAAATATTTGATTTTATGGGGGTGAAAAGAAATAATAATGTTTCTAGACTAATATTTTCCCAATGATGGAAATTTGTGTATATATGAAAATTTTGATGTGTGTATATATGAAGATTTGTGTATATTTGTGTATATGTGAAATTTGTGTTAAAAATATATTCCTTACCATGCTATGTCTGCAGCTTTCAGCGCGCTTGCATGGTTAGTTTTAACTTTTCGTCTAACTTTCGTTTTGACTTTCGTTTTCTGGTTTAATACACATTTTTTTTTTTGATATTTCATTAAATTACGTGCCGCCCAGCCAGTATGGTGGTTATGATCCTCGGTTGTCACCGAGTGGGCCCGGGTTCGAATCCCGGATAAGGCATGGATGTAAAACCTGGGAAAGAAGTCGGACTTTCGCCTGGAATGGATTCCCGTCTTGAAAGGAAAGCAGCGCACACCTTCTGTTCTTTGCTGGGATCATCGTTTGTTATAATAAAAATATTCTTCTTCTGTATTGTCTTGAATGTTTCTGTTCACCACTTGCTTTCATATGCATCCCAGAAGAACATACGACAACAACAACAACATTAAATTACGTATTTGAATGATATAAGTATATATATATATATATATATATATATATATATATATATATATATATATATATATATATATATCATTCAAATACGTAATTTAATGAAAGATTAAAAAAAAATGTGTATTAAACCAGAAAACGAAAGTCAAAACGAAAGTTAGAAGAAAAGTTAAAACTAACCATGCAAGCGCGCTGAAAGCTGCAGACATAGCATGGTAAGGAATATATTTTTCTTAAACAAGAGGAAATTCAAAAAATAAAATCCAAAAGGAATCTATTGAAAACGAAAGTGTTGGTGGATCAGGGCGTCATCAGGGAGGAGCCTGACCCATACAACACAAAATGGTGTTTTCTACGAACATGAGCAGCAAAATGCTAAGAAATTGCTCATATACTCCCCCAAACACCATTAAAAGCAAATATACAAAAAAAGGTTGAAATAAGAAAATTTAAATCAAACCTGCAGCAGCAGTCGGAAGATCGCAACAAATGCCGCCACTCACTTAGTTCAACAAACCGCCAACACCAATGACTCAGAGGAAATGACGAAATAGAAATAGTCATCGGTGGCGTAATTGTTGATAATAATAAATCAGCTTCATCTTACTTTATTACTTTTCTTGAAGGATTTATTTGTGAGAAGTGAGTTTTATGGTAATAACATTTTTTAAATATAATAATAACAACACACTGACAAAGGAGGAGGTAGTTGGAGGTACTTGGGAGGTAGGAGGTTTGGAGGTAGTTGCAAAAGCTGCAACTACCTCTGAAAGGTAAATATACTACAAACACAAAAGTTATTTAAAAAATATATAAATAAAACACACTGTTACAGGAGTGCGCTAAAGCTGCAACTAGCTCTGACTGGTAAATACTTATATCATTCAAATACGTAATTTAATGAAAGATCAAAATAAAAATAAAAAAATGTGTATTAAACCAGAAAACGAAAGTCAAAACGAAAGTTAGAAGAAAAGTTAAAACTAACCATATATATATATATATATATATATATATATATATATATATATATATATATATATATATATATATATATATATATATATATATATATATATATATATATATATATATATATATATATATATATATATATATATATATATATATATATATATATATATATATATATATATATATATATATATATATATATATCAAGATGCAAGATGGTGGTTCCCTGGTGTCCGTAAGCGTCGCTCTGACTCGTCCTACAAATGTTCTATGGGGTTTAGGTTGGGTCTCTGAGCAGGTCAGGGAAGACGTTTTACGTCCATATCTTGATACCACTGCTTCGTAGAGGCAGCAACATGACATGGATCGTTGTGTTCCTGACAGTAACATTCGTCCATTCCATAAAATTGCCAGAGAGTAGAAAGAACCTGATTGACCAAAATGTTCACTTAGGCATCTGCGTTCAATTTACCATGAACATGCAAAGATTCCAGGCCATACCATGAAAAACATCCCCAAACAAGTACACTACCACCACCGAATTTGACAGTTCGAACGATGCACTCGGGTTACAGACGTTCGTCTGGCATTCGCCAAACTCAATCACACCCATCCGACTGGAAGAGCGTGTAGCGTGACTCGTTATTCCATAAAACAGTTTTCCAGAGGTTCACAGTCCAGTTGAGACGTTGCAAACTCCAAGCGAGTCGGCCGGTTTTGTTGGATCGGCTGATGTTTGGTTTGTGTGCGGCAACACATCCGTGGATATTGAGGGCATGTAGTTCTTTGCTCAAAGTATTGGGTGCACCGTAACCCCTGCTGCCTGTTCAAACTCACTGTTGATGATTTGGAGTGGTTTCTTGCGGTTCTTACGAACCTCACGCCGATTTTTAAGGGGACGACCAACGTGTGCAGTTCGTGTCCCAACTCGCGTAGTCTTCCACTTCTTCACGTCACCAACAGTTGACCATGGCTGTGATAATTCCGCCGCAATTGCGCGAATAGACTTGACACTTGTGACAACCAACTATAACAACTCTTTCAAAGAACTTAACACTTTTTCGAGAAATTAAATTAAAAGTAAGTTTTAAATCGCACATTTTGATTATTTTCCAAACTGCTATTAGACATTTTTATACCTTCACGAATTTCGGTTATATACCTCAGTCATGCTTGAACAAGATTTTTCAGAATTCAAAAAAATGAATCAAAATCTATTGTCTGTATTGGTAAAAGTTATGATCTTAACAGCAAAAGCTTTCATAAATTCTTACTTTACAATAAGAATTACTTCAACAGCAACCCATGTGTATGAATAGTTTCATGAGAGAAACGCATGAAAAATGCCTACTTTACAAAATGAAATATTTCAAAGGTAGTTCCGGTTAGAATTGATTTTTATGAAGAAAACGTCAGGGAAAATATATGCTTTACAAAAAGAAATATTTCAACAGTATCTTCTTTTTAGAAGTTATCTGAACCATTTATTTTTCTATCTAGACTTACGTAACTGCAAATTTATTATTTAATTCTTCAATGCTTATTTCAATAAGAAAATGTGTATATGTATAAGACTGTAGCGAGGTTATGCTCAACCGATTTGTGATAAATGGAAACTTATAACCACACACACACACACACACACACACACACAAACGCTTTGAATTAACTCTAAAAATCAATCTAAATTTTGTTATACTGTACACAAACGTGAATACTTAAAAGCAGAACTTTTTTTCAATGGGATACCATTTTAAATCAGCTTAAAATGAGTCATAAAACTTGTTTATCCGTTATTGGTGTGGGACTAGTCTTCAACACAAAACCAGTCCCTAAAACTTAAAATATTAAAGAATAACATTGCTGATGAACACTAGTCTGTTTCATTCTTTTTAACACGATAAAATAAGAAAAGTTTTCATGCAGAGTAAATAAAGAATTCTGGGGATTTGAGAATGATGACAATAATTAATGAACTTATAAATACAATCACCTACTATTTTCTAAAACGCTGCAGGAGTTTCATTGTGTTTTTCATTGAGGTACAGAAAGAATAAGTGCAGCAAGTAACGAAATAATAAGAATAACATTGTTTTTAAGAAATTCTTCAATTTTATTAGTAATAAGCTTGATTCTCTTCTAATTGGATGTTTCTAGTATGTCATATGAAAAATAATTATATTTGTTTATATTTTCCATTACTTATATCTTATTATTTACTTAACCAAAACATAAATTGCGATGATTCTCTATTCGTCCTTTACTTAACTTATTATTTACTTAACCAAAACATAAATTGCGATGATTCTACTATTGAAAATAAAATTAGCCTCACGTCTTTCTTCATAATTAGTTGCTGTTCTCAACAAAGTTGACAATGCAATTTTTACTGGAAATTGCTGGGAACTAGAATAAATATCATGAACTCTACAGCCAGTTGTAACTAAAAAATTTGGTTATACATATCTGATTTCTCCTTTATAGTCAACCGTTAAAATTCGAACAGACGTGGATACTGTCGTGAAGATGTGTGCATAAGCTTTATTCAAATGTTTATGATTCTATTTTAACTTAAACACTTTCCTTTATACTTTTTCGAATAATACTTGAATTTAAAAATCATTTTCACAATTCTTTATTCAATCAGTTACAAATAAATAAAAACTATGTCCAAGTCAAGTTAGTATGAAAGCTAGTTTGTATTAAAATGAAAGTAATGAGATTTGACAAAAATAAAATGATTGAATTGTATAAAAGTATATTTCGTATAAAATTTCAGCACAAAAGATGCTTACATTTAGTTTACATAATGTCTTCCATTAAGATCTAAAAGGAAATATATCTACAAAAGATAGTTTTTAACAATTGCTTTAGAAGAACACTTAAAAGGAATGTGTTTTAATTTGTTGCACTAATACTTGAAATAATTGAAAATGATATTCAATATTATAATTATTGAGTGTGTTACAACTGCAATACATTTGAATTCCGCTTTTAATTAATAGAAATATTGAGATCATTTACCAAATTCACATTAAAATAAATCAGTCCAATAGTTCTGAAGTTAATAGATACTCTAAACGTTTTTGCGTAATTGGCAAGAAAATAATGCTTTTGAACATAGTCTATATATGTATTTGTTTTTCCAATTGTTGCAAGAGACTTTTAATATAAAATGGTTTAAAGAATCAATAACTTTACTTTTAATCTCTTCTTTATGCCCTAAAGTGCTCTTATTTCTTCAGAAACAGAAAATGTTTGAGGGGAAAATCTTCGAAAAAAGTAATAAGTAACGAGAATTATTTTTAAAACTACTGAATAGCACTGTTCTAAAGCATTTAAAGAATAAAATTATTCATCTTTCCGAAACTGCTTCTAATTACAAAATGTCTTGCATTAATTAAGTTCAATTAAACTAAGATGCAAGATCAGTAATTATATACAAGTGATTGTGATAAAGAAAAGTACTGACCATGTCATTTTAATTTTATATGTAATCCTATTAATATTTCTTTATTAATTGATGTGTCATGAACAGAAAAAAATCGCTATCTATTTCAGAAAGATAATTTCACTTACTTAAATAAATTCTTTGATATTGAATAAAAAATCAGTTAATCACTTTGAACATTTATTGATGTTTCCGAAATTAAAAATTAATGCTATCAATTATTTCCTGATAAAAAGCACTAGAAATGTTCTTCAAAAATACGGAATAATCATTTGAATCAAGGCTTGCAATTTTTGTTATTTGATCATTGAAAAGTGATCTTATGTGTAATATTTTTCGATGAAACTTAAAATAAAAAATATACCTTTTTCTGTTTACAAAAAGATTTAAAAAATTATTTATTTTAATACTTTAATCATTTTTAATCATATTTGACGCTAGTTAATATATCAATTATAATGAAAACATTCACTACTAGGTATTGTACAATGTTCTCTTAAACTGGAGGAACAATTCTGAGAATCTTAAAACATTATCTGTGGAAGTTATTTGATTTTCTGTCTTTCTAAAAAAATTGAAGAGGTTTTTAATGGGATTTAACTTTGTAGAAGATTGTGAAATTGGTAAAATACGTTTTCCCCTAGTTTTATCAGAAGTTTTTTATACCAAAACTACAAACCCAATCCCTAACATTAAAAATCGAAAAATATCCATACAAATAAGCACGTTTTATGTGCAATGATTTGTTTTTCTTTCTCGCTTGTTAAATCTTAGAATTTTGCAATTTCCTTTGATTGACGATTTGCTATTTGCTATGGATTACTGTTTAAATGGGGATGGTGCTGTTCCGTAATGAATGGGATGTCCATTCGGCAAAGATTTAACATTTTGAATTACATTGTAAAAGCTATTTTGTTTCTGACATATTTTTACAACTGTAGAGTAAACTTGTGTATGTGTGTGTGCAGTAATTGATTTTAAAACTTATTTTAGACTGGGACACCAATTGTTTACATCTGCTACTAGATGTTTTCTACTTAATATAGCAGTTCTCACCACTTACGCTATTCTTACCACGAATTAGGAAATATTAGCACTTAGTTAACACTTAGTATAGTTTCGTTTCTTCCTCAATAAATTCCATGTTTTACAAAGTATATCTGCTTAAACTTTAATACATTCCCACCTAAAATATGTTCATAACTCTTATGGTAATGAAGGTTTCCATCGGACCTTGCAGCCCCCAAATCTATCAAGAAAATATTAGAATATTTCTAAACTCGGTGCTTATTATTCCAAAATTTAAGTATCTGTAGCTACTCCTGTGAATATGGTCACTTGTTCGTATTTTACTTTGACTGGATGGTAAAGCTCACAATAGATGCTTAATGGTATTACATTTCCTTTCAGGCTTGTTGCATCAGGTTTTAGCAGGTGTCAAAGACAAGACAGTTTAACTTGATAAATGTTCTACTTCAGATAATTTGCAATTCCTAGCAGTTGCTCTAAAATTTTTACCTTTTTACTGTGATTTTTTTTTAAACTTTACTTGATTTCCCAAATCTAGTCTATTTTTACTTTCTGAGTCGTATATTCCTCTGAATTTTCTCTAGCCTCTTTTTATTTTATACCTTTCTTCAGCTGTTTTCCTCGATTTAATGTTTTTGTTTAGTTCTGAAACTGAAACAAAATCGCGAAACACAAAGTACAGATCTAAGGTTTGCTTGTAACGGAATGGGACACCTTATTACCTCTATAAATAAACTCTTTAAAAAGAAGATGATTTTTGTATGTAAGAAAGTTATGACGGAACGATACACGTTTACAAAATAGTTATTACTACACGATTTAAGACAATTTCAAAACCGTATAACCATAACAGCATGTGTGAAAAGTTAAAAGCGTTTCTCTCTCACCATCGCAAAAGAAATGTTGCCATTTGTTTGTAAGGGTCATGTTACAAGCTACATAACGTGTTTCCAGATGTAATTTCATATGAGTCGAGATTTGCCATGGAGCCAGATGACAAACGTGTAGGTGAAAACAGAGGTGGAAGCATCATAGTGTGGGCGGGGATTTTGTCGGGATATCGTACAGACCTGCACATCTATAGATGGGGTTCTGATACGGTTGTCTGGTATCGGGATGAAGTCCTAGAAACCACTGTGACATTGTGCGCTGCAGCATTTAGTTCTTCTTTCGTTTTAATGGATAATAATGTGCGTCACCATAGAGCTGTCATCGTGTTGACGACTACATGGAGAGTGAGGGGATTGTGCGTATGGTTTGGCTGGCGTACTCGCCCTACCTTAATCCTATTGAAAATCTTTGGGATGGCCTTGACTGTGTCTGCACATTTCCCACCCCCAGCTACTCTCACAGAGTTGCAAACTGCTCTACAAGAGGAATGGCGATTACTTGATTCTGGAGTGGTTGATCACCTCATGGAAAGCATGATTACACGCTGTAAACTTTGAATGAGGATGAGGGGTGGTCACATGCCCTATTAATGTCGGTTTTGTTAATTTGTTTTGGATTTAAACATCTTTTTGTCAATGATTCCGATATCACTTCATCTTATAATTTATAAAAATTCAATATTATTTTATTTTTTTATTTTATTTTTTGTTTTGTTTCATGCATAAATCTATTTGCTACTTTCCTGCCGCATTTCATGTCAATCAAAGCTGCACTTGTCGTATTTTTGGCATTCTACCTTTCGTGCTTAACTTTTGGCAGTGAGTGTATATAATTGTATTTTGTAAAAGCTAAATACATAATTTAATTTTACTTATTTAATATAAAATATACACTAACTGAAAAGTAAAATTAATGATCAAACATTATTTTAAAATATACTAATAAATAAAACTCTTTGATTAATCACTGAAAAGGTTATTCCTAATTACAATGTGAATTAGGTATAAATGTTTTTGCCACTTCATGTAAAATTAAAATTATATGCAAATGATTTTCCGTATTGTTTAACTCGTCTGTATATTGAATAGGTGTGAACTATAACACGCTAATAGTATGTAACCCAAAATCTTATAAATTTTTCTAAAATCGCATAAAATAATTAAAATAACTGAATATTACCAAGACTAATATTCAATTGATTTAACTTTTAAAATTATTTCATAAAATTTACCTAGAATATGACCCTATATATCAGAAAAATGCAGTAAAACAAAACATTAATATTATAAATAGAAATAAAACAATAACACATTATTAAAAATGTAAGACAAAATCTTAATTTTTATCTTAATAATAATTGCTGACCGATTGTTATGTTTCTTACCAGGCTCGTAATTCTTTATACAAATGCCAATGGATCTATCCCAAACTTCCAAAATCGTAGCAAAATTGTTTTTTTGAATTCTCTGAGAACGTGTGTATTTTAAATCCAAATCTAAAACGTCTAAGGGTTTCTCTAAATCTATTTCGACCCATTGTTTCCTTAGAGAAGTTAAGGCCCCCAAGAGTCTAACCATAAGGACTGCAGTTTAATGTACTTAGCACCACTTACTCCGCGAACATAGAATATCGCAAGAAAAGCACATTGTTCATCAATGGATACAGACCAGCTAAAATATCGTTCAAAACTCTTCTAACTTCAACATTTGTGCATTTCTTGATGTTTTCTAATATGTAACTGTCGATGAAAAGAAACCACGAACTCACAAAATATTCATTGACGTTTTGTTTCGCAAAATTAGATTGACCACTACTTTGACGTAAAACATTTCTAGCCGCAAATCTGCCTGTGACATTGTCATTTTGCGGTATCCATACTGTTCCACGACTTATATATCCGGATTAGTTGGGTTATTATCAGTTTCATGTGCACTTTCTTGAGATTCTTCGCACACACTTTCATGTAAATTGGTGCCTGCATCGGAATCTAAATCCGAATAAGAGAGCTTTCCACCATCCAATTCATTTTCAGCAAGTTATCGCAACAAATTAGCAATTTCTTCAGGACTTGAACCTTTTCTGCTAGTCATCGTTTTCGTGTCCACTATACAAGTTCGAAAATCGAAACTGTTTATTTTGTGAACAGATAAACAAATGTCAACTACGAAACACTTAGGGCGCCTTCACAAGAAGGAGATCGATTTCTCATACCGGTCGCCTGAGATTATCGCCAGGAAATGTTCACAGATTCATTTCCTGCGCACAAACAGTAAGAGAAAAGAGAAGCAAAACTAATTTTTTGACTGCATTGTTTAGTTCTTTTTATAAAATTGGCATCGTTAAAGATAGATTTAAAATTTCAACGAATTTGAAATCTGCGGAAAATTTTACACAAGATCGATAGCTTAAATGTTATTTTCTTTAAATAAATAATTTTTCAATTGTAAACGTTTATGTTTTCGCAATACGAATTTAGCCTCATTTGACGAAGATATTGATTACGAACACAAAAAGGGCTATTTATCTCGATTTATAGAAATTAAATAACTTGAATGGAGTACTTAATTGCCTTAATTTACTACTTTGTATAGATAGCAACTAAAAATAGGATGAATATTTAATTGTATTCGATGTTTTGAAGAGTTTACAACAAAGGGGATAGTAGGTAATTTTATTTCTGAGATAACGTATACCGACATTCCAAAGAAAATCACATTTAAGGTATCTATCTGGTGTAAATTTTCACCAAATTTCAAAACCGTTGAAATTTTTTCTCTATCTTTAATTAACGCGAAGATATAAACTTGTACTGGAGAATAAAAAAGCCATTTTGTTTTGTTTCTCGAATAAAATAAATCATGACAAAAAAAAGTCGCCGACGACTGAATTCCCTCGGAGATTATTTTTTCGTCTCTCATACCGATCTCCAGCAAGTCTTCTCGTGTGAAAGGCTCCTATGGTTTCTATGTAAGTTCCGTCGCCTTCATACCGGTATGAGAGATCGATCTCCTTCGTGTAAAGGCGCCCTTTGACTCAATCAAACAAGTACAAATTATTCGTTTCCGCTATGAACATAACATTGCGCTCAAGCTCAAACAGATGTGAGATACGAATTTGTTTGATTTGTTACTAATGTTTGCTACTCAATGATCTCTCTTCAGAATGATAATTCGCTTGGTGTCAAAACGACACCAGCGGACGTTCTAGGTAAATTTGGCTGTAAAAGTTTTATAAATTAATCTAGACTAACAAAATTTCTACACCATATTCATCTAGGAAAATGGTTAAAAATCACCAAAAATTTTCAAATTCAATACTCAAATGAGGAAAAAAAACAAAATAAACAGGCTTCGATGTCGAATTGACACCGACGGACGTTCTAGTGTTAATGGCTTTTTGATCATGGGTGTGGATTAGTAGAATGCTAAGTTTCAGAAATTTTATTTCTCTGACTCTTAACCTTTCTATGATTTCGTTTAATAAATATATTTATATCCCAAAAACCGTCTTACAAAAATCATGTATAACTAAATAAGTAATAATTTTGAAGTTACTTTGTTAAGCCAATTTTGTTTACTTTTACTTCAGAAATCAGATTTTTATTTAGTTTCTCACAAAACAGGTACCGTAGACAGTAAAATTAGAAAAAAAAATATTTTGCCATCGAACAGATGAATATGAGAAGATAGAACAGACGAATTAGCTTAAGCAGGTGGAAAATTATTCTTAAAAAACTGATGAGAGAAATTAAAAGATTAAGCATATTTATACAGGACAAATAATGTAAATCAACCACTGTTCGATTTGTACTAAACTTAATAAAATAAAATCTAGTTTATGAATATAAAATGGGTTTCCATTTTCCTCTAAATAAGTTCAATTGGAGTATCTATTGATTTCTCTATTGGGCTCCTGAAGAGATTTTTGTAAAAAATATACATTTGTTTATATATATATATATATATATATATACCTTACTTATATCCATATGAAAATCAATCAGCATATAAACTGGAATTTAGATAAAGGAATGGAGTCGTTCAGGATATATTTAGCTTTTCCTAGAATTAAAAGCTGTAATGCGAAAGAAAAATAATTTACAACCCTTAATGGGTGGAATTAATCTTTTCAATTCACATTAGTTTTTCTCACTGTCTCGGTGAAATCATATTATATCACCATAAGGAGTTTTACAATTTTTTGAATAGAGGCATTCTCAGATTGGCATAAAAACTTTCGGATATGAATGTTTTCATTTTCATTCAGAAAAACTTTTTAAATTCATATCAATTTTCGCGTTAGTTGATATTTGAAAATATAGACTCTTAAATTACTCATAAAACAAAAATTTTATTTTCCGAGAATTTAGCTTTTTTACCTGAAACTGAATCTTTTGGTCTCACCCGAGGAATTAATTCCAAACTCTCTGGAAATAATCATTTTGATTTTAGATCACATAAAGCTACTAATATTTATCTGGGAAACATTTATAGGATTCAATATTGAAATTTCATTTATAATAATGTTAAACTTAAAAAATAATTATAATCTGTTACTATCGTATAAAGCCTTAAAATATAATTCAAGCAATTGAAATACCACAGTCAAGTTCGTTGTTTTGTGAAAAGGGCTTTCGTATGGGTATTCGTTTTGAAAATACATCCATACTGTTTTGAGGGGGCTGTTTAAATTATTAGGGCCAGCAATATGACTCTTAAAAACTTATGTTACGTTGTAAGTAATGTAGATTTGTAGTTAACGAGGGTATCATAAAATCTATTCTAGGTTTAACTACATACAATTTCAAATATAGTGTTACACTTAAATAAAGCAGTTGGTTTACTCAGAACAGCTAAATATTTATTCGATCTCATTTCAAAGGTGCGTTTTATTCTTTCACTGATTTTTATCACTTGTTTTTATTTTCAGCTCCAGTTCAAAAACATATAAAAGTATAGAGTAAATAATTTTTGTACTGAGAATCAAATGATAAAAGATCATTTGAGTTATATATATTTCATTTTAAAAATCATGGAATTTGAAGATAGTTGTTTTCAGGTGGCCCTATCTCAGTAATGAAATATGTCATATTTCACTAAGTCTTTCCTTGAATATCATTGCATATAGGCATTTAATACTCAATATTTTACTGATGAGATAGATCGCATAACATGTGTGTGTGCACGATTAGCTTGATAAAATCCAGCGGAAGCCAATACTGTTTTGGTAGCCCGAAATGTATCCTGTGTAGAGGGGTTGTTGATACAGAATCTGACCACCTTCATAGAATGTTTGGCATTATCAGGAGGTGTCAGTACACTGGAAAGTTAGTGAACTATTGAAACAGCCGATATCTTTTGATCTTTCTACTGCATTTTTAATTTGTATTTTGTACTCAAACTTCTTATGTTACTACGTGACATATGGTGTTAATTTTTCAAAATACCTCTCAATTGATGTATATGTCTAAATGCCTTTGAAACAAAAAATATTATGACAAAATAAATTATGGTATAACCATGTTCATGAATGGGTGAGTGCAATTTAAATTAATGCAAATCATTGTTAAATACAATAAAAAGTTACAAAACTCACTAGTTTTTGGAATGATTCAACTGGCAAAACGGAATTAATTATCCTTCAGATGGTTGGGTTTTATCCCATATCGAATGCTCCTAGATCTGGCCAAGCAATGCATTCCCCGTAAAGTAAAAAATGGAAATAAATACGCACAAGAAAGGTTTTACTGACAGTGAAGGGAGAAAAAAATGCACCCAGAAAAATTACATGAATCGAAACTGAACCGGCTTACAGCTCGCAGGCTGCTAGCGTTGTGGTGAAACCCACTAAACCACGGCGGCCCCTTAGACCTTTAAAGTAAGGAATATAAATAAAATAAAGAATGTAGATGTAGTTATTGACGCAGCTCCCCCTCAACAACCACAGCATGAGGGAAGTAACAAGTGAATCGCTATTTAAGGGGTGCGAAGTGCTGAAGTCTTCCAACTTGCTGTTGGAACCCTACCATTGTAATACAGATAACGACTTCATTAGTTCGACTGTATTAGTAACACCCAATATCTAGGCTTAACTATGAGATGGACATTTAGGAACCTTCCTCTGTGGTACTCATGCGGAGGCTTCCCCCATGTTAAGTGGTGACAACGATGACGATAATTTCCAAGAGTTTCAAATGCTTGCTATCTCTCTTCGTGTAATGCTCTAGCGATAAGACAAATTCAGCATATACTAATATACTATGTGTCCAAAATAGCACTTTAAGCACTAGCCCTTAAAGAAAGGAATTTAGCAACTGTATTAATCCAAATCGTATTTACTCTGCCAATAGCGTCACTACCTTGTGCATTATATTGCCTATTGTCATTGCCATAGCTGTTTTAACCATATCTTATTATAGGCTCTGCTTAGCTTAAAAAGTGTGTGAAAAATCGAAACATAATCATGTCTAACTAGAATCACATTTTAACCCTCCACGTGGTTTCAACGAGATATGTCGTCCATCGCGATGTGACAAATTCTGTTAATGACGAGATATATCGTCATCAAAATATATATTGAAAAGTTTTGGCTGGTAGGTGTTTTAATTAACGTCGCACTGGAGCAACACAATGTGCTTTGGCAAGTGTACGGGATCAACAACACGTAATTTTCTGACGAGGTTACACGGGAGCTGTCACCCCACTCTCAAATCTCCCACACCACGCCAACGTGAGGACATTTGAGGCCACAAAAGATTTAACGTGCAGTCCTTTGTACACTACGGTCTTTGATTGGATTCGAACTAATAACTCTCCGGTTGCTAGTCAGTTTCTCTTCCGTTGCTAGTCCGTAAATCTTCATACCTAGATCTGCTGCAAAGTTAATAAATACTTCATACTAGGGATGCGACATCGATGTCGATGTTTTCAGAACATCGACGTTTTTAACATCGATGTATTGGAGTCGATGTTTTTGGAACATCGATGTTTATTTTTGTTAGTCTATTTATCGGAAGGTTCCTTATTCGAATCCGGTTCAGTGTATGGATCTTTGTATACGTATGGTGTAGAGGCGGCTGGTGCACCTTAAATCTGTGGTGGCCGAAAGTCCTCAAGTTGGGTTGGTGTAGAAGTTTGGAGAATGGGGTGCCAACTCAGATGTTGCCTCGTCATCTGACCGTGGTTCAAAATTACGAGGTGTTGTCCTGGTATCTTTCCCTTTAGGGATTGATCCAGAGCCGTCGTCAATAACCCGTTGTGTTGCTCTATTATGACGTTAATTATAAAATTACCAATTACCGTTACTCTTCTAACCGGGATACCAATGTCAGCCAATTTTTGCATAATGATGAGATCAAGACTAGTCGGTTTCTATGGTAATGATGAGATATCTCGTCCATAACGATTTGGTTACTTTTGCTGATGACGAGATACCTTTTTCCAAACAACCACCAGGAGAGGTAAATAACTAGTATTCGTGCTTATGCTAACAATTCATCAATAAAAATTTGAATTTTCATTAAGTCGTACTTTTGTTAATAATCAGAGTGAAGAAATACTCTTTCAAAATAAAAGTTTACTCTAGTTTGTCTACAGTCTTATTGTAGTTCAGGGTTTACGTGCGCAAAAAATTCTTTGCCAAATATATCTGGAATGAATATTCCTAAGTTAAAAGAAAAATAACGTTCTTAATCTACTTCATTTTATTAAGTTTTCACAAAAAATGCTGAAATCATTCTTTTCACACAAAACTAATATTAATTTAATTCTTAGTTACCAACAGTTAACGTTCTACAATTTAAAAATAATATTTTTTATTTCTTTTCTAGGAGGCTAAGCATCTTAATTCTACTATAAAAACTGCTCCTAACTTATTCACAAAGTTCATTATTTAATGCTTGATCACGCTTCAAGTGAAAAAAGTATTTTGCTAATGAAGAAATTTAAAAAAATAATCAGTAGATTAATGTTTCAAGGAAAAAATCATTACTTTTCTATACATAAATGAAAATTAAGTTTAAAGATCGTAATTATTTGGCAACAAAATTTTATTTAAAGTAATTTATCAAAAGTGATAGATTGAATTTTAGCTTCAGCAAAATATCATTGTTCTGCAGTAGGAAATGCGTTGAACTTAAAAGGTAAAAAATAATAAGTAAAATTTTATTAGACAGTATATTGTACGCATTTTCTTAACGTATGTAAGTGATGAATATTAAACATTCATAATCTGTATGTCATAAAAAAAGAATTAATTTAAATAAAATTTTGTTATTTAGGCAAAGGTTGAAATAGAAGCATTTTCTACTGGAGGAGAAAGGTTTTTACGACAGTGACTATATAAGAGTTATATAGAAATAACACTTATTGCTAGATAAAGCTTTGTTTTAAATATGCCTTACGATTGATGAGGACTGAGAGCAACAGATAACAGAATATCACAGAAATTAAAAAGGCTTTGATACGTATTTTAAAAAAATGAATTTGACTACTTTATTAAGCAATGGCAATGACAGAATGGAAATTTAATGCATGCTAGAAACGTTCAAGGTGGAGATCAATTCTCCTTGAAAGAACTGAACATATTCAATAGAGAATTTGTGGTTTGAATTGGAGAATCTTACAACCAGCAGAAATTCATCTACTAAATTAACAGAACATG
This sequence comes from Metellina segmentata, assembly GCA_947359465.1. NCBI lineage: Eukaryota > Metazoa > Arthropoda > Arachnida > Araneae > Tetragnathidae > Metellina > Metellina segmentata. The sequence continues at coordinate 109,128,837 of OX375872.1, read as the reverse complement.
AGATATCTTGCTGCGATCATGGTGTCACACAATCCATTATCAACAAACAGAAACTAGTAAATCATTCTCTCCATACAGGTGTTTCAAGTTATGACTTATCTCCTCATTTGTTGCTCGCAAACCCAGGCTTTCAGTTAGAAAATTATTCAAAAAGCACACTAGCATGATCCACGCACATTTCTTTGTCCAGAACAATGGCACAAAAAAGTATTTTATTTTTGATTTCCCTGTCGGGAAAGAAGAGTCTTGTAGCTCCAAATCATTAAGACAATAAACAGAACCCTCTAACCACCTTTCTAACTTAAAATTAGCTGAAAATTAAGATAATTTCCTAGCTTTTTAGCATTCAGGGGTGAAAAAGTTTGTTTAACCATCAGATTCGATTAGGAACCGACTAAACATTGCGATATTTGCATCGATGCATCGTGATTTTCTAGTCATGAATTCACTTAACACTAGCACTCCTTCACATATAATTATTCAATTAATCGCACAGTTGAATTATTCAGCTAATCTACGGTCATATCGGTTAACTGGGTGAAACTTTCTGTACTTGGTTAATTGAATAAAATAAAATACATAGTACTTAAAATTTGTTGACCCTTCTGAAGAGCACTATACTAAAATAAAGTATTTTTTGGAAAAAGCTTTAATGGGGAAGACAACCACCTTATATTAATTGGAATTAAAATATTTAGTACTTTTAGTTACTTTATGTGGAAGTAGGCCCATCTTGAGTACCCTATACACTAACAACATCAAAAGAGGACATATTTATGTACTAACGTGAAAAATGGAATTATTGTAAGGAAAATATTTTTAAACTAGGGGGCTCTCCCCCTGCTCGCTAAAGCTCGCCAACCCCCGGACGATTGCTTTGCAATCCTCATTGGTTCGCTGAGCGAACCTATGCTCACTTCGCTCGCATCAATGAAGACATGTGTCCTAGCAGAAAAGGTTGTTTTCAAAATATGATACTCCAAAAAAATATTTTTCAAATCTAAATTTGCTGTATTACAGAAAATATAAACAGTACCCTGGAATCAGAATTCAAATGAAAACTTTGAGCAAATTTTGAGTCGAAATGTGAGCGCTGCTTTGGAAATTAAATACCCAGTATGTTGTTTGTGTGCATTTCCAGCACTCTCGAGTAACTTACACTCTTTTTCATTGAGTTTGTTGCCGAAAGTTGTAGTGCAAGCGTCTTGTTGAACTATAATTGTTGGCCCTGAAAAGGACCGTTTTTTAAATGACCCTGAAAAGATCCTCCGCTTTCTTTAATTTTCTATTATAAACTGCAACAGCTCGACTAAAAGTCTTTTTTTTTTTCAATAAAATTTCATCCGATAACGCTATAAATTCAATTCGTGGTAAACAAACAATCGTACAATGTTGCCAAAACGCGATAACAAATAACGTCTTTTTTTCGTGCCACGTAAGAGAATTATATATATAGATGTCCTAATTTCAATTGATAAATACTATTTATGCATTGTTAGGTAGGTAGGTAGTTTAATTTATATCGTAATAGTCCTAATTTCAATTGATAAATACTATTTATGCATTGTTAGGTAGGTAGTTTAATTTATATCGTAATAGAGCAACACAACGGTCTATTGAACGAAATTGTATAATTTTGAACCACGTCACTACGACTATAATGGATTACAAAATTGAGTTTCCAAATTATTATTAACTAAAAATAAAAAAATTTGCGACATTAATAGTCGAAATTCAATCTTAAATAATCTCGACTACTAAAGCACAATTCGAACTAAGACTTCTTCAAAAATACTATGTTGTATTGTACTTGAAAAATTGCAAAACGCGTAATGGGAGAAATGTCTCATGGTTTAGATCTTATACAATAAATATGAATTAATGGTTGTAAACATGAGAATTTTTGCTTAAAATCATCTTTAGGACGCTAAAAACATTTCATGCATCAAATATATATAGTTCACTATATCATCGTAGTCAAAAATTTTCAAAAATACATTCAGAGTGAGAAAGTTTTTTGAAATATTTCTGTATCTTCATTGTATTGACATTTTATGAAGCTTTCGTGAAATCAAATATATTATTTAACCCTCTAAGGCAGCAGTTCCCAACCTGGGTACGTGGTGGACCGGTTATGGGTACGTGGTGGACCAGTTAGGGATACGTGGAGGACCGGTTAGGGGTACGCGAAATTAATATTGATAATGGCGGAAAACATAAGAAAAATTAGTTTAAATAGAAACACAAAAAATGGGTTATAGAGTTTTGATATACAAAGAAATACGTGAAAGTATTCGGTAGATCCTCTCACCACCAGTCATGTGCTCGAGTGCACATGGATTCTATTCTAAAGAAGGCACCAACAGTCATTCCAAAGGGTTCTATTCTAAAGAAGGCACCAAAGGATTTAATTCTAAGGAAATGATCAATAAAATTTAACCAAAGGACTCGATTCTAAGGAAAGGAGAAATAAAATTTATCCAAATGATTCTATTCTAAGGATAGGAGCGATAAAATTTAGCCAAAGGATTTTATTCCTAGGAAAAGGAGCAATCACATTTACCCAAAGGATTCTATTCTAAAGAAACAATCAATAGTATATTTTTTCAACGGATACTTTTTAATTAAAGAACCAATAGAATCTGTCCAAATAATTCTATTCTCTAAGGAAAGGACCAATAATATTACCTAAGTTGGTGTGATTATTTAGACGAGCGTGTTTTGTGGGGTGAAAACAACACTACCCTACTCGAAAATCTCGCCACGCTCAATGGGTAACTTCGTTGGCTCAGTTGGTGTGATTATTTAGACGAGCGTGTTTAGTGGGGTTAAAACAACACTACCCTACTCGGAAATCTCGCCACCCTCAGAGAATAACTATGTGGTAAGTTGGAGAATGGACGATACTGAACAAGTATTTAAAAGATAGGACACTGGACGTCCCACCTCCACTTGAAAGGTTTAATAAATAGGACATTTTCAGACCTTTCTTACAAATTCTGCAGCGAAATCAAAACTTCGACAAATATAAAAATACAATACAGGTAAAAACGAAAATTGTTCTGTAGTGAGATATTTATCAGTATAACAGGGAAAACCTGCGAACAGAACAGAAACACACACAATCTTTTCTTCAAAACACTTTACGCTATTTTTGAAATTTTGAAAAGCTAATACCATTAAGTATCTTGTCACTAACGTTTTGTTGCAGATAATGATTAACTAGTTACTGAAAAGCACTAATACAAAACTTTTAGTTGATTGACTGTTCCATCGGGATGGAGTACTCTAGAAGTTTAAATTCATACGCATTTTGTTCACATTCACGCAGTTTTTTACAAATTAAATCGTCAATTGTTTTCATAAAATTAAGTAATTCTAGATACCAATGTCCTTAGTAGATAATGTTTCATTTCATACGACGAATATTTAAGGTAAATAATTTTCATCTTGAAAAATCAACAAGTACAAAGAGTAAAAAGAATTTAGATTCATAAAATTGTTAACTTTTTCAAAATCCGAGAAAACTTTCAGAAGCGGTTTGTAGAACTGAGGTGTACACATTACTTTTCTTTAATCTCGCAAGACCTTTCCTTACCGTCTACGGAAATTACGATTCGCGTTCAGAAATTTTTATAAGAGCAAAAAATATTTCATAACACTATAACAAACTATTTCAAATTTCGTATTGTACCCTTTAGGGTTAAATATTCGCCTGTTCTAAAATCGTTCTATTATTATAGTACTAATATTTCCATCAGAGCAACATTAAATTCCTGAAATACTTTATTATATCCCTATTTTGAAACTTTCTGTTTTAACTTAGTTCAGAATCAAAGCCGCTCAATTTAATTACACTTGCCCCAGAATGCTCTCTAACTTTTAAAAGAGAAAGAGCTAAATATTTTGAAATAGATTAACTGTCTTAGAAACAAGAAGAGTTCTTGAAAATACCAATAAATCGCATCCCTCTTTTCTTGTGATAAAATAAGGTACCATATAAACATAAATTGACAGCCCAAAAGAAAGTAAAAGATTACGCATGGGCGGAAAAAGCGAGTCACACAGAAACTAGAGTTGTCGAATAAACATGAGAAAACAGCATGAAAAGTCTTGTGCATTTGATATTGCGGTGGTTACTTTTGAGAAACAAAGCGACAGAGCTTCACTATAGGGGTTTGTCATTCATCATGGTTCAGTTGAAGCGTAAAATGTGGGAGGCGTGGCTATGATTAATGACGTCAGCTCTCCTTTAAGGCTATACCATTTGGTTCAATCTGGAACTTCAGTCCAGATAGAACACATTCATTATATCAGTCCCTTTTAAGAACGAGGGGGTTACAGTGGATCCCTCCTCCTGTTTCTGAGATTTATCATTCTCTAAGAAGGAAGCCGGATAATGAATTGATTTTGAATATAACCACAAACTTCTTCAGATATAGGTTTTTCCTCTACTCGCAGAAAGGCGCAATGCATCATTTTAATAGCGTTAATGTCAGCTTGGAGTGGATATCCTGACTTTTCATTCGGTTGCAAGAGATTGGAAGAAATGAGAGAACACACACCAAGCGCACGGAAACCATTACAAATTAAAACAAACAAAAGTCGCGCAATTTTTCCTGACTTTCTATTTATCTAAACGTAATAGCCATTCAGCATCTCCATCATCGGTTCGAAGAGATATCTCAATTTCGCTTTCTCTGCCTGAATATAATCAAGTCGTGGATTGATCGTTTTTCTTGCTTTTTATGATCTGCATGCAAAACTTAACCAATAACTTCTGACACATTTCCTCGCAAATACTTATCCTGAGAAGGTGTTTATCTACTCTTTTTCTCTACTTTAAAATGTGTCTTTCCATGACTAAATTAAAGTATATTATAAAAAGTCATAAAAGGATCCATCGATTCATATTCGTTTATTTTGTTTTCTACGTACACAATGAGGTTGATTTAATGGTAAATACTCTTGGAGCTTTTCTTACTTTACAGCTTCAATTCATTTTAATCTAAATACTGATGATTTCATAAACGTTACACGTTTCAATTAATTCCGTTACCTGCTTTTATCATCCAGCTCTCTATACCTTGTCTAAAATAGATGAATAGCATTCTCTTATTTTATATAATTTTAGTAATCGGCGCTTATTGTATACTTTCCCATAGGTCTGATATACTCACTCAATAGCATCAGTTCGTAGTCGTCCCTTTCCCTTCGGAAATTTTTGTGCTACGCTTAGACTTTTCGTCCATCATAATTTCTTTACCTAAAATAGGTCACCATGTGGGTCACCAATGGGATCACCGTGTCTCAGTGGGTATGTCCACTGCCCTAGCAACCTGCGAGTTGTAGGTGGAGCAGGTTCGATTCCTCCATGGATGTATTTTTTTTCTGTGTTGGTAAAACTTTCCTTGTATTTGGAGCAGATTGGCCAAATGTGGCCCTTGCGCCATAACATTTAAGACATCCTAACTAATATGGCTATTGTAGTAATTCGCTAGCTCGGTGTAGAGATTTTAATTGCATCTATCATTCAACTGCATTATGTCGATGTAAAATTATTTAGTAAAGAGTTATAATCTAAATAAACGTAATTTTTATTCTAAGTCTCCTCTTGAGTGCTTTTTATTTTCCCGATCTTAAGTTTATTTGAATTTATCAGTTGATTATTTCGATTGTCATACTGAAGTTCTAAAGGTAACTTCAGAACAATTTTCGTATCACTAAAAGGCTAGGAAATATATATATTCTACTAAAAACTCCAGTTTAAACTGAGAATGTTCCTTTGTTTTTTCCCTTTACACCACTCTAAAATAGATTAGTCCAATTTGAATTTTTTCCAATATTCAAGATTCGTTTCAATTAATGATGAAAAAACACACATTGGTTTCATTTTGTAACTGTCCCCATAAGCACTGGACATCTTTCTTGGCAAACCTCGGAAGCGTGTGATGATTGTCTTGTGTTTGGCACAGCTTGGCCTTGTGCCATAAAACCCAGCCAACCTCAGATGTGTTGCTTAAATGAGCATTGCTGGGCTTCCGAATTCATATGACTTCGGTGTAACTCTGAAAGCTTTGTAGATATGCTAGATAGTACTGAGCTCCTAACTTTATGTCAACAGTCAGGCAGTCTTTCATCTATCAGCATAATTTCCTCATTTACAAAGCTCATGAAACACGTTTGGGACGAGTTGGAATGCAGATTGTTAGACAAACGGAATTGCACGTAATAAGTGATCAATCTCACTTATGTTCTTGGCCCAGAATGCAAAACGATTTGAGTTGCAACATCCAAATCTACTGTAACCTTACAATAAAAGGGCATTTATTAAAGCAAAGGTGTACAGACTTCGAATATTTTATAAAAATTTCAATTGCGTGTAATTGAATGTAAGGATGTTTCAAATTTTAAAATTTTTAACAGCATATGACATCTCTAGACCATGTTACATAATGTGTCATGTAACTCTTTTCGTTGCATTATTCATGCGCATTAATATAATTTTTAAAAATCGGATTTTATTAATTTTAATAATTTTATTGTTGTTTCAAAAGTTGTTTTCTCCTGAAAATCGATATTTTCACTAAGCATCAAGATTATTCGTGACTTTTTCATAACATAAAACATGAAATGGTGACTCGAAAATGGCATTTTATGTGAAAATCCCCAAAATGGTAGATTGGTGCCTTGGGCGTGGCAGTAACGATATGTAAATAATTATGTGTAATAAACTAGAAAATCACATAAATTGGAAATATGAAACTTCAATTTTAAAGAGAAAAAAATTAATATTAAGATTCAATTAAGAAAGATAGATATGCATCATATCTAGCCCGCATGATTGCAGCCGAAAGAAAGGCATGCTTTTAAAGCGCTAGAAACAATTATTAAACACATTTTATTTAACTTCAAAACTGAGAATGACAAAGTAGCAAATAGATTCAAAATAATTTCAAATGTGAATTTAAATGGAAGAAGCGTTCAGTGGAAGTTTTCTCACTTCTTAACTTATGAATTTATCGGAATAAGAATTTACAAAAAGCTAAAAATCAAACGAGGAACAAACCTAACATGGAATTTCTGTTCGTCCAACTTCGCCGCCAGCAATAAGCGAATGCCAAGTTACGACCCATTTCTGCTGAAGAATTAAATTGAATTGTAAGAATTCAAAAAAATAGAAAATTTAAAAATGCATATTCCAAGCCCATTGAATCAAATCCAAACAGAATCTTCAGCCCTGCAAGGCAGAAACATGCTTAAGTTCTACCTCTTTTGAGGTCTTAAAGCTAGACGTTGCATTGCCTTAAACAGTTTGGTTCCAAAGAATTAAACACCAGCGTCAAAAGAAAATTATTTAAATTGGCGATCAATCTGAGAAAATTTATTATTCAGAAATTTATTTTTAAAGTAAGTATTCGTTATTGAAACTTAGAGTTATTGAAAACACGCAGAACTTTGATCTCAGAAATAATACCCGAGGCGAATTTTGTGTTTAGACACACAATAGTTTAAAAACTAATAACCGGAAAATTAAAATCTTTTGTCATAGAGATCATTACGTTTTGACGATCATTTGCATTTAAGTCTAAAAAATTAACAATCGTTTGTCTTTAAAGTTAAACTACTGAGATAAATAGAACTATGAAGGGGGCAACTGAATTCTGGAAAATTGTTCTTTCAGTCAATTAAATAATTTAATGTTTAATTTTAAGAAAAACTCTGATAACATCTCACAATCTCATTAAGATGGTTTGAGGTTTCTCATTTGTACTTATAATTTTATTAAATCGAAGGCCCATAAAGAGAACATAAATACAAAATAATTTATTTTTTTATTATTTGGTAACTTTTTAACGATTTTTTTAATTAGTTCATGGAACACTATGAAGAACAAACTATATTAGATGGAAACTTACAAATTATGTACTTCAGATTAAGACCAATTAAATACTAATTTAAATTTAAAAAGACATGTAGTTTCGGAACAGCACCATCTAAACTATGTGGTGTTAGGAGATGCAGTTAATAAAATTACACCAGGTATAGAAGCGGTAGCGGATCGTATCATGCTCCGTCCTCCAATATGTCTCACTTTAAGGTCCGGTCTAATTAGGTAGGTAGTTAATTAACTAACGTCGTACTTTAGCAACAAAACGGGCTATTCGGTATAATTAGCAATCTCGTAAAAAATGACTGTAAAGCTAAAAATTAAACATGAAGCCTCATGAACAGTTTACAGACTAAGTAGAGGGTTGTTGGTGTGAGAAAAATTCAATTTTTGAATGGAAAAATCACTGATACCTAACGAAATGCCAATATCTGATAACTATCAAAACGTGACGTCAATCGATCAGACTGCATCAATCGTCAATGCATAGAAGATGTAGGAGCTTGATGACAAAATTGCTACCGCGGATAGTAACAAACTGTTTCTACGGATAGGAAGAATTGTCACACAATTCAGCTTTTGTAACTCGAGCGTAATTCAACATCCTGAGCTTAACAGAAGACTGGACACTATAGTCCAATGCTGATTGCAATTTTGCTGATTAGCAAGATTCCTTCCCCATTGTTATCTCAAATGCAATCTTTGGACTGAGGAAAGACAGCATTTCTCATTTTCCACATGTGACCGATCGCAGTGAAATCAACTGTGTTACAACGAACAATGAAGCACTACCACAGTTAAGTTTATGTCTTCCAGCACAATTGAAGAACAGCAAACCTTTTCTTAACAGAGGACTGTTCGTTGTATTCCATTATTGTGATTTTCTTTCAGCAGTTGTTAAAACTTTAAGTTGTTCTAAATGCAATCATTGGTATTAGGAGTCGCAGAAGTTTGTAATTTTCGCTGAGACTGCCAGTGATATAATAGTCGCATCAGTGCAAACATCGTAACAAACGGCAGTTTTTAGCATCCTTTTTCCATTGTCATACCGATCCAATGGTGAGTGCCATTGACGAACTCGTCATATTCAAATTAAGGAAACCTTCAACATCATAGATGTTTAAGACAGAAATTACAGTCTTCTTTCAAACCTATCCAGAGCCTGTCCTATTCCAGCTGGTATAACTTGCCCGCATGTAACCAATGCAATCTTAAGATTTTACCTTGCTCAGTTGATAAATTTCTATCCTGACCTGCATATTTGCAGCAAGTTCCCAGATCAAATACGTCTTAGATATAGTACTAAACCAACGTGCCAAGAGAAACATAAAAGTTAACATGTGTAGAAACTGAAACCCTGTTCAACAAAATTAGTTAATTTTAAAATTTTAATTTGCTATTTTTGCTAAGTTTGTAATCTAGCCAATTAATTGCTTAGGAAATAAAGCTTTTTATGGGCTCTTTCAAAACACAAATTTAGAATCTTAATAAATAATTTTAGCGTAAATGCTTACATGAAAAAAATGAATAATGTACTAGTTTTTGCAACAAATATTTGATTCTTTCAACTTCCTTAAAATAGAACAGCAACGTTGTACACGGAACACTTCATAAAAAAGTCAGCTATTTCAATGCAATTCACATTAGCTTTTAGTAAGATCTCTGATTAAACGTTTTTTCTCTAGAAAAATAAATTGTTTTTTTTATTCATTTAATAGTTGCGGTTTTATCTAAGCATCCTAAATATGCATGTTTTTATTCGAGATGAACAAAATTAATTTTTTCAACATTTCGATACTGACTTCACAATGCTTTGGTTGTTTATTCTATTTCCATACTTCGGTAAGAGTGATTGAAGTAGCAAGCTTTCATTAGCATAACTTAAACGATACTTTACTCAATTTTGCAGTAAAATGTCTTTAATTCACACTTTCCCTTAAAATTCAATTATGGGCTTTCCAAAGAATTAGGATGTGAAGACTGACGCTTAGACCTCCCATGACAAAAGAAGAAAGTGGTTTATTTTTTAACTGTTCTTTCTCATGACTAGCTCCTTTAATGTTAGCTCAAAAGAAAAGCCGCCGCCGCTGAATTTTAATGCTCATATTTTGAAGATTTTTTGTTAATTATATTTTTTCCATCCTCCTTTGTTTTTTATTCGCTGTGCTGACTTTTCCAATTTTTTTCATTTCGTGGCGTGGCTTAATGTATTAAAAGTTTCTCACTTCGTGGTTTCAGCATTTTTTCTCTAAAAAAAATGTTGCTGGAAAACGAGGGATGTGGGCATGAAATTTAAGAACAGAATTTTTCATTCCTGAGGCGTGTCATGTTTCTTTACTACCGATGGCAGTTCCATTTTCTTTAAATCAACAAGTTGTTATTTCTTCCAAATGTCTTACCTCGTTAGTGGATTAGAAAGAGCCGCTTGGAAACTGACAGACAAGGATTGCATGCATGCTTTTTGATATTTGATAAAACTACATACTAAGTTAACGCAAAATGCAAGTAAAGTATAATCTAAAATCGGTATTAACTAGCGCCAGAAGAATGTTGTCAGCATACATAAGTGCTATACATTGTCTTTCTATCTAAACACATTATCTTCGATAAAATGTTCTTGGTAACCCTTTTGCAGAGGAATAACTGTTGAAATACTTTTTTTAATAAAATCAAATTTATTTTCGATCTTTGTGGTTGGCGTTTTGCGAGAGATGAATGAGGTTTATATCATTTACGAAGTAAGTACTTAGCTTTTCAAAACTATATGAACATTCAGTAACTTGAAATTTCCTTTAAACTGTGTGTGTGTTACTTAAGTCTTTCCCTTAAAATAATATTGTTATTTAACATTTTCGACACCATATATAAGGGACTTCTAAAACATCAATGTTCTAATCGTAATTTTCATTTCTTTCGGAATATTTTTTATCACCAATTACGGTTTCCTTATTCCAACAGAAAATTGTGCTAGTTTTAAGACCTTTGTTAAGTCTTAAGTTTTTGTTTCATAAATGTTAGACTCGGAAATCTGGCTTATTTGTTTAAACATATTCAGCTCCGTGCTCACTATGTCCAAAAATAGCTTGGAAATGCATATAAAAATACCAATAACTTCCTTATAGTTAGACCTTTTTATCCATTGAAAAGGCATTTCAAACTCACCAATGTATGATTCAAGGCCTATAAATCAAGTTGGTGATAAGTCAAAGATATAATCTAAAAGCCATCAGAGAGAGAGAAAATCGTAAGTGTCTGAAACATCCTTCAAATGACATATATAGTGCTTCTAAATGTTCCATTTTTTAAGTTGTAAACAGCTAAAAGCAACAAAAGGCATTCTGAAGCAAATATTTATGTTAAAAACATTTTAAGTCAAATGGGATGCAATATATTTTTATAAATATGTTTCAAATCTCCCTCAACCCATCTCCCTGTATAATTTTAATATACTTTCAGCTAAACTTAGAACATAAAATTTTCTTGTAGATACTTCTTAATAAGGCAGTAATGTATAAAACACTCATATTCATATTTTATATAAGTAATAATTGGGCTTACAAACAAAAGTCAAAATAAATATACATAACATTCCAATAATTAAATACGTGCTCCAAATTCTCAGATGGCGAGATCGTGTTTGAATTTTATTGGGTGAAACTTATTGAGGACTCTAAGTGTGGTATGCAACGATCAAATCACCTATCGAATAGCAATCGGCCCCATGACAAGTAAACAAATCGACGACAACACTTGGGTACGACACGTTTGTATCCAAGCGTTGTGTTCGGAGAAATTGTTAAAGTTAGTTTATTTAAATTAGATTTCCGCTATTATGGGTCTAAGAAAGTGCTTCGACAGATTCCCAAAGCTGGCATTCTGTTGGGAGGCTTGAAGCAGGGCAGTCCATTAATTAGATGGCAAATTTATTTTTTGTTGATCACTTGGTCATTTTTGTGGAAACAATTCCAAACAAACGGAGCAGTCACCAGGAGACTTGTTTGGGGACGTTCTTGATACGGCGATCTAATGCTATGTACCATCGTCCGACAATCAGTACATAGCATTACTGGCGTACGCTATCGCCAACTGTCAGCACTAACTCTCCGAGCACTTGTTATCCAGACTTGTGATAAGGCCTATATCGTTCAGTATCGTAAGATGCAAAAAAAGTTATATGCAAAAGTTCACAGGGGTACCAAAACATTTTGTTCCTTTGAGCTCCAACACCAAACACGTGTGATTAAAGTGGAGCATGGACTTGAACCCAAACACACAATAACCCAATGTTCTCTTCATATGCGAATCAATATTTATCCTATAGTTAGAAAATAGACATTCGAGGGTCTGGAAAGAACAAGGTACAGTTAAAACTAGCCCTGAAACATCATTTAACTCCAAGCGTTTCGTCGTGTAGAAGTATAAAGTTATAGGCTGAATTTTTCTTGAAATACCACACCGTGAAATACCAATGTGACCGGCTAAACGGATTAAGTCCTTAAACTACACGTAAAACTTTATGCTGCAGCAGTCAATCCAAATTTCTTTTTATTCGACGATATGCTCGCCTACAAAGAACAAAGACTGTGGAAGAATACCTAGAGAGTAAGGGTACTGTTAGGTTGCAATTATCAGCATATTTGCATATATTTCCTGGATCTCAACCCAACCAAAAATCTTTGGGATGCCGTCGGAAGAGCTGTTGCTGCGCGTCCATTCCCTTCGACAACCATTCAAAACTACCTTTTCAAGTGAATAGAAACTATTGTCCTCTTCTGCCCTGGATCACCTGATTGAAAGGCTGAATCTTCGACACGAAGCTTGCATCAAAATCAGGGGTGATATATTATAGTGGTTGTCTTTAAGAGATGTCTGACAAATGGCGGCGTGATGGGGTGGCAACCTTTTGCCTTATAACTCGGGATGATTGTCTTGCCACCAATCTGCATAAAATTGTCATTGTCACGGAGCCTTTCTGTTCGCTCTATAATCAGTCTGACTCTATGAACAGATCCCACCTGCTTCCCTGCAAAGCAATTCATAGCGTCTCAGATTTAGAGGTTCTGAAAAGCGAGAGAATTTTCAAGGCGGTAACTCTGGTCATATTTCTTTTTTCTGTATTTTCTCTTTTATATTTGGTGTAGAATTCGTCTGTGTCGTATTACAGTTCTGTATTTTAGTAATCTGAGTTGTATATCTCATTTTTTGTATGTTGCCTTGGCCATTGGAAATAAAATAAATATATTTCATAACAAAGCTCATCTTGTACACCATATAATTTTCTTTTCCCAAATGTACGAAGTTTGAAATGATCATTTAAGGGTTGAAATAAATACCATAATCTTAAATATATTGTTTTTATTTTACTGTGGTTTGAATGAATAAATGACTCAATTATTACTTTATTGTAAAATTTTGGAATCAATCAATAAAGAATTTTAATTATATCATAGTTACATTTCAGTGCTAATCTTCTATAGCAGTGGTCCCCAGCCCCCGGGCCGAGGATCGGTACCGGTCCGTGAATCAAATGGTACAGGGCCGCCCAAGGACCATTAAATTATTTTCATTTTATTTACTGTGGTGTGTTTCTCTCGGGTATGTGCGGTTCTTATCTATGAAATGTCCACTCAAATTGGGAGGCGGTAAATTAGAATTTGAAATTTGTTCTGTTACTAGAGCTTCAATTTTGATTTCTGAATTATGTATGTCTCTATTTTCCAATTTTGACAAATGTGACAACTGTTTTCAAGTTGGCAGACAAAGTAGCTGCATTTAAAGCAAAACTAAAGTTGTGGGGACGGCGCGTGAACAAAGGCATTTTGGACATGTTTCAGACATTAGTGGGGATCTTAGGCGATACTGAGACTAAACATTCATTCTCCCAGTTGGTGCACGATCACCTGTCTTTGCTTTTAAAAGAGTTCGAGCGCTACTTCCAAACCACAAAAGACCCACGAACTAGTAAGGAATTGATCCGCGACCCATTTGTCAACAAATCAGTCGAATCTAGCATGTCTGTGCAAGAAGAAGATCAACTGCTGGAGATTGCAAATGAAGGCGGCCTTAAAACTACGTTCAAGACAGCAACTTCTGGATCAAAGTCATGGCGGAATACCCTGAGATTTCCACCACAGAACTTAAATCCCTATTGCCATTTCCGACAACCTATCTGTGTGAAGCAGGGTTTTCTGCAGTGACAGCAACCAAAACAAAACAATGGAATAAACTGGACATAAGCAACACACTTCGGGTGTAATTGTCTCCTATTACCTCCAGATGAAACCATCTCGTTGCAAAGAAACAAGCTCAGGGTTCTCATCGATTTAGCGCGTTCTAGTGAGTTAAAATGTTAAATCACTTTATATTCATTTTTTGGTGTAACTGTATTTTATTTTCAAGGCATGTTTAGATACAATTAAATTAAAATTATGAAATCAAAACAATCTAAAATATAAACAATCAACGCTCCCCCCCCCCCCTCAGCGGGCCGCGTTAAAATTATCAAACGTTGATCCGGTCCTCGGCGATAAAAAGGTTGGGGAGCACTGTTCTATAGGGAGGGTGAAAAACAATAAAACAAATAATTAAGAGGAATAAGCAGTGAACATAAATACTGAATGAGCACGAAACAGATATCCTAGCCAAATGGTATGAATTACAAGATATTATTTTACACGATTGTTGAAAACCATCAAGCATAATCGATATCTGCCAATCGACCCATCTCACTACCAAGCACACATGATTACAATTATTAATCAACTTAAGTATATCCTTAATCGTAAGACTCCAAGCATGTGATCTCACAACTCGTCTCGACTTTCTTCAATTTATAGGTTCTCTCCGAAGACTTTTTTTAATGTTAGATCCGAAGAAACTATCACTCTTTTCCTCTTTATTTCGTTGAGTTTTCTTACCCTTCTGAGTCCGTCTGATACGTCATAAGCTAGATGGGGATTTCAGGATTTTGTGATTTTGATACCGAGAAATGTTTTTTTCTGGAATGGAATTGATTTCGCAGGAAATAGAATGTCCTGCCAAAAGAGAAAAGCCACTGCGGGGTGCATTCGCGTGCAAACAATTCTCGGGGTTTAGTTTGTATAAGAGGTTACAAGAAATCGCAAATATTTGTTTCTCTCTTTTGACTTTAGCGAGATAAGATCCGTGGAAAATAAAATTTGGAGATTAAATTTTCACACACATACAGATGGTTCTAAATAAATCACGCTGAGCACTTTTTTAGGTGTAGAAAACTGAATCATCCCATAAACTAGTTTTTTTTTTCTATTCGGTTTCAGTAAACTGCTATCGGGCAGAAAGTTCGATGAACGCGAGAAAAAATATTGACGCCTTTAGGAAAAAAGCATTATTTTTTAAAAAACGTTATTAAATAAAACTCCTAAAAATTTAATTAGATATGCTTTCGTTCCATAAACCTCTTGCTTAAGTTCAGCACCTAAAACTAATATCACATTTCGAAACAAAAATAACTGATTCTAAAAACAGTCGGTTTTGAATGAATCTGGGTGTTTAGGGATATAAATAATTTAAGCTAATAAGATAAGTAACAGGAAGTAAAACACGTATTACATTTTTATTAAAATTAAATTGTCAGATAATAGTTCAAGGTGAATCAAATTCAAATTGTAAGATAAGCAAGAAACTAAAACAGGCAACCTATCAAATTGTATGAGCAATGAGTGTCCAAACTTCCATTATTAAAGTAATGCTCTAACAATTTTATATGTTTTTTTCTAGCATTCAAGTTGTAACTATTTGTGGGTAGGTACAATGGGTATTTAAATTTATCTGCTTTCCCCAAGTTTATTTTATGTTTTCATTGTAAGCAGGTTACGCACAAGGTCCCCAAGCTATGCATCCTACCTTATTCAATCTCATATTTTCTACCGTGATATTGATATGAGACCAGTAGTTCCCCTTTTAATTTGAAGGGCACCTAAAGGAGTAGATTGGATTGGGTTTTATGGCGCATGGGACATATTTGACATTGCAGTACCAGACACAGGAAAGACAACATCAAGTAATAGACATACACTTGGCAATGAAAGTTTTACTTATATAGAATAGGTGGTTGGATAGTAGGTATTGTCCCCTATTTAAAGAATTTTCTCCTTTTTTTCATTCATGCCCATACACAAATACTTCATTTGCTTTGTAAAATTGATGTTGTTTGTAATGCCACATCTGTGGATGAAAGAATCCTTCTATGATTTTCTAGCTCACGACCAAACAATGAAACTGTCTCGCTTGTGTCGGCAAGGCATGTAATAAGATTCACAAGTTATCACACACTGGGGCGACGGCGATGCTTTATTCCGAGCATGCACAGATAATTTGTTTACACTTCGAGGTGTTTACACTTCGCGGTGGGTTTTTTTCGAGTCAAGATAATTTTCCAATGCTAATCTATCATTTTACAATTGGTAGCTCAGACGTGATTCGAACGCGTAGCAACATAACTCATTTAAGTGCAATCGACATCATGTACAAGACACCAAGTGCTTGAGATTGATCTCCAACTAAGGCCCAATCATATTATAAAAACTGTAGTTGTGTTTTGTAATATAAAATTGTAGTAATATTTTTCAAAATGGATTCTTTGCAGTTATAAATATCACCTACTGCTTATGTTCATTTGTTCTTCAAATATCCGTGACTTGTTCAAATGAGAGAATATTATCACCTTTCCTTCAGTAACAAAGCGTTAACTGTATGCATAGTAGTATTGTAAATTATTCATTGGTCTAATGTGATCCTATGATATCGAACTTTTTCCTTGAGAGCAGCCTTACATATCATTTCATCACGTTTTCTACAGCATAGGAAACCAAGCTTAGATAATGATCAGATATTAATATGAGGCAGTGGTGACTGATAAAAAATATTTGTAAATTATCTTCGATCCACAATTTCGTTAAATTAACTTGTATCCAGTATCGCTTAATTAACTTCCATCCAATATGAATAAATTAGCTTCAATCCTATAACACGAAAAATTACTTTAATCTAATATCTATGGAGTAATACTGCCCCTAGAGAAGATAAATTTCAAATCTAATAAACACAGCGTTTATCATTAAATTAGTAAATGGAAAATTATCAAGTTTGCTACAATAAAGAATTCAAGAACTTAACTGTATCGCAAATCTTTATTAAATCAATTCGTTATTTTAATCATTTAAGAAACTTCCATAAGCAAGTAATACCTTTTTATATTTTTCAGTTAAATGCAACATAACACAAATTCGTTTTTTTTTTCTTTCTTTTTCAAAATTCCACTAGAATGTTTTCAGACAAGTGTAAATAATCTCGTTATCACTTGTCACTAACACTTTATGTTAGTAAAAGTAAAAATGTACGTCTATTAACAAAAGTTTTTGTTCATCTATATAAATAAGAATGGAGTGTTTGTTTGTACATTCAATATTTTCGACCCATTTCAAGTTTTCTATCCGTTTTGGACCCTTCTGATGCCGAATCCGTCTTTTTCTCGTTTGGTGTCTGTCTGTCTGTAAGTCTGTCTGTCTGTCTGTACGTTGTGCCCTATACACGTCCACGCGGTTTAAGATATTTTCATGAAAATTTGCATACAGTGAGTACTTATCTTCATTTAGTGAGTGGCATTGGTTGCGAAAGTCTGTCTGTCCGTCTTTCTGTTCTATGCTCGATTTTGTGTTAGTGTGTTTGTGTAGACATCACTTGAATTGTATTACAGATATTTGATTGCATTGTATTTTATTTTATACATTATCTATTAGTTTAGTGAATGCAATATTAAACATTTCTTTATTGTTATATTTAGTTGAGTTTCATGCTAAAACACCTGAGCAAGTATACTTAAATCAACCATAATTTGGTATTTTGGGAAAAATTGGAATGTCTATTGAATATTACGATTACTTCGATTGCTTTACCAGTACTGCTGAAAAAGTAATTA
This sequence comes from Metellina segmentata, assembly GCA_947359465.1. Lineage (NCBI taxonomy): Eukaryota > Metazoa > Arthropoda > Arachnida > Araneae > Tetragnathidae > Metellina > Metellina segmentata. The sequence goes on along the minus strand of OX375872.1, from coordinate 109,110,988 downwards.
TTCTTCAAAAAAAAATTATTTTTTTTTATGGAATTTCATCTTTGATACTTTATTTATTTCAAGTCTTATTTTTATTCTTTGCGCAATGAAAACGATTTAAGAATATTTGGGACAGACGATATTTTTCAATGAAACGAGAATGAACAAGATCGCGCGAGCAGTGATATTTTTTCTGGTTCTTTCGCTCTGAATTAATTTCTCATTTCTAAATTTTGTACACTTTTAGTTGTAAGTTGTGGCAACTGTGCGAGATCAAGAGATAAAATTGAATCACAAATTAATATCTTTAGAACAATTTTTTGCGACATCTTTTATTTTGTTTTACTTCGCTGTTTCCTGTTTTCAATATTTATTATTTTAATAAATGTGTTTTCCTTCTCATCACACGCAACAGCACCACAAAGTATTAGACTTAAAAATGTTAGGTAAGTCAGTATAAATTTTCAGTAAATTTTAAGTATTATTTAAAGAATAATGCCGTTATTTAAAGAATAATGCCGTTATTTAAAGAATAATGCCTTTATTGAAAGAATAATAATGTTTATTAATCCAAACTGGAACTTTTTCAAACATTAAAAAATTCGTTGTAATAATGACAGGAGAAGATTGCAAAATTTCACGATGTCGCATACCGGAGGCAAGAGTGCCACAAGTAAAAAAATATTGTTTTGTTGACTATGAGTGCTAGAGCACTCGCCGTAAATCGAAATTTTAATTAATTGAGTTGAACATGAAAAGAACTTAAGAAAGGGAATTCCAGATCTTCCTATAAATCGTCTTTTGTAGTAGTAACCTTAGTATCACCTTTCGTCATTTTGTAGCTTTGTCATACAGCAATTGTGCGATGTATGTGAAATGTATTACATGAATGGATATGCATGTGTAGGATTTGCGTCCAAAGTAAGTTGTAGAAAATATAAAGATGGCGAAAGATGTTAAAATAAATTTTTATTCTACAAAAAAAAAGTCATTATATATTTTGATTATCTCTTCAATCTAGAGTAAACCAATTCAAACCGAGTAAGGTCGGGTATTTTGCTAGTTCAAGAATAAAATACATACGTATATTAAATTTCAAATACCGTCGGCTTAGCAAACATTCGTTACCTGATATTGTTTCAGACACTAAATGCTTATTTCCATGATGGAAAATACATTTTCATACTTTAATTTGTTTAAAGGATCTATTAAAATATTTTCTTAATTCTTATTTTTTACCTAAAAACTAAGTCTGTATTTTAGAGAGTTGTACAGTTAAAAAATTGTCAGTTAATAAGTTAAACCGAGTGTATGAATATGTGTATGCAAACATATTGTAGAAGCTTAATATCGTATGAACACTCTTCTCATCGGAAATTCTTGGCGTGGAGTGAAAGTTTGAGCGGAGTGCCAGCTCAGATGTCGACCTTGTCATATGACCGTGGTTCTAAACTACAGTGTTATCCTCAGATCTTTCCCTTCGGAGTTGACCCCAGACCGTCACCAATAGCCCGTTGTGCTGCTCTAGTGCAATGTATATCCTGTCTACCCATCAAAATTTGTGAACTTTCAATAGTTCATTAATCAATTATTTTAGGTAACACAACTATTCCAAACCTTTATACAGTGAGCATCTACTTAATGATTATTTCTAAATAACACTATTTTACGAAACTTTGAACTCTGAGTATTAAATATAAAATACCCAATTATCAAAACTATATTTTATAGATTTTTGTTGACACCAATCACTCGTCGATTGAAATTAATTAATTTCAAAATATACTGTCCCATCAGTTCTCCCTTCAGTTCGGAAATTACTTAGTGACAAATTTTAAGATAAGAGTACACAGCGCATTCTACAGCAATGATAATAAGCCCATAAGGGCTGTTAACTTCCGCTTCCCTATTCTATGATGTACTAAAACTATACTAGTATTATATAGTATTTTTGTTTTTCGATTATAGTAAATTCGATTGAGATCTAAAATACCATATTTTTTACGTTACAGTGAAATACAAAACCCCTATTTTTAAGCATAGGTAAGGGGTAATAAGGTAAGGTGGTTAAGTATAAACAAAGTTTGGTTGGTTGATTTGAGGTTTGTTTTATGGCTCAAGGGTCATATTTGGCAAGACACAAGACATACAATATCAGATAATAGATATACTCACAATGAAAGTTCTTTGTGACACAGAAGAGAGAAAGAAATACACCCAGGGAAGATTGCACCTGACAGGAATTGAACCTGTGCCGCCTACATTGGTTGCTACTAAGGTTGCTAGCGCAGTGGCCATACCCACTGAGCCACGACAGTCCCAAGTATAGATAAGGTGTAATAAGGTAAGGTCGTTAAGTATAGGTAAGGTGTAATAAGGTAAGGTCGTTAAGTATAGGTAAGGTGGTTAAGTATAGGTAAGGTGTAATAAGGCGAGGTCGTTAAGTATAGGTAAGGTGGTTAAGTATAGGTAAGATGATTAAGTATAGGTAAGGTGGTTAAGTATAGGTAAGGTGTAATTAGGTAAGTTGTAATTAGGTAAGGTGGTTAAGTATAGGTAAGGTGTAATTAGGTAAGTTGTAATTAGGTAAGGTGGTTAAGTATTGGTAAGGTGTAATAAGGTAAGGTGGTACATTCATCAAAATCCAAGTCATTTAGTTAGGGAAAACGAAATACATATATGTTCGGAGGTGGTTGGTCGATTTGTTTTCGCTGTTAGAAATTGTTCTGACCAATTTGTATATTTTTGGGGGGTTGTCCGCCCTAATGCAGATACTTCAACGATGGATCCATGAACCACGTTTTATCTATCGAAAAACTATTAAATTGCGAAACCTCACAATATTAGCATCATAAAAGTCTTTAAATAATGTAGTCTGTTTACACACATAAAGCAATAAACATTTAGTATTTACCAGCTTTAGTATTACTTCGCATATTTATCTGAATTCAAACATAATCTTTTCCCGACGATCCAAACAAATGATTTTGTTATGCGAGAAACAAAATAGATTCTTTACTTACGAGTTAAATAGCGAAAGTATGGATAAAAGAATATTCAATCTCTATGCTGATCAAGATTAAACTTGACAATCCATATTGATTTTCTGGTTCAACTCTTTACTTGTAAAAACTTTGCCTCAAAATGTTTTTAAGAGTACCCACTAACCAAAATTACGTGTCAATAAATAAAGTTAGGAACACCGAAGTAATTTTTCAAGTTGATACTTTTTAAACTTAATGACGCTTCAACATTAATTTGCAGATTTTGAGTTGAGAAAAGAAACATGAATGCATAAGAAAAATCATGGACTTACTTGAACCTGCAAATTAGTACATACAAGTACAAAAATAAAAATAAATTCATATGTAAACTTTAGAACGATGTTAAACATATTCAAAAACAGCAATGATGAATGATCAATCCGTAAAATAGTCTTGTTTTTCCATCAACTATACATTGATTGTAAACAGATGCTTAGCCATAGCAACGAAATCGAAAATATATTATACATATTTAATTTTGGTTCATGATAAAGTTCTACATAGATCCGTATTTTTTTAAAGGAGCTTCATTGTTTTGTCAATAATACAAGGTAATTGTTATTTAAAACGTATCTAGTATATTAACTGTTATACTAATCTAAAATAATTGCAAAATCAATATTTGTTAGAATTTTTCTATTTAGGGAATTTAAGTATACTACTGCTCGGAAAGTAAGCAACAATCGAAATAGAATAATTAAAAATAAAACAAAAATTACTCCATTGCTTTACATAAAATTTACAAAATAATTTTGTTTATTCAAAGTATACCAGACTAAAATATAAACTAGTTACAAGAAAAAATATGCGAATTGTGTCATGAACTTTTTATATCCAAACAGCATTAAAATATCTAATGTTAGCTTATATTTAATAGTGGTTTTAATATTCTCAAACTGAAATTAAGTTTTGATAATGATAATTTCTGTTTTAAATAACGTTGTGGTTTAATCTTACGGTAGTAATTACCAGTATTGCAAGGTGTCGAAAAGGAAATTATAAAACGTACTGTGGGATATTGTGACTTGCAATTCGTCTTGCTAACATGACCCATGTATGCTCTATTGGATTCAAATCTGGTGGTGGTCTTGCAGATCATTGCAAGTGAACAATTGATTCTTTAAATTCACTTATCATCCATCAACATGTAATCTATACTTAGAGCAGTGAAAATTGAACGAACAATGGATTCAGAATTCCATCTCTAGCTTAGTGTGGCCATCTTGCTATACTTATCTACTCTATCGAAACCCATCCTCCAGGACAGTATTTTTTCAAGGCATTTGTCTCATGAAATGGAGCAGATTAGTAAATTATTAAAGTTGGCTTCAGTATTTATAGTCCTAGAACCAAATCAATCGCGTAGCCAAAGGAGCACGTGAAAGTCAGAAATAGTTGGTCAGCTCACATAAAGTTCACCCACGTGAACTTGACGAAGCAGTTTTTTTAAGGTAGTCATTAAGGCGTCTTGTATTCTGACCATAGCCGTCATTTCAGTTTTCCCTTGGGGGTAACGTTATGTAGGTTGGTTGCTTTGGGGTGTTACGGGGTAAGGGCCATATTTGGACAAGCTGCACTCAGAAGACAGACAACACAATGAGGGAGGAAGAAAAACAAAAAAACAGAAGGGTAGGCGAGAGCAAAAATGAAACATAGGAAAATAGCTACGTCAATCACAAGACAAACCACACAATGAGGTAGGAAGAAAAAGCAAATAGAAGCAGAAGTGTAGGCGAAGTAAAAATGAAAGGTAGGAAAGTAGCTGCGCCAATCACAAGACAGACAACACAATGAAGGAGGAAGAAAAAGCAGAAGAGTAAGCGAGGGTAAAAATGAAAGGTAGGAAGGTAGCTGTGCCAGCCAATCACAAACAGACTGCACTATGAGAGAGAAAGAAAAAGCAAAAAACAGAAGGGTAGACGAGGGTAAAAATGAAAGGTAGGAAGGTAGCTTGCCAATCATAAACAGACAACACAATGAGGGAGGAAGAAAAAGCAAAAAAAAAAACAGAAGGTAGGCGGGGGTAAGAAAGAAAGATAGGAAAAATCACTTGGGTACCTCAGAGTTGTTGATGCACGTACACACCTAAAGATGTGCCCTTGGGGGCTCCTTTAACATGATTTTCCAGCTCCCCGACATATATTTTACTTATTCTACAAGATCGTAGTGCAAATGTACGTGCTGTCAATACGACATAGGTACAACCAAATGAAAAAGCTTACGCAATTGATATCAAAAGAAAGAATTTTAATTCCAACTAACAAAAAAATGTATTTTTTACGGTTGGTAAAGCCACTCGAGTAGAAAAGGGTAACGTCTTGGTTTCATTTTAGCAAAGTCATCAACTATCTGGTCAAGAGAGATTTTCTTAATCGCTTCCCGCTGCCCAGAGCTAAGATCATTAAAGAGCCGAGTCGATCATCGGAAGTTGTTGACCGGAGGTAGTTCTTCACCCTCTTTAGAACAGAAAAAAAATATTTCGTTAGAAGCAGTGGGGTTCGGTAATGGGAGAAACATTTTCCGATCGGAACACACAGTTAGCCCCAACAAATCTCGTCTTTTATTGCTGGAGCGGTTATAAAAGTGGAATACTTCAATATTAAAAGTAACATTCTCATATTTTTTGTTCTTTAGTAGTAGTACTCAAAAGTTCTAAGCTCAGGAGCGTGGTAATTGCCCTACCATGTGCCCTCCCTAAATGGCGTCTCTGATTTTGGCACAGAAACGGTAGTCTGCCACTAATGTAATCTTTGAGCGCCCAAATCCAGGTCTTTTGGAAATTGTTAGATCTTTTTGTTAATGATTCCAAAGTGGGTGCACGATGTTACGATGACATTAAGTTGTCTCGTCACGTCAGTTCGTCCTGCACTGGCATCCAGCATTTTCACAATCCTACAACATATCTTTGCATTCAAATGATTCCTTTTGCTTATTGCCTTCTGCTTATCACAATTTGGCATCTCACATTTTATTCCCCTCTGAATTCGCCATTTAAGAACCAGTGATAATGAATTATATTTAAAGTACTCTGTAACTGCAACTCTGTAAGCGAATTGTTACAGAGGGATTGCTATTTGTTTTTTCTCATAATTCTAATCAGCATGAAATTTGATACGATGTATAAAAATTGTACGCTTTATTTCTAGTTACATTTGATCCGACAGTGTTTCCCATTTCCTACTTATTTTTTAGCAGTAATGTATACAGAATATTAATAAAAATGTTTTTGAAAGGATGTACATAATATCAGTATTAAAATTAGACAATTATCAAAATGACGGAAAATAGCATTTATCAAATCAATCAATTGAAAATGAAACTTAATGAAAAATGTAAGCTACTTTGTTCTTAATTCATATTTTGTAGCAATCTCTTCACATGTAGTATGTTGTGAACTAGTAAAATCATTCATTAAAAACATGTGCGTTCTTCACTGAAATGAAGAAAGGAATAAAATAGACTTCATAACCAGTGCATAAGGAATTTTATATCAAAATTACTAGAGAGCTGATTTCAAGAACTTTTGAACACGCATTTATGTAATAATTCTATAGTGCAATAAATCTATTTCACCCGTCATAATCTAAATGATTCTTCGTGAACTTTTTTTAAGCTGCCGGTATTATTTTAAATCTAAAATGGAGACGTAGAAAGTTGCGCTGTTAAGGATATACAGTGAAACCACGCTTTAACGTATTTCAAGGGACCGGGAAGAAATAACGTTATATGCGGGATAACGCTAAATCGGGGTCGAAGGAAAACAAAACAATAGAACATGAAATAAAAACCAAAAATTAAGTAAAATACCTTTTATTTCTTCCTTTACAGTTGTTTATTAATTAAAGAAATCTGGCATTTTGGTTTGCGTTTTGCTTTTACTAGCTAAGTCATTACATCTTTCTCCACAGATATGAGGTTTGGTAAGTTTTTTAGTATATCTAATTTACGATTTCACGCATTTGAAGAAGATATTCATTACGAACACAATAAGGACTAATTGAGGTTTTTTTTTCTTAAAGATCGTAAAATATAGAATTAAATTTTCAACGGATTTGAAATCTGCGAAACATTTTACACCTGATCGATACCTTAGGAAGTCCGAATATTATGCGAATTTGCGACATGCCCTTGTCATTTTGGGTGGGGTGGAATTAATTCTTTAAATTGTTTTTTTTTAATGTTTTAGTATCCGTAAAGGCTCGAAAAGAACTTTCCCGGGCAACGTCGTGCTGGCATGCTAGTATCTGACCATTTTAAGAAAATCGCTTCGAGTTCTCCCAGCTGAAAAAACGTTTAATGCGGGAAATTTTTCGAAGTGATAACGGGAATTTTTAACTTTGCAGGTATAGGAAATTATTTGTGTCACATGAAAAATGACGTTATATGTGGGAAATCGTTAAATTCGGGTTACTTTAAATCGGGGTTTCACTGTATGTGTCGATTTTCTTATGTGTCATATTAACTTTATACATTCCCCCTTTTTTCTGTGTTTCAACATGCGATTTCAATCTATTTTATCTTATATAACCGACGACTTTCTCTTGGTCTACCTCTTCAAAATTTCTGCAAAATATCCTATCCCCCGGCTGTGCAGTTTATGCAGCGCCATCTATGAATCGTTCAGTGTATTATACCATGTACTCATTGAATGTAAAAATTTTGAATGTAAGTGTTTCGTCAAAATAATGTGTACTTTTAAAACAATCACGAAATCACCTTATGATAAGAGGCTTAAATTATATCGGAAAAATAATTTTATGTTTTCATTTCATTTGTGATTAAATTTCAAATAATTTTAATTTACGCAACCTGTCAAATAAAATCTGTAACTTAACGTACCATGGTTAACACGAACAGTAAAAACCGTTCGATTTGTATCACAATGTGCTAAAATTAAACATGATAAAACCATACATTTGCCTTAGTCAGTTTAAGAGAAGCGTTATATGGTTTTCATAACTTTAAATTCACCTCTATCGCTTTGATTTCGGATAAAGCAAGATATTATGGATTGCGTTCGAGCACCAGTTCCATCGGCTTTACAAATATTGGAGGACGATAATAAAATAAGATTATTTCATATGTATTTCACTTTTAGAAAAGTGACATAACTCTAAAATAAATTCTACAAGAGGTCAAAAAGAGTAAAAATTCTTAATCATATTTTATTTTTCAATTTGGAACTTCTTCATATGTATTGAAAATGTGTGATATATTTCTTCAATTTATTTCCCATTGGTTTTTGAGTTTAACAGAACCCGCTTAAGAATCAAATTTCCTCTTTGGGTTTCGACGTTTCCATCGAGATGCGATATCTTTGAAATAAATGGAGTTAAAAGCACTTTTTCTATTCTTCCTCAACAACTCTCGATAAAGCTGATGCATAACCTAAAAATCAGACTCAATTCTCTATAAATAGCGTTTCTTTTAAAAGCCAAAAAGATAACGCTAGCATCCTGTGTTCACTAAACATGTGGTTCTGCTGTGGATGTAAAAAAAACACGTTCTCGGCTGTTTGAAATTAAACCTGCTGTAAGGAACGACACGTCCGACATTTCGTGAATTTGTACTCCTACATAGAACATTCAACTATTATCTTTCTATTAAATACGCTATGTGAAAATCTAGACTCGTAAATCAAAGTGCTTCTTGAAATCCCAACGTTAGTATCTCAAAGGTTAAGGGCATGTTTTCTTCATCTGAGGCTCTAGACAATGCTGGGAATCTGAGAGCTGTGTTCATATGGAATTGTCAGATAAATAAGAGCAATTTTCCACATCCCTTCACAATCCCCATGATTGTAAATTCAGAAACTTCCAACTGTGCTGTTTTTGAGGATAGGAAAGATGTGTATATCAGACACTCTTGAGGAAAGGAAGAAAGGTATTTTTCTCCCCATTCACCAAGAAACTATATATGCAGTTTGTGTGTGTATTGTTTCCTTTATAACGGGTTTCGGAAAAGAACCTTAAAAGAGAAATACCTTTCGGAGCATTCCCAAAGCTCCTGTAGGAAAAGTGGATGTAATTGAGAACTAAAAATACTGAGGGAATGTAAAAAGACGTAAATAATTGTGGAATTTTTCAACTGTGCGTAAGACGTGAACAATTCCAGAAAAGTGTTGTAACAAGCAGAAGATTTAAGAACTGAACAAAGTAATTTTTCATGTAATAGACTTTTCTTAGATTTACTGATTTTTCAATCTGAAAAATTTCACAATAGTAGTAACCTTTTTGTAGCTTCGTTACACCCAAAGGAATTTGTTTAACTGAATATTTCTAGTTTTTTTCTGGTGTCTCCACTCTCTTTATCTCACTCTTCAACTTTAGTAAAAAACATTAATTCAACTATAGTTTGCCTGAAACATTTCTTTAGGGGCCAGAGGTGAATCCAACATAATTTTAAAGGAAGATCAGAGTTATGTGATCGAAAGTAATATCTACTTTAAAGGCTGTGGGAGATTTGTTAATTTTAGTAACAGAAAGTATATCTACATGAAACTGAAACAAACCATCACTCTTTAACCTCACAGTAGAAAAAAATGAAAACTTACTATTCAAGAGGGTTTGGTTTCATCTGTCCTTTATGATCATTTTCTACTCTTCATGGAATAACATCAAAAATTCATCTGCTTAAAATTTGCATGGGGTAATCATGTCAAATTTCCCTCAAAAAACATATTTCAATGGAATGATAACACCCAATTCAGTCCGGAATTTCGAACTTAAAATTTAGTATCGGATACCATGTTTGGAGTCATTTAGTCCTGCCATTATAAGGAACAATAAGTAAGGTTTTATGCTAACATGTTAAATTTGTTTCCCGATTTTAATTCATATCTTCATCTGATTTCTATTACATAATAAACAAAATTTACTTTATATTCCTTTTATTATTTTTAGTGGCAATACGAAATATGAAAATAGTATTCAAAAAAATATGAAACCTTCGAACATTTCAATTTAAATTGTTTCAAAAGAAGTTTTTATGATTACGCAAACCTTCAATTCCTTTCGATATAAATTTGCTATTTCTCTTTTCAAGTAATTCAATTCAATTTAGTATAGCGAAATAATTAGTTGGAGGAAATATGAAAAATATGAACGTACCTAAGTTTCAAATAACACTCGACAGACTTCTGGTAATTACTTCTGTGTATACCCTAGTTTTAACAAGTCAGATATTATAGACTTTCACTTTTTTTGAAAACACAATATTATGAGTGGGCATTCCATTCATCCTTTCTAGTTACGAAACTTGGGGAATAAAATAGTGTAGGTCTTCAGTTTTGAAAATATATTCCGACAGCTGTCATTTGGAAAGAAGTACAGGCACCGGTGAAACCAAATTGAGAAGCCTTACACATTGCTAACAACGATACTTTAGAAGAATCCTATACACAAGGGAAGATAAAATATTTTCTTTGCAAGTTTATGAGAGAGAGAGATTGGCTAGGATTTCATTCTAGTGAATTCCTTGTTTCGAAAGAGTTGTGAAGAGACTTTTTATACACACAATAAGAAAAAAATACTTCATGTACACACATGGAAGACTTTAATTGCGTTAGTTAATGTTAAAAGTGAACTCACGGATTTTTCCTCTTTCCTTCGCTACTTTACACGAAAAAATAAATAGAAGAATCCGGTGGAGTATGATAACGAACGAGTTATTTACAGATAAGATTACAAGAATTGACTGAAAAAAAGAACTTTTCTGAGAAAGTTAATCAAGCGGACACTCTAACAATAGATCGATTCAGCTTTTTCTAGAGGTGAAGATGGAAAAGAATCGAATATCTTTAGTGTCTTTCTCGAATCCCTTATTTCTTTTTTTTTCTGGAATTTCAACTCTCAAAAATGCAGAACTTATTTAGCAACGAGCTGCTCTCGTTGAGTGTTTGTTTCGATTCCGAAGTTTAAACTTCGCCCCCGTTATGCTTTAAAAATCTTCCTTTTCTCTGAAAAGTGCCCCTAGTTCTTCCTAGAAATCTTCCTGGAGCAATTATTTGCTCAACAGGAGTGTCGGTTAGAAAATGTAGGGGCACTTTTTAATTTTCTAACGCTTTCCTGGTGTTTTTTCACGCACCTTATGAATAAACTGTGCAGGGTCTTCACCATTTAGGATTGAATGAACAATGGAAAGAGAAGGAACAGTGGAATAACAATTATTATAAATATTCCAACGATTCTACAGTTTACTTGGAAAAGATGGTACCTTTCATTTTTCATGATGTACTCTTTAAAACTGGCCCTCCTCTAAAATGCCAGAATATTTCCCTGAAAATGTCAAAATTTGACAAATGATAACACTTTTACAAACTATTCAAATTCTTTTTTTTAATTGCTCTATTTAGCGTCTTATTGGTTGCCATTGTCCAGAAAGATTGAGTTCTAAAACAGCTCTTTTAACTAGATGAAATTTCTCACATGTTTTTAAATTTTACTTACTAAAAATGCTGATTATTTTATAAATGTACTTGAAAACAAAGATCAAAACTCATAAAACAAAAACTGGATTTATCTAAGTCCACAAAATCTTATGGAAACCTGATAACTGGATGAACCCGATCCATTTCCAGATATTTTTAATGATTACTAATTGTTTCATTAGTTCCCAAGCGAAATAACTGATTCAACCACTAAGTTTAGATGTCAATGAACTAAGAATGTTTCAGCTCATTACAGTCATGTCGATGCACTCCATCATTGATCAATAAAGAACAATTTCAATTTCAGAATTCTTTCATATCAATAATGAGATAAAACTATTGTATTTTATAATACCTTTTATTCAGCTTCTTATATCTTTTATAACCTTCATCCTAGTTTGGTAAACACTTTTTTTAAATTAACTCAAATATAATATTTTGCCTTAGAAAATATCGATTTACTGACCTGTGTGCAGTGGAAAGTACATACAATAGTCTTATTTAATTAATTATACTATAACTATACTTCAATATATTAAATTACTGTGTTTTTGATAATGACTGGTTTATTAAAGTCGTGAGTTATTTAAACTCAATCTCATGCAAACCCTACTTAGCGCTCTGGGTTCAAACCTTGGTCTTGGAATGAAAGTTTATAGAGGTTCGAAATTTACTTAAAGCCGTAGGTCTATGTTTAATTAATCCTCGTGTATCAAAAAATAACCATAGACCAAACTGTATAACTAAAACCAAACCGGAATCTACTTTTTTCAAATTTTCTTTCAGATGCAAGTAAAAGCAACTCGATTTCCCTTAAAATTACCCTTAAAATTTAAAAAGGTTTTAATATACTTCTTTACTGATTTTCTCTTTATTTATTACATAAATAAAAGTGAAGGCTCAACTCTCCTCTTTGTAAAGACTGAATCATTTCAAATACAACTTGATCATCTTCAGAGCGATACTTTGTTCGAGAAGATTTTCGTTCATTTCTTCTTTAAAAATACAGAAACCTTAAAAGATTACTGAACTTTTAGTCTGTCTTTAGAAAGTCAACTATTCCATACAGGGTTATTTTGATGATGTGCAAATATCAGAAATATAATAAATTACCAATTTTACCAAATAAATTCTAAATAATATTTTAGTGTTTCACTATACATATTGAGTTCAACGATACAGTGGGTTTCAAAACTTCGTGCACAAACGCTAAGGGGAGATGAGTACACAAACTTCGCAGAAGGTTGTATGTCTACAAACGCCACCTGGGTTTGCTAAAGGGTGCTATTTGTCTTGTGGTAGAAAAAGTAACGAAACGGATATAAGTAAACTATCAACTACTACTGGTATTCGTTCGCTCTTCACTTAAATACGGTTTATTTGAGCTTCAGAACTACATTATAGGGCTAATGCTACATGTATGAGCACATTGCTTTAACCATCCAAGTGAATTTGACGAGATATCTCGTCCATCAAGATCTGACAAATTTTGCTACTGACGAGCTATCTCGTCCATCAAGATCTGACAAATTTTGCAACTGACGAGCTAACTCGTCATCAAGATATTACAGATTTTTGGATGTCTACATCAAGATCTGTTCAGTTTTCTTGTATGACGATATCTCGTCCATAAAGATATGTTTAGTTTTCTTGTAGTGACGATATCTCGCCCATAAAGATTTGTTCATATTTCTTGTAATGGTGATATCGCGCCAATAAAGATCTGTTCAGTTTTTCTAATGACGAGACACCTCTTCTAGACAACCTCATGATACAAGGCAATGAGAAGTTTGGGAAATATAGAAATCCAAGCAGAAAAGAAAATGTGAGTGAACGCTAAATTACCGAATAGCGTCAAAAAACCAACGTCAGACGTCAAAAAATACCGAATCGCGTTCAATAAACGAATGTGTGTGTGAATTGTTTGCCATGACTTGTATCTGAAATTAGATTTAACACTAGTAAGAAGAATAAATATAAAATTGAGTATCATATTTTGACTAATTTCATTAGATTTGGAGATAATGTACTCTCCTATCGATTAGCATTACATATCGGTTTAAATAAGGTATAATGTGACTAAAACGACACTGACATCATAAGATTTAAGAAACGTTTGCCCAGAAGCTATAAGCAGATTTGCTAGTTCTTAAAAAAACATATGCACGAGTAGTGTCTGTCAATTCGTGAATACTGAGATGGTCTAGCATGCGGGACAGCTAAGGGAAACGGCCGGCGAGTCGTTGTGAGATTGTATCTTGAACGCTACCCCGACATATGTGTGCCGAATCCCCAAACACTTCCGCGTTTACATTATGCTTTATGTGAAATCAGAACATTCCACATAAGAGACATGTGGCGTGGCTACAAGTGACAGTGAAAAGTCAAGATTTTTTTAACGTGTACTGCGTACCTTTGTGCCAGTGTCTGTGTGTGGTCGGAGCTTGGATCACTTACTGTTAAACTGTTTGTGTACAAATATATTCAAACTAAAATTTAGGTGTGATAAAAAAAAGCTGTTCATTCTTACTGTCTTTCCATTTCTGTACTCTGCCACATCCTGGTGGCGTTTGAGGACTTGCATCCTTTGAATATGGGTTAATTTTGTGTTGACTACCTCACCCTTTAAGTTCGTACCGAAAGTCTAACAACACGCATATACACTTGAATCCTATATGTCTCGTTTGAATTATAACTCTTAAAATCTCAAACCATAACTACGTAAATTTTAATTCAGAAGCAAGTACAGGGTGTCCTAAAAGTTTCCGTACTGACGATTCGTGAATTTATTATACATAAACAACAAACTTTAAAACATTTATTTTTATGCCAATGGTGAAAAGCACTTTTAACATAACGTAGGAAAAAAATTTGAACTTACATTTATAATAAATATTCAAAAGTTACGCCCTTTTCTTGGAGGCAAAGCTGAAATCGTTTGTGCAAATTTTTAGAAACGAGTTTCAAGATGCTGGGAGTGACTTTTTGTATCCTTCGAATTATGGCAATTTTCAGATCACCTATTGTTTGGTGATTATCTTCATTGACTTTGTTCTGTAAATATCCCCACAGAAAAAAGTCAGGGATGCTCAGATCAGGGGAACGAGGGGGCTAAAGGTTTCTTGAGATGAGTCGATCGCAATAATAAGATCGCAATACCATCGGCAATAATAAAGCCGCTTCTTATTATGCGGTGGCTTTAGAACCTGTAACATTTTTACACGATAAGCACGAAAATGCAAAGCTCTTAATTCTTTATGTATCGATCCCTGTGATGTGCCCATTTGTTGCGACAAACGCCTCACGGATTAATGAGGGATTGCAATATCCTCCGTTGAGTTTCTTGCACAAAGTCTAGTGAACAACTTTCTGTCTTCCACTCCTGTGTTTTGTGATCCATCGAACCTGTCTTACAAAATCGCCGAACGAATTTATAAAGCGTATCATTACTCGGTATTACATCATTTGGATATTTATGTCGCCAAAATTCTTTACGATCTTTCATATGATTTACATTCAAAATAAGCCTCAAACACCGCAATTATCTGAATGTGAGTGATAAACTTGTTTCACATACTCCCTAAAAAGTCAATCATTTGGCACATGAAAAGATAGGTAGTTGAATTAACGTCACACTTGAGAAACACAACTGGCTATTGACGACGAACTGGGATGAAACCAGAGGAATAAATTCGAAGGCACATGAAAGAGAAGGAAGTTGAATCAACGCCGCAATGGAGCAACATAACGGGCTGTTTGTGACGGTGCTGGATAAACCCGAAGGGAAAGATTCAAGGACAACACCGCGTAATTTTGAATCATGGTTGAATGACGAAAGCACATGAAAGAAAAAGCTATATTTTATTTTATAACACATTCAGTTTAATCAAAGCATTGAATGCGATCAATTAAATAAGTATATTTTATATATCTTCTGGATAAAAAGATGATTTTAAACTGGAAAAAGGGTAACATTCTAAAGAAAGTCAACTTTCATTGGAATTGTCTTTTTATAAATTGTGTGTAGAGTATATAGAATCCATAATTTATAGTAAAAAAGTAAAAAGTACGGGCAAAACTATCTTCCTGATAGTTTAACTCTACCTTGGAAGATCAAGAGACAATGTTCAGGTTGCAAATTTTTGATTGCGCATTTATTTTTAAAAGCGTACAAGGAATACTTTCCATTTATTTTAAGCTTCATAATGTATTGGCGTAGGAATGTAGGTAGTCGAATTAACGTCTCACTGGAATAATTAAACAGACCACAGGCGACGGTCTGGGATCAACGCCGAATTGAAAAATCTAATGACAGAACCTCGTAATTTTGAACCCGATCAGATTTCAAGTTTTGACATTTAGGCAATTTTGTGAAACATTTTCGTTGCCTTGAAGTGAATTGTAGACAACTCAAAATCAGCGAATTTTGATATAGACTGCTTCTTTTTCATCCAATGTTTGAACTGTGCTGCCATCTATTGGCCTTTATCAGAAAATCTGACTAACCAAAAAATCACTTTTAATCACAATTTTTAGATCAGTTAAGATCTAAAATGATGAGTTCAAACAAGGTGTAGATTTTGGCAAACTATGGTTCTAGAAATGCAGCTCTTGTTAGAACATATATTGACTGAAAAACCTAGTATCTTTTGCCAGGGTCAGCCCCTTTTAACATTATTTTCAAAAGGATATATAATCAGTATTATCAAAAGGATGTATAACTCATGTAAAATGTGTATAAAATGTAGTTTCAGAAATTTCGTCACGGGGTTGACCAGATTAGTCCGGTTTCCTTTGACGGGTTCACTCCATTTTTCCGTGGGTGAGTAGTAAACCCTTTAACATGACTAAAGTCGGGAGGTGAGGAGGTCGCCTGCGGTGACCAACCAACCTCTAATGAAGGGCTGGATTCATGGATAAAGTTGACTAGGGGTGGCCAGCTACTCTGTTTTTTGCAGCCACATTTCAGGAAGGAATATTTGAAAGAGACATTTTTTTCTTATCTTTAATAACTAGAAAAACAGTGAAAAACTGAAAAACTAGTTCATTTTTTTTTTAAGTTTAACCACAGATCCCCCTTTTACGGTCAGCTGTTGGAGCGACTGAAACTTCAAGAAGATGAAGGATTGAAACAGGTAAAACATAATGGTTGTTCAACAATTGAGTTTCGGAAACAGGTTCCGGAACAAAAATATCCTAAACCAAAGAGTGTGCGCTGAGACTAATCTCAGTTTTCGCTTGTGATTAGAACTGTTGTGAGTCTGTATTCAACAATTAAATTTGTTAAAAATAAGCATCGGTCTGTTTTAACTCATCTGAATGTAACTGAGCTTGTGGAAACTGCCCTAACAAGTCACCAATCAAACTTTAGGCAGTTAACTGCTAAGGGCAACAAGCATCCACAAGCAAATCTAATTTTTAAAGATTTTCTATACACAATTGTTTTATAGAATCAACACTATTTTTCGAACAACATTTTTATTTTAATGTTTTAGAATAACGTTGTAACTTTCATGTTTTTAAATAACTTTGTAACAAGAAATGAAATAAAACACACATTGGACAAACTCTTTTTAACATTTATCAGTTTTAGTTTACTAATAATTTTCTAACAAGAAATTAAATAAAATAATTACTTTTGGACATTGATCAGTATTAGTTTATCATATTTCATACATACTTTTTATTTGCATAAGAGCCATATCACTCGTCTGAGAGAGTCGCGCTAAGGCCACCATTGCTATATTAGTTTCAGTGTATAGCGAGTTCTTTTTGCTTCCTTTAGATGTTCGACTAAAGGAAAACGAAGTATGACGACTGATATTTTCCCTTTGGGATTGATCCCGGACTGTCGGCAATCAATCCCCTTATCAATCCCCTTATCCGAGAGAATCAATCCCCTTATCCGAGGGCAACACCTCGTAATTTTGAACCACGGTCAGATGACGAAGCAACACCTGATCTGGCTTTCCACTCTCCAAACTTCCACACCAACCCAACGTGAGGACTTTCGGCCAAGACAGATTTAAGGTGCACCAGCCGCCTCTACGCCATGAGCTTACAAACATCCATACTCGGACCCGGATTCGAACCAGGAACCTTCCGATCTAGAGGCTAACACCTTAACCACTATGCCGGTAAGAGAAAGATGAAAATAATTTCCCCTTTCTTTTGTTTCTTCTCAAATTTTCAAAGGAGTAGCATTTTTAAGAGTACAAAAAAGCTTTCTTAAATAAAAAATTGTTATGCTATTGGAATGAGAGCAGAATCAATCTTTAAAATACATTGAAATTATTTTCAAAAATATTTAAATATAAATACACCATTGCTGCCTAAAGCAAGAGGAGCTTTTGTAGCAATCTATGCTCGTTAGCTTTTATCAATACATATGAAAAAGCTTTCGTTGAGAAAACAATCTTATAAACATAATAAGGGATTTTCAATTTATTTGAAACAGGCTTCGCAAATCACTCGAAAGTATAATGGGTTTTTTTTTGGAAAAAAGTCGAAATTTCGTTGTCTAAAATCTGCAGTAACAGAAAAACAATATTATAGTGCTTTTGTATTACCACATGTGAGAAGCACATGATACCCTTACAGTTTGCAACAGTCTTCATCTATTTTACATGGACTCATGATGAACCTTCTAGAGCCATATATAGCTATATAGAAATGGTCTAGATCCAAAACAAAAAGTAATGTCATATGAAATTATTCTTTTGATATATATTTAGTTTATCCCAGTCCTTCATATAATTACGTCTTGACACAATTAGAGTTAGTAATTGTATGTTTCTCAAACTGGGTTTCCATGGAAACCCTGACCTACAGACCAACCTCCAAAAACCTCGAGTTTCGAGAAAAAAAATACATTTTTTTCGGAATCAGAATGTCAAATTTCCTGAAGAATTTAACTGATAAGTCTTTAGTCAATAAATTACAGTATCAGATTTCACAAATAATAAATTTGCGAAATAATATTTGATAACTGTGAAACTGTTTCAAACGAAATATATAAAATCTCTTACTTTTTCATCATCGAGGATTCAAACGGAATCTAGAATATAAGTTGATATTAGTATTAAACAGTGAGATCTCTCTATATTAACATTCAAAAGAGCATCTCGTATGTTCATCATTTCCATATACGAGCTTTCTCAAAATACCTAACTTGAAACAGTCAGAGAGAGCTTTCCAGAAAGTCATCTCACCTTTGAATTTTGCATTCTTTGTTCCGCAGCGTAAACCGACGTTACTCGTTTCATTCGGTTGTCAAACACATTCATTCCGTCTATCGTTCACTTCAATTCTCAAACTATGTCCAAATTAGTAGACTCCCTCCAGGAATATTATGAGCTTACTTCCTGAACCCTTGGGGTTGAGGAATGACTTCAAAGCAACAACTTTAAGTACAAAATTACTTTAGTTAACTCTATGAAAATATTTATTAAGCCTCGATAAATTATACAAAGCACGTTAACAATTAAACCTTAGTCAACCTATGCAGAAAGAAAACTTTCGCCTAGCAGTAATTTTCCCAAAACTGCGGTGGTGGGGTTGTTTCATAAATTAAATGCAAACTAGTGTTTTAAAATTGATAAATATTACTAAATTGTGTTTTTTTAAATGGATTCTGTCTATCCATTGGTTAAGTTTTAAAGAACATTAAAAAGTACAATTCGAGTGGGAATCATTTACTGCAACTCTAGCTATAATGCACAAATTGAAGTTTTGGCGAGAACTTATCACTGTGTGTGTGAATTTTAACCATGTATTACTAATTATTACTAATATAATTACTATATGCAACAATAACGAATTTAAACCATGTATTACTGCGGATATGTGGCTTGGGGGTACCCGTGGTTCTCAAAAGTAAACTCGAACCTGAAGTCCAAAAATAGCGGTTCTCCCAAACTTTATACAGATTACTATTAAAAAAAATAAAACTAGCCGCCTTACTTAACTAAATTATGTTATCTTACACCACAAAGTGTTTAAAAAATTACGTGCTCTACCTGATTGCTATGGATTTACTCTTCAATTGTCTCCATTATGCAGTTCCACGATAAAATAATTGGGAGAAAGATTCTACTCAATTTTTATTCTTAATAGCATTTTACCATTGTTAGTAATTAAAGTAATGATACCAACTCATTAATTATACCCGCTTAAAACCAATAATTATATCTACATGTTGCTTAAGACTTAGTCCATACCTTGGCATGTTGTCAAAGGCATTCTTCCACAGAAAAAGTAGATATTCTATTTTTATGAGAATTTTTATTAGTTTACCGATTTAATTTTTCACTTAAGCGACTTTTCAATAAACTTTAAATGTATTGGAAGGTTTAGGTATTTATGGATTGATTAAGACAGTAGTGAATGATATCAGGTATCAAGAAGATAAGTTTTTAAAATTAGTAAACTGAGTTTATTTGACATAAAGTTTAAATGTATTGGAAGGTTTAGGTATTTATGGAGTGATTAAGACAGTAGTGAATGATATCAGGTATCAAGAAGATAAGTTTTTAAAATTAGTAAACTGAGTTTATTTGACATAAAGTTTAAATGTAAAATTGGTAACGGTTCTTTTTCTCGAAACTAAAGGAAATTCAGCCTTTTTAAACGATGATTTAGCTTGATTAATAGCCAATTCTCTTGATCAGAGAAATTGTAGACTAAAGTTTAAAAAGACTTAAGTATAGACTAAAGCGGTATCGAAAAGCCCAGCCCAGTAATAAATTCAACATATAACTCAACGTAAAACTTGCATTTTGTGTAAAGATCGTAGTTCTCGCGTACTAATTCGTAAGGGTGTAAATTGTTTCAAAAATATCTTACAAAAATTTTACATTCAATTCTATCGACTTTCAATAAATTTCTCAAAACCTTAATTCATAATTACCTTAATCTCTTCGAGATTCCTTTTTCATAATTTAAAATCAGTCCCAAACTTCCTCCGCTTTGGATACGTATGAACTGAAAAAACTCAAATTCTATCGCCTTTAAAAAGATTATATCGTAATATCTAACAAAGACGAGGAAGTATATTTGAAACATTTAATGTTGGTGTTTTAAGCATTAAAAGAATTAGGGTGAAGAAACATTTATGAGAGCATATAATTAAAAAGACATTTTAGGGAGTTTTGGAGAATTGAGTCTCCAAAACAAGCTCTTTCAGTATAAAAAAAATGTAATATAAATAACCCAAAACAAGAAACTTCTTAGCATTTGCGAGAAGCTTTGAAAACTGACAATAAAACGCACCCACAAATAATAGTCCTAAATTAGTAATGTGAACAATAAAACTAGATTTCCAAACAGTATGAAATACGGATTTTGCCACCCTGTTCTTGAATCTTCCAGAATTGTGGACATATCAGCAATCACTTATACGGGCGATATTTCTAGAATTTATTTGCTATTAAACATCAACAGCTCATCTCAAAATCGATTTTACCCCCCGTCGGTAGACATGATCTAAAACCGATGCATGTCTTTCTTGTTATAGGAAAAGCCATTTGATGGATGATGAATTGAGACTCATATTTCAAAGCCATGTGCTTCCAACAAAATGGATTTTTGGATACTGTGCATACTTATGAGTGATTTACAAGCGACTGGAAATTTTTCATTCTTCACGAATTTTCTTCCTGTCATCTCACCGCTTTTCATGACCACAACAGAACGGACATCAATTGCACCATCTGTTGCTCTATGCTCCTGACCTCCATTGTTATAATAAATATGACACTTCTTTACGGCGTTAAACTAACAAGCTGTCCGACTTATGAGATATCACGGAAACCCATTATCAATTGTAGAGTTGTTTCGCCGATTTGTCAGTGTGCCACTTAAACACTAAATTCACTTTTACTAAGCTTTACTTTCTGTGGTTGATTAGTTGGGTTGTTGTTGCGCAAGGGCCATAATTCGCCGTGCTGTGCCAGACACAATAATAAGTAAAGGATCAACACAAAGAAAGTTTTATTGGCACAGAAGAGAGAAATGCAGCCAGGAAGGAATCAAACCTACTCAACCGACAACTAGCAGGTTGCTAGTGTAGTGGACACACACATTGAGATACAACTGGCCGTTTTATTTTTTGTGGATCCTCTAGCAAAGTCCTTTGCGCCTCAATCTGGCATTGAGTTTTCTTTTAAATGGTTAACTATGAAAATAACAAATTGGGGTAAGGAAGTGAACTGAAACATGTACCGTGATATGCTTTGAAACTCATGAAAATTGCAAACCAATTTAAATGCTTTAATTGAACTCTCATTGTGTTTGAAAGTATCATTTAGGTGTTCACTTTCTTATTTGCGTAGTTGGACAATTTCCCTTATTTTGTCTTATTATTAAACTTAGAGCAGAATTTTTATTTTTAAAATTAACTTTTCTGGTGGTTGTTTCGGAGAGGTATCTCGTCATTAGGAAAAGCCAATCAGATCTTGATGAACGAGATACCTCGTTATTGAAAGAAAACTGACCAGATCTTTATCTGGTCATCGTGAAAAAAACGGTAATATCTTGATGACGAGATATCTCGTCATTAGCGAAATTGGTGATAGCTTGATAGTCGAGATATCTCTTTGAAGCCACTTGGAGCATTACAGAATTGAAAATAATTTGGTTGTAGAGGTAGTTTAGACGGCTGAAGCTTCACAGCCAATGTACAGTCATGGGGAAAAACACCGAACACTGCCTCCTTTATTTCGAGTACTGTTCATACTAAAGCAAATTCAAAGTTATCATTCAATAGGAGAAATAACGTCATCATAAAATTCAAATCATTTTTTTTTCTAATGGCGGGCACATTTTGACCGAAGTCATTGGCCACTACAAGGCCGGAAGTGATGACCACTTGTGAAGGAGCACCCAGTGGGAGGGCCATCATTGCCCCTAACAATTACATCGTAATTTTGAACCATGTTCAGATGACGAAGCAACACCTAAGCTGGTATACGCTTACAAACATCCATGCCCGAACCCGGATTCGAACCGGGGACCTTCCGATCTAGAGGCTAACACCTTAAAAACTATACCGGTTGGTCGGCAAAATTCAAATCATAAACAATAGCATAAAAGGCGTCTTCACATATCAAATTTTATACAAACAATGAAATTTCCAATTGAAACACTATGTTTTTATGCTATAATAAGATTCTGCGTCGTTAAATAAGTCATAATATGAAATTTCAAGACTTTACAACCTTTATATCCCGAGATATTCAATCTTAAAGTTTGTGTGAATTTCAGGGATCATCTCGAAATAGAAAGTCGCTATTAGTAGATCAAGATTAATTGTAGTTTTAGCTACACGAATTTTAAATTTGAACACTATTTCAAACATATGTTTCAGTGATTCGAGAATTATTATATTCATTACCCAAATGCACATGATTTGAGGATTGTATTATTATGTTTACTATACAAGTGCAAACGATCTTTGAATTACTGTCCGAGGTTTGTTAGACATCTTTTAAACTTTTGGTTGCCCCCTAAAATCGCAATAATGAGGAATATTTAAAGTAAAGCTAAAACTAAATATCGGACTGAGCTGAAATTTTTCGTGATTATACTAGTTGCCCTTCTAAATTGATTCCCATCAAAAATAACAAGGTTAGAATTAATTATTTTTTCAAATATTAATTTAATAATTATTATGGCATACTAGAAGCTATTTTTTAAATAAAATATAAGAGGTATTTTGTTTGAGTTGTTTAACAGTAACATGGTACAAAATATCAGAGCTATAGAAATATTATTTAGGAAGATATGCATAAAGTCTAAGAAACTGATTAATCCCACCCACCCCCCATTAGAAGCTCTAATCTTTCTGTACTCATAATTTCGAAACGATTAGACTTGATGACAGGAAATTTGGTATATGAAGTTAAATTTTGATATAGATTCAAAATTTTGTGTATAAATAGGGGCCTCCCATTGGAAATTATGAAGCTGGGGCTCAATTTTTTATAAAGAATACCCTTTATGCAAATTTTATGCATTTGAATTTATAGAAGACGTTGGGTCTTTGAATTTTATCTACTGTTAAAAATGCTCGAATGAAGTGGGGTGGTTTGGTTTTTTTCCTCGACTGAACTTTACCAGTGCCGTAAAAAGTTCCTTCACTTCAATCGTCTTTTGAGGAGACTATTATTTTCTACGAGTAATTTCCGTCTACTTTGATGCCTCGTGCACGATTTTCCTATCAATTGATGGAATCTGGGTCTGATTTATTATATATAGAATTATTTGTGTTAGTCATAAAGTACAATCAGTCATATATCATCAATTTCAGGATGGACTGAATCCTACATTTATAAAACAAACGAATATGTAGGTGACAAAGCCAAATATATTTTTTCCTGGGTGAAAATATTCTGCTAGTTTAGGTTTATGGTGTAGATTCTGTCTCTTAGTTTAGGCGGTGTACCTCAACACATAGCTCTTCCTGAAAACAATTTTCCTGCCAAATGTATCTATCATCTTTTGTATCATACATATGTTTCTGTGGGTTCATATGTGTGTATTATCCTTTCAGACCTCAATTCAGGACATCAAAAAATTCATAAAAATACAAATACAAATATTGACGACCAGCTACAGGCTCAAGTCCAACAAGGCTGGTCCTTTGTTTATGAATTCCCCAATTCCCACTGACTATCCAATTGTGTCTTAAATTCGTACACTCCCTTTGAATTAACTATATTTTCAGGCAACGCGTTCCAACTGTCTATTACCCTATTAAAGTAGTAGTTTTTCCTTAAATCCCGATTAAAATGTGTCTGATTCAATTTATACCCATGGCCCTTTGTTCTGTTATCCCTATTGAAATTTAAGCCCTCTGTGTCCCCTTGTTTTACAAACTTGAAAAGCTGAATCAAATCCCCCCTCCTTCTTCTTCTTTCCAGTGTATACATGTTTAGCTTACTTAAACGTTCATTATAGTCGAAATTTGCTAGCCCCTTTATTATTTTTGTAGCTCTGTGCTGAACCCTTTTAATTGATTCTATGTCCTTTCTCATATATGGAGCCCAGAATATAGATATAGATATATATATATAGATATAGATATAGATATATATATATAGATATAGATATAGATATATATTTAAGTTATATTAATGTTGAGTTACGTGTTTATCGCCCGTCAAGATCAAAGTCCCTCTTTCAGGAATACTTTTCCACAACTTCTTGAGAGTAGAAAACAGAAGCTTTGAAAAACGATGGAAAGGCTGAAAGGTCTTTAATATATATATATATATATATATATATATATATATATATATATATATATATATATATATATATATATATATATATATATATATATATATATATATATATATATATATATATATATATATATATATATATATATATAGATAGATAGATAGATAGATAGATAGATAGATAGATAGATAGATATAGATATGTATATATATATACATATCTATATACAGGGTGGTCCCGAATTCATGGTACAAACTTTAATGGTAGGTACAGGACATTGTAACAATGATTTATTGTATAGGAATGTATAGTCGCAAGTGACGCGGTGAGGCGTAAACAGGGGAAATAAAAGGAAAGAGAAATGGAGTGATCGGTTGGTATCATTGCCGGTAGAGGGCAGTAGATGTCTAGCCGCTGTTGAACATGATGCATCGCAGTAGGGAAAAGCGCCATTCACAATTGTGCTGCCGTAGACGATGGGTGACTTTACGTATGCAGAAAAAGCAGACATGCATTACATGTACGGCCGTGCAAATGGTAACGGCAGAGCTGCGTTACGAATGTATCGCGCGGAGTATCCTGATCGACGAATGCCGGATCATAGAATTTTTCAACGGTTACATCGTCAACTTTGTGAAACAGGTGCGTTCGACGTCAACAGACATGGCGCTGGTCGAGTAAGAGCTGTACGCACTCCAAGGCTGGAAGAAAGCATCTTGAACATTGTGGCTGATAGACCCGAGTCAAGCACAAGAACTGTTGCGCGTGACGTAGGTGTGAGTCATCAGACTGTATGCAGAGTGTTAAACGAAAATCGCTTACACCCCTTCCATTTTCAGAAAGTACAAGCATTGAATCCGGCAGATTATCCTCGCCGCGTGAACTTCTGCCTGTGGGTGATGCAGCAATGTGCGTTGCAGCCGGATTTCGTAGATTATGTGCTATTTACAGATGAAGCGACATTTTCACGCGAGGGTGTCTTTAATGCGCACAATTCCCATGTGTGGGCAACCGATAATCCACATGCAACGCGTCGACATGCGTTTCAACAACGTTTCAGTATTAATGTGTGGGCTGGTATTGTGAACGACTTTTTGATTGGCCCATACTTACTACCCACGCGGCTCACTGGCGGAAGCTATCTTATTTTTCTGAAAGAAGTGTTACCACAACTGCTGCATGATGTTCCGATCGCCATTCGTAACCGCATGTGGTTTCAGCACGATGGGGCGCCAGCACACTTCAGCATTGATGTACGGAATTACCTGAATGCCACGTTTGGTACTCGATGGATTGGGCGTGGTGGACCAGTCCCTTGGCCACCCCGATCTCCCGATTTATCGAGCCTCGATTACTTTTTATGGGGACATCTAAAGCATCTTGTTTATGAGACTCCAGTTGACTCAGATGAGGATCTCGTCGCTCGCTTATCTGTAGCTGCTGCAGGTGTGCGTGAAATACCAGGCATCTTTGAACGTGTACGCCAATCGCTCCACCGACGCTGTCAAGCATGTATCGATACTGGTGGACGCAATTTTGAACAATTACTGTAAACATGACACTTGTCAACAACGCTTTCAATAAAATCTTTGTTTTTCCTTTCGGCCGTTATTTCCCCTGTTTTCGCCTCACCGCGTCACTTGCGACTATACATTCCTATACAATAAATCATTGTTACAATGTCCTGTACCTACCATTAAAGTTTGTACCATGAATTCGGGACCACCCTGTATATATATATATATATATATATATATATATAGATAGATAGATAGATAGATATATAGATATATATAGATAGATAGATAGATATATAGATATATATAGATAGATAGATATATATATATAGAGAGAGAGAGAGAGATATGCCTTTCTCTAACAATTATAATTTTTAATTCAGATTCAGAATACATTTCAGTTCCAAGGTTACCTAGATGTTATTTTTGTTGTTATCACTGTAGATATGCTGTATCAACGAATCCATTACGTCAGGGTCGACGACAAATTTTCACATCTAAAACTATCCTAGTTGAAACTTTTCTTAATATTTAAATAAGAAAAACATTGGAAAAATCACCAGAAAATAGTTTTGAGTTTAAAACTAGGGTCTAAAGAGGTTGTACTTTCATTAATATTCAAACACCGCATAAGAGCTTGAAGGGAAAATATTTTAAAGACATCTTTTGAGAATACAGAAACAAAATAGGCAAGTTTTGCTATTAGACAAGAATCAAATAAATAAAAGTCAATATAACTTCTAACAAATCATAGCTGCTAATATGCTTTCATTTTTGGGTTTATTATTTCAAAATATATTTTTAATCAAATAAGGAAAGGTATTTATCATCTACAGGTTACCAAGGTTTTAAACATGCGAAAATAGTTCTTAATCTAACTGTGCTGTTGGATCGAATTAACCTACCTTGGTAATTTGTTGCCTGATCAATTTATAACCTAGACCCCTACAGTTAATTTATTCCTGAAAAACATGGATATCTTCATTTGAAATCACTATGACTGCTGTGTAAATAATTTTTCACTACAGAAAACGAAGTTTAACCTGTAAGGATCTAATCGACTCATCGATATTAACCATAGAAATACAAGTAAATCAGTGAGAATGTTTGTTGAAGGAATATCTTTATATATGGAATTTATGGTTACGTGATTACTGAGTATATATTAGGAAATGCAAGTTACTCATTTACTAATCAAGTATATATTTCTTTTTCTTTTTATTTAATTTATTTGTTTATTTTTCTTCATCTTTAGTTTATTTTTGGTACTTTATCTTTCCACTTTCTGTTGGTCTCATTTGCTATTTTTTGCAAACATAACTTTATGAAACTTTCACCCGGACATTCTCGCTCAGAATGTTGGAGTGAAAATGGAAACCGAATTGAGTGGTCGTAGAGTTGTCTTTAACAATTTTACTCAATGTTCAACTAATCATCGGAAATAGATATAGTTTCATATCATATAGATACTAAAGATATACTAGGCGCCATTTATATGCAAATTGCTGCGAGGATAGATAAGAGCAGCAAAGTATATGATCTATATGCCTAACTTTGCATTAAAATTTATCTGCCAGCAAGAAATGCCTTTGTTGTGATATGCACGTTAATCCTTCTATCAGCGAAAACAAGCTATTCAAGAGAGTCCGCTTCCGAAAAAACTTGAATGATCAAAAACATGTAGCTGTTCAAGAATGTTCCAAATGTTCCTTAAGATTGAAATAACAAGTTGCGAAGGGTAAAACTGCAAATATGAATGTAACTAGATGTGGTAATTACTAACAGATCTGGCCAAAAAAAGAACCAAATATGCAAATCGTATATCTTACTTTCTTTTGCAAAGAACACGTTAACCTTTTGACTACGGCTATGGATATAACTAGCGCTATTCTTATAACTCTTAAAGTACAACTGTTGCACCAGCTTTGGTCTAAATTATTTCTTAGCACTATTCTTATAGTTTCAAGGCATAACTGATGTACTGTCCGTAGTCTAAATTCTTTCTTTGCGCGATCAAGGTACAACTGCTGTACCGGCTGTTGTCTAAAGGCTAAGAATTTAAAAAATGTTTTACAAAGGCAATTTATCATGCTTTTAAGTCATAAAATCTTCTTTTAACTTGTGAATGTTTTGAATTTGCGAAAGTTTGGCTTAAATTGATTGATTGCTGTTTTTATGGCACAAGGGCAAGGTTTCCATGCGTTTGGCTTAGAATTGTAGTAATTGTTTGAATTCAAAACGATGATGCAAGATATGTTCAAAACCATTAAAATGCATCTCTGATGTTTACAAATCATGTAAACAAATCTGCATAGAACAGGCAAAACGTCATTTTTTTGTATTAGTTTTAAACATTTAATTTCCCTGCACACAATAAATAAAATTATAACAATTTATTTTTTCAGATCAATGATAATTAGCTATTGTCAAAGTATTCATTTGACTTTGTACATTAGTTTTTCTAAAAACTCTCACAGTGATTTATGGTTCTAAGCGTATACCATAAAAAACAGAAAGCTACAACGAACTACGACGATAACTACAAAGAAAGAGAAAAACGTAGAAACCTATTTTAATCGAGAGCTTTAGACAATTTGTCATTCATAGCTTAATAAAATCGAAACGCGAACACTACACGCTAAGTGTCTCATTAGCCTTGGATTGGCAGATCAAAGCTAAGAAGAGCTAACGCCAGCTTTGCGTTTTCTGAATGTTAAATGGGCCATTTAAAAGCAAAGTAAAATAATAGAAACACTTAAGAATCTATCATATTTGTTTCGGAAAGCAACCATTTACACGAAACACGAAATAGGCATCACTCTGCGATCCCACAGATAACTTTCCTGAATGCATTTAGGTCAAATTAGTGCAGTTATTGGAGGCACTTACTTTGAAAGGTTTCCTATTAGTCACATTTTTAGGTAAATCGAAGCTAAATGTGGGTAGTTACATTCCGATTCATTAATACCGTTTCTAGATAAAATATGGAATAAATTTGCAATAAGTTTAGAAAAACCTGTTGAGGACTTAAGAAAACACTCATATTTTAGCTTTTACATTTGAAAATATTTTCTTTAAGCGTGCTTAAGATTTATCGTGAAAAACGAGCATTGTTTTTGTATATAGCTAAAAGTATATTTTTCATAGAATCTTTAAATCAAGTTGCCTGTTTAGTTAAAATTAAAAGGTATTTGATTAAAATCAAAGGCTGGATGATGGGAGCAAAATTTCTATTTAAAGACTACATTTCAGATGGAAATAAATCGTCTTGAAAATGATGAATTACCAACTTTTCCTAAAATCCCAGAGAATATAATGGACTTGTAGTAGAAAAAGACCGTAGAGTAACTAACCAAAATCAAAACAAACCAAAAAATATAATTTCTCCCAGATTATTTTTCTATATTTGAAGCGCAACAAAATCAGAATGTGTTATTAATGTTTTATATCTAAGAAAACCTACATTGTTACTGTATTTATAGAAATGTTTAAAGTGTATGTATACATTAGAAAACGCGAAAATCGACCAGAATATCAATTTTTTTTTTATTAATTCAAAATATTTTCCAATTTCTTAGCTTTCAATCGATGCCAAGATCTTCAAAAATTCGAAAAAATTTTTAGTTACAAGGGTTTTTGTTAGGTACTGTCACCATAAAAGCCATGTTTCTAAAACTTTAAACTCGATTTCTGAAGAACTACGTTTTTGCAATAGTAATGCTTTGTTCAAAACGTGATTACTCCTCAATGAATTCACATATTGTAACTATTTTTGCATCATTACGATCTATATAATACAGTGAATGTTTTAACCTCAATCAGAGTATTTAGTAAAGAAATTGATTTTTAAATGTTGATTTTTTTACTCTTCCTTAATTAAAAAATTGTAAAAAAAATAAACTATTATATTTGTAACAACTTGATGGAGTTCAAAACACGAAGAATAATATTAGGAATAATTTCCAACAGGA
Organism: Metellina segmentata; assembly: GCA_947359465.1. Taxonomy (NCBI): domain Eukaryota; kingdom Metazoa; phylum Arthropoda; class Arachnida; order Araneae; family Tetragnathidae; genus Metellina; species Metellina segmentata. The sequence goes on along the minus strand of OX375872.1, from coordinate 109,080,807 downwards.
ATCGTCTTTCTGAACAAATTTAAATTTGAGTTACCATGTTTCAGAAAACATGCTAATCTGCTAATATCTTAATTAGATAGTTAATTATTTGCACAATCTAATTTTTTATCCCTGAAATTATTTTAAGAATACACCAATTACCTGCGGTAAAAAAACTGAAAACTGACAAAATTTAAAAACATTTTTCTAGTGTATAAGTACACCTCAAATTATTTTCAAAAAAAAATATTTGCACTTTCAACTATGTCTGATTATACTAAAATTTTCGAAAGTTTAATGACATTTGATTGCAACAAAAAACGTCTTTTCAGCCAACGTTATTTTTATCCGAAATATACAGAAATATCAGAATGTGTAGTTACATTATTTTTTTCCCAATTCCTTATTTTATTCAAATACTATATTTAAAATATGAATATACCATTAATAGAAGTTTTTTTATGAAATATGATACAGAGTAACTAATTTTTGACGCAATCATATTTCTAACCAGTCAACAACTGTTCTTCCAAGAACATATTTTAAGAAATAAAGACATTAAAATCGCCAATTTTTCACCAGATCGCCCCCCCCCCGTCTTCTCACCTGCACCAAGGGATAAATTAGGGCACGGACATTAAACTTTAACTCCTCAAATATATGATAGCCCATTGTGTTTTACTTTAGTACGATGTTAATTAAAACTGCCGAAACTACCAAAATCCTCAAATATATCTTCTCTTCCTTTCAAATTTTATAGTTTTATTACAATTACAGTCACGGAAAAAAAACGAACCACCTCCTTAATTTCGAGCACTATTCATACTAGAGCAAATACAAAAGCATCATTCAATAGGGTATAACGTCCTCTACAAATTCAAATTTTTAAAAAATTGCATAATGGGACGTCTTTATATCAGATTTTGCACAAACAACGAAATTTCTAATGCAAACACCATGTTTGGGATGCCATAATCAGATTTTGCATCATTAAATTTGTCTAAATATGAAATTTCAAGACTTTACTACCTTTATATCCCGAGATATTCAATCTTAAAATTTGTGCGAATTTCAGGGATCATCTCGAAATAGAAAGTCACTATTAGTTAGATCGGGATTAATTGTAGTTTTAGCTACCCTAATTTCAAAATTGAACACTATTTCAAACATTTTTTTCAATGATTCGAGAATTATTATATTCTTTACGCAAATGCACATGATTTGAGTATTACATTATTATATTTATTATGCAAGAGGAAGCGATCCAAGAACTACTGTCAATAATGAGGAATATTTAACGTAACGGCTAAAACTTATTATCGTAATGAGCTGAAATTTTGTATGGCCATACTAAAAGTCCGACCAAAATATAAAAAATAAGGTTCAACTTCTTAATTTTTTCAAACACATTAATTTAATAGATATTATTACACACTAAAAACTATTTAAAAAATAAAATATTAGATGGGGGGGTTTTGGGTTGTTTAACAGTAACATGGTACAAAATATCAGAGCTATAGAAATCTTTTTTAGGAAGATATTCACAAAAGTGTAAAAACTGATTTAGTAGGAGCTCTAATATTTCGGTACTCATAACTTTGAAACGGTACGACCTAATGACATGAAGTTAGGTATCTTAGGTTAAATTTTTATATAAATTCAAAATTTTGTGTCGAAATAGTGGTTCCTATTGGAAACTATGAGGTTAGTGATCAATTTAATATGAAGGCGGCTCTTTTTGCACATTTTATGAAATTGAATTTATAGATGACGTTAGTCTTTGAATTTTCTCTATTGTTTAAATTGCTCAAATGAAGAAGGGTTGTCTGGGTTTTTTCCGTGACTTTAGATGCAATGAAAAGATTGAAATTCAGAAAAAAAACTTATATTACAATTCAACTTTACCAATTTTACTTGTCTTCCTAGCTCCTGGATCCCGGTACCACGGCAGCTATATAGGAGCCCTGCATAACTCTCATACACCTTAAAGCTACTTTGCAATGAAACTATAATAAGGTGAGGATTATTTTTCTCACAGTCCCGCTCTCTTTGTCTTCATTGTATTAAGGAATTGTTGTAATACTATTCACAAATACTTTGAAATAGAATTAAACTCAGCCTAAGGAGATATTTCTCTCCTTTCGATAAAAAGTATTGAATTTTTTTCTAATCGATATTCAGAAATGTTTATTAAACTGATAAAGCATTGCTTTTAATGTTGGGCAATTTTGTTTGCAATTGAGTTTTGCTGTCTTGAAAGAGTAATCATAATTCAGATATAGAACGATATAACATTTCCACACTTAATTCAATCAATCTTACATTTTCTTTCAAAAATAATTAACATTTGATTAATACTTAAAAACATGGCTTTCGTTTACATGTATTTTACAAATTGTATAGTCAGAGCTTTGCTTGGATAACAGAGCTGCCACAAAATGGCGACAACTCCTTCAGTCGTTTAGTGAAGACATGGGGCACCACGAGTAAAAAAAAAAACCTAAAAATTAATACTCCCAGATAATGTTTAAAATTCAACATATTATATCACCTCAGACTTCTATTGGGAGGCTCGTCAACTGATGAGCGTGAGGCCAAAGACAGGAGTAGGATACAAAAATAGGTAGCAAATTTTATTTGAGGTAACGTAAATTATATGTATCTGCACTCAAAAACTTTCCAACTTCTACAAAAGAAAAAAAAGCATCTAACAAATACAATAGATCTAAAAACGCACCAATTACACTTTATAAACTAATAAAATTCTTCAGTTGCAAATATTTCTATTACTCTACAATAAAACAGATGGTCACTTGACTCTAATAAATCCTAAAACACGCAGGTTTCATACCCCAAATTATCCTTGAATATTGAATGTCATTCTGGGAAAGTATGGTTATTTAAGGTCAGCAAATGACTTATTTATAAACAAACACCTGCTCTAGACGGGAACAAAGATCATTATCGATTTTGAATAGGTTGAGAATATACATTAAATACGTATTCGGACTAAAATTTTCTTGGATAAATTATGTGTTCTTTCGGAGAACAAAAACATGTCTGTTAATTAAAGCTTTGGACCCCAGGAAATGATATGTAGTGAGCGTGTTGCTTTGAATCAATAGAGTCGTGTTTTATGAGAGAAGGAAAATGTATCGATTAAGATTAGAAATGACAGCCCACAATATCAGATTTCCTTTCAGCAATTCATAAAATAGAATTATATTTCTATGGTTTTCGGTACTTATTTTTAACACTTTTAGTACCACGTCTTATTTCAATACCAAAAGCATTTAGTTTGCGTTTGTAAAAATTGGAAACGTCATGAAGCAGCAATCTTTTCATTTTACTTGATTGGAGTTTAGAAAACATCGCAGTATACTTTAGGATATCTGTATATATATTCGCGGGGGAATTTATGGAAATTATCACGGAACTTAAAAATTTTTATAGATTTTGTGATTGATTTCTACTAGAAAAAGCATTTTGTGGGAAAAAATATTGTGCTTTTTTTTATTTATAAAAATGGAGTAAAAAGTGTAAAAAACAGCCAAAAATACAGTTTACCAAACATCATATTTAAAAAAATAGTCAACATTTTTCCAGTCTGTAAAGTAAATTATCTTCTAAAATCATTTATTAAGGTATCAAATTACAATTATTTCCTATATTGTTATATTTAAATTAATTGTATGGCCTTGAACGTCAGTCATCATAGAAAAAAACACGAAGAAAGAGCAAAATGCGAAAAATAATCAGGTTTACATCCTGGTCAATTTTGTAAATGTTTATTTCTTAATAATAATAATAACTCAAGCCCTTTTTTTATCGTCAGAACATGCATAAAAAACTTCAAAATAATTTAATTGATGTATTTTGGGATATTGTGTATTGTGGAGCACTTACCAAAAATAACATTTCCGAGAGAAAGCTAAAAACAATATAAACCTTCCATGTCAATACTTTAAAAAAAAAATTTTTAGTTGTAGTTCTAATGGTAGTAGAAGTTAATTTCAAAGTGATTTGAAGAACTCAAGAGTTGTATAATATGTAAAATTTGAAAAATGTGAAATTACGGTTAAAATGGTATTTTAACGGTATACAGGTACCTTAAATGAAAAAATTCTTTAAATGCAGCTAGTGGCTTCAGTGATATTTAAAGGAAATTCAACTATAAATCAAATTATCATCACTTCCTATAAATAAATCAATTCGATATTAATTTTAGGAAATTGTTTTTTGTTTTAACAGTATCTTGGATGACAGTAAATATTTACAAAAGAAAATTCAACAATTATAGTATAATTCCTATTTTTCAAGAACAATACTTTACTTCATTTTTTGATAGAATACGAGATGAGATTTTAAGATCTGGCCTTTTCGCTAAAAAGAACACGCTTTTTTGTTCAATTCATTTAAGCAGAATAGCAAAATGCCTTTTACCCAAAGAATGAAAAATGTTTAACATAAGCCACACATCTGAGCTTGCTACAAGATTCACCGACGACTCTCACCATATTAAATCATTCGGAGAAAATATTGTAATTCCTGTATAAAAGCAGTTTGCAGTTCATGAAAGTGGTGAAAGGGTGAATTCAACACTGCTGCTCAAAATTATCTTTAAATGCATAGAATCACGGATTTCTCAGATACTGTGAACTATAATTTTATGAATTTGTGTGGAATGAGACATCACCACACACATAACATATAAATACAAAGATTCAAGAACACTATATATGATACAAAAATGTAGCATAAAACAAAAAACGTCTCTAATATGTGACAAGGAGAGTTAAAAAAAATAATAACTCAGAAAAAATTAAGGCTTATGAATTTAATATGGAATGTGATTGCCCCTGACTTGTACACTAATATCATAACGTGATTTCATGCTAGCAATAATGTTGTTAACCACAGTTTGAGGAATTAAGTTCCACTCCTCCAGCAATGCGGTCATCAGGGCATTTATATATCTAGGAAGAGGATGTATCCGAGAAAATACTTTTCCAAGGTAGTCCCATACATTCTCTATAGGGTACCGATCAGGAGATTTTGCTGGCCACGGTATTCGCTCAATGGCTTCATTTTCAAAGAATTCGTCAACGAGATTTGCTCGATGTATACGAACATTATCGTCCAAAAAAATCAGATCCATATGCACCTCTGAAAAGTCTTACATAACGTTCTAAGACCTCATACCGATATCTCTGGCCGGTCACTGATACTCTGTTGAAAACGTGGAGAGGTGTACGTCCATTGATCATTATTTCTCCCCACACCATTGCACCTGAACCAAAATACCAAAACGGTCCCATTCCATAATGTTCGATGGAAGATTTCGCGTTCCTGACTCCCTCCAGATGTAAAAACATTTAGAATCCGATGTTAAACTAACTCATCAGTAAAGAGAAAAAGTGTCCATTGGTGTTGACTCCAGTTCTGATGTTCTTTTCACTAATTAAAGCGATCCCTCTTGTTGTTCTTGTGTTGTGAAGACAGTGAAACACAAACCCTTGGTTTTTTGGCATAAAGGCCTCTTTTTCATTGTCTTCTGTAACTGCCTAGCAGTAGACTTCCGGTTACGACAGGCAGTTATTGCCATATATCGATCTTGAGAATCAGTTGTTATATGTTTACGTCCAGGTCTCCTTGCAACATTTCCAGAGTTCTGAAATAATTGTGTCTACAGCGCAGAAACTGTTTGTCTTGAAATGTTCACACATCTCGCTGCTTCCATGATTGTCTGCCCTGCCTCAAAACGACCGATAATGCTCCACTTCACAGATTCGTCCGAATGATACTTTGGAGCCATAACAAATCGTTTTCAGTACTTAGACACTGAAATCAAACGCCCCCCTCCCGTATTGCAGAATTTCACGTAGATATTCCCTTTGCACCAAGCACTTGATTCACCGTCGGATGACTTAACGCCTTGATTTGCATATCAGAAACCGTTTGATTGCTTTTGATTGGATTATGCTAATTAGGCCTTGTCTTTCACACTTTCCCTGCAAAAAGGATTACATCGATTGGGTATTTCATGGAATATAATTATTTTTGTGTGTAAAGATAATTTTGGACATGAGTGTAGAAGAGCCAACCCCAGTAAGCGTGTTCCTGATATTTTTAATAGGAGTGAGATTCGGGGAATACGTTGGCTACCATTCATTCATTAACCTCCTTCTGAAGGTAGTCTTCCACAGAATAGCTCAGTGTGGGATGGAATTGTCGTCCATTAAAAGGTCTAGACCTACTACAGCTGAATGAAGATGGCATGAACTGAATTCATGTTCATTTTTGTCACCCACACCACCAGTGAACACTTGAAAGTTGAGTACCAATGATATCCGCCATCCTTTAACTGCAGCTACACACTCCAGCAAGGAAAATATATTTCATGTCCAATGCCATATTTCGAAGCATTAGTCTAGAACGTCAAATTTAAGGGCAGCAATCGGGAGTTTTTACAATGAAAAAATTTTATTTACCGATAACAAGGTATTTCTAAATATATTAAAATGACAAATCATTGTGAAGTTCTTCTGAGAAAGGAGGTTGTCTTCGGGAATTCACATCTAGAAAGGTAGTAAGTACACCTAAGGAAAGAGCTGTTACTACGAAGTGAATATTTATATACCATTTAATAGGCTCTAGAACCAGGCTGATTCATTCATTTCTACAACACCAGAGATCCCAATTCAGAAGGAACCTCCAAATCTCGACGTTTTACAATATACTCAGATTGTCAGAGCTTCCCCTCATCTCAACTTCACCTTGATTGTCACCATGGATAAAGGTATGTCCGTATTTCCATCCGATACCTATTGAGAATTCCACTCATCCCGATCGAACCTGAGGCGTGATTAGATATTAGTATCTAGAATACTTAGTTTTTAGAATCAGATCGAGAATAAGGACAGCAAGGTTTAGTAAGCGGTGGTAAAGTGTAAGCTCGGTCCGGTTGATATCAACTACATGTTTCCGTAAATGATATTTTATTCCGTAGAAGTCCCATTACGATGATCTGAGTGTGCGTGCAGTCTATTACTTGATACTGTATGTCTGGTGTTTGGGCACAGCTTGGCAAAATATGACTCTTGCGCCATTAAACCCAACCAACCAATTATAACAAAATTTAGTTAGTTTTCTGCACAACAGAAAGCTGACATTTTGAGTCCGTATTGTAATCAAGAAAAGTGTGTCTTTATACCCCAGTCTATTAGGTAGACTATTCATCTCGTTGTAAGCTCCTGTCTTTATCTATAATTATATCCCTCACAAATATAAACACTGAATTAAATATCAAATTAACACTCCTGGCGGTTGTCTCGACAAGGTAGTTGATCATTAGCAAAACTGACCAAATTTTGAAGAACGAGATATCTCATCATTAGAAAAAAATGACCAGACCTTGATCTCATCATCAAAACATCGTCAATATCTTGATGACGAGATATCTCGTCTTTAGCAAAATTGTTCAGACCTTAATGGACGAGATATCTCGTCGGAACCACTTGGAGGGTTAAGTGTCCATTACCCAAATTCATAGGCAACGCCTAGGTTGATTGGTTTTCAGGTTTTATGGCTCAAGGGACATATTTGGCAAAGCTGCAACAGGCAACGCCTAGAAAGCGCTTCGAAGAATAAAGGAAATGATTTCCTTGAAATCATGAAATCTGATCGTTTTAATCAAATCTGTGTTTTTCGCATAAACTATATAGGTTCCTGCTGTACGAGGTGTGTAGTAGTGATGCGACATCGACAGCGAAACATCGATGTTCAAAATTTAAACATCGATGTTGATAATTCATCGCCCCCAAAACGTCGATGTTTTTAAAATTCAGTGTATTAAAACTTTTTCCCCCATTTCTTGAAACTGGTTTAGCAATTAGTGATGCTACATCAATTACAAAGCATCGATGTTTCGAAACGTCGATGTTAAAAATTAAAACATGAATGTTGATAATACATCGCACCCAAACCATCGATGTTTTTAAACATCGATGCTTTTAAAATTCAGTGTATTATAACTTTTTCCCCCATTTCTTAAAACTGGTTTAGCAACTAGTGATGCTACATCGTTTGCAAAACATCGATGTTTTGAAACGTCGATGTTAAAAATTAAAACATCAATGTTGATAATACATTGCACCCAAACCATCGGTGTTTTTAAAATTCAGTGTACTTAAACTTTTTTCACCATTTCTTAAAACTGGTTTAGCACCTAGTGATCCGACATCGACAGCCAAACATCTATGTTCAAAATTAAAACATCGATGTTGATTATGTTTGGCCCAAACCATCGATGTTTTTAAAATTCAGTGTATTTAAACTTTTTCCCCATTTCTTAAAACTGGTTTAGCAACTAGTGATGCGACATCGGCTCCAAAACATAGATGTTTTTTATAAAACATCAATGTTTTGAAAACATCGATATCGATGTCGCATCCCTACTTTTCAGACCCTTCACAATTGGCCACTTTGGTCTAAAAGTATGTTTAATTTGCTGATTATAAAAACTATGCTACTTGGTTATTTTTAAAATTTTTATAACGCTACTTTTTCATGTAAAATTAAAACATCGATAACGTAAAAACATCGACAAGTATAAACATTGATGTTAAAAAAACATCGACTCCAATACATCGATGTCAAAAACATCGATTTTTTTTAAAACACGTCGATGTTTTGAAAACATCAACATCGATGTCGCATCCCTAGTGTGTAGTCATGTGATTTCTATTAAACGAATGTAAAATGTAATGTATAGAAAGGAAATGTACTTGGAAAGAGGCATGTCAAATGTGTGTACTGTATAATTTACCACATGAAATCTTCAATCTCACGAATAAATTTCCTCACACAATCTGGTGATTGTAAAATTAGTATTATTCAATCACAATAAGATTGATATTATGTTAATGACTTAGCAGGATCAAACATACACATTTACTGCCCATAGACCAACCCAAACCTGGACCCTCTTATTCTAGATCGATGAGAGTTCATATACTAGATTATTCATTGCGTTGGATCTGCTTTTATTCGAAGTCATCATAGTGAATTAACAAGTCATTTTAGTTCATTTATAAAATACTGTACTACAATGATCAAAAAATACCCGGAATGCTGTCATAAAACAAAAGCTATCAATTTATTGTTCAACATTTATTACATCTCCTTCAATGTAATCTCCTCCGACTTCAATGCGCTTTTCCAATTCTCAAAACATGCCTTAAAGTCGTTTTCGTGAAATCCTTTCAGGGTTCGTATCGAATTTTCTTTTATTGCATCAATGGACTCAAAACGATGACCACGAAGAGGGACTTTCACCCTTGGATATAAGAAAAAGTCACATGATGCCATATCAAGTGAATACGGAGCTTGTGTAGGCGGATTTGTTGAATGCTTTGTCAAAAAATCACGAATAATAACGGCATTGTGAGAAGGCGCATTATCGTGATGAAAAAACCATGAGTTACCTCGCCACAATTCAGGTCGTTTTCAACGAATTGATTCACGAAAACGACGCAAAACGGTCAAATAATAATCTTTATTGACCGTTTGGCCAGTTGGTAGAAATTCATAATGCACAACACCACGACAATCAAAGAAAACAGTCAACATTACTTTGATTTTTGAGCGACTTTGACGCGGTCTTTTAGGTCTTGCTTCATCTTCTTTAAACTTTTTTATACCAATCAAATACTGTTGTTTTTGATAAACAGTCGTTTGTGAAAGTCTTTATCAACATTTCAAATATGTTTGTAGCAGAAATTTCATCTCGAAAAGAAAATTTAATGCATGCTTTTTGCTTAATTACATTCGACATTTTGGAAAATCAACGTATTGAAAATTCTTCTCTTATTAAAAACAAATTTATTTTCAGACGATAAAATTAAATAAATCCTTGATTCGGATGTTTTCACATGTTTATTTATAAGTTGTAAAAACATTTGATAAAAGTTTCCAGGCGATATCTACTATATATGTATTTTAAAGGAAGCATTACGGATACCTTTTTGATCACAGTAGTCTATTTAAAAATTATTTTTAAGTACATCTTACACATTAGAAGTATATTTGTAATATATTTTCAGCCGAGGAATTGCCCCTGATTTCCGCTATCCAAAAGATCGCTCTAGGGTGCACCCTACATAGTCTGTTTAGTAAAATGACTTTGCAACTTAGGGGGACCTTATAAAGAATCTGATAGAACTTGCAGTATCAATAAGAGATAATTTTAATCGAAATATTCAATTACTTCCTATACATCTGATGAAAAAATCTCTGGGGTGATTATTTGAGTAAGAAATGAAATTCGGAATGTATGTTACACAGAGATCAGGGTTGGGTAGGTATTTAAATTAACGTCACAATGGAGCAACACAACGAACTATTGGTGAAAGTCCAGGAGCAATACCAAAGAGAAAAATTCTAAGACAACACCACGTAATTTTGAACCACGGTCAGATGACGGAGTCACGTTTGAGACACCTCGTCCAACCGGGCTATAGCGGTCCTAAACAGATATAAGAAACTCCCGACTTTTATATAAGCCATGGTTCGTTTTATTCGAGACAGTCTAATTAATTCATTGTCAGTTTTTAACTTGTACTTTTTTATTCTGTCTTTACGAAACCATACGTCTATTGTAAAAACTTAAACTTAAAAATAAAGAAATATTGTGGAGTATTATTTTTTTTTTATTTTTTTTTTAAATAAACATTAAATAAATTATAAGTTTCCTAACGTAATGTCAGTTTAGGTGCATGAGAACAAATTCAGAAAAGACTTCGTTCAGGCAAGTCGTAGTGGAGATAGACAGTTTAACTTCATGGATGCCTAAATGATCATTCCTATCTTTTTGTACTCCACTTCTATAAGGTGAAGTTCTTTTGAAAAAAAAAAAACGTTTCGAAAGTCTGCCGATACGTCATGAAACAATATTTAGTCGTCATAAAAACTTTTGTCTAAAATGCTGATAATCTGTTCAAATGAAGTTAATAAGAAAATCTTTTGTCCTGTAAAACTCACTCGAGGCTCCAAAAAGTTAGCGTCAGTCAAATTCTATTCATTGCCATGACTACAAATCTATTGAGCCAATAGGAAGCAAGCGAACGGTGTGAGTGGTCAGAAAAATTCGTCCCTCATCACATTGTTAGAAAGCCTTTTAGAAACCGGATATTAATCATCGGATAAGCGTTTGGTAAAAATAATGAAATCTTTTCATACAGATTCACTGTGTGTAATGCATTCGAAGGCAAGCTTTCCGTACACCATAAATTCTGTATTATGCTGTTAGAATAGGTAAGTCAGCAGCAATTAGGCTGGTTTCACATTTGTCTGTAATTGCTTAAATATTACGAATTAGTCAAACCTTTATAAGTACTTACGGTAAAAAACTCTAGGAAAACTCTGAACACTTATACTTTAATAAGAAACAATAGGAGTCACTTTTAAAATATTTTACAGAATTGAAATGGATGTAATTCATTTTGATGATGTTGTGCAAGTATTTAAAATAGATTAAGTTGTTATGAAGGTGGAGTTTCTTAGATTCTGTGATTGCAAAACTCATCCGTAAATTTTGTGTTTTCTATAGTTTAAGAAATTCTATTATTTATTTGTGTGAAAAACTTTCAACCTATCTGGTATTGCTTTTCCTCTCGATTTTTATGCACAGACGGTATAACTATTTAATTTTTTTTTGGTTATAGTAGAGTGCTAAATTGAATTGTGACGAAGTGTTTTATTTTTGCAAGTAAAAATATAACATAAAAACCGTGTACACTTATACTTTAATAAGAATTGGAGAAAGTAAGAGTTAATGAAATAAAAGTAACATGATTTTTAAATGTTTATCATGGTTTTTAAGCATGAACATTCTAAATCAGACTATGATTAAAGTTTTAGAAGCTTAACTATTTAATATTATCCATTGAAAATTAAAAATTGTAAAATATCCCTTCAATTTAATTAAAAATGATAAAATCTTGTTCATTTTTGTGAATAGTCAAACTTGACTGTTCAAATAATATTTTTATTTCGTACAGTCGATAGATAAAAAATTTTAATGTTACAAGTTATTTTTTAAGTTAATACTTAAAATTCAACATAATACTACCTTCATGCTTTATAAAGACCATAGGTACGATACCATCATCATTAATTTAAGTACTGTTAAGGTATCTACCATATGCAACATTGTCCCCAGAATTTCCAAGGGTTCCTTCAGAAATACAAGAATCCGCACAGTTCCAATACGGAATTAGCATGGACGATAAATATAAGTCGTCCCCTTCACACCCTAAAGTAGACGAGAATATTTGGATTCAACGTGCAAGTAGTTCGTTTAACAGAGAACCAAATTTATTTCAATGTAGACTTAGCATAAGTGACGTATTCGTGCCCCGAGATTTTCGGATCCAGAAAAAGTAAAGTATCCTCAATGTTGAAATTAACGTACGAGAAGCGTAATCTAACTCACGGAAATATTTCACGCTTGCAGTTCGACTTAAACACAGAGTGTAACTAAGATTTGCATATATTATCCTTGTAACACAACAAAGCACTAATTTTTGAATTACGATATTAATACTAACTGATAATAGTGAAGAAGTATCTTACATTGACCCATTAAACAACCTATCAGAACTATGAACAGAAACGGTTTTCAAACAATAAGCCTTAATTTTTCTTTACCTACTTTTGGGTCATCAGTTCCTTATCGATTCTTACAGTGGACAAAAGAACAACGGAATATCTCATACACACACAAACAATGGTTTTTATATTCATAATAATTCTACTATGTACTTATCACTACATTCGTAATTTGATGATTGAAATTTAAAATAAGTATGTAAAAACAAAATAACCGAACCATGTTTTCTACTAATTTTCGAAAAGATAATACATACAATCTGAAAATTAAGGACAAAATCGCAATTCTCAGGTATTTCATATATCAGTTTTATTTCAGAATAAACATCAAATATACCGTAATTTATCTCAAATGTGAATTTATCATTTGAAGCATATAATGATGAATATATTTTAGTATGGAGCTAGCAAACATGGCATATAGAATTAATCAACATACCTAGGAAGAAATGTATAGTTTTTTCTGTAGGGACCGAGCATTTACATAAATTTTTTTTTGTTTCTCTACCTTATTCCTATTCACTTATTTTGTAAAAGTAAATAAGCCATACCAAATATATTGATATTAGCACTAGATTAAAATTGAACTGCTTAAGTTACCGCTAGTTATCCGTTTACCTAACAATTTCATTTCTAATTTCATATTGATATAGACTTACAAGAGTTTTCATGTTTCTTCATTTTTTTAAAACCAGCTGACCCTAGTCCGTCACATATTTCGTATTTCTATTCAGAAGCACCATGGCCTAGTAACAAACAAGGAGGAAGGCAAAAAAATTCTATTGCTTACATAACAAGCACAATTCTAATCATTCTTCAATTTAGATCCACCATTCTAATCGTAGGATTTAAAGTTGGCTGTTCGCACCAAATTTATTTCGGGTTTTTGTCCTCCCACACTAACTTGAATTTTCTGTTCGTACGTCAAAAGCGAAAATTTCAATTTTAAAGCCTACACTCTAAGCATTCCATTCAATCACTGATTTGTTACAAAATTTAAAAATCAGACGCAGACATTATTTGCACAACAAAGCAGCAATAAGATGTGTGAAGCCTCATTTACACTTGTTCAGTCCAAATTCGCTATTTGTAAGAAACCATCGAATGAATGAGGGACGAAAACGGAAATGGAGAATTGAAGCTGTCAATCATTCCCGTTCTTGTTAATCATTGGTTTGACAAATTTGTATCAATAGTTCATAATATCGCTCGCGTTTTCCGTATGCTCTAATGTGGGCTATAAGAACCCTGACAAACCAACTGTGTGCTTTAAATTGATGCTAGATGCACTGAGGAAAGGCGAGCATCGACTAGCTTTATCCGTCATATAAAACTAGCTACCCTTCAAAACGCAACGAAATATCATTGACTATGGCCCCATACAATTCGTGGTAACTCCGTTCAGTCGTAGTATATGCGAATATCTTCCAAGAAAGTAGTCCATGGTTTAATTTTGATGATTTAAGTGTGAAAAATATAAGTACAAAAACCTTTTAACCATAGTTAATTACAGTAAGAATTAGTAATTAATTCAAACGTATTCGCAATAATTTTGTTTATAGATATATTTTTTCATCTGTTGACAAAATTGCAGGGATTATAAGCGTGCTTGTGGTCCTAAGTACAGGCACCACTGATATAAGCTGATGAAGGATTTTTACGATCATTATCTTTTTATAAGCGTTTCGTAGAAACATCCTTCGAATTAGAAAAGCGTTCAAATCGTGAGGAGGTTGAATGTATGTAACACTTACTTTACATGGGTCGTATGTGTATAAAAATACACACGAAAACTGATTATATATAAGCACTCTAAGAAATTTCCTCGATTAAAAATACTGATTGCTTCCCCCCCCCCCCTTATTGGGTTAAGAACACCCAACTCAGACTTTCAAAAAGAAATATTCCCTGTTATATCAGGCATTTAAATCTTAATCATACCGCCAAAGTTAGGAAAGATCTTCTTAGGATGAAGAAATTTTAAAGCAACTCGATCGAATTTGAAATTGTTATTCATGCCTAAAAATAGCGGTCGTTTTTGTCACTTTCTGACAAAATAGTCACCAATTTAGCAGGTAAAGTGATTTAATTCATTTTTAGTAGCACCAATTTGAGTAAATTATTGAGGGGCAGTCAGACCCAGTTGCTTCGAATGTGTGCAATTTCGGAACAATTTACTTTTAACTTACTTGTTTTATAGTCAGTATTTTTGTATTTTTCTGATATGTGTCACTCGTGTAAGTTGAACGCAGAGGAACAAAAGAATATTGGAGGACCAAGGCATTCGGGCTCCTAGATCTTGATAGAGGTTATACGACCTATTCTGTTATTGGTATATTTGTAACATTTATGCCTTCTGTTTTGAAGGGGATAAGGGGCTCGTACCCCTTAGACTTTCCACCCCTGTACATAAAATTAATATTTTCACAAACTCTCGAATAATTAATTTAACCCTCATTTAGACTATTTAATTAACCCTCCAAGTGGTTTCAACGAGATATCTCGTCCATCAATATCTGACCAATTTTGAAAATGACGAGATAACTCGTCCATCAATATCTGACCAATTTTGAAAATGACGAGATTTCTCGTCATCAAGCCATTTCCAGTTTTTTTATGAGGACGAGAGCAAGATCTGATCAGTTTTCTTCTAATGATGAAATATTTATTCCATCCAGGTTTGGTCAGTTTTGCTGACCATGTACTTCGCCGAGACAACAACCAGAAGGGTTAATCCTCTTTTTACAAATAAGAAGAAGAAAAAATGTATAAATGATAAAAAATGAAAAATATATAAAAATTCTTCATGTAGGATTTCAATACTAAGCTTTGCATATGAAACCTATTTAGAACGATGTAATACATTTTTATCAACTTATAAGCTTGTATTTAACTCTTTGTGAAAGGGATGCAATATCCAACACTTATACGTGATTTTAACCATTTCTCTAGTTGAAAATATTATTTTTTCTAAGATAAATTGTTATAAAAATTATCACTATATTACATCCATTCTGAATCACCTTGTGCATCATTTAGAATGTTTACCTTTACGCGCATCATATTGCTGTAGCAGTTTAGTGCTTTAAGTCCCCTGAGTGTTGTTTGTCGATTAAGATTATATATAAATATCTAATAAATTTATTTTAGTGTTACATTTTCGAAGTAAATTGGTTACTTTGATGTACCTTGTTTAACGTGTTTGAAAGGCAACACAAACACTCAATGTATCTTAATTGACAAAATTACTTTTGCATTCGATTCGAAACAATTATACAATACTTAACTTTCACACAACTAATACATATTATACGTGATAGTAAAAATTTGCTACAACTGAAAGACTTTACTACAGTTAAATCATTTGTCCAATACCCTTTTATAGTTTCTATTACTATGGTGGTACACACTTCCCTCGAACTCCCAGTGCTTGGGGAACAAATACGGGCGTGGTTTCTGGTCTAATTTGAAATGCAAGTAAAATCATTTCATTGGGCTAGCACAAAAGTTCCACAAATGTAAAATCTAACTTATACTGTAAATTATAGAATTCTGTTAAAAAGAAGTACACAGTAGCCCAGGTGTATAATTATATTCAGTGTTCTGCAACACAACTCCAAGCAATTGCAATTGTTCTGCAGGCATTTTGCACGAATTTTGAAAACTGCAGTAAAATCAAAAACAAACGTAAAGCACAACTATCCGCTAAATATGTATTACATATTCATAATAAAACACATCAAAATTAATTAACTTTATTTAAAACCAAGGCATACTTTCTGAATTTGCAATTCTGTCGATAACTTTTGAAGCTAAATATTTTGTCATTAATATGGAAGATGTGTTATTTATAAAGTGTTTGTGGTAATTTGGGGCGGTGTGTAGGGAGGTTGTTTGTTGCTAAAGAAAAACAGGTGTGGCAAGGAGCGCGCTTTGCACTGCAGAACATCATAACTTATTATTTTAAAAATCACTGACAAAATTGGTAAAATTAATAAAAACTTCTTCTGCAAAGACTTTGTTCTGCGACGTGCGTCGCAGTTTTAAGTACTTTCTGCTCCCTAGTCACAGTAGAATCTTGATTATCCGAGATAATGTGTACCGAGGTCACGGATAACCAGAAACTCGGACAACGCGGACGTATTAACACAAAATACCCTTTACGTAATACAGAAACATTTTATTCTACTACATGTTAGTATTATTGCAACATAGTTATTTATAAGGCAAGGGTTACAAAGATCTCACGATGGGACAGGCAGCATTCTGCCATCTAAACCAGACAAGTCAAGGATAAAGTGTGCACACTTGTGCTCGAAGCTTTATTTTAAACTAACAACTCGGTATCGAATTTGGTTCGGACAACACGGACACTCGATTAATCGGAGCTCAGATAAACAAGATTCTGCTGTAGTCTTTTTAACTAGCCTCAAAAATTATTTTGATAGTTTAAAATTATTGTTATGAAAGTTTTGTCTACATCGTAGGACATTTTTCTAACATTTTCTAAACTCGATCGGCAAAAACAAAGAGCTCGGTAATATTTTATTGGTGCACAGTAAATTCAACACTAATCAAAAATTTGTTAGTGGCCAAAGATAGGAAGATTGCGTTCATTGATATGCCATAAAATGTATACATGAAAACTTACTTAAACGGCAAAGAAGCTCTTAAAATACATGGATACACTGCAATGCTTTATTTGTTGTGCAACACATAAAAATAATTATTATCGATAGTATTAAGCTGTTCGTAAATAAATGTCCTAATTTCTTTCGAACTATGAAGGGTCGTAACTCAACTGATGTTAAAAATATTTTTATAGAAGCAACCACCATTCGTTTCAACACACTTCTTTGCAAACACGATACAAGCTTATTGATCACAGACGAGTCTGAATTCTAGGTATTGGAGGCTATGAAGTCCTGGAAGGCATCTTTGACTAAGGCCTTATCACGCAAGTGTTTCCCCTTGACACAAAGACATTCAAACTTTTGGAAAAGTGCTAATCCGAAAGTGATAGATTTAGAGTAGTAGCTTAGAGCTGATTCCATTTACGTACGGTAAGAAGGTAAGATGAGGATCGAATAGAAGCCTCCGTTGACTGGCTAAGGCTGTATGTAATTCGAGAAGTTATTTGCTTACTGTATCCATTTCGTGGCAGATTCAATATTTTCTGAAAGTAAGGTTGTATCACTTTTTAGTCTGTCATACAATGACAGACTTGGAATTTTGTTTTCGGGTGAATATTTCCCTTGACTCCAATCGTTGTGACTGTCGCTTACGGCTGTCTTTAGAGGGCCACCATCTTCAATGTATTTTAGACTCCGATATTTTTTCTGTAAAGCAATTTCACTTTTCTATGCAGCTTTTCATACACAGATAATTTTAAATTACTAAATATGAGGTGTGGTTAAAAAGTATCTGACTGCATTTTATTGCTTCAAACAGTTTTATCACTGATTCAGAACTTGGGCCAGTGAAACCTTCAACACAGTTGCACAAATTAGAATTTTCACTAGACCATGCACATCCCTTGGATGGTGACGTAGCTAATAGATATTTTACAAAATCAAGTTTCGTGGATGATAGCTTTTTAAGCTCCTCTGAAAAGCTTGGTAAAAACCGGCCCTTTTTTTTATTCTAAAAATTAAATTAGGTTTTCCAACTTGAGCCATCTTATTTAAGAGTATCGTCTCCATTGCAAAATTTTTAAGTCATTACCATACAATACGTTCTTTGACCGTTCCATTTATCCAGTGTTGATTTTTCACCGTCAAGATATTTTCGCATTGGAAACTGCAATAAATATCTCACAAACTTGGAATTATTTATCATTTGCTGTTGAAGGTACAGGAATGTAAAGTCAATGTTAATTTTTTAATGTAGCTAAATAAAAACAGAGAAATGTGTATTGGAATACTGGTAATCGCAAACTTTATGGGACTAAAATACAACTAAACAATCAAAATTATATGCTTTTATCAACTATCAACAAAGACTAGGGAATATGTAATGTTGTTGACATTTGACCATGTTGACATTTTACTAGTATTTCGTCGCGCAATGATGTCAGCTGTACCTTCATCGTGCATTTCCAATTGTAAGACATATTTATATATATCTGTTAACCCAATGCTGCTTTCTGATTACATAAATAATTATTAAACAATTTTATGAATAATTAATAACTATACGTATTGTGTTTTTATTAGGTCAATGTCTTCAGCCAAGACTTTGCGATTAAGTACGACGGTATTGTGGAAGAACTTTGCTGCTCAAGCTACCACACATGGCCTACGGAGAATTTCAGAGACAGAAAAACCTTTAGGAAAACTTTGTTGGACCACTATATTCTTAATCGCTCTCGCTGGATGCACCTATCATTGTTCCTTTCTCGTCCAGAAATATTTAAAGTTTGCTAAAGTAACCACAACAGAAGAAATACATGCGAAAGAGTTGGATTTCCCTGCATTGACAGTGTGCAATTTAAATATTCTCAAAAATTCTTTTCTTGAAGATCAAATGGAAAAAAACAGAAACTCCACATTTGACAGAAAGAAAGGTAGGTATATATATATATAAAGCCTAAAATTGATATCTTAACTACTTGTCACTCCACATATTTTTACATGTAAATAAGTTGTTTATTTGGGGCTGTACTCAAATTTATACTTTTGAAATCATAATAATGTTAACATGTTTCCAATAAGTGCTGGATGTATTAGGTAAAGTATACTAAAATTGTGATAAGTATAGAGTTCTATATACATTTTTGTTGGTTAATAGGGAGATTTCATACGAAAACTAAATGAATATTTTTGTTTCCAATGGTAACAAAAAACTTAATTATACCAAAATAATTACATGTAGAATTTACACGTTGTACCTAAAATAGTGAAGGCAACATATAATTTTGGAACCAGAGGTATGAACATGCAGTAGAAATGTGACAAGGCTAGGGTAGTTTTAATAAATTAAAGATATAATACGAGTTTTAAAAAATGTCACTGAAAACAGAAGCCATTTCAGTTGCCTCGTGCTTAGTCTTTCTTCTATCTTAACTGCTAGGATTTACGTCCTGGTGTGTGTTTTTCAGTGTGTTTTCAAATTTTTTTGAGCACATTTTAAGGGAAGGCAAAATTAAACTGCATTCTCATAGGGATGTATGTCTACAATCGCTACCTGAATTTCCCAGAGGGCGCTGTTCGGTAGCCTGGTTGTTGGCCAGTTCGAGTCATCGTTATTTAAATCCCTGACTTTGTAGGGTTAGCGTATTATTTCACGAAAGCTGATATGGCTGACATGTACCTAGCATATAGGGCAGCCAACGGAAACGAACGAGTTTGAAATTGTAGGGAACGATTCCATAACAGACTTAACCCAGATATTGCCTTGATTTCAGATCACCAGATATTTGTGCGTTTGTATTAAACTTTTTGTAAAGCCGGAATATTACAGGTAGTTGAATTTACTTCGCACTGGAGCAACTCACCGGGCTTTTGTCGACGGTCCGGGATCAATTCCAAAGAAAAATATTCGATGACCACGCCTCGTAATTATGAACCACGGTGAGATGACGAGGAATATTCTGCGGAATTCTGTAAAAATCACTGTCAAATGTAGAATTACGGGTTATAAAAATATCCGTACAGTTGTTTTTCATTTCTGCGCCTTAGTTTACGGTCTAGCACACCCGGGTGTAGCTTGCTGTCATGCATTTCTACGTGAATACGGTTGAATTTTGTATTCTCTGCCTTCCTTTAAACATTGAATGGGATTTTTTTAAACGCTCTGTATTGTTGTAGACCTATCAAAATGATATCCTATTTAAAAATAAACTTTTTTTGGAGGGGGAGTATACGGTTTTCACACACATATAACATCAATGACTTTTGAGATGTAAATATTTCTAATAAATTTATTATAATTGTTTACGATCAAATATATGACCACTTGTTAACTGATATTTTATTTTACATTAAAATATCGATACCACGTTAAAATTTTCTGAGGTCGAAAGAATTTTACTTAGAAAGTTAAATTTAAAGCATTTGAGAAAATAAGGGCATTTTTACTGTGCATTAAATAAAGTCTGTACATATTCTATTCAGAATCATTTAATTTTGAAATTTTTGTAGGTTTACAGGACGTAACTGTTAGCTGAAAAGAATCATGCATTGAGCAATATTTGATAAAAAAATATCGGAAAATCTTAAATTGAATAAACAACTAAACATTTCTCGATCCCAAGATTATTCCGATTGTTCTGTATAATACTGTAATTATTCATTCTACTAGTTCTGATCTTTCTAAAATATACAATGCTTAGGAACATGCTGCGAGAAATGACGTTACTTAAAGTAAATTGAAGATAATTAAAAAATAAATAGTACTAATTGTTAAATGTTACACACCTTTAAAAAAATAATAACAATTTCTGACAGTCACCCCATCCATGTGCTTCTCTTTTTAATACCATGTACATATAGCGAGACACTTTTTGCAGCATTATCCAATGCACTTAACATTTATTAAAGGAGTTATATTTTACAGGATTTTGTTTCGAATCGGAAGACACATTTTTAGATCAGAGTGAAGCTAAGGACTTAAGTGATATTTGGTCAAACCTTGGAGTTACACTTCAACATTTAGAAACCTATGGACACAAAGTGTACGATCTTATTGTTCAATGCACATACAATTCGAAGGATTGCTTTAATCAAAGGTAAGAGCAACTCGTATCCCTAGTTTTCTATTGCGTAATATGGTAATATCCTTTTTGAAGTTTGTTTTGTAATATATTATTAGATTCACTTTCTTGCTAAAAGCATGTAGGATAAAGTGAGGCAAGTGCCTACCAAAATTTACCAAGTTTGATTTAAAAGGTCCAACAAAATTTATTTTTATCGCAGAACTAATATCTTTGCTGCAAAATAGATATCAGATTCTTCTTATTCAAAATACATATTCCAAAGGAACTATTTAATAAGGTTCAAATTTTCAAAATTCCAAATGTTAGAGAAGGTTCAAAGTACGCACCTGTTCCACCTTACGGGGTAAATGCGTACGTAGCCTCTAAATATTGTTCATTTGAATGGAGAATGATGTTGGCCCAAGTGCAAATAGCTTAGTTTTTAAAGATTATTTTGTTGGTTGAAATTCTAAGATTGGAAAAAAAATCACTGAGTTATAGTTTTTTATCGTTTGGTATTTACGAAGACATAAGAGAAGGAAAAGCACTAATATCATGTGGAGAAAAGTTTTTATTTAATCTATATAATTGTAATACAAATGATAGTTTATAAAAACAGTCTTTTTCATTATTCTTCAAAGCTTAGAAAATGTAATTTTCATACTGTTAATCAATATAACCTGGAGAACAAGAGTATAAACACTATATCAGTTTCGCAAAATCTAAGATGACTAGAGTCAAAGAGAATAGCAGTCATTGTACTTAAAAGTAAAATGCACTAATCAATTTGTTGTTTAAAAAATGAGTAATTACGTATTACTAGTAACAATACAAAGTTTAAATAAATAAAAACAAACAGCTTGATTTGAGGTGTAATACAGCCTGATTGGCTTAAGAAAATTGTTAACATCAGAAAAATGTATGGAAATCTCTCTCTCTCTCTCTCTCTCTCTCTCTCAAATATTTAAATCTTAGGCCCTCAAAATGAATATGAGCCTCAATTCAAGAATTAAGTGATTACGGGAAACTTTAACATGTACACTTTAGTTTGAGGATTCAATTTCAAAAACTACTTCTCGTCTTCCCGCTACGGGAGGTGAAAGTGTGCAAATTATAAAATTTTTCACTACAGAACTTATATCTTCTTTGTACGGGGGTTTGAAAGTAGTTGAGTCAATTATCGACGACAACTTTCTCATGTACCTTAAAACGAGATTACCTTTTTCAAAATATAGTACTTCCTCAACATAATGCTAAACACTGGTTTTCCCCAAGAATATATATATATATATATTTATTTATTTATTTATTTATTTATTTATTTATTTATATATATATATATATATATATATATATATATATATACATTTAATTAACATTTATTAGCTCTTATATTTAAGCCTTTGTCATCACGATGGTGAGGATTCAGTTTTAGTTTTCGTAGTTCAATTAAGATAGCTTTCAATTTGGGAGATCCATACACATAAATTAAATGTGTAATAAAAAAGCTTAAGTCTTAAAGATTAGTTTATTAAGAAAATGTATTGATTGTGTGTGATTTAACTACTAGCTTTCCTACTGGTCTTTGTTATTAATTTACTCTTTCTTTTTTGTCTGCTTTTTTTTAAGCATAACAGATAAACTCCCCCTAATAACGGAAAATATTACGATAACAGATTACCCTTCAACAAGACTAGGTTACTGTCATACCATCAAACTGAATCAAAGTACTCTTGGGAAAGTGAGAAGAACAGGACAAACTTTAGGTGAGTTGGTAGCTTCTATATATAAGTACATTTGCTGTTTTTTGATGTACACAGTAAATCAAAGGGATTATTTACCCCATTTAACGTAGAAATATAATTTCAATTGAAAGTGTCCAAAACAAGTATATCGACGTTGGATATGTCATATTTTACAAGTACACTGCTGTTTGTAGAAAATGCAACACCATGAAGGAATCATCCGAATTAAATGAAATTTGCAGCAAATGTCAATTATAGGATGTTATGCATAGTAAAGTTTCAGAGCAACCACGCATGCGTGGTGTGAGCAGAGCCCTCTGAACTGATGCTAAAAGCGTATTAATAGAGGGCTGTAGAGGGACGTTGAAAAGAGTGCATGGTTATTTTTTAGTGGCGAACGTTTAGAGAGACCTAAGTATTCCTCCACGACGAAATAGGGTGAAATTTCAACTTTTACAATCGCGCAATAGCAGCTCGTGTGCAGCGGAACAGTTCCACAGTGATGCGAGTTTGGAAGCAGAGGACCGACGAGCACCGGACAACTCGAAAAACTGGGAGTGGACGACAGAAGGTGACGTCAGCGCGCGATAATAGACACCTGGTCCACATGGCAGTGAATGATCGTACAGTTTCCTCCAGGCAGTTGGCAGCACTTTGGTCTACTGCTAAAGGTGTACTAATGTCGGCTTCGTCAATTCACCGACGTCTGCTGCACCGTGGACTGCGTGCAGGGATTCCTTTATACAGGATCCCCCTCACGCCAAACCATCGACGTCTGCTTCTGCAATGGGCTCATGAGCACAGAGCCTGGCGGGCTGATTGGCAACAAGTTGTCTTTTCTGACGAATTCCGCTTTAATTTGTGGAACCATGATGACCGCATTCGTGTTAGACACTATGCCGGTGAACGCTGCCTTCTAGAGTGCGTTATCGAACGTCATAGTGGCCGAACACACGGAGTTATGGTCTGGAGTGCGATTTCGTATCATGGACGATCTCCGCTGCTATGAATTGAGGGTCATCTGAATAGCAACAGGTACGTCCGTGAAGTGCTTGATCCCGAAGTCGTTCCCTTCCTTCAAGGCATCCGTGGAGCTATCTTTCAACAGGATAATGCACGCCCACATGTTGAAAGGAATGTTCGAGACTTCTTTTCAGCCCAACTCATGCAACTTCTTCCTTGGCCTGCTTATTCGCCGAATATTTCGCCTATTGAGCAAGTGTGGGATTTGGTTGATCGGCGTCTCGCACGTGATCCGCGTCCTACAGCTTCAAAAGACGAAATTTGGGTGCGCATACAAACAATATGGAATTCTCTTCCACAATCAGACAATTAACATCTGTTTCACTCTATGTAACGTTATATAGCAGCACTTATTACAGCGCGTGGTGACTACACCAAATACTGATTTTGGACACTTAATATTGTTTTTTCGCTTTGAAAATTAATTCATTTATTTGTACTAATACAAGCCGTTTGTGTATTAAATTTCATTTAATTCTGATGACTCCTTCATGGTGTTGCATTTTTTACAAACAGCAGTATATGTATATAAAGATG
Organism: Metellina segmentata; assembly: GCA_947359465.1. Taxonomy (NCBI): domain Eukaryota; kingdom Metazoa; phylum Arthropoda; class Arachnida; order Araneae; family Tetragnathidae; genus Metellina; species Metellina segmentata. The sequence goes on along the minus strand of OX375872.1, from coordinate 109,056,159 downwards.
AAAGTTAACTTTTAATGAAGACCCTAACATTGTAATTACAAAACAATACACCAAGTCTAATTAAAAAAACTATTTTTCCAAATAATTTTTCAAAAGGTTAGTCATTTAAATTTTGACCTTTGCTGTATCGGCGTTTTTTTTTTTGTCGAAAGAAATACTACCTCTTTCTTTAAGAGAACTTACACGAAATTGCTCCCTAATTTTAACTTAGCGCCGTACCGTTTGACCACTTTTTAGATGCTTTCTAATACTTAAGTAACAAAAACTAATTTTATGATAAATAAGCAAATATTACCATTTAGAGATACAGCATAAAAATACATTTTTCTACAAGGTGTTTCAAATCAATTTGACACTTTTTATCTTTTTTACTATGGGGCGATAAATTATTGGGTGAAAGAGTTGCAATCACCAAAGGAAAGAACATTTTTGCAGAAATGTCATCACTGCTACTGAGGGCTTAGAATGGCTCCAACCAAACAAGAGAAAGCTTGTGGAATCTAAGTAACTCTATTTTAAATTCTGGGAGAACGATTACTTGAAGAGATCAGAAAAGCCAGGATCACTAATAGAGAACCTAAGATCATCGATTTTAGATTTCCTTTTAGCATATTACAGGATGCAAAAAGCCTTCTCTTACTTGATAGGCATCATTTTGCGCTCTCAGTGACGCATACAAAGAAAGAATCAGTGACAAAATTTCGAAAGCTCTATACTTTAGTGATTACTCGGGTATAACAATTGCTCGTATACTGTAATAAGACGATAAAACATAGCAAATCCTCTTAAACACTGAAATTTTACATTACTTAAACGTAATAATGTGAACTTTGATGTCTTATGATCCTAACAAATAGAACTTTCTCTCTCCTTCTCTCTCTCCTTCTCTCTCTTCCTCTCTCTTAACCTCTCCCTCCCTCTCATTGAACTTTGCTCTAAAATAATCAGAATGTTAAAACTTTATATTGAGAAAAATGAACTTTACCTTCCTCATATCTCTTATACATTCAATTCTCTGCATCTGATACCTCTACGAGAGCTGTTCAATAACGAATGATCATAAAAAAATAAAAATGATTTCCTGTACTAATCCTCCAAATGTTTATGGTATTTCTCAAAATACTCACCATTACATGCAATACACTTATCCCACCTCTTTTCCAGTCTTCAAACACATGCTGGAAGCCATTTTTTGACAGGTCCTTCAAAATCGCCTACGCAACTTTTACCACTGACTGTGATGATGAAAACCTCTTTTCCCGGAGGTGTTTCTTCAAATTCGGGAAAAGAAAAAAAAGCATGGAAATCAGGACTATATGGAGGACGGGGAACACACGACATTTATTTTTGAAAGATACTCTACAACAACATTGGTTATACGCGGCCTTGCGTTATCATGATGTAGGATCCATCCGGTTGCTTTCAAATGAGGTCTTTTGCGATGGATGTGGCCTTGGAGGGTTTTCAGTACATCTCTATAGTGTACTGCAGTTACAGTTGTACGTGGTGGTAAAACATGCTGATACACTATTCCTCGAATATTAAAAAATGGTATGATCATAACTTTCCCAGCAGAAGCATCCACTCTCGTCTTATTCTGTGTTGGTGATGAAGGAGACTTAAACTCAAAGGTCTGTTTCTTGGACAATCGATTGTTTCCCACCCTTAACCATTTTAAATCCTCTTCTAGCTGTGCTCTAGGGATGGACAATCTCCCCATAATCTTCCTGTAGCATCACATAGACTTCAGCTGACGATTTTTTAAGGCGAAAACAACAAAATTTCAATGCAGTGTATTGCTCGTCGCGTGTCACATCCTTTTTCGCCGTAGTCGAAAGTAAAACTAGGCGGTCTTGGCCGGCTGCCAAATCCTCAGCAATGACGTCATGACTACTTGTGCTATCTATTCTCCACTTATCTCGCTACACATTCAATGTCAATTTTATTTGTCTTGATTTTTTTTAATCATCTTTAAAAAAATTATGATCATTCTTTATTGTACAGCCCTCGTTACAAATGTGCTAGATGCATTAGAAATTTTCTGTTGAAAATAATGAGCTGCAAGACACATGGATTTCAGTGCATAATTTTTGATTTGTTACCATTCGTATCTGAAAACTAATGTAATGGTATCGAATGTGCATCAACATATTTTACTTTTTCAGGAATGACTTTGACTTTAAATATTGAACGAAATCTGTATTGGAATCTTTTATCTCCCGAATATGGAGTTAGAATAATGGTCCATCCTCGACAAGCCTATCCTACAGTTGATCGAGGTGGAATTGTTCTGCATCCTGGAACCAAAACCTACATTAGCATTCGAATAGTAATTATTTATCCATTTAATAAAATTCAAATCTTTTTATCTCCCAAATTAATACTAAAGTAAAAACGTATTCCAACATACACTACCCTACAATAATGGACTGGACGCCAGCGGATTTGCATAAAATCCGTCTACTTGTTTGGGGGTGCTTTTCGTGGTATGGCCTGGGACCTTTGCATGTTGTTCCTGATAAATTGAACACCGACGCCTACATGAACATTTAGGACAATCAGGTTCTTCCTATGATCTGGCAATTTTATGGAATGGACGAATGTTACTTTCAGAACGACAACGCTCCATGTCATGTTGCAGCCTTTGTCAAGCAGTGGTATCAAGATATGGATGTAAAACGTCTTCCCTGGCCTGCTCAGAGTCCCGGCCTAAACCCCATAGAACATTTGTGGGATGAGTTAGAGCGACGCTTACGGACCAGGGAACCACGTCTGAAATCTACAGCTGAGCTGAGGACATTCTTGCAGCAGGAATGGACACGAATACCCATAGCTGTGTAGCAAAACTTTGTTAAAAGTATGCCCAGAAGGATTGCTAGTGGAATTGCAGCACGTGGGGACCTTCCCCCTATTATAGCATGTATTATTTCCCTTATACCATCACATCTTGCTGTCCGGTCCATTATTGTAGGGTGGTGTATATGAATAAAGCTCATCAGAAGAGCAGAAAAGCACAATCCGGGAGAAGTACATGCAGTAAAATGAAGAGGGTGTTTTCAAATGTGTCAAAGAATTTAATACTTATGTTCCTTTACTAGATTAAACGTAGTGCAAAGCAGCTATTATTGGATATTCCCTATATTCTAGCACCTTTTTAATACTTTAACAAAATCAAATCAATCATATACAATTCCATGGGATTAATGCATAAATTATTTTTAGATAGTGATGAATCTTTGTCGCATTTTAGTCACATTTGGTACACGAGTCAATAAAATATTGTGCTCACTAATTCTCTAAATTTTGCATAGTATTCCTTGTGTGTCAATAAACATTAAATATACCTCTTTCAAGCAAAAAGTCTTGTTCACTTGAACTTTAGTGAGATTTCTTCTCGAAAATGTCACAATATATTTTCAACTTAATATTTCATGCTAAACTAAAATGGTAGATATTTGTTAGAAGATAGGTGTAATAAGAGGGGAAAATACAAAGAATCTCTGTATTAAGACGCAGAATAAAAGCATGAGTTTTCTCGTCCTCCATCCTATTGCTCATACATAAAATAAATTACGTTAGTAACAATAAGCAGTGAACGCCGAGAATGCAGCACATATGAATGTGTTTATAATTAACAATAAATGTTTGTTTCCATCACATTTTTATGTGACCAAACTCCCGAAACTATTACAAATTATAATCCATGACGCACAAATTTTACTGAAAAAACGGACCATTCGTGTTATATAGTGTCATTTAACGTATATATTTATGTAATTGCATACTTCTGCTTCAGCGTGAAATTGAGCGATTGCCTGCTCCTTACGGAGATTGTACGAAAACCTTTGAAGATTCGCCCCTTTCTGATCTACTGAAGGAGAGAGATCAAGATTACTTAAAAAATCATAGCTACTACACGTATGAAGTAAGTACTACAACTTGTATCTTGTATTCATTTATTTTCAATTGCACCTTCATTTAACTCAATAACTGGTTTCCGTAACAAATTATGCTTCGAGATATTTTGGTAAAATTGTCTACTTGCTAATTTTAAACTTTAAAATAAGTAAACTAAGTAGTTTAACTATTTAACTAAATAGTAACTAACTTTTGCCCCAGATATTTAAATTTAAAAATAAATCTTCGAATACATTTGATGCACACAACTGATTAGCGAAACTGATTTTAATTTATATATATATATATATATATATATATATATATATATCCCTCCTTGATAAACATAATTGAATATAAAATTAATACATTTTAAAATCTAGACTAAATGCGTGGCAATTTTATTTCCATGTACTTTCGAAACTAACACACATCTGACTGCATATTTTAATATAGAATATTTCATACTCGTACTTTGTTATTTAGTAATAATAACATACTATTCAGCAAAATTTTATCATTCATCATGAATTTACCTGCTTCGGGAAATTCAGAGCTCAAAATATTTTTTTATTAATAATATAATTTATTCAAATGAACAAATCAAAGAACTTAATTTATTCAAATAAACTAGAATTATTTTTTGAAAATATTCCTTTCTTTTAATTGTTACTTATTTTTTTATGAAAAGAAAATCTAATTTTGACTTTGTTCACTCTTGTGCACACATAACTTTACTTTTTGTTTCCTTTTTTTAATTTGCAGCGTCCTAACGTTTCCAAGAAACTCTGATGTTTCAAACCAAAAATGTAGCTTTAGTATGTAACTAAGAATTAAAACATTCCTTCTGAGTGTTGAATATAAAGTAAATGCATTTCGAAGTCTAGACTAATAGCGGGGCAATTTTATTTCCATGTACTTTCGAAACTAACACACACACCACATCTGACTACATTTTAATACAGAATTTTTCATATTCACTCCTTGTTCTTTAGTAATTAAATACTATTTAGCAAACTTTTATCATTCATCGTCAATTTACTTGTTTCGGAAAATTATGAACTTAAAACCTTTTTTTTTTATTAATAACATAATTTATTCAAATAAACAAATCAAATAAGAATTTAATTTATTCACAAAATAATAAAAATTATAAAAAAAATTTCAAATATTCCTTTTTTTTTTAATTGTTTACTTATTTTTAAGAAAAGAATCGAATTTTGATTTTGTTCACTCTTGTGCTATAACATATACCTTTACTTGTCAGAATTATATTGTTACAACAGTTTACATATTTTTCTAATATGTAATGTATTTATTTATATAACAAATTAGTTCTGCCAGTCTTTGTGCAGAGAAGTTCACCTTCTTCAGAACTGCGGCTGTGTTGAAGAGCAAGTGAATAGCTCACATAAATTTTGTAATCCTTGCAATAATGTAGAGGGTATGTATATTTTGTTTAAATAATTTATCAACGATAAAATAACTTAATTGTTGTACCCTAAAGTAAAATAACTTAAGTGATAAACTGAAGTGATCTTTGAAAAATGTTCAAAATGTTTATGGAGTAGAAATTATTTCTCCATTATATGAACAAAAGGTTAACTAACTGAAGCTAAAACACGATGAGAAACTGAACTATTTGTACAGCTCTAGGGAATGGAATTCGAACCAGTCCTCTTTTTGCTGATCGCTCACAGTAGAGCAAATTCAAACTAATAACGCCTAAAATTTTGTGTTACAAAAATTTGCATACAGAAATCTTCATACCGAATTCAACGCAAAATTAGTAATTTTCAATAACAAAACTCAATTTTGACGCTAAATTTCGAATTTGTATCAAAATGTTACCAATCATTTTTGGGTTGAGTTAATTAGTAAGTTACACCTACTAATATTAAATTAGTTAACCAAACATTTATTTCAATCTTTCAAAAAATAATCTTACCAAGATTTAATTTTTTTATGTTACGATACAAAATCTAGGTAATCTTTCATTTTCAAGATATTTTTAATATACTAATTTCGAAATTAATGTTCGAAAAAATTTTGAATTGTAGCGTTCTTATTTCTGATGGAAATCGGTTGAGGACTTACTGATGCTTACTTAAAATAATAGGAACACCTGTGAAAGAACGTAAAATATTTATTAGTAGGGAGTTGGGCCACCCTTGGCCTGAATTACAGCTTGCATCCGACGTGGGATAGACAAATAAAGGTCTCGCACAATGTTCAAAGGAATTCACACCCATTCCTCGTGAAGAACGGTCTCGAGTTCAGATATTGTGCGTGGAAGTGGAAACTAGGCACGGAATTTGTTCTGTAAAAACCCTACATAGGCTCAATATGTTGAAATCAGAGGACTGAGGATACCACGTAAGATGTTATACTTCATCATCATGCTCATCAAACCATGTTTGAACACAGCGAGCCGTGTGAACAGGGGCGTTGTCATTTTGTAACACAGGTCTTTTTCCAGAAAACAGTCTGAAGCATATGGTGAAAATGATCTGCGAGAATGCTGCGATAATGCTCGACTTAATAATGTTGCGATAATGCTTAGGTATTGCACTCCGCACCATCAAAGAATCCATCCATGCTTAACAGTAGAAAAAACTAATTGTATGATGAATCAGCAAATATTACACGCTAGAGATAAAGAATCAAAGTACATTTTTCTACAAGGTGTTTCAAATCAATTTGACACTTTTTATCTTTTTTACTATGGGGCGATAAATTATTGGGTGAAAGAGTTGCAATCACCAAAGGAAAGAACATTTTTGCAGAAATGTCATCACTGCTACTGAGGGCTTAGAATGGCTCCAACCAAACAAGAGAAAGCTTGTGGAATCTAAGGAACTCTATTTTAAATTCTGGGAGAACGATTGCTTGAAGAGATCAGAAAAGCCAGGATCACTAATAGAGAACCTAAGATCATCGATTTTAGATTTCCTTTTAGCATATTACAGGATGCAAAAAGCCTTCTCTTACTTGATAGGCATCATTTTGCGCTCTCAGTGGCGAATATAAAGTAAGAATCAGTGACGAAATTTGACAGCTCTATCCTTTAATGATCACTCCGTTGTCAAAATTTCTCGTACTGTAATAAGACGATAAAATATAGCAAATTCTCTTAAACACTGAAATTTTACATTACTTAAACGTAAGAATGTAAACTTTGATGTCTTATGATCCTAGAAAACAGAACTCTCTCTCCCTCTCATTGAATTTTGCTCTTAAAATAATCGGAATTAAATAATCAATTATTTGGGATATTCACTCTGCTATGAATGTTCGCAGCATGCAGCTCCCGTAGAATAGTTTTGGTTGATACGGGGTTCTGGAGATGGGTGTTCCAACTCGGTGGTTAGCTGCGGCAGTGTAGTCTTGCATTTTCGGCCGATTATCCTCTTCAACACTCGTCTATCCCTGTTGGTCTACTTCAACTTTCGCCCATTGTTCTGCTTCGCAGATGAAATATTTCCAAGTTTTGTGTAGACTGTCATAACCCTTTACACAGTGGTCCTTGCAACAACCACAAGGTTGGCTATTCTCGTCACGGACGCTCCAGAGAAGCAAGCTCTAATGATCATGCCTCTTTGCACGTCGGAGAAGTCGGACATAATGGTGCTTTGCTTGTAACAGAATTTTCTCATGCACCGACGCCTACATGAACATTTAGGACAATCAGGTTCTTCCTATGATCTGGTAATTTTATGGAATGGACGAATGTTACTTCCAGGACAACAAAGCCCATATCATGTTGTAGCCTCTGTCAAGCAGTGGTATCAAGATATGGATGTAAAACGTCTTCCCTGGACTGATCAGAGTCTCAACCTAAACCCCATAGAACATTTGTGGAACACGGGAGAGAGACACTTACGGACCAGGGAACCACGTCCGAAATCTACAGCTGAGCAGACGACATTCTTGCAGCGGGAATGGACACAAATACCTATAGCTGTATATCAAAACCTTGTTGAAAATATACTCAGAAAGGTTGCTAGTGTAATTGCAGCAAATGGGGGTCCATTTCCCTATTAAATCATGTATTCTTTCTCTTATACCATCACATATTGCTGTCCGGTCCATAATTGTAGGGTAGTGTATCTCTTCATTATTCTCTGGTTGGTTGGTCCAAATATAATTAGATGCTTTTATTATAAAACCGTATAGACAACCTTTTTATAATTATATGAACTATCAACAATAATTCATTATAAGTAAATAATAAAACTAAATACCACATTATACCTATTAATATGGAAATTGTCTTAAAAATGCATATTTCACATCGATATTTTCTCTTTTTGAGGCCAAACATTCCAAGCGTGTGCTAACTGCGCCTAATTGGTGATCCGAAACAGTAATGAACAGTAGCAAAACATACATATATACCTTCACGTAATTTTGCTGATTGACTAACTACCTTTAGGCAATATCCAACTTCTTGGATCCGACCTGGGTGGTAATATCGACTTTCGACTCAGACTATATCTCCAGAATGGTGGTTGCCGACCAACCGGTATAGTGGTTAAGGTGTTAGCCTCTAGATCGGAAGGTTCCTGGTTCGAATCCGGGTCCGGGCATGGATGTTTGTAAGCGTATGGTGTAGAGACGGCTGGTGCACCTTAAATCTGTCGTGGCCGAAAGTCCTCACGTTGGGTTGGCGTGGAAGTTTGGAGAGTGGGGTGCCAGCTCAGGTGTTGCTTCGTCATCTGACCGTGGTTCAAAATTACGAGATGTCGTCCTCGGATCTTTCCCTTAAGGGACTGATCCCGGACCGTCGTCAATAGCCCGTTGTGTTGCTCTAGTACGACGTTAACTAAAAATTACCAAATTACCAGAATAGTGGTTATTATCACATAACCTCTTATCAATTCAATTCAGTCAGTTCGCAACTGCCACAAAACTGGGTCAAAAATTACAGGTCTGCCTAGTATACGTTTCCTAATCCTTCTACAAATCAACAGGGTGGTCATAAACTTACCCACCTGTAGACCAGCAACCACAATTTTCAACGAATCGGAATGAAACTTAAGGTAGGTAGTATTTTAATTAACATCATACTGGAGCAACACAACGGACTATTGACGACGGTCCGGAATTAATCCCTAAGGAACGCCAAGTAATTTTGAACCATGGTCAGATAATGAGGTCAATATCTGATCTGGCACCCTACTCTCCAAACTTCCACACCACGCCAACGTGAGGACATTTGAGGTCACGACAGATTCACCACGCTCCAGCCCCTATGTACACGAAATGCAAATAGGATTCGTAAATAGAAAACTTCCTTTTGGTAAAAGTGAGCTTCATTAACAGCACAATTTTACAAAATATTTCGCAGCCATATACAAAATGTTTCTCGGATCACTCGGTTGGGAAGTACAACTGATATATCTTTTAAAGGCTATTGATATTTTCGTTTTAGAAATTTATTCTGCTTCATTTTTGTTTTTTATATAAACCTGTTTTAACTTTCAGAGGAATGCAAAGAAAATTTTAGAAGAAAATTTGACGAGGACGAAAAAAATGCTTGCACCCTTCTTTGTAAGCCAGCTTGTGAGTAAGTAGGTGCTTTTACTATTATGCAATTTTATTTATTTGCAATATTACAACATTTTGACTGATATGTTGCCCATTTATTCTAAAATTTTGTGAAACAAGATCAAAAATTTTCAAATTTTACCACACGATTGAAAGTTGTATCCTCCTCTCTTATGTATGTATTTAAATTTTCAAAATGGAATGCGAAGTTTAATAAATTATTTTCAATGTAGTCTTCTAGTAGTTATTAATGATTCTGGTACGATTTTCACTCAAGTGCTATGTAAAGCATTTCAAAAGTTTTCCGGATTGTTGTATTACCAAATTACTGAAAATACTTTACGCCTTATACTTCTTATGCCCCTTAAAATTACTAAACATATTTTGATTCTGTGTACATTTAAATGAGTGATATGAATGATAATGAGATTTCAAGAGTCAGTAATTTGAAATATATTAACTAGTTTTATGTATCAATACGCAAGTGATGGTCTTTAAGAATTTTCCGATGGCCCGTGTGAAGTAATTTAAATATTTTTCTCATCAGGGACACTCGATACGATGTAACTCTATCAACATCAGAATGGCCGAATCTAGAATTTCAAGAGTTTGTACTCAAAAGATGGCCGGAACTAAGATCAGATTTTTTAGAATCTTCAGAAGACAACAGTTCAAATCAACTGAATGAAACATTCCTAAAGTGAGTACATTTTTTTAATACCAATTTTGCTACCAATACCAATTAATAACAACTTTGACATTTCCAGATTTTTACATATAAGCACGAATTAGGCTTATAGTAACATGAATCAACTATTTTAGAGTGATATCCGTTCATCTGCATGACTGCCTATCCATGGTTTGGCGGTGACGTATGTTTTCAGCGGCATCGCGAAACAATACGATGATGGGTTATGTGCCTCTTATAACATATCTTTACTGATTGCTAAATCGGGATAACCGCACACTATTGGAGAAGAATTGATACTGCCAGCTGTGAGTGAGGTTCTGCGTACTGTACAACACAAACAACCGTTTGTGATATTATTAAACAAATCCCATTAAGCAATAATACAGTACAGAGACAAATCGGTCAGATGTCCGAGGATGTGGAGAGTTGTCTAAATGATTGTTTTAAGACTACTTAGTTTCCTTTACAGCTCGATGAACCTACTTTACAAAACAATGAGTCTACTTCTTGCATACGTTCGTTTCATAAAATATAAAAAAAATTTGTCAAGAACTATTATTCGCAAAAAAATTAGAAACGGATACTAAAGGAAAGTTTATATTTGACCTGTTGGAACACTATTATAAAGTTATTCCTCTGGATAATGTCGTAACGGTTGCTAACGTTGGTGTTCCGGCAATGGTTGGACGATAACGTGAGTTGATTTCATATTTGAAAAAGGCGGTACCAAATGCAGTCGCCATGTATTGCGTAATTCAGACAACATTTGGTTGCAACAAACCTTGGTGATCGCCTTCATTGCTCATTACAGTATGTAATTACAGCAGTTAACAAGATCAGAAGCGATGCTCCCAATGATAGATTGTTTCGAAAACTTTGGGATGAAAACGACGAAGATTTCGATCATTTACTATTACAGCAGAATTAACACTGCCGGAGGAGTTGATAGAACTGTCAACAAATGAAGAGTTAAAATTGAAATTAAGAAATGGATATCAAGAATTTTGGCTTCAACGGCAAATTTCAGTATTATATCCGGCTTTATGGACTGAATCAAATAAGTTTTTCATTGCATTCCTATCATCATAGGGTCATTCCACGTAAAATGAGCAAATCGGCTGTGGCTGACACATCACCGATTTTAATGAAAATTAGTTTTTAAATTTTTCACATATAGTAGGGAGGAAGTGCCAAATATTAGGTGTCCAAACTGTATATTTTATTTTTTATTGAATTTTAAAGTTCAAGGTCACACAAATGTAGATTTTTTAGCATTAAAAGTAGACTGTTTACGACCCTATATTTCAAAAAGTTATTGACACAAATTATAAATTTTTATATTATTGCAGTCTTTAGTAAAAGTTCTTTTAGGAAATGTTAGAATATAGTTTAATATCCGGCACTTCTTGTTCTGAGGGATCGGCGAAAATAGAGATTTCTCCAATATGATACCAATTTAATTGCTCTAGTACCTCTAAAAATGGAAAAACAATGTAAAAAATAATTCTTAGCAAAGCACTTCTTCTATCTAAAAGTTTGGTATAACTTAGTAATTGTTTTTCTATTTCTAAAAAAATAATAATAATAAAGCAAAAAAAAAATTGAAAACGGCGATTTTTTTAATGCAAATTTTATTGTGAAGGACAACTCCGAAAAACTCACAAATTTTCTGTATTTTGTGTCCAGATGTATATTATCTGTCCTGAAATTTTCGTAATTTTAATTTGTTTATTTTCGTCCCAGGTACATTTTTAACTAGATGGAAACTATCGTTTTATTTTATCACATGATGAATCAAAACAGGCAAAACATCCATTTCCGCAATTGAAAGAGATGCTTTTACTTTCAAGGACAGATAATAAAATAAATAAACACTGTTAAATTAATTATGGTTATAAATGTGCTTGGTTTGCTATAAACTGATAGTTTTCTGCTGAACCGAAAGCTTTCGAACACCGGTGAATGTTCTAGTGGCAATCCAGAAGTGTTCCATCTAGTGAAATGATCATTAGTCGGTTAAAGAAGTCTTTTTGATTTTCTTGTAGTTTTTAGGAAACATAATTACTGTCTGATTTTGATAGTAAAAGATATTTTAAAATTCCTGAACTTTCGAACTGTGACATGGGAGAAATGTTGCAAGAAAACTGCCATAAAATCCATTGTGTAAGAAACCGGATTAAAATAACTTTCCTAACTTACAGATAAAGCCAGAGAACTGTTGTATTTGAGATTAGGTAGGAAGTTTGAAAACATTTGTCTTCATCATGAGAAAGTGTATTTACTGAAGTATACTTACTTATTCGGACGAACTTGTAATCCTTTTAAAAGTCACAAACGTGCCGTGAAAAAGTCCCTGCGAATAATAACACTGGGTAGTGCCAAGAAATCAGCTGGATTGCTCTCGCCAGGTAAAAAGATCCGTCTCTCATATGAAATTGATGTTAAAACTTTTACTGTAGAAGATGCAACTGATTTTTTATTTTGATTTTGAAACGGAAGCGTCAGAGAAACAGTACAAGAATCTCAATAACAGCCTACAGAAGATGGGAAATTCGCCAGTTAAAAAGGTACATACGAGATCTGGACTGTAAGGGGGATGTGGCATGATTTTAATATTGAATTTACTAGAATATTGCTGAACATAGAAGTAGCTGAATTTACTAAGATATTGCTGAACACAGAAGTAGCGACATGCGGGCGAGTATTATCGTGATGTAATGTCCGATTCCCTACTAGTTCATGTCGCTTTCTCGATATGTGCTGTCGCAAAATTTTCAAAAACTGAAATATAATATTTACTATTCACAGTAGTTTTTGGAGGCACAGCATGCTGATGGATTATACCTTTATGATCAAAGAAAATAATCATCATGACCTTTCCAGCAGATTTGGTTTGTCGGATTTTTTTCGGATGCGGAGAATCAGTGTGTTTCCATACACTTGTTGCGGACTTGGTAAGATGATCAAAATGATGCACCCAAGTTTCATCACCTGTTATTCAAGTCTTTAGGAAATTCAGATTATTTTGAAGTATCTGTTTCCACTCACAACATTGGTGAATTCTTGTTTGCATTTGTTCTTTAGTAAGGTGATAAGAGACCCATCTGGAACAAACATGGCGAAGCTGTAAATTGTTGCGTAGAATGCGAAATATTGACGTTTTCGAAATGTTAGTTGATGCCGCTATCTCCTCACATGTTATTCGACGATTTTCTAGCAAGATTGCCCACACAGTGTTAACATTTCGATCATTCACAACACTTTCAAGTCGGCCAGGCTTAGGAGCCAGTTCTGTAGACAATCATCCTTTTTTTTAAATCATCATGCCATCTAAAAATCGTAGACTCACCAAAACATTTTTCTTTGAAAGCTTCTTTCATTAACTGAACTGTTTCTGGAGCTGTTTTGCCCAAACGATAGCAAAATTTAATGGCAGAATGCATTTCGTTTTTTAACTTTGAATCACTCACCTCCATTTCTGTAGGGCAAATAAAAACAGTTCTTTAAAAAAGCATGAAACTAGGAAAATAAAATCGTTTACTTCGTTTAGAATATTTATAACTTTAATACTTTTTAGTTTCGCAGTGTTGCCACTACGTAAAAAATTCACTCTCAGTTTTTATGGTATGCTCTTTGTTTCAAAGAAAGGTTTCGTTCTGTGATGAAACTTAACTATTTCAGCGATGAGTGTTCACTACAGTATAAAAACCGCAAAAACTTTTCCAACATTTGCCATCATGAATCTGATTTTGGATTGAAGGCAGAATGGCACTTTTTCGCTACAAATCATGGCAAAAGCCTATGCGATGCAATCGGTGGAACTATCAAACGGTTAGCCGCTAGAACAAGTTTACAGAGACCATACGAGACAATCATATTTTAAATGCAAAACAACTATTCTCCTTCTGTACTTCAACCATTTCAAACATCAAGTTATTTTATGTGTCTTCAACCGATGTTATTCAAATTGAGCTTAAGCTTCAACAAAGGTTTAATGAAGTGACCGCAGCCATTACGGGAACGCGTAACTAGCATTGCTACATTCTTATTCACAATTACAAGTCACTAATTCAAGTTTCATATTTATCGCATTCACCTGCAAAAGAAGTAGAGTTTAAAAAGAATTCAGCAGCACAAAAAAATCAATGGCAAATAATCTAACTGGGCAATTATTCAATTCCAATTTACACGACATTTACAGGTACTACTTTGAAATGAATTTGCTGAAAACTTATCCCTTAAATGGTGGCTTCAATATGTTGACGAGACTTATTTGGTTATACAAAAAGGCTGATATCTAAGGATTGCAATACGGCACGATTTTCAATCCGGCCGGATTGACACTAATCCGGCTGAATCTGACCGGACTGGTACTTTGTTAATAAGTCTATCTAACCAGAATGTATTTTTCCAAAATCAGCTGAGTGAAAGTACGTAAAAAGGATATTATTCCAAATTGAAGAACAAAATGTATATTTTAATGTTAGAAAATCAACTTTATTAATACTTATCCATAGGAAGGAAATCAATCACCAACAATTAATTATTGTAACTACTAGTACTAAGTATTAAACGATTGATGATAATCAGTCTTACTAGTTTCCAAACAAGAAAACTTCAGTTATTTTTATATGTAATACTTTTCTATTTAACTAAAATCAAGTAGTCTCTATCTCTAATGTCGTTGACCAAATGACATATAAATTGTACCTAACCTTGTCTCATACTAACATAAAAATCTAATCTTTGGCAGTTTTGGTCAACATGACAAAAAAGGGAACTCTTAATTCTTCTTAATTGCTTAAATAGAAGTTATATAGTAATGAAAATCACGTTTAAGTTTGAAAGAACGATCTTGTGGAAACGAATCGTATTAAATGTGTCGTCCCCCAACCAACTTCTCAATGAACTGCAAATATAACCAGCGGCCGAGAAGGCCCTCTCAGCTTCGACACTTGTTGGTTTAACAGTCATCAAGTAGTCGTACATAAGAGACAAATATTTTCCTTTGACTCCCTCTATTTCACATATGAAGTCATTTCTTTCTACAGTATTTTCTAAAAATCTGTTTCTTTTCAAAAGTTTGCCTTTTTGTAAGAGTCTTCATTTTCTGGCAGAATTTGCTTTTCTAATTCCTCTTTTAATGTTAAATTAGTTTGTAATGAAAATGAGTTGGAATTTAAGCTTTCTTCTGCTGCAGGTTCCACATTTTTGTTGTTATCTTTAATGACTTGGTTCAATATTTTTTTTCATTTCCTGTCGCATAAGATTCTTTTTTGGCATAAGAAACGTATTGTCAGCTTGTCTCATATTTTGATCATTTTTTTTGGATTCATTAAATAAAGTAACATTTCTGTTATTATATCGTGCAACGACGTTCTTTTACCCTTACACGAAGTACATCAGATAATTCAGCGCTTAAGACAGTGTCTTGTTTCTCCAGCTTTTCTAAAATGAATTTTAATGTTGTTCCAGCAGTAAGAAGGGTCGCATCTATTCTGTATAGTGCCTCCACTGCCAATTTAAATGGCTGCAAACGATTAATTAAATCTTTCATTGTTAACCACACTTGGTCGGTAAATTTTATGTCATATTGTATATCAATTAAAGATTTATCTATGCAGACTTTCATACTATAAAATCATTCGATCATACAGTATAAAGTTCCAAATCTGGAATCCTCCGGACCTCGGTCATTCCGGATTTCAAATTATTTGCACATTTTTTGTCAAAAAAAAAACTTTAATCTAACCTCCCTGCAATAGTAAAATAGCAGATAGAAAAAAATAATAATTTTTAAAAAAGGAAAAAACCTTTTTAATACAATGCAACAAATTTTATTTGCAAATCTAATTTTTCTGTGTGGTATTTACTCTGAACATGTCCGTTATTTTGCGTTATTTCATCAATCAGGTCCAGGTTTAACTCCTTGTTCTTTAAAAATTATCGGAAAGATGTTAAAAAATGAGAAAAATATTTTTTTTAAAGCCGGCTAGCAAAACGTAGGGATTTTTAACAATTCCGGATTTGGGACTTTGTACTGAAGAAGGCTGTTCCAGCGTGTACGACTATAAAAAATGAGACTTAATTCTTTGTCTGTTTCTTCTTTCGTATACTTTTGAAGGTATGTATCGTATTTGGTAGGCGACTTTTTGAATAACTTTACCACTTTCCGCACTTTTTGAAGACGATAACTGTATTTAGGCATTAATTCAAAGCATGAAAGATCAGGATATGATGTTGATGAAATTATGATGTCGCAGTGTTTTGTTTTTAAATGTACTTTTAAACCTTTGTAAGTTTCCTTCCTTTCAGTAAGTATCCTTCCTTTCAATAAGTATCCTTCCTTCGTAAAAAATATTACTGATCTTTTAATTAATTATTTTTGCTAGAATTCTCCAAACTGATGATTGAAAAATTTTAAATCGATTAATTCACAATCGATTGCTTAATAAACGATTTTGCGACTTTAAAGTTGAGTTTGAGTAATCGATTATTTAATTTTTTTAAATTCGGATTTATCGGATCCTGACCGTATTCGATAGATATTACTGGGTCCGGTAGGTAGCTAAACGATGCCGGATCCGCCAGATCGGATTGCAATTCCAATTTAGGACTCAAATTAGAATCACTAATTTTTTTTTACGAGTAATAAACATACTAAACTATATTCCTGGGGAATTTCGGTTTTGTCAGGGCTGTCCTTCATTTGATTTCTTATGCCTATTTAGAGTAGAAAATTGTCATTTTATTATTTTTGTTAGCTATTTTGAAGATGAAAGAATTAAAATACGACTTCCAAACTCTATCAGTAATATTATCATACTTAGCACTGTAACTGGCATGAATTTAAAGGATGTCTTAAAATCTCTTTAGCCCATAAAAATGTTTTTAATTCTGCCAAAAATGACAATTTTCCATTTTTTGCAACTAAATTTTAGATTAAATAAGATGTTATATCATCAATTTTCATTCTTCTTCTAAAGAGTGAAAATAATTTGTAAATTTCTGATAGTTTAGAAACTGTTTTAAAAACTGAAACTGGCAAGCGAACTTCAGGACACGCCCATTGGCAACTTGCTTTTTCTTGCCTGATATTTACCAAACGGTAGAACGACTTCTTTCAAACATACAAAAAATTTCCCTTACTTATAGTACTGTATTGACTTGAAATAAATTTAAATGGCAATAAACTATGATAAAATAAATCGTGTATGATCATTTGAAATTTGTAATGAATTCGACGTGAAAGATTTTTTATTTGTTGTTTCCAAATATCATTGCTGAGTCGAATGGTAAGAAAAGCTCCATCCATTGGCGTAAGAATTTATTCACCTTATTTCAAACTAAACAAACACTAGAGAGAAAATTAATTTTTAAATAAGTTTGTTCTGTATGTGCTCAATGCTTGATTAGCGTAACTTGTCCTGTTTAGGACCGTGTACTATAAAATCAAAAACCTAATCCCATGCAAGGCCTTCCCAGTCAGTGAAAAAAAATGGAAGGTGGTATGTACTATTGACTATTTATTTACTGATTTATTGGCAACTATATTTAATTCACTTATAATAAATTTTAAAAGTTGGGGTATTTAAAAAAAAACAGACAAATTCATTAAGCATTCAAAGCGTCACTAGTCGGTGCACTAGATAAGACTACCAGAAAGTATCAAAAACTTTTCACATCATTTCTGCAAGTAGTTAATTTTTTTAAATAATTCCCTGTACCCATAAGCTTTTTTGTAAACCTATCTTTACGTACTGTTTCTACTATGTGTGATTTATCTGCAAGGATACACCTGCATGCGCTAAATTACTTTTTTAAACTTCTAATTGCTCATAACGAGCAACCGTTATCATCCAATTCCAATACACTTCGACAACTATGGAATTTGACAATCAATACCCAATTTAAATAACAACTTTGATTTCGGTTCAGCTTGGTTTGTCACTCTATGTTCATATAAATTTTGGTTTCGTCAGTTATCTTTACTGCTAGTTGTTTTTGTACTCGTTCATGATGTTGGATACCGCTATTTGTTACATGGTGTTTATAAATAACTCCTAGTATTCTAAGAAAATATCAAGAAATCAACGTATGGATTTGTAGGCACATATTAAATTTTATGAAAATGAATCAGTTTTTAGTATTCATTATCTGTATCTGGCGAGAATCGGGATATTTTTCTCTGTATTTTGAGTCAGTCTTGGTTTAATTTGGGTACAGGTTAAGCGTAAACAGCTAGTTCCCATAATTGGTGTCTTGAGCAGATTCTAGCCGAGCTCATCATTCGGTGCCAAGATGGCTAGTAGTGATTACAAGTAATCACATATGGCGATTGTCATGAAAATGATTTTCAGCAAAGATCGCCATTTCTCCTGGGTAGCTTACTACCTTTATAGAAATGGACTCCCCTAGGTCATCAGCCCTTACCTAAAGGGCGTCCTAGACGATCAATTTTATTGTCAATGTGATTGTCAATGATGCTTATTGAAGCAACCAATTGATCGTGTAGGAGGCGATTGACGCTATTGTCAATCGATTGATTGACATTGACTGGCGCCATTGACGGAGCCTATTGATCGTTTAAAATACGCAATTGTAAATCGTTCGGGAAGAAGGCCTTTTTTATTATCTAAACCAAGATTCTAAATTCTCCAGCGTTAAAGATAGAGTAAGTATTTCAACGGATTTGAAATTTGCGGAAAATTTTACACCAGATAGATACCTTAAATTTAAATTTCTGTTAATAAATAAGTTTTCAATTGAAACTTTTCTATTTTCGCAATACGAATTTAAGTCAGGGTACAACTTTGCATATATATATTAGTTAATTGGGACCGACCAAGGACTAACAAAAACTCTTGTTTAGAAGAAAAATATTTAATAAAAATTACAGGGTTTTATTATACATATTAATACAAAATATTAAAGAAATTAATGAGTTACTAAAACGTTATTTCGATGTCGATGGTTTCATAAAATCTTACAAATTCGTCTGACGACACAATGCCTTCTTTTTTTCAAGCATAATTTTTTCATCATGGCAAGTTGATGATTTTTATTTCTTGTTTTGTATCTATAACACATTCTTTTTTTAGTCTGTTTTTTAAATTTTTTTAAGCCTTTTTCAATTAAGCTGAGACCTTCTGTTATCTACTCGGGCCGCGCAGGTGGTCTTTGACAGCCGTCCCATTGGTTTTGAGTGCAGGTGATTTTTAAACGATCCCCTGAAAAATCTGTTGATACAAATGGATCTGGTATTCAAATTTCTATTGTGTTAGAAAGTGGGGTACATTGATCCTTTTCATTTGAAAACAACACTGCAGCTTTTATACAAAATTTGTTGCAACAGAGCAGTAACAATAACAATACTACATACCTCCATTGTGTTTGTGTTCATGTGTGTAGAGAAGTTTAGAAGAAAATCCAAATTTGTCAAATAAGGTAAGCTTGAGTAAATTTTATGATATGTATTGGCAACCATATAGCTTATAAAGTTATATAGATAACTGAAAAATATTTTCATTTATGTGATTACAGTTAATAAAGCTCAATGTAGCCTAAAATATTTGTCGTGGCTTCCAGCCTATTTCGCTTCAAACAGATTTATCTCTACAGAGATGATGTGGGGCATGATGAGTTAACTTTAAATGGGGTTCATTGAGCTTGGATCAATGTACCC
Source organism: Metellina segmentata (assembly GCA_947359465.1). NCBI lineage: Eukaryota > Metazoa > Arthropoda > Arachnida > Araneae > Tetragnathidae > Metellina > Metellina segmentata. The sequence goes on along the minus strand of OX375872.1, from coordinate 109,036,336 downwards.
CTATGGAAAATGTTTTCTATTGCTTATTAATTTTTGCGTTGTGTTCTGTCAGTTTACATTTTTTTAAAGGTGTAAATTAGTAAATGAATATCTTGTATTTAGGTAATGTAAGAGTGTTTTCGACTTTCTGTATCAGATTTTCAGTAGTAAAACGTACTTTTTTTACTATAACATATTTACAACTCCAGAAATTAGCTTATTTACATCAACAAGAATTTAACGTAATTATACAGTCAGCGCGCCAAAAGCATGCGAGGCAGAAAGCTCGCTTACTTGCTTACTTCAGACTCTGATATTGAATCTAATATTCAAACCGAACGTTCCTTCTTTTTTTTTTTTTCTTAATTTCTGCATGTTCGTAGCTCATTGACCGAATGAGATTGATGGGTTGATGGAAGCTATATTGGAAGCACCTATCAATCGAAACCATCAATCACATTGACAATATTACGCTTGACGCTTTTTTTATAAGGAGAGGTTCATAAGGTAACCCAACCAAATCTTAGTAAAGCAGTAAAAATTAGTACAAAAAAATCCTTACTAAGTATTTTGTAAAATAAAGAACTAAATGTAGTTCATCTAGGTCACAACCATGTATTATCGAATTGGGCACCATAAATCACAGCCAAAGGGTAGTGATGTCATTAAGCATTCTCTAAATATCTTTTTTATATTTTCGGCATTTGTAATCAAAGCATAATTTGCTAAAAATATCAAAATTATAGCTTTAATAACTCTAATACATACTTATTTTATTCCAGTAAGAACTTCCTAAGAGTTCATATATTCGTTCAGGAAATGAACTATCTGCGCTTTATGGATTTAGAAGCATATTCGGTAAGCTTTTAACACTTATCTGCTTAAAACATTAATAAAACTCTAAATTTTCAAAAGTTCAATCCCCTTAATTATCTTACGTATTCTTTCAAATGATTGCTTCACTTTTAAGATGTCTCAAGTTCGAACCCTTTCGCTCTTCTGCCGTTACTATGGTAACACTCCAAATACTGAGGTCTCTTTTCAACTTTACTTTTGTTTTTTATGTGGATTCCACTTTACAATAAATAAATAATTCACCAGTCTTCACTGAAGTGGGATAAATTTGTTTAATTTATCGAACTCGGTAAATTCTCCCATGATTAAAGAGCAGGGTAAAGAACCATGTGACCTTGAGATGCCTATTTGAAAATAATGTTACACATAATAACATTACAATTCTGAATATGAAATTTTGTGAACTTTAAAAACAACCGAAATATTCATGTTTAACAACTTGTGTCCTCTTCGAAAAACAAAAGCTAACAAGACTGATATCCAACTGTGCTTGAAAGATTATTTTAGTTTTTCAATGAAGAAACACTCAAGTTATAAAAACAGAAATTCTAGAGAACCTTCAACAGGAATTTATTACTTTTTTAATTTAAGTCAGCTGGAGTACATCAAGTTTAATGGTATTCTTAATAATTTTAAATTTACTAAATTCAGCAAAACAAAATAACTTATTTTTCAATGAAAAGCTTGCTTCAAACCTTTCAGTTGCATAATATACAGGGTGTCCTAAAAGTTCTCGAACTGACGATTCGTGAATTTATTATACAAATTCAAAAAACTTTACAACAATTACTTTTATGCTAATGATGAAAAGGACTTTTAACATAACGTAGGAAAAAAATTTGGACTTACATTTATAATAAACGTTCAAAATTTCCGCCCTTTTCGTGGAGGTAAAGCTGAAGTCGTTTGCGCATATTTTTAGAAACGCGTTTCAAAATGCTGTGAGTGACTTCTTGTATCATTTGAGTAATGGCAATTTTCAGATTACCTATTGTTTGGTAATTTACTTTCATAAACTTTGTTCTTTAAATATCCCCACACAGAAAAAAAAAAGCCAGGAATGTGCACACCAGGGAACAGGTGGCCAAAGGTTTCTTGAGATGAGTCGATCACCAAAAAAATCTTGAAGCATGCCTATGGTTTCATAACTTGTAAGGCAGGTTGCAACGTGTTATTGGAAACCAAGAGTCTCGTTCATTCACTTCTAATAATGCAACAGATTGCTGAATAAGTTGATATAGCGTATCTTTACTCCGTATTGCATCATTTGGATATTTATGTCGTCAAAATTACTTACATCTTTCACATGATTTACATTCACAATAAAACTCAAACAGCTTAATTCTCTGAATGCGTGATAAATTCATCTTGCAATGAAGAACAAAATGACGTGGAACTTTATTATCGCACAACTTGAGTGCGAATAAAATCAAACGATAAAAATTAAAGATTCTATAAAACTATAAGCAGACGATAAAATTCAGTAATTAAAAAAAGCGCGGGCAATAAATTTTTTTAAAGTTGGAGTACGGGAACTTTTTGGACACTCTGTAGAATCCACATTAGAGCATAAAGAATTTTCAACATATTTAAAAATACTTAATTTGTAAAATTAGCTTAACCGTATTAAAAATTAATTAATTTTTTCCCCATCGTTTCTCTAATCCACATATTGAGTTACAATAGTCTTAAATGTTATTGTTATATAGGTCTGTAACATGAAGATTTTAACATTAACTCGATGGTAGGTTAGTGGATTTTTTTAGCGCAAGGGCAATATCTGGCCAAGCTGAGACAAACAATATTAAATTATATTAATTCGTAGTTTTAAAAATGAAAATAGAGCTACTCATATCAGCATAAATTTTTTGAAGTAATTAAGTTCAAACTTGCTGATTGTTTCTTTGAGTTTCACTATCTTGTAACTGATATTGAATGTTATTTTTCAGTTACCTGAACTGTTTGCAGACCTTGGCGGTTGTCTAGGATTATACATTGGAGTATCCCTAATATCTATCATCGAATTCCACGAACTTTTGCTCCACATCTTAGCTCTGTTCTACACAAAGCTAAATAGCAGTTTTTACGTAGAATCTGGATCACTGAAAAGGAGAATAGATAGCAGATCCAGAAGCAAATCTGTTAATGATCTAATGCGGGTCCAGAGTCAAGCCTATGCTCCTAATTTTAGACCTGAAGGCCCAACACCGCCGATTTTGTGCGTGAGAGGAAGAAAAGTTGTTGGAAAAGATGTCCACAATGTGTTCAAATTATCGGGTGTGGAATGTCTGTAAGTTTTCAAAGTAAATATCAACTGATGGAAAAGTATTTCTAATAATTTCAAGTCCTTTTTCTCATGACATGCATTCAGAAACAAATACATAAAATTTATTATGTGTGATGGCTTACTAACAAAAATGAATACGTGAATAAATTTTGCGCATTTTACTTAATTTATACTAATTAACTGTATGAATATTAAGAACCAGATTAGTTTATTCCCTTTTGCGAGTGAATTGCTTGTGAGTTAAATTTGTTTTGATAAAAAGGCGAAAAAGATCACGCTTCTGTCTCTTAGAAATGGCATACAATAATTTACCAAATAATTCGAATATAGTAATATAATTTAACAAAGCATGCGTTTTATGTTTCGTCTTTAACTTTTTGAAGTACACTATGCTAAAGCTTATTTTTCTTTTTAAAAAAATATTTTTATGTAAGTAACCGCATATCATCTTATATAAATGTATTTTGTACAAAATTTAATTTTTTTTAGTTCTTAGAACCTTACGTCTCATTTCCTATTTCGAATACTCTTTGTCATCAGAATTTTTACGTAACTAGAATATTTATGCTCTTGGCTTAATCATCTCAAGGATGTAGAAGGCCAGGCGTACAACCACCCCTAAAAGGCTTAATAGAAAATTCGAATCACAAAATTTTGGCATGCATGGTAATTAAAAAAATGCCTCCAAAAATATTTTAATATATGATCTCGATAAACACGATACTTCGTTTGTACGGATTCTTGAATACTACGATAAAATTTAGGCATTACTCGAATAACATGCTCCGATTTCATTCAATAAAATACACGTATGTAGTAGGGATGCTACATTGACAGCAAGACATCGATGTTTTAAAACTTTGATGTTCAAAATTAAAACATCGATGTTGATAATGAATCGCCCCCATACCATCGATGTTTTTAAAATTCAGTGTATTTACACTTTTTCCCCCATTTCTTAAAACTGGTTTAGTAACTTGTGATGAGACATCGGCTCCAATACATCGATGTTTTTTTATAAAACCAATGTTTTGAAAACATCGACATCGATGTCGCATCTCTACTTTTCAGACCCTTCACCCTTGACCACTTGGGTCTAAAAGTATGTTCAATTTGCTGATTATAAAAATTATGCTACTTGGTAATTTTTTAAATTTTTAAAATGGTACGATGTTTTTTTTTTTAAAAACATCGATGTTTTGAAAACATCGACATTGATGTCGCATCCCTAGTATGTAGATGCGTACTTATGCTACTCTTGCGTGGAACTAAATATCCAATTTATCAGGACCTGAAGTCTTTAATTGCACCAGTATTGTATCTTAAAAGTTTCTGATTTTTATATCATAAAACAAGCTTTCGATATCAATGAATCAAGTCATTCAGAACAACCTGCATATTGCCGTCAAAAAGGCGTCCTTCAAGTTTCCTCATTTTATGTTGACAGTTCATACACTCTGAGTGTATAAAAGTATCTGGTATAACTCAACTAACTACCTCTATGTATCAATAAACACAAATAACTGATCACTTTTTCAAACGCACAATTAAATATAGGTATATTTTAATTACGGTCGTACTGGAGCCACACAACGTGCTATTGTCGATAGTCCGTGAATAATCCCGAAGGGAAAGATCCGACGATAACACCACGATTTTGAACCACGGTGAGGTAATGGTAAGTTTAGTTAACGTCGTACTAGAGCAACACAACGAGCTATTGACGACGGTCCGGGTCAGTCAATTAAGGGGGTCCGGGACACATTAAAATTTTTTTTTATTAATTAATTTACAATTTTGAAATTTTTTTGTACTGATTACCTATCTAAATAATAAGAGAAATCACAACACAAAATTTTTCCAAAAGCTTTTTAAAATTTTTTGAAAAAAAGAAGGGTCATTTTAAATTGCTAAAACTCAAAATATTCTTGATCAATTTTCAAAATTCTTGCAGTAAATTATTCAGAAATTTATAAACTTTAATTTTGATTCAGCAATTTTAAAAAATATTAATTTAATAAAAAATTAAAAATATTTGAGTGAAAGTTTTTGAAAATTTTAAGGTACTTTTTTTTTAAAGTCATATTTTTAAAAGTAAATATTTGTTTCAAATTTGCTGAATCAAAATTAAAGTATATTGTTTGAAAAAGATATATTCCAAATTTCAACCTTTAAACTTTATCGGTTTTCGACTTATAGCAATTTGAATACAGGAAATCTTGAAAAAATGTATCATGGAGAAAAACGCATTATAAGTTTTGAAGACAGATGTTGTTGCCATGACAACTGTCAAGAGTGTTAGATTTTCAAAACAACGCACCACAAAAGTTATTATATCTCTTGTTCTAATTAAGATAGAAATATGATTTAAACTTCATTTTAAGCAGAAAAACACAAAGAATTTCTTAAAATAATAATAAAAAATTCGAAAATTTTTTACGATTTTTGTGTCCCGGACCCCCTTAAGGGAAAAATCCGAGGACAACACATCGTAATTTTGAACCACGGTCAGATGATGAGGCAACACCTGAGCTGGCACCCTACTCTCCAAACTTCCACACCACGCCAACGTAAGGACTTTTGAGTCCACGACAGATTTAAAGTGCATCAGTACTCTTTGTGCTCGACGATCTCCTGCTGGATTCAAACTAACAACACTCAGGTTACTAATTCGTTAATCTTCCAACCGGTCTGCCCTAGCCCCCATAGATATCGGTGCGCCAACTAAAGGAAATCATTTGGGGAGAGTCAATTAGAACACAAGTTGCTTCATGTGTTTTTGAATCTATTATTTACTGTAGTCCAACCATCAAAATATTGGTCCAAGATAGTTAGGCTCCAAGGAATTAACGAATCTATCTCCTGACATAACGGTCAAACCACCTGAATGAGAACCACCTAAATGAGATCGAGACATACTGCGCATTTGATTACCCCCACGTTATTTGTATACGCGTAATATAAAATGAACCAAAAAACTCATGTTTAGAGAATCAGGCCCCTAAGAATTGCATGCCTTTTGGGCATTTATTAAAAATTATTTGTATACTCATTGGTAATATTTTAATATTCATCTCCCCGTTGGATTCTATAAGGTTGGAAAACAACGGAGTACCTTAGGAATTGACACTTTTGTGGGATGTTAGGTTGAAATAACTGATTTTTGGTTACTCATTGGTAATATTTTAATATTCATCTCCCCGTTGGTAATGGTGTCCTCACGTTGGGTTGCCGTGGAAGTTTGGAGAGTGGGGTGCCAGCTCAGGTGTTGCTTCGTCATCTGACCGTGGTTCAAAATTACGAGGTGTTGTCCTCGGATCTTTCCCTTAAGGGACTGATCACGGACCGTCGTCAATAGCCCTTTGTGTTGCTCTAGTACGACGTTAACTAAAATTACCATTACCGAGAACAACATCATGTATTTTTGAACCACGGTTAGATGACGAGGTCACACTTGAGCTGGCTCCCCCACTCTCCAAACTTCCATCTTTCCCTTTGGGATTGAGCCCATTATGTTGCTTCAGTAGAACTCTCAGTCCAGCAGTTAAGTAGTGGTAGCCCGGTTCAATCCAACCAAAGATCGTTCTGTACAAGGGGTCTGGTGCACGTTAAATCTGATGTGGCCTCAAATGTCTCACGTTAGTGTAGTGTAGAAGTTTGGAGTGGGGTTCCAGTTCAGGTGACCTCGTCGTCTGACCTTGGTTCAAAATTTCGTGTTGACTTCGGATCTTTCCCTTCGGGTTTGATCCCAGACCGTCGCCACCCACTCCGTTTGAAGAAGGTGGCCCCTCTGTAAGATTATTGGAGGGGCAAGCGGTTCGGACCTCTAATTGGCTCGTGAGTTAGTTTTCCTATCACAGAACTCGCTTGTATAAAAATATAATTTCACCCCTTCATATTGAAATTTCTCAAAATAATGCCTTTACTCCCACTGCCTATTACGTCATCTGACCGTGGTTCAAAGTTACGAGTGTTGTACTCGGATCTTTTCTTTAGGAGATTGTCGTCAATAGCCCGTTGTGTTGCTTTAGTACGACGTTAATTAAAATTACTAATTACTACTACCCACTGTCTATTGAGGATCAGTGTTCAACATACATTTTTTGTAGCTTCAATTAATTTTCCGTTGAAACGAAAATAATCGAGAAACAAGAATCCGTAATCGATACACTCCCCTACAATGGACCGGACGCCAGCGGATTTGCATAAAATTCGACTGCATGTCGGATTTTATGCAAATGCAGTGCTTGCACGTGACCTGTTAAGGTTAAATACGATACGCGAAGTGGTAACGTCGTTAGTTTTGTGTGAAGTTGTGACAATATATGTCGAAACGAAAGGAACTTAGTGACTTTGCAAGCGGTGTTGTAGTTGGTTGTCACAAGTGGCAAGTCTATTCGCGCAATTGCGACAGAATTATCACAGCCACGGTCAACTGTTGGTGATGTGAAGAAGTGGAGGACTACGGGAGTTGGGACACGAACTGCACACGTTGGTCGTCCCCGTAAACTGACCGAACGGTATTGGCGTGTCATGAAGCGTGAGGTTCGTAAGAACCGCAAGAAACCACTCCAAATCATTAACAGTGAGTTTCAACAAGCAGCAGGGGTTACGGTGCACCTCAATATTTTTCGGAAAGAACTGAATTCCCTCAATATCCACGGATATGTAGCCGCGTACAAACCAAACATCACCACATCCAACAAAGCCGGCAGACTCGCTTGGTGTTTGCAACGTCGCAACTGGACTGAGGACCACTGGAAAACTGTTTTATGGAACAAGTCACGCTACACACTCTTCCAGTCGGATGGGCGTGCTTGGGTTTGGCGAATGCCAGAAGTACGTCTGTTACCCGAGTGCATCGTTGGAACTGTCAAGTTCGGTGGTGGTGGTGTACTTGTTTGAGAAGGTTTATCGTGGTATGGCCTGAAACCTTTGCATGCGAACTATTGAGACTATTTCGTATTATTCGTAATAGAATAAAGATTTGTCTAAAAGAAGTTTTAAAAGAAAATTTATTTCGTTATATGGAAATATACACTACCCTACAATATTGGACCGGACGCCAGCGGATTTTATATAAATCCAGATTTATGCAAAACATTTTGGACAATCAGGTTCTTCCTATGCCCTGGCAATTTTATGGAATGGACGAATGTTACTTCCAGGACGACAACGCCCCATGTCATGTTGCAACCTCTGTCAAGCAGTGGTATCAAGACAAGAATGTAAAACGCCTTCCTTGGCTTGCTCAGAGTCCCGACCTAAACTCCATGGAACATTTGTGGGACGAGTTTTTGCGACGCTTACGGACCATTGAACCACGTCCGAAATCTACAGCTGAGCTGGCGACATTCTTGCAGCATGAGTGGACACAAATACCCATAGCTGTGTATCAAAACCTTGTTGAACGTATACCCAGAAGGGTTGCTAGTGGAATTGCAACATGTGGGGAACCATTCCCCTATTAAATCATGTATTCTTTCTCTTATATCATCAAATCTTGCTGTCCGGTACATTATTGTAGGGTAGTGTATCTCTTCATTATTCTCTGGTTGGTTGGTCTTGTTTGAGAATGTTTACCGTGGTATGACCTGGGACCTTTGCATGCGAACTATTAAGACTATTTCGTATTACTCGTAATGGAATAAAAATTTGTCTAAAGAAGTTTTAAAAGAAAATTTACTTCGTTACATGGAAATATACACTACAATACAATATTGAACCGGACACCAGAATGTAAAACGTCTTCCCCGGCCGTTTTCTTGCAGCAGGAATGGACACAAATACCCATAGCTGTGTATCGAAACCTTGTTGGAAGTATACCCAGAAGGGTCGCTAGTGGAATTGTAGTAGGTGGAGACCATCCCCTATTAAAGCATGTATTCTTTCCCTCATACCATCACATCTTGCTGCCCGGTCCATTGTTGTAGAGTAGTGTATTTACCCAGAATTGTTTTTAGAAATCCCTTTATAGCGTACATAAGGATTATAGCTGTTTACGAAACTTTTATTTTCCAGAGCTGGCGAAGAAATGTTTCGCAAAAAGATGTGCTTCAAGTGCTTCTCGGACTTTGAAAATCTACGGAATAATTATGTTCATAGAAGACGACATCTTAAAGCTGTTAAACCCATGCAAAGTATAAGCTCTTCAACTCCGTGAAGATCAATGTATCAAATTTATCATTATTGTGCACTGTATCAAATTGTCTTCGAAAACATTTTTACTTATAATTAATAAACGAATAAAATACTTATACAAAGTTCTATCGAAACGGAAGAGTAGGGTTTTTGTTCCGATTATACTTTAATCTATAAATAAAATTATAAAACTATCAAGACATATTTATTTTAACGAAATGAAATACATTATGCACTCCAGCGCAAAATCTCTGTTAAAAATATTGGGTCATCCGGAAAGCTCTGCGGTTTTTCAAATCGAAGCGAGTTTTATTTATTATTTTGCTACCGCTGATAAGGAGTGACCTTGATTGAAGCCACAGATGTGTAAATTCAGTCTTTTCTGCTTTCACTGCATAATTCTAGCTTGTGTTGTCATATTTGTTTCACTGAAGTGGTAAGAATGGAGAACCAAAGTTCATTTCCGTCATATTATGCTTTTATTTTAAGAAAGAAAACAATCCTAATCAGATTGCTCGTAAAATGTGTGCTGTATATGGACAAAGTGCTGTTTCTGATGACACAGTTCGAAGGCTGTTTGATAAATTGAGGCGCGGAAATTTCAGCCTCGAAGTTGATGCCCGCTCTGAACGACCATCCTCTGTAAAAGAGGACCTATTAAAAGATGCTATCGCTGAAAATCCACGTTACAGTTCAGGAACTATTAGACTAAATATTCGAAAAAGTACAGTTCATGATCATCTGAAGTTTGGGTATGTAAGCCGCTGGGATGTATGGATACCCCATACTTTAACACAGAATATGCTTGTTCGAATTTCGGCATGATTCTTTGCTGCAACGAAAAGAAGCTCCTTTTTTTTTAAACGGTTTATTACTGGAGATGAGAAGTGGATATTATACAATAATGTTACAAGAAATAGATCATGGTGTAAGTCAAATGAACCTCCCCAAGTAACATAGAGAGGGGGCTGCATCCCAAAAGTAATGATTTGTGTATGGTGGGCCTACAAAGGAATTGTTCATTATGAATTGTTGCCACAAAATCAAACAATAAATTCGTAAAAATACTGTTCTCAAATGGCAGTATTAAAAGCAGAAATCGAATCAAAGCGGCGAGAACTGACCAATCGTCGACGTGTTGTCTTCCAGCATGACAATGCGCTGCCCCACATTTTGCTGAATGTCAGACAAAGACTCGAGTATAACTGAAATACCTTGCCACTCAGATTTTCCTCTTCAGGTCACTTCAAAATTCTCTAACAGCCTGGAATTCAATTCTTTGGAGACTCAAAACAGCACCTCGACAACTTCTTTACAAATAAGGTTGATATTTTTATAAAAATTCCAGCTGTGTGTGTGAGAGAGATGTCAAGTTAAGAACAAAATGGTGCTTATGGGTTTCAATAATATTTTCTTGTGCTTTTGTAGTGCTTCGTTGGTACTTATCATAAAAAACCGCAGAACTTTCCGGATGAACCAATACAGCACGAATTCATTCAGTACGTGAAGTGAAAACAAGCTGAACGCTAATAAAGGAATCTATTTTCATTTCGACTACGGGTCAGAAAAAGAGCACAAAACCATTTCGTTTATCATTTTTAAGTTCAATCAAGATGTATCAAATTTTGTCATCTAATATCTATAAGGATATTCAGCGTAAACAAACCACCGGAAGACAAGGATTTACTGCTTGTTACCCGGGGTATGCGGGAAGCACGTTCTCTCTACACCAAAACACTGACTTAGCTTCAAAAAACCTCTTGTACTGTAAGCATATTTTTGTTCATTTTTATTGGTGAATAGAAATTGTCAAACAAAATCGTATATGTTCGTAAATTTCGTGATAGCATTTTATGTTAAATACTCTCATGACTCACTAAAATTGATTTAATAAAATAAAAATCTTAAAAAATATCGGAAGTTCAAACAATGAAAAATTAAGTTCGATAAGAAATCCCTGAAACGCAATGCGAAACAAATTTCGAGCTGTGCAAGACGTTGATTTTAGTTGTATGGGGCGGTAGGTCCAAAAACGGACAAGCTGCGCCAAACGCAAGAAGTCATTGTTAAAATAGTTGAACCAACAACATGGTTCCCACACCTTTGTCTAAAAAAAAAATTGAAGGACTTTTCAAAAAAACCCAAAAATTTTTCAAGGACCTGGAATTTTTCTTACGATCTAAAAGAAGGCATGTGCAATAGTTGTCAATTAAAAAGAAAATGTAAAATAAATAAATATATATATATGATTTTAGTATTGACGACGGTCCGGGATCAGTCCCTTAAGGGAAAGATCCGAGGACAACACCTCGTAATTTTGATCCACGGTAAGATGACGAAGCAACACCTGAACTTCCACACCAACCCAACGTGAGGACTTTCGGCCTCGACAGATTTAAAGTGCACCAGCCGCCTCTACACCATACGCTTACAAACATCCATGTTCCAACATCAAAGTTCTATGAGAAAAGAAAATCTAAATCGTTAAATATAGAGAAAATTTCAACGGTATTGGAAATCTGGGGAAAATTTTACACCAGATTGATACTTCAGGTAGCCCGAATTCTATCATGGGCAATGCTGTACTGGCCTGCTAGTATAGTATGAAATATCCTTTCCATTTCTAGTCTAAAAATAGAATTTCACTGCGCTGAGTCATGTGATTGAAGAAACTTCCTTTCTCGTTTTACGAAAACAGATAATTCAGTAATCCGAAACTAAGTTTGGTTCTTGTACATACACCATCAATTGCACACATTTTAAATAATTTAAAAGCGAAAAAAAGTAGTGCGACCCCCTACAAAAACCTTAATACTTGCTTTGCATTTCTGCGTCAATCCCGAGACAACTTTAAAAAATGTTCAGAGGCTGAATTCCCCCTCTAGGCAGAACTTTTTCATGTCTGAATAGTTTATGCAAAAAAGCAATGGGATGACGCGACAATGAAATGTGGTTTATGCCCTTCACCCATGCCTTCAACTGTGGTGTCAAAGCGCAAAACACCAGCTTCATTCAGAATGACGCTCAAATGGTGCACCTGCTGTGGAGGAAACTAGTCTGGACAGACAAACTTGCACAATTATGTACTAGTTTTAAAAAAATGAAGTACTTTCAAGGACTTTTCACCAAGTTCCGTAAATTTTCAAGTACTTTCAAGGGCCCCCAGTTTGGAAAAAAAAAAATATTCAAGGACTTTTAAGGGCCGTGGGAATCCTGAACAATAAAAGTAAATTTAAAAGATGAGTTAATTATAATGATACAATGTAATGCAAGTCTCTAGGCAAAAATAAATCATGGGGATAAAACGAAAACTAGAGACTAATATAAGATTAGAAAATGAGACTGATGGGTTATCCTCATCTAAGTTGATTATTAAAATTAAAAATAAGACGTAATTAAAAGATGATTATAAATGAGGAAAAATCCAGAGTGATGCAAAAAAAGTAGTGATGAATGCGGAAGTGAGAAGGTAACCCACCAAATCCACAATTAAAGAAGTATTAAAATAGCGCGGCAAAGAGAATCCAAGAGAAAATCAAATCTGAAAGCATATCTTAGATATCTAGTTAGCCAGAAACTGGTATAAGGGCAGTGGCACCAACTTTGGGAAATCACTAGAGGACAAGTCCCACTTGCTTTTTGCAATTGTTTTATTTTAAAATTATTTACAGTATAATCGGTACATTTGTAACATTCATGTGGGAGGAGCCAAGCCTAAAAGTAAAAGGATCCAAGATTTTCAGGCCCCTAAAATTATACCTTACCTGCTGCCTCAAACGTAATTTATAACTCAAAAGATAAAAAAGGACAGTTCTTGAGCCCATGTAGCCCCTCTTTCCAGCTCTGACAATAACTTTAGTTTGATTTAGGTTTTTTATATATTTTTTTTTATGTCACCACATATTTGAATTGTGGTAAATTATTAGTCCTTACATTTATTTTTGCATTATTTATTACATTTCTTTGTTTTTAATCATTTCATTTTTATTTTTGAGGCTTTTTAGGACATTAGGGACATGTTACCCACATATCTCTGGTCTGCCAGCCTATAACTCTAAAAGTAACACTTAATCAGTAAGAACAAAATACGTAACAAATGTTTCAGATCTGGACCAAACAAAATTGCTTTTGGCATTTAACTGGTCATCCAAAACATTTTTGCAAATTAACCTAATTAAAACATAAAAGAAAAATAGGTAATTTTTTTTCGCTTTTAATTACACCCAAATATTTTACCACTATTGATCATTTTATTATCAGGCTTGTTGTTATAGGTGTTATCTTTCAAAATTGAGAGCTTTATTATCATTTTAAACACCGAAACTGTTCGAACAATTTAGTGCTATTATTACTTGCTAAACATGCTTGTTGCTCTTCATAAATGTAATGTAAGTAAATATGGATGGTTTATGCTCAAAACCGATTCTAGTGCTGAAATCAATTCTTCAAAATCCTAATTTCATCTAATACCATCTAAATTCCATGTCAAGAAGCTCAAAGTGGGTGAATAGAGTAAATGTATAGATATTGATAGAATGTAGAAGCATATTTTAACAGAATATTTATTCATGGATGTTCTATTTTTGTGTATCTAATTTTTTAAATTTAAGTATCAGATTCCCAAGTAACATTTTCTGTGGTAAATATTAGATTTTCAGACAAAATTGAGGCTAGAGGCTCATTTTTTTTCTTGTATTTATTTGACCCATCTAACTATAATGTATATAAGCTTATGAAAAGACTATGAAGGTAAATAAATTATCTGAGCTCAAAATTTGAAGTTTTATCATAAAATCGTTTTCTTTATAGAATTTCTTAAAAATTATAGTTATGGAAACTTTTCAACTGAGAAATAAGCATATACCAGCTACACTCATAATTCAGAACTAACCTTGGGTATACAAATTATAATATTTTAAGTCAATGGTAACTATAAAAATATGAATGATATTGCAAAGAAAAGCTAGAAATGAGTAAAATAAGACAAATTGCGAGTTGATAATAAAATGTATATAATACAACAAATACAATCAAACAAAAAAATGCAAATAGAAATACACAAGAGTCATAGAATGCAGTAGTTTGGAAATTGTCTGCTCAAGAGGTAACAAATCTCATACTAAAATTTCCATGAAAACATGAATCTTGATAAGATTAACTAAACACAAAAAATTATGAATAAAGTCATTATACCTGGAATGATAAATATGGTATTTCTGATATTTAAAAACAGTACTTCACATTGGGACCTAAATACAGGAACAATACATTAATAATGGAATAGCAGTCTTTATAGAAACAGTGCTACTTCAAAATTTTACAGAAACATTTACTCAACTATAATATATCATGCAAGAATCAAATACTTGATTTCAACCAAAACATATTTACAAATATATCAGCAAACCATGCATGGTATAATACCAAAGAATGGGTTGCTGTTTGGGATTTTTTATTATTGGAACAAAAACACTAAATTCACAAAACAAATTTAAAAATCACAGTAAAATGACAAAATGATATAGTAGAGAAATTTACCATGCATATATATTTCAAAAAATAACATCTTGAATGGAAAACCTCAGTAGACAAAGTAACAAAATATCAGCAATTGACACAGTATGTAAAATACAAATTTTACATTCTCTCTTACTAAGTATTACAACTGATTTTAAGAACATAAAACCCAAAATGAATGCAATAACAATTTATGTTTAAACAAATAGAAACTGATATAGGAAATATTTGAAAATCAAAATTTTAAAGAAAAGGATAACAGCGATGACAATTAATGACTGAAGATGAAATATACACTGATTTTACCATGAATAATTTTTATTAATAATCAAAAAGTATAAATTCTATCTATATTCAAAACCTAACTTGTGAGAAAATGATAACTGGATAAATTCGCTGATGTGATTGGTGAAAATGAAAGAATGAGTAATTGATACAGTAAAGCCGTATTTCTCTTGTAAGAAAGACAAATATACCCCACTGACTATACTTTAAACATATGACAAGAGATTCTACATCCACATAACCTTTTAGTGCTTTTTTTTTTATGAATGAAATTTAATTAAATGAAAATTTAAAAGATTATTAAGGAATTAGCAAGTTTAAAAACCCAAGAATTAATTTAAAAAGGAAGCTGCTCAACTTCTCAATTTGATGTTCAACTGTATTTTAAAAATAAATTCATTCATTCATTAGAACGAATCTTCACTTCAATCTTAAGGTGCTACATTTGATGCACATAATCTTAACTGAATATTTTTAGCAACAAAAGAAATAAAAGCGACTAGAAAGGTTTTTAGACCTGAAAAAACAAGTGACAGAATAAAAACTGCTTCACTCTGTCTCATTTTTTTATTCATGAAGTGCACCTGTATAGGCAGAGGTATGCTATAAAAATTTCAGCCAATGGTTACTTGATGTGTTAAGCAAGAGAGGTGGTTAATTTTTCTACTATAATAATTGACCTTCAATGTATAAATATATACAGCAGTGCAATAGATCTCAACCATGAAGTATATTTTGATAGAATGAACATCACTTGCAACATTTATCCCGACACCAGACTGCTTCTCTTATCATGGCTTCACTCTGTGTTGCTACTCATTCTACTCTTCAAATGCTATTAAAACTTACTTGGCTGCGAAAGGCAAAGCAAGGCAGTTAATTGGACATCTTTCATTGCATGAACAGATTTTCAGAACTACATTCATTACCTTAATACAGCTCTCAGTCTCCTTCGATCAGTAATCAACTAGTGGCAGCATGTTCAAATTTAGTTCAAATGAATTCTTAATAGTATTTAACTAAAAGTTCAGGGTCACAAGTTAAATAGTACCAGAAAGTGCAAGTTTTCAACCCTGATAATTGAAATTGTTTCTAACATAGTACAACAAGTTATGACACATTTACCTAGCAATTTGGGCGAGTAACAAAGTGACAGTGCATGGTTTGTATTTTCTCTGATGATACTCCCTCTTTGAAAGTCAAGAAATCAAGACATGTTGGATGTGTATTGATTTTTCTCAAAGTAACAGTCATATTGCAACTGTACCATTAGAATCCAAAATGTAGTCAATACACAATGGTGTACACAAATGTCAATTCCTAAATTATTCAAAACAATTAAAGGCAAGCAAGGACTGGCTTGAGAGGCATTTGTTGCACCACAACAATGTATAATGTGTGGTCAATCCCACTCTCATCCCTACACATCATCTGTCAAGTTGTTCACACTTCAGCCACAGGCAAGACAAGACAGGGCACCCAGTGATTTCTTCCTCTTTCCTGTGTCAAATTGATTACAAATAGAGGTTTGCAACTTCAGAAGATGCAATTTCTACAGATTTTAACACTGGGAGAAACTGAATGGTGCCTGTGCATTGAAGGTTTATTTGAAAGGATAGAACATAGCAGAGGTTAGATTGAAAAGTGAATCAATGAAAAATATATGAAGCATGATTAATTCAGGTCTTAAAAACGATTCTAACTTTTTCTACATATCATGGATTCTTTTAGACTGATCTTCAAAATTAATTTAGTCAGAATAAATTGCAGTAAAAGTTGCCATTCAACATTAAAGGTTTGGTTCACAGTGAATGTTAATAATGCAGAAATAGCAGTCAAATTGGATAAATACGAAATGGTCTCACAAAAGTCGGTCACAAAAAAGATTAAATATTCTTCGAAAATGTAAAATTGGATAGGTTTCATTTCTATAGTATAGGTATTTTGATCAGAAATCAATTTACATATGCAAATATCACACAGAACTTAGGTAAATGGCAAGGTATGAAACAAAAACAATGAGTGTTTACTTTGACTGCAGAACTGTTATGTTTCTGGAAGCATCAAAGAAAATTAAATAAACTCGGCAGATGATTTCCGTAACACTTACAAAGATAACATTTCATTTTTAAAAACTTTTAATTCATTTGTTTTAAAAATACATAGCAATCTTCATCACTGGAGCCTAAAAATAGATTAAAAAAAGATCAAGCACAACAGAAAAAGCATAAAAAATATTTCAATTCTACTTTTAAATCTTGTATATATTTTTTAATATCTTACCTTCTACACATTCAATAACAAACAATGAATCTTGTAACATATTGCAAACAACCTAAAAAATTTGTAATAAAACAATTTAAGATTAATAGAGGTTATGACTATATATTCATGACATAATAAAGACATTGATAAACAGCTGCAATCACAAATACATTATTTACATAGAAAGTAGAGGGAACACTATATATAAAGCTACAAAAGCACATAAATATGATGTTTGATATGCCAAAATGCAAATATTACAAATGACCAAGACTCTTAGCTTACCTATTTAAGATCTTTTACATGAAAGTTTTTTCAGATCAATAACTAAAACTTTATAGATTTAGAGTAAAAAAATTGGCATAGAGCAATGGTGTGAATCCATTCAAATACAGGCAAAAAATATTAAAATGTTTGCCTCACCACCTTTCATATATTTTTTTAATTTAATGCATGGTGGCCAATGGTATGTTGAACAATGCGATGTTAATTTTTTACAAAATAACTTTTTTATGGAAATATGATCCTTTCAAAGGCAGTCAAACATATTCAATTTTACTTGCCAAGAATGTTGGGAACAAGTAAATATTTGCTATGCTTAAATTATTGGAGATAAACTTGTGTTTGCTAGTTATACTTAAATGTACTGTTTGAAAGTGAAAATATCTTTTAAATTAGATTAGTTTCTTTTCCAATTTGTCACAGAACTTACAGAAGTTTGGTTAAGATTTCTTTTTAAAAAGCCATTGTTACGAATTGAAACGTTTTGTATAAGTTCATTAGAATATTGTTAATTTAGTTTTCTTTTTAGCTAATGCAGTTTCTCAAAGATTAATTTTTAAAAGCCATCAACGTAAGATTTTGAAATTTCAATCGCTGACATGCGCTCAAGCTGGGCCAACGGTATTCCTCAACTAGTAAGCACTCAAGTCTCCAGGATCAGTAACTCAAGAATTTGTCGATGCGATATTTTAACAAGATTTATTATTTCTATAGATATATTAATACTGTGTCTACGATTTTTTTTAACGGTCTAAAATTTCTACTGAAAAGTTCAAGAAAGAAATCGG
This sequence comes from Metellina segmentata, assembly GCA_947359465.1. Taxonomy (NCBI): domain Eukaryota; kingdom Metazoa; phylum Arthropoda; class Arachnida; order Araneae; family Tetragnathidae; genus Metellina; species Metellina segmentata. Next base: position 109,017,937 of record OX375872.1, on the reverse strand, counting down.
CAAAACTCTAATTCTGATTATATATTGGAGAAATATTTGGGCTATATATTGCTTCAAAACTTTTTTTTTTTACTTGGTCATAATTTTTAGCACCTCTTACAACAAATTATAAAAAAAATTACAAGATATACTATACTGAGGGGTTATAGGAGTGTAGATTATTTCTAACAACTAATTTTTATCCAACCAGATGTTCACATTGGGAAGATTTTTTGTGAAAGACTAGCTTTAATGTATCAATCAGTACCTTTGTCTGATTCAAATTTATTCCTATACATTTTAAGTCATTTAGTCATATAATTTACTCTTAATTCATTCTTAAATTTGAGTATAGGCACAAAGATCATAAGTCATTCAGGGATTTTGTGAAATTAATCTTTCAAACAAATCTATATAGTAAATAAAAAGCAATTGAATAGATTTAGAAGAGACAAATAAATTATATCTTATTATTGAAGAAGACACGAAAAAATTTTCTGAAACAGCGAAAAATAGTCTTTAAATAACTAACAAGTCCATTTTTGTTAGAAGTTCTGCAGTTGTGCATTCATATGACAATATCAGCCTCTTGTCATACACAAAAATCGAATCTCTTAGTGTTGTGATACGAGAGTAACTTTTAAAGAGGCGATGATAAAAAGCAAGTTTATTTACGAAATTCTATTTATTTATGAATTGCATTCATGAATTTCTACATTGAAATAGTCATTTATTGAAATATCTGTTGAATGCTTTCTTGGAGTTTAATATGGCAGAAAGAACAGATTCAACACTCACTGAATTTAACAAATCTCTTCATTGATTTTAACTGATATTTTATCTAATGTAACAAATATTCGAATTAGTAACTTTTGCATATGGTTTTAAATTAATAAAAATGTATATTATTTTATCCCTTTTGTTAGATATTACTCAGCTTTAACATCTTTCTAATAAATGCAATTTTAGAAATATTTTATGAGGATTTATTTTATACTATTAAAATGTTTAAATATAGTTAGAGGAATTATTCATATTCGTATAGTATTTTAAATGCGTTTATTACTCTTCCCTTTTCAATCAAAACAGTTAGTGTATTTTTTTTAATTTGGTTTTGTAGAGAGAACAGCAAAATTCTGATGTTTGAGAAATTTTATCCATGTGTTTTATATATACATTTTTGTGCAAGATAATTCATTCAAATTAAGTATATAAATGCTGTAAATTATTCATATTATTCAGTTGGGTATTTCATTCATTTCTGATCACGTTAAGTTTTCCGATCAGGGTCAGGACACAAAATTATTTATTTAAACTTAACTATTTGAAAACTGCAAAAAGTGCTCACACTGATTTCAGCATATTTATATAGGAACTTAGAACAAAATAATCAGGTTTTTGAGATGGCTTTTATGAAAAAAATTCATTTAAAATTGATCAAGTTGAAAATTTTTTATTTCAAATAGTATTTATATACTAATAAATTAGCATCAACAGTTGCTCTGAAGTCTTACATTTTAAAAAAAATGGATTATCTAAAAACTTAAGGATATGTATTTTTTTAAGTAGGTGACATACACTCAAAAAAATGAACTTTAAACTGTGACATCACTTTCACAGATCTGTATCTCGAAGAAAAATCATTTTCGGTACTGTAAAAAATGTTTCAAAGTGGCCCAAAATTTACCTGTATGCAAAATATCGTTTGATTTTAAAATGGAGATGAACAGCCGTGTCTGGATTTGAATGGATTCACCCCAATATTAAAATGTGACTGATTAGCTTGAATGTATCTAACATTAAGAAAAGATGGATCTGCCTTACTATTGAAGGTATACATATCACAAAAGGCATATACATTGAAAAATAAATGCTTAAAAGAACATGAGTGATATCGAAATTAACATTACATTATCAAATCAAAGAAGTAATCCTTTCACATTAAGCTTTTTCAGGAGTGCACATGTACTTCAGGAAAAAAAATCAAAGGCAATTATACCGTTGATCAATAAGATAACTAACATCTAACAAATAGTACATTTTCTGTTCTAAATTTTACTTTTCTAGCAAAAAGACCAATGAAACTAGTTTAATCAATTTTGTCGATAGAACATGTCACAATGAAACAGCATCACCACTTCCATGAACACAAATTATAGACAAACTTCAGATAGAAGAAAAGTTATCTTTCAATAGCAATCTTATCTTTCAACTGTCGTTTTGAATATTTTGATTGCTAAAACACAACATCCAGATTTGCTTAATCTTTACTTTTTCATAAAATAGTCCGTAATCAAAAAATGAAAAAAAACCTCATCATGTTTCTTGAGATGCAAGTAAGCTGTTTGATTGGAAAATATCTTCATGCCACACAAGGAGGCATTTTATCTTGAATTGGGCTATTTTCTGAGTGAAAACAACTTTGTAGCTTTATTGGAAGCAAAGTAAAAAAGTGTCTATTGAAACTTTTTTTTATTTTTTATTTAATTTGCTAGTGTTAATCACTTAATAATTTGTCCAAAAAAATAAACAACGGTTTTAATAAGTTGTGACAAACTTCTAAAATTTGAACTTTTACTGTTCAGTAATTTGAAAATTGTATGAAGATTCCTTTTCATGTTTAGTGTTTTCAGAATACTGTATCTAAAATTGTAACATTACACAAGCACAAAATGGATACGTTTGTGAATGAAAGGAGATATGAACATCCCAAGATATACAACAAATAGTGATTTGGATAAACACTTGGTGACAAAAGGTAACCAAAAAATCATGTCCAAACAAATCTGAATAAAGGAATTTCTTTTTACAAAAAGTATTCAATTTAAATATTATCCTTCATTTATTGCTTATATCCTGCAAAGCAAAACCAACTCTCAATACAATTTTCATTTTACAAAAGAAATATAACGAGTTAAAAGACAAGAATAAATATGTAATTATGTGTAGTTCAGTTCTAAAAATTGAAATGTAAAGCATTAGAACAAAACATTGATGCAAAATATACCTCATCTGTAACTATCACACGTGTTCCAGCAGGTCCGCTAATATAAAACTCACAATTGTAATCTGCAGGTAAACCACAAAAAGATTTTATCTTTGAAATTAATTCCATAACTCTGGTAGATTTCAAAAAAATGGCACTGTAGGCTGAAATTTAAAAAGTACCAAATTTATAAAGAGATAGCATAAAAATGAAACAGTAACATTGTAAAAACATAAAAAAACATTAAATACTATTTGAATAGTAGAATATACTCCATATTTACCAAAATATTAAATAATCTTACCTTTTTGAGTGGGTAAACGAACATATGTTGTTAAACATCCCCTAAAAAGTAATAAGGTATGATTGAAGAGAAAATATTCAAAAAGTGTGGATATGATCATTTTCTATTATGCAACTTAAAACACTTCAAAGCTCTTACTTCCCATGCAGGGCATTATAAAGGCGAATACCATTGGCAGCACCACAAATATCAATCAAATCAGCACGAGTCAAGTTTAAAATATCAGTTCCTAAAATTAAACAATTTTATAATACTGAGTTTCTCAAATAAAATATAAAGACTATTAATATTAAAAGTTTAATTAATCAGTCAAAAAATGTTAATACACACCAGTAAAATCAACAAAATCTTTCAGATAGTTGCCAAACATATTTCTTTGTAACCATGTTATACATTCCACAGAGGTTGAGTCAAATGTCAGTGGAGCAATCTGGAAGTGGTTAAATACATAAGCCAATTTTTTTACATACAAGTATATATAAAATAGCGCATGAACAAGATAAACAAGAGACAATACAATCATATAGCAAAAAAATTAGACATGTGGTATGCTTTGGAAAGTTAATTTTCATTTAAAAATCAGGTGCTCCAAGCAGAAAGAGCAATACATCTGTACCTTGGTTGGAAAAGGGCCGCCAATGTCTAAATTTGCCTGGAATGAAGGGGTTATGATAAAATTGATATGGCTCAAGGGCAAATCTTGCATGAAGTCTCCAAACTCTCCACCTATTGCCAGGACAAGAACTGCTAATACAGTTCTTGAAGTTCAAAAGTTAAGAAAATGGATTTGCCCTAATAAAACACAAATCTGAAGAGTTCTCAAAAAGTGCTTTTTAACTATTCATAGTGAAATAATCTAGTTCTATTAAGTCTGTATATTTACACATATATAGTTTGTTATGAACTTAAATAGTTTTCATTCAATCTTAAGTAAAGGTTGTAAATGTGCTCCCTTTAACATTTACCTACACTACAGTTGAGAAACACCTTAGAATTCATGACAAACCAAAAGAGTATATCACACACTATACAACCAGCTTATAAGTGATTACTCTAGGGAAAAGTAGGTGGCTAATTAATGTTGCACTGGAGCAACATAACAGGCTATAGGTGATAGTACAGGACCAATACTATAGGAAAGAGGTGGGAAAATTAATCCTTAAGTCCTGATTTATCTGTGGCACAAATGCATTGTAGATACATATACGTAAGTATTGCAAAGAGAATGAAACTTATATTGTCTTCACTCACCATTGAAGAGCTATACCTATAGTTATATGTGCTATGGCCAAAATAAAAACAAATAAAAAACCATAGTAATATTCTGCAATTTGATGCATGAATTAAAAACAGAAAATAAGCCATTGAAGCCTTAACAAATGCTTCTTGGAATCTGAATACTCGCATGAAGGCAGATACAACACGATCGATCTTTAAGGTAATGGTAATTTTTAGTTAACGTCGTATTAGAGCAACACAACGGGCTATTGACGACGGTCCAGGATCAATCCCTTAAGGGAAAGATTCAAGGACATCACCTCATAATTTTGAAACATGGTCAGATGACGAGGCAACACATGAACTGGCACCCCACTCTCCAAACTTCCACACCAACCCAACGTGAGGACTTTCGGCCACGACAGATTTAAGGTGCACCATACGCTTACAAACATCTATGCCTGGACCAGGATTCGAATCAGGATCCTTCCGCTCTAGAGGCTAACACCTTAACCACTATACCGGTTGATCGGCCACGATCCATCTTTAGAAAAGGCTAATAATAAAACATTGAGTTATTGGTGCAATTTAATCAAATCAATATCAAGAAAAGTCCATATTGCCTGTGATGAAAATGCCTCAAAAGGATGTTTTTAATTTCACAAATCCTTGAAGTTCAATATACAATAAAAGGGTGAAAAGAAGTTGGAGACCAAGTAGTTTGGTCAGAAATTAACAATATGAAATTTGTGCATGAATTTCAATTATATTACAAAACCATTCAAGAGAACTAACTACCAGCGAATTGTTTTGAGATGTGGCCCTATTAGTAAGTTTTGTCACTTCTCCCAATCAGTTACAACCTCTGAATAATTTTTCCTTTCCTTTTTTGTTGAATCAAAAATTAATATTTGAACTAGGATACATTAGTAACTATAAAAAGCAATTTTATTCCCATTGAATTTCAAACTGCAGAAATTGATTTGATCCATTACAGATCAGAAAAATGTTTTGGAGATGAAGACAACTTTTTTTTCTTTATACTGCTTGAATAAATATAACGGTACTTAAAGAATGTAAACGTTTTGAATGTATATTTTGTATGCTGTATTAAAAAATGTTTTTAAAAAATTACTAAATTGGGCGTTACTAAAAACTAGAAAATGAACATTGGTCTTTTTTTCTACCAAGGTACAGATATGTGTACTCATGCAATATTTGTATGTGAATGGAAGCAGGAACTTTTTATTTAATCTCAAATGAGGAGATAAAGAAAAAGATAAGATAGATTTAAGGCTAAAAACTTATTTTAATTCCATTTTTAAAAGATCATATTTTATTCTCAGTTTAAGGCATATTTCACTAACAAATCCTCCAATATTTGTAAAAGTGTAGCCAGTTACATTTCAGTATGTCACAGTATTTCTTGGTCTTTATTCAGAAATCTCATGAGCTGAGTAACATTGATTGATTACTGCATTTCAGCAAATACAAAAAAGCAGCAATGAAAGAATCCTTTATTTTTTTAGTCATGCACGAGTTCAACCTCAAGTGAATACCAGTAAAATTATCATTAATATCATCCAAACAATACTTGTATCTTTAATTGATAATTTTAATTATGTAGTATTTCTGTGTTATGATACTTCAAGTTTTACAAGAGTATTTCAAGATTTGAACTATACAACAAAGTAAATTTAATCCGAGTGCAACAAGTATTTTCATTACGGGTGTCGATCTAACCTATTTTAGAGTTAAAATGTGAAATCATAATGGTAATTATTTCATGTAAAGCTAGATAAGCTGGATAACATACTTATGAAAAATAATTTAGTAAAAAAGATTATAAGTAATTTAAAAAAGGTAATAAAGAATATTGAAATATAAATATATGTTAAAAATAAAAATTCAAATTTTTAATACCCTTAATTAATAAGTTAATTGGTTTAAAAAAAACATTCAGATAACATGACTACAATATTTAATTAACTTACTTTGTTTGAATCATTGTCAGAAATTTCTAAACTCTCTGTAGTAGATGTTGCATGTGGACCATCAAAGCTACTACAAAATAGAGAATCACTACACATTTCACGAGTAAACATGTTGCATAGAAATTCAGATTAAAAAATTATATTGATGTTAATTTTAGGATTGATATAATTCAAATATATTTATAAATTGTCTAAAACTAAATTGCTTTATATCCATGGATTTGAAAGGGGAAAGTATAATCAGAAATCGTATTTATAGCACATGTGCATAAATAACGCGACTGGACAGTTCAACTTTATATTATTCAATAATTGTAAAGCAACTGCTCTTGTTGTATCATGCTGTTCATTCCTGTGTGATAGTTTTAATTAAATAAGTTTGAGTCAAACACATAGTACATTCATTTGATACAGCATGCAAGTTTAAAAGTGGCAACGAGGATGCCTCAAGCATAAAAAGCTACATTTCAAGAATTCAAGGCACATTATGAAAAGCTTGCTAGTTATGTTAAGAGGTTTGAATGCAGGGTGTAAAAAAAATCATGATTTTTTTTATTTAAATCGGATTATTTTGATTTAAATCAGATTTTTTTTTTAATTTAAATTTCTGCAGGCCCTGTACACTGTTTTTATAATAATTATATATAAATTTGTTATTGAGTTTGTGACATGACATGTAAACTAATATTTATTTTAAGTAAACAATCAGAATTTACTTTACATTTGTTTAACTTTAAAACACAAGTTGACATCCTACATAGTTTTTCTTGAGAAAATTACATCATCATGTTAACAAATTTATCAGTAAGTGTAAGTGACAGACCTAAACTATAGTCTGAGAAGTAAAATAGAGGACAGAAATAATCAGACTATAGTAAATTCTGAAAATAAAACTGCCGAGCAGCAATAATAAATGGATTTTCACTTAGTCTTAATTCATATTGGATCTTTCTATTTTCCTGCTGACATTTTAATGGCTGTGTGTGAAAATGTATATTTCTACTCTTTAATCTCTATTGTACACCACAAGAATAAGCTAACACATTGGTTCCCAAACTTATCCAAGTGGTGGCACCCTTAAGAGAATTATAATTTTCTCACCGCACCCTCGTTGTCATGTGTGTGTGTATATATATATATATATATATATATGAAATTAGACAATTAAGAACATAAACATAATTAATACAACTAAGTATTTAAAATTCACACACAAACACTTTAATTTTACTTAATAAGAAAACATAGGTTGGTGAAAATATAAATAAAACAAATAAAATTACCTTCATCATGCTCTTGTATGGGGAGTGAACCGATTTTTAATGAGTGACATTAACCCTTTTTACTGTTGCTTAGAAATAGAAATAGCTTAGATTGGACTCTTTAACTATTGCGGGCGCTTTGCAGCACCCCAGGGTGCTGCAGCACACTTTGGGAACCAATGAGCTGACAAATGGCTCAAAAACTTTACTTCCTACTTGTGTTTTTTTAGCTAATAAAATCAGTCACTCCTGTAGTTTATAATTTTGAATAAAACTGTTGTATACTTCCTTTAAGTGTTTATATTATGAGTGCTGTTAATCAGGAATGTTTATACATTACACTTCCTGGTATTTAAATCTATGTCATGTGTGTTTACATTACTGTTTCCAGTATATAGTATATTCTAATAAGCTACAACTGGCTGTTGCAATCTTTTATACATGCAGTAATTGACCCAGTTCCCTCTGAGCTTGGTGTAGCCATTAGTGCTGAAATCACCATGAGTGCAGAAGAATTAAAGCATTTGACCACTTTTGTGATTTTTCTATGGTGTATTTACTTAGTTATAAAAATGTAAGATTAGTTGTGATTTAAATCAAGTGATTTAAATCTTGACACCCTGTTTGAATGTTTCACAAATATCTAGAGATTAGATTAGAGCATGATACGAAGGTAAGGTGTTCCTTGACTTGTATTTGGAGTTCCAACATTCAAAATAAAAGACTTAAGCGACTCATCAAAAACCTTGATTTAAAATTTGATAAAATCTCAAAAATTGTGATTGAACTTATACAATCAAAGCCTTTTTAGCTTCTACAGAAATTTCGTTCACAAATTCAATTTCAAAATTAGTTTTTGGTATGTTTTGCCTGATCTTGGAACACATTTCTTCACTGGTTTTGAGAGGAAAGATCAAACGCAAGCAGATTTTGCTCAGAATCTACACAAAACTAATTTCTAAGTGACACAATTTACTTTTTGACAATGTCAAAAAAGCTTATGCTATAAAATGACATCACATTTTAGTTGGAATTTTAACCTTTACGATACGGCATATTGACTTTTCTTAGCACTAAAATATCGCTTAAACCAGCGGCATGGTATCGGTAGATGTTATCCCCCTTTTAAGTGACTACTTGCATCGATCACCATTTACAATCTGCTAGCGACTGACCTTCTAGATGATTCCCCCTCTTGTTCGTTGGCCTCTATCCTGCCGACCTTGAGGCATGAAAGCTTTGGGGAAAGCAGAAAGTCATCAGGTGATACCTCTTTTAACGCTAAACGATACTATGAAAGGAAAGCGTCAGTGGGTAAATGCCACTCACGGCCCTATCGCTCAAGTTAGGTAATTAGGTACAGAGGCTTGGGAGAGAATCAGGAGACAAGCTGTTCCTGGAGACATTTGAAGAAATCTAAGCACTGCAGCGTAAAGGTTAACTCGCTTAGTGTTGAAGGATTAAATTAGAGATCAGAAATTCAGAAGTATTAAACTAGATTCTAAACCCAAGCCAAACATCCAAAATCAAAACATTTAAAGGTTCATTAATTGAAAATTTTAGAAGCAAGATTTCCAGCATAAAATAAAATGGAAAATAAAGTCATTTTAATACAATGTAATACCTTAAATCAAACAATGCCCAAATGCTGTCATATATACTAATTGACAGTTATGTCATTTGAAAGGACACATTGCTTTCTCTTGTTCATTTGCTAAACATTCATCAGCAAAATGTTTATAAATCCAAGAGGGATTTTTTTAATAGTAACTTGCATGAAAAAAACATCTCTGATAAAACATTTAGTTAAGTGTTTGAATCCCAAACTCATATTTTAAATTTTAATGTAACAAAACCAAATCCTAAGATATAAATGAATGTTATGGCAGAAATAAGCATTAAAAATTAAAGTGAGTACAGGAGCTTCTTATAACTTGATTTGGGGAACACAAAGCTATTAAATATCTACACATTATAAATGAGATAATTTATTTTAATTTTCAAATATACACTCATAACCCATTAATATTGATATTAAAAAATGCAAGATGAATGTAAAAGTAATCTTCAGAATTTCCAAGATGACATGTATAGTCGTGAGAAACTACTATTCGGTGTTCAGTCACAAATACCAAGATATAGCTAGGGACCCTGATATTGCTACCCCATAGCTCTAGTGTAGACATTGGAGAAATTCGTGCGATTAAAAAGCATTCTTTTCAAACAATTGGTAGTTAGATTAAGGTCTATAACACAAAATTCACATTAATTTTTGTATAACTTATACATAAAAAATGTCATGCTATGAAAATATTAACTTTAATATACCAGTCTCTCTTTGGTGAACCTAACAAACAATCAAAAGGAGGGCTTTGAGGAGCACTTGATGCAGGAGAGCTAGGAATTGGAGAAACTCCAGTTGATAAAGTAGAATAATTTGAATGGTTTGCAGTCCAAGAATCTGAAAGCTTTAAAAGTAATGTTAGAATTCATGTAAATGTACACTATACTATTGTTTTGAACAACTAGAAATTTAAAAAGAATTTTTTGAAATCAGGTCATTAATTTTATATTAAATAATAGCTTGAGAAAAATATTTGAGTATCTGAATATATAGAATTTTAGAAAACTGAATTTAAAAACTTAAATATTCCCCAACTTTTTAAATATATTTTCAAATATTTAAATTGATAGGAATAATTCAAATATTTTGACAGCTTGCTTTTAGACATAATTTTTTTCATAGAACATTGAACAAAAAATATGGTTCCATCAAGAAAAATTCTTCTTAAGCAATCTAAAATGATTAGATATTAAATTTCTAAATTATTTTCTATTAATACATATCATTCAGAATGGAAATTACTACAACAAATCAAGTTCAATTTACGATTTGATTGTTTTTAAGGTGCAAGGATCAGATTTGGCCAAGCTGCACCAAACAGAAAATGCTAAATAATGGAGATCCACATACAAGGAAAGTTTGACTGACAGAAGAGTGAAATAGACCCTGGGAGGAATCGAACCCTGCAAGTTAATAGTATATTGAACAAATCCATCGAGCCACAATAGCCCCTGGTTGGCAACATGTCATTTTATTGGTAATGTCATATTATCAATAGGGATTTGACAGAAGGCATTTATGAGTACTTGAGGTAGGAAAAGAAGATGGCACAAAAGAGAAAACATGGGGGGAAAGTAACATAACTGAAACTGCAAGAATGTTAGAATAAAAATGTCTAGTTCAATTATTCTGACAGTAATGTGCATCAGAGTGTAAATTGATAATATATGGATTGGAGTCTCTTTGGAACTAACATTTTGATAATTTGGAAAAATCTGGAAAATAAAAGAGCAAGCATTATATTGATAAGAATATGTGTAATGAAAACCTGATAATAAATTTGTCTGTTTCCAGGGAATTCAAATTCATTTTGACAAACCTTTGCTCACATTTTAAGTAATTTGTGCAACTACAATGGGGACAAATGAGCTAATTCACCTATCCAATCGATATTTCTCATTAGATTATTCACATATATTTTCACATTTATTCAATAAAGAGAAAAATGAAAATTGCAGATTATGCAATCCTCGTAGTGTAAAACACAAAACATCATCACTTCAACTTGTATTGATTTGTATTTAATCAAAATACAGTATTGGAAACAATGTAAATGTATATCTCACAGCATTACTAATCAACAGCAATTAGCAGTAAGACTATTACTTGCCATTGCTAAAATGACAGAAAACTATTTTACTTGCCCTTAACTAACTTTCTGGCATGAGTGTCTAAAATATTGGTGTCAAATGTTTGGAGAGTAAGATCTTGAAATGGACAAGGGCTCAATTTCAGTTTATAATAGGTGCTGTATTCCTTAGATATAACCCTATTTATATTTATACTTGTCTTTAACACTCAAACGCAATTTTGTTTTAAAAGTCAATTACCTACAGTATTGAAATTAAACCAACAAATTACGAAATATAGCTCTGAAAAAGGTCTTAGGCATAGAACATGATGAAAATACTTGTATGATTCCAATGAAAATAAAAATTATCCAAGTAAATTTACATTTAAATCAAAAGGAAAAAGGTAGACATTCAAATGTGATTGCACATCGAAAGAGGATGCCTCAACCCAGAGTACTGAAATACCAATCAAAGTATGGGCAGCTAAATTTTACCCTGATCATGGAACAGTAATTAGTTTTAGAAATAGCAATCTTTTTCATACATAAAAGAAATACAACTTCAAAATTTAAAATCTCCAATTTGTTGAGTTTTGAATTAAAACAGTTGAAACTAATAAAAATTTATGGTATCTTGCAACTTAAAAATTTAGGATTGAAAAATCAAATAAAGGAAATTTTAATAAACTTACATCTCTAAGTATAGTATAATCATATTGAGGATGATACTTTTCTTTGTCATTTTGCAAGCGTTTGTACATTTTTTCTCGGTCTGTCTTATGTTTTCGGTCTGCTCCTTTTGGCTACAAAATCAATATTGGTTTACTAGTTTTATCACATCAACATCAGACGGACATTAAAATTTACATTGGTATAGTCAAAAGAAAATACACACATATACCTTAAAAACTTTTACTTGACATGAAGCAGAATGCAATCTTTCAGGCTGGTGACTATTTACAAAGGTTTCAATCAATATTCGAAATGGAACACCCTTTTCACCTCCATGTTTCTTAGGAGTGAATTCAGTGCTAATACAATTTACCTTAAAACATTTTTAAAACATTTAATGAAAATCTGGCAAATTCTATAGCAAAGATTTGATATATAATACATAAATATATATATAGTACCTTTAAAAATACTCCAACATCATGATTAGGATCCCAAATAAACTCGCATTCATTAATACTGGTAGAACTATTGGCTGCATCAATTATTCCATAAGAAAGAGGTAAATCTGAAAATAAATTAGAAAATGACTATTGTAATGAATGATATTTAGTTACAAAATAAATATCTGACAAGATTTGCTTTTTCATTAACTAGTCATTGCATAATCGTTTACAACATAATCCACACCTCATCTTTAGTACTATACTTTACACACCCAAATTGAAACATGAAATTTAACATCCCTTCTAAAATTTACAGCAATCGTACATGAATCATCCCATCAACAATAACCCCACTTGAAAAAATACTTATTCTAGAATGTGAGTATCATATACCTCAAACAATGCATTAAAATTATTACATAAACACTTTGGCTAACAGTCCACAATTAAAGCAATAAAATAATGGTAAAGAGTAAGTTCTAACATATTAGAACTAACAATCTAGTAAGACTTGTTTTCAGGCAACAATGAATAACAAAAACGTACAACAAATATTAAGACAGGAAGGGGTTTTATTTATTTTCATCTTCTACTTCATATAACCAAGGATGACATGATTATGCAGGAAACCATATGAAGCTAAAAATAGTTACAAAAAAGATTCACCTCATTCCATATATTAGGACAACCCCTTAAGAAAATGTTTACAATTAAATGAAAATTGAAGACTGAAGGGGAGAAAACAATTTTTACCTGCCATAAAAAATTATAACAGCAATATTTGTATCCTTATTTTATATTGTAAAAAATCTCTTTAATCGAGTGATGCTACCATAGTAATTATTTAATAATTTATTAATTTGCTTTAATTAGTGTTAAAATATTCACAGCATGTTTTATTTGGATGTAACTCTCAAACTTCGCTATTTATCGCTACTATAAACATCACTGCAAGCAACACAAAATTTTAATGCAAACTAATCTCAAGTAAATGAAAATATATTACACAAAGATATTTGCCTTTGGTAATCACTTTATATATGGGAGAAATGTAGAATATTTAAACACATGATTATTCACAATTTTAATAAAAATTAAATTTGTGCCAATGAAGAAGGTTTCAAATAGATCTAATCAAATAAATACGAAATATTTTTTAAACAAACCAATTTCAAGAATTCTTTCACCAGGTCTTTGAATTTGCCATTCCTTTATTTGTTCTTTTTCCATGTACTGTAATCGTCTTTCTTGAAAACCAAAATGAGCAATGCTCTGGAAGAAAAACATTTAAAAATTAAAACTCAAAATAAGAGTACTTAAAAATTATAATATATATACTATAATCTGCGATGTAATAGCTCTATAATGCCTTATAGATTCGACCTTCGAAATTATAACAAAACCTTCCAACCACTGATAGTAGCATCTTTTTTTCTGGTAGAGAATTTAAAAAATCTAGACAATACTAATTTTCCTCTTTAGAGCAACAAATGTTATTCTTTTATGTTTAAAAACACAGAGAACCAAGAATATAACCTCGTCGTTGAGAAAATGAACCGTAATCAAGGTATGACAATACATATGACAATACATATTGACAAACTGGACCAATAGAACCCATGCAACTTATAAAAACTGAAAATAATTCCCAGTTTTTAAATTTGTATTATACATATTGAAATTATTTTTTAAATATTTACAATTATTTTTTTGTTTAAAGCGACAGAATTTCTTTTGCTGTCAACCATGGTGGATTATGCAATTATAAAAGCTAACAGGTGAAAAAATTAATATCGAAATGCTTGAAATTACTTTGAATAAAACATTTTTTTCATAAGGAATGCTTGAACTTTTCTTTATTCGTATTTCATATGGCTGCCCTGTAAGAAAAACAAAAGTGTGTAAGATACAAAATTGAAATAGTTTAGCTATGCTGTAATGTAAATGAATGTTTACCATGAGAATTAAACAGATTTAAAACTTACTTTGGGTGTATTTAATCCAAGAGCCATTAATTCAACAACAAAAAAATTCTGAATACATTGACTATGACTTGCATATACATATAGATTTGAAAGATTTTCACGGCCATTAAAACATATTCACAATGTTTCCAAATACAGCAAAACCAATAAAACAGATATAAGGAATTCAAAAACATGCTTCTTCAGGAAGTATATTTCATACATGTATTATTTCCAATGTGTGCATGAAACTTTAAGGTACCATATTTGATGGAGTTTATTTAAGACTGGTTTATATAGGTTTTACTGTATTTTCAATAATTTTTTTAACTCAATACATATTGAAATAACTCTAGTAGTACAAAAAAGTAGAACATAACAAGTTAACACTTTAAAATTACATGAGGAAAATTATGGAGCACCTAATATTTATCACGATAAAGTAATACATATACTAAAATGCTAACTACTTTTCAAGAACTTAAAACTTAAAGGTTTCTTGTGTTATAATAGATATCATGAAATCCTTTAACGAGATTTCATAAGACTAAAGATAACAAAAATTTCTCTTTATAACTACAATTAATAGATTATTTATCTAAAAGATTTCAGAAAAGTTAATGTAACATCTTTAAACTTACATAAGAAAATTATGAAATTCGCAGTACACAATCACTGAAGATCTTAAGAAAAAGCACAATACTAAAAAAGAAAACAGTGATACAGAAATGCTTTATGTTACAAGACAACGATACAGATTGCAAATAGTGTTTCAGTCTTATCGAAGGAAACTACGATTAAATTGATAATAATTTATTATTTAAATTATGCTAATAGAAGTATGTTAACTTTCTGTAGCAGCAGTGTAAAGAAATCAGTATATAGCAAATTAAACAATTACAGTTAAGCAACAATCTGTATTTATCTACATAACAAGTATTTCTGTAATAAAATACGAATGAACTACACCTTAATAAAATTACTAGATTGACACTTGAATTTCTTTATTACACTTATACTTATACATTCAGTTACTTACAATTTAAATAATAATGAATTTTAAGAAATATGTGCTTTGATATTCTTAATCATAATTTATTGGATACATTAGTAAAGCTTTAATAAATTCATATTTGAAATGCAAATTTCATTGTAATTCAGTTTATAAAGTTACATTCACAATCGCTATCGCTATCAGCAGAAACAAACTTGTAGATAAACAATTTAGGACTGTAGATTATAATTAATTTTAAATAAGTAAGACAGAAGGGATAAAAATGTAGCATATAATAAAGAAATTCAACTATATATATTTATAAAACATATTTGGATAATACAATCTAAACAGTGACACTCACTTTTATTACTACAGGATAAGTACTTTTATTGCAGAAAAATAAAAATGAACACTATTGATTTTCCAATTTTGGACTATAAGTGTTTTGTGTATGATTTAAATATTCTTATAAGGCTCATTGCACATAAATCAGTGACAATCTAATCCTTAATTCACTTTGCACCCTTTCATAATTTTACTTTAAAGATATATGTTGGTTTTTAAATAAATTAAGATGATCCCAACAATCTTTAAATGGAAAACAAAAAATGTATATAGCAATTTTCATAAAATTTAACTAATATAGATCAAGCCTAAGAACATATTTAAGAGATTGTATATGGAAGATTTTATTTCATACTTTTTAAAATACGACACTTAGGAAGCTTGCAAAAGATAAGAGGACAGTATATCATTTACTGTCTTGATATGTAAGATGTTTACATATATTCTTCAGTATCAGGATTATATACTCACATTTGAGTTGTTATCAATTAGAAATTTTTAGTCTTGTGTAAGCATTCACTTGACAATTAGTTTAATGAAATGCTTACCAGCTTCAATTTGAAGAAGAACATAAGATGTTATTTTTAACCTTTGCAATGGCAATTGACAATCGAATAGTTAAACTAATGAAACCTTCAAAACAAATGATGAGTGGGCAACTTATGTTTGTTTAAAAGTTGCTAAATAGGTGCACATTAGGGGAAAATAGGGATGAAAATATAAAAAGCTTTAATTCCAAAATTTTAAAGCTGCAATTTAAGTTCACTAATCACATCAGTTCGAGACAAACAATGTTTTCATGGCATTCTACATTCGTGAAGAATCATGGCACTTTGATTTGGCTTGCTCTATGGCTCATTTTTTGCTACAGAAAGGCTAATCAGACTAAAGGTCACTGTACATGCGAGTGGTACCAAAATACATATGGTCCAGACACGATGTTGGAGTAAATGGTATAGCTATAGGGCAAGCAATTTCATGAAGCATACAAGTGCAGAACAAGCAGCAAACTAAGACCATCTACATGTATGATAAAGATGAACATTAAACATGTAGCCATTATTTGGATTTGGATTTTGAAATTTTATGGTGCAAGGTCCAAAAACGGACATGCTGCGCCAATAGCCATGATTTATACCAAGCAAAAGGTCATGATAAAGATTGCCTCAACAATAAAGATCATACATGACTGAGCATCCTACTACAAATCGTAATATTTAAAGAAAAGTCAAATAATCTGCTGAGTTATGAGTAGAAAGACAAGCAGTTTTGTTATGAATAGAAACTGAGTCCGCCATTTTACACCTCAAAGATTTAAAAAAATGACTCTGGATTGGAAGGCCTCACTGGTTTACCTTTAAAGCAGATTTTGAATGGAACGTACTGTGCTGAACAAAGTTAAAAATTTGCTGGCTGAGTTCTAAGAGAACAAAAAGACTATATGTTAACTCTGAAAGTGAAATGTGATACTCTGCTACTCATAAAAAGTTATTTAAAGACATAAGGCCTTCTCAAAATTCCAGTGCTTTGCTTCTTCAACTTAGTTTATTAACTTTTCTACTTGTGTTTAATTTTGGTACTCAGCAATAGTAGTACAGTTTCACTGAAATGGCCAGACTAATTACTATTGTTCAATTAGCTATTGCAAGATGCTATTTTACACATTTGACAGTATTTGCTAAGATTTGGTCCTCTGTATACTATGCTTTTAGTAATTTCAAAGTAAAATATCAAAAACCATAAAACTATCAGTCCAATGCAGTTTATAGGTTGTAAATAATATAGAAAGTGTCAATTATTACTGAATGCTAAGTGTTCAATGCTTATATATAAGTGACGAATAAACATTACCATAGAAAAGATTCTAATCTAATATTACATGTGTATATAGAATGTATGTATGCAAATAAAATTATGTAGATAAAAATTCTTATTTGTAAAGTTTAATTATTTTATTTTCTTAGTAATGAGATTGCATATAATAGCAAGTTATTTTGACATGATTTGGGAGTGAAGTATATTTTAACACTTAACATCCAATAATCAAATTTCAGAGCAAAGGATTACAATTATACTCCAGCTCTGGGGAGTTGGCCTTTGAGTCAATTGATTTTGAATGAGTAATTATTAAATTAGTTAACATGTTAAATGTAAGCAATGCACTCTCATGATTGGCATTTTTAGCACTGATTTTAGCTTAGAGTTTATTGTTCGGTGCACGAACCTATAGTAGGGATTTCAAGCTGATGGCATTGCTATACATAATTTTGTATGTGTCAGGTTTCCTCAGAGAAATTATTCCACGCTTCAAGGGGAATCCCATAGGTCACATGGCTTTTCACCAGGACTGCACACAAAAAAATTTGTTTATTTGCAATTATAGGAGAAATAACAATCATGTTGCATTACTAGTGCCTAAAATGTTTTATTGAAAAAGAAGTTTTTAACATTTGAAAACGAAAATAAACAATACAGAACAGTTATATGGTACAAAACGGATTTGTAAGGAAACATTTTGATTTCCTGTAAATAAACAAGGGGGATATCTTAATTGTATTCAATATTTTTGGAGTAAACAGCTAACAAAAGAAACAGAATTTTGTGACAAAATGTTTTTTGTGTAATCCTTTAAAAAAAGAATATCTAAATCATACTCATCTCTTATAGTCAATAGAAGTAAAGTATTAATCAAGTGTCCCCTTTAACATTTCATATATTTAAAAGAATTTTGAAAAATTACCGAACAATAATATCCTTTTTATCCTAAGCTACTTACTCACTTGAAATCTATTTTAAATGTCACAGCAGAATGGTCAAAGAGGTGGCACTTTTGTCCAAGATCCTATACAAATTCCATTTCTTGTATATCACTCTGAATGGAGGTAATTGTTCCACCTGTGACAGAGCAAATTCTCTGCACAGGGTTGAAAATTCCTCCACTGATCAGGCATACCTCTGAATCTCATGCTGTGCTTATCTCCGCCAAAATATTTTAAAATAATCTCGTAAGAGTAATGCCAAAATGAATATTCTTTATTTGAGCATTCGAACTAAACTTTAAATATAAATATTATTGCACTAACTTTACAAATTTTCACAAAAAAAAGAAAAACGTGGAATTTCAATTTTGAAATTTTGATATATTGACAGAACTGCAACTTAAGCTAAACCTATAACACTAAATTTGTAAAACTATTTAGTTTCCACATTCAGTCATATCATACATCAAATCAATCAAGAGCCATCCATTTCCAAGCACATTCAAAAATTTAATCTGATAATAAAACTACAGTAATTTTGTTCAAGATGCTAATTACAGCATTGAAATACATACGTCAAGAATGGCCATGAAAGCATGAATAAGGGGAATAGGCTCCATTTTGTGTCACAGATAATGAGCAGTCAAAACATGAAATAATCCCTTGACATCAAAACCAAGGATCTCATTCATAAAATGTACACATCCAGAACAAAAATAAAACTCAAGCTGAAAGTTTCAACTGCTAATCATTCACACACACTCAAAATTTGTAAGCATTTTGAATATTGCATCCAAAGTAAAACTGAGCACTTAAGAAAGAGTTGTAGAGTAATACATTATCTTAAACAGGGGACCATACTTTTGCTTATGAAACAGAAATAAAGTTTTCTGAAAACGAATTTGGATAATACTATTTTTTAAAAAATGGGGCAAAACTTGTTACTCAAAAAAAGGAGAATCAAGCACACATGAGTGAGGTTGGATTTCATCAAGAACCATTGCTGTCTTCGGCTGTTACTGGTGCTGATGTGCAGTTGGATACATGAAATGAAAACGAAATTTATCAGTTTTATCCTCAGCAATTTAAATTACACCCATTTATAATTTATTTCGCAGAAAAACTGGAATTACTTTAAATCTAACACAACCTTGCTAAGCATGCAAAATTGAATGGTCTTGAGGATGAAATAAAAATGTATTAGATTATTTCAGTATATATAAATATTTATATATACATAAACATACCATTTTTCTTAAAATTTTAAGGGAAATACTTTTAAAGTATCAGCTTATTGCTTTTAACAAAAAAAGACTTTTGAAGAGAAGTCAATTAGCAGGTTTCATTCTAGATAAAAAGCATGAATAAAATATTTTCTGGAGTGAAAATGGCACAAGTGTTGATAGAAAAAATACATATTTTTAAAATGCAGCTTTTTCTAGTTTAAAAATATATTACAGAATATGAAAGAGAACACAGATACTAAAATCATTTGGAAAAATATTTTAAAACTTTAAATGAAAAATGTTAAATCAATAGTCTCTTAACAAAGTCAACTCTGAACAGTGAATGGTATTAAGTGCTACAAAGGCTTTTAGGGAATAATGCTTTTGTTACGCATCACAGTTTACATGAATGTAAAAATATTGATGAAGAACAGTATCTGAAAATATGTATTGAAATTGTCTTGCCTATATTGTATGACTGCTTTGTGGTAGCAATTAGTTTTTGTAATATCAAGCAAAAATATCTGTAGAGAGCAAAAAATGTTCTATTTTCATTAGCTCAGTGAAGCATTTGACTTAACTGGCAGCTATCAAGTCTCAAAAAGTATTTGTTTAACCCTTTCTTTAAAATATTACGTTATACATGAGTTATTAAAACATTTTTACCCACAAGTTTCATTGATTAAGGTTATGTTGGGTTTAGCATATCTTTATGAATTCTTCGACGTATTTACATTGTTTAAGAGCAAAATAATAACTTATTATTTAAAAGTTTAAGCAAGAGTAAGCAAGAAGGGAAGAATGCAATCATACAATACCATCAGTTTCATTAAGATCCTTTTGTCCTTTTGTTTCCTTTATAGGTGTCTACCCATACCAAATTAATAGCAATAGCCTTCTATAAAAAGTTCAAGTATAAACAGTCTATTCTAGGCGATAGATATGAAAAAAGTGACTTTGCTTGATAAGCTGAAGAAATTCTTGTAGTTTGTGAAGATATCCTGAGGATTTGGATAAATGCAAGATAAAGATGATTGATGTACAGGGTGATTTTTTTTAAACTGACACTATTAAGAGTCACCTGCAGCTCGATCTAACAACCGAAATGGCACCAAACTCGGTATGGAGACTAATGATGACATGGGAAGTAGGATTCCATGAGAAAAAAAAATTAGTTCCAAAAATAACCGATGGGGGTATTTATGACGCTGTTGTAGCTTACCAAACCGAGAATTAGCATAAAACACGGGTATCAAAGCAAAATTCAAATTTATTCTTTCGTATGTGACAACAGCTCCAGTAATTTGGGCTATAAATATATGCAGACAGCTTCGAAAAATATTCTCAGTTGAAGTGAGCCAGCTCAAGTGAATATGCGACTCACATTACCAGAACATGCTTTACCTGTGAAGCTATTTTATCTTAATCAGTGCAATGCATCCACAGCTCTTTGTAAGTTTAGAACCCGACAAAAGCTACGTAAGAGGCCTTTATCGCTTAATGTTTTTAAGGGAATGAATAAGAAGTTTGAGGAAACAGGGTCACTGACAGTTCGTGGAGGCAGGGGGACTTAAACCTGTGTCAGAAGAGGTGATAACAGAGGTTGCAACTGCAACTGTCGACAGAACACAAGGAACCATTGCTGGTAGAAACAGCTACCGGGGTGTAGTGCGACAATTGGACATGAATTTTTCCACAGTATGGAAAGTCTTTCAGCGAGTTCTCCCCTACTATGTGGAGAAGTGAACTGGTGAATAAAGCTTAACATTTGCCTGAATTTTGTATGTGTTATTATTTTTCTATTTTTGTTACAATTTTTACATTGGACAGCGCCATAAATACCCCTATCGCCGATTTTTGGAACTAAATTTTTTCTCATGGAATCCTACTTCCCATGTCATCTTTAGTCTCCATACCGACTTTGGTGCCATTTAGGTAAAAAGATCGAGCTACAGAAGGCTCTGAATAGTGTCAGTTTAAAAAAAATCACCCTGTATATTAAGTCCTCTGATAAGCCTGGTATCAGTTTATAACTCAATAATTCCAATACTACCACTGCAATTATTTCAGTTTCTATTTTAACCTTTACGCTGTGTCGCTTATATTTTTTCAATCGTCTCCAGAAACAGCTAATCTCCTGACTCTCTCCCGAGCCCCTCTAACTAATTACCTAACTTGAGCGATAGAAACGTGAGTGGCATTTACGACTGACACTTTCCTTTCATATTATCGTTAGGTGTTAGAAGAGGTATCACCTGACAACTTTCTGCTTTCCCCAAAGCATTAACACCTCACGGTCGGCAGGGTAGGTGGCAAACGAACAAAAGAAGAGATTCTCTAGGTCAGTCGCTGACAGCTCGTAAATGGTGATTGATGCAAGTGGTCACATAAAAGAGGGATAACATCTACCGATACCATGCCGCTGGTTTAAGCGATATTTTAGTGCTAGGAAATGTCTCAATAGGCCGTATCGTAAAGGTTAAAAGTTATAGCATTGAGGTAAGAGCAAAACCCCCGATTTTCTTATTAAATAAATTTTTAGAGTGCTATATAATGAGACATTTCTATTGTTGGCAGTTTCTGTTCATTTGATTAAAATTACTTTATTGAACCATTATAAATTCAAAATGCATCTTTATAAATTTCATTAATTTTAAAGAATTTTATGCTAAGGGTATTTTTTAAACAGAAATATCATGACAAAACTATTATGGTACTCGGTTATTTTTTTTTTTCAAACCGTTAAACTTTGAAATAAACAGATTATAAATTTGTGTTGAAGGTTTGTGACTAATTTATAACCAAAGAGCCCCATATATATATATTTACAAAATCCTTGATCTGATTGAATGCAGACTTTTAAATTATCTTGAGAACAACCTTTCACACAAGGAACAATAACTTGTTCACTTTTAATCTTCTACAGTCAAAATACAAAGGTTTTTTTGACAGAACTATAATTTAAGTACAAACAAAACTGGCATCAAATATAAGATGGGAACATTACAACCTGAAGAACGCAAGTTAATTTTTTTTAAACAAGATGCATTGATAAGTTAACGTGAAATGTGCATGTATTAGTCTCATCTCAGTTAACTCTATTTACATAATATAATAATCAAATATCATTTTGATACTTCAAAGAAAGTTAAATATTTTCAAGTTTAAATTAAGGTCTTAACATTGAGAACAATAATTAAGTCACTCATGTTACTAGGAAAATCTCTGAACTCTGAACCAAATTCAACCCATCTTCTAGAGGACTTTGAATTGCTCAAAGATTTTAGATTTCTTTAACTTTTACAGAGTTGCATGCATAAAAATAATTTTATACATTTTCCAGTTGCATGGCTAGCTGGTTTTATCGTAACTATTAGTGATCAACAACATATAATTTTTAGTTATCAAAATAGTAAAACAAAGTTCAAATGAATTTAAAATGAAAGGTTTGTTTACAACAAAATAATATGTGTTTCAGATTTCTTTTACTAATTTTCCAACCCACACTTATGATACATTCTTTTTGCATATCTGAATCTAAGTCATGCATTCTTGACAAAAAAAATATGCATTAAGCTTGAAAGAAAAATACCTATTCTAACAAAATAAAACAATAAGTGATAATGCATCGATGTTCTTAAATTTATAATCAGAATTTAAATAGTATTTCTTCCATTTTTATATTTTGAAACAACACTTCAGTTAACAGTGGAAATATCTAATACTCTATGCATTGATTATATTAGATTGGTTCGTGGAAGTTTTAATAAAAAATGGTGAAGAAACAAAGTAAAATCATACATGTTCAATATTTTAAATGTTATGTGATGAAACAAATAAATTTTGAACACATATCAAGAGGTAAAATTTACAATATCATCACTGCCTTCATTATTTGAGCTAACTTTAAATGTTTAAATTGCTAAAATATCCAGAACATGAGTAAATCTTTAATTAAAACTAGGTATTTATGAAAACTAGATAATCATTCTTAAAAGAGCAAAATTAAATTGATTGGTAAATAAATATATATTTCAGTTTGATGGTGAACTAAAAGCACTAACATAAGTGTTATAAAAATATTTGCCAACATATTTTGTTAAAGAATAAGCATATGAGCATTAGAAAAATCAACAGAAAGAATTCTTCAAGAATTTTAAAAGATAAGAACTTCAATATTTTTAACAGGGTGTCTAGTTTATTATTTGAAATTAAAATTTTGATAGTTAGGAGAATCCTATATTTTACTTACCTTGATTTAAATAGGTTAGAGTATCCTCATTCATTTTAGTAGAAATAGATGTAGGTGCAAGTAATATGCTGTAGAATAAAGGAGGCGGACCTTGACTTCCTTGATCAATAGTCTGAGAAATTGGCATGACAGGAAGCTGCACTACTTGAGATAAGAATGTATTTATTACTGATCCTGGAGAATAGAAATGACTGCTAGTTGTGCGTAGCTCAGGAGCAGAATGACTTTGTGGACGGCATCTATATTGTTAAAAAATATTTTATGAAACCAAAATTTCTCCATTTAGGAGGAAACTTAAAGTAATGACAAATTTGCAGGTGTTGAAAGTTTTTATAAAAGCTAGGACACAAATTATGTTCCAAATAACCATGACAAGAAAATTAACTAATATACATACTAAAACATTCAGGTAGCTCACTGTTTAGAAAAAGTTTGGTTTAATTCTCTCATTTTTTCTGCAGAAAGGCTTATGAGAGGCAGGGACATATTTCAAAGTAGATTCTGAACCACTGCAAGTAACTTTGCCTATCCTCAAATATACAGAAAGCAGAACCAATGTACAATGAACCAAGACCCAGAAGGTTACCAGATTAGTATCTAACAGAATGCAGACACTTGAAATGTTTTTCTCTTTCAATGGTTTCAAAAGTTTTATTTCATATGAAGGTTTTATTTATCAAAAACCTTAAAATTACCTTGTGGAAACAATTCAATTTGATAGTCAGTTATTTGTGAAATAGTAATTTTTATGCGACCTTATAACTCTCGATGAATTTCAAACAATTAATGGTGCTAGATTCTTTATTAAATTGAAGAAAGTAATTTCAGTAATTGATGGTTCCACATTAAGCACATTTCAGTTCTTTTTAAGCAAAACACAAGGGAAGCAGCATTTTGGTTTGTTGCTCAAATCATTTTTTGCTAGTGATTCCAAACCAATGCAATGCTCCATACCTTGATTTGAACCCAGTGACTGTTTTACAACACTTACAAACCAGTCACAAACATATGGAAGGGATGACACCCAAACACTGAGGAAGAAGTTTTATTGCGAAAATATGGTAGCATCCACCCTTAATTTTCAGATAATACTATTGGAAGACTCTTGGAATACTATTTTTTTATGGGATAAACTTTCATTTGGTTGGTTTTAATGATACAAAGTCCAGGTCTGGTAAATCAATGCTTTTCCATCATGTAAAGACACACTTCCAGATCAATAATGAGGGTTCAAAGGGTTAGGTAAAGAACATTTATACTTTTACCCTTTTTAAAAGATAACATTAAAATATCTGAAAGATGAGATCATAACAGGGGGAAATACATCAATGATGAATTAATTTTAATAAAGAATTTTGAAATAAAAGTGCATGAAGAAATGAGCATGATATTTGTTACAACCTGATGGATTAGGAGCATCATTCAGTTTTTCTCTATATAAATTCCTTTTTGTGCCATTTCATTTTATAAAATACTAGAACAATCATGTTATTTTTGAAACATAATGTATTACATAACATAGAATTGAATACAGTAGAGTAAAAGACAACTTAGTCTAAGTTTTACATATATACCTTCTCATTCTTATATCTAATTAGTTCATGTTATTAAGAACCCAACAATACAACAGCTGCATTTTAGAGAATCTTTACTGATTAGCTTAAAAACCAATACAGAAAATATGTTTTATTGCATCAGAAACCAGAATGCAGAAATATTGAAGTACTATCTTTCTAAAATAAAACTGCAAAACATATCTTGAAATGAACCAATATATTTTAATGCAAAAACTAAAGAGAAATTCCTGTAAAATTTGAGGGGTAGGGTAGATGAATTAAGGTCTGACTGGAGTAACACAACAAACAAGAAATTTTATTACATATTGGTGATGGTACAGGATCAATCTCGAAGAGAAAGATCCAAGGACAGCACCTTGTAATTTTGAACCCTGGTCAGACAATGAGGTAAACTCTCGAGCTAGCACCCCTCTGAACTACCACACCATGCCAACATTAGTAAAATTTAATAATTTAAAGCATACAATTTTTTAATTAGGAACATTAGAAAGAGGACAATGCAATTTTAAATGAAGGTTTACACATTACCTTCCTGACTGGAAACTTTCGGAATGTTCAACTTCCTTGTTAAAGCAAAATCGCTTCACACTGTTTGTGCAATCCAAATCAGTTAATTGGGAATATCGAATCTTTTTCCCATGGGCAATGCTAAGTGGATAACATTCAACATGACATCTTTCAGATCCAGAAGAATTACTGACAATGAAAGAAAAATAACATAAAGACATTAATTGTTACAATAAACCATGCTACTTACTGCTAAAACACAAATGGCAAATGTATTACATAGCATAGAATTGAATACAGTAGAGTAAACGACAACTTAGTCTTAGTTTTACATAAATACCTTCTCGTTTTTATATCTAATTAGTCTGTGTTGTGTAACATGCATTGAAATGTCACGTCTTGATATACTAACAAGATGACCAACTAATTATATCTCATATGTGGCAAACTTCTTAATAAATGGATCAACCCAAACAGATTGAATTATCTAAAATCCCTTCACTTTTTACAAAACAAACTGCTCTACTGCCGTAAAAGCATGCAAGGCAATTTTTCTTCTACATTCTTTGTAAAAGTATATATAACCTTTAAATCATTAAGAGGTATTTGGGTTAAAACGAGAGTAATTAAACCCTATAATCAGTAAGTATTAACACTTATTCTCTAGTGTAATTATAATTTTACTGACTCAAACCCAGCTCCAACATGCAGATCAACAGTGGAGATAATGAAGTGGACTAACTTTTTGTAACGGAGAATCAAGGAGTACTTTAAAA
Organism: Metellina segmentata; assembly: GCA_947359465.1. Lineage (NCBI taxonomy): Eukaryota > Metazoa > Arthropoda > Arachnida > Araneae > Tetragnathidae > Metellina > Metellina segmentata. The sequence goes on along the minus strand of OX375872.1, from coordinate 108,990,978 downwards.
TTTGTTAAACAATACGCACCTGGCTATATCTTCCGACAGATCTTGCAGGCATCGTATTGTGTCTAATGCGGATGAATTCAAGCTAAAAGTTTAAATGAATAGCTTAAACCTTCAATGTTAAATAATGATCGACATAATTGTTTAAAGCACATACAAGGTAGTCTGCAATTCCATGCAGATGTAACGATAAAAAAAAGTAGCCCACTTTGTAAAACAAAGTTGGTAAGCTGAAGAACAGAGTAAATCCAGAGAATTCTGATAAAAACATTTCCATCACAGTAAGCCAGAGATAAATGACATACAATAAACTTGAAACAGAACTGGTTTGCTGTGGGTGAGAGTAAAATACATTCTCCTTCAAACACTGACGTCTTTTGATCACAATACCAAGACATAGGCACTTACTGCACTACAAACACCAATTTAACACTATCTAAAGTCTGATAATAATGATAAGAATTAAAGTCTGTCAATGAAAGTATCAAAAGAACAACCTAAGTATCAAAAGAACAAAACCTAAGCATCAAAAGACTGCTAATGTTTGTTTCAGGGGATGAGCAGACTTTAAATGAGAGATCAACATAGAAAAGCTTTTGAAAAACATAAGGAACAAAATGATCCAGGTCTAGTAATCAGAATAAATAGCATGGGTGTTTCATGTGCATAACACTTGTTGAATGTGACTAAAAGCAGATCAATTTGAGGCTTTCGGGAACATAACTTCAAATGTTGAATGTCTTACGAGTTTACAAGGATTCCATATTCCTGTGCAGGAACTGGATTATGGTTAGCTGTATCTCAAGAACATACAATCCAGTACTAAACAGAATTGATGTTTTACACCAAATGATAGTTTTTTAAATTAAGTTTCATATCATGTCTTATATCTTATATCTGCTTCTATGTATGACTTGAAGCAATGCACTGCTTGTTATCAATTACACAATTGAACTACATAAATGATCCATCTGCATGTGAAGTTAAAAATGCTTCCTAATGTATTTTTGGGGAGCTGTGATTTTGAATTTAGAATTAGAATTATCATTCATCAGTCATGCCATAGCCACAAATATTGTCATCAGCTATGAAAAGCCTTATAAAATTTAAATTCTTAAAAAGCTACACTTTCAAAGAGTAGTTTTTCACAGGTAAGGACTGAAATAAATGATAACACCTTATACTATATTGAAAGCAAATAACAATGTCTCATATAACTAACAAAATATAATGAATGCTACATAACCTAATTCAGAGTCCTGTGAAATTATTTATTTTTATAACATAAGTAACATAATTACAGTAAACTCCCTATTATCAGTGGTCACTTTGAAACAAAATGTTGTAAAAACTTCAATCTCAAATTTAAAAAAAGGCGTTTCAACACAAAAAAACAGAAACAATTTAACTGATATCTTTTGTGAATAACTAAATAAACAAACTTTTAAGTACAAAAATCTACTATTTATTAATTCATAAATGTGTGCATTGACATACTACTGTAAATAAAAAATTTAAAAAAAAAAAACATTTTTGTGTTGATTTGGGCTCTATTAAGCCATTTTACGGATTAACAGCGGAATTCGCTTATCTGCGGTTGCCATGCCACTCAATTTTAGATTAACAAGTTTACTGTAATTAGGTTTAATATTTAAGAGACAGTTAATTTATAATGTATTAAGAGTATTATAAATACATTTATACATCCACGTCCAAAATTATATTTACATACACAAAAATAATTATATTCCATAAAATACCAAATCAATGTAATCTATTTTTGCAGGGAATGCATGAAAGACAAGCCTAATCAGCATTATCCAATGAAAAGTGATCTAATGGGTTATGATATGCAAATCTAGGTGTTAAGTCAGTCGACAGTGAGAATCAAGCACTTTGCGCAAATTGAATATCTGAGTGAATTTCTGCAATACAGCATTTGATTTCAGTGTATAAGAACTCGAAACAGTTTGTTAAGGCTCCAAAGTATCATTTCGAAAAATCTGTGAAGTGGCACATTATCTGCCGTTTAGAAGCAGGGCAGACAATCATGGAAGCAGCAAAATGTATGAATATTTTAAGACAGTCTTTGCGCTGTGGAAACAATTTCAGAACTCTGGAACTGTTGTAGGGAGGCCTGGACAAGGTCGTACACTTATAACAACTGCTTCTCAAGATCGATAGATGACAATAACTGCCTGTCGTAAGAGGAAGTCTACTGCTCGGCAGTTAAGTTCAGAGTTTGCAGACGCCTTGGAAACTGTTGTATCATGGCAAAATGTATACAGAAGGCTTAATGAAAAAGGCCTTTATGCCAGAAAGCCAAGGGTATGTGTGTCACTGCCTTCACAACACAAGATGGGTCCCTTTAATTGGTGCAAAGAACATCAGAACTAGACTTACACCAATGGACCCATGTTCTCTTTACTAATGAGTCAAGGTTTAGTTTAACATAAATTCTAAGTGCTTTTACATCTGGAGAGAGTCAAGAAAACAAAATCTTTCTTCAAACATTATGGAATGTGACCGTTTTGGTAGTGCAGGTGTGATGGTATGGAGGAGTAATAATTATTGATGGACGTACGCCCCCTACACGTTTTCAACAGTGTACCTGTGATTTGCCAGAGATATCGGAATGAGGTCTCAGAACGTTATGCAAGACTTTTCAGGTGCATATAGATCTGATTTTTTATTTATGGCCGATAATGCTCATCCACATTGAGCAAACCTCGTTGATAAATTCCTTGAAAATGAAGTCATTGAACGAATACCATGGCCAGTAAAATTTCCTTATCTGAACCCGATAGAGAACTTATGCGACTACCTTGGAAAAGCAGTTGCAGAGGCATCCTTCTTCTAGAGATATAAAAGCCCTAAAGACCGCATTGCTGGAGAAGTGGAACTTAATTCCCCAAACTGTGGTTAACAACATTATTGCCATCAAGAAATCACGTTATGTGTGTACCAGTCAGGAGCAATCCATATTAAATTCATAAGCCTCAATCTTTTTTTCGGAACTCTCCTTGTCACATATTATTGCCATTTTTATTGTTTCATAATACAGTTTTATATCATATGCAGTGTTCTTAATTTTTACCTTTGTATTCATGTGTTATGATGTGCTGTCTCATTCTACGCAAATTCATAAAATTAGTTCAGTTTGAGAAATCTCCGATTCTATGCATGTAAAGATAATTTTGAACACCAGTATAGTTGAAAACATTTAAGTATAATGCAACACTTAGACATAAATGTGATAAGAGATATTTTTGAATATAACTTGCTCCAACGCTCCTGATGCAACAAAATAAAGATAAACCAATAATGTAAACATTTTAAACAATAAAACTACTTTCAAAGATTGAATGTATTTAATATTACCTATATACTTATAACAAAGAATGCTTACCACAAACAATTCAATTTATTTAAGCATTAAGAGTATATTCTTTTCTAACATAATAAATTTTGGTGGATGCTAAATGTGCAAACAATAAGTTTTTAAATAATTATTTTCATCTATCCACATTAAATATAGTCAACATTAAATTCGAAAAGGTGAAATAAGAATCGGTGCTATTTTTGAGATGGTTTGAATAAAATATTTTTAGCTAATAAATGTAATTAAACGTTTTAATATTAAGTGCATGCAATGACTAGATAAAATTTGCTTTAAGAAAAACATTAACCCAATCTTATATATTTTATTTCTATTTACCTATTCAACTCTTCCTTTCTCATTGATATCTCAGGCACAGCAAACACAGAGCTAAAATAGAACAATATAATCAACTCAAGTTTATATGTCGTCTAAATTATTAATAACTAACATACCCTCAAGCACACATGTTAATTAAAAACCACACAAGAAAATTCTAAATTATCACAAAGCATTTAAACTGAAATAACCTCATTCATTTTTCCAAAAATGGTGACGGAAGCTGCAGCCTAGATGGTAAATTTCAAGTTTTTATCAAAAACAAATATAAACATAAATTTTAAAATTGCAAAGAATTGAAATTCATAACCAAAATTAAAATGTTGCAAAATTTTATAAATAAGTTTTAAGAATGAAGCTGATACAGAAAAAGTAACTGCTGCTGTAATTAGCTGCAATGCAGAAATTATTTGAAAATATTCTATGACAATATAGCACAGATGAATAATATTTGCAAATTAAACTTTTACAGTACAGCTGTGGACATTCACAAAGTATCCTTGGAAGAATGTTTTACTCAGAACCTTCTGCATAAAAACAGATGTGAGCCTTTCATTTATTTCAGAATATTTTCACATTAATAGAAAAAAAGTATGATTATAGAGTCTCAAAATAATAATTTTTTTTTTAAGTGAAGGAGTTTTCTTTTTTTTGCGTGATGCCCACTTTTTAATCAAGGAAAATAAGCATTAATTTTCAATCATAAAAAGCAAGATCTGGCCTTATTTTGAAAATTACAAAAATGAAGGAGCAACTACTGACCACTTATAGTTAATATTATTCTGTTTGGTAGCATGTATTCAGCAAAATTATACATTTTTTTATTTTCCTACATTTTATTTCAACCCATTTCTAAACAAAGGATTTCAGTATAGAATTGGTTTTTAATTACAACTACAGTACGAAGTCCAAATTTCCGGATTTCAGATTATGTGCATTTTTTGTCAAAAAAAAACTTAATCTAATCCCTACCCACCAGGGCCGCCCATAAGGGGGGACAAACCCGACAAATGTCGAGGGGCCCGGACGTTTAAGGGGCCCGAGAAATTATCTGCCTCTTTTTAGGGTTATTTTCCAAATGTGACAAAAAAAAAATATCGAACAGAAAATATTCTTTTCAAGTCCTTAAAACTGCCCCGTCAAGGTGATCTCACATTTTCACCAGTCCACGACAACGACTAGTTGGTTTACATGCCACAAGGAGTAATGAAATAGTAAGCACGTTCTTCAAATTTATAAACCAGCTTTATAATTTCTTTAGAGCGAGCCCAAGGTGATGAGAACTGCTTCTAAAACACACTGATGGGAGGTCTCTACACGGTCAAGATGGAGTGCAAGAATTGAGGCAGTGAAACCTATATCTGAAAAACTACCTGATGTTGTAAAGGCCCTTCAATATGTAAAAAATCAGTAGTTCATCGAAAGAGGAAACGGCGGAAAAGTAAATGGATTCCTCAATTATTTTTTAAGATTTGAAACTTTAATTCAGTTAAATATTTGGAGGGACATACTAAAACAAATTAATACAAGAAATTTAATCATTCAATCATAATATATCTCCCTTCATATCGAAATGAATAACATTAAAGAGTTAACTGAAACAATAGGTAAAGATTTAAGAAAACATTGGCCTGTATAAATAGAGCTAAAGAGACAGCTTCTATTATGGGTATAGATGCAGAATTTTCCAAAAAAAGAAGACGGAAAAAGAAGGTTTTTTTTTTCGAAAAAGGAAGCTTTTGAAGTGAAAATAGAAATTACTGAAGTATTAAAAACCGAAGAAACAAAGTTCAAAAGTCCAGTTTTTTTTTTTATATAGTAAACAAAAAATAGCTTCTCAGTTAGAATCAAGGTATGAGCAAATGAAAAACATATGCAATACATTCGAAGCCATATTAAAAATAAATTATGTCTAATGACAACAACGCACTTAAAAAATTAATTGAAAGGTATCCAGATGATTTAAGCCACAATCTCATCAATCAAATTCAAATCTACTTGACCGTTCGCGAAGCTAATTTTTCACATTAAGCCAAGTTAGAAAATAAAGGTCTTCCACTCTCTCTCTCTTTAAATGATATCTATAGATTAAAATTGCAATTTTTTTCCCCAGAACTTTGCATAGCTTTAAGAATTTTGTTATCTCTTCCCATCACTGTATCTTCTGGTGAAAGGATTCAGTAAACTATCTATAATCAAAATTCATTTACGATCTACTTTGGGCCAAAAAAAATTTGAATCATAGAATATTTTCAATTGAGCATGAACAGGCGTACAAAATGAGCTTCCTTTTTTGACGGCATCGATAAATTCATTAATTCGAATAGAAGATTTACTGCTCCTTTCTCAGTACTGCAAAAGATTTTGGTGTTTAGACTAGTCTTCAGCGTCCAAGGTATGTTCTCGCATGGGTTTCTTACAATCTTTCTATAGAGATATTTATTATAGTTTTCTGATTATACTTCATTTTCCTTATCGAAGTCCTGCTCGATCACAAAGTGGCCACACTTCGGGCTTTAGGCGTATAACACATATACATATTTAATTTCATAATTACTTACCAGTTCATTATTAATTTACTGTGGGTTTGCTTGTACATTTCTGAAGTTGGGTATTTGTAAATATATGGATACTGGAGAAAATAAAAACTTCCTACACAAGGAAAAAACTTAGGGGCCCGCTCAAAAATTTTGTCGGGGGGCCCGGGAAATTTATGGGCGGCCCTGCTACCCACACACACAAATTTTGTTTTGCAATAGTAAAATAGCAGATATATAAATAGGAATAATTTTTTTAAAAGAAAAAAATTTTAATACAATGCAAATGCAACAAATTTTACCTTGCAAATCTTCTAATTTTTCTGTGTGGTATTTACTCTGAACATATCCGTTATTTTGCGTTGTTTCATTAATTAGTTTCAGGTTTAACCTTTTGTTCCTTAAAAATTGTCGGAAAGATGTAAAAAAAAAGTGAGAAAAACAAAAATTGGTGGTTAACAAAACGTCCAGATTTTGGGTTTTGTACTGCATTAACTTTTCTCTTGATTCATATACAAGCTGGGTAAAAAGTTTTTTTAATGCCCTTGATACTCCTAATCAAGATCTCTAATGTTATGTTATACGGGCACTTAAGAATATGCTTGAAGTTTCTAGAATCCCATTATTCGAAATTGGCGCAATTAACTTTGACCAGAAATGCATCAATCTTTTTCTTTCAATGGCAAATAATCTAACTGGGCAATTATTCAATTCCAATTTACACATTTACAGGTACTACTTTGAAATGAATTTGCTGAAAACTTATCCCTTAAATGGTGGCTTCAATATGTTGACGAGACTTATTTGGTTATACAAAAAGGCTGATATCTAAGGATTGCAATACGGCACGATTTTCAATCCGGCCGGATTGACACTAATCCGGCTGAATCTGACCGGACTGGTACTTTGTTAATAAGTCTATCTAACCAGAATGTATTTTTCCAAAATCAGCTGAGTGAAAGTACGTAAAAAGGATATTATTCCAAATTGAAGAACAAAATGTATATTTTAATGTTAGAAAATCAACTTTATTAATACTTATCCATAGGAAGGAAATCAATCACCAACAATTAATTATTGTAACTACTAGTACTAAGTATTAAACGATTGATGATAATCAGTCTTACTAGTTTCCAAACAAGAAAACTTCAGTTATTTTTATATGTAATACTTTTCTATTTAACTAAAATCAAGTAGTCTCTATCTCTAATATCGCTGAGCAAATGACATTTAAATTGTACCTAACCTTGTCTTATACTACCATAAAAATCTAATCTTTGGCAGTTTTTGGTCAACATAACAAACAAGGGAACTCTTTTAATTCTTCTTAATTGCTTAAATCGAAGTTATATTGTAATGAAAATCACTTTAGAGTTTGAAAGAACGATCTAAGGAAACAAATCGTATTAAATGTGTCATCCACCAACCTTCTTCTCAATGAACTGCAAATATAACTAGTGGCCGATTAGGCCCTCTCAGCTTTGACACTAGTTGGTATATAACAGTCATTAGTAGTCGTACATAAGAGACAAATATTTTACTTTGACTCCATTTCATATATGAAGCCATTTTCTTTAGCATTTTCTCAAAATCTGTTTCTTTTCTAAAGTTTGTCTTTTTGCAGAATTTGTTTTTCTAATTTCTCTTTATTAAAAAAATATTATTGATGATTTAATTTATAATTTTTGCTAGAATTCTTCAAACTGATGGCTGAAAAATATGAAATCGATTAATTCACAATCGATTGCTTAATAAACGATTTTGCAACTTTGCAGTTGGGTTTGAATAAAAGATTTTTTTTTAATTCGGGTTTATCGGATCCGGGCCAGATTTGATAGATGTTGCTGGATCCGGTAGATAGCCAAATGATGATGGATCCGATTGCAATCCCTACTGATATCTCTTGACCTTTCAAGTTTGGTCAATTCTCTCAAACAGAATCCTTTGAATCTGAAGATAACCAAACCTTACCTCTTGTGGAAATTTTGAACACTAGGAATGACAACCATTTTTCCACAAATGTATTCTTCAAAACAGTTTTTTATCACTCATTTCAAATCATCTTTTTATATACGTTTCATAAGTCAAATTACATTCTTGCAAAAAGTCTGTGTAAAAAGCTCAACTTTTTTACATTACACAGCTTTTGAGAATTATGTACCTGTATTTTTTTCCGAAATCTTTATTTTCTCATCAGTTTGATTTCAAACAAAATTAGTTCAATCTCAGATTTATTCTAGAGTTAAATATTAGATTTTATGTGCTCTAACACACAAATGTTAGAAGCACTTCCTTGCCTTTACATGTGGCCTGGAAGGGCTTAGTTAAAGAAGTGAATGGCGTTAACACTAATGTAGAACATATTTAAACCTCGGTTTCGTCTCATTTATTGCTGTACTTATGGTACTTACATTTTGCTCCATCGAAATAACTATTGATCATTTCTTCACCAGTTTTTATTTTTATTAGTCTCTCATTTAGAAGTTTATAAATTGTACTCCTTTTCATACCTAATACCTAAAGCTTCACTTTATATACATAACTTAAAATTGCTTAAAAAACAAAGTGGTTGAGTAGTTAAATTCTATTTTTATAAAGCTTGATTTTAAAGGTCACAATAAAATTTATTTTTATCACTGAACCAATATGTTTTGCAGCCAAATAGAGATCAGATGCTTATTCAAAATACATATTCAAAAGCAACTATTTAATAAGGTTCAAAAGTTCAAAATATTATTGAAGGTCCAAGGTACACACATGCCCCATTGTAACGGGGTAAATGCATACCTAGTCTCTAAAGATTGCCTACTTGAATGGAGAATGATGTTGGGGTGAATGCAAATAACTTAGTTTTTAAGATAATTTTGCTGGTTAAAACCCTCAAATTGGAAGAAAAAAAATCACTGAGTTATAGAATTTTTATTGTTTGGGACGAAGGAAAAAGAAAACATGGCAGCTCTGAATTGTTTGGCTCCAATATTATGGACCCACTACACAATTCCCCCGAAAATGCTGAATTAAATGTGTAAAGCTTACAAAACTATTTGATTGGATTGGATTTTATTTGAAAATGGGGTTTTATGGCACAAGGTCCAAAAGTAGACAAGCTGCGGCAACAAAACTATTTGAAAAAGCAGCCCAAGCCAAACAAAAATGCTGATAAAAAAGATGATTGGAATAGGAATAAATGAAACTGCTTACTTCATGTTATTCGAGGAAGTGCAGAGATCAACTTCCAGCCCTGACAAGCTGCGTTCAAAATCAACAGGCAATACATCATCTTGCACTTCGTCTGGTACACACCACTGATTAGTAGATGACATTCCTTCCAAAAATGAAATCTGCAAAATATGTATGTACATATAAATCCTTGAATGTATAAATGTATACATATTCACAAAAATGTACACAGCCCTACAATTAATGGACAGGACGCCAGCGGATTTGCATAAAATCTGACTACTTGTTTGAGGGAGGGTTTTATTGGAATGGCCTGGAATCTTTGCATGTTGTTTATGGAATGGACGAATGTTACTTACAGGACGACAACAGTCCATGACATGTTGCAACTTCTGTCAATCTGTGGTACCAAGATATGAATCTAAAACGTCTTCCCTGGACTGCTCAGAGTCCGGACCTAAGCCCCGCAGAACATTTGTGGGATGAGTTAGAACAACGCTTATGGACCAAGGAACCACGTCCAAAATCTACAGCTGAGCTGGCGACATTCTTGCAGCAGGAATGGACACAAATACTCATAGCTGTGAACCAAAACTTTGTTGAAAGTATGCCTAAAAGGATTGCTAGTGTAACTGCAGCACATGGGGGACCATCCCCTTATTAAAGATGTATTCTTTCCCTTATACCATCACATCTTACTGTCCGGTCTATTTTTGTAGGACAGTTTATATACATATGTAAATATATAAGTGTATCTTTTTATATTCTAGGCCATGTAACTGTGAAGTATTGGTAAGATTTAATTTTTTCAGCGAGTGGAAAAATCAATTACACAAGACATCACATGGACCATCTCAATGTTATCAGACATCCCATGTAATGGCTTTATTTGAGTGCTCTTATGCATGGGAAAAATACGAAGTACTTTTAGTAAAATGTATATTTTAAATATATATACATATCGTCGGAAAAATGCGAAACCACATAAGTGGAAAAATTTTATTTCGGGTTGTTTCATAAATGCAGAACCTAAAATCTGTTAATCTGAACAACCCGAAATCAAATTTTTTCAACTTGTATGGTTTTTTTTCTCCAACAAATAAAAATAACAAAAATTTAAGAAAGTTAGATATAATTTTGCTTTGTATATTTGCTTGCAATGGTGTTTGGGGGAGTATATGAGCAATTTTTTTAACGTTTTACGACTCATGTACGAAGAAAACACCATGTATGGGTCAGGCTCCTCCCTAATGACCAGCACTGATCCACCAACACTTTCAAAAATTCCTTCTGGTTTTTATTTTGAATTTCCTCTTGTATTAGAAATTATATTGCTTACCATGCTATGTCTGCAGCTTTCAGCTCGCTTGTATGTTTAGTTTTAACTTTCGTTTTCTGGTTGAATACCCTTCCCTTTTATTTTGCTCTTTCATTAATTTGCATATCTGAATGACATAAATATATATAATAGTTGCACTGTACTTGTGAATTTACCGATCAAACACACAGTTAAACGAGCACAAAATAGCTTAAAGTTATCTGGTTCTAGCAAATACATACATCAGAAGAATGCTGGATCTGTGTGTTCAGAAATTCATTAGTGCTCAATTGCAACCATTCACCCCATAGTTTAAATTTTGCATGTTACATTTTAGATTAATTTCTCTTACGATAGGAGCTTTTCTTGTTTTGGAAATTTGTTTACAACAGGTCTAAGTAAGGGTGTTCAAAATCAGATGCAGGCAAGAAAACTTTAGATCCAAGTTTAATTTATTATACTTCCTATGCCAATAAGTCATTTTGCGAATCGCTAGAAATGAACCATTAACATATTCACAGTGCAAAAGTACCTTCTTTTATTTGTCTTAATAGCAAAATAAAATTACATTGTTAATAATTAATCTCAACATTTCAATAACTTTAATTATATGAACATCAGTACATTATTTCTAGTGCTGCTGCATTCTTTGTGAGTTAATCTTGAAAATTAATTGATTAACATGCTATAAATAATAAATTTATATTCTAATCCAAATCATTTCAAGTAATGAATAAGATGTCAGTCGTTTCGTAATAAAATATTCAATGCTATGCAAATTTTGTAATGATTAGAATACAATACGATCAAAATAGTAAACTAAGCACAACACAAATCAAAACACATTTCAAAGAATTTTTAAATTTGCAAACCCCAATATCAACAGTTTCAAAACAGTTTTGAAAAAATTAAAAACAGTTCGCATTTGCAACCAGTGTTTACGCACCAAAGTGTTTGAGAAAAGATATAAGCTTATAAATAAATATATATTGGCTAATAAATGCAAATTAAAATTTTGCATACGACATAAAAAAAAAGTTTATTCTTACCTGGCATTTACGATGCATAATTTTGAACCTTATCAGCTTTCATGCTGGGGACGTCGAGAGGATTGAGCCCTCAGAGATGAAAATATTAAGATACAGTAAGAAATTGGCACGATGAAAATATTAACCACGATAACAGTAAACAAAATGAGTCCCTATAAAAGGAGTGGATCATAAGTAAGTCTTTTATTTTAAAATACATACGGAATTCGGTAAGGAGGAACTAATGAAAAGGAAGACACATGCAGTATTTAATTGATCAAACTTAGCAGAACACCGTAAGACAGAACTAAGCGAACAGACGAATGAAACCAGACAACAGAACAAACTCCAAGGGTGTTGCGTAATCTTGAGACAAGTTTCCTGCACGTGCGTTTCATGAGCCCTCTACCGAAGAGAATGAACAACCTACATCTGTCACGTATCTTGAAGATACGAGGACATCAATTACCTTATTTTGGATTATTATAGCAAACCTATTAGAAACTACAATCGACCCAAGTAAAGCGAGTTTTGAAATGTGGAAGAAAATACAATTTTTAAGTTTAAACTTGGAAATCATGCAGTTCAAAGTATCCCAGTATTGATGGGATAATTTTTTTACTACTACAGTACAAAGTCCCAACTCCAGAATCTCCGGACCTCGGCCATTCCGGATTTTGGATTGTTTGCATTTTTTGTCAAAAAAAACCTTAATCTAACCACCACACCGCGCGAATTTTGGGTTGGTAATAGTAAAATAGCAGATATATAAATAAGAATAATTTTTTTAGAAAAAGGAAAAAAAACTTTCAAAAACACAATGCAGCAAATTTTACTTGTAAATCCTCTAATTTTTCTGTGTGGTATTTAGTCTGAATATGTCCGTTATTTTGCGTTGTTTCATCAATCAGGTCCAGGTTTAACTCCTTGTTCTTTAAAAATAGGTGGAAGTATGGGAAAAGTGAGAAAAACAAAAACAAAAAACGCCGGTTAGCAAAACGTTCGGATTTGGGACTTTGTACTGTACTACTGTTAATAATAATATTATTATAATAATAATAACTGTCATTAGATAAAATTACAAATTAGTCTGATATTTTTTAGAAATAATTGATTAATAATAGATTGATTTCTTTGATATCTTTTTTGTATACATTGATATTAAAAATTGATACAGTTGAGAAAATAACAAAAACCAACTGTGATGTGTAAAAAATTTCTTACAAAAGCGAAGGAACAAATTGCGAATCATCACCCGAAAAGAAATTCAATTTTTATTCCTCAAATTTTTCATCTTACGTTATTACTTAATGTGAAAAAGGTGCGAAAGATTAATTCTTAAGTTGAGACACACTTATTTAAAAATCCTCATCTTTTCATAATTTTAGCATTGGGTAATCAAAATGCTCAAAATTTGTTGCGTAAACAAAGACTGTAAACTAAAAACATCAATAGAATTTCAAATACTCATCATTTTGCATTTGAAAATGGAAAGTCCATTTAAAATAATCTTAAATTTTTAATTGTAAACATTTAACAATTTTTAATGTATTAAGCAAAGTTTTAAAAAAAGGCATTGAGAATACAAAACAATGTGAATGTCTTTTTAAAATTATCCTGGGAAGAGATATTTAGATGAAAAAAAGTTTTTATGTTCAAGAATTTCAGTATTTAAACTTTCTGCGAAATTAAATAATATGCTTGGTGGTCATTTTTTGAGGCACAAGGGCCATATTTGGCCAAGTAAATCAAGCAAGAAACACATCTAGTTTATCACGGCTAATTTAGTTTTAGAAGGGGACACGATGGCCCTTATTTGCAAAATGTATAAAAGAAAAGAATACACTTTTTAGAATAATTTTTGCTTGAGAAAATGGGATTACCATGGATCCTGGTTCGAGTGAGTGATTTTCCCGGTTACAGAGACACCTCTCGGGTCCCTATTGGTTGATCGTTTTGTCTAGATGTGATGAAAAAAATGTTTTCTAGATAGTAAAGTGTACACCTTAGGAGCAAGAAATTCATGAACGGAAAAACTCTTTTCAAGTTTGTCCTACGTGGAAAAGGGAACATTCAGCCAGTAAATCACATTATTTCCTGTATTTAAATTAGCTTTACAGACGTGTATATATATATATATATATATATATATATATATATATATATATATATATATATAAGGGTTGTTCAATTGAAAAGGTACGAAACGACACTGTGGGTATAAATGAAGACTTTATTCAAAGTATTCACCATAGGCCTGAGCACAACAATCCCATTGATTAACGAGCCGAAGGATTCCTTGTTTCCAGAAATCCTGTGGCCGTGACGAGACCCAGTCCTTCACAGCGTCCTTGAGTTCGTCGTCCGAGTTGAAGCTCTTCCCTTTCAGGGGACCAAACACATGAAAATCGCAGGGAGGGCGACATGTCCGGGCTGTAGGGCGGATAGTCACGCTGCTACCACTTGAACTTGGCCAGTTTCGCGTGTGTGACCCTGGAGACGTGTGGACGCGCGTTATCATGAAGCAGAACCACACCCACCGTGAGCAGCTCCTGTCTTTTGTTCTTGATGGACCTGTGTAGGCTTCGGAGTGTCTCGCAGTACACATCGGAGTTAACGGTTCTTCTGTGCTCAAGTAATTCAACAAGTAACGTATCATGGACGTCAAAAAAGACGGTGAGCAACACCTTCCATGCTGACGAAATGGCTTTGAACTTTTTAGGGGGAGGTGACGACGCATGCTTCCACTGCATGCTGTCCCACTTTATCTATGGCTCGTAGTGATGACACCAGCACTCATCACCTGTGACTATCCGCTCCAGGAAAGCGGGGTCTTCATGATACCGAAACAGATGTTGAAGTGTTAGCCCCATACGCAGTTCCTTTTGCTGGTCGGTGATCTGCTTCGGAACCCATTGCGCGCACACCTTCCGATAACGCAACCTGTCGTGAACAATTGTCCACACTGTTCCAAAGCTGACATCCACCATCACCGCCAGGGTGGGTGGTAATGTGGCGGAGGCAGTCTTGTGACATCCTTGCTGTGTGTGGCTGAGCATTGTCTTGTTGAAAAATGGCTCCTGGGAGCCCTGCCATGAGTGGCATCACATGTGGCTGAAGGATGTCATGGACTTACCGCTGGGCTGTCATTGTGCCATGGATCAATATTAGGGGTGACCGTGTATCGTAAGCAATGGCACCCCATACCATCACACCAGCTGTGGGAGCGGTGTGTCGATGTAAAGCGAAGGCAGGATTGAGGCGTTCACCACGGGGCCTCCACACACGAACACGATTGTCATCATTGCTCAAATTGAATCTAGATTCGTCGATGAAGACGACCTGGTTCCATTCCGTTGCAGTCCAATCCCGTCGTGTGCGACACCACTCCAAACGGAGGGGTCGGTGGGTGGGTGTCATTGGTAGCACACGTAATGGGCGCCGCGATACCAGACGTCCTTCAGACAGGCGCCTTGCGATGGTTCGGGAAGACACAGGGGCCCGTAGTGAAGATGCTGCCTGTGTCTGGATAGCGGCCAATGAGGCAGTTGGCTCTACGCGTGCATTTCGTATGATGTGACGGTCTTCTCGAAGACTGGTCTGTCGAGGGCGTCCTAAGCCTGGTTGCCGTGTAAATGACGTCTCTTCTGTCCACTGGTCTCAACACCTCCTCACAGTAAAATCAGAACGGCCTACTTAACGAGCTAACCGCCGAGCTGACCACCCAGCTTCCATCATCCCGATGATTCTTCCCCTCTCGAACTCTGACAGCTGCTCATATTGTCTTCGATGGCGGCGTAACGGTATGTCTACCTCAGCGTTTCCTTTGCAAAAGATTAAGTACACTCAAACAAGCTCTACTTACCTGTTTTATCCTCCAAGGAGAACGAAGTTCAACGCCCTCTAGTGGCATTACGCAGTGCGCAATCACGCTGCATTTGTAATCATTTGCATATATCTGGCCGACATGTACCTTCATGCCAAGTTTCGTTACGATCCCACAATTATTTCTTGGTGCTCAAATTTTTATGGCAATGAGCGTTATATATATATATATATATATATATATATACAGGGTGGTCCCGAATTCATGGTACAAACTTTAATGGTAGGTACAGGACATTGTAACAATGATTTATTGTATAGGAATGTATAGTCGCAAGTGACGCGGTGAGGCGAAAACAGGGGAAATAACGGCCGAAAGGAAAAACAAAGATTTTATTGAAAGCGTTGTTGACAAGTGTCATGTTTACAGTAATTGTTCAAAATTGCGTCCACCAGTATCGATACATGCTTCACAGCGTCGGTGGAGCGATTGGCGTACACGTTCAAAGATGCCTGGTATTTCACGCACACCTGCAGCAGCTACAGATAAGCGAGCGACGAGATCCTCATCTGAGTCAACTGGAGTCTCATAAACAAGATGCTTTAGATGTCCCCATAAAAAGTAATCGAGGCTCGATAAATCGGGAGATCGGGGTGGCCAAGGGACTGGTCCACCACGCCCAATCCATCGAGTACCAAACGGGGCATTCAGGTAATTCCGTACATCAATGCTGAAGTGTGCTGGCGCCCCATCGTGCTGAAACCACATGCGGTTACGAATGGCGATCGGAACATCATGCAGCAGTTGTGGTAACACTTCTTTCAGAAAAATAAGATAGCTTCCGCCAGTGAGCCGCGTGGGTAGTAAGTATGGGCCAATCAAAAAGTCGTTCACAATACCAGCCCACACATTAATACTGAAACGTTGTTGAAACGCATGTCGACGCGTTGCATGTGGATTATCGGTTGCCCACACATGGGAATTGTGCGCATTAAAGACACCCTCGCGTGAAAATGTCGCTTCATCTGTAAATAGCACATAATCTACGAAATCCGGCTGCAACGCACATTGCTGCATCACCCACAGGCAGAAGTTCACGCGGCGAGGATAATCTGCCGGATTCAATGCTTGTACTTTCTGAAAATGGAAGGGGTGTAAGCGATTTTCGTTTAACACTCTGCATACAGTCTGATGACTCACACCTACGTCACGCGCAACAGTTCTTGTGCTTGACTCGGGTCTATCAGCCACAATGTTCAAGATGCTTTCTACCAGCCTTGGAGTGCGTACAGCTCTTACTCGACCAGCGCCATGTCTGTTGACGTCGAACGCACCTGTTTCACAAAGTTGACGATGTAACCGTTGAAAAATTCTATGATCCGGCATTCGTCGATCAGGATACTCCGCGCGATACATTCGTAACGCAGCTCTGCCGTTACCATTTGCACGGCCGTACATGTAATGCATGTCTGCTTTTTCTGCATACGTAAAGTCACCCATCGTCTACGGCAGCACAATTGTGAATGGCGCTTTTCCCTACTGCGATGCATCATGTTCAACAGCGGCTAGACATCTACTGCCCTCTACCGGCAATGATACCAACCGATCACTCCATTTCTCTTTCCTTTTATTTCCCCTGTTTACGCCTCACCGCGTCACTTGCGACTATACATTCCTATACAATAAATCATTGTTACAATGTCCTGTACCTACCATTAAAGTTTGTACCATGAATTCGGGACCACCCTGTATATATATATATATATAAGAACTCATTAATTGCACCTGATCTCCCTGAGAGTTGTACGTAGCGCAGGTTCGATTGCTGTTACTTACTCAGGGTGTTTTTCTCTTTTCTGTAGGTAAAACTCTGCGTGTGTATTTGTCTATTTATATGATGCTGACTGTCTTGTGTTTGGCGCAATTTGGCCAAATATAGCCTTATGCCAAACTCAATCAACCATCAAGTATCCCGCTTTGAATTAAAAGAATATGGTAACCTTAGTGAAAGTGAATTTAATATTTTTGTAGAGAACTGCGTATTTAAAGAAGCCGAATAAAAATTAAACCAAACATGTTGTGCAATATTGTCCTGTTTGTTTGAAATCTGAAAATTATTTTTTTTCCTAACTTCAAATGCATTTTGGATTTTTATTTAAATGCTAGTAATCTGGCAGCGGTTGTACCTTAACCTTGAAATGTAATTTGTGACTACTGAGCTTAGTTGAATTTTTATTCGATTCTGAATCTTGTTATTTTTATTGTATTGTTGTAAAATTTAGAAATTTAAATTCAGATTTAAATTTTGAAAACGTGACGAAGTGAAATTTATTTTTAGTGAAATGTTAGCGGGTATAGGAACAGAGCAACTTCATAAGCTTCATCTGTAGTATACACTAAGAATGCTTCTAGGACATTCCTATGAGCATACATAGTACACAATCTACCAATAAGTATTTGGACGCCCATGCAAATGACGATATCTGCGGTCCTGATATACGTCACGCAATCAGACGTTAAATACCGTGTAGGAAACAACATTGGCATTATTCGCATGCGAGATGACACGAAGGGCAGAGTTATCTGATTTCGAGAAAGGTGTAATCGTCGAGCAGTGATTGTCGGAATGTGCCCCGAGTCGGCAGACCCACGAAACTGGGAGATAGAGACCGATGTGTGCTGTCCAGAGAAATTCGGAAGAACCGCATCCAACCAATGGCCCCCATACTCCAGGAGTTTCAACAGGCATCCGAGTGTGTCGTTTCGATTAATACCCTCCGTAGGAAGCACATCTGCTTGGTTTTCATGGTCGAGCTACCGCTTATAAGCCCTTGATCACAAAGTGCAACCGCGCTGCTCGGTTAATGTGGTGCAAAGCACATCGAAAGTGGACCGTAGATCAGTAGAAACGGGTTCTATGGAGCGACGAATCGAGGTTCACCCTCTACCGATTGGATGGCAAGGTCTGGGTCTGGCGTCTGCTTGGAGAACGCCTCCTGCCAGAATGCATTGTGTCCACAGTAAAGTTCGACGGAGGTAGAATTATGGTCTGGGACCCTTGGTCCAAATACATGGTAAAGCTTCGGTTTCCTAAGAAAGCGTAGCCGTGATCTAGCGGCCGTGATGTAGCGGTGGGAGGCGTCACTAAAACGTTGTTTATACTAACACATGGTGTTGGTTTCCTAGAGAGCGTTGTTTGTGAACGTAACTAAAATTATCGGAGCCGCCATTTCCATGACTGTCGTCATAGCGGTCGCAAACAGTTTGGGAACGCTTTTCCTCTTGTAGCGGCAAGATTTCATTTCCTGCGCCGAGCGAATAGGAGCAAAATAAATAAACATTTTTGACTGCCATTGATTAGTTCATTTTTGTAAAATCGGGATCGTTAAATACAGAATGAAAATTTCAACGGATTTGAAATCTGCTGAAAATTTGACACTAGATCGATACCTTAAATGTGATTTTCTTTAAATAAATAATTAATTATTTAATAAATAATTAAATAATCAAATGGTAAATAATTGAATAATAAAGCTGTTTTTGATATCGATCTGGCGTAGAAATTTACGCTGATTTGAAATCTGTTGAAATTTTCACTCTTATCTTCAACGATCCCCAAGTTAGAAACTTTGAACTAGAGAATAAAAAAACACTTTGTTTTGTTTCTCGAATAAAATAAACCACGATAGCCATCTGTGTTGCCCATTCTCTGACGTATTCTGTCCGCCTAAGTTGACACCTCTGGACTCTTATTTAGACGGTCGTCTAGTTATGCTCGCGGCATCATGACGTATCACGGCTGTTAGATAACGGCACTTTATTAGGAAACCGAAGCTTAAGCTCAACGCCGAGGTCTACGGCACTATTTTGGATGACAGTGTGCTTCCTACGTTGTAGCAGTTTTACGGGTTGGACCCATGTTACTTTCAGGACGACAACGCCAGCTGTCATGTCGCGAGGTCCACCATGGATTGGTATGGTGACAATTGTGTTAACCGAATGGACTGGCCTGCCCAGAGACCCCAGAACCCTATCGAGAACACGCTGGGACGAGTTGGATCGCCGAATTAAGGAGTGCAACAACCGTCCAAAATCGGTGAAGGAACTTACATGTCTTCTCCAAGCCGAGTGGAAGACAATACCACTAGCCGTCATACAAGGACTTGTGGAAAGCATGCCTTGGAGGGTTGAGGCTGTAATTGCCTCTCGTGGAGGCTCTATCAACTATTGAATATGAATAAATTTTGTTTTTCTTTTTTTTTCACGTGTCCAAATACTTGTTGGTAGATAGTGTATCCACTAGGAAAATTAAACTAAAAATTGAACTACGCGATAGGTTTGCGAATTTTCTGACACGAGTTTCCAATTTTTGAAGCGACTTTTCAAATTTGAAAAGGATTCATATTTCAAAAACTTTTCTATCAAGTCAAGATTGGATTATTGTATTAATACTGTTGAAATGACTGAAATATTAGCTTTTGTTATGTGGCAAAATTTAAACTAAAATCACAATTGGTTTGCTTTCTTTTCTATTCAACAAGTTGGAGATGGGTACTTCGTGTAAGGGCACAACCCCTCCGTTCCGACTAAGAGTAGCCACTACGGATTAGCAGGGAAATCCCCAATAGAAAGAGAGAATAGAGTGGGCCCCGCAGGGTGTTGCAAGATTTGACATTCTTGGCTTTATCTGGCTCCTTCAGAATTGTTCTCGGACCATCGCAAACAGCCCGTTGTGTTGCCAGATACGACGTAAATTCAACTACCTACCATCTATTCAACAAGTATCAGTATCAGTGCGTGTGATATCTTCATATTTAAATCTGGTATAGTTAATTTATTACTTCCGCTTCTTTCCCAAGTTTGTTTAAGATAGATTTGTTACAGTGGTTATGAGCCCAATAGTTAGTGAAAGAAAATAGACAGGGAGGTAAGTAGGTAATTAATTAACGTCGCACTAGAGCAAAACACAGCGAGCAATTTATTTAAAAAAACAAAACTGAGGTCATTATATTTAATTTGAAAACGAAAGTACTCAAATGGTCTGAACAAGTATTGAAACTATAAAATGAAGAAAATTGGGAGTTGTGGAAGTTTCAAGCGAAGATTTTGTTGCATCAAATGTTTCTGTAGAATTAAGCAAACGTGAAGCTGGAGCTAAAGCTGACAAATGAAATTCTAGTGATGTAAAACACAGGAAATACTTGTGACTAGACTAATGAAGTGCCGATGCTGCATGTATGTGGAACTTTAGCAAAAATATGGGCCAAGTTAATTGCCATTTATGAGAGGACATCAGAAGTCAGTATACATTTACTTCAACATCAAAGTTTCAATGGAAAGTAGGATAAAAACGAACCAATTGCTCTTTTTGTTATGAAATTACAGATCATTGATACTAAATTGAAAATTACTGGAGAAGTAATTTCAAATAAGATGACTGTGACAAATATGACTATGGCCTTACCAGAAAAGTTTAAGCACTTCATATCAGTTCCTATCAAAAGGTGAATAACCTGATGGTAAGACTTATTGTGAAAAAAAGATTAGGAAAAGATGACACACATTTTGATTCCACTTGCATTTCTTGGCTAAAGGAAGGAATAAAATATATGAAAATAAGAAATACAGTGTTTTCATTGCAAGAAATTTGGACACATGATAATGGATTGTTCATTGCTATGTCATGGAGAAACACGTTCATGTAATTACTGCAACAAGATGGGACAGTTGCATAAGAACTGGCGATTTAAGAAATTCAAAGAACAGGGCGAAGAAATAAATGCGTTTAAAATGAATGAAAAAGACCGCGATCGTGAAATCTGGCATCTGGACAGTTCTGCTAGTGATTACATATTCAGAAGAAGAGAATGATTTACTGAAATGAAAGTAATAATAAGTACAGTGCAAACTGGAAGTTAAGAACCCATGGAAGTTAAGGTGTGAGGACTGTTGAGTGTTTGATGTAGGATAGAAGAAAATGGTCTAGTGCTGAATTTAAGGAATGTGCTGTATGTACACGAGTTACAGGAAAAGTTATTTTCTATTGGAACATTTTAAAATTTTGGTTATAAGCTGAATGCAAATAAAAGTTAGTTAATTTTACGAAATAGCAAAAAAAAAATTATTGAAACATTATCTGTAAGACATGGGAAAATGTTCAAGGTAAAAATAAAATCTGTTGAAAACATAACTACTGCTTGGACTATAAAATATTATGGGGATCTGTTTAATTGGCATGAGAGACTAGCCCATCAAAATGTTAATAGTGTAAGATCATTCTTCAAATCAAAAAATATTCCATTTAAAGAGATGAAAATATTTTGCAGGGCATGTGTCGATTGAAAGCAGTATAGACTACTACTCAAATTTAGGGAAAGTGATGCCCAAACAGTTTGTAATAAATAGGTAATTATTTTAATTTACACCACCTGGGAGCCACACAACGGCATATTGGCGACTATGAGGGATCCATCCCGAAGAGAAGAATCCGAGGACAACACCATAAATTTTAACCACGGTCAGATAACGAGGACACACCTGAGCTGGCACCCGACTCTCCAAACGCCCACATCACACCAACGTCTAGAGATTTGAGGCCACTACAGATACAACGTGTACCAGCCCCCACGTACACAACGGTCTTTGATTGGAGCAGGTTTCGAATTCGCAACTCTCCGGTTGATAATCTGCAACTCTACCGCGTCTCACCAAACAGCTTGCAAACTAATTCATGGAAATTTATGTGAACCCATGGGGACGCAGTCGATATTGAGTGTCCGAAATTTGAATTGCTGCTAAAGAACGACTTTTCAAGTCATAAAACAGCAATCTTCTTGAAACATAAATTTGAAAGGACAATTAAATTGAAAGTATATTTGAAAATGGTATAAAAACTGGAAAAAAATTTATAGTGTTGCATAGTGACACCGGTACAGAGTTCAAATATAAAGAAGCAATGAAATGTTTTGAAAAAGGTATGCTTCACCAAACAAGTACACAACAGCACCACAGCAAAATGGAAGAGTGAAAGTTAAAATAGAACCGTTAGACAAGCAGTAAGAACCATGCTCGGGGTCGCTGATCTAGAAAAGAAGTTCTGGGTGAAGAACTAATACAGTTGTATATATCTTAAGTAGAAGTGGACCAATATTTTAAAATAAAAACACCCTGTGAAATATGGATTTGTAAAATACCTGAGAACATTAACTCGGTTCAAATATTTGGAAATGAATTGAAAGGGTGCAGAGTATTCTTTCCAGATGAAAATAAAATGTACGTTGTAAGAGATATGGGGAGGGAGGGTATTTGTACCAAAATCAACAGCAGAAAGCCTTAGAAAAGAGAACACCTGAAGATGATATTGATGAAAACCTACAGAGTAGATAGGGGAGATACAGCTGGTATGATTCAAAAGGAACCAATAGTAGTTAAAAACAGACGAAAACTAAGAAACCGGAGTCGTTTAGAAAAGCTGACAAGTACAACTTTTATCAGTGTTATTTTGCCAGGACAGAAGAACTATTGACCTTTCAAGAAGCTATGAAATCAAAAGAGGCAGAAAATTGGAAGGAAGCAATAAATGATGTGTTGCAAGCACTTAAATTGAACAAAACGTGGATAGAAAAATGAATCAAAGAAAATTACCGTGTGATTGGTAGCAAATGGTTTTCAAGAGAAAGGGAGTAGATGGAATAGTAAAATACAAGACACATTTTGTAGCAAGGAGGCAAAGAGGTTCAAAATTGTTTAGCTTTCTTTTCTATTCTACAAGTATTTGTATCTCTGTGTGTGATGTCCTGTGTATAAATATATCTGATTTAGTTAATTGATTGCTTCCGTTTCTTTCCCAAGTTTGTTTAAGTTAGATCTGCTACAAAAATACGAAATAATCTTAGTAGTATAAACTTGAACAAAACAAATAATTTTCCGAAATCCTGTTTGCGTACATGAAGTCCACGAATGGCTGCAATTGGCCTGTAGTCCAAGTAGCTGAACATAATCATTTCGAGTCAATGCTTCGTTCTGTTTGACCAGAGGACCCAGTCCATGCCATGTAAAAAACAGCCACCGCCAGATTGCACCACAGTGCCTTGTTGACAACTTGGGTCCATGGCCTCGCGGGGTCTATGCCACACTCGAACCTTTACATCAGCTCTTAACGACGGGAATCGTGACTCATTTGACCAAGCAAACGTTTTTCCAGTCATCTAGGGTCCAACCGACATGTTCACGAGCCCAGAAGAGGCGCTGCAGCCGATGGCGTGTTGTTAGTAAGGGCACGAGTTGGTCTTCTGCTACCATATCCCATCAACGCAAATTTCGCTGCACTGTCCTCACGGACACGCCTGTCGTACGTCCCACATTGACTGTTGCTGTTATTTGAATGTTTCTTGTCTATTAACACTGACTACTCTACGCACACGTCACTGGTCTAGGTCATTAAGTAGACGCGGTCGGTCACTGCGTTGTCCATGGTAGGAGGTAATGCCTGAAAATATATATTTGTCTTATCTTATACGACTGAATTTTTTGCATAGTTCTCGACACGAAACCGTTATTGGCTGTTACATAACAAATTTGCACACTTCCATCTAAATCTGCAGCAAATTACAGCCTCTCAAATTCAGATTGGCTGCTGGAAATTAACATTTTCCTCTCCGTGTTTCACTTTTGGCAGTGAGTGTGTTTCGTAATTTCCTCTAAATCATATAAATTGCCTTTCCATTTTATTTTACTGTTTCTTAATTTCTTTTTAAATAGGGGATGAAGATTTTATTTTTCTTCGTTTTATTTAAATTTTTTATGGTTTCGTTGCAATGGAAGTTTAATGTTAGCGTTTAGTTGGACGAGGTAGTTGGTGGGGAATTTCGGGCTTGGTGTTGCTGATCTCTCAACTGCTGTTGCGGGTTTGATTTCGTTTTATTCCTACTCTTTTTTAATGTTTTGTTTTATTTTTTTTGCTTTTTAATGGTGTTTGGGGGAGCATATGAGCAATTTTCAGCTTAATGCTGCTCATATGTAGAAAACAACATTTTATGTTGCCTGGGTCAGGCTCCTCCTCGATGGCGTCCTGATCTACTAACATTTCTTCACTTTTTTACCACTTACTTTTTGTAATTATTTTGAATTTCCTGTGTTCTTGAAGTTAAATTGCTTACCATGCTGTATCTGTAGCTTCAGCGCGCTTGCATGGTTAGTTTTCTGGTTAATTGCACCCCGACTGTTTGGTTTTTTTGTTTTTCAAATATTTTGCGTGTGTTTTATGTTGTTATATATACAGGGTGTTTCGAAACTCATGAGCAAAAAATTTAAGGGGCGATATAAAACATCTAAACAAGCAATTTTCACCATACAGTGCATGAGCGGAGAGCAACAGGTGAACCGCTAGACGGCGCTGTAATGGAAAGCACAAAGCGCGAATTTTCTTACACATCGTCATTTCTATCGTGGATTTCAAAAGACATGTCGACGTACAGTAATCAGGAAAAGGCGAACATGCATTTTATGTATGGTCTTGCGAATGGGAAAGCTCTGGAAGCCAAAAGACTGTACAGGCAGCGTTTCCCGAGAAAACACGTGCCAGACCGAAAAATGTTCGAGCGATTGTATCGGTGACTGTGCGAAACGGGTTTCTTTGTCACCAGCATGCATGATACAGGGCGTGGCAGGAGTGTGCGGACGCCACATTTTGTAGAGGACATTCTGCAAAGAGTGTAAGATCGTCGGGATATTAGCACGCGAAAGGTTTCCTGTGCCGTAAATGTGCCCACTCGATTATTTGGCGAGTACTACAGGACGAAGGATTACACCCCTACCATGCACAAAAAGTGCCTTGATAATTGCAGATTACGCGCCTCGTGTCGAGTTTGCACGTTGGTTTTTGAAACAGCTAGCAGCGCAGCCTGATTTTAGTGCACATGTGTTATTCACGGATGAATGACCTTTACAAAAGAAGGCATTTCTATTACGCACAACCTTCATGTGTGGGCATCTAACAATCCTCATGCGTATCAGAAGCGTTTCAGCGTAAATGCTTGGGCTGGAATTGTGGGTGACCATTTGATCGGCCCATACCTTCTGCCATTCCAACTGGACTGCAGAACATACCTCACATTTTTACAACAGGTATTGCCAGACTTACTTCAACCTGTTTCAGCCAACATACAAGTACGTATGTGATTCCAGCATGACGGAGCACCACCCCATTTCAGCTTGGATGTGCGGAGCGCTTTAGACGCTAAATTCCCAGGGCGATGGATTGGTCGAGGTGGGCCCACACCTTGGCCGGCACGCTCACCTGATCTCTCCTGTCTGGACATTTTCCTGTGGGCCATTTGAAAAGTCTTGTCTATGAAAGCCCCATCGACTCCGACGAGGACCTAGTTGCCAGTATTTCTGTTGCTGCCGGTGCCGTCCGAAACATGCCGGATGTGTTTGAAAAAGCGCGCCGCTCGCTACGTCGCAGGTCTTTTGAGCAGTTTCTGTAATTTTTAATTTATTTATTGAATCATTTATATTCATGTATTATCATGCTACAAATTCAGTATTATGTTCCTGTTGAAATTGAAAGTAGGACTCATCGTTGTTAAATAAAGGGAAAAAACGATTCTATAAGTCTAGAGGCCTCGATCCAGAAAAAGTAGTGATGTGAAAAATCCTTATCATATTGATGTATAAGCTCGTAGACATGTATACTTAACTTCATAAGCATAAATCATGGCAAATTTCTTAGAATTAATTTGCAATTCACACATAAACCTAAATTGTCTTAAAATCAACTTGGATCAATTTTAATACCCCTTTGTTAATATTGAATCAATATATTTGACTAAAACAAATGGAAACTTTTTTCACAAGCCGATCGAAAAAGTATCATTTTCTTGAATCAATTTTGCCAAAATTGCGTCTCTTTTTTACAAGACGTCAAATTATTTTAAATTCCAAATCTTACTTTTAAAACTCAAAGTTTTACCAGTCCCTGGCTACATTTTCCCTGACCGATCATCCAAGTCAGTCGTTAACCGGGCAAGAGAATCATCTCATGAAAACTGTGCTTGAAAAGGAATTTCGATTGAAAGTTGTAAGTTCCATGTTCTCTCCAAATGTACTTCCATCATAATCCATGTGTTGAGATTTTGTAAAATGATTGTATTGTTGAGACTTAACCTTATAGAATGCGAATCACACTTTCTATATAAGTACTAGAAATACTTTCGCATTTTGTACTTACTTTCACGTTGTACTTGAGCAGTTCTATTAAATCCTCACAGTGCCCTTATGCACTTTAACGGTGACATATATTTAACCTTATTTTTATAACCATATTATTCATACTTCCTTATACGGATCGTGTGTAATATGCCTCATAGAACATAGACAGAGCTAAACATTAAACATTAATTGGGCTCCACTTGGAACTTCGCTTCTAAAAGGGCTCCGTGGCTGAAAAATTTTGGGAACCGCTGTCCCAAGCTATCCTTTAAATTTAAGCACCAGTGGATTTAAAGTCTATTTATGAAACTAAATTCCTTTTATTCTCTATTTTTATGGTTATGAATTTGATTCTACGACATACCGTGGATTGAATTTCTGCTCTTTTGCCAGTTTTATAATTTGCTTTAAATATATATCTTTCCCAAAGAGTAATGATAGTAATTGTCCGAGAGTTATATTTAGATGAATTTTAGTAGATGAATTTTAGTCACAAATCTGTTATAAAAGTTTTTGCTCGTCGCATTACGATCATTTCGTTTAGAATGTTTGTTTAAACATCAGAAGAAATTAGATTCGATAAGAAAATCTTGAACTACAAGGGAATGTTAGACTGACCAACAGATATCTTGATTAAACTCCAAAGAGCATTGTACCTGATACGTATTTGTTCGATTATATTGATTAAGCTAGTTGTATGTCCGAAGTCAGAATTATTAAACGTGCCAAGCATCAACGGAGCCACTTTGTAGAGTGTTTGTTCCAGTTTATAAATCTTTAAGACCTGAGAGTTTCAGGCTTAATTTTTTACCGAATCTATTGCTAAGGACGATGTCAACTAAATTTCAATATCTGAACCTTATGGAAAATTAGTGTTTTAATGCATAGCTAGAAATTTCTTTATGTGAGGGGTTCTTGCAAAAATCTCTACACCCCCCTGTCTTCGGTAAGGAGGTTGCTGTCCAAATGACCAGTGATTTAAAATTTATAGTATACGCCAATAACACATAAGCACCATTTAGCACACATTTTAAAGGTGACATGGAAATAGGATTTAAAATAGAACTTTGGTAAAAGCTCTTTTTACAAAAAAAAAAATTAGTAATTATTCCCATAATATTAAAGGAAATTATATAAATTTTCAATTAACTTCTTGAACACATTTTTTAACTATTAAGAGAGGAATAAATCATTTTAATTTTCTGACCAAAATTTTCATTTTAAATTTAAGAATTATCACTGGTCTTTTTCCTCCAATTTTTATCAAGATCATGATCTAGGTCAAGTATAAATTTGAACCCATAAGTTGTAAAGGCAGTAATTTTTATAAGCTGTATATAAATTTCTGATTACATTCTTCAAAGTGTAGGTGAATTTTAAGGAATTAAATCTTAATAATCTGAATAGCTAGTAAAGTTAAGATTACAAACCAATCAGAAATTAAATACTTTTGATTTCTAAAGTTACACGTATTTTGAAAACGCCACCTGCTAAATTTTGAAATGTGGATTGAAATGGAATTCATCCTTAAAAATAACTAGCTAAGTTATAAAAAATGTTCAAGAGATAACAGCACAAACATGCACACTTTACAATTAATTGCGATGAAATAATTTGAACTCTCAAGGTGATGTTAATTTATGTATTGTACAAGTATGGACTTGATAGCAGGTTAACAATATTCGGTAAAGAACTATTACTTATAATAAAAAAAGATCCAATTATGGTATCCGACTAGGTTAGGAACAATTTTTTTTAAACGACTCTTAAATCACAATTTAAACATTTTTCATACTAGATAACGTTTTGAAATCATGAAATAAAGCAAAAAATAATGCACCGACTCGTTATTTTTTTGTCAATTGGGCAAATTAAGGTAAAATTCAATCAAAATGACTACAATATGGCTAGCGCTCTGTATAAATTTATATTAAATTAATTTTAATTTCCTTGCAGCACATGATATTAGTGACGATAATATACTACAATCAAAGAGATGTATTGAAATGTTAAGAAGTATCTTTCGTTATATGTAGCTAAAACTTTAATTTTACAAAATATCTACTTGTCGTTTAAATTAAACAGCTATAAACTAAAAAGTATGCATTTTGCAACTAAACCTGTAGTATATTGTCATTACAACATGTTGATAAGTAATAATGTTTACTTTTGTAGAGTGTATCTGCAACTTTTTGAGAAATCATATTACGCGTGTGCAATATTTGCTTAAAATTGTGTTTTTCAGAAAAAGCATTTAAAGTTTACCTTTGTGTTTTTTGCCATTGCCAAATTCTTCGAACAAATTCATCGAAACTTGATGTAAAATGTTGAGGTTTGAGTCATTTCAATCGTACTTCCGGTTTCGATTTCTGTCGTTCAATAATACTAAAATTGCTATAATTTTATTTCTATTTATCGTAGACTTAAAACAATTACAAATTCTGAAACTTAAGAAACTGGGCTTCAATATGAGAGAATAAAACAAATTTGTGAATTTTGGTCAAAATTACGTTTTAAACGAAGTCGGATACCTTATATATACGAAAATCACTCAAATCACACGTATTAGAATAAGATCGCTTTAAAGCGACTACCTCAGTTTAAAAGAAATGGTCATTTTGAGAGGGGTGATACGAAAAAAAGGAAATAAGTTTTAAATAGCTAGAATGTAAGGGAAATACTATACATAGAGTTCTGCATAAAGTATGAAAGGTCCTTTTTAAGATTTTTGGTGTTATGTGCAAATATCTTAGACCTAACATTGGCGATAATACGGAAATGCTCCAAGACGATACCATACGATAGCAATAGATTTTCGCAGAGCTTACGACTACTATGTTATGCCTCAAAAGTAGACTGGTGTACAAGAATGATCCTGAGATTAACCGCTAGATCCATGCAGATGAAATTCTCCGTTTGAGATATCCACAAAATAGTTTTATATACATTCAAGTACAGTATGCGTGTAATATGTAAAATATGTATATACCAACAAACAATGATGCTCAGATTACATTAGATCTAACCATGTTCTTTTCTTTTCGTTTTTTTTATCAAGAAAAGAAATAGTTTTCAAACGTAAATACTGATTTACGAAAAGGCTAAAAGTCCAAGTTTAAATCGGTTTACTTGAAACAACCCACTCAAGAAAAGTTTGGTCAGCAGAGCATAAATGCATTGTGGAAGATTTTATGCTGCTTTAAATCACACGGCTCTAAAATTTACATTCCTCTTGCGAAACACATGTTACATTTAATGTGATCGTTAAAACTCAGCTCGTGTAAGTACATGTCTGCAACCTTGAACTTCCAACCACTTCATAATGAGTCTGGGAGCTGTATCATGGTAAGAATGGGGTTATTAACAGTACCATATCCAACCTCTTATTGGAAACAATAAATACCCGGTCTTCCGACCGTTTGCGATGGTACTGTTCGTTATAATAACTGAGTTATTTCTCCCTCTCAACTTGTCTAGGGCTTTTATTTCTTTTCCTTTCAACGATGACAGAAATAACCTGTCATTTACCAGTTGTTCGTCGCCGATAAAGCCATCCTTTTAGTGCCTCCGGTATAAATTGGGCAGAAGTGTCAATTGCGGTCATGAATTTGGTTGATTGGAGGACGCAGACGAAACAGCACGTAGCAAATCAAGTTCTTGAGTAGAAATCAATACATCTGTGTTCAAAACTAGTTACGAGGAAGAGAAAGTTTCTATGCTAGAAATGTATTTTTATGAAAAGCAGTCAAAAAAAGGGCAGTTTCAGTCAACACATCCAAGAATGCATAAAATTTTGATTGCTATAAGATTAAGTTTTAAAAAACATTTCTTTAAATTGGTGAGATTAACTATTAATCGTTAAATCAATTATAAAACAGGATGAAATCCTTCAAAAATTAAACTATCAGAAAATAAATACCAATTTAATAAGTAGTGCAGTTGAAATAAAGTTATTCATAAAATTACGAAGTATATTTTGGAAAATTTCAGTTATATTTTTAGTTAAATTATAACATATACTCTTGTTTCTAAAATAAATTTACTAAAGTATTCTGATTTAGTTACAAGATTATAATGAATATCGCATTTTCCTTGAAGTATGTTTTATTTTGAAACATTCTGTTCTGAAAATTACATTATTTAAAATGCTCATAAATCATGTTTCAATGTTGGAACAATGTATCTTGACTAAAATTGAGTGTCATTTTTGAAGGTGAGAGACCCATTGTTAGAGAATTTTTATTGAATGCCTGATGTAACTATTCCACAACTATGACGCTTATAGTAAGACATCTTTTAATGTAGAGAATCGAGGGGGCATCAAAACCTACTGAAAAATTAGTTTTAAAACATTTCTTCCAAAAACCAAACATGTTTACCTAGAGTTTATTAGATAAATAGGAAAGTTTTGGATTGAAAATGGTTTTATAATGAATGAAGCTTCTGAGTTAATGATGAGTGGTTTGAATTGGAGATTGAAAAAATGAAAATGGGGAGGGAGAAGCAGTGTAAATAAATTTGCTTAAGATTAAAATCGTTAATTTATAATGTCGTTTCTGTAAAGATAAAAGAGGATATTACGAACCCACTCTTGAAAATTGTTTTGGGAAACTTTTTGAAGTTTTACTAGTTAACTTAAACTGACATAAGTAAAGAAGGTATATGATCTCTGTAAAAACCAAAGGAGAATAGTTCCTAGTGATATTCATTTAGTTCCCAGCTTGATTTCCCAACCCAGGAGGCTGAGATACAGAGAAATAGTTAGGGTATGGGGATATTTGGAACACTACCCTATGTCTTAGTCTTTTGCATATTGCAGTATATTATTCAGGAATTAAATGTATATATTTGAATCCGAAGTAAATTGTAGAAGCTATGAAAACGTTAAAACAAAGTTAAAGAGTATTTTCCGTACAACTTAAATGATTTCATTTTTTTATGTAAGAAAAGCGATTATTCTAATTGACTTTTCAATCAACATTTAATCATTTCAACCCGTAAACGCCTTGTTATTCAGCAAGTAGTATATAAAATGGAGAAAGTTAAACTTTAACGAAACGCCGTAATTTTTAATTCTAACGATGATAACTTTATAGTTTTAGGCAATGGCGGATCACCCACTAGTCACCAGCCTAGGGTACATTTTTGCATAGGGACCTTGAAAAATAAATATATTATTTGTAAAATATCCTCTCTGATTGAAATATTTTTCAGTTCTAAAATTCATTTCACATGAAAAAAAGGCGCAAGTTTTTTTATGTTTCTTGACTTGTTTTGTGCTTTTTAATTTCTTTATGGTATATACTCAGGTTCGTGAGTCACTACTGATATTTGTTACATGATATCTAAAGGAAATTATTTTAATACTAGTTAAGATTAATTCTCTTTAATGATTAAAAGAAAAGAAGCATAATGTGTGCAAAATTCATTTAATAATTAAAATTCAATAGTAGTTTTATAAAATCCAAATTAAATTGATTATAATTACTTTAAGTTCTTAATTATGCATACATATTTGTTGTTTCTATTGTTTGATGAATTATAATATTTAGTTTATACTTCTGGAATAAAAATATTCACGTATATTGGTCAGTAAATCCTAGAATAATGAGTCTAAGCCTCTTGCGTCTGGGGGCCGACCAACCGGTCTAGTGGTTAAGGTGTAAGCCTCTAGATCGGAAGGTTCCTGGTTCGATCCCGGGTCAGTGCATTGAAGTTTGTAAGCGCATGGCGTAGATGCGGCTGGTGCACCTTAAATCTGTCGTGGCCGAAAGTCCTCACGTTGGGATGAAGTGAAAGTTTGGAAAGTGAGGTGCCAACTCAGGTGTTGCCTCGTCATCTGACATTGGTTCAAAATTACGTGGTGCTGTACTCGGATATTTCCTTAGGGGATTGATCCCGGACCATCGTCAATAGCCCGTTGCGTTGCTCTAGTACAACATTAATTAATAATTCCCCAATTAAATGAGTCTGGGGACTGAAAGTGATTTGATCTGACATTTGTTGTAGGTTGACTTATGGTAAGGTAGTCTAAGAGAGTGGTACCAAATTTTAACACAGAGAAGAGAGTTTGCCTTGGACGATTTATTATCTACATACGTCATCGCTTGATCACGGCAGCATTTAGGCGTAAGAACCCACCAATAATTGTCCTGGACAGTGTCATATTTAAATACTTTGAGTTCATGTCACATGTTATCTGATTTGACATTTTAACGAACTAATAAATTGCTAAATTATTCAATTTCAAACTTGGGGTTGGATTATAACAATATCCTATCCGAAAACCGAACATCTTATTAAACATCTTAAATTTAATCTGTTTGAATTTTTGGATGGAGATTATTATTCAGTTGTAAGAACTAACCAATAACTGTCATGAATAGTGTTATGTATGCATAGGTTGCTAATTTTATTGGGCAATTTTTCTCTTTGGCTTTAAACGAACCAATAATACATTAAAAATATTCATTTCTGTGACTGACAGGTTTATCGCAATATGGGTGATTACATATATCTAATATTATAAAAGGAAGTGTTTGTCTGCCTGTCTGTCTGTTTGTTTCCTGCACGCAAAGTCCTGACGAATCTATGGCACTAACAATAATGAGATTTGGCCCACAGGTAGTTCAAATTTTTGCAATTTTTGGGTAGGGGCGAATTTTACAATTCAATCTAGAACATTTTAAAATGAATTTAATGAAATTTAATTATTATTGAATGCAACAGCATACAAGATCACAGATTCTAAATTTATTATTTTCGTTTCCGTTTTCATTTTGTGCGGAGAAATGATTTTCCAGCAGACCTATTTCCCTTTGCAATAATAGACATAAAACCCAACCAGTAATTTACGTAATAGTGTTGTTTAAACTAACCAAGGATACATTAATAAATTGTTGATTTTCATACTAAGAGTTGGATCACCACGATAACATAGTGGAATTACAAACGTACCTATCATAAAATATTAACGCAAATTTAATCAGTTTGCTAAGTTTATTCTTCACGATAACTATCAAGATAATATAGATAAACAACCAGACCACTTTTCAACCAAAAATTTTCTGAACAGTCTTACACATCCATAGCTTCATAATTTCATTGGCCATGTAATACGATTTAATGATTCAATTTTTAATTATTAATTTTCATATATTTTGGTGATTTACCCATTGATATCTTATTAGAATGATAAGTCTTATCAAAATTATGATAAATTTAATCAGTGACCTTATTTTATTTCTCACAACTGATATTCAGTGTCAAGAATTAGCAGATCCGAACACAATGAATTTGCATAGTTTATTTTATATCACTGGTTATCATGTTGCCTGATTGGATACTTGAACTAACCAATGTTAAATTAATAAATTTTCATAGTTTCGTGAAGAACCTTGGAACTGATTGTGTCAGTTAAATTCCCCTGAACAGTGTTATACTTGCATGTTTGCAAATTTTATTGGCCAGTTATCTCAGTCGCTGTTGATAACGAAGCAATAATACGTTCTAAAAGTATTCATTTTCCTACTTTGTTGAATTGGTTCATCGCAATCTTTGATTCGGAAAACAAAACGAAACTAATTCTGGATTGCAACTACCTCGCCCGAAGATTAGAGCTGTTTCAACTCTTAATAGGACAAGAATGCCTCGGATATGTCTTCTTTTTCGTCCCAAACTTTCTCCGAATCCTTTTTGCATTCTCTGCTGACTTTCTGAATGGATGGACAGACATCATATCCACGGTTGCATTGCTAAACTTGAAACCTTTATAGAACCGTTATTTAGAGTCCGTTATTTAGATGCGAGATGTCTTATGGAGTTTGTTTTTTATTGGCTAAGGCCACCCTTTTTTCTTTTGTTTTTATCTTCTTTTTTTGTATTTTTGTTCTCAAATTCTTGTAACCTCTTGCATTGGAATTTAAAAAACAAGGAATTGTGGTAAATTTGATCGTTTGGGAAGTTTGTTGTGTGTGTGTCAGAGAATTATTACAATCTGCCATTAGTGACCTGAGAGGTACATAGCTGCATAGATTGAATTTCATGGTCTATGGAAACTGATTGGATGTTTGAATGAATCAACAATAAATATTTAAATTATTCATAGTTTCTTTAGATAGTTTAGCAAAAAAATCTTATTAGAATTATAAAAATGAGTGGTTTCTAATACAACTTTAAACAATCTATTAGAAGAATTATAAATGGATATCTGGATATTTATTTCTAAAAAGTTATATCTGAAAAAATTGTTTTTGTTTTAAATTTAGTTTTTGTTTCTACAACTACGTTAATTCACGTAAATAAATTTTAGATTCAGCTTAATTGTAGAAAAATGCTTAGACAACGATCTCAAAAATTCGAGTACAATTCAACTTCTCTCCCTTTCAAGATAGTCTCTTTTATCATCCATTAAGTTTCAGATACAGCAAGATCAAGTTTTGGGTAAATTGCTCCAATGAGCATTTTGGTATCTCGACTATCGGAAACGTGACGCGTATCCCAAAATATCTTAAGCCTTGACCGAAAGCGAAGTAACAACAATGTGTAACGATCAAAATATGATAAAAAGGAATCTTGGAACTTCCCTCTGCAACACATGACCCCCGAACTTCGTCCCTTTTCTTTTCGATTCCTTTATTGACTTTCCCTCTCCCAATTTGATTTAAAATTACTGCCTGTTTCGTACATTGCTTCAACAAAAGCCTCTCTACTATGTAAACAACGAATTTAATTGGGGTTTTAAGCCTAACTTATCTAATACAAATTCATAATGAGAATAAGCAAACAATAAATTACATAATGAGAAAAATCAACATAATAAAAAGAATGGGTACATTTTATATTTAAAACCGAAATAAGGGAACGAAAAAATGTGGCATACAAAAGTATTCGTGGCTTAATAATTACACTGCGTTAAGAAAGTAGTTTGTTTAGCTATGAGCGTAAGTTTTATTTTGTAATAGCATTATGATGGAAAATTAATAGAAGTTGTTGATAAAAATAGAAATTGTCTGCTGAAAATGTGTGTGTGTGTGTGTGTGTGTGTTCCACAACGTATTAACTAAAAGTGATGGTAATGGTAATTTTAGTTAACGTCGTACTAGAGCAACACAACGGGCTATTGACGACGGTCTGGGATCAGTCCCTTAAGGGAAAGATCCGTGGACATCACCTCGTAATTTTGAACCACGGTCAGATGCCGAAGCAACACCTGAGCTGGCACCCCACTCTCCAAATTTCCACGCCAACCCAACGTGAGGACTTTCGGCCACGACAGATTTAAGGTGCACCAGCCGCCTCTACACCATACGCTTACAAACATACATGCCCGGACACGGATTCGAACCAGGAACCTTCCGATCTAGAGGCTAACACCTTAACCACTATACCGGTTGGTCGGCAACTAAAAGTGATCAAACCTACGAAATGCATATCATGTTGATAGTAATCTATTTGACTACTTCGTTTTTTAGATCTTATTCATATTTCAACCATATTTAAAAATAGACCATTTTTTGTTTCTCACCAGTCTATATTTTCTGCATTATATATTATGCATTTCGATTGGTTTGATCACTTTTAGTTAATACGTTGTGGAACATTTTCAGCAGACAATTTCTATTTCTATTAACAACGTCTATTACCTTTCCATCATAATGCTATTACAAAATAAAACTTACGCTTATAGCTGAACAAACTACTTTCTTAACGCAGTGTGATTATTAGGCCACGAATACTTTTGTATGGCACATTTTTTTTGTTCCCTTATTTCGGTTATAAATATAAAATGTATCCATTCTTTTTAAGTATTCGAATTCTAATTAGGTACTTCAAATAGTAATCTATTTGACTACTTCGTTTTTTAGATCTTGGTCATATTTCAACCATGTTAAAAATCGATCAGATTTTGTTTCTCACCAGTTATATTTTCTGGAACTTTCGCTAAGTAGAACAACTCACTGGTTATTGAAGTACGGACAGAAGAGAGAAGATATTTTTAACCCTACTATCAAGGACAAGGGGGTGTTTTTACAAAAAAAAATCTGATTACAGAAAGTGTAATGGGAGTTCTGTAAAATGAGTTCCTATTTTATTTTTCCATTTTAAACAAATTTTTACCGTAATGTATGTCAAAATTAAGTTACATATATTTCAACCCTGATTATGAAATAAATAAAACACAAAAAACAGTAAAGGGTACTTTGAGGGACTTGTCTCGCTCTTCAAGGAAAACGATAGCAATATTTTGCTGAGATGAGAAGCAGAGCTTGTTTGCTTTGTATACATCCGAGTGGGTCTAGAACAGTAACCTCTAATTGAATATCAATAGCGGAGTAAAGGCTATACTCAAAATCCTTACCCCACTCCTGTAAAAGATTTTGAAAAGAGTTGTTCCTTTCAAGAAGGATAGATGTAGAATTAGAGAAGTTTTTTTAAATAATATTTTTTATAATGTTAAGGTAAGGTTTTTTCTACTCTTGAAAGTTTGAGCCTTAGTAACTATATTCTGAAGTCCCCAATGAAAAACTACCCACGAAGACATTGACCTTCAGTTGTAATGACTGTTTTACTTGTGAGGTTCTTTTGGGAGCAAATGAGCCCTGCATCTGTGTTCTCCGCATAATCTTATGACACACATCCCTTCTAGAGGCTTGATGTGTTCTGCAATTGACAACCAGAAGTGCTTTGTGAACATTAAATGTGTAAGATTATCGAGAACCACAAAATTAGAAATCGGTATCAAAGTTATGTTTGAAATAACAGTTTTTATGATAATTTTAGGCTTCGCTTCCTGCTCGACAAACCCCTGTGATTGCTACGCAACCCCATTTGGTTTGCTTCGCAAACCAACTCTCCTTTTCGCGATATCGCTTTTCTTTTTACTTTAACGCTTAATTCACCCTAAACTAATAGCCGCATCAGTAAAAAAATCATCTCCATCTTGTTACCTGTACAATTTTGAATAAACCATGTTAATCTCGTAATATTCTGATCTGTACTCAATCGGTGAGCCGTCTGAGAATCGAGTAAAAAAACTAGCATGACGTAACAGCGAATTTCAAGGGCATCTGGCAAACCCGTTAATCAGAAAATGTAACCTTAATTTCCATGAATAAGAATGAACGCAATAGCTCCGTGACCTAAGAAACACGAAAGTTGAATGACCAACTTTTGATCGCATCAAATTTTGTTATTAACCAATTTCAAAAATAATTGTACCGTAAAAAAAGAGTACATTCTAAGGTAAACTGCGATATTTCAAATTTAAAAACTAATAGTTATAAGCTATAGATATAACAGTTTTAACAAAACAAATAACAAAAATGTTCCGATTTTTCCCGAATTTCAAAAATATATATTTTATCAGAAACCAAATTTAAATTTCTAAAAGAACTCGACGAGCTGCAAAAATTCACGTTTAGAGGTACTCTAAAATAAATGACGACTGAAGACTGAAAATTTGTACGTCTTTTGCTCACTCGCGTTAGAAATTTCGCTGTTTTAATTTTGACAGTTAATAAACTCTAAACTAATAGCCGTATCGGAAAAAAATCATCAAAATTGTTTAGGGAACACGATGAAGAACAAACCATGTTAATTTCGTAATTTTCTGATCCGTACTTTCTCGGGAAACCGTCTAAGAATCGAGCGAAAACACCCAGTTTTCAATCCTGCGACAGCAGTTGCGGCAACTTTTTTTTAAACATAGAGAGATGTATATGTGGTTTCACTGATATTTTTCAGAAAAACTATTTGTTAGATTTTATAGTTCTGTAATGTTTGAAGGTATTAAACCGACGTTCAGATACTCAGTAGATGGCTGGGATAAAAATGCCACGGTAATAGAATGGTATACCGTTAACACAAGATGCACTTTTTTCGTATGTATTTCGATGAAAGGGAGATTGCACTGTTTTTGCTTCAGTACCAATTTTAATGCACATGGAAATATAAGGAACCACTTTCCCCCACTAACACTGATACATCAAAGTGGTTCTATTAGCTGAATGTGCGACGTAATTATGTGACCATTTGCTTAAAATTAATGACCAATGATCAAATACAAACCTTTTTTAGTGAATGCTTTTCTCATATCTTTAAATAGTATCCACCACTGAAACGTTTTATATGAAGAAGCCGGACGACCGTCCGCTACCACAACTGACGACAGCAACAATAAGTAACATGGTTCTGTTACACAGACGAGATTATGAAGTGGCAAATTTGTCATTCACAATGGATCAAGAACTGAACGAAGCGGTGTGCCTGAGTAGCAATTTGCTCATACAAAATTACTTTGTAGGGCATAAGAAGCGCTTGTACATCGATGAAACAAATGTGTTGAAAATCAAGAGGACTGTGTTGAAAAATGTAATTGTAAATTGTCTACTTTATTAAAATAAAGTTTGTAGTTGCATCGTGGAAAAAATTGATTTACCTTAATATCTTTAAATATTCTAAAATTACGATTTCCATTTTGGAAAACCTCAAACACTGAGGATAGATACGGCGGCTTGGGTTGTGGATGTAATTAGTTCATTTCGACGATGCGTAATACAAGCAGACCTAACACAGCAAGTAATTCATCAGATGAACACTGCTTGGTATAAAATCATGACACATTTTGTAGTTTGTTATGTCATATCGTTAATAAGGGGGCCAAATTTTAGATTATAGTTCTGTAATGTCTGCCCCTGACTTCTAGAATATTCTCTAAGAGACACCAATAGAAGAAAATAATTTAAACATTCATAAAATACAAAAGGTAATACTTTAAAACAAGTAAATTATTTCACCATTAATTTCCCTGGTATATCGAAGAGGTCAAGTGGTTATACCTTTGGTCTCCGATTTAATAGGTCCTGGTTTTGATGGATGCTTGATAGAGTGATTGGCGATCAGTTCCAAAGATGTCAGGTATTTCGTGCATTCTTGCAGCCGCAAGGGATAGTCGAACAACAAGGTCCTCGATTGAGTCAATTGGAGTCCCGTAAACGATGGTCTTCAGATGCCCCCATAAGAAGTAATCGATGCTCGATAAATCTGGCGATCGAGGTGGCCATTGAACTGGTCCACCACACCCAGTCCATCGCCCCGCAAAACTGGCATACAGGTAATTGAGGACAAAAACGTTGAAATGGGCTGACGCATCATCACGCAGTAGTGTGCCTGGCCATCCGTGATCTGATGCATCTGCGGGAAAACGTCATTTGCAACTATACTGTCGACCGTGATGGGAGATTTTACATATAGTGAAAAGGCGGACATGTATATGATGTACGGTGCAGCTAATGGGAACAGCAGAGCAGCGCTACGGCTGTATCAGGAACGTTTTCCGAAAAGGCGTATGCCGATCCACAAAATGTTTGAGCGGTGGCATCGGCATCTTTATGAAAATGGTCATTCATTGCCAGCTCTGACGGAAGAACTGGATCAAGAACTGTACGGAATCCAAACATGGAAGACACCATCTTGAACATTGTGGATGAAACACCCCACACAAGTACAAGGGCTATTGTACTTCGTGTACATGTGAGTCAACTCACCGTTTGGAGAGTTTTAAATAAAGAACGTTTACACCCATTCCATATTCAGAGAGTCCAAGCCTTGCAGACAAGTGATTACCCGCTGCGCTTAGAATTCTGCCAATGGTTCTTGCAGCAGTGTGCGTTGCAGCCGGATTTCCCAGCTTCTGTGCTATTCACAGATGAGGCGACTTTTACACAGGAAGGTGTTTTCAATGTGCATAATACTCATATGTGGGCAACAGAAAATTCACACGCTACACGTCCACATGAATTCCAAAAACGCTTCTCTGTGAATGTTTGTGTTACGAACGATTTCCTCATATAGGCCCATATCTCTTACCAACGCGACTCAATGACTCACATTATCGTATTTTTCTGGAAGAGGTAACCCAGAATTGCTGCAAGATGATCTGACTGTCATTCGTAATCAAATGTGGTTTCAGCGTGATCGTGCGCCAGCCCATTTCAACGTGGTTGTCCGCAATTGCCTGGACGCCAGTTTTGCGGGGCAATGGATTAGGCTTGGTGGACCAGTCCGATTACCACCCCGATCACCAGATTTATCGAGCATCGATTACTTCTTATGGAAACACCTGAGGACCATCGTTTACGTGACTCCGGTTGACTCTATTGAGGACCTTGTTGTTCGACTATCCATTGCGGCTGCAAGCGTACGTGAAATGCTTGTTATCTTTGGAACTGTTCGTCAATCACTCGTTCGTCGCTACCAAGCATGTATTACTGTTGGTGGTCGCAATTTTGAGCATTTATTGTAAACATTGCTGCATAAACATTGTCTCATTGTTTGTGTTCGTGCCTCCATGCGTCACTTCCGACCATACATTCCTGAACGAAAAATGTATGTTTTATCTCTCTCCTATTTAAACTATTTTAAGGCCTGGGACTAAGCCCCTTCCACAGGTGAGTCACTGTGTATGTTTCTCCAGTGACATTAAAACATAAGAAACGTGACAATCTTTTATATTAAAGAATTTTCTAATTGCTAGCAGGTTCACGAAATTGCAAATTATGAACTGCGTAAAAAATTATGAAGGATATTAAATTTTACTGCATATGAAATTTGCTAACATGATGAAAAACTGCATACGTATCGTGTTTTGAAAAATGTTTAAATTTTTGTAGTGGCGAATTTTTTTATAAACTTCAAGCATCCAACTCTAGAACACGATGCCATGCATATTTTATTAAAAAAAATTTATGAATTAAAATTACACCTACAAAGAACTAAATGTGAAGCAAATCCTAGTTGTTGGTAATATACACATTGCTTATTCATGCAGAATGGCGGAATTTCAATGATCATTTGGTTCAGTGGTATTTTTAGAAACATATAAAAATGACGATTGGAGAGATTCATGTTAATGCAAATCGAAACATTAATCAAACCAATCAAGTTAAACGCGCTTAGGTTCTTTCGAATTCAAATCAAGATTCTAACTTCCTACTAACAAAGGCTGCAGGTGTGGGAGAGGAGGGAAAGCGCTTGACGACAGCGATGCCAGCGCCATCTAAGATTCAAATAATATCCACACCTATGGAATGATTTTAGAGCTCTTCCAATTCAACTCGTCAGTAAGTATATGAGAAAGAAACAATAATATTCTACATGAATCTTGATTTGCGTCTGATGAAAGAGAAAATTAAATCATCAAATTGTAAAAACAAAAAACATTCTCTATAAATATTTATTAATATAGTACCGTTTCTCTCTGAAAACATTTAAACTATTACTTTGTAAAGAAATGCACTCATTTTAAAAATGTCAGACGTTGGCTCTGTCGGGCAATGAATAGCTGACAAAACTGAAGCGAAAAATGTCCCACATTCGTATTTATAACCCAGATGTTAATCAAAATTTCCAGATCAGGTTATAAAAATTTCCAAGAAAACGAAAAGGAAGATCGATTTTGTTCCTTCATTTAGCTGTATACACTGGAATAGAAAAGTTATTTCTTTGTACTAACCAGAAAAAACCGATCGAGGAAGGCCTTCAGATAAAGTTGATAACATTTATCTGAACTCGCCGTATGCTTCGACATCACACCGAAGGCCAATGACCTGAATTTCGTCCCCTTAATTGATAGACAGTGTCCTTCACCTCCGGATAGATGAAAGTTTCTCATGCTATAATAATTAACGTTGAATCCGTGTACTCAAATTATTGATTTTGAACTTTTCAGTTGTTATATAAAAATGTGGGTTTTTTTTTGTTATAAAGTAGGTCATATCATATTCATAAAATTGTTTACATGAAAATTTTTATAATGCGATAAAATTTGGCCGTCTTTTATTTGGCATAGACTTGTATATTTTTGATACACTTTAGAACTTATTTTACGAATTTTCTCTCACAATTTTAAGTAGAAAATGTATTTTGAATCATCTTCGTTTCTCAATTTCGTTAATATTGTTTTCCTTTTATACAAATAACACCGTTTTATAAGGCGGAATTGTAATTTGAAATTTTTTTAAAACAAGCAGTGGTGCGTTCTATTCGTAAAACACGCTTTTTACTGTCCATTTTCAATATTTTGTATATTTACAAAAGTTCATTTTTTTTTCAAAAATCCAATTGAGTAACCAATCTGGCCCTTTTGCTATAAACAAAACCAACCATCAATTGAACAACCATTTCATGCATAATTCTGAAAAATTAACGTTTTATTATTTTTGCACTATTTATATATATGTTGAAAAATAACATTTTAGGAATCATTTAATGAAGTGAAAAGTATTTCATTTACATATGCTAGCAGTGACTCATTATTCAAATACAAAACAAACCTGATTCTGTACTGTTTTAAGTTCATAAAATAGCAGACTCTGAGTAAAAAACCAAATAGCTTTTACAGACTTCGATGAATTTGTTTCTTGTTTGCTTTAGTTTGTCGCTTAAGGGTCATGTTTTGCTAGTCGGTGAATTTGTTTCTGGTTTGTCGTTTAAGGTCCCTTTCACATGAGGCGCGTAAAACGGGCGTTTGGCGAGGCTATCAGGGTCCCGCTCTTCAAAGTCGCAAAGTTAAATACTTAAATTAGAGGAATAAATAAACATAATTTAATCACGGGACCTCGCTAGCTTCGCCATACGCGTGTTGAAACGCTTCATGTGAACGTGGTCAAACGGTCGTGTTTTGCTACACGAAGAATTTGTTTAGGATTGTTGGATCATTATTGATGCTTAGCATCAAATTCATTAAGAACATAATACATTTTTATTCGAACGTTAAATGCCTCGGGCATTTATTTTCTGAGAATGTGCTTCTTGATTCTGTAGACATGAACCTTGGAAGTGAAGTACTAACACTTTTTGAAAAATTAAATCGCTTTTGTCACAGATTGATATAAATTGCCTTATACTATAAATAAACATATAGATATAATAAATAGTGTCAGGATTCTAGGTTGCGAATTACAAAACATCTGGTTGAACTGGGGAAGCCGAACTCCCTGACAGCGATGCGGTCTCTCACGAATCCAAGTCTTTTATCTGTTTTCGAAGAGGTTGTTGTTGGTGACAATTTGTCCAACGCGTCGGAGATTTAAAAAAAATCGGTTAGTGTCCTCCAAATCCTAATAAAAAAGCAAGAGCATAAATACAAAACAATAAGTTAAAATTAAAAATAAAAGAGTAAATGATTTGAAATTATGAAACGCGAAAATAAACTTCCACGCTTTAATTGGTGAATATATAGCAGTA
Organism: Metellina segmentata; assembly: GCA_947359465.1. Taxonomy (NCBI): domain Eukaryota; kingdom Metazoa; phylum Arthropoda; class Arachnida; order Araneae; family Tetragnathidae; genus Metellina; species Metellina segmentata. The sequence goes on along the minus strand of OX375872.1, from coordinate 108,946,916 downwards.
TTTCCCAACCTTTTTTGTTCTATGCCCCACCTAAGCCGTTCTAAACATCTTATCCACCCCCCATTCATATACATAATTTTTAATATTCAAAAATTGAAATGTTCACTAAAGAAACTTGAATCATAAGTTTTAGGAAGAAATCACTTGGAAATTATTGAGCAAACACAGTAAGTAAATTTTGAAAAAATATAATGGAGAATTGAAATTCAAGTACAAAATAATTTTAATGACAGATTTTTCTATGTGATTTTAATTATTAGTGGTTATTTAAATTTAGTGAGATCCTTGTGCTTGTTGCTTTCTGCAGAGATTTTATGTCGTGTTCCAATTTATTTATTTAACTTGAGTCTCAAGTCTCCCCGTTTTGTTATATCCAGTTGATTTCTTTTTTTTTAGCAGCAAATAATTTATGGCACTAAATCCACATTCAGCTAAATATGAAGATGGAAACGGTAACAATAGTTCTCTTGCACATTTGGTTGCATTTGGATATTTGATTTCGGTTTCCTCACAAAGCCATGCCATCGCTCCTTTTATATTAAATAAAGTTTTAATCGACTCATAATTTTGCATTTCTGCGAGTTCTTGTTAAAGCATATTTTAAATATCATACAAATTCACTAACATTGGCTGCATCATCCAAGTTGAGAAATCGATTTTTTTTTTTAAATCAGAAAATCTTTCTTTTAAATCAGCCGATAAAATTTTCGGATGATCGACAATAACATGTACAACAAAGCAAAGAACACATTCCAGGAACAGGAAAACGTAATTTATCTAAGCATAACTTAACAATGACAAATAATAAGATTTAAAAGGTCCAACATTCAGACTCTTGAGAAAGTATATCTAAAACAAAAATCACAATTTCAAGTGGGTGAGTAAGAGAGATAATAGCACGCGCACGTGCGGCTTTATACTTGGTTTCGAGCAGAACTGTCAGATGACAGCAGCGTGCGAACATGCTTGAAATTTGCATAGTGATTGTTCCCACATACTTATTCTTAAGGGCCAAATCGATTTATCAAAAACAGATTTTAAAAATGGAAGCGCGAAAAAGCGGTGTTCAAGAAATTCCCTTTTAATTTGCTTGGCCAAACATGGCACTTGTACTATATAAAATCCTTTTAATTCAATAAAAGTTTTTAGAAGAGTGGAATGAAATTTTTATTTTTGTAGAAATATTTTAACTTGAATTGGCAAAACAGGCTGAAATAAAAAGTAAAACGCTAATGCCGGTGAAAAAATAATACTTTTATTAGATGGCAGGAAACCTGCAAGAAACGTTTCGGAATTTTCTTAAGTACAAACACAAGCAAGGGTGTACCCAGAAAGAATCTCTCTGAAGTTTTATACCTCCCAAGATAAATTTTAAGTATTCAAAAAAAAATGTCCAACTTTTTGTACTTATTTTTTTTTTCAATGCAGCAGGCGGAGAGGGACATTATCCTAACGCCTTTGGTCACAGCTACGTAAGCGATGGTCATTTGTGAAGAAGCACTCAATGGGCAACCATCATTAACCTTAACAGAGGACAGCACAGTTACATCCATGCCCTGACCCCGGATTCGAACTAGGAATCTTCCGATCCAGAGGCTAATACCTTACCCACTAGACCGGTTGGAAGGCAACTTTTTTTATTAGATTTGTTAAAAAATTGCTGTTTAATCTTCAGGTTTTAACTTCGACACAATGTAAGCGCAGTTAACTTAGGTCACATGTTTTAGTTGCTGTTTGTTACGGTGTAGTTGTGTAAACGACTCAAGTACAAAGGTAGGCATCTGTGATCCCGAATGATTAACTGATCCCGAATTCCAAATATGAATTCTCAGAGGTACATTAACATAGTAGATGACTATACACTTTCAGCAAATTGCAGTACTTCGGAACGGGTTCTTGTCCCTTTTACTATGACCTGCTCCATGCTACACCTTGAGATCTATCAGGTTCTTTTTTTTTTTAAGTAAAAAAATTAGATTGAGAGACTCTGAAACCCGATCTGAATTCAATAGAACACTTGTGAGACGAGTTGTGTTAATTCAAAAAGCTCCCTCTGAAAGTACTCTTTCAAGCGCTCTGTGGGCTGTAATCGAGGAATAAATAAATATTAGTCGATGAGTGATGCAAAATTTTAGGGAGGATTTAATTTAGGAATAGACAATGCCCAATGCAAGCATACTAGAAATTGGTTGAAAGCATGCCTAGAGAACCAGGACCGTCATTGCGGCTAGTGGTGATTCAACGATTCGTTGATTTTGTGAACAATTGTTTCCCCTTTCAATCTATGCATCTGATTAATTTTAGCAATATAATATAGACAATATTCATTGAAATTCCCCAAAATCGATCGATTATTCACTAAATTATAAAGTTGTGTTCCTTTTAGAAACGTGAGTGTTGTAAACTGAAGGGGAAACCTACTGTTTAATAGATGTCATATTCTAGAAATTTTAATTTGGTTACTTGATCGAGGAAATATATATTTGAAGATCTCTGGGGGGGGGAATGGTCGATTTACGGAATTGTGAGGCTTAGACTGAAAATATAGCGTTCCGTCTTTGAAATATCTTCACGGGTCCTTACAATGAAAAAGTTGTTTTTGTTTCTTTATGTGACTTCATCGTAATTTTGAATGTAGAATCTGAAAATATAAGCCATTTCCTCCAACACGTCTCTCGCTACCTCTCAGGATTCTTCAAAATAAGGAAAATATTACTTGAAATTATTATTTTCATTTAAAGTCTTTGATATACAAATGTATCTATGTATAACAAATACAAATGTTTTGTAATTTTTTTTTCTAATGCAACAGGCGGTACAGGGACATTATCCTATCCATACAGAGATCAAACACACAAAAGAACAAAGAACAAAGACACCAGAACAGGAACACAATAGAAACAGGAGCACGATGAAACAGAGATCAAAGATGCAAGAGATCTCTGGCTTCCCAGTATCTGGAGAAAATACAGTTCTTCGTAAGAGCTGGACAGGCAAGGAGTGTTTCAGCATCTATCCCACCACTGCAGCATAGGGGGCAGGACTATCCATTATCCGAAGTCGGTAGAGATGGGCGTTAAGACAATCATGCATAGTGAAGTCAAACGAAAAACAGCCAGAGCTAAGTTTCTTGGGCAATCAGGGAGATTGTGGATGGTATTTCTCCATGGCTTCTCTCTTTTGTTCGTTCTTTTAACTGTATCGAATGCATGTCTTTAAAAGCTAGAACATATACCTATACAAATGTATATATCTCTATATTAAAAAAGTTACCGCAGCCGCAGGATTGAAAACTCTCTATTTTTGCTCGATACTTAGACGGTTTCCCGAGAAAGTACGGATCAGACAATTACGAAATTAACAAGGTTTGTTCAAAATTGTACAGGGAACAAGATGGAGAAGATTTTTTTTCTGGTGCGGCAATTAGTTTAAGGTGCATTAAGTGTCAAAGTCGAAAAAAGCTATATCGCGAGTGAGCAAAGACGTTCAGTCTTCAGCCGTGAGGTTTTTTTAGAACACCTCTAAACGTGAATTTTTGCACCTCGCCGAGTCTTTTTAGAAATATCAACTAGGTTCCTGATAATATCTTTTTGAAATTCGGGAAATTTTCTTTACTTTTTTGTTAAAACTGCTTCTATCTATAAAATCTATAGCTTAATACAGTTAGTTTTAAAATTTGAAAATACCACGTGAAAGCTTAGAATTCACTCTTTCGTATGGTATAATTATTTTTAAAATTGGTTTATAAATAAATTTTAGATGCGATGAAAAGTATAATTTCGAGATAGTGTACAAATTGCTCATCGCGGAGAGGAAACGTGAAACGGCCTCGGTGAAACTCGCTGTGAAGTCATGGCCCGGAAAGTAAAATCAAGAATTTACGAATTATTAAGATAGTTTCGCCGTCGCAGAGGATTGAAAACTCTGCAAAAGGAGTGATGGTTTGCGAAACAAACCAAATTGGATTGCGTAGCAATTAACGGGGGTTGGCGAGCGAAGGCGAGCAGGGGACGGAGCCCCCTAGTGTTATACACAGATAATGAAGATAATATTTCACAATTTGCATTATAACATTAAATTATACAATCTCGAGTATGCAAATCATTCAATAGATAGGAATATTTATGTAGTTATTAGCTGTATCAAAGTGCAACTATGAGTCATAATGCAGAGTGCCAACCTGCCACTCAGCAGTAAGCATGTCCGAACAGAAACATCTTCAGTTTCACCCTAGCAGTTAACCTGTGTGAATAACATTTTTAGTGAAGACTATTTTGTATTAATTATTTAAAAATTTGGAATTTAATATCGAGTATTGTGTAATGTATTTATGTGGTACAAAGCAAAAATCTCTTTTAGAGGTTGTGCAAACAGGCTAAATTCTTTTGTTATATATGTGCTAAGTATGTTATCCAGAAGTAAGGACAGAACATTGCCAAGTTAGGGGAAAAAAGGTTACTCATATTCTGTCACATTCTCTATAATGGGTTTTAAAAGATATTTTAAGAAAAAAGTCAGTGAACGCTATTGCATTTGTATTGCCAATGCTGTGAAGTTCCTAAATCCTTTTTTCATTTGATATGTTTCTTTAAGGAAATGTTCTAAAATCATCTGGAATCAAATCGGCAAATGTCGATGATATTTCGAAACGAAGTATATTTCAATTAGAAATAATTGTTATTAATAATTCATCATATTGTTAATTATAATGTATAATATATTAGTTTTACTGCTGGGGAGATATAATTTGATGATTTCTTTGACGTCGTCTATTCGATTAGCTCAATACATCTAAAAAATGTCTGAAGGAATGAATGAGGTTGAAATGAAAGTATGACCTGATTTCCCTCATTTCCTCCAGTACTGCTTAAGAACCATACTTGCTCTACTTGCTGTTCCGAAGGGTGAACTTCGGCGACCAGTTTATGTCCTTGTCCTTTCACTTAATTTTATACCTCTTTTAAAGAATTCGAGGAGCCTTAAATTGCAATCTCCCCGGCGGGTAGACTTGGACAGAAACAGTTGACAAGTAATGACAAAAACGGCTCCTTTTTCTCAGTGATTATCAATCTCGTTTCATTCCAGGGTGGCTGTTGTTATCTTGGAAATCGTGCTCAAAATAGCAATCGGCACAGAAAACCAGCCCAGCCCCGGGAGACTGTCTCCAACATTAAGTGTAAACTGGTTTCATGACGCAAATGACATTTTTCTGCTGCAAGAAACTTGGGTGCAAAATAATATTTCATCTTTTCCTTCTCAGTGTTATTTTGAGTTCCTTAATAGGGACAAAGAAAATAGAAGCACACAGTTAAATACTTTTCAATAAACAGTAACTGCACAGAAAAGATTGTAGGGTTGCGTAAAATTTTGAAGAAATCAAGTAGATTAATGGTTAAATGACACCGATGAGGCCTATTCGTGAAACTAAACAGAACTCCCTTAAATTATATGTTTCTTTGAACAAGCCGGCCTGAAGGCCGAGTGATTAACGATCTTTTGTTCAACAGGCCCTGGGCTCGAAAACCATCATAGTATGGAAGTTCGTAGTGGTTCGGAATTCATTTTAAGCTGTATGGTACCAGTCAAAATGAGCTTTCGTGAAGTAAAATATCCTAATCCAAACTAATCTTTAATTCCTTTATCTTGTGGGATTGGTTGATGATTCAAAAGCATCCCAGTAGTCTAAATAGCCCGTGTAACAACAAATGACAATATAGTGACAAACAATAAGCAGGGGTGCCAACTGCTAGCAAACTGAAATCCTCACCACTTCACTATTTGTATGTTTGGGGCACGAAACCCATTATCTTGTGAATTTGGTTGATGATTCATAAGCATGCCAGTAGTCTAAGTAGCCCACGTGTAACAACAAATGACGATATAGTGACAAGCAATAAGCAAGGGTGCCAACTTCTAGCAGCCTGAAACCCTCACCACTCCACTATTTGTATGTTTGGGTCACGAAGTTTAAGCAAATTTAAGGGATATATAAATTGTTCATATATGGTGATATAGGCAGTGAATACTTAAATAAATTTTCAAAAACATAATCATATGCTATGTGCAACAACTGGGGTTATGCTTGCGCTCCCTCAGTAATTTTCAAAAATTGGAGTCACTACCATAAAATGTAAAAAAGTGACTGACCTTTTAAATTTCAAAATTTGAAATAGTTGTTTTACAATTTAGAACACTCTTAAAAGTCAAAATTAATCCAAATGATCAAATTTTAGAAAAAAAGTGGAACCATTAAAAAGTATTAAATCTTACTTTTCCTATACTGTAAACTTCTGAAAGCAGGACTAAGTATGAATTGTAATATATTATACACTACCCTACAATAATGGACCGGACAGCAAGATGTGATGGTATAATGGAAATAATGCATGCTTTAATAGGGGGATGGTCCCCCACGTGCTGCAATTACACTAGTAACCCTTTTGGGCATACTTTCGACAAGGTTTAGATACACAGCTATGAGTATTTGTGTCCATTCCTGCTGCAAGAATGCCGCCAGCTCAGCTGTAGATTTCGGACGTGGTTCCCTGGTCCATAAGCGTCGCTATAACTCGTCCCCCAAATGTTCTATGGGGTTTAGGTCGAGACTCAGAGCAGGCCAGGGAAGACGTTTTACATCCATATCTTGATACCACTGCTTGACAAAGGCTACAACATGACACGGAGCGTTGTCGTCCTGGAAGTAACATTCGTCCATTCCATAAAATTGCCAGAGCGTATGAAGAACCTGATTGTCCAAAATGTTCATGTAGGCGTCGGCGTTGAATTTACCATGAACAACATGTGAAGGTCCCAGGCCATACCATGAAAAACAACATTCCCAAACAAGTAATCGGATTTTATGCAAATCCGATGGCATCCGGTCCATTATTGTAGGGTACTATACTATATATACTAAGGAAATGAAACGAAACAACATAGAGCTCTGGCATCTCACCTCCTTGAAATGGTACACAAATATTCTCGGTATATATTGAAGCTTTTACAAAGGTATATAAATATTGCTCAACTGGTATTCTGGTGTTTAGGGATGCAAAATAAATTACCAAAGCTTCAAACCAAACTAAATTGGTGCGTAGTAATTCTCTAGATGAGCGTTCGGATATTCGGGATATTCTGGGGGGGGGGGTAATATAAAGCTTACTGTACCCTCAAAGCAGATCGTGGAGCGTTGCTAAATATAACGGCAATCCTCTCCAAACATTTTGATGCGTATATTGTATTTATAATTCTCTGAAGAATGCACACACGGGTTACCAGACAAGACAGCCCCGACCTGACCCATACAATATATGCATTTTCTATGGAATGCTTAGTATAAAAATAATTTTTTGCTTCCATTAGTGAGTTTTCGCGTCGACTTTTGTACTTTCCCTGTAGAACATAGTTAACAGCATCACGAGTCGAGAGAAGTTAGAGTTAACGCTATCTAAATATTAGTAACAACTTTCCCTTCGAGTCGCATGTAATGCCTTTCTTATCTATCACAAATTTTTTCGTCTTCATTTTTACTTTCAATATAATTTCTATTTTTTTCGAAGCTTTCATTTTGACTCATTTTTGAAGGTGAAATATCAAAGCACAAAATCCATATAAATTAATAACTATAAAACAAAAATGTATCGTAATCAGAGGCATACCTTTCGACCTCAAATTTATTGTGTTTTCTTTTCAAATGTTGTATCTTTTGGGTCATTTCCCTACATTTTAGAGGCTAGCCTTCAATTTTTCCTGTGTTTAAATCAAATTTTATTGAAACATTTTTAGTTGTAATGTCATTTGCAGTTTCATTTCTATCTCAAAACGTATGTCTCATACGTCAGCTTCTAGCGCCAAAACAACCTTGACCCTACTAGTGGGAGAATCATTGACACCGGAGAGAGGGTTGACGAGGAATTTTCTCTAATATTGACAGAGGTAAACGGAAGATCGCATTTCATTATATCTTCGAATGATTAATTGAAGCTAATCAGTTTCACAAACTGTTGTCCACAGGCCGGTATAGGTTCTTGGAAAAGCAAACAGGATTTGAAAATGTCGCGCGCAGAAATGTTTTTGTAGAAAATGTATAAATGAGGAAACAAAACGAACCATTCCTCTTCATTCGAGCAATTTCAACAGTAGAAAAAATTCATAAATTGACATTTCGAAATTAATTTTTTGAAAAATTTCACGATATTTCAATGAGGATTTATCTTTTAATCAAATGCGAATAACTTAAAAATGGTGGTAGAGAAGAAGCCTTTAGAGCGTTTGACAGGAACTAACGGCTTATATAAATTCAAATTATAAAATTTGCATAAGAGGCCGTCTTCATATTAAATTGAGCACCAGCTTCATAATTTCCAATAGGAACCCCCAATTTGAACACACAATTTCGAATTTATATCAAAATTTAACTTCAGATACCAAATTGTATATCATTAGGTCTTTCCGTTTTGGAGTTATGAGTAAAAAACGATTGAAGCTCCTAATGTTAAATCAGTTTCTTAGACTTTAATGGATATCTTCCTAAATAATATTTATATAGCTCAGATAATTTGTACCATGTTAAACCATTAAATAACCCAAACAAAATCCACCTAATATTTTATTTTAAAAATAGTTTTTAGTATGTAATAATAATTATTAAATTACTGTTTGGAAAAATTATGAATTGGAACACTACTATATATATTTTGATGGGAATCGATTCAAAAGAACTTCTAATATGACCATGCAAGATTTCAGCTCATTCCAATAGGAGTGTTTGCGCTACAATAAATTTTCCTCATTAATGCGATTTTAGGGAGCAACTAAAAGTTTAAAAAAGTCTAACAAACCTCGGATAATAATTCGCAGATCGTTTGCACTTGCATAATAAATATAATAATGTAATAATACATAAATGCTTTGGATTTCAATTTGCATAAGATATTATTCACTATTAAATGATACCTTTGAATTTGTTTTACTATATAGGTAGGTATTTTAATTAATGTCGCACTGGATCAAAGCAACGGGCTATTGGCGAAGGTCCGGGATCAACCTGCGAAGGGAAAAATCCAAGGACACTCCACGTAATATTGAACCACGGTCAGATGGCGCTCTGCAAAAATAGTATTCGAAATAAAAGAGGTGGTTCGTTTTTTTCCGCGACTGTACATATATGTATAATCAGGAATGCCACATACAAAGAAAGCACTTGCAAAATAGTAACATTAGTAGCATAGTTATTTTTTAATAACAAGTCTTTTAGGTGACTTGGCGTACTACATGCCTCCCTCGGACCTTGAATTGACCAGCCATGGTCTAATCGGTAAGGGGTTAGATTGGGTACCCCAATCAGATCGTTACATTATATTACAATTTTTATATATTCCCTGTTTCAAGTAGTATGGGCAAAACCAACTTTTGACTTGATTCGTATAAAAACAAAATTTGTAGCTATCTTAACTGCGCGTTGTCTCGACAAACGGATAAGTGAGTCCAGCCGCTAGACTTCTGCGATTGTCTACTGAGGTAAAAACAAGATGACGTCAACAGTTGATTTCAAGATGCTAAGAATGAATATATGTGGTGATTTGACGTCTTTTTTCAGAAAGGAGGCATGCTATAAGACATGTTTCTCTGAAAAAAGAACTTAGAACGGTTAAAATTATTTTCACGTGATAGGAAAGAATTTTTAGATGTTTGTTTTTTAGCTTTATCAATTTTTCGCAATACGAGGTCTAATTAAATTGGTACTTACGACTCAAATTAATCAAAAGTAATACAAATTATATACCGTATAATATGACACTTCAAATCTATTTTAGCTTTATCAAAATACAGAACTAATTAAAGATTACGCGATTCCGTTTTTGCGCGCTAGGGTCATATTTTGCTACACAAAAGATAATTAGACCCGGTTCGACGCTAAAAGTAGATTATGAATCACTAAGGGCCGGAACGGGAATTCGAACCCAAAGCCTGTTGAGACGAGCAACAAAGGGCTAATAAATATTACATATGTAGTAGGGTGGTCACAAGGTATATGGGGAAAATATTTTTCCGCCAAATCTTCCATGGCACCCTTCTAAAAATTGCCAATAGGCTAGAAACTGTGATTGGCAAAGTTTCAGCTCAACCTAATAATATTAACCCGTGCCTCATTGAGGTTAAAGTTAAGAAAAACAGCGATTTTTAGCAAAAAATCGTAGTTCTTACGCTTCGAAATCGAAACTATTTGTCCTAGAAATCTGGTTCTTGTCTAATTTCATAGGAAATTTTACTGACTTGAAGTTTGATACCATCCGCTTTTTTTGCTAAAACGGATAGAATGGTATTTAGCATTTTACAGGTAAGGTCGTAGTGGATATCCTCAAAAGTGAATTTTTATGTAAAGCCCCTAAAATCATTACAATATTCAATTACATCTGCTTTCCAGATTTTGCTTTTGTATTTTTCATTTTGTACATTAAAAAGGCTTTAGCTAGAGGTATTTTTAAAAATAAATCCAACAACATTCAAATTCAAAATGAAGGAATTAAGGGTAAAGAAGAGGAAGCAAGGAGTAAAAATGACAATAAATAGTGTTCAAATGTATTTTATTAATTAAGTAAGTGAATTATACATCATTAGATTATTATTATTTAAGTAAACAAATTAAGTGGTAATTACAAATTTAGGTGGTAATGTCTTAGATACTGTAGCTTTTGTAGAGTCCGGAAAAATTTGTCTACATTCAGATACTACTTGTAAAAGGAACTGCCGTTGTACTTCGTCTTTCGTCAAAGAGGAATTAAAGTCTTTAATTGATTTTACTTCTCTCTCAGCTGTATCATTAACAACCCTTAAACCGTTTGCTATTTTTTTAGCTTTTAACTAATGTTGATTTTCATACCATACATCGGGATCAGTATTTAAAAAATCTGTATCGATTTCAAATCTCTTAAAAAAATTTAGAATTCAAGCAGAAACAAAATAATTAACTTATTTGTCCAATAATTGAACAACTTGTGGGAGATTGAATTTTGGTTTTACATCCCTATCATCACAATCATCTTCATCGTTTTCTACTTCGGACATTAATTTTTCAACCATGCTTGTTTTGGCATTTTTACCCTAAGTATCATCGAAAAATGAAAATGCAACTTGCTCCGAGTTCAGATACCACAGATGGTTTATTATTTTAGACAGGGCCTTGTATGCAACCTCTTTATCAATTTTCCTGTATCTTACTAAAGATTTTAATAATTGTAGGTCTAGGTTGGGGGCCAAAGTGGGTTTGTGGGCATTGAACCATGCTTTTACATAAATATTGATAATGAATAAACAAATATATGCAATACCTTTTCTCTCTAAATCAGTTAACGAAAATTGATCCCTGAAAATATGCATTTTAAGAGAATAAATGGCAATTGCCATCCATCTGGCGTGATGAATAGCACCAGGTACTCTAAAAGTAATGTCTTTTTGAGGAAGCTGGCCTAAATGAATTAAGCAAAGTTGGATGAATTCATTATAATCATCCCTGGGATGTCGGTTTTTTAATTGTTCAAAAATAAAACTTGAAATTTGGTCTGGATAACTTATTTTATTTCTAATATTTTCATCATCTATACCTGTTTGTATTTCTTCTTGTCTAGCTTAGACAACCCAGTCTGGAATTTTCGAAAAATATTTGGCTGAAGACCAGTGGTAGTGCCGATTTTGCAATTAAAAACTGCTTTGTAAGCAACTCCTAAAACATGGTGGCGACATGCTAAATTCAGAAGATTTTTCTCTGATAACTGCTCTAGAAAAAAGCAGGTTCCCCTAAGACGACCAGTATTTACTGCCGTGGTATCAAAACACATTGCCTGGATTTTCCCAACTGCTCCCCACTGCTCAACTGCTGATAAAACAGCTTTTGCCTGAATTGTTCTCGTACTATTTTCAAGGATTGTAACACCTATCAACTGTTCTTCATCGCCACATTTAATCAAAATCGCTATCCGCTTCACATTTTTTTCACTCAACAAATCTGGAAGTAATTTCCCATCCCAGTGCACAACAGTTCCCTGTAAATCGGTATTTCTAAATCTATTTTTGGTGAGATCAGTTGCGGAGTCGTATGGCACTTCTACTTAGAATTAAATTCTGTGCGTCATGACCTAATGTCTGAAAAATGCTAAATACCACTCACAAGTTGTATCTCTGAAGTATTTTAATAAGTTGTATCTGAATGTAGGCACATTTTTCAAGACTCTAAAAGCTACAGTATCTAAGACATTACCACCTTAATTTGTAATTACCACCTAATTTGTATATTTAAATAATAATAATGTAATGATGTATAATTCAACAATATAATTAGTAAATACATTTGAACACTATTTGTTGTCATTTTTACTCCTTGCTTCCTCTTCTTTACCCCTAATTCCTTCATTTTGAATTTGAATGTTGTTGGATTTATTTTTGAAAACACCTCTAAAAAAAGCCTTTTTAATGTACAAAATGAAAAATACAAAAGCAAAATCTGGAAAGCAGATGTAATTGAATATTGTAATGATTTTAGGGCTTAGCATAAAAATTCACTTTTGACGATATCCACTACGATCTTACCTGAAAAATGCTAAATACCATTCTATCAGTTTTAGCAAAAAATGTGGATGAGATCAAACTTCAAGTGAATAAAATTTCCTATGAAATAAGACAAGAACCAAGTTTCTAGGACGAATAGCTTCGATTTTAAGGAGTAAAAACTACAATTTTTCGCTAAAAATCGCTGTTTTTCTTAACTTTAACCTCAATGAGGCACGGGTTAATATTATCAGAATGAGCTAAAACTTTGCCAATCACATTTTCTAGCCCATTGGCAACTTTTAGGGTGGTGCCACGGTAGAAATTTAGAAAATTGATTTTTTGTGACCACCCTAGTACAGGGGTCGGTAACCTGCGGCTCGCGAGCCGCATGCGGCTCTTTTGATGTAAAGTTGCGGCTCTCCAGTTCCATACGAAAAAATTAATAATTTATCATCAAAACCTTTAAAAAAATAAGAAAATATATTTTTAAATACCTATTTTCTCAATAGCTTCTATTTTCATAATCGTTAATTACAAATCTCTACGCTTAACATGACCGTAATGAGATAAATTTGAACTATTGTTTTGTTCTTAGAGATGAGACTCCGTGACCATGTTTATCTTTCAGCCAGTTGCATTTCATTTCCGTCTCACCCAAACAGCCACCGTCTAGAGTCTAGACAACACGTCTAGATGATGAGATGGTGAGTACGTCAAAGATTGTTTTATACGTGTATCTGAAGAACTGTTTTGTAATTTTAAAAACAAAGCAGAAATCATGAAAAAGTAAAGATTTTCCATTATCTGCTAAAACAGTACAAGATAGAACTGCTAAAAAGTCTTCAAATGTAACACATATGCAAGTGGAAGACATTCAACTGGCTTCTGCCTTATCACTTGCTATAGATGAGTCTTGCGACATAAAAGACACGGCACAAGTTACCCTTTACGTCGGGTATATGTCGTCCCAAGGTCCAAAAGAAGAACTGCTAGGATTGCTACCGCTTTCAGGGCAAACTCGTGGAGAAGATATAGAAAATGCTGTGCAAAAATGCCTGGAAGACAATGGAATCGATATAAATAAAATCGTTTATTTTGCAACTGATGGAGCCAGAAGTATGACAGGAATACCATAGAGAGGTAACATCAACTCTTCAGAAAAAAATAAACCACGAAATTCTAACGTTTCACTGCATAATTCATCAAGAAGCGCTATGTGCCCAAACATTTCCGGCCGAAATAGTTGAGGTTATGAACTTGCTTTGTGCTTGATTGAAATAAAAACATTCTTCAATGAAAAAAGCATTGACCATCTCGAAGTGGAAGAGGACAAATGACTGCAAAAATTCAACTTCATGGTAGATACCACAATGAAACTAAATGAACTAAATCTAAAACTGCAAGGAAAGGGCAACCCAGCCTATGCCTTGCTTGAAGAAGTAGTTTGTTTCGAAAAAAAAATTACTTATTTTTGCTGAAGACATGGAGAGCGGTAAAATACTTCATTTTAAAAATCTGAAGCAATATCGCGATGAGACCAATGCAACTAGTGACACGAATTACTTCAGCATATCTTTAAAAAACATGAAGGATGAATTCGCTGAGAGATTCGAGCAATTCAAAACAAACAAAAGTACTCTCGCATTCATAGTAAATCCTCTCAACACAAATACAAATGAGATCAACATTGAGCCATTTTGAATTGATACTGGATCGCTTCAAATGCAATTGCTAGATTTGAAAACCAAAGACTTGTGGAGTGGCAAGTTCACAGAACTCAAGAGCAAGTTGGGAGTTCCAGAAATGCATGCACATCGCACAGCACAAGTGGACAGCTCTAAAAGAAATTCCACAAGTTGAGGCCCTCATATTCGGCGAATGGAATAGTCTTCCAGAATACTACAGTGAGGTGAAGAAGTTGGCATATGGAGTGCTGACGATCTTCGGGTCGACATATTCGTGAGAGCAAGCGTTCTCTTGCATGAATATAATAAAAAGTAAAGTTAGAAGTCAACTAACAAATAAAAATGTAGAGTCGTGCTTGAAACTTAAAACAACAAGTTCTAAGCCAGATTTAATCAAACTTTCAAAAGGCATGCAAAGCCAATGCTCCCATTGATGTAACTATCTATATTTGTGTTTTTAAATGAATAAATATTATTCCGTATTTAAAGCCGTTTATTTTAAATCAAAAATATAATATCGAAACGAAAATTTTTAGTGGCTCTTTAAAAACTGGGAAATTTTGTAAATTGCAACTTTTGGCTCTTCCGTTTCAATAGGTTGCCGACCCCTGCCCTAGTAGATCATTAAGTAATCCATTTTGGAAAATGTTGATTTGACACCCTAATTTGAAACCACGAAAATGAAAAATAGTATTTCATTTCATAATCATAATTTTATACTCTTTTAAAATTATGTGTAGAGTATCATATTCTAATTTAAATATTACAACTAAAAACAGTGCAGAATATGGGTAGTACTTCAAATATTTGTTAAATCCAATCATTAAATCTAGCTGTGAGTGAATTTTATTTAAAATCAAATGTTTTTTTTGTTTTTTTTTCCTAATGGCGGGCACATATTGACCGAAGTCATTGGCCACTACAAGGCCGGAAGTGATGGCCACTTGTGAAGGAGCACCCAGTGGGAGGGCCATCATTGCCCCTAACAATTACATCGTAATTTTGAACCATGTTCAGATGACGAAGCAACACCTAAGCTGGTATACGCTTACAAACATCCATGCCCGAACCCGGATTCGAACCGGGGACCTTCCGATCCAGAGGCTAACACCTTAACCACTATACCGGTTGGTCGGCTTTAAAATCCAATGTAGTATTGTAGATTAATGTATGATTATAATTTTCCCTTTAATAAATGCTAAATTAAATAAATGCTTTTAATGACTCAATGAAATTTTCTGCACCTAAAAGGTGAATTGACAAAAAAATAAAATAATTTTTGGATTTTATACCTGCCAACTTCCCAAAAATATTGTGATGTTTTGCGACATAAAAAGTAACGAGCAAATGTCAGAGCAAAAGAAAAATGCCGAAAAATAATTGTTAAAAAAGAACTAATTAAAAGTCAAAAATTAGCGACAATGGCTTTAAATTGGAATTTATGAAAACAATTTCAAAGGAAAAAGTAATTGTGCTCTCTATTATTGTTAAGTGCTTGGACGGCAGTTCATTGTTCAATGTAACCCCCCGGTTTGGTGATATTTTACACAAAATAACGCTCCAAATATATGCAAAAATTAAACGGTATATTTGTAGATTTTCTATGAAAATTAGTGCACTCCCCCAAAGGTTTTCAATGTTTGCAATCTTTTTCTTTCACGATGGCCATAGCGCCAAAATTTCGAAATTGGCGATACTTAAAAATTTTCTCCCAAAAGAAAGAACCGAAAAATATTTTCTCCATTCAGAACACAAGACAACCAAGGGTTTTCCTGTATACACTTCCGTAGAAGTTGTTGATAGGTATGGAATAGGGATGCGACATCGACAGCAAAACATCGATGTCAAAATTAAAACATCGATGTCGATAGTACACTCATTGCCATAAAAATTTGCGCACCAAGAAAAAGTCGTCAAAATGAAACGAAATTTTACATATGTAAGTACTACTTTGATATAAGTAAGTGATTAGAAATCAAAGAAAAAAGATCATTTGTTGCAGAAAAAAAGTACAAATGAACGGAAGTTTTAGTTCTCTGTTAGACCCCCTCTAGCACGAATGCACGTTGCGATAAGAGCGGGCTTTGAGGCATACAAGTTCCGTAGGATATCCTGAGACATCTCGTTCCACAGTTGCTGCAAACGCGCCTCTAGTTCGACCAAACTCGTAGGGTGTCCAACTTGCCGTCCAAAATGATCCCAGATATGCTCGATGGGTGACAAATCTGGGGATCGAGCAGGCCAGGGAAGGGTGGTAATGTGGCGGAGGCAGTCTTGCGACATCCTTGCTGTGTGTGGCCGAGCATTGTCTTGTTGAAAAATGGCTATGGGAGCCATGCCATGAGTGGCATCACATGTGGCTGAAGGATGTCATGGACATACCGCTGGGCTGTCATTGTACCATGGGTCAATATTAGGGGTGACCGTGTATCGTAAGCAATGGAAACCCATACCATCACACCAGCTGTGGGAGCGGTGTGTCGCTGTAAAGCGAAGGCGTTCACCACGGGGCCTCCACACACGAACACGATTATCATCACTGCTCAAATTGAATCTAGATTCGTCGCTGAAGACTACCTGGTTCCACTCCGTTGCAGTCCAATCCCGTCGTGAGTGACACCACTCCAAACGGAGACTTCGGTGGGTGGGTGTCATTGGCAGCATACGTAATGGGCGCCACGATACCAGATGTCCTTCAGCCAGGCGCCTTGCGATGGTTCGGGAAGACACAGAGGCCTATAGTGAAGGTGCTGCCAGTGTCTGGATAGCGGCCAATGAGGCAGTTGTTAGTTAAAATTACTTATTTATCAACTTATGGGGGGGGGGGGGAAATACAACAAACTTATTTACTGTAAATAAAAACTATTGGGGCCATGCCTCAATATTTATTATTTAGTCTGTAAAAAAAGAAGTTTGTTAACTTTCTCCACCTTAAGCCGACTTCTTTTTTCACTAACTATCCCACCAGCTCGGGAAAAAACTCCTTCTGGTGGGACAGAGGTCACAATCACTGAGAAATATTTAGTTGCGTGGTTATTTTTCTTAATTTTTACTATGGTGCTTTTTTCATTCATAATAAAACATCAACAACGTAAAAACATTGACATTGTTAATACATCGATGTTAAACAAACATCGGCTCCAATAAATCGATGATAAATACATCAATGTTTTTATAAAACATCGACATCGATGTCGCATCCCTACTTTTCAGACCCTTCACCCTTGGCCATTTTGGTCAAAAAGTATGTTCAATTTACTGATTATGAAAATATTATACTAATTGGTTATTTTTAATTTTTATAATGGTACCTTTTGCATTTAAAAATAAAACATCGACAACTATAAACATCGATGTTAAAAAAACATAGGCTCCAATACATCGATGTTTTTTGTAAAACATTGATGCTTTGAAAATATCGACATCGATGTCGCATCCCTAGTATGGAATAGTTGTAAAAATTCTGAAAATTGTGGAATATATATATATATTTTCAAACAAAAATATAAATTTCATTAATCACTGATTAAATTTGTAACATAAAAAAAGCTTCTTCTCTACCACCATTTTTAAGTTATTCGCATTTGATTAAAAGATAAATCCTCATTGAAATCTCGTGAAATTTTTCAGAAAATTAATTTCGAAATGTCTATTTATGCATTTTCCTTACTGTACAATAGAACGTTCTCTCTTGCAGTGAGGTAAATCAAAGGTACCCTAATTTATCGACGTATAGGCAGGTTGAAAAATGACAAAACTTCAGATCCAATACAATGAAAGTATAGCAAAAAATACAACATTCTTTTTCTGATCTTAACAGTTCAGTAAACCTAGTATTTTACCACAATCTAAGTAAAAGTGTTCACTTCTGAGTCATTGTTTCAGAACAAAACAAGACGTCAGCATTGAATCTTTTCTTTTTCAAGTAGTGTGTGTCTGAACTCTATTAATACTTTTATTTTATATCCAGTTATTTTATATCCAGTTATTTTATATCCAGTTTATATCCCGTGGTGAACGCCATTGGTTGGTTGGTATAAAGAACAATAAGTTCAATTTTATACATCCTTCTACTTTCTTTTAGCATTGCACCTGTATTACTCATTTATACACCTGCGCTACAAATCTACCATATTGCTGTTAAATTCTAAGCTAAAAAGAAACTAAATGGTAAGATATATACAATTCTCGAAATTTCCTCCCAAAAGACGGTCCCTTGAATTATTGAGCATTTAAAGGATATGAGTATAGCATATAGTTGGATTTGAAGAGCTATTAACCCCGAAATTGTGACATTTAATAAAAAAGAATGATGCACAATGCATTACAACATAACAATCATATAACACAAACAGGGGTAGAAGGAAAAGTTGACGTAATATCAGTATATCAGCTGAACAATGTTTTCCCTTCAGAACGCTTTATTCAATTGACCATTTAAAAATGTTGCAATGTAAACTTCATTATTTTATATATTCTCAGCCTTTATCTTTGTGCGTAAAACAAAAAGTTTAAATGTCTTGGCAATTCATTTTAAAACTATATATATAATATTAATGAATTAATATTTAACTGAGGAAATGAAAATAGAGAAACACAGTATTAACCATGAGATTGGTTTTAAATAAATCAATTAGAAAATAAGTTGTTCAAGGAAGGTTCCTTTTTCAGGAAAAAATGTTTATTCTAACAGTCACGCTCGCATCACTTTCAGGGCATAATTATATTAAACACTTTGGTTGTATGCGTGTATAGTATTTTTAGCAAATTATCTGTGGAGACCTACATGCGTAAAAGGGTTCTTGGGGCAGTGACTATATTAGTTCTGCTAGGTTTAATACTTTTCAGTGTACAATTGCGTCTGAAAAGTAGTCAATCAAATTGATTTTAAGATTCTTTAAGGAAATCAACAAGTGATGTGCAAAGAAAAAACAACTAACTCAGTTGTAAGAAATAAGATATAACTTTCAAATCAACTAGGTCAAATCAAATAGTACAGAAATTAAGGCAAATTGTTTAAATGCTTTACGGAACAACGTTTATGTAAAATAATGATGCAGTCTGATCCATGGAGTAATTCGTATCAAGTTTCAGAACTTAACTCCAGAATAAGTAAAAAAAAAATCATTTAATGGATTCATAAATCAAGTCGTCCTTCAAAACATTGACTTGGTGATTGATGGCTGATTCTCTAGATTTAAGCAAAGGCATCCTAATCACTCAACGGTAAATATTTAACAGTTCATATCGACTCCATACGCGTAACTAGGGTTGTTGAATTGAGGGGGTAGGGGGGGGGGAGGTTTAATCTTCCCGAAAAGTAAAATATTATTTATCATATTAATAAAATAAATCATGATATTATTAATTAGATTAATTAATCTTAATATAATTAATTATATTTATACGATTAATTAATCTTAATATAATTACTTATATTTATACGATTAATTATAATATAATTAATTATATTAATGCGAATAATTATAATATAATTACTTATATTAATACAGGTAATTATAATATAATTAAATATATTAATACACTTAAGTATTAATAATTAAATATCGCTTACAATTAATTACAGTAAGATAATTAATTATTGCTAATTAATTAGTTTATTACTCTATTAATGTTTTATAATTAATTGCTTATTTTAATAACTATTCATCAACACTTGATTTTTTTTATCAGAATTTTTTTCATTTATACAATATTTATCATGACTTTATGGTGAATTTTAAAACTTACAATACATTTTAATTAGATATTAAAACGTCGATTTTTTTTGTAAACGTTTCGATTTTTTCTGAACTTTTTAGATATAAACTTGACTTGCTTGAAGCACATTGGTAAAATTTCTCTCGATTCTGACTCTGCCGCCTATGTGTGCTCATAGTTTTTAAGAATTGTATTAACTGCATACTTGTTAATAAATACATGCAACTATAATATTAATGAAGAGATTAAGACATGAAATCATTCATCAGTGTTGGTAGAAACTTTAATAGAGATATCACTGTTGTAGTGTCAACAAGAAGAAAAATAACTTTTCACAGTAACATTTCTATTGTTATTTTTTGGTAAAAAAGTTATCTCACGAAAGTCTTGAGCTGACACAAGGAAAGCAATAGCCAAGGAATACCATACTGCTTTTCTAACACGTTTAATAAAGCTGAATGATTGCAGAGCTAAATGGCTTGTCTGATTACACTGTAATCAATCAAGCCGCTTTAAAGAGCCCCTTAAGGAATTTAGACTTCTAACAATATGTAAGCTGTTAAGAAACCGTGTTGTAAAGTGAAACTAGTAGAACTTAATGAGAAATAAATAAATGTATATCGCAAAGAAAATGAACCACCAAAGATCTCCCTATTCATTTGACGAGTAAGTATCGAGAATTCGTTTACGCGGATCCTTGTAGTACACAGAGGCATAGGCGTGACTATACTCTTTGGCAGGTTTTCTTGGCAGTATAGAAATACGCTGAGAGCAAACGAAACAAATAGTTCCCAGCGCCTTGTCCGATATTTGAAAGTAATAAGGCACTGCAACTTAGAATTGGGATTAATTTGTTAACCCCACACATATATAACGATTTTTTTGTCGTAATTAGAGTGAAATGTTGAATATTTTGCCTTTTACGTGGGGCGTAGTAATTTCATTCAGAATCACTCGCGCGCGTCACCCACTAAGAGCCAACCTGCATTTTCCGCGCTATCTCAATTCTTGTTGCTTGGCGACACTGGCAGATATTTAGATTTACTTATCTTTCAACTTACGTGCGTTGCATTTGTTGCTGTTTGAATTTGAATCTCTACATTAGAGTATTTTGTGATTAATTATGGAATTAACTCCGGATTCTATTAGAAGTTACGTTTTTACACAACACAAGAAAGGCAGTGCTCTGAAAAGACAATCATTATGAATGTGTTTCAGAAATTGATAGAATGGTATCCTAACTATTCTTAGAAGGATATTCTGGACAAAACTTCGTACTTGACCGGCGTTTCCGCTCACAGTTTCCACCGGATGCAACAGGAAGTTTTTATGACAAAAAAAGCACATCGAGCAATATCGTAAAACTAATTGAGCAATGTCAGAAAAAAATATTTATCAATGTAAAACCGATATTGAGCAGTATTTCCAGGGGATCATTTTTACGCTGGGCAATATTGACCGACATATTGCACCCCGGCAAGAAAAGTGACGACTCAAAATTGCAGCATTTGAGAAAAATCAACTTTAAGGATACTATAAAACTTATATTAAAATATGAGTTTTAAGTAATTGAAGTACAAGCTTCTTTTAAATTTCAGGCAAGTATTTATTGCTGTAAATTCTATTATATTCTTTCGAACAGTAATATAACACCGCTGGGGCACACCTCATATATATTTTTCAATGACATAACCACAAATATTTCATTTGCTACCTGGGATACTACTTCTTTTGGAAAATTTTTAGGAGGCAATAATTTAAACAAATACCATTGCAAATTCAAAAAATATCTTTCGATATTATCTATCATTAATTGTATAAAAATGTCTTAAAACTACTATAATTGAGCTTTTCTTTAAAAAACTGACAGGCAAGCTGCAAAACAATTACGTGCTAAATTAAAGGCCAAATTAGACTAATGCGCTAAGTTGGAAGCTTGTAAATGTGACGTCTCCTCGAAACCTCTGTCTGCAACCCAACGGGAGACGGATCACTTACTTTATCCCTATGCAAAGGGCGTCAGTGCAAAAAAACATTGCAATCTAGTATAGCAGGGTCCGCCATCATCTAGTATAGGGTTGATGTATGAGGAAGGGGGTTAGTCCCAAGAAGTATGGGCTGTACACGAATAAATAAGTGAAGCATTTGGAGACCTCTGAGGGAAGTTTTTGAATTTTTATGTTAAAAATCACATGATATATTAATAAAGTTCTTCGTAGTACATTGATAAAATTATTAAATATTTTGCGTCTAGCAAATGTTAGTCACTTTTATTTCAAATAAAGTCATTTTAAACAGTGTTGTTTTATTGTACCATACATGAGAAACACATTGTTTGGTTTAACAACAAATTATTTAAGGACAGTCTTGAATTATACTAAAACATTTGTAATTCAAATCCCCCGTTAATCCGAGAGTTTACTTAAACCATCTGTTTTTAAATTTGTAAAACAAAATACAATAAATCATAACAGCATAATACATTAACATTATTGAAAAAAAAAACATCATTGGTAAGAATACATATACTTTTAGATATTTAGATTATCATTTAATAAAAAAGAATAGAAAAATAGTCACTACATATAAAACTTCATGAACTATTACATTTTGAGAAAATTAATCAGTTTTTGCTGTGGTAAATGCATATAAACATTTTTCTAATTGGTTCTTTAAAAAACATATTCTTAGTTAAACGTAAAAATCAAGTGAATAAAAATTTCACTTATATGTCGTGCAATTGTTTATATATTACGAGTGTAATCTTCTATTGCTCTAATTTCACCGCTCTCATCTCCACTTCTAATTGTTATTGGCCTCCTTAAAAAGACATATGCGCCCTTTACTCTCTAATACTTGTTACTATGCTGTCCACATTTCCAATGACCACCTTTCTATATTTCTTCAGTCCATTTAAAAAGATCATACAAAGATACATGGCGTGTTTCTCAACAACTGCATAAAATTACTGCTAGGCATTTGGAATGTACAAATATCGAATAACGCATAAACGTTATGAATTATATTTTACTTTAGAGTTTTCTAGCCACTGCGTGGCCAGCACGGCGTTGCTCGTGACAGTTCTTTTCGTGGGGTCAGGTGTGACCACTGCTTGCTAATCCCCGGTTATTACTACGAATTCCAATTTGGTTTGGGAAGCAAACCCAATGGAAATTCGTAGCCTATTGGATAACAACCATCACGGCGTTGTACGTGGTGTTGATTTGCTTCGCTAACCAAATGGGAATTCGATCAACGGGCAACGCCGTGATGGCCTCGTCATTGTCAAATGCGGCCAAATTTGAATTGTGAAGAGATCCAATCGGCGTGACGTCACAATCTTTTGCGAAAATATAAATATTTAATTGAAAAATTATTTATTCAAAGAAAATCAAACGTATAAGGTATCTATCTTGTGTAAAATTTTCCGCAGATTTCAAATCCGTTGAAATTTTCATTCTATCTTTAATGATCGTTGAGATAGAAAAAAACACTGAAGAACGCCAGTCATAACTTTAATTTCTTTTGCTTTACTCGAATACGTTGCTCAGGAAACCAAAATGATTGAATCGCGAATCAAACGAAGGTCATTCTTCGCGGCGGCAAAATTCGTGTTTGAAAAAATGTAAAAGTTACAATTTAAAAATTATTTATTTAAAGAAAATCATATTTTTAGGTATCGATCCAATGTGAAATTTTCCGCAGATATCAAATCCGTTGAAATTTTTACTCTATGTTTAACAATCTAGGAAATAGAAAAAAGAACTACATCAATCCAGTTAAAATTTTGTTTGTTTTGTTCTTCGGATGAAATCGTTCCTCCGCAAAAATAAATGGAAACGGAAAAAATAAATTTAGAATCTATCATTTCTTTATGGTGATTCCGGTCAAAAAAATAACAGTAATAATATAAAATGCCTATTAAATTAATTTTAAAATGTTCTAGAATAAAATTTTAAAAATCAGGCGCGATAGAAAAATGGAAAAAAATTCGTACTAGCTGTGTGTCGAAACCCATTATTGTAAGTGTCATAGATTTGTCAGGACAGTCCACACACGCAGACAAATACTTCCTTTTATCATAGTAGAGATTTCTAATTGTAGGCCATTATCACATAGAATGGCGCGATTTATTGAGAGGGTAAAGCACATTTCTAGACATTTAAAATTTTATCTTTACATTTGCTACTTATGCCTCGGAGGTTCATTAATCCATCTCCTTTTAACTGCAATCAGACACTGATAACATTCGCATACCCTCCTCAGGATTTTCCTCGAGGTATATATCAATCAGGCTACCGTGTATAAGACAACTCTTCGAACTCTCCCAAGTTTTCACTGATTCCAGCATTTTGTTAAGTGGCTTTTTAGAACTCTTGAGTTACTAATTAGAATGCGTTTACATACAACCAAAGCAGCTTACAGGGATTTTGTTAGCCATTGGCTGAATGCTAAATAGTAAGAGCATTAGTGTAGAAGAAATTTTCTATAGTATTAAAGCCATCATTGATGGAACTTTTCCTAATGCTACCTATCATCCTAGGGAATCATATAAATATCGAAAGATGTGCACGAAAGTATGAGCAACGCAACTTATAACGATGTTAAAAACCATTGAGTTTCAAAATCTTTTTGAGTCACATTATCGATTTTTTTATTAATATTTGATTTAAGTGACTGTTTTTACGATTTTGAAACACAAGTAAAATTACGTTAAAAGTGTACGTAATTTATGAGTCTAGCATATTACAGAAGAGTTTTTGTAAACTTCTCTTAACATATCTGCTTTGGCCGAACTTTTGTTAAAAGTTTAATTTTAGATTTGATCATTTCATCCAGTTCTGCTGCTTTGCAATTTGGAACATATTGAATTAAGAGACCTAGAGAAGAAAAATGTTACTTTTTCTTATATTTTAAGAATATTATTTTATTTTATTTAATCATAGCCTTATAGATGCGTAATTTTTGTAAGTCTGTGGTCCGAGTATTTGTTTAGCCTGACCACGTGAGGTCAATGAATATTCAATTAATTGTGCTATATCCTTCAGTTATTCTCCATAGCAGATTCAGAATTTGCTTACAAAATTAAAATTTTGTGCGATAAATGAATCTAAAAATTTGAATTGTCTATATTATACAAAAAGAAAACTTTAAAATAAAAAAAGCGGCATTTAAAAAAAATAGAAGTTTAATTGAAACCAGGGTATGCCGATTTATACATAATTTCTAATTTCATTTTCTGTATTAAGTTTATAGAAAATAAATATAAACAAGATGCATGTTGTTATTCAAATAAGTTAAGAACTATATCCAATAAGTTAAGTAGTTTGAAAAATAATAAAGATACTTAGTCACAGTGAAAAGGTTTTCTGCATTATCACAAAAACATTCCAATTTTGCACAAAATTCATAAAATTTTGCATTTGCATTAAATCTTGGTTAATTTTTATTTAAATTTCATTTGGATTTTTAATTTTGCATTGTGTAAAATGTAGGTTAATTTTTATTTAAATTTAATTGGGAAATTTTTTAATTGATTCCCAGGAATTCTTTACATTTATTACAACTACTCTGTATTTATGGAATTGAAATTTGGAATGTATAAGAGTTAATTCGCCCATTCTGGGGGATATTTAAGTTATGATAGATTGAAGGTGGAAAGGCTGTTTTAATGATTGATGTTTTTGCAAGCACAAAATTCTATTCAATGGGCATGTTCTGGGAGCATGTTATTACACTTATTCTATGCTGTTCATAGAAAAAAATATGTTTTCTTGCATACATATTATATGTATGAACATACTATGTATAAACACTTTTTGTGTGTGCTGAAATGTATCTTTAAAAAAATATCAATGCTCAGAGAAAATTTGAAAAATAGGCATATTTGATTTGAATTTATGTATATTTTCATATTCTGTCTAATTTTTACTTATTACTAACTAATAAAATTGTTCACATATAATTTTATCATGAATTTAGTTGAAAAAGTTCCTTTTACTTTATTTTCTATGGTTGAAATATTTCCTCAAAAGCAAGCATAACCAGGCCCTGATTTATCATTAGGCCCGTGAGGCACGGGCCCCCATAATTTAGAGGGCCCCTAAATTTCAAAAGTATCTAAAAATATTTAAAAGTTTTTAAGTTAACATAATTATTGGGTATTTACGTAGATGTCCGTCGACCGTTTCCCCCCGCTATCACATTCTTGTAATTACATTAATTATCTAACTATTATGTTTTTAATTTTCATCTGCTTTATTTTGTTTTGCCAAGAGTTATAAGTAATGTCACGATTTTCTCAAACTTTTTGGTGACATCTGTGAAACGGTGAACAGTCAAATACGTAAGTACCAATTATTGTTATAAAATTAGTTTTTGTGATGAACAAATAACATGGGGGGGGGGGGGGGGGCTTCCTGCGTCTTGTGCCTACTATACCAAATATTCTAAATCGGGCCCTGAGCATAACCAATTACTTTATATAAAAATAGATAAAGCAATTCTATACATTTTATTCATACATAATAAATATATAATGTAAAAAATTCTG
The DNA here is from genome assembly GCA_947359465.1 of Metellina segmentata. Lineage (NCBI taxonomy): Eukaryota > Metazoa > Arthropoda > Arachnida > Araneae > Tetragnathidae > Metellina > Metellina segmentata. The sequence goes on along the minus strand of OX375872.1, from coordinate 108,920,411 downwards.
AAAATTGTCTAATTTTTTATTAATTTTATTCAAACATTTATATGGTGAGTAAATGGAATCTCACCTTAATCATCAAGATCCCAAAATTGCATGCCACCGGTTTTGGTTAAAATCAAACTAATCTAAACCGCTCGAAAACCCGATGGGATACATTGCTCGTGCATGGCATTTATCATGTTGTTCTAATCTCTATCATATTACTTTACTATTTCCTATATAGCATTTTAATCTATCAAAAATTTACCCTGCTATATTTCCCAATTCATATCAATGTCATTCATCATAAATATTAATGTTTTAACATAAATCAAAACTATCTAGAAACAAGTGATATGGATGTCTCATGTCCAACAAGTTCAAACTTGTAGTGGCAAGGGATTTATAAAAATCCGATTTAAATTAAATAATTCCAAATTTTGAGATTGTTTTTAAAAAATCAGGATTTTTCTATACCCTGATTGAAACAAATTTAAAATCGAAATTTTGTTTGAATGTCAAATGACTAGAACAATGCAGGTAGAACACAAGAATACCATTCCTACAACCCACAAGATCATTTTATGATAAAATCTACATATGTTTAAAATTGTTACAATTTTAAAATGGTTATTATAAAGTATGATTAACAGCAGGGTTTTGAAACTAATTTCACCTTATGAAGTTTAGAGGGGGGCATGGTCGTGTAAATTGCGTTTCTGCAGTGGAAAGACAGACAAAAAGATAGATACATTTTTTGGTATAAACTAGGAGAGCTCCGCCCCTGCTTGCCAACCCCCGGTGATTGCTTTGCAAATTAACACTCCTTTCGCAAGCGTCTTTACAGGTCATGACGACACAGCGAGTTTCACCTCAATACCACAGCTAGAAGGATCTAACGTTTCAACTCTGCGATGAACTTTTACACTATCATGAAATTACATTGCATCAAACTTATTTATGAACCAATTTTTTAAATAATTATACCATAAGAATGAGTGTATTCTAAGCTTTGACGTGGCATTTTTAAATTTAAAAACTAATAGTATTAAGCTATAGTTATGAGTTTTAGTTTTGTATAGGAAATTACGATCTCAAAATTCCGAAATTTGTAAGACCAACTTTTAATTGCATTGAATTTATTTATCAAACAATTTGAAAAATAATGATACCATAAAAAAGAGTACATTCTAAGGTTTCCTGTGATGTTTACAAATTTAAAAACTAATAGTAATAAGCTATATATGACAGTTTTAACAAAAAAGTAACGATTTTTCGAGAATTAAAAAAATATATATATATTACCAGGAACCAAATTGAAATTTCTAAAGAAACTCGGCGAGGCGAAAAACTTCACATTTAGAGGTACTCGATTAGGGGTGCCGCGAAGCGCCCATGAAGCAGTTGCTATTATAAGGAGCAAATATCGTTCGAAAATTAATGTCGTAGAAGATATGCAAGTAGCTGTATCACTAGCATATCGCGAGAACAGAAAAAAATCTTCATCTTGTTCCCTGTACAATTTGAACAAACCATGTCAATTTTACAATTTTCTGATCCGTTCTTTCTTGGGAAACCATCTAAGAATCGATCGAAAAAAGCGAGTTTCCAATCCTTCGGCGATGATAACATCTTTTTAATGTAGAGATTTTACACGCAAAAATCAGTTTGATTTCTCTATTTTCAAACTGGAGAACTATTGAATCACAGCTATAGTTTTTGAAGTTACAGAGAAGGCGTTGCATTTTTCTCAATTAAAATAAAATAAATATTTTTTTTTCAGAACACAAATTCCTCAAAAGTAATTTTATACTGGAAAGGACTTTGGATATGCAAACTACATCTTTACATTTACAAAAAAAAAAAAAAGCATTATTGCTCATTGACTCAAATATTAAAGTTTTGATTACTTGGAGTGTATCCAGATCCAAAAGATTCTCATTCAAGACAGTTTGAGTGTACCTCCACTCAAAATTCATAAATTGGGAATTAAAAGAAAAGAAAATATTAATTTTCTTTTTTCTAACTAGCCCAGATAAAGTGCAGTTTAAAGGAGCAGAAAAGGAACAATTTTACATTTTTGGAACTTGCCATTGTAATTGGATCTGGTAGAAATTTAACCATTTTCTTCATGCATTTTCAATTTTTTTTATACACGATTAAACTTGTTAGTCAGTTAAAAATAGTAAATTTATTGAAATGCTAATATTATTTCAATCATTTACTAAATTGATATTTATATACATTGTAGGAACATAAAATGGATATTTATTGAACTGTGTACACATCAACAACTCTTACTAAACCCTAAGAAGCTAATTTTACAAAGATTTACTAAAACATAATTGAAATTTATGAGAAAAATGTATTTGTTTTCAACTTGTAAATACTGTTAAAGTGAATGCTGTTAGCAACTAAATCACAAAAGTACATAGAAAAAAGCTAGGCAAAAATATATTGTTAAATTAATAAAAAAGTTTTTCATGCAATAAACATCTTTTCACACAAAAGATTAAATATATTAACCAGTGCATAAAAATAGGACACTTAAAAAACCTTGACAGGTAGTATACTTTGCTTATTTAATTTTTTATAACATTAAATACTTGAATTCAAGGTTTATAATTGTTAAAATTAATAATTAGGAATGACTGAGATAACTTTTCACGATTCATTGTAAAATATTAACATATTTGAATTACACTTCTATGTATTTCTCAATATTGTACTATCTGGATACACACTATATAAAAGTAGATTTTTTTTAATGCAGGAAAGGTTACATCAGTTTCAAAGGATCGTAAAGAAATTTTACTGATGGATTACCTTTTAAACAGTGAAATTGAAGAAAGTAAATTAAAATAAGGGGGTGGAACAAACTATTTGAACCTATTATGTAAAAATTTTTGTTATCAATTAAAATATGAATTATTATAACTATCCATTAAAAACTAGGATTAGTCACAGCAAAGAAAAAGTATTTTTTCAAAGCAATGCAATTATCCATGCAAGTGTTCTCAAAATCTGAAAAATCAATTAATTGAAGTATAAATTAAACTATATGCACGTCATTCACATGATTTAGCTCTATCCAACTTCTATCTATTTTTAAATTTAAAAAATGTTTCCACATAAGAAATATTAATTGAATGAAGGAAATAGTAGTTTGTTTGCAATGTCTGGAAACAAATTTGTCAAAATGACATGGGAGTGTAGAATAAATGCATTGACATCAGGAGAAACAAAAAAATAATTTTAGAAACAAAATATTTTTCTTTCATATTTTGAAAGATCATTTCTGTTGTTTCTTGCCCTTGAAGGCACATCTTTAGATGTGCCCAGGTACCACAACCATGAGGTACACAAGTGATCTTTCCTCCTTTTTATTTTCTCCCTATCCTTTTGTTCTTTCTTCCTCCCTTGTTGTATTGTCTTGTGTATGGTACAGCTTGGCCAAATATAATCCCTATGCCATACAATCCAAAAAACATTTTCAGTTCCTCATAAAACATAGTGCAATCAATTCAACTAGTAATTTTACCACATTAAAATTCTATGGATATCAAGGTTTTCATAAATCCCAGTGTTTATATATAAATTTTAATAATGTATTGAAATATTTCTGTATTCTTTAAGACAATTATGTTTTGATTTGATATCCAATGGTTAATTTTTGCTATGTGCAAGTTAAATCAGGATTGTCTTGTTATAAGAAAAAAAAAATGGATTTGTTGTTTAGCAAGAGCAATGAGTTTTAGTCCAAATGAAAAATCATTAACTGGTAACATAAATGCTGGGTTGTCTTAAAGTAACTCATCTTAAATGCATGTCCTAGCAACCATAATTTTCAATGAATCAGAATGAAAACTGGAGGAAAAAGATGTGCTTGAGAGTTATGTAAATAATGAGAATCAATCTCAGTCATGGATACAGTTAACAAATTTCATATAGCAACCCTTTTTTATAGCAATGTGAGTAACAGTGAAAAGCCAAAAATTGCATTGAAATTTTATCTTCAGGTATTTAAATTGACTGTGCAATGGCACTGTCAAAGATGAGTATGAACGACAGAGGAAAGAAAGACAACAAGAATCATGACATTTTAGCTTTATTACGAATTCTCCTTACAGCGGCCTTTACAGACAATAGCACATTTAAATATAAAGGAATATAAAATCAAAAATCATGCAAGTACTAAATATTTTGAGATGTCTAAGGACAAACTTATATTAAAAGCTTCACAAACAGAATATCTAATGTTCTTCCAAAAAATAATTAGTAACTAAAACATTTATTGAAGATATGCAAAAAGGTTCTCTACCTGTACTTTAATCCATCGAAATTATGCTTGCTTCATTGGTAAAGGCTCAAGATGATGTATGAACAGTATAAATTCCATACTTGAGTTTCCTCTAGTTAATTTTAGATTTTGATATAAACACCAACATTAAATCTGGTTTATTTGCGGCACTAAAATAAATATGCATTACAAGACTCATCACGAATATATACTATTTGAATAAAAATAATTCAAAATAAGGTTCATACACAGCTATTTATAATTTTTTTTAAATCTCAACATTTTCAGCAAGATAATAGCTTCCAACAGTGAATAGTGTTATAATGGGAAATAGTTTATGCAAAACAGATATCCTTTTTATACTTAAAGTACGAAAGTTTCAAGGCAAAAAATAGATGTGATACATATAAAATGCTTTTTAAACATATTTCCCTAAACAAGATTTAGTTTTGTTAGAAATTCACCTTGTACCTTGTGTAAACTATTCAGATTTATTCCCTGCCACTAATGAAACAGACCACTTCCTAAAATAAAATCTGCAGGAATATGTATTCAAACTAATGCTATACCATTCTAAAATTACTAGTTTCTAAAATAAACCTTGATACCTATAAAAAACTTTCAATGACAACTACAAGTGAGCAGACATTAAAAGCATGCATATTTCTTGGAATTCCTGAGACTATTCAGCTAAAAGTAGGATAATTTTAGATAGGGGCTAAAAGCATATATGGTGTCAGGTATTTAATATAATTATTTAATTTCATAAATTACATTTTCCTCCTTTTGAGTTTACTTATCAAATCCGTACTGATTTTATGTATGGTGTCTGAAAGTAATAATTTATTTATTTTCTATATATTTATTGTTGTTTTTGACTAAAAACAATTGAACCATTTGTTTTCTAACCCGACCATTTTAAATTAATTTTTGAGTTTGTTTTAAAATAGATGAATTACCATTCCTTGCAAAATACACAAAAAGTAATGTTTAAACCTCAAATAATATTGCTAAAAAAAACTAACTTAAATTATTAGACTTTTTCACATTAAATTCAGTAAATTGCAATCTCTGAACAAAGTTTTTTTGCACACATACCAATAATTTTTTATGTTAATTTAAAAAACATTAAAAGCACACTAACCACAAAAGAGACACACAAAAATGATTTTAATAAGTAAAATTTAATGCAAAAGAAACTAATGTTTCAGGGTATAAAGTAAATGGCATCATTTTAAAATAACAATTAAGGCAAATAATAGTCTAAATTGCATTACGAGATTATGAGATTCAGCAGAAAATTAACTAGATTTGTGATACAATATGAACTGTGGGAAACAATAGTAGTCATTATTTTCCACCCTACAGATCAGCAAAGCAGTCTTAGTCAAGTTAATTTTGTAATCCAAAGGGATCTTTTTAAAAATTAGTCATTTTTAGAATCATGTCTAAATATTTTATATATTGAAATGTAAAAAATTATAACTTCATAATCTATAAATATTAAATACTTTACAGCAATTTAAAGTTGTCATAAATTCATTCTTTAAATACAACTGTGCAGATTGGCTAACAACTGTATACACATTGGCAGTCTACATAACCTACAGAAACATGTTTGAAAATGCATATAAGGGTGTTTTTATGAGACAATCTAAGTAAACTTTAAAACTAACATTTAGAAGAGTTTCTAATCTAAATATAAAAAGAAATTCCTCACACTTCTAAACAAATTTCCAGAAAAAAATGCCAGTTGGTCAATAAAAAACTTGACTTATAATTTAATACAATTATAAACTCAACATCATTCAGGTTTTCATCAATAGTATTGCTTATATAAATTTCAGGTTATTAATGACAAAAAATGTCTGAAATATTCTGTACATGAGATTTCTGTTCTAAATTTGGATTCCTCTACTTAAAAGAGGTAGTGCAATATTATTCAAAAGAATCATACAGTGTGCCATAAAATAAGACACAGTCCAAGCATTATAACTTTCAATGTTGGATAAGTCAAAGTTCTGAGAGAAAAAAAATTTCCCCACCAGAACACGATTTAACTAATAACAAATTTCAAAATTATTGTAAAAGTAACAAATAACTTATGAACAAAATTTTGATCACAAAAGGACATTAAAAACACTATTCGGAATAATGAAAAATAATAAAGCTTAAGGAAACACATTTTAAATGTCATTTCCCTTTGAAATGCAATGGAAACTGACTGATCCCATTGCATTTAAGTTATATTTTAGTATAGTGCTGTTTTGCAGAGAAAATCGAAACTGAGCCCAAATGTATGTAAATGAAGCAACCTTTGCTATAGCTGAAGTTCCACAATTTGACTTGAAAATAAAATGTAATTCCAAATCATCTTATTCCAATTCAAATGATTTTTCGATGGACTGTGTGGATGGAAAATTATGTCTTTGCAATATCCCTCGTCTGATTGTTTTAGAACCAATTCATCTAGTTAAATATGAGAAGAATGTAGAAAAGTTTTTCAAAAAGTCTGTTTTATGGACGGTAGTAAGAGGAACAGTAAAATTAGCCCAACTTTTATTTTATTTGAAGACAATTTCGAATACAGCTTTTATAAACATTGTATCTGGAATGAACTATCTTTCAAGCAGAATTGCTTTGCATTAATCTCACAGTTAAGTGGTTTAAAGAAAATGGAAATTTTTGTTTCAAGTACCTTATTTGTAAGAGGATCATTCCATATGGGGACACCTGGTGGGTGTTGCACTATAGCCAAGGATTATTTTCAAATTTTTAGCATAGGTAGACATATCAATGAAACCCACAGATCTCTATTATTTAAGTACTAACTAACTAAGTAAGTAACTAAGTACTAACAGTACTAACAGAGAGTTATGCTTTTAAAAAATCAACCTCACTGATTCTGACTTAACCAAATTAAACAGTAATAAACAAAAAATTGCAGAAATGACAAAAATTAAATACTGCTATACTTTTAAAAAGTCTAACGGCCATATTCTCAAGTCTTGAGTTAACTCGAGGATCAGTTGATCCGCGAGTAATAGTCAACTCAAGGATTATCAAGAACAATATTCTCAAACGGCGTGTTAAGTGATCAGGGGATTAAAATGAGATGCTTGCTGTGATTGGCTACTACCGTCTCCTCACGATCACATGATATTGTTTACATTGGTTACGACGCCTGATTCTGCATTCATACTGATCAAGCATGTACTTCACCATAGAATTGATTCCGAATTGTGATTCAATAGAACGCATACAGCATTTTAATTTGGGTTAGGGAAAAGAAATGCAAAGGTTTTTAATTTCAAATTGGATTTTTATGGAAACCTAAATTTTGCAAGAAAGAATTGTACATAATGTCTTGACATATGAATATAATCCAATTATATTTGTACTTGTCAGTATGGGTGTGTGTTTGTTGTGTGAAAAGTAACTTGCATCATCAATTTTCTTTCATTCATAATAAATCAACAAAATAATTTTTATTCTACGGCAAATTTGCATCTGCCATGGTCCTATTCTACCTTTTGCTCTTAGTGGACGGAGGTGCCGCCATCTATCTTTTCGCCAAACATTTTCGCAGTTACCTTTAATTCCATTTTTCTTTAGAATTTCAATAAAATTATGTTTAAAATTTTTCCATTTAAGCAATATTCTGATGAGGAGATGAGCTGATATAAAGCAGGTGCTCCGTAATGATAGGCTCAGTCCAGTCGTCGCAAGAATACTGTAATTGAGCATAGAATGAAATGTGTCATCCATTTTGTTTGGCTCAAATACAAATACATCACAAAAAGATAGTACTGCTCATGCGTTAAATGTAACTCGTGAGTTAACTCGCCGATTTCGGAGGATCAAAATGTAACACTGAAACGGCAATTTGAACCACGGATCAGGGCATTGTGAATCCGGTTTTTCTGATAACTCGGGGATTATCGTTGATCCGCGAGTTAACTCGGAGTTGTGAATACGGCTGTTAAAGTTAAAGAAAAAAACAATAAACAAGAAAATGGCAGAAATTATACACAGTCAAAAGTATGTTTTGTTTTTAAAAAGTCTTACTGCTAAACCCCACTGATTCCAACAAACAACATAAACCAAACTAAATATTTGTAAACATCATTGCAGAAATGATACAAATTTAAACCACTGCCAACAGTGGAAACTTGGTGCATCCAAAACAAGCAGTGGTAGAAAATGCCCTGTGACGACCATTGGATAACCAACATGGAAACATGCCACACATCCAAATAAAGAACCATATGGGGGTAAAAGCTAATAAATTAATTTTAAAATGTTCTAGATTACAATTTAAAAATCAGGCTTTGAGGTGCATTCATTAACTTTTAGGAACCTGCGTGACAAATTTCATGACTGTAAGTAATATAGATTCGTCTGGACACAGACACTTCCTTTCATAATTGTAGAGATTTTGTCCAATATTAGCTGAGACACAGGAATTTAAAAATGGTTTAATTTTACAAAATGGCGGCCATCTTGGATTTGCCACATTATCTATACATGACCCTAACTTGAGACTTAATAGCTCAACATTAATAATTTTGGTACCAAATGGTTGCCATTTACTTCAGGAGTGTATCACAAAAACAATGACAATTTTACATTTTAGTGGGGTTGTTTACATGTAAAGTGAAAAAAATCACCTTTAAAAACAGTCGACTTTAAAGGGCTATAGAAAAAAAATGAACCCAATTATTGTTTTCTGAAACTTCGTGGAAGAATTAAGTAAAATATGGATTTAAATCTGACGAAAATTCAGAGGTAAAATTCTTCGTTTCTGAATAAAAAAATAATTATAATGATAGCACATGTATTTCAAAATGGTGGTCATCTACAGTGCAAAAATAACCACAGTGTAAAAGTAGTCAAATTTCAGTTTTATGAAGCACTAATTCAAAGCAGGCTCACATGAAATGTAAAAATATCACTAGAATATCAAATTACAGCTCTAAGTATTTTTTTAGTTTATTTTATCGCATGTCTTTGGAAAAGTATATTAAATACCACATTGAAGAAAATTGTTTTTATTTCTTTGAATTATATTTTTATTAAATTTATTGACATTATGCTTAGGGTATGAATCAAAATTGCTCAGGGGAATTTGTATACACTTCTCAGTTTTTTAACTTAATTTTCAATACAAAAATACTTACATTAGCCCCAAATACACAAAACTAATACCTATTATTATAAATAAATATAAGCTCAATGTAACACAAAATATATTACAGTTGATATTACTGAAATATTTTAAGCTGATCCAATTTTAAAAATACATAAAAAACATTGTAGAAGATATAAGCACATGTGGACTATTGCTAAAATAAAGTTACAAGTTTTCAGGAACTTCAAATTTTTTAAAATGCATACATAAATTTTTAAAGATTATTAAAGAAACATGAATAATACATTCATAGCATTATGGAGAAATTTTGTATAGGAAAATATTAAGCACAAATAAAAAAGGCCTTAATGGTAAAAAATTAAAAGCATGTTATAGTAGGATTCAATGTCTTAGTTTTTGGAACAATGTTTTATAACAATGTTAACAGCAACATATGTTCGTCAAGTTGTAGTTATGGGAAAAGATAGAATTTTTATTATGATTTCATAAGGAATCCAACATGTGTCTAAAGGCTCTGACCATATATAGGATACAGTTTGTGCATGGGCATAATTTTGTAGTCATATTCCTCAATAATCCCAAATCTTTCCTTATCCACCAATTAATTCCATACAAACATGAAAGATATTGTTCATTTCGGAATGTTGGTAATTTGATGGTTTTCTCCCAATTCTATGGTAGCAACAATTATTGTTGAGGAACCTGAAACTAATTCATTTTTTATTGCATAAAACAGTGTGATTAGTTCTTGTTCCTGCTATTGTATTTGCATTGCATATTATCTGCTAATTGATTATTATAAATTACAATTTCCCTATGAAAAAGAGTAACAGACCCTTAAGACTTCTTCAAGTGAGCATACAATTTATGGATCCACCAGTATTGTCAAACTCCTTTTCCATGACAAGATGCAAAAACGTATCACTCAGCTTTTACACCACAATTTTTATGACAAAAATACTTTTTAAAATTTATTATTGGATTGGTATGAGTTCCCATCACTGAAATACTTTGTATATTAATTTGTGGAGCTTGTGTGATTAAATATTTGAGTTATTTTTTGAAAATACAAAATGTTTAAGTGTCATACACTAAATTGCCACTTATAACAAACATAGAAACTAATTTCACATGAAGATGCTTAAGCCTGCTTGTTATTTGAATGAATGTTTTGAATAGCAAATTGTACAATGAAGGTATAATTTTCAAAACATTTGCCACTATGATGGCAGTATCCAGACTCAATTTATCCTTTTACTACCCAAGTTATTCAAGCAAATGAGCAAAGATGAAATGCAATATTGAAAATATGATAATGTGTAATAATAACAAAAGTGGTTCCTAAGAAAAATATAAATTTTTCAACAATAATATTGCAATTAAATATTATAAAACACATAAATTTTGTAAAACATCAAAAAAAATATTTTAAACAAAAATAATTAATCTTTAATGCAATAAAGACACCATGCAATAAAACAAATTTAAAAAATGTATAGGACTGTTCTATTGATATTTTTACATCTAATGAGTAAGCTTGCTTTGCACCATGTTTAATGACGGCCATTTTGAAATACATATGCTATCGTTAGAATAGCTTTTATTCAGAAATGAAGAATTTTATCTCTATGAATTTTTGTCGGATTCAAGTCCAAATTTACATAAAACTTCTACAAAGTTTCATACAAAAATAAGATGGTTCATTTTTTCTATAGTCCTTTAAAGTCGGCTGTTTTTAAAAACATGATTTTTTCTTTACGTGTAAAAACCCCCAATAAAATGTAAAATCGCCATTGTTTTTGCAGCCTATATACACTCTTGAAATAAATAGTTATCATTTGGTACCAAAATCACTGAATTTGAACTATTAATTCCCATGTTAGAGTCATTTATGGATAACGTAGCAAATCCAAGATGGCCGTCATTTTGTAAAATTAACCAATTTTTAAATTCCAGTACCTCAGCTAATATTGGACAAAATATTTAAGTAACTAAAATCTATGGGTTTCATTGTTATGTCTATGGTAAAAATCTGAAACGAAACCATTACTATGGTGAACAACTTTTTCTCTAATGGGTGTTTTCACATGAAATGAACCAGGAACCTTATAAGTTGACAATTCCTACTTATATACATGAAGTCGTGATAGAGAAGCCTACTTATAGCAATTATTAACATTTTATGTATATTCTCGGTTAAGTACAAGTTTGTCTTTTCTATTATTCACAATTACATGGTTAGAAATTCTTAAGTTGGGTCTTTAAATCTGATCTATGTATTCTATAGGTTTTAACAAATATATATTGGGACATCCGAAAAGTTCTGTGCGTTTTTTAAGTTAAATACCAGCAAAGCAGTACAAGAACATAAGAAAATTTTATTGAATCACATATGCCCCATTTTGTTCTATGACTTTTTGCCATCTTTCTGACAGCTGGAAAATTCCTTTTTTTTTTAATCATTAGGCTTATTTGTAAAGAAGTTATTGAGGTGCTGTTTGACAGTCTCCAAAGAATTGAACTCCAGGCTGTTCAAAGAATTTTGAAGGGACCTGAAGAGGTGAAAATCTGAGGGGGAAGGTCTGGTGAATATGGGGGTGACACAAAACATCCCAGAGATACACAACAAGTCTTTGTCTGACATTCAGCGAAATGTGGGGGCTGAGCATTGTCATGGCGGAAGACAATACCTCGACGATTGGTGAGTTCTGGACTCTTTGCTTCGATTTCTGCTTTTAATACTTGTTTCAACTGCCCTTTGAGAACAGTATTTTTCCGAATTTATTGTCCGATTTTGTAGCAACAATTCATACTAAATAATTCTTTTGTAGTCCCACCATTTAGAAAGCATTACTTTTTGGGGATACAGACCCCCTTTCGATGTTAAGCGGGCTTCATTTTCGAGGCTGAAATTTCCACGCTTGAATTTAACAAACCACCTTCAAACTGTGGACCCAAAAACAGCACTATGTGTATATACAACGCAGATTTTACGAGCAGTCTGACTAGCATTTATTCCTTCTTAAAATAAAACAGCATAACATGAAGAAAATGAACTTTCTGGTTCTCCATTCTATGTCAAGAGGCAAAATGCATCTGAAAATTTTTTTACTGTTCATGTAGGGATATTCTCCACTTTTCCACAATAAATATGATGCACATGCCCTATTTTTTTTAAGTCATGAATATTCTTGCCTAGTCTAATTAGTTCATGTGTAGCAAAAAAACATTAACTTAACCCTCTAACGGCCACACGGGTCTCAAGACGATGTCTTCAAAAACCCAGAACGGCCGAGAAACCATTAGGAAAATCGAATAATTTCTTCCCCCTTTACACATCATCTATGGTCATCTAGGTACTTTCTTAGTGCACGGGACGTCCCGTGCTTTGTAAGGGGGTGTATATGAAGTGCTTGTTTCAACTTGTAAGTCGCATTGGGTGTTGGACATTAGTTACTTATATGTATCTATCTCACATTTTATTAGTTGTGAAGAAAATATAGCGAAAAATAATTGACTACAGTTTATTTCTTATCACTTGTTAATTCTTTATACTTAAATATGGTTTTCCTAAATAATATATTCCTCAATCTTTGATTAGACTAACACATTTTTAAAGAAAAAAAATTAATTAATATATTTTCTAATACTTGACTGCTACTTCATTCATAACGTATATCTTAAAATTCTCTTGCATCTCCGACTGTCTAATATATAAGCAAGTATGTGATTAAAAAGCGTTTTCAAGTCTGTTAAGTCCTATGTATATTAAAAATGTTTTTCGGTGGAACATTTAGCGTTATAATTATAATTTTGCTATTCGTATAAAAATCAAATTAATTTTATTAAAAATTCTACTATCCAGTGTAGTCATATTAATTAATATATATTTGTGTGTAAAATTTTATTTGAAAGTACTCATCTCTACGATTATAAAAGTAAGCGTTTCTCTGCGTGCGTGGACTGTCCTGACGAATCTATGGCACTTATAAGAATGAAATTTGGCACACAGGGAAGCCCGAATGTTTTGCGATTTTTGTACGAAACCCGAATTTTAAAATTTAATCTAGAACATTTTAAAATAAATTTAATAGAATTGAATTATTGTTGTTTATAATTGAATTATTGTTGTTGATTTTTTTTAATAAATATTTTTTCAATTAAATATTAATATTTTTGCAACAGATATGCGTCACCACGAAAAGAACTCACGGGCAACCTCGTGATGGCCAAACCCCATTAAAAGAAAAGTCATGTGCTTGCCACGCAGTGGCCGTGGTGTTGGTTTGCGAGGCAAACCAAATTGGAATTCGTAGTAAGAATTCTTTATAAGGGGCGAAAAATGATTATTTTATGTTTCATAAATGTACTCATTTTATAAGATATTCTCAGTTCATAAAGAGGAATTATTAATTTGACCGAGAAACCTATGCTAAAAGAATAGCATTAACAAATTATGTTCCTAAAATGCTTCATTTTTTAAGTAGAATTATTAACATGCTATACAAGAAAATTACATTTCCAAATTGTAGGTTTGAAAATAACTCTGTGATATTAATTACCGTGAAAATATGTGATTTCTCACGTCCGGCAGAAAGAGTTTCAAATAGTCTAATGGTGAAGACCCAGGCGGCAAGTCATGAACAGGACTAGCATGAGAATTAAAGTTTGGAATGGATATATCATCGTTCCGTATATTGTTCCATTACCATTCAAAAAATATCATAGTTTCTTTCAATTTCCGGGACTTCATCTACGTCACTGTCATTATCGGAAACACTATCCTCTTGGATTGAATTCTCCAAATCATATTTTGTTAGATCGTCTTCGTCGCTTGAATTTAAATCTGACTCATCTGTATCATTGAAAATAATTCTTTCTGTTTCTTCTTTGTTTTTCTTCTTTCTTCAATGTTTTCCTATAACGAGCCAGTTCGATAGTGAAGAAACCAAATTCTCAATTCAATAGCCGCACAAAACTGTCCGATCCGAAGCCAAGCTTGGAAGAAGTATGTGAAAGGGCGCAGTTAAAAGCCGATCCCCAACTTGTTGTTTGTCATTAAGGGAAACTACCCTACTGCTTCAGGCGAAAGGAGGGAGCATTGTAGTGAGGGAATGACGGATTGCCCTTCTCTGGGTTAGGGGGATAGCCAGTAGCTTTAATGACTTCAGCCGGTTTGGGCGGGTGCTGGGCTTTTGCATGTGAAGCCGTTTCGGCCGTCTTGGACGTTAGAGGGTTAAAGCAACCGACATTTTTACCCCCAGGACTGCCTCTATCTTACTGGATACAACTGATCACAGGCACAAGGAATCTGACATTCTTTTCATTAGATCTGACATCAAACATGAGTCATCAAAGATTAAAGGAATGAAAAATATCAAATGTACAATTAGCCAGTACAATGAAGTGCTAAAAGTCATGTAATCATTATAATGTAATCATAAAGTAACTCTAATATCGTGTGGGGCTTCCTTTAGCTCAGCAAAGTGCAATAACTTGACGTGGCACACTCAGCTTGTCGGTGGGAAGCTGCCAGGAGAGATGTTCAGTCAAGCTGTCATAATAGCTGCCAATAATTGCATGGTTGTGGTAGGTGCTGGATTGTTTGCAGGAATAGCTCTTTCTATCATATCCCAGATTTGCTGCCAATCTCAATGGTCAAATCGCGTCATGAATTGTTCAGAATGCTCTTCAAACCAGTCACAAACAAAATGGGCCCAGTGACACAGAGCATTATCATCCTTGACATTAAAACATATCAACACTTCCGAAATGCCTGTCTCAATATTTTCTACATAGGCCGATTAAAAACATTTGTAATTCATAAGATAATTTTTAAATCAAACTACATCCCAATTTTAATTAAAATCATCTAACTTAACTTTCGTAACTATGAAAGAAACTTATTCAGTCAGGAAATGATGCTTATAATATTATGATTCTTAGAATTTCAAAAATTGTACATAAATTTAATGGTACATTTATGTCTACAATGACAAGAGGTAGTTTCTACAAAATTATTTTGTTCTATTTCTTGAATACTTTGAGTTGCATCTATTTCAGGCAGTTATCATGGTAAATTTGTTCATAGCATATTTAAATAGTGGATTTTTAAAAACAAATAAACACTTGTATCATAAAATTTGTTTAATCTTAATCATTGTTAGTTATATTTGTAAAAAAATTTAATCTCAATTACAATTTCACTTTTGCAATTTTATCGAAATATAAAAGCAAAGATAAAATTAATATCAAAAGAGAATACCATAAGTTATAAGAAAAAGATTTTAGTTTTCAGATCAGTTCAATTTTTAGATTCATTTAGTTTTTTAGATCTCACCCAAATACTATTACAATTCTCATTTTTTTATAGAATTATTGCACAAACGTTTTTGTACATTAAACCCATCACCTGAAAACATATTTTTATCAATGCTTTATGAAGAATACGATTTCGCCTACAGAAAATGGACAATGCATTCATCTTCGGTTGTACATTCAATGAGCATGCCTGCCATTTTCAAGACTGAGCTGTCAATGCACATGGAGCAATCATTTGCTTCCTAATACAGAGAAATCCTGATTTATTCAAGGGACAAGAAAGAAATAACGTTATACGTGAAAAAAAGGTTAAATATGGGTTGGAGAAAAACAAAATATAGAGCATGAAATAAAGACTAATTTAAGTAACATACCTTTCATTTCTTCCTTTACAATAGTTTTTGTTTAAAAAATTTGCATTTTGCATTTACTAGCTAAATTATTAGCATCATTCTCCACAGATATAAGTTTTTGAAAGTTTTTTAGTACATCTAATTTGAAATTGATGCATTTGATGAAGATATTCATTACGAACGCAAAAAAATCTGTGTGAGGTTATATATATTCGCAATTGTTAAAGATAGAGTGAAAATTTTAACAGATTTGAAATCTGTGGAAAATTATACACCAGATCAATACCTCAGGTAGTCCAAATTTTATGCTAATTTGCGACATACCTGTGTCATGCCGAGTGGAGGTGGGACTCATTCTCAAAATAGTTTTTCTTTTTGATGTTTTTAGTATCAGTAAGGACACGAAAATAACTGCATGTTATTTTAAAATCTAACTATTTTTAAGAAAATTGCTTTGAGTTTCCCTCATTGAAAAAACGTTAAATGCGGGTAATATTTCGAAATGATAACGTTAAATACGGGATTTTTGTAACATTGAAAGTATAGGAAATTATTTAGGGGCAATGAAAAATGAAGTTATATGTCAATATGGGAAATCGTTAAATCAGGGTTTCACTGTATATCATTGGATAAGATGGTGCTGTAATCTACCAAAGCTTTAGAAACAGACAGCTTTTGGTCATGCCCTATCATTTGTGACCTATTTTTCAATTTCCACATAGGATTTTAAATCTCTCATTACAATCTAATCTGTACAGTGCAAGTTTCTTAAATTTGTGAGTATGAAATGGCTTATGATTCAATCAATATATTTTTATAATTCTCCCAAACATTTCTATGTTATGTAAGTAACCAAGAGTTCTAAACTGTTGGGGATAAAATAATTTGGTGTACATTGCAATTTTTGTTTCAATGCCCAAATGTTGCTTCTTCATCATTAGTTATAATAGATGCTATAGCAGCAAACTAATTGGATGAGAAAAATAATTTTATGTGAGAAACTATTTTTAAAATTACTTCACAGGAAAAAATCAGTTAAATTAATATTTGTAATGAAATGCATGTGAATCAGAAAACTAAATACAATTTAAATTTTAAAAAAATCAATACTACCTACTGGAATAATTAAGTTTGATCACTTTCTAAAGCTCTCACTTGAGGATGGTCTAGGCTTAAGTAAACTCCCTTGTCTGTCAGAGATGCCAACATGTGATTACCTGAAATGGTTAGATGCTTTAAGAGTTATGTTTTTTCAAATGTATTACAACATATTTGAAAAGGAACATATTGTTTAATTAAACAAATATAAAGGGAAAAAGATTATACAAACATCAGAGTGGACAGTCAAGTAAAAACTACTTGTTTACATGATGCCGACAGTTTTGAACTCCATACTGACTGAACTAATCTTTATCTTTCTTCTTAATCACAGAAGTCTAATACCTGTTAAAGAAACCTGCGACATTAAACTCTGATCATGCTTTTAAAAAATTCCACAGTTCTAGGTACAGTCATGGAATTGAACTTCACAACAGTCACTTTCCTGGCTTCACAAATTCTGGTTTAGAAAGCTATTCTCATAATAATTCAACCACATTTACAAAACTTTAATATTCCACTGTTGAAAGCATGTTTCGAAGTTAATAAGATTTTCCTGTTAACATATTTTATTTCAGAATATTCAAATAGCTACTATATCTTCTTTTGAGTATAAAGTAGTGATACAAAACAATATCAAAAACGAGCTTTTAAATTTCAGGACCCTGGTTCAACAACTTTATCAATCTTAAAAATTTATTTACACTAAAGTTATATAAAGCTAAAATAGTCAATCATAAATCTTAATTTTAGTCATGCTTAGTCATGAAGTGCATCCTCTTTCAGTTTTTCAACCTGCATGAAAAGATATATTCAGTAAACATATTTAAAAAATGATTATAAATTATCACAATTAATGAAACCTGAGTTGAAGCTTTATTGTAGTGTTGAGAAACGTGACTACAAAAGAAGATGTGTTTACAATAGATGTATTTAAATTTTTCATCAATTAAACTTTAAGCCATCTAAAGCACCAGGGCCAGACGATATTTATCCAAGAGTACTAGTGGAATGCGCGGAAGAATTGGGGGAAGTAATTCACATGATATTTAATTCAACATATAGCACGGGTTGTGTACCAATGGATTGGAAGTTAGCCAACAAAACTCCAATTTTCAAAAAGGAAATACAAAGTGATCCGGGCAACTATACACCAGTAAGTCTAACATCAGTAATTTGCAAAATATTTGAATCTCTGTTAAAAAAACATATAATGTTATACTTGGAGGAGGGGGGGGGGACTGTTATCAGAGAATCAGTATGGGTTTAGGAAGGGCAGATCCTGCTCTACAAACCTTTTGAAGTTCTACGAAGAAATTATTGAGGAGCTGGATAAAAAGAGCAGTGTGGATATCATGTACATAGATTTTCAATAGGCTTTTGATAAAGTACCTCATGAGGCATTACTGTTTAAATTGGAAAGGCTGGGGATTCAGGGAAAAACATTGATATGGATAAAGAATTGGTTATTGGGTAGAAAGCAGAGAGTGCAGGTAAAAGGAAATTATTCACAGTGGACAGAAGTTATAAGTGGGGTGCCTCAGGGATCAGTTTTGGGACCAATTTTATTTATAATTTTCATAGATGATATAGGTCAGGGGATCAAGAATAGAATCAGTATATTTGCAGATGACTTAAAAATATGGGGGACAGTGGATACCAAGTTACAGATAGTGAATTTACAATGGGATTTTGATAAGATATCCGAATGGGCTGTAAAATGGGGTATGTCATTTAATGTAGGGAAATATCAAGATCTGCATATGGGTTACAGGAACAGTGGAGCCGAGTACTGTCTGCAGGGAGTAAAGGTAAAGGAGGGAGAAATAGTCAAGGATCTTGGGGTGATAATTCACAGGGATTTTAAAATGGGTCACCAATGTTCAGCTGCAGGTAAAAAGGCTAATAGGTTATTGGGGTATATTAAAAAGACTGTAACTTCAAGGGATAAGAATATAATCTTGCCGTTATATAAGGGTTTAGTAAGACCACATCTAGAATATGCTGTACAATTCTGGGCTCCATATATGAGAAATGATGTAGAATTAATTGAAAGGGTTCAGCACAGATCTACAAAAATAATAAAGGGGCTAGCAAATTTCGACTATAATGAACGTTTAAGTAAGCTAAACATGCATACACTGGAAAGAAGGAGGGGGGATTTGATTCAGCTTTTCAAGTTTGTAAAACAAGGGGACACAGAGGGCTTAAATTTCAATAGGGATAACAGAACAAGGGGCCATGGGTATAAATTGAATAAGACACATTTTAAACGGGATTTAAGGAAAAACTACTACTTTAATAGGGTAATAGACAGTTGGAACATGTTGCCAGAAAATATAGTTAATTCAAAGGGAGTGTATGAATTTAAGATACAATTGGATAGTCAGTGGGAATTTGGGAATTCATAAACAAAGGACCAGCCTTGTTGGGCTTGAGCCTGTAGCTGGTCGTCAATATTTGTATTTGTATTTACAAATTGCCACAACTGAAGTCCACTGATAACTATGATCATTGTGTTTGACACCATAACAGAATAAAAACACATAATTACTTAGCAAAATAATTGCAACCAAGTGGAGTGATCTTAAACATGAATTGAGCCTTTTTTTTTACTGTACTTGTTCAAACCTCATTTAAAATATGCACTTTTTAGGTTATTTTTAAATCTATAATTTAAAACTCGAGTCTCATTTCTGAGATATTGTAAAATATCTAGTCTAATATAAAAATCTAGGGCCAGAGTGGGAATATTGTTGATAAGAATTTTAAAGAGGAGGGGCGAAAGGAGGGATACTAGCTTTAATAGGTGTTCGAGTACAGAGAGCGGTTTAACTTTAACTGAAACGTGCAATGTGAAAAAAATTGAGAATTTCGATACGTTGAAGGAGAATATTTAAGAGAATAAGTTAACGTGTAAGACATTAATGTTTGAACTTCACAATATGCGTAGATTTTACTAAATGTATTGAGCAGGGAAATTGGGTAACACGTTTCAGATTATGAAAGGTCAGAAAAAATTTGAGGGATAGGGATGACAACGGCGTTTTTCAAAAAAGTGGTTAATGCTTTTGCTCAAGATGATTAATAATCTTAGTAATAAAGAACAGAATTGTAAGGCAATATGTCTACGCATTTAATGAAAATTTCATCTTTACCAGGGGCTTTCTTATACTACGTTCACACATGAAAAGTTAAACTAGTTTAACTTAAGAGAGAACTTAAGCTATCTTATTTTTATGCGTTCACACTACGGCAGCTTTTAAACTAGCTTAAATCGGTTTATCGATGTTATTTTATCGATGATGACATCGACTGAATGGTGGTGGGAGTTCCCAATGATTTTATGCACTTCCCTGAAATGAAGCCACTCCGAAGGACTAGTGCCAGTTGCAGTGCATCCATGTAATGTTTTCTCAGACCTAATAGATAGATTAGAATAACATTTATCAACAAATGATAAAGTTTTAATTTGTGCAAGAAAAATTGGGAAGTATTTTTATACATCTGATATAAAGAATTCATACAAAATTTCAGACATGCTGCAGTATCAATTGCTCATGAATTATTTGATAATTGAATGATATATTATATTAATATCCTCTACTAAAATCCATTTATTTCTATGTTCTGGTATGATAAAAGTAACCTACTTTGTAAATTTATTATAATAAATGGTTAAATAAAGGAGTTATAATTAAACAAAGTTATGCCGTTGGTGACATTTAAATTTTCTCATTCTAAATGGATAGAACATAATGTGGAGAAAGAATTCTTTTATCCTTAACAAATTTCCAATAAGAGTAAAATTACCTGTGTTCTGAAGTCAAATTTTTAATTTTCGTCTGAACTTCGGCATGGGTTCTGGAAAATCCCATTTCCTTTAATTGTTGCACCATATTTTCATAAATCTCTTTGTTTCTTTTGATTCTTGTCAGATCCGCATACTTGTCGGCCCAAATGGATAATAAACATTTTACTTCTTGAGTGGACCAGTTTCTATTCCTTCTTTAACTCTTTTTTTTTTTTGGAAGTTCTAAACTAGGGGTAGGGCTAAGCTCCATCACAAACGATTACACGGCGAACAGAATGAAAGATCGTCAACAAAAGCGCGCAGAATGAAGTTCGTGTGACACCTCTAGGTGGCGTCACTGTAGAACTCACTTAAGTGAGTTTGGGAAACTGGTTTAAAGTTAAGAGAGTTTCTTTTCGCTAAGCTAGTTTAAATCTAAGACAGTTCGTTCACACATGCTCGACTTAAGCTAGATTAGCACTTAAACTAGTTTAACTTTTCATGTATGAACGTAGTATTAGGTTTGATTCTGGATAAAATCTAAAATGTTTTGGAAGCTTTAGCAGGTTTAATTGTTTTAAATGGAGGTGTTAACAAAGTTTTGCATAAAGTAAATTTTTTGAGTAAGATGGGGGTTATCAATGTCATTACTGAGCTGAAATTGGGATTAAAGACTATTTGCAATAGCTATGGTTTCTAGAGTTTAGAAAGTGTAGGATCATTTGTGGCATTTAAGAGGTAGATTGTAGTTGTTTTGCAGAGATCTGGTTTTTCTCCAGACAGAACAATCTTCAGTAGACAGGGATTCAATGAGTTGATGAAAGCGTTCTTTGACGTGAGTATGAATTAAATTTTTATTTTACGGCTAACAGATCGACATTTCCCCCTATAAAGTGGATCTTGTTTTGTTACCAATTACAGCAGAAATAGTTTTTAAGTTTAATTTGAGTTTCCTATTTCTTTTGGGAGGAAAAGGGGATTTGTGTGATTTTAATCTTTGATGAGAAGGTACAATCAAAGATTTATTAATGTGATTGGTAAGAGTAAGAATTTTACTATCAAAATCAATTTTGTTGGATATGTTTTTTTTTTTTTGGAGGAGGTTGTTTTTAAGAATTTGATGAAATTTAATTCAATCAATAACATAGTACTCGAGGGAGTTTCTGTTAATGTTTAGGTTGAGTTGTAGGACATTGGGAAGGTGGTCAGAATTGGGGAAGATCAGTAATATAATCAATTTTGAATAAGTAAGATATTTTTTAAAAGAGCAAAATTAATATTGGCATCAGGGTTTTTTGTTCTATGAGAATGGTGGGTAATGTGGTAAGGAGCAATAATTTAAAAAAATTTTGTGCTTTTAATAAAATCAAGAAGTTTGAATCCTCCTTCATTTGATTTGGAATTATTCCAGTGTGGATGGTATTCAAGTCACCAGCAAGGATAACATTATTAACAGTTTCATAGTTTTCAGATTATTCATGGGAAAAAAGTTTTGGATATTTCTTTCATTATTGTCTGCATAAGTACAACGATAGGCTTAGTTATGAGTAGGTTTACTTTTTGCAACAAATGCAACTTTTTTTCAGGCCTTCTACACTGCATGTAAAGTAATAAAACCAAAATTCCACAATTCCACCTACATGGGGTGTATTGTAAGCGAGTTATAGCCACAACATAAATGCAACGTTCTGCATAAATGCAACTTTTTGCATAAATGCAACCACCTGCAACTTTTTAAAATGTAGCTTAAAATTAATTAATATGAAATTACTAGTTCATTTTTTGCCCTCTGAACCAACCCTTTGATCGCGTGTCTGATCTTGTGAATGCCGAAGTATTGCGGATCAAACAAAAAGTTCATGGAAAGAAGGTGTTTGTCCTAACAGACGAAAGTGAAATAAATGGCAAGAAATAACTTTTAACACATTGGTTGGCACTCTTGATAATCCATAGGAAACTTGCGTAATCGACTGCAGAGTTTGCGAGGTCAGTGTTAATCATCAATATGTTGTTCGCCTCGTAGATGACGTTTTAAAATCTCTGAATGATGAGCGAAAGTATTTTGCGCTTCTGCTATCCGATACAGAACATTATATGACTGCGGCTGGAGCAGTTTTTCAATGTTAAAGAAATTACTGGCCAAGGATGGACCATTCAACGTTCTTCTGTATTTAAGAATGTATTATAATACTGTTGTACACGACTAAAATTGTCAAAATATTTAGAATTTTTTCATTTTTTACAAATAATTTATTTTAGAATTTAGTGTTTCAAAAATAAATGCAACTTTATTTCCATAAATGCAACTTTAGGGAATGGTAAATGCAACTTTTCCCATTTTTACTGCAACAAAAAAGTTGCCCTATTTATTAGTAATTTTATGAATTTTATAATATTTGACCACCAACTCTTGAAACGTAAATTATTAGAAATATATATTACGAATAGATATACAGATAAAACCTTAGTCAAAAAGGAGTCAGCTAACCAATTTCAAAAATAATTGTACCATAAGAAAAGTACATTCTAAGGTTTCCTGTGATGTTTTCAAATTTAAAAACTAATAATAATAAGCTATAGACATACATGACAGTTTTGACTGAAAAATAACCTACATTTCCCAATTTTTCCTGATTAAAAAAAAATATTACTAGGAACCTAGTTGAAATTTCTAAAAACTCAGCTAGGTACTAATTCACGTTTCAGGTAAAAAAACTCACTGCTGAAGACTGAAAATTTATATGTGTTTTGCTCACTCACAATGTACTTTCTTGGGAAACAGTCGAAGAATCACGCGAAAAGAAGAGAGTTTACAATCCTGCAGAACTTTTTTTAATAATATAATCAAACCTTTTTTCTGAAGTAGAACAATAGTCTCTAAGTAATGAGTAAATACAGAATAAATTTGTGGAATTTGAACAGAAGTTTTATAATCAAACCTTATTTTCTTTCTGAATGACTCTCTTAGATTAGTACCAGACAACAGACATAACAATTGGGAAGAGAGCTTTGGCAATCCCTTTTCTGACATGTAGAAATATAAATCATCTGGAGGGGTCCATGGGTGTTTGATGACAAGACAACTATCTAGATGCATACAAAGATATACATATACACTCTTGAAAATAAATGAGGAAAAATCAATATTATATAAATTTTTCTTAGAAATTGAAGAAAAAATAAACACTTGCAGGATAGCACAATTTTTAAGATAAAATAAAACCCAAAATATTAATTACAAATTGAAACATTTATAGAAACACATAATAACATATAAGCACATGATTCATACACGTTTGGTAAAAAATTCAAGGACTATTCAGTTTTCAAGGTCTCACACAAACATTAAACCTAAAAAAAGAATGTTCTCAAATCAAAGCACTATTAGTGTGTGAAAATTATACCATCTGCTGAGCAAATAGTTTCACTTCTTGGAACAATTGACATTGTTATAATTTGAACATTGAAACCAATAAGTAACAGCATTAATTCAAGCAAAGAAAAAAAGGTACAGTTTTGACAAAGATTGCAGGACCAATGGCTTTTGATGATTTTTTTTATGTCGCCAAGGGAGAATTTCTTAAAAATGCTTTTTTAGGCTTAGTGGAAAATAATTGAAAAATGGAATTTCAAATATAGGAAAAAAATCCACACTACTGATTATGAAATTTGAGTCACCTGCATTTCTTATGAATTTTATGCATTAATTGTTTTTTATACAATAGTAATATATCTTAATTGAGGTATATTTTCATCAGATAGTGTTAAGTGAATAAATATTTTCATATTTATAGTTAAAAAAGTAAATTAACCATGAAAAATGTCATTTCCATGGCTGTCCCTAACCCTATTTCTAGGTTAAGATATAGTTAAAACTTAAAAAGTGTAAGAAATTCCTTTATTTAGTAGCTCTATTTAATATTAAGAGTTTTATTGCTACACACTTCACTTGAAATTATTATATTTTTAATTAAATTTAATGTTAAAAAAACAGTAAATTCTATTGTCCCTACTATTTTTGTCAGCTCTGCATAAAATGTAAATAACCTTTAAAAAAAGTCTACTAGAAGGAAGCACATGTCTTAAAGTGCAATTAAAAGAAGGTCTAATCAGCTATCTTTACTGTAAGATATCTTAGACTCAATAGTAAGTATTATTTTGTCCATTTCTTATATTTATGTTTAGAAAACTCATGAGTTCTTTTAACAATATCACCTCCATGGCATTTTTTAACTTTATATAATTTCAATTATTGCTGAACATTTTTCAACAGATAGTTAGAAATTACACAAAATAATCCGGAAATCAAAGCACATGGCTGGAATTGTTTTAGGTTAGGCATAAATGTGGTCCAACTATTGAAATGTCACCTCCATGGCTAAGTTCCAACATGGAGGTGACAGTCATCCATGGAGGTGAGCAAATATTTCTTATGAGGAATTTTTTGCAATGACATGGTTAAATATTGATTATAAATGGTTATTTATTAAAGTAAGAACAATCTTGGGTAAACAAATAAGGAGTCCAATTGTTTTTTCTTTAATCTGTACGAATTTAACCTGCCAATTGATTCTGATTTGAACCTGTAGTGTTGACTACCAGTTTTATTTAATTTACAATGTTTGAACACTTGTAACTTTGAGTCTGATTATGTATGCTGATAGAATCTTTAACTTTTCTTTAAAAATATGGCATTGAGAGTTGGGAGATAATTTAAGTATCCTCATGACTGAAATTCTCTTTGCAGTTTCTGACATGGTACCATGTATAAGAAATCTGATATAATGAAATTTAGGAAAATCAGGAAGGAGTCTAAGCACAAAAAAGAAATAGAATTAAATATGATCCAGAACTGTAAGTAGAATTTAAAAGGAAGGAGCTGGAGAGATATTATAGAAAAAAAGAAGAAGGGATAATAAAAGGTATTTCAGTACTTTCCAACAGAAAAGAGGTCTCAGTAAAAAAAATGGGTTGAAAAGACAAGAAAGTCTTGATTTGAAGAATAAAAAAGTAATTAATATTCCACTAAACAGTGAAGTAGTTGACCTAGTAGAAGCTGTTGGTGTGAGCCTTCAATGTGTAGCTGTTATTGGGAGAGTAGTAAGCAGCAGGGAAAGAGGCAGAAAAACGCAGAAACAAATGAAAGTCCTACCGAGCGATTAAGCGACTTGAAAAAGAAAAGAAAGAAAAAATGAAATTTAATACAAATAAGAACAAATATAAGAAGAACTATTGTATGAAAGAGAAGTTTAAAAATTTGAACAATCCACAGCAGAAGGTCAAAACTCTTTAACGAGGAGAAAAAGTTTCTCCCAAAGTAAAAGTCTTGAATTTGGAATTGCATTAACTACCCAGATAGAGAAAAATTACAATAAAAAATAAAAGAAATGCCAAAAAGCATTTGGTTTGGTACTGTGTGAAAATAATTAAAAAGTATCAAAGTTTGCACACGATCCCACTTTAGACCATACTGGGAAAAATTGAAAAAAAATAGATGGTGAGAAAAACATTGAAGTAATTAAAGACAAAATCACTTACCAAACAAAAAATCCAATGAGAATAAGATCTGACATTGTGAAGTGTTTTGAGTAAGATGTTGGCCGTATGGAACCAGGCATTAAGGACTAATACTAAAAACAAAAGAGAACCCTAATAGTAAATCTTAAAATCTCCATAAAAAGTTTGAAGTAGAATCTGGCTATAATATTCCATACTCAACGTTCTGTTTTTTTTTTTTTTTTTTTCCATTTTAGGTATTACAACCTGATGTAAAAAACATGTCCATGAGAAAAGAATAAAAATGTTTTTAATTTTAAAAAAATTAAAAAGCCTCAGAGTTCTTAATTACAATGATTTAGATCTGATGGTTAAATAAATCTCTTCTATCAGGATGTAGTAAAAATATAGATGATAGGGAAATTGAAAACAGTGAAAAAATTAATGTTCTGCCATTCTGCTCATTGTTTGAATCTTTACGACCTGACTCAAGTGCCATTTAATGAATATATAATTGTCAAAGTATTTGGTAGAAAGAGTGTTTGCTACATGTGGCAAATGTAAAGGAAGGTTTTGAAGCTTCTTACCAGATCTACTTCATGTCAAAAGATGGCATGACACTAAAAACAAATTTGTTTTTTCCGAAGAATGTCAAGCAACAGTGCAAGATGAGGTTGTGGCCACTTTAAAACAACTGACAGTGAATACTCCTGAACAGAACATTTTTTATGAAATAACTGAAGACATTACATTGTGTTAGATGAAACTGAAACATTTTGTCACCTCAATGCAAACACTTGTCACCTCCATTTCCATGAATGTCACCTCCATGGGATTATATGTCACCTCCATGTTTTAAGGAAATAAAAAATTGACTTTAATATGTTTAAAATGCTTTCTTTGAACTCTGATGGTTTTAGAACTACATTTGCCCTAACAGGACACTAAATACATAAAATAAATAATAAAACTTTAATTTTATTTTTCAAAAGTTTTGACTGTCAAATTTTTACTTAATTTCAGAGTGACAAACATATGCTTAATTTATGCCAAGACATTACTAGGATAGTAATAAAAAAATTTATATTCATCATTACTCCTAAACAGTTATCAGGGCCATTCCTCAGGTATAGACAGCTACCTTCAAATCAAAGTAAGCCCCATCTTTCTTATAAAAAAAAAACAATTGACTAAATTAATGTCCTTCATCAAATACAAATTCAGAAAATAATAATGGAAGGCCTAGTCTTGTGTTTCTCAGTTCCTTAAATGCTGCAATGTTAAAAGATCATTGAGTTCAGTGATTTTTTTAAATTTTTAAGCTATTGGTGCATTCTGACATATTTTATCAGAATGATTTTCAAAACTTTTGATGTAACAAATTTCAGTGTGCATATCTTGATAAATTTTAATCACATCAATTGAGGAAAGATTTGGTTCATGTGATCTCTCTTCCTGAATACATCCCAGTCTTTGATGATTGCTTTTTGAAACTTTTAATCTAACCAAAATATGCAGATTTATAAGTATTGTAATGTAACTTACAAATGCAAAAAGAACCAAAGATCAAATAAGTATTAATCAAAGATTAATTTTTCAAATATTATGAACTTATAAGTTTATAATATCAGAAAAATTACAGCTGGGCATGTTTATTTAAAATTGAAGGTATACTACGCCTGTGGTTGGTTGCATTGAGTTTACGGTGAAAAGGCCATATTTGGCAAAGCTGTGCCAAACAGAAGACAACATTAAGTAATACACAGACAAATACAATGAAAGTTTTACCAATACCTAAGAGAGAAATACACCTAGGGGAATAAAATCTATTCAGCCTACAACTTACAGGTTGCTAGTGCATTGGATACACCCACCGAGTCACCCATTTTGTTTGTAACTGGTTTGAAAAGCATTCTGGAAATTCCAATACATGATTTGGCTACCGAATTTGCCAGACATGAACCATGCTGAGCATATCTGGGATATAATCAAAAGAGCCATTCCTGTAAAGATCCAGCACCTACCCTTCCACTGACTAGCTGCATTCATGTCACATCAGATTGCTGCACTCCATCAAGCTAAAGGAGGTCCAAACAATATTAGAGAGGTATTCCATGACTTGGCACATCAGTGTAAGAGTAGAAATTATGACATCATTTAGCAAGTTTGAGCAAAATATAATAGTTAATCAAAAACTACGCATTTGTATGCTGTTTAAGGCTATATTTAGTTTCAATTTTTTGTTAATTACGCGAATGCAATTAAGTAAAAATTACATTAAACTAAATATTACACTAAATTAAAACAGCAGCTTATGTAATTGAAATTCTTTTCACCTAAATGTAGTAGTTTTAGAATGGCAAGGCGTTGATTAAAAGCAGGAAAACTTTTATTTTTTATTGTTGAATATGCAAACATAAATAATGCTTGTGATGCAAATGGAAATGAATACTTACTCCTTCACCAAATGTATGAATGAAGACGATGCAAAAATTAACAGGTCAATCCAGTACTTTAGAGTATAAGAATAATTTTATTGTGTATGGAAAATTTTTATGACTGGGTGACAATTTCAAAGAATTTAGATTTTGTTTCTGGTTTAACAGATGGAACGGACATTAAATTGTTGCTTTTGATTTGTTTATTTTCTGAACAAAGCTCAAATTTTTCACAAGCTGGTGGAACTTATTTTTAACTGCATAAAAAAGCTTTGAAAAAAATAACCAGTCGAA
Organism: Metellina segmentata; assembly: GCA_947359465.1. Taxonomy (NCBI): domain Eukaryota; kingdom Metazoa; phylum Arthropoda; class Arachnida; order Araneae; family Tetragnathidae; genus Metellina; species Metellina segmentata. The sequence continues at coordinate 108,891,190 of OX375872.1, read as the reverse complement.
ATTTTTATTTGAAAAAATTGCACATGTGTTTTTGAAATCCAACAACGGCTTCAAAATAAACTGTTCAATAGGGAAGTTACATGATTGGAACATGTGATCCTAAAATCTGGCACTTAATCATACGCTGATTCGTTGAAAACACGAGAGAATCGTGCGATCTGCAAACGTAAAAGGTTTGGAGATGTGGAGATGCCCCAATGAAATTTCTTGCTAATATTTCTGTGAATAAATGCAGATTGTAGTGGTAGTTTTGTGGTAGAACGTATTTCCTGCAAGTATTTCAGAAGTGAGAGTCACTGTCTATATCTCAAGGTAGGTAGTTGAATCAAATCGCACTGGACTAACATTGCGGGCAATTAGTGACACAAAGAGAAAAAGAGTAGGGTCAGCTTTTTAAATCTTTGACCATGATCATTGTCACAAACTGAAAGAAGGTAGTTTGTTAATTAACATCACCGTGTCTAATTTAAAGTAAATCAATTTGTTATGAACATAAATGTTTTTACACCACATAGTCTCATTACCTGTTGTTACAGAATCTATAAATGAATTTAACAGTTCTTGTGTACATTCTGTAGCATGAATCTGATCCACTTGGCGGGTTTTGCCATATTTCGTTTATTTCTTTGCACAACTGCACATTGCAGCAAAATTATGTTTGCCCTTGCATAAATTGCACAGCTTATTAAAAGCAGGACATTCTCTTATTTTATGAGATCTTCCACATTTAGCACAATTAAACACACCAATTTTAGAAGCTTGAGCACTATTTTGTTGACTGTTTCACCTAACCCTCACTGCATCCACATCAGAATTGATTTGAGGATCTGTAATGGTTTCAATCTGTACTTTGCTAGCCTCTGAAGCTAGAACAAATTCTGCAGCTTTTTGAAGAGAAAGTTAAGAATCCCTAAGTAATCTTTCTTGCAGCAACTTGTCATGGATGACAAGTACAATTATATTCCGGATGAGCGAGTCTTCTTGCTCTCCGAATTCAAAAGAGGAAGCCATCGTATTAAGTTGAGTCAAATAATAGTCAACAGTTTGACCGTCTAACTGGATACAAGTGAAAATTTTGTATCGTTCAAAAACGACGTTTTTACGCGGAACACAATGTTCTTCGAATTTTTCAAGCACTTTATCAAACTTTTTTCTATCGATTTCTTCAGCAAACCTGAAGGTATTAAATATAGAGACACCTTAATCACCAATAAGATTAAGGTCAGGTAAGGTAATTTTAATTAACGTCGTACTAGAGCAATACAACAAGAAGATAAAGGAGAATGGCGATTTTCGTAGTACCTTCTTTTTCGGACTTTTCTGTCACGATCAGGAAATTCATACATTTTTGATGCCACTTAGTCCAATTATCTACGACATTCATATCAGAAAAGTTCATTATTCCCGGTGGTCTAAAAATCTCCATGTTTCCGCCGAAAATGAACACAAAAGTTCCACGTTTTGAAACACATGAGTTCTCTTCTTATTTAGAATCCATGAACATCGGCGCGATTTTTACACAAATAACTGTCATTAGGGCGGTTAATTATTTTTGTCCATTTTCTTCAGAAGTGAAGTCGTCGCCTCCACTTATGGTAACTTTTTTTTCTTCTGAATTACAAATTTCAGTTAAAGCCTCTTTTATATGGATGAAATCAAGTTTCATAGCTAATACAGCATGTGTTCTTGCTAACCATCTTGTATTAGCAACTCTTTTCACTGCACTTAAAGACGCTATCACAACTTTCCTCGAACCCTAATGAAAAGACATTTTAAGACCTCGGTTCCCCTTTGATATTACAGGACCCTATGCTGCCGCTAATTCCTCCTACCTCTTAATCCGCCACTGTTTCATACCGGTATTCATGTTATTTAAATAACAAGATATCAGCTAAAAATATGCCATTTCAATACACCAATTATCGTTTCTAAGAAAAGTTTAAAAAAAAAACGATTGCATTCGTTTTGAAAAAACGTTGATAGTTCATCCTTAAGTTCCAAAATTCGGTTCAGCACTTTCCCTCGCGATAACCACCTTACCCCAGTATGTAAAAGAAAAGGTTTGTGCTAAGCTTCCATTAGATGCACATAGATTTTGAATAGGCGTGTTTGTAAGGGTAGCAAATTTATGTAGTTTACCATATTTACAATTTGTTCTAATACGAATTTTAATGTCGTAGGTAATGTTTTTGACACAAGTGGTTCTCGGTGTAAAAAACAGTGTGTAGATATGATATTAGGAATTTTCTTCTTCGTAAAAGTAATAAATCCTTTAATAGAAACAACAATTGAAGGTGCACCATCGCTACAGATTTCTACACATTAGTCTCATGTCATGTTAAATTTACGGAAATATGACGAAATGGAGTAAAAAATATCCCGTCCTGTTGTGCGTTCGGTAAGTTGTCTGCAGCAAAAGATTTGATTCACCATTTTGCTTTCATCAGTGAAACGAATTCTAGTACGTGAGATTTACCAGAACGTGAGTTCAAAATTCAGATATACGCGCGTTTGACGTATCTCTATACTTTTCAAACAAGAAGTTTAACGGTGAACAAAACTACTTAACAACCTCAAGTATATAAGGCTTCAAACTCTGTAAAACCATGGTTGCCCATTATTGGTTTTCCCTATGTGGAAAAATCTAATTTTGAAACTATATAGCAAACTTTCTAAGCCTTGTGCAATTTCGTTCACTGTTTTTTAACTTTAGGCATCAAAATGTTTACCAAAACTGTCATTGACAAACATGTCATTTTGCAATATACTTCAACCCACATAGATCGAGAATTCAAGAAGATCCGGACATCCGGGGCTGAGCGTCAACGGGCTTCGCGAAAGCGCTTCAAAGTTGAGGCATTGCGCCGCTCGCATAATTTAGTTTAGCTCCGGCTTCCTTTGTGCGATCATATCGTTTGAGGTGTCGTTTGTTTCGTCTCTTTGCGCCTTATAAATCCTAATAAAAATAAAACCTGGATATTTAATACTTGTTTAGATATCGGACAAAGTGTGGAAAATCGCAAAATTTTCAAAATGTCCAAATATATGCATAATAAACGCCAGAAGAATTATAGAAAACACCAACAGAAAGAAAGATCGAGAGATGGGGAATCAAAGATCCGATTCTGAGTGTCAACTGGCTCGATGTCAGTTCTAGAAAGTCTATGCGTCGCACCTTCAAAGTGAACAATGCCTGATACGAGTGCGCTAAGTACCTACGACGCAAATAGAAAATCTGATAACACACGTTTTGCAATCGAATAATGGAGTTCAACCCATAAAGCTCGGTAATGAGCCACAGCCTTCAACATCAGCATTGAGTTCATCAATTGTGATATATGTGTGAATTTTGTGTGTGAAATTAAACAGTGTGGTACTAATTTCTCCCCTCTCATGCACCATATGGCCTCACTTACGTATTCTACACCTTAAGCCTAGCGGCCGTGTCCCGACACACAGTCGTTTTTTTTTTTTTAATTTGTCGCACTCTTTTCGAATTTCGCAATCATTAGTGGAAAGATGACAAATTAATTTTGTAATATAATTATCACTAAGTTTGGTTTAGAAGTGAATATGTTTATACTTGAAAATTTCGTTTTGTGTCCTGTGCAATAATAAAAGAAGTTTTAAAATTGAAAATCTTCATTACATACACTCATTGCCATAAAAGAAAAAGTCGTCAAAATGAAACGAAATTTTACATATGTAAGTACTACTTTGATATAAGTAAATGATTAGAAAATCAAAGAAAAAGGATCATTTATTGTAGAAAAAAGTAGAAATGAACGGAAGCTTTAGTTCTCTGTTAGACCCCCTCTAGCGCGAATGCACGTTGCGATACGAGCGGGCATTGATGCATACAAGTTCCGTAGGATATCCTGAGACATCTCGTTCCACAGTTGCTGTAAACGCGCCTCTAGTTCTACCAAACTCGTAGGGTGTCCAACTTGCCGTCTTAAATGATCCCAGATATGCTCGATTGGTGACAAATCTGGGGATCGAACAGGCCAGGGAAGGGGGTAATGTGGCGGAGGCAGTCTTGTGACATCCTTGCTGTGTATGCCTGAGCATTGTCTTGTTGAAAAATGGCTCCTGGGAGCCCTGCCATGAGTGGCATCACATATGGCTGAAGGATGTCATGGACGTACCGCTGGGCTATCATTGTGCCATGGATCAATATTAGGGGTGACCGTGTATCGTAAGCAATGACACCCCATACCATCACACCAGCTGTGGGAGCGGCGTGTCGCTGTAAAGCGAAGGCCGGATTGAGGCGTTCACCACGGGGGCCTCCACGCACGAACACGATTGTCATCACTGCTCAAATTGAATCTAGATTCGTCGCTGAAGACGATCTGGTTCCATTCCGTTGCAGTCCAAACCCATCGTGCGCGACACACTCCAAACTGAGTGGGTGGGTGTCATTGGCAGCACACGTAATGGGCGCCGCGATACCAGATGTCCTACAGCCAGGCGCCTTGCGATGGTTCGGGAAGACACAGGGGCCCGTAGTAAAGGTGCTGCCTGTGTCTGGATAGCGGCCAATGAGGCAGTTGGCTCTACTCGTGCGTTTCGTATGATGTGACGGTCTTCTCGACGACTGGTCTGTCGAGGGTGTCCTGAGCCTGGTCGCCGTGTAAATGACGTCTCTTCTGTCCACTGATCCCAACACCACCTCACAGTAAAATCAGAACGGCCTACTTAAAGAGCAACTCGCCGAGCTGACCACCCAGCTTCCATCATCCCGATGATTCTTCCCCTCTCGAACTCTTACAGCTGCTCATATTGTCTTCGATGGCGGCGTAACGACATTTCTACATCAGCGTTTCCTTTGCAAAAGATTAAGTACACTCAAACAAGCTCTGCTTACCTGTTTTATACTCCAAGGAGAACGAAGTTCAACGCCCTCTAGTGGCATTACGCAATGCGCAATCATGCTGCATTTCTAATCATTTGCATATCTGACCGACACGTACCTTCATGCCAAGTTTCGTTACGATCTCATAATTATTTCTTGGTGCGCAAATTTTTGTGACAATGAGTGTATAAGCAAAGGTAACCAATAACCATTTCTTTTGATGGTAAATCTAGTTGACAGCGTTCTTCTAAAGAAAATCTTTACTTTAAAAACTTTCCTTACTTAAGAAATTACTTAAATATTGCTTGAATTCGTAATGTAAGCCACCCTGACCTTCTATCGCTATGACAGAGAATTTGTAATACATCAAGTCTTAATTCGGATATTTTTAACATTAAAGTTCTTTCAATAATGGCAAAATTCCACTTTAAAGATGGTGAGTGTGATGTAAAAGAATTACCAATTAATTAAAATAATAAATATTTCAAACAGAAAACAGCAATGGAAAACAAAGTAAAAGTTGGCGGGGAAAAATTGTTCCAAAGCTATAAATTCGTGATTCTTTTTTATCTCTTGATCCTGTACAGTTGCGACAGCTTACAACTAAAAATTAGATAGAATTAAAAAATATGAAATTAATTCGGAGTGAAAAAAACAACAAAAAATATCACTTCCCGTGACAAACGAACACGAGTTTCTATTTCGTTTTAAACTCGTTTCTATTTCGTTCGTTGAGTACATTCAGTTGAAAAAAAATTCGCAAATATATATATTTCACAAATTAATCCTTTATTAATAACTACTCAAACTATAAATTAAATTAATTTTAATTATTTAATTTTAATTAATGTTTTACTTGTGTAAAATTCATTAAATGAAATCAATGAAACATTGGCTCATTAGTTCATAGGCGTAACCAGGGGGTCCGCATACCTACACCACGTGCGAAGCCGTGATGTGAGGTATTAAGCTGGTGTAAAATTTTCCGCATATTTCAAATCCGTTGAAGATATATTCAATTAAAAAAATTATTTGTTTTATGAAAATCATATTTTTAGGTATCAATCTAAAGTAAAATTTTCCGCAGATTTCAAATCCGTTAAAATTTTCAATTTATCTTTATCGATTCCGATTTTACGAAAATAAACTTAATTACAGTCAATATATTTTTTATTTCTTACTCTCATTGAAAATGACAATGGAAGCAGAAATGGAATGGGACTGTAAATGTAATCTGCTTCTTTTTTTTAAAGCGAAGGGCTCCTTCGCCGCGCAAAATCAAAGCGGAAAAAATATATATATATAATTTTCTAAGCTTCTCCGAAGCGATGAAAAAAACTTGGTATAGATCCAAGGTCACGTGGGGAGAAAAGTCAAGATTGAGGCTGTTCTTTTGTCCGAAGAAGATCCACGTAGAGAATAAAACTATTAAATTCATTTAAAAATCTTCCAGATTGAATTTTATAATTTCGCCGCCACCCAAAAATTGCAAAAAATTCGGACTACCTGTGTGCCAAATCTCATTGCTGTAAGTGCCATAGAATCGTCAGGATTTTGCGCCCGCGTAAAAAGCAAACAGTCAAACACTTCCTTTTACAATATTAGAGATTGCACGGCAAATAAGTGAAGTTTTTATTTTCTGGATTTTTACGGTTAACTTAGAATATGTTTTTTGAAGAACTAACTAGGAAAATGTTTATATGTAGAGAGACTGGAGAGACTATGAAATTTAGCCACTTGACAGTTTGTGCTACTATGTCCAACTCAAATTTTAATGACAACTATATTTCAAAGGCTAGTTTATATTGGGCTGCACGAAGGGAAATGGTCAATACGGCCCATTCCTCAACGTAATTAAAAAAATAATAATAAATATATATATATATATATATATATATATATATATATATATATATATATATATATATATATTGTCCAAATGTAATAGTTCATGAAATTCTATATTGTGACTATTTTTCTATTCTTTTTAATTCTTAATAATCTTAATTCTTTCTATTCTTAATAATCTAAATATCCAAAAGTATGCGCATTCTTACCAATGATGTTTTTAATTTCAATAATGTTGATATATAATGTTGTCGAAATAATATAATGTTGCATTCGTCACTAGAAGGTCAGAGTCGATGAGCCAATTGTAAAGGGGCACATAGTGGGTGGCTATCACTACCCCTAACTAAGGACATCACATTTACGTCCATGCCCTGACCCCGGAACCTACCGATCCAGAAGCCAACACCTTAACCACTAGACCGTTTGGTCGGTCATCATAAAGTCATCTGGTAATTATGGTATAAATAAAAAAATATCTGGTTTAAAAAAAATCAAGTGTTAATTAATGAGTAGTTATTAATATAATCAAGGCTCCCGGTCGGTATAGTGGTTAGTCCATTCGTCTGCCACGCTGATGGGTATGGGTTCGAATCCCGGTTAAGTCATGGTAGTTCAAATTGTGATGTCTTTGTTAGGGGTTATGATGCTCCTTCACAAGAGGACATCGCTTTCGGCCTTGTAGTGACCAATGATTAATATCATTGTGCTCGCCATTGGGGAAAGAAAATATATATAATAAATAAATTATTAATAATTAATAGAGATCAATATAATTAATTATTAGTAAGTAATATGTATTTATTAAATCAAAGAATTTAATCTTCCTTTTTTTACTGGGGTACAGTCCGTAACGCCTATGCATATACATACAGACAGATGGACAGACAGACACCAAACGCGTAAGAGACGGATTTGGCATCAGAAGGGTCGAAAAATGGATAACAAATTGAAATGGATCTAAAATATTCAATGTACAAACAAACACTTCATTCTTATTCATATAGATTGTTTCCTCCCCTTCTACACTTTTTAAGGAAACAAATTATAACGAATCTAATGAAAAAATTTTAATTCATAGGGACAACTATTTCTGTATCAATGTTTAAAATGACGACCAATCGGTAAAGTGTTTAAGGTGTTATCCTCTAGATCGGAAGGTTCTTGGTTCGAATACTGGCCAGGGCATGGATGTTTGTAAGCGTATGGTGTAGAGGCGACTGGTGCACCTTTAATCTGTCATGGCCAAAAGTCCTCACGTTTGGTTGGTGTGGAAGTTTGGAGAGTGGGGTGCCAGCTCAGATGCTGCCTCGTCATCTGACAGTGGTTCAAAATTACGTGGCGATACACCCAATGGCTTTGGCTGGGACGGTGGTAACTTGTTGAATCAGTGTTTAAAATCTCTAATTTTATAAACATTTTCATAAAGCATCCCCAATCTAATACATAAACTAATTTTTTTACTGATTATTACAAATGCGGGACAAATTGCTGATGATTTAATAATTAGAATTTAAACGCTAATGTGTTTGGCCAATCCCAAGAAATATTCATTCGCATGCGCATTCTCACATCTTCCCTGTCATACGCTGTTATGTCGCCAAACGAGTCGTTAAAATGTCAAATTGGCGATCCAAGTCAATTTTTCTCAAAGCAGTTACGTGACCACTATGGACATAGTAGTCACATATTTTGAAGTTTCTCAATGGCCATGCTCATTTTACTTATATTTCACGTCTAAGCTCGAATGCTTTCCTTTGGGATTGATCGCGGACAGCCGCCATTAGCACGTTATACTGCTCCTGTGCGACGATAGTTCAACAACCTTTCTACCTTAGATACAACCAGATCATACTTCCTCATAGTATAATTTGGACAGTTGCGTCTCGGTGCATGATACTTATGGAATGTGGTGACAAAGGCTTTCGTGAATTCGACGATGTCTCTAAGAGGAATACAGGACTTAATGACTGACTTGCAAATTTTAACAGTTTCTTTCCATATGCACCGATTTCTTCTACATACTTGGTAATCCCCCTCCCGTTTATTTTTGGAATTCACCCCCAAAACCGCGATTGATACAAATTACAAATATGCAGACAATATGAATGAAGTTTCGACAAAATATAGCGGGGCTTTCTATAATTAATCGAGGTTGGCGCCAACGATACTGATAATCACGCGCTGAACCATGCTTTGTCATTGCGCAAATTTTTTGGTAGCTGATAATCTCGCTGAAGATTTACCTCTTTTAGTTTCGATTTACAGATATATTCTTTTTTTTAAACTGCTATCGCATTTCTTTTCAATTTCAAAATTTATCAGTAAACAGTTTACGATTACGGTGGATTTGGTTTTTGTCGACGATCGTTTCTAAGCCCCAAAACAGGCAATAAGAAAAAAAAGTGATCTGCAAATTGAAAATTTTATATCTTAGTATGCTTTTCTAAACGACTAAATAAAATTATATTCTAAAATTTATATATTTTACTTTTTCATATTCAAATTTCAGTTACTAAACTAGAACTTTCAGAAAAAAATTTGTTATTATTCTTGCGGAAGCTACATTTTCTTTCACATACACTTTTGCAAACACACTTAATGAAAAACAGCCTCAGGAGCTGGTGCATTCAAACATCGAACTAGAAAGAAGTGATTTGAACCAACATCTAACATCCAACTAGATTTATCTGGAGATGGGAGACATGTGGGTTGTACCGTCATGTAAGAATTAGACGGACAGCTGGTTTAAAATTAAACCATTTATTTAAATAAATTAAAAATTTACAAGAAAATTTAAAAAGATAATTAAGGGCACAACCATCGACAACCGAATCCTGCCTGAAGCCAAAGTAACAAATGGCAAAACAGAGACGTCTGTCTCTCTTCGAATCTCGAAACCGAATTCTCCTAAAATCCACGTTCGCTTCGCTCCACAGAACCGCCGCTGACAACGAGAGGGGGGGGGTGAATTCCGAGCCCTCTAGAGATGTTTATGTCCTCTCCAGAACAGAAACACCCCCACACAGATGCGAAAACCGTCTGTGGTGCCGACTTGAGTTCCAAACAGCAAATCTTCATCCCAGACATGGGATTAGGAAACCGACGGAAACTCCAGCTGTGTCTATGGATCAAACGGAACGCCGGGCCGCCGATGAGAAAATACTCTCTTTCGGTATTTTGTGAAAACCCGCACGTGCAAAGTCTGAAGTTGTTTTTGCATTTCGAAACATTCCAGCGTCCACGTGTTAGGGAAAAGGGTCGGCTAGTACCATATGGTACAGGGTGATTCTCATTAGCTTTTTTCCAGATCATTGATACGTAATGTGCCCGACGAATGTGGGGATCAAGTGAGCCATACTAGGTTTGATGCCATGTTACAAATTATAGCCAGAAATTATTCTGAAAAATTTAGACTTGTCTTAATTTTCTCATTCTTGGTTCGAGAATTAACCCCAGCGCGATAATTTTTTTGTTAGAAAATTTGATATTACTTCTTTGAATAGCTAATTTCGTAAATGTGAAACCGTTAAATGTGTTCGGAAAAAAAAAATTCCGAAAGTGATAATTTTTTTTTGCTAAGAGAATAATTGAATTATTCACTCCTGTGTTCGTTGTCGAAGATACAAAAAGAAAGTGAAATGATATTTTCTGTTTTATTTTTTTCTGTGTGTGCATTTAGGTTTCTAGAGTGAATCATTTGTTTGTTCGTAGAAGAAACGAAATTATTTTGAACTGCTATTTTTTGTTTGTTGACTAGACAGGAAAGTTGCATCATTCTTTATGTATTCATATTCTGGATTTCCATTTTGACTGTAGTATTATTTTTCAAAACAGCTATTTCTTTCTTCAACTTTGCTTTTGCTGTATATTCTTTCTCAATTTGAAAACATTTTTGAAGAAAAATACTGTTTTAATGAATAAAAATTTTGATATATTTATGTGTTAAATGATTTCTAGTGAAACCAATTTTTGGTTGTTCGGTTAGAAAGTTATAACCGTAGAATTTGCGATTAAATACATACTTTGACAAATTATTCTTAAATTCTGTTGAAATTTTATTCCCAAATAGAGGCTTTTGATACTGTTTCCCCTGGCCCTTGATTATGGCATTTCTTGCAATTGGTAAAAATCAGGACTTAGTTGTTGTTGCGGAAGAAATTGTTTAGTTGTTGCCAGATTAGTGCAAGATTGTGGATATTAAATAAATAATTTTAAAAAGCGAAGAATTTGTGTCTTGTGACCGATGTCTGCGAATCGGGAAGCCTCAGGATAAGAAGTCACCCATGAAGATCGTCCCTGTCATCTCGGAGATCTTTGCTAAGATTAATGTAGATGCTTGTGGTCCTTTACTTACTATCCCATCCGGAAACCGGTATCTCATCACTGCGCTTTGAATGTCTTCCAAATATCCTGATGCAGTTACAGTTCCCAATCTCAGTTCTTCAACCGTGGTCGACAGTTTCCTGCAAATCTTTAGTTGGATGTATTTCCCGAAGGAGCTGCAAAGCGATCAGGGAACATCATTTACAAGTGCACTCACAACAGAGTTCCTGGAGAAATTTGTAATTAAAGTACTGCGAAGCTTCCTTACAACATCCCCAGTGCACAATCCTGTGGTGAGACTACACAGAACCGTGAAGAGGGTCCTTCGAATCCTGTGTCTGGAGTCGGAACCTGATAAAGAGAAAAGTTTTCCTCATGCCCTTTTGGCTTTACGAACTTTTACCTAAGACAGTACTGGATTTACTCCAGCTGAGCTGGTTCATGGACGGAATTTGTGGACTCCCGTGACTCAACTGGACAAAAACTTGACGGAAAGCGAGGAAGAGAAGACTAGCATAGTATCATATCGCACCCCGGCTAGAAAAGTGACACAACAGAATTTGAGCAGAATTTGAGAAACATCAACTTAAAGGATACTATAAAACTTATATTGAAATAGTGTAAGCTTCTCTTTTAAATTTTAGGTAAGTTTTTATGGTGGTAACTTCTATTATTCTATAGAATTATAATATAACACGCCGGGGCACCTCATATATATTTTTCAATGACATAGCAACAACATTTTAATTTTTTGACTTGTGTCCCTTTTTTTTTTGCCAGGGTGTGATATGTCTTCAAGCTATTGAACCGCATGAAAAGGTGTCAAAAATTGGCCGCTCAAAACATGGAGAACGCCAAAGACCAACAAAAACTATGATATGATCGAAAGGCCGTTAAGCGAAAATTTTGTGAAGGCGACCTTGTGCTTGTCGTCGCTACATCTAGGCCATACAAAATGTCAGTTGATTGGATTGGCCCAGAGAAAACCGTTAAACAGCTTTCAGAGACTAACTACATTGTGCAGTTTCCAGAGAAAGACACATATGTTCCATGTGAACATGCTCAAACCATATTAACAGAGACCCGAAAATGTGAATCTAATCTGTCTGAAAGAGATAGTGAAGTGTGATATTGAGGAGGACATTCCAAGTCTCGAGCAGAAGCCTGAAGTCTAGGAAATGACACGAATTTGGCTGGACATCGGGCAGAATGGTTGCTTGTCAAAAGATCAGAAGGAGCAGCTGAGAGAGTTGCTATCAAAATACTCTAGCGCATTCTCAAACCAGCCGGCATGTATTCATCTTACTGAGCATGATATTGAACTGGAATCTGAGAGACCCATCTGTGCCAAACCTTTCAAGATGTCTCCAAGCCAAACAGAAATTTTGAAGATGGAATTAGAGAAGACGCTGTCGCTCAAAGTCATTGAGCCAGGAGAGTCTGATTTTACTTATCTCATTTTGGTGGAAGTGCCAGGAAAATATGCTTGACCGTGCATCGACTATCGAAGACTCAACAAGGTCACTAGAACCCAGTACTTTAATCTGTCAAACATTGAGCTGCTTGTTGAAAAAGTGTAAGCTGCCAAGAATATCACCGTTTTAGATTTTACCCGAGGGTATTAGCAAACACCTCTAAGGCAAAGGAGCCCAGAGATATTCAGTGTTCGTAACTAATTTTGGGATATTTCGACCATTGACGTTACCATACGGTTTGAAACATGCCCCGTATGACTTCAGTCGTTTGATGGCCGGACTGTTGAAAGTCTGTGGAGGATTTGCATGTCCTTACTTGGATGATGTAGCCATCTATTCCCTGAGTTGGGAAGAACAGTTACAACATCTGAAAACCGTCTTAAAAAAGATGAACGCAGCTCAGCTATTCATCAAGCCTTCTAAGTGCCAGTTTGCTCGTTTCTACGTAAGGTACCTTGGGCACTTGGTTGGTCAGGGCCAGAGAACATCTGGCGAATTGTCAGATTTAACAGATCCAAGCTGTTAGGGACTTTCCGATCCCTGGGACAAAAACACAGATACGATCTTTCTTAGTACTTGCAGCGTATTATCGACAATACATCCCTGATTTTCAGTCTTCACAGCACCAATTACGGATCTGCTGAAAGGAAAAAATCGTCGTGATATTGTCGTATGGACTGACGCTTGTCAAGAGGCGTCTGACGAGTTAAAGAAACGATTGTTGGAGAATCCGGTATTGTAGTCCAGATTTCCCACGTCAGTTTCTTGTCCAATGTTACGCGTCCAATCTAGTATTCGGCATCGTTTTGTCCCAAGTTAATAACAATGGAGAGAATCATCCTGCCATTGTGGTGTTTTGGGGCACCACAGTAATACGAATGGAGTTAAACTAAGCAGTTTTCCTTTTTAAGTTATTTATTGCACTTAAAAGTATTTCAATAACAATTGGATAACTATTTACAAACTGTACATTGGACAATCGATGAACTAATGTTCATGAAGAAACCGCAACAAGTTTCTTTTGATAGTTTATGTTTTATTCCCCGGGGTTGACTTCACCGTATCGATTGTCGAAACGAGAGCTCTTACGTCCACAACCCGCTCCAGTGGCTTTGTGGCTTTCTCTTGCTCGTCCCCCTTTGCCTTTTTTCAAGGGCATTTCCGTCGCTCCTGGAATGTTGGTCGAGTGTTTTCCAATGACTCAACAACCGTAAAGATGTCAGCTCCCACACGTGCTAGTGTCCTCTATTTCGAATTTTGATACCGTTAGAAAGTCTTGTGCGAGAGCAGGTGTCAGGTGCAAGAAATCGGAGTGCACAAAGTCAGACGCCGACCCTACGAGATTTCAAGACTTCCGCGGCCTGAGTTATTACCGAACACGTGGCTGCCGGCTCCCTTCTCGTGTAAAACTCACTGAGGGATTGACTCTTTTCTTTTCCAGACGTCATGACTTCATATCATGTACTTGAGTCGGAAGTTCTCAATAGTAGAACAAGAGTACAACACCACCGAGAGAGAATGCGCAGCTATCGTGTTCGCCATCCAAAAGCTGCGATGTTATTTGCATAGACACCAAAAATTTATCATCCAGATGGACCATAATCCCCTTGTTTGACTCGACAATAATACGGGTACCAACCCCAGACTCTTACGTTGGACTTTGATCTTACAGCCATTCAATTATGAGGTTGTCCACAATAGGGGAAACAACATCATAATGCCGATTCGTTAAGTCGCATCCCTTAAACCTTATATCCTTTTATATCTTAAGTCTATCGAGAATTTTCACATTTTAACTAGTGTATAAATTTTGAATTGCATCTTATTATTATTGTAAATTGTTTTTCTAAAATTTTCAATTAGTATATAATTTTTTTTCGTATTTTTGGGTTCATGGAACTGAATGCTATGATCTGGTATATGTGCTGTGTATTTTGTGAGGCGGAACTCTTGAACTTTTCAAATGACAGCATCCGTCTTGATACTATATTATGCAGTATAGTCATCAAAACATTTCTCTCATTTTTCGAGAAAGGTTTCCTCTATGAGGGGAGGAGCTTATAAGTCTTTAAGGTCTTCTCCGGTGACCGATAGATGACACTCCTCTGTGGATGCCCAGAAACATTTATTTTTAGAGAAGGCATAGGGGTGTGTGTTGCACAACCTCGTTTTAAAAAAGAAACTGAAATGTGTCGATTTTCAGATTTCTACCTTTTATGTTGTGTTGTGTGACGTATCTATTAAAAGTAATTGTACCACAAAAGAGAGTATTCCTTGTGATGCTTTAGTGATTACACTTTGAGTAAACCAGTACAAAATTATCCAATTAAAGGAAAAATAAAATAAATGCATTCTCAAAAGCTGAGCTGTAAATGTTGAACCGTATGAAAAGTCGCGGCGGCCATCTTGGCCATCAGAATAATAAGAAAAACTGCCATTCTATTTTTTTCTAATGTTCATAGTATATAATGCGCCTATAGTATATAGTATCCTATATAGTATAGGCCTATAGTAGCCTATAAGTATTTTTCTAATGTTCATAGTATAAATAGGCCTACACTATCTCTCAAGAACCTGATGACGAAATTCAGATATTTACATTCAAAATTTGATATTCAAAAAATAATTCGTTGTTAAATTTTCATTGATTAATTTTTCATTGTCCTTTTCTATTTTTTTAAAACTTTTCACCTATTTTTCTCTAACTACAAGTCTCCACATCAGAACTTGACAATTTCCGAAATATATTAAATTTTAGTAATTGCATTGTCACTAAAATGGTATTTATAGCAATTATGTTACTTGCGTAGTTGTATTTAGTCATTGCATTTTTTATTAATTAGGTTTAAGCGTTTTACTACCTCCTTGGATGCTAGCAACAGGAGGGTTTCGAGTTCGAATCCAATCAAAGAACGTCATGTACCTCCTTGAATGTCAAACCTACCTCCAGTGGATGCCAAATTAAAAATTATATTTGGCATTTGTGAGATAGTGCTAAGCTAGACTCAAACTACAATCCTAATTTAAGCACGGTTATTGTACGACGTTAGGATTGCCTGCTATTAGTTTTCTTTAGACAGGGCCGGCCCCAGGGTAGGGCGATCCGGGCGGCCGCCCGGAGCGCAATGATCTAGGGGCGCCAAAATCATGGAAAATGAAAATAAACTGATAAAAAAAATTAAGTTACAGGCTTTTATAAAATGCACTAAAACTAAAAAGTAAAGAATATTTTTTTATCATTCTGATATCATATCAATAAAATATTTTTCATAATATTGCATTGTCATCGGACCCTTGTAAGTATACCAAATTTCATTGAAATCGGTTCACGGGAATTTTCTCAAAAACGAGTTGCAAGATTTGACTGATAGTTGACAAGATTAAGAGGCGGCAGGCAGAATTTATCATTGTAGCAATGATGTATGCTGACACGGCTAGCTAACACTTAAATTGAATTTATTTACATACACATACACTACAGAAATTACAAGACTTTCACGCACATAAAATATTCGGGACAGGGACATTTTTACTATCACATACTACAGCTTAGCTGCTGCTTGCTCCAGGGTTGGAGTTACACTGTGTGAGTTTTTGTCAGTCCGCTAGGGGGCGTTGTTGTTTCCGTTACAGACTCCCCCTCTGGCTCTGATGACGTCCCGACGATGAGCCAGGATTATTTTTTTCTAGGGCGACCCCTTCTTCTTATGGGAGCTACATGCCCAGTGTCTCTCTTTACTTGGGGTTCATAGTAAGTTTTTAATGCTGACACATGATAAGTTCCAAGAGTTTGGTCTGGACTGGCCGGGACGGCAATATCATATGTTGTCGGCGATCGATTTGTGAGAACTACATTAGCTCTTCCTGGCGTATATTCGATTTTCAGATTAAACGATTGGATCTTCAGAGCCCATCTTGCTAAACGTCCTGAGGGTGACTTAATGCTCAGAAGCCATTTAAGAGGTTGATGGTCTGAAGCAATGATAATTTCTTGATTCTCGATGTAATCTCGAAACTTTTCTAAGGCCCAAACTACTGCCAAAGCTTCCCGCTCAGTAGTCGAATAATTGCGTTCTGCTGGGATCAACAGACGACTAGCGTATTCAATAACATGTTCTTCTGGACCATTTCCTTGGAGAAGGACTGCGCCAAGGGCGTAGTTACTCGCATCTGTGCGAATTATGAAAGGCTTACATCCATCAGGTTGCTTTAACACAGGGGCTGTTGTCAAGCGTTCTTTTAGGGTTTCGAAAGCTTCTTGCTGTTCAAGACCCCACGACCAATCGACTCTTTTCTTAGTTAAATTGCTAAGAGGTCGTGCTATGTCTGCAAAGTTCGGAACATATCTTCTGAACCATGAGCAGGTCTGTAAGAAAGACAGAAGTTCTTTCACATTAGTTGGAACTGGAATTCTTTGGATAGAAGCGATTTTCTCTTGATCGGCTTCAATTCCATCTCTTGTTATCCAGAAACCCAAGTACTTAACACGATCACAGGAAAAATGGCATTTCTCTCTATTTGCGCGCGCGCGCGCGCGCATGAAGTTTAAAAAGAGAAAGTCTCTCAAAAACAGTCTTTAGATCTTTTAAATGTTTGTCAAAAGTCTCTGATAAGATGACTATGTCATCCAAATATGAGAGTGCAAAAAAAAACTTCAGGCCACTTCGGAATTTATCTATCAGGCGTTGAAAAGTGGCAGGTGCGTTACGCAGACCAAAAGGCATGCGTAGATAACGGTAAGTTCCGAAAGGACAAATAAAGGCAGTTTTGTCCAAATCGTTTTCATCCACTTGCACCTGATGATATCCTGATTGTAGATCTATAGTTGACATGTATGATGTCGGTGTAGCTTCGTTTAAAAGATCGTCCATCCTAGGTAACGGATAAGTGTCCGGTTTCGTAACGGCGTTGAGGCCTCTGTAGTCAACACATAATCTTACTTTCCCGTTTGGTTTAGCGACGAGCACTACCGGAGCAGCATATGGGGATTCACATTCTTCTATTATGTTCTTTGCCAAAAGTTCATCAATTTGTTCTTTCAGTATTTCTTTCTTGGCCGGTGACATACGATACGGTGGAACAGATATAGGATGATGATTCATAGTAACTATTCTGTGCTTCATGAAAGGAGTAGGTTCTCCCCCTGGTTCAAAGCAGCGTTTGTACTCTTGAAGTAAGCAGTTTAATTCTACACTTTGCATCTGGGTCAGATGTCTTCCTTCATCACTTCTCAAGTGGACAATAGTAGTAGGCTCAGGCACAATCGTTGATTTAAAAGTTTTCGGCGCATCCTTTAATTCAGTAGGCTTTACATAGAAGAAATATTGTCTATGGGGATCTTCACTAAAATGCCAGGTTCCATTTTGAACGTTGAGAACAATACCGGCTGCATGGAGAAAGTCTTTTCCTAACAGCGTGCTATTCCCTTTTGCTTCAGGGAGAACAAGAAGTTCTGTTGACACAATTTTACCTTCTATACACAAGTTGATAACCGTTTTAAGAGCAACCATGGATTGGAGTTTTCCATCAGCAAGAGTCAGTGAAATCTTTTTGTCCTCGAAAGCAATTCCATTCTTTCGTAGAAAGTTATACAGCTTTTCTCCTGCAATAGAGTGTGAGGCACCAGTATCGGCACACACAGCAATTCTCTCACCAAAAAGTTCAAAGATAATCAAGCTTGACAGATCTTTAGTTGTATTACTTGTGAACAAGTTCATACAGTTGACAGTAGTTTCTTCAACTTTAGATTTTGTACAAGTAAGACATTTAGATATTACAACTCCTGGTGTTCCGCATCCAAAACATCGAATTGGGGGTCTTCCTTCTGATCTAGGAGTATAATTTCGAGGTATCGAAACTCTTGAAAATTGACTTTGCGTATGTTCGTGTCTATTAACCACAGGACGGAATCTTCTATCTGTAGAGGCTGTTTTATTTTCGTCTCTAGAATATGTTTTCTTTTGAGTCTGCGACACGTGTTTCTTCACTCCTTGACGGATATTCTCATAAGTATCCAGTTTTTCAGCTAACTCTAGAGGGTTGGCCCAATCTGTCCACAAATCAATGAAGTGATCTTTGATGTCTGGTGGAGTCCTTTTCTTAATTTGATCAGTAATTAATAAACTTTTGAGTTGATCAAAGGTGGTGACATTCATTTCCTTTGTCCAACCTTCAAAATAAGAAGCCAGTTCGAAAAAGTAGTCCCTCCATGTCGTATCAGGATTCTTCCTATGTTGGGAAAATAACTGTCGAAACTTATCAGCAGTGACCCTAAATCTCTTGAGAAGCATTTCTTTCACCTTTTGGTAATTTTGAGCCTCCTGTTCATCTTCTCTAGCAAGTAACTGCGCTATTTCAGCTGGTAAGGAACCAATGAGATATGGTATCCATGATGACTCTGGAAGATTCATAAACTTCAATTGACGTTCGAAAATAATTAAAAACAGTCCTATTTCATCTTCTTTTGGATTAAACTTAGGGATAATCCGACTGAGTTCATATTTCGGGTACTCTGAGCCATGAGTAGATACAACTGAATTGGAAACCTTTTGAGCTTCAAGCTGGAGTTTTAGCTTTTCGAGTTCATACTTGCGCTCGTTCTCAATTCGGACCTGTTCTTCTGCTTGTGCTTTAAGTAATTTTTCCTCCTATTCCTTCTTTTCAGCCTTCAACTTGTCTTCCTCGACAGCATTCTCCGCTTTTAGTCGATCTTCAATTATAACTTCGAGCATATTCTTTACGAGCTCTTCTTCGTAATTTTCACTTTTAATTATAAGTTCTCGAAGTTTGATAACTTTTAAGCTGTCCGACACAGCCAGACCAAGCTCCGATGCAAGAGTTCGGAGGTCTTCTTTCCTTCCTTTCCCTAGGAACGCCATATTGTCCAAAACCCCTAACTATTGTTTAGGTTGGAATTTTTTTCCTTTAAGAAGAGAGTCCTAAATCTAGAGTCCTAAGTTTAAAGTTCAATAGTCCTAAACTTAATACCTTTAAATGCAAAACGTTTAGATTATATTATGTTCATTCCGTTATGGACACTTAACTAAAGTTACATGCAGATATTCTTGAATTCTCAGAACCATTATCAAAATACAAATAAAACATTTCCCAAACACTTTAAAAAATTCACTTAGCTAAAGTATGAAAAATAGCAAAAGTATGAAATATATTCAGAAACACTTGTATACAGATACTTGCATTAACACTAATTATAAATCATGAATTCCTCAACACTTTAATAACTTGATCTAAACTACCATTCATTACAAAAATAATAATTCAATAAAGGCAATACTTTAAATATCAACTTCTTTTGAAATAAAATATCTCCCCAAATTCAGAAAGCGATACTTCCCCTGTGTGCTATCTTTATTAAAACACACTAATTTTTTTTTTTTTTTTTTACTCGTTGAAGAATGACAATGCAGTAAATATAAAATACAGATCATGAAAAAAAACCCATACATACAAAATCTTTTTTCTTTTTCTTTCAATGCAACGCGCCTAATAAGAAAAGTAAAAACAACTGGCGCCGTGTTAGACGTCGACTAAGATTTTCTTTAGGCGGGAGATTTTAGAGTTCAAGGTCGTTCAACTACTAGTTATCGATACATTATTTCTGCACATTACACACATTCTACAGCATTAATATTCATAATAAATCGTTAATTATCCAACTATTTAAATACATACATACAGTTAAATAGTTTTAAGCTTTCTGAAACACTTAAATCAGGATTGATTTGCAAGTTTAAGTAGTCAGACGAACAACTGAACATTAAAACGAAATCAATTTCTCATTACAATACATACAAAATAAAGGAATTTCTTCTGAGTTAAAAATTACTATTTCTACAGTACAACTTTGAAAAACCTTCTTTATAAATGACTTTTTGCCTAGGTTTAGACGACATAAAGTATAAAAATACTTATCTATCCGATGGATATCGGGATCGGGCCCACAGTTGGGTAGCCATTTCTCTGTAGCAATGATGTATGCTGACACGGCTAGCTAACACTTAAATTGAATTTATTTACATACACATACACTACAGAAATTACAAGACTTTCACGCACATAAAATATTCGGGACAGGGACATTTTTACTATCACATACTACAGCTTAGCTGCTGCTTGCTCCAGGGTTGGAGTTACACTGTGTGAGTTTTTGTCAGTCCGCTAGGGGGCGTTGTTGTTTCCGTTACATCATTTTTATTTCTAAGCACATAATTCAAATAATATAATATATTTAAACATTAAGGCAAAATCTAGTTGAATTCAATTCAACATGGCAAAACCACTCAGCCACCGCCTTTCAAGAATTGACTAGTTTTTCGGCCCGTGGGAATACGACTGTACAGGAAACAACAATTTTGAAACCAAGCGAAACAAGATCTAACAGCCCTTTTTAACTGCATATAAAAAGGAAGTAGACTTAAAACAATGCATTATTTGCCACTATATTCGGCTGGTGCGAAATAAAATAATTTGTTTAAATTGTTAGTGCAAAAAAGCTTTAAAAAAGTGTTTGTGCAAATTGTCCAGTGCGTTTGGCTTGTGTGAAGGTAAGTGTTTTAATTTTTGTTTTCATTTTTAAAAACTAATAAAATCCATCAGACATAAGCCAAAAAAAGGGTGGGGGGGAAGATTTCAAAAATTAGAGTTTAGATCAAAACATGGCTTGTGTGGTATCAAATGAAAGGTAATTGAGTCTGGAGTTGAATGAAATACATTTTTTTAAGTCAGTGACGCATAAGGGGGGATTTCAGAATTTATAATTTAAATTAAATCATGGCTTTTTTTATATCAGTATTATCTTTTATTTTAATTAATTTGTTCCAGAAACCAAAATGTCCGATGCTAAGAGAAAACCCTCTGGGAGCGAATTTAAAAAGCGGAGATTGAACAAGCAAACACAGCTTTAAAAACAGTCAGATGCGCTGCAGAACTTCTTGAAAGAAAGTAGTTTCAACGCTCCCACAACCGACCAACATTTGAACAACTCCCAGCACCTAGATACTGACTTTCCGGATATGGATCCCCCTTTGGACGCAACCGTCAGCATTACTGAGCTGGGTAAGTCATCTCAAACGAGAATGGATAGTATATTCCGTATTTCAAAACGCTTTGTACTGTTTTCCATGTCGACTTTTTGCTGCACCATCTAGCTTGAGCGCTCTTGGCAATCGGGGATTTAAAGACTTGAAGCATTTAGGGGACTCTTTAGCACATCATGAAAATGCTAAAACTCATATAGATTGTTTGAAATCATGGCTTGAATTGAAGCAAAAATTGAAAATAGGTGAAACAATAGATGCAGTTTCTCAGAGACTCATTGATTCTGAGATAAATCACTGGTCTGAAGTTCTTTTACGCATTATATCAGTCGTTAAAATGATAGGTGAGAGCTCTCTAGCTTTTCGAGGAACAAGCGATAAACTGTATGAACACAATAATGGAAACTTTTTGAAATTAATTCAGTTATTGGCTGAGTTTGATCCAAAAATGGAGGAACACGTTCGCAGAGTCCTCAATAAAGAAGAAATCAAAGATACATATCTAGGGAAAACTATACAAAATGAAATAATTGAATTATTGCATGACAACATAAAGCTCCACATCATTGAGCAAGTTCAAAAGGCCAAGTATTATTCCGTGATTCTTGACTGTACTCCCGAAGTAAAGTAGAACAGATGACATTTGTGGTAAGATTTGTCTCCATACAGGAATCAGAATCTGAAGTTCAAGTTAATATCAACGAACATTTTTTGGGTTTTCTACCCATTGAGAGATCAACAGCTAAGGAATTGTCGGAGGTTTTACTAGAAGAGCTAGAGAAAAATAGGCTTAAAGTAGAAAACATGCGCGGTCAAGGGTATGACAATGGTTCCAATATGAGAGGAGAAAAATCGGGAGTACAAACAAGAATCAGAAATATAAACCCCAGAGCATTTTATGTTCCATGCAGCAGCTATTCGCTAAATTTGGTTGTAAACGATATGGCAAAATCCTCGTTTGAGGCAGCCAACTTCTTCAATATTGTTCAAAAGTTATATACATTTTTTTCTTCATCTTCTTTTTGTTGGGCAATATTACTGAAATATATTGATACATACACCCTAAAACCATTGAGTAATACGCGATGGGAAAGTCGAGTCGACTCATTAAAAGCTCTGCGGTTTCAAATTGGTCCAATTCACGATGCTTTGTGCAGCATATATGAAGATTCAGAAATCGATAATATGATCAGAGACGAGGCTAGCGGATTATTAAATAATTTGAAGCAGTTCAAATTTATATGCTCTGTTGTGATCTGGTACAAAATTTTGAGTCATATTAACCCCATCAGCAAACTTTTGCAAACTGTAAATTTTAATATGTCACAAGCTATTGATATGCTTAGCAACTGCAAACTCTTCTTTGAAAACCTGAGATCAGATGAAGCTTTTGAAAGCATCATTTTAGAAGCAACCGAGCTTCCTTCAGAGATTGACGTGGAAGATAATTTCGAAACCACCACACCCCGTCATCGTGTCAGAAGCAAAACAAGAACGTTTTTGTATGAGGGCCCGGATGAACCCGTTCAAGACCTCAAACAAAAATATAAAATAGATTTTTTTTCACACTATAGATCAAGCAATAAATGCCTTGGAAACCAGATATAATTTGCTAAATACTCACAGTAATTATTTCAGCTTTTTGTATAATATTTTTGGTCTAAAAGACACGCCCATAAATGAGCTACTGGCTCATTGCAAAGATTTGGAAGTAGTTTTAACTGATGGAAATTCAAGCGATCTTAACGCCCTGGAACTAGCCGATGAAATAAGCATTGTTTCGTCATTATTAACAAAAAAAGAAACCCCTGTTGAAGTTCTCAAGTTTATTGCTACACTTAAATTCGCACCAAACCTCAGCATAGCATTAAGAATCCTACTTACATTGCCAGTCACTGTGGCTTCAGGGGAAAGAAGCTTTTCAAAACTAAAAATAATAAAAAATTATCTCAGAACGATGCACACGCAAAATCGTCTCAATGGATTGGCAATGATAGCTATAAAACACCAAATTAGTGACAAATTAGACTTGAAATCACTGATTCGTGAGTTTGCCGAAAGAAAAGTTAGAAAAAGGGCATCTTAATTACTTTGGTTCGTTAGAATTTATTTATAATATGGGATATTAGTTCAGTTAGCATTACTACATTTTAATTTTTGTTATTTTGCCTTAAGTGCTAAATTGCTTATCTTGTTATCTGATGATTAAGTTTTTAATAAAACATTTTTTTTTTCCTTTTTTTTTTTTCACTGTTTTCTTGACTTTCTGATATGGTCGCACGAGATTTACTTAAAAAAACGAGGAGGAGGAGGGGGGGGGGGGGGGCGCGCAAAATTAAGGTTTCGTCCGGAGCGCCAAAATGTCTAGGGCCGGCACACTAGCGCGTCTTTTGAGTAATGGCTCTTCGTTACGTGGACGATTCTATTTAGGACCGTAGGGAGGTCGGTAGATATTAAACTCGTGATAAGTGAATCGATTCTTCAGTTTGATTCTTTCGTAACTTGTTTTGATCATTTGATCTACAGTGAGCTATGATTATTTACTTGTCTGGTAGTCTTTTTTTGTGTGTCTTCTATGATTTTTTAAAGCAGATTGATGGAATGTATGATTGATGGAAGGGTACTTATACTTTAAAGAACTTCTTTTCGTGAAGCAACGTTGGCCTAATGGCTAAAGTCACCCACCTTCAGATTAGCGTCGGCAGCGGAGGATGACTTCCCGAGTTCGAACCCAGCTGGCGGAAAATTTTTTAGATCCTACAAATTATTTTTAAAAAATTCCAATTGAATTCCTTTTCATTCAAATTTTCTTTTCCTAATTTTTAATACCCTTTTCATATTTTTCCAAGCTTCCGTTGATTTTACATAAATAATCTAAGAACCACTCCTGAACTCACTACCAGCTGATATTTTTCCGCCCCTCTGCCGTCCCCTTTGCTTTAGGATAATGGTGTCGTATCCACCGCTGGCTTAGGACCATTCTGATGTAACAAAAAGCATACATAAAACACTAACTTATATAATTATTAACTTATATAATAAAAGGATACAATTTTCGGCTCCCACCTCTACCCACCCATAGGCATGGATCTGAAAAGAAAAGAAGAAAGCAGAAAGGAAGAGATAAATCGCCAACAACTATAAACCTTGATGACATACGTATCTAGGTCATGTGATCCGATTAGCCGATCAAGTTGGACTTGCGTAAAGTACTATCATGGGATTGAGGCGCCTGTCCTCCCCACGGTCCTAAATAGAATCGTCCACGTAACGAAGAGCCATTACTAGAAAGACGCGCTAGTGGGCCGGCACTGCTTTCGATCAAGCCTTTTGTACCACCGTTGCTTGCTGACCATCGTCTAGTTCAAGGGTCGGTAGAGTCCGACACATACGAGCTGGTGTTAGCTTCACATGGTTCTGAACGAGTCTATTCGTTAAAGTATGGTTAGAAGTAAGTAATGCATTCCCACAATTGATGTTCTTAGCATGATTTCTGTCTCCAAGTTTATAGTGCGATACTGAAAGCGATTTGTGATTACGAGTTGTGAAAGAGTTATGATTATTTAACCTAATTAATTTTCTGGTAATTAATTAATTTTTAATTCTTCTGAAACAATTTCCAGGTTCTTTGACTTCAACAAAATCTTCTCTTGAAATTTCCACAACTCCTAATTTACACACTTCACCTTTCAGTTTCAATACTTGTTCAGCCATTTACGTACTTTCCTTTCCAAATTTTATACACTAACCTCAAATTATCTTTATTAAATAACTACTGCGTCCATAACCTTTAGCAGATCTAAGTTAGACAAACTTGGGAACGAAGTGGAAATAATCAATATACTAAATGAGATTTGTTAAAAAAGGAAAACACACACAGATACTTGTAATCAAGTAAAGAAGCGTAACAATTGAATTTAGTTTTACTGTTACCAAACACAAATAATATTTTTGCTTTCAACAGTTTACTTCTTGTTTTCAAAAGACAATTGTCCGAATACGCGCTGATTGGTAGCAGTCAGTCATGTGACCTGCCGAGAAGTGCGTCGCACAGCAGAACCTTTGTAGCTTCCATCGGAACAACGTATATGAGACTTGACTCTCTAGCGCAGGGGTGGCCAACCTTTTACATACCATGCGCCAATTTTTCTCATATACGAGTTCAGATGCACCATAGAATTCAAGCACCTTTTTTACCTTACGTTCATGGTCCTGCCATATCCTTAGTAACTTTTTTAATAAAAGTATGTTTATCGACATAATTAACATTTTAAAATTATTGAACTATATTGTATGTAAAACAATGTCTGTTACAGAGAATTCTTCAAATTTGAATCAGTCATTCGCGACCTCGTTTTCAATACCTTTATAACCAAGATGGCGTGCAAATATTTGGAAACAAGTCTTCTCCGTCAGAATAGGTTTTTTTTTTCCGCCATTGCTAAAGCAATTTCATAGGACGCTTCTGTCATCGCCTCGTCTTCACAACTTACATTAGCAAAAATATTTTTTCTTCTGATTTCTTCCATTTTTTAGTCACATATTCTTTACGTAACTCCGACCTAGAACAAGTTTAATTTTTCATTCTATATTAGCCTGATGCTGTGTTTTATAGTGTTAATTAAGATCATGTCTTCTATTATGTAAAAGAGTAGTTTCACAAACAATGCAAAAAACGATTTTCACCTGATGGACTTGCTGTAAATAACTCATTTTCTGTTCGTTAAATTCACTTTTTCTCTCATACTTTTTGCGTTTCTTTTGCACAGTGATAAATAACAGTAATGTAAGAAAAAAAATATTAAATAGTACACAAAATCTTGAAAAAGAACAAACGGATCACAAGTACGTCGTATCACACAGAATATAAATTGCAAACTCAAAAAATTACGACGAAATGAGGAGTAAGAAAGCTCTATGAATTAAACTGAGAGTACTATGGTGTTGAAAATATGAAGATATATTTTCAGTTATCTACTTCAAAAAAATAAGGAGACACAATAATGCAATGCGCCACTTGTAATCATCCAATGCGCCAAGCTTGGCGCATGCGCCACAGGTTGGCCACCTCTGCTCTAGCGGGACATATTCCCCATTTTAACGTATCTATTGCAAAAATGTATATAGTACTTGTTCATACGTGTTTGAAATAAAACATGAGAGTTAATAAGTTATAAATAAGTTATAAAACATAAAACACAAGTTGGTCCGTCACTCTAACAGAACTTCACAGTTCCAGACAAGTGGTCTGTCGACGAAGAGATGGAGTAGAAGAAGTATGGAGACGAAGCCAGCGAGCGCTATGGATAAACACGAAGTTGAGCTTAATCGATCCAAGGGATCCGTTAAATCTGCTCTTACCAACTTAGAGGACTTTATATTGGATAAATCGCAAACGGAAGTACCTTCAAACATCGAAATAGATGTGAAACTCAGGACAATTGACTATTTACGTCGCAAAATTGATCATATTCGGGATTCGTACTATGCAATTCCTGATCTGCCAAATCTACCTGCGATAGAAGATATTGATGAAATCGAAAATCGCCTTGAACTAGCTGAGGTGAGCTTGAAATTATTTTTAATTGAACCTTCTAGTTCTAGTTCTGGACTTTCACTCAATGTCTCAAATGAAAATGCGGATCTCGAAACTAAATCGAAAATACGTTTGCCTGAGATTCCACTCCCAACCTTTTTTTATCAGTTCGAAGAGTGGAATAACTTTGAAACTTAATTTGAGTCTTTAATAAGTGAAAATCTTTCTTTAAGTGATTCACAAAAGCTGTTTTATTTGCGCGCTTCCTTTAGAGGTGAAGCCAAAAACTTACAGTCTGCAGATGACTCATTCAGTTCCTTATTATTGCCTGAACGGTTTGAGAACAAAAGAGTGTTGATTGACGCTCACGTTTTAGGAATTCTTAACCATGAAAAAATACGCGAATCGTCAGGCGATTTGCGAAAATCAATCGACTGTGTAAAAAAGAACTTGGAGCGCTAAAACTTCTCGATTATAAACAAAATAATTTATCTGATGCTTTGCTAGTTAACATTTTATTACAAAAGTTGGATAAGAAAACGAGAAAACAGTTCGAATTTTCTTTGAAATCGAATGAACCTCCAGACTTTGAAAGCTCAATTTCGTTTCTGGAAACAAGAGCTTCTATTTTGAACACCTTAAATCAAAATCCTTGCTCAATTTTGAATAATAAAAAGATTTCCGATTCTCATACTGAATCAAAAGCATTGATGATTCAGTCGAACGACAAAATTAACAAGAAACGAGAGTGCTCTTTGTGTGCTTATGAGTCTTTCATTCAATTTCATTCCCTCTTCAAGTACCCTATTTCACTGAAAATGAATACCAAACAAAGGTTTGATCATACCAAAAAAAGCAAACTTTGTGTGAACTGTTTACACTTTCATGAAACCAAATGCCTGTCTGTTCAAATGCAGGATTTCTTCGAAGGCTCATCATACGTTACTACACTTTGGCGAAATACAAAATAAAAATAATGATCAGACTATTTCACAACCTTCATGTTCTAACTCTCAAGTTGTTGATACATCTACGGCGCCAGCGAAACTAAACACATCGATCAGTAGCAGGCATTCTCGCGTTGCATTTCAAACTCTAAACAATGTGTCAAAAAAAGACAATATATCTATCTTGCTGAGTTCGGTTTTTGTTTTTATGTCGGATGCAAACAGCAAACGAGTTACGCTACTTGCACATACTTCGATTTCCTGTCGGGCTGATAAACAAACTTAAAGATATTTAATTGCGCGTTGCTTGCACACTATAGACGACTGTCGTGGTTTATTTTATTCGAGAAACAAAACAAAAGGACTTATATTCCCTTGTCCAATTTTATATCTTTGCGCTCGTTAAAGATAGAATAAAAATTTAAACAGATTTGAAATCTGCGGAAAATTTCGAACCACAGATCGATACTGTTGTGTAGAACTAATATCTTTCAAATTGGAAGAAATAAGAATTGTCCTACCTCATTTGTGTCCCGGGTGAGAAGTAATCATCCTGACCGTTGAATACTTCACTCAAATTCTAGAATACTAAAGGAAAATCTACTCAAGAACACAAGGAGACGAGTTCTTTAAATTAAACTTATATATTTGAAATAGATAGAATATTACACTTCTTCACGAGTATAGAATAGTCAAAGTGAACAGCAAGACAATATTTGAGAGCGACTTTTGAAAATATAACAAAATGAGTTCTAATTTGTATATTTAATTTCCACGAAATCTAACTGTTTTATTCTCTAGATTTGGAGGTTTGCTTTCACCTCACCTGCTCCGTATTTTATTTCTAATTCCATAAAAGCGTTTCAAAACTTAGAACAGGCGGCTCGTATTCGCGACAGATACCTTAAATGTGATTTTCTTTTTATAAATAAATTTTTAAACTTTAACTTTTACATTTCGCTATACGAATTTAGACGCATTTGACGAAGATATTGATTACTAACTCAAAAAGGGCTATTTATCTCGTTATGTAGAAAAGATATAACTTGAATGGAGTACTTAGTTGCCTCAATTTACTGCTTTATATAAATAACAACTATAGGATGAATATTTAATCGTATCGATGTTTTGAAGAGTTTACAACAAAGGACAGAAATTATCTTTGCGATCTTCCTGTTTTTGACCTAAACTTTTTTTTGGTCATTCTTAGATTGTTTTTAGTTTAGCATAATTCTCACGTTTCGTCGTGGGTATTAATAAAATTATTGTTGAAACATTCCCCAGTACTTTACAGCAGACGTCTTCCTATGCATTTTCTGGTAGAATTTTAGATCTTTGTACAGTTCTAATGTTTTATCCCATAGCACCGTTCTTATTTGTACCTATTTTCAAAAATTAAATCGAAATACCTAATTTTTTTTATTTTAACATTCAGTTTTGCAAACAAAATTTTAAATCCTTACTTATTCAAGTTTCTGTGTTTAACATGTCATTTAAAAAGCCACGATTTCCATGCTATCGATGCAATTTTACAATAAGAGGAAAATAAATTCGAATTATTTTTCTCTTTAATTGTTAAATACAATTCTAAAAAGTAAATATCAAAGACCCTGTTATCAGTTCTTCCCGATTTATGGAACTGTGTTTTCGTTTTGAATAAGTTTTTATTTTCTAAATTCTATTTTAGGTAATTTAACATAATTTTTAAATCTACCTTTTCAAAACAAAGATTGATTTTTTGATACCTTAAACTAAAATAATTTTTAGACCTATACGCGTTATTTTCCTGTTACGATTTCGTTTCTGGTTTCTGTACAAACCATATTGCACTTCTGACCTCAAATTAAATTTTTCTGTGTTTACTTTAAACCTTATCTTAATTTTCTTCAAGTAATTAGGTTTATTAAGTAGTGTACCTACTTACCCCACCAATAAAATACGTAGATGACAGCACACATCAGTCAATTTAACTACAACTAGACTATCCGAAACGAAGACTAATCCACCAACCTTATCTCTTTCGGGGCATTTGTAGCACAAATGGAACCACGATTGGTATAACGACTGGAGAATATGTCAACAAAAATTTGATTAAAGCCAACGACAAAACGTGAGAATCATGCTAAAGTAAAAACAATCTAAGAATGACCAAAAAACTGTTTAGATCAAATACCGGAAGATCGCAAAGAGAATTTCTGACTATATAATTTAAAAATTTCGATAAAAATAGAAATAACATTTACTTCAAGATTAAAATATAAATTCTACGAAAATAAGCTCACAGTAAATTAAGTTCAGTAATTCAAGCTAATAAGTTCATTTTAAAAACCATATCAAGTTCAATTTAACACAGAATGTGAAAAATGAATGAAAATTGAAACTTATTTTTCACCATTTCACGTCAAAGACATTAAAAAAATAACATCGAATTGAATGTTTAAATTTAGCTTTATTTTAAAGACATTTGCCAGGCATGAAAAATTAAACAGACCGTTGTCGGTATACGTTATCTCAGAAATAAAATTACCTACTATCCCCTTTGCTGTAAATTCTTCAAAAAATCGATTCCGATTAAATATTCATCCGATTTTAAGTTGCTATTTATATAAATATATTATCTATAAATCGAGATAAATAACATTTGTGTTCGTAATCAATATCTTCGTCAAATGCGGCTAAATTCGCATTGCGAAAATATAAAACTTGCAATAGAAAAATTATTTATCTAAAGGAAATTTCATTTAAGGTATGCATCTGGTGTAAATTTTCCGCAGATTTGAAATTCTTTGAAATTTTCAATTTATCACTAACGAGCGCGAAGATATAAATTTGGTCTAGACAATTAAGAACCCTTTTTGTTTTGATCACAATTGACTTAATCTTAACTTAATCAATCTTTGACTTAAAATGACATTTAAGATATCGATCTAAGGGAAAATTTTCCGCAGATTTCATATCCGTTGAAATTTTTACTCAATCTTAAACGAGCGCGAAGATATAAAACTTGGATTGGAGAGTAAAAGAGCTGTTTAGTTTTGTTTTTATATAAAATAAACAACGACTGTCGTTTGCTCTAGTGGCCATCGACGACAGTAAAACGGATATCCTGTCGTATCGTGAGTAGATTGAACTGTGTGCAAGCTCCCATACATCATGCCACCAAAAGAATTTATGGTATGTCATTTTATCGCCCGACCGAAATCGATGTGTGTTCAAGAAGCCTTAGGATTCGCTGTATATTGGATAACGGCTCGAATATTAACTTAATAACGAATAAATGCGCAGATATTTTGGGTATGAAAAGAAAATTAGTTAGCGCTCCCGTCTCGGGATAAAATGGATCTGTTTACCAAATAAAAGCAAATATAAACGGAATTATTACTAACGCAGAAGAAAGTTTACGAGAAAATTTAGACATTTTTCTAGTGCAGAAAATTACTGAATTGATTCCTACTACTTCTTTGGTTAATTCAGAAGTTAATTTACCTGTCTTTATGGAACTCGCTGAACGAACCTATTTCAAACCAGGGAAGATCATGACTTAATTGGTGCTGAACTCTTTTTAAAAATTTTGAAGAACAACTCGTTTAAAGTTAATGATAACCTCTTTATGCAAGATTCCGTTTTCGGATGGTTTCCCACAGGAACTCTTAGAGAAGTTCAACCTAACTAACTAACACCAACACACACTCCCGTGCCTAGTGTCGTGAGACACTGTACCAGTTTAAATAAGTGTGGTTGGATGAGTAGAGCATGCCACCAAGGTGACATGTCTACCCAGAATGTTAGAGCACATTACATTACATTTATACATCCTTACATCTATACAGTATATACATTAAATCATTATACTAGGTTACATTATAAATATATATATGCATCATGCTAGGTGAGAAAAAAGTTCGTGTTTCTTAGTCTCTTAGGATAATCAAGTCCTGATGATTTTCAATGAATCTCACCATGTTAATAATTTTAACCCTCGAGCCCTTGTTACATGCAATGTTCCTGAGCCATGCAATTTTAAGGTGGTCGGCAGGTGTTCTCATATGCCATGAGGCTGTAAGGGGGCAAACTGTGATGTAATGTAGAGGTGTGCCAATTTCACCACAGGAGCAGTTTTCGGACTTTATTTTCTTAAACCTCGTTAGGTAGGATGGGAATGGGCCGTGCCCTGTGAAGAAAAGTGTCTCTTCCCTGGTCCAACTTGATGATTTTAGTGACACTTTTGGTAACACATCGTGCACCGTCCTGCCTGTTTCTCCTTCGTCCCATTCATTCTGCCATGCATCAAGTAGCCAGCTAGTGGTTTCCTTTCTGTAATGGCTCTTGGGCCATTTCACCCCTTCATCTACGCATTCCATTGTTGTTGCCTCTTTTGCTAATTTATCTGCTTCTTCGTTTCCATCGTGACCCGCATGGGCTTTAATCCATCCTAGGCAAATTTCCTTGTTGTTGTATAGTAAGTGTTGTATTTTTCGTGCCAGTGGACTAGGCGTCTTGGGGTTTTTAAGTGCCAGGAGACCAGTTCGACTGTCCGACCAGATCTTGACATTTTTGTCTGCTCTTGCTTCTGCTGCTTTTAAGAGAAGTTCAACCATCCAACAAGACACTTTGTAGTCTAATTAGAGAACATTTAACATTAGACGATAATATGAAACGCTTTTGGGAACTGGAATCCATTGGCATTAAACATGATGATCCTAAATTAACAGAGGAAGATCAGGCTATGGAAGTCTTCCAACGAACCACACATTTTCGCAATGGTCGTTACGAGGTACAACTACCCTGGAAAAGGGATTGGCAAGAATTAAGCGACTACTGTAGCAAAACAACTTTTGCAAAGTTTGCAGAGAAGACTCCGTCAAAATCAAGAGTTGTATTTCCAATACTCTGAAACTATTAAGAAATATTTACAACAAGGAATAATTGAACGTGTCGAAGAAACAAATGACCGAAAGGTGGTAGACAGACCTATATACTACTTACCACACCAAGCTGTTTACAAGCAAGATAGATTAACTACAAAACTAGAATCGTGTTCGACGCCAGCTCTCACGATATCGGTCAGTTATCTTTGAACGACTGTTTGTGGCCAAGTCCAAATCTCAATCCAAATCTTTTTGACATTTTAATTAGTTTTAGATTAAACAAAGTTGCCTTGTCATCTGTTGTCGAAAAAGCGTATCTTCAAATATCTCTAGCTGAAAAGGACAGAGATGCGGTGCGTTTTCAGTGAACTGATGAAGAAGGTGAAGATGGAATGAATCTGCAGATTTATCGATTCACTCGCGTTCTCTTCGGAGTGAACGTCAGCCTGTTCCTGTTGTCTGCTACATTAAGAAAACATGTAGAACAGTTCAGCAGTGAGTATCCAAACGCCGTACAGCTCCTTGAACGCTTCCTCTACGTTGACGACTTCATTACGGGAGAAGACAACTTACAAAACGCCATCGAAGTCTCTCGCAATGCTACAGAAATAATGGAAAAGGCCGGAATGATTTTAAGAAAATCGATTATTAATGATGCCAGCTTAATGAAACTATGGAAGGAAAAAGGATTCGACTCTCAACTTCAACATAACTTCGTCAGTTTAGGATCCAATTTAACAAAGGTCCTAGGAATGGCATGGAATACTGTGGAAGATTGCCCTACTATGGAAATTCAGAGCTTACTGGAATTCTTGTCAACTAAGAGGAACAATAAGCTTTTTCTTTTGCATGCAGTGGGTAAAATTTTCGATTCCTTGGGAATGTTGACACCATTTACCATCCGCGTAAAGTGCCTTTTACAAGAGTAGTGGGTAAGGAAAATTCGGTGGGAATTTTCAACCCGACTTGCCACCCGACATATAAAGAGAATGACTACAATGGTGTTCGGAGCTTACACGACTAACAGAATTAGGAATTCTCAGAATTGTCCTGAACTCCCCAAAGGAAGAATTCACTGATGTAGTCGAAATTAATAGCTTCTGTGATTCTTCTAAAAAAGCGTTTGGTGTAACCGTATACATACGAGTGTTGAAGGAGGATGGCGTTGAAGTAAATCTTGTTGCATCAAAAAGTCGAGTTGCCCCTCTCGAAAATATGACACTACAAAGATTAGAGCTTCTTGGAGCTTTATTAGCTGCTCGTTTAACTGTCAAGATCAAGAAAATCGTCGATTTGAAAAAACAACCAACAATATATTACTGGACTGATTCAAAAATAACCCTTTACTGGATCAAAGGCTCAACCAAAAGATGGAAACAGTTTGTAGCAAATCGAGTGAAGGAGATCCCTGACTGATCCAAACTCCTGGTAACTCCTGGTACCCGGAAAAGACAATCACGGCGATCTTGTAACCAGAGGTATCACTGCTTATTCCCTTCTGTACAATTCCATGTGATGGACAGGCCCTTCTTTTCTTGCATCTCGTGATCTACCTAGCATAGACGAGGATCCTTGTGTGCCAGAAAAGGGGTATCTTGCCGAGATGAAAAAGAACTGGGAGCTGTCTGATGACTCTAACATAACAATGTCTCTTAGCATTGTTCCAAATTTCTTAGATTGTTTATTTAAAATTAGTAACAAGTATTTAAAAATTGTTCGTGTTTTAGCTTGTAATTTTAGGTTTTGTCAATAACTGTGTAAAGCATCTACTCGAAAGAGAAATGGTAATCTAAGCAATGAGGAGATTGAGTTAGCAGAAGGTTTTCTTGTTAAGGAAATTCACAGAGTTTAGAATTTGGAGACGAAATCAAGGGTCTACGGGCGAACTCGAACGTTCCCCCTTCAAGTAAGATAAAAAATTTATCACCTTTTCTTGATAAAGATGGATTAGTCAGAGTAGGTGGTAGGTTGACTAACTCGTCCATTAGTTACAACAGTAAACACCCTGTTTCGTTGCCTCCTAAGAGCAAGTTAACTCATTTGATAATTCAATATTATCATGAAAAATACTTGCATTTAGGTCCTCAAACCTTACTTTATCAAATAAGGCAGAAATATTGGCCTTTAAATGGTCGTAAAACATGCAGGAAAATAGTGCATGACTGGGTTCAATGTTTTAAGGCAAATCCTAAAGCATGTTCCCAAAAAATGGGAGATTTACCCAAGGAAAGAAAAAATCCAGATTTCGTATTTAATTCAGTAGGGATTGATTTTTGTGGTCCTTTTTTCATAAAAAATAAAAATCTAAGAAAAGGATCTCCCATGAAAAATTATGTTTACATATTAATTTGCCTTGTGACAAAGGCCGTAACACTTAGAAATAGTCTCTGACTTGACGTCAGAAGCCATGATAGCAACTTTAAAGCGATTTATGGCGAGGAGAGGAAAATATGCAAAAATCTTTTCAGACAACTCTACTAACTTTGTTAGTGCTAACAGAGAGTTAAGAAATTTCTATAAGTTGATGAACAAACAAGATGAAGCACTCGCAAGGATTTTTTCAGAAGAAAATATTGCATGGAAATTCATACCTCCCAGGGCGCCAAATTTTGATGGTTTCTGGTAAGCCGGTGTTAAGTCTTTCAAATACTATTTTAAACGTGTTGTAGGCAATTGTAATCTTTTTTACGAAAAAATGTAAACAATCATGGTTCAAATTGAAGCTATGCTTTACTCGCGCCCATTAACGCCACTTTCATCAGAAATTGATGATTTGGATATTTTAACACCTGCTCATTTTCTCATAGGAAGACCTCTTACTTCTATTGTAGAACCTCGTCTTGTAAATAGTGAAAATAACAGATTACATCTGTGGCGAAGAACAACTAAGGCAGTACAAGTATTTTGGAAAAAATGGAGCAATAATTATCTTAATAATCTGCAACAGCGAACAAAATGGATGTTTGACAAACACAATGTAAAAATTGGGGATATGGTCTTGATAAAGGAAGAAAATTTACCTATACTCTGTTTCACCTTAACTTGTCAGTAGAGTAAAGGCTACGTTGACCGCATCACAGCCGTTGTCGTAGAAACTAGGGTTACAATGTCAGAAGAAGTCAGCTATAAGCGAGGAAATTCGCCCTTTTTGGCAAGGAGAGATAAAATGCACGTGGAAATTCTATACGTTTCACAGATCTTTAATTTCTAATGGCTCTTGCATTACATTTGTTAATTAAACAAAAAGCTACTCTATGTTAATATAAATGCGTTTTGATTTTTCTAAATGAGTATTATTTTTAGTTATTTAAAAATATATATATTTAAAATTTTTTTACAATAAATGTTGTTTAAAAAAACAGTCTATTTAAAGATGTGATGAACCATAAAATTCATTTTTTGAATTTACTTACCTGAAAGCTAAACACCTTGATTAATACTTCTTTTTTCAATTTTAATAATTTTATTAAAGGAAATTAATCCAATTTAATTACTCCTTTGGTCTTACATTTGGTTGGACAAGGTAGGGGAGAGTGCGTCGTCTGCTAAAATATGTGTTTTTCTTAACAGCAAAATATAGTCTCCAAATTAAATCAAATTTATTCTGATATTAAAGAAAGTAAATAACAAATAAAAATACATATAACATAGAGGATATAAAATACATTCACAATAAATAAATAGAATATAAAAAATACAAATATAGTGAATACACATACAATAATAAAAAAAATGAAACCATTTTAAAAATTAGAGTTAAAAAAATAAACCTTATATGTGTGAAACATATTCTGAAACTCGCGGAACGGTGTCGGGTTGATTAGTAGTAAATTATTAATTTTATGAATAATTTAAAATAGTTTACAAGAAAGTGTACAGAAGAAACCAATCTCTTTCATGAATAGTAGTTACAATGAGAAAACTATATTTACGTTTTACTTATTCATCACATGCATTTATACATCATCAATATATGTAAAACATAGCAAACATCATAACAAATCTATTTACATTATAATATACTTATTCATCACATGAATTTACACATCATCATCACTTAACATTTCCGAATCGCTATCAGACTCACTATTAAAAGAAATTACCAAGTTCTTACTTTCCCAAATATCATCCACAAGTCCATCTACTTCCCACATGTATTTCTCTTTTTCAGTAACATGGTTTATGCAGTTTTTCCAATTTTGTACAGAGACCTTTTCAATCCCTTGGATGACTAAATCCTTCACATCGTTCAGTTTAAAAGTCTTGTTTTCCCTGGCAACGTGTCCTTTTACTTGACTCCATATCATTTCAATGGGATTAAGCTCACAGTGATACGGGGGAAGTCTCAAAACCTTATGTCCAAATTTTTCGGCAATTTCTTCAACTCTGTATTTATCAAACATATGTTTGATTTCGCTAACTTTTTTCAACAGTTCAATCTTGATCATGTCCTGGTTCCACGTAATGTTTTTCAACGATAGCCATTCTTGAATTGCACTTTTTTTCCAAGATGTCGTCGGAATTTTTTCTTTCTTCACCGAGTGATAGGGGGCATTGTCCATCACTACAAAGCTGTTTCGTTTCAATTTAGGCATGATATCTTCAAACCACTTCTCAAAATGGTTACCATCCATTTCTTCGTGGTAGTCACCGGATTTTTTTCCTACAAAAATGTCAGCCGCATCAGGTACAAATCCTTCATCACTTCCGATATGGGTAATGATGAGTCTTCTTCCTTTTCCTTTTGGTGCAGCCAAGCCTGTTGTCAAACTTGAAGAGGAAGCTTCATTGGTGCTTTTGATGTTTTTGTCTTGCCATACTCGACTTTGTGAGTGTCCTTCATTCACCCATGTTTCATCTAAATAATAGATTGAAGCATTTTCATTCTTCAGTTCTCTAATTTTTCGTAAATAATTTCTTCGCCATAAAATTATGTCGTGTCTTTCTAAAAGCATAGCCTGCCTTTTTCGCTTTTCAAAGGAAAATCCCAAATCTTTCAGTATCCTGTACAGTGTACTTCGGCTAATGTTTGTCGAAAAAATATCCTTATCATTGTTAATTTCATTTAGAACTTTGTCCAATGTAGGAATTTCATTTCGACGAAAACAATCATGAATTTTTCGTCGGATGCACGATAAAGTAAAGTTGTCATATTTCATCATTCTTGTTCTTTTTCCAACGGCATAAGGTCGTTTTTTTCCTGGAGTACTCAAAGGACTTGTCGTCTTCTTTTCTTTTTTCAAACGAAAAACAGTTCTTTTGGAAACACCAGTTAGTTGAGACACCTTTCCGACGATTTGGTTAATGGAATCACTATGGTTTTCTTCTCGAAGTCTAGAATAAACATTCAATATGTTCCTGCGAGCTCCACTACCAATTGATTTTCCTTGCTTTGATGGCGTATACAGCTTGGATGGTGACGTTCCTTTTTCAGCCATGTTCAGAGTATCAAACACACTCCAATAAAATAGCACAAGAGAGATATGAACGTAAATACACACGCTAGCAAAGACGCAGAGCGAAATGGCGCAGACTTGGCCGGAAAGCGTATTTAGCTCGCCAGAAATGTTACCATGGAAACCGGTTTAGAATTCCGTTTCGGATATATTCATTCGCTTCGGTCAAAAAAAAAATGCTTTTTACAAATAAATAACCGATTATAAAGGTTCAAAAATCACTCCTTCATTGTAGGACAATTTTTACACGTTTATATGCATTTTCTTTATTTTAAATTCCAAATCAAGTTGGAATTATTTTTCATGCGGATGAACATCATTTCTGCCTTTCCCAATACTGACAAGTTAAGGTGAAACAGAGTATACGTGTAAATGGATCCTAGGTCGTATAGTTAAAACTTATACAGGGACAGACAAAAAAATTCGTGTTGAAGATACCGGTGTGTTAAAAAGGGCTATTACTAAATTGTGTGTGTTGCCCTTGGAAACTTGAAAATAAAATAATTCGTTGTATATCTATCAAATAAATTAGATAAACACATATTAGCCTGGTTATGTTATATCGACTGTCTAATTTATAGTCAAGTTGTGTAATCATTATTCATTTATTGTGTTCATATATTGTGATCAAGGCTTGTGTTAAATTTACAGGTCAGTTTGTTACGAATTCCATTTTTATTGAAAGATTGTTTGTATTTTATATCTGATATTGAATTTGTATACTATATTGTACTATTCAGTTATTGTTTATTTGCAAAATCGAATTCTTAAATCTAATTGTTAAGTAAATTCATCGTATTTTAACTTGCATGTTAACATTGCAAGGCCGTGCGGCATATCCGAGCACGCGCTGATTGGTAGCAGTCGGTCATGTGACCTGCCGAGAAGTGCGTCGCAGCAGAACCTTCGTAGCTTCCATCAGAGCAACATATATATGAGACTTTGCTCTCTAGCGGGACATATTCCCCATTTTAACATATCTATTGTAAAAATGTATATTGTACTTGTTCATACGTGTTTGAAATAAAACATAAGAAACAATTTGGTCCGTCACTCCAACAGAACTTCACAGTTTCAGACAACAATCTTCTCGACCTTTAACACACAGGTATTCATCAGTTGATACAATATTGGTACTCTAAGTTTTACAAGGCGAAGCTTGTACGTTTTTAGACCTTGCTTGCGCCACAAAAACCAAAAATTACCTACCTTCCTACTTTATTTTTACAGGGTTTATAATTAGAAACTAGGTCAACGCGCGCGCGATTACACAGCGCAGTTTTGAATCATCACGTATGTGAGAAACAGCAATCACTGTTCTTCGACCACAAAAACATGCATTAAAAATAATCAGTTGCCATAGGACTTTGCCTACCCTGAATTGAAAAAAAGTCATTGCATACGCACACTGAATCATTAGCATTTACTTTTCTTGAGTTCTGAAAATAGATACATTTTCTTTTATCGCGGCGCCGATTGACCTTGAATGGTTTGATATCCCTTCTAAATCATCGAATAGACTTTCGATGGGAGAAAAAAACAGAGCGCTTTTTCAATTTGATACTGCCACGAGAACCTCTGTTGGTTGAGTGTGTCGAATATGAAATTTAGAACTTTGACAAAACGAGACTTCAATTTTATCTTCAAAGCAACTAGAAACAACGCTTTTTTTCGACAGAAACACAAAATTGGATTTTATTTATTGGTATTTGTCACCTGTATCAATTGGAGCTGTTACTTCCACATCGTTAATACGAATGTAGGAAATCATTTGGAAGCATAAAACTATTTAAACGGATTTCACAAACAGAACTTCGTTTTACGTCTCCCAATGGACTTTTGTTTTTTGTAGCTTTTGGTGCAGAACTTTGTAAAATGGTTTGTTGATGGACATAGCAATTGAGTTTTTCATTGTTTGGCTTCAAATTATATTTACGGAAACGTTCCACCTGCCAAAATCTGATGTGAGGTACTGTATCTTTTTTTTTTACCAAATTATGATATAGCTCGGGTTGGCCCGCTACACTATCTTAGAAAGCCAAACGGATTTTGAAAAGGTCTGGACCATTTCTAAAAGCTTCACTTCCTTGTACAAACCGTTCACATGAGGCGCGTTGGTTTTCAGGGTCCCGCTCTTCAACGATAGCAAAAATAGAAACTTGAATTAGAGGAATAAAAAAAAACATAATTTAATGTTAACGGAAAGCGGGACCTCATTACCCTCGCCAAACGCGAGTTGAAGCGCCTCGTGTGAATGTGGCCTTAAAGTTTTAAGTTCACTTATGACCGCACGCCGTGGTACTGATTCGCCAATCTCGAGCACCGCACGGATTTAATGAATTCTCTTTCCAACTACTTTTATTCGACGCATCAAAAGTGTCCTACATGCATTATCTTGCATGCATCCAGAGTTTCTAGAAATGTGGGGATTGCGTTGATGTCTAAGCATTAATTGCAGATTTGTAGACAAACAAACATTTAATTATATGACACTAGCCACTGCGTGGCCAACACAGCGTTGCCCGTGACAGTTCTTTTTTCGCGGGGTCAGGTGTGACCACTGTTTGCTAACCCCGGTTATTGCTACGAATTCGAAGCAAACCACCAAGTTTACCCCCTTAAGAAAATTTAAATAGAATTATAGTAAAACTTTATAGAGTATGGTCTATGGAATCCTATTGAATTATGATACGTTTTTCTCTGTCTATATATATAAAAAAGGATGTGTGTGTATGTTTTCCATACAAATCTACACCGTTTGACCAATCCACAACAAAATTGGAACACTTATACTTTAGAACACTGCGGAAAACATAGGCTATTACTTTCCTGTCTTCAGACCAATCTGTAGTACTTACACCATGAGAATTGGCACACAGGTAGTCTTAAAAGTGCACCTCAAAGCCCCAATTTTAATATCTGACGTTTTTTTTCCTGCAATAAATGGATATGAACAAGGAAACGTTCAACAGGAAACTGAAAGAATACAGTGGTTCTTATTTTGGACGCGTGTTTTTCTCTATAAGTATAACTTTGTCACAAGGAACGCCATGCGAGTAATAATTAAAATATTTAATTTTTCATAACATATATTTTGTAGTGAAAACACGAAAAGCCCAAACGAAAAACATATGCGCGTCTATAACGTGAAACGTATGTATTCTTGTCAGCCGACGCTGCCCAGTCTTTTTACGGCCACACTGCTGTAGTTTGTTCCAGGTTTTGCGAGAATTCTTGTAGTCACAGCATACCCTTGAAATGACAGTATATAAAAATCCAAACTTCTCTACATCCGAGATGCCATGAACCATCTCACGAGCTCCAATTATTAAACCACTTTGAAAATCGCTTTAATCGTGAAAACTTGCCATTTTCACGACGAAAACACCTCTAGATGCTTTCACAGATGTCTATCGCTTTATATATGCATTGGCAGACGCAATCAATGACATACTGTCCATAGGTTGCGTTGCTATGTATTTTGCATAGGGTTGTCTGCACCAGTTTTTCTGACACTTCATTGTAGCTCTTTGGACTGAAAAGAATATGATAAGAAAGCCCAGGTTACCTCCGCGAGATTAGACAATATTTTTTTTCATTTGCCATATCACCATTCACTACCGTTCTCTCTTGCTTTAGCCCATATACTATAAAAATTATCAATACATACTTTGAGAATCTCTATTGTGTAGATACCAAGATCGATAGGTATCTCTAAACTAAATTAATACTACACTAGAATTGAAATATATCGAGAAGTTGAAATTTCGTTTTGGGATGTTCTTCGGTGATTAGTTGACTGGATACATGTCATAAACATTTCACCATTTCATTAAGAATTCCATCTTAAGCGGCAAAGCATTTCACATGTATTTGGATAATCGACGAGTGGAAGCAAATTAGAAAAAAAATGTAAGTTCGCGAGATTGATTAGATGAATTTTCGTATATCAAATATGTAAAATAGTCTATAGGCATGAAAAACAACTTGTTCCCCAAATTGGTGGATATCACATGTCTAATCACACAAAACTTCAGATAGAGTTGATTCAAAAAAGGTATTTATAAAATTCATTCCTAAATTATTTATTTTTTGTTGCCAAGAAAATCAACGAAATGGTATAAAAAATCAGCACTCAGAACTCCTCCACCTACATCACAGTTTTAGGTCACATGAAAAAAATATTCCAGTCTACCACAATTAGTTTAAAAAAATTATATCTTATTTACTCGCATTAAATTTCAAAAATTATTTTGTGAAAACTATTAATTTCCGTAATTTAAAACGATTGATTTCGTGCGATACAGCTTTTTGGAAATCCTCCCCTTTCTTCAAACAAGAAAACTCGTTTTTTCTTTCAACTTCTGCTCTCAACAAACTCTTCACATTAATAAATCGACCGAATTTTCTTTTCTTTTTGTTAGAAAAAGTGTTGTAATTTTCACGTCCTATTCGCTTTGGAAAGATATACGATCTCTCATGGTTAGACTGATGGCTTCTCAAACGACCGAAAGGCACGAGAAGACCTTGATTGATCACTTAATCCGATTTCAAAAGTACAAGTGCTTATAAATAAATGTATTACCACTTCCTTCTCAATTCCTCTGCGATCTACGAAGGGAGATATTTCTATGAGTAGAGCGTGGTTTCGATGAACGT
This sequence comes from Metellina segmentata, assembly GCA_947359465.1. NCBI lineage: Eukaryota > Metazoa > Arthropoda > Arachnida > Araneae > Tetragnathidae > Metellina > Metellina segmentata. The sequence goes on along the minus strand of OX375872.1, from coordinate 108,848,161 downwards.
ATAGCTCAAAAATCCTCTCCCCTTTCAAGGCGTAAATCAAAGCTCTCTAGATTCTTTTACTCGTCACTTTCTGTGAGAGCAAAGGTCATGGTCTCTAGTGAGCGTTTAACCTATAGCAATGATTACTTTTAACGGAATTATCTTCTCTCTCTATGAGGAGAGAGCCGGCAAGTGGAATCAGTGTTTATGGCAAATATCTTGAATATCTAGCTGAGGAATGAGCCAGTCTCCGACAAGCTAACAGAGGTTACGAAGTCGAAGTAAGACTGATTTGATGATGTCACTTATAAATGATCATGCTTTTGCCACCTTGCATTCATAGAAATCAGTTCACTAAATGTGGTCAGAAGTTCAGAATGTTTATGAAAAGAAAGCAATGAGCTAGATTAAAGTGAAATAGATTTGCAACCATGAAGAAACAAAAAGATCTACCCGTATGTCATCATATTGACGAGGGGATGAAACTAATTTCTGATCTGATTACTTCTGGTACGCAATTCCGTGACAAGACTGATGAATGGCCTGTCTCTTCCATCAGAGTATGACTTTGAAATTGTTTTGGAGAAACAAACGAAACATCAGATTTTGTGACACAAATGGATCAATGCTGAATCTTTAGAAAGATTCAGAGGCAGACATTAATCAATATCCAAAACAAATACTGCTTTACCTACTACCAGGAAGAAACAATTTTCCATCGCTATAAAGAACACACCTCAAAGAAGTGCAAAAAATTGTGGTCTTCAATTTTAGTTGTATTCGTCGGTTAGTCGTAGTTTCGAACGTGATTGTCGGTGTAACAACAAGTGACCATTCAGTCCGTTATTGGGAGGTTTAAGGCCTTTTAACTTTACGTAATCATATTCGCCGTGATCGACCTCCTCTCCTCAGCTGTATTGAGCAAATGATTTCTCGTGAATTAATTAAAGACACAAGAACTCCTTGGTACAGAACTACAATCTAGAAGAGTAATTCCATATGTTACTAGACTACAAAATGCATGCAACTTAACATAGTTTTTCAGTCGTTGGAAAACCAGCTGGGAAACTTTATCAAATGAAAGAAATCGTAAGTTGTGTTAAACCTCTGTGGATGTTTACTTGATGGAAATTAAATGGATAAGGATTTTGTGCGCCATGACACTAAGCCCGCATGAGCTGGATGGCACATAATACCACTAAATTTCTAAATATGTCTCTCTGAGTCTCCGAATAACAATCCTATTCAACATTTATGGGTAATAGTGAAAGAAAATTTACATCTAAGATAACATATAAAAACGGCTCTCCCATAAGGATGGAACACTGTCAAATTGGATCGAATTTATGCAACGAATGCTCAAGGATGTTATTCACAATCAACCACTGGAAAGTGTAATATGTGCATGTTTATGCACATATCTGCTCGATTTCGTGGCACATTTTACACAAAAGGATAAAATGCATTGCAGAATATATTTTTGATTGCTTTTTGTAAAACTTAATTTTTACTTTTCGAGAAGTAGGCGTATTTGAGTATTATTATCGGTATAAAAATTCTTATAACACAACCTAAATAACTATATGTTCATAGAGTATGTTATCCAGTATGTTTCTGTATTCTGTTTTGCATAAAAAATTGAAATTGTTATACCTAAGTAAAAATGAAGGACTTCGGGCAGAATAATGAAACACCACTTTTCAAAATTTTCAGGATAGCAATTTTTTCACGTTTTAAAACATTCTAAAATTATTATCGTTTCGCTACTTTTAAAGAAGTTATGCTATTTTAAACTTTCAAGTACCAAGAACTCGTTCAAACAATCCAAAATTCTTTTGACTCTCTTATACAGGGTGGTCCCGAATTCATGGTACAAACTTTAATGGTAGGTACAGGACATTGCAACAATGATTTATTGTATAGGAATGTATAATCGCAAGTGACGCGGTGAGGCGTAAACAGGGGAAATAAAAGGAAAGAGAAATGGAGTGATCGGTTGGTATCATTGCCGGTAGAGGGCAGTAGATGTCTAGCCGCTGTTGAACATGATGCATCGCAGTAGGGAAAAGCGCCATTCACAATTGTGCTGCCGTAGACGATGGGTGACTTTACGTATGCAGAAAAAGCAGACATGCATTACATTTACGGCCGTGCAAATGGTAACGGCAGAGCTGCGTTACGAATGTATCGCGCGGAGTATCCTGATCGACGAATGCCGGATCATAGAATTTTTCAACGGTTACATCGTCAACTTTGTGAAACAGGTGCATTCGACGTCAACAGACATACATGGCGCTGGTCGAGTAAGAGCTGTACGCACTCCAAGGCTGGAAGAAAGCATCTTGAACATTGTGGCTGATAGACCCGAGTCAAGCACAAGAACTGTTGCGCGTGACGTAGGTGTGAGTCATCAGACTGTATGCAGAGTGTTAAACGAAAATCGCTTACACCCCTTCCATTTTCAGAAAGTACAAGCATTGAATCCGGCAGATTATCCTCGCCGCGTGAACTTCTGCCTGTGGGTGATGCAGCAATGTGCGTTGCAGCCGGATTTCGTAGATTATGTGCTATTTACAGATGAAGCGACATTTTCACGCGAGGGTGTCTTTAATGCGCACAATTCCCATGTGTGGGCAACCGATAATCCACATGCAACGCGTCGACATGCGTTTCAACAACGTTTCAGTATTAATGTGTGGGCTGGTATTGTGAACGACTTTTTGATTGGCCCATACTTACTACCCACGCGGCTCACTGGCGGAAGCTATCTTATTTTTCTGAAAGAAGTGTTACCACAACTGCTGCATGATGTTCCGATCGCCATTCGTAACCGCATGTGGTTTCAGCACGATGGGGCGCCAGCACACTTCAGCATTGATGTACGGAATTACCTGAATGCCACGTTTGGTACTCGATGGATTGGGCGTGGTGGACCAGTCCCTTGGCCACCCCGATCTCCCGATTTATCGAGCCTCGATTACTTTTTATGGGGACATCTAAAACATCTTGTTTATGAGACTCCAGTTGACTCAGATGAGGATCTCGTCGCTCGCTTATCTGTAGCTGCTGCAGGTGTGCGTGAAATACCAGGCATCTTTGAACGTGTACGCCAATCGCTCCACCGACGCTGTCAAGCATGTATCGATACTGGTGGACGCAATTTTGAACAATTACTGTAAACATGACACTTGTCAACAACGCTTTCAATAAAATCTTTGTTTTTCCTTTCGGCCGTTATTTCCCCTGTTTTCGCCTCACCGCGTCACTTGCGACTATACATTCCTATACAATAAATCATTGTTACAATGTCCTGTACCTACCATTAAAGTTTGTACCATGAATTCGGGACCACCCTGTATATTTTGTTTTTAATATTTTCCCAAAACGGAAGATATTTCTGTGGTTTACTACACTATGTTGCCCGGAGCCCTTCAAATGAAGAGTAAATTTACTGCAAGAAGCCGTCGTCATTGTATTCATTGCCCATATACAAACACCATAATAATATTTCAAGAAGTGTGGGATTAAATTATTTTTTCCCAACTTCTAGCCAGGTGTCCTTAAATCAGCGTTGTGTTTAAATTTCAATATTTGAAGATGTGTTGTAATTTACGCTTAATTAAGGTTTAATGCTGTCTGTCTACCGCTCCAGACAGAAAGTCTGAGGCTGTCTGTTGTCATAGAAACGATACCTAGCCCATTTCCTCTGGGAATTCTTAAAGCCATTCAAGTTTCAAAATTTCACCAAATCACCCATCTCGTCAGCACCTCATCTCCACTCAAAATGTACTAGATCCGTTTCTATAATAACCGCCAGGACCTAGGCTTTGCGTCCGGAGCAGTTCTAATAGACAGACAATAGCCCTCAGTTCATTCAATATTTTTTTTTTCGTTTTTTTTTTCTCGTGTTTCAAAATATATTTGACTAGATTTCACTTAAAACATATTCATTCCATTTTCACAACATCAATATACAGAAAATGTCAAATTAAAAGAATATTTTCCAATTGTTTATTGTGCTGAAAACTTGATTACATTGGAATGCATCTGATTTTCCATGTCAGAGGCAAACGTCTAGTTGCATCGGGGCAAGAAAGGTGGTACAGGTCCCAAAAATGGCAAGTATACTGGATTTCTCGGTGGTCTTGTTGTTGGAGGAGCATCGGAATGCATCTAATTTTTCATGTCAGAGGAAAACGTCTAGTTGAATCGGGGCAAGAAAGGTGGTATAGGTCCCAAAAATGGCAAGTATACTGGATTTCTCGGTGGTCTTGTTGTTGGAGGAGCATTCGAATGCATCTGATTTTCAATGTCAGAGGAAAACGTCTAGTTGAATCGGGGCAAGAAAGGTGGTATAGGTCCCAAAAATGGTAAGTATACTGGATCTCTTGGTGGTCTTGTTGTTGGAGGAAGTGTAGGTCGAGGCTTTGGAGTTGTTGGAGGCGTCTCTGCTGTTAATTTCAGAGAAGACAGCACGTGAAATCCTGTACTATCAGCCATGTAATCGACGATACGCAGAGTTCCCAAAGGATCAATAAAACCATAACGCCCCCGAACTGTTCCATCAGGGTCTCGAGTCTCTTCTCGGAAAGACTGGCTGGCTCCGATTCCTGTGTCGTATCCAAATTTATACGAATCTCGAGTTTGAAGATGGTATTGAACCCTTCCGCCTGCAGGGATAGGAACAACTTTGTTGTAACCTACTCTGGCTACAGTGAAGACACAGAGCTGCAATAAAAGATAAAACATTTTTGATACTTTTGATTAGAATAGTCATCAAAATAACGATTTTAACTCTTTCAGGGTTGTCCGGAGTTGCATTTCCTTGAAATTGTTAAGGCTAGGTTAAAAGTACTGAAGGTATATTAAAGCTGCTAAGGTATATAAGAAGTGCTGTAACTAGGCAGCTGCAACAGGTGCACTCGCACGGGGCCCACTTGGAGGGGGGGGGGCAAAATGCTGTTCACAAGAAATTATATTTTTATATTTAAAAATTTTCCGCCTTTCTACTTTTTGATTTGGAGATTAGATTTTGTCTTACTTAGACTCTAGATGTCTGTGCTCACCAACATGAACATTCGAATGAATGGCAGAACTGACAGTTATTTTCAACGTGCCTATGTTAACTTGCCTCAGGTTAGGTTACAGTGTGAATACAGCAACGTAGTCACCATACTTGTGTTTTCGCGTATATGTGTTTGTGAAAACCGGAAAGAATGCAAATAATAATATTAAGATTGTTTAACTGCAATATTTCGAGGATTTTTCATTAACAGACACGTGACTAACGTGCTTGGATAACCCTGTAAATTTTGTTAGGTTGGGTTTTTGTTATTCCTGTAGGTAATTTTTTACTTTTGTATTTGTATAGTGAAGTGATTTGCAATGTTAAGTTTTTATGTTCTTGTAGACTATTTCGTTTACAGTACTGTATAATGTACTATTTGAGTTTTATAGTAAAATTTTTAATTAATTTCATATGCAACCAATTTATAGGTTCTTATTATTTTCTGTAAAATGTTTGGTTGGAAAAAACATGGTAATATGGGATACGAGGGCATCCAAGCAAATGATATTTCGTCACGTGCTTGCATTCGCTCTATAAATAAAAGTTAGTATACATTTTACATTATCTTTAACAGTTTTATACTTGTACAGGCAACATGTTAAAAATAATACTTTTGTTTAGTTCTAGTTTTAAAATGTCTAAGCAACTGTCGGATACACAAAAGAGAAAAATATGAAAACGAAATTTATAGAAGAATGCAAGCCAATGTCGCAACAATTTGTTAAATGGCTAAGAACAGAAACACCAGAGAACGGAGGAAGTGCGGAAGAGGTCAAATATGCAACTGCTTCACAAGCTGATGATACACTACAGGTGGCATCTACTCCTTCAATGAACGATAATTCTCAGTGAAGCAAAAAACATAGAGCCACTGCAAGAATAAAAATCTACTGCTTCACAAGATATTTTACTACAGTTGCCCCATAATAATTCAAAAGAGGACGAGCCTGCACAAAGTACTGTCTCACATATCTATATTACCTTACAAAATAGGGGCTCTATTGTTCCAGAAGAAATACTGGTAAATTACAACGATCTTCATTCCTGGCCTGCTATTACAAATAAATTAATATATTCCCTTGTCATATATGGTCCAGATCAAGGCGACAACATTAACTTTAACTCGTTGAAAGCAGACGATTCAGGGCGAAAATTTACAAAGGACTAATTTTCTGTTAAACAAATTAATGGAGAAACTGTTAAAAGCAAATGGATTTTAAATTCCATTAATCAAAATGCAGTGCTTTGCTTTCCTTGCATGCTTTTCGGACACAAATCGCATAATCTTTTAGACCCATTAAGAGGATTTCGTGATTGGAGGCATCTTCATCCTGTTATTCTCCATCACGAAAATCCTCCGGAGCACCGAAATTCGTATGTGAAATGGAAAGTAAGGAAATGTAATTGATGATTATGTAGTTAATTCAATAAACAAGGCAAATATAAGGGAGTAAGTGCACGTATTTTGAAAGTTTTTAATTTAGCAATATTTGTACCTTGTGAAGCTAGTAATCTAAATTTATCTGTTGTCCACGCTGCATCTACATTTTCAGAAATGATTACTTTTTTGGTACTGTGCAGATATTATATAATCTTTTCTAGTCCTCAAGAACACGTTAAGACCTTTTAATAAAGCGCCTAAAATTATCATTTTAAAGTTTTTCTGATGCAAGGTACTCATCAAAGGCCAGTGCACTAAAGGCGTTGTATTTACAATTACCTGAAGTAATGATAAGACTACAAACTATTGCAAACGATTTTTCAAATCCGGAAGCTGTATCGAATAAGAAAAGTTAGATTTTGCAAATTAATTTTGATGTATCTGTACTCTTTCTATGCGGAAGAAAATTCTACAATGCATCGACCGAACAAATAAAGCATTACCACAGAAAGATTTGTCAATAGATTGTGGAACAAAATTAATTGCTGGATTACGTAGTACATTACAAGGACCTCGAGATACAAGTTTTGAGCAAAATTTCCAGGAAGTACAAAATTTGGCTGAAGAAATAGGTATAGAGAAGGGATTTCTTAATAAACGAAAGAGAAATGTTAAGATAATAGAAATAGATGAAACGCCAGAAGAAGGAAGTAACTTGACACCCGGAGAATTATTTAAAATACAAATTTACGCTGTTTTTGACACTATTGTCTGAAATAGATTGGCGTAATCCAAAAATGAAAACTATTCTGTGACGATTTTTTCTTTCTCTATGACTCGTCTTTACAATGCATGTGTGTTGCTGATTAAAACACAAATCGGCTGCAGATCTCGCTATTAAATATAGTAAAGGTTTAAAAATGTACGAATTCCCATGTGAAATTAAAAGTTTTAAGCTTGAAGTAACAACTCTTATACAAAGTATAGAAACTGCATATCCGCTAAATATTCTGCAGGCTCTTCATGATTTGGATTTATTTGAGTCTTACCTAAATAACAATATCACTCTTCGAATATTTATAACTCTTCTCGTTTATATTGCTTCGTGCGAGAGAAGTTTTTAGCAAGTTAAAATTAATAAAAAATAATTTAAATCAACTATCGGACAAGAACGACTATCCAATCTTTCTATTATTTCTATAGAATACAATATCATTAAAAATATTAATTATGATGATGTAATAAATGACTTTGCTGAAATGAAAGCCAAAAAAGTGCAATTAAAATAAATCTTATTAAAAATCTATTGTAATGTGTTTTTTAAATTATTTTCCCAAACCTAATTAATTAAGGAGCCTAAATGCAAGTTCTTACACAGGGCACAGGAATGGCTAGTGACGGCACTGTATATAAGTATTTTTTTATTCGACATTCTGATGTATTGGTGTGCTTTAGATGGGCAGTAAGACCAATTTATTTTTTAAAAATTAAATTTTTGTTGCGTACAAAATACTTTTATATAAAATGATAGTTTTCAGCCATTATTTTTTTCTTTCTTAAAGAACGTTCTTAGTAGCAACGAATGAACAGTTTAAGAGATCTGTCTAACGGCCATGAAAAATTTGAAAAGAAATTTCATTTCTTCGAATCATAATTTTTCTACATAATCCAATGAAAAGCTGTATATTTTGAGAGATAAATCGACTTCTGGAAAACTCGCACAGTTTCCATTCGGGCGACAAAATATTGATTTTTTTTTCGAAATAAAAAGATTATAAAGAATACATATAATTAAAGTAATCAGTGCATATGACAAAGGAAAAGCTACTTGATGATAATTAATCTAAAGATTAGAAAAATTTTAAAACAAAATAGTGCATTGCTTCAATACAATTCAACATACAAAACGTGGATAGCTAATAAGTTTGTTTTAACAAGATTATTGAATGGATCTGGGAACAGAACATCATTACATGACACAGTTTCGTACAAAAATAAAGTTATATGGTCTGTATACCATGAGAACTCCCACCGGCACAATGTCTAGGTAATGGTGGTCGCTATAAGAACAGGGCTCGTTTATTTTAAGCAGGGGTGACTCTGGTGTATGTCTTAATTTTGTTTTTGGTGGATGAAGTGTAAAGCAGCTTACTAGTATAGATAGTGGAAACAGGTAAAAATCTTGCCATCTTTTTTCCAATTTGTCATGAAGTGCCCTTATGGGACAAACGTTGTTGCACAACCCCAGTGAGAAATTGGATAAAGTCTTCCTATGGCAACAGACTGTCACAGATTTTGAGTTGAGTGCAGTTATCGTGGTAGATAGACTCTAGTCTAGTTAGGTGAAGCAGAACTCCGTTAGTAGTTAATGTATCCCATAATCCAATCAAAAATAATTTTCGATTGATGCTCCTCTTGTTATCTGCTTATTTTATGGAAAAAACATGTTAAAATTGTGGATGTCTGTGCTTGACAATTTGTAAATTCCGTTTCTGGAATTATCAGTCTTACAACACGAAAAAACTTTGGAAATGTTTTCTATTTTTGAATGTTGAAAAAGATTTGTTTAATTATATTACTAGTGAAGAAATCAATGAATAATTCGTCGAAATATCGATAGAAATCAATATAACGAAAACAATTAATAATTAATGAAGATGGTATTTCTAATATGTCTGATTTCGTTTCTTAAGAAAATTTTTCATGTTCTGCTATACTAATTTCGTTAATATTTTTGTAAATATTGAATAAATGTCTTTAATATTGCAAATAAAAGCACTTCACTAAACACACACACAACTAAAAGTGCACCACTCTTTGGGAAAAGTCGCCAAATTCGATTCGCGTAACACGTTCGTCTGATGGTCACTTTTTCCCAGAAGCCGACTTACTTTTTGTAACAAATATGATTGAAAAAAGTGAGCCAATACCAGAATAGATGGCGTTGGCGGTACTTTTAGTTATTGCTCCGCCGTATATATAGAAAAGGTTTTTTTTACTAATAAAGCTATAAATTCGAAACCACATACCTTTACAACTAGCTTCAAACCTTTACTCCACGCCAATACCACGACACCTAACATATAATGCCAATTGAAGCGGAGAACGATCACACGCTCCGCGAGATCAGCAGCAAACGTGTTAAAGACGACAAAATTACTTTTATTTCAAACATTTTCAAAAATTTTCGTAGATGGGGACAATTCTGACTCAAATCTCGTGGGTCAGTCCCTCAATGCACTTTGAAGATAATCATTTCTAATCAATCATATCATCTAGCCTAATTTATCCTCGAAAAAACGGCATTTAGTTTCATTTTTGTCACTGTATATGAGAAAAAAAATGTTGATCAAAGTTTAGTTCTCTCTCGATCAATCAGTTTAATAATTAATATTATCCAACTTTTTCTTTTACCTACTTTTGGAGTGAAAAATGAAAGCTTATAAAGCATTTAAAGTTGTTTCTAGAGTCAATGCAAAGAAAAAGAAAGAAACACGAATAAGCAAAAAAGGACAATTGGAGTTTTCAAATACAAGTTTTATTTTTTATAAGAAGTCATTAATTGAGAATATAGATCACCCGTCTCACTTGTTTAATAAATTCAACGCCAAAAATATGAGCAACTTGGGACAAGGATTTCAAAGTTTCAACGATAAGTCATTTGCATTAAAATGGGTTGAAAATTTGCATATATAAATGAATAGCTGAAAGATGTGCTCAGAATGACGAGCATCTGTTGTTGATAATGATTAATTGAAGGCTGAACTTGAAGGTTCAGGTCACACATGCAAGATCTAGCCTATATGCTCAATGTCATTGAGGAAACTAATCGTTCACACTGAATGAGAAAATCTACACGACTCTACAAAAATCAGTAATGATCAATTGTATAGAATTTATGCTTCACCACAGTGAAGGGGATTTCTCACTTTTTATGTATGAGAAGGGACGATTATGTACGAACACCGAATAGTAAGCTGTCTACTGCCTAGGGCACCGACCTCTACATGCATCTATTCAAAATTCACAAAACTTGTAATCAGTCTTTGCACTCCCGTTTATAAATTTTAACAAAATAAAATTGCTCACTATTTAGCTCTTAGAAGCCCAGAATAATATGTAGATAATCTATTGTGAATATCCATCCAGAATATCATCTATTGTAGTCTGTCTTATAAATAAATGCAGAAACCAAGTAACCCGGAAAAGATTGGTAACCATTCTTACTATTAATGACGCGCCTTTGTCAAGAACAATTATTTGTGCAACTTGTATTCAGTTGTGATTGGTTGGTAGATTTGAGTTGTTGGCACAGTATCTGTTATTTAGTTGTGAAGGGACTGATTATAATTGTTATTAGTAACTTTTTCTAGCTACCTGCTCTACATAACTTTTCTCGAGCTACTACGGAGGTAAGTTATTGAATGGATGAGGGCAGCGCATTCCGGAGCGGAATCTATCAAAAATCAGAAGGTTGCACTCGGAACAATTACTCTATCCGACTGTTACGCAGAACTGTAATTTCTTTTTTACAGAAACGGTTCTCTTCCTCCCATGATTGCTTCAAAGAGATTACATGTCGATACCAACCCTGTATTTGGGCCACATTCCATGTTAAATTGAAGTTGTCCCTTCTATAAGCAGGGCTGCCACAGGCGACTAAAAGACGATCTTTTGGCACTCTTTTTCAACCTTGGTGATTAGAGGCATCTTTTTTAGCATAATTGCCTCAAAAGCTAATTTCAAAATTTTGACTACGTTTCGAACATTTTTGAAAATTTGCGAAAGTTAGCAAAAATTTAGTTTCTTTCTTTTAGTAATACCGAACAGAAAATATTTTTATTTGAGAAAATTATCCAAGGTACGCCAATTTCGAAGTTGAAATGCCAAGACTTGGCAACCAGGAAAGTTTTTTTTTTTTTTTTTCCTAATGGCGGGCACATTTTGACCGAAGTCATTGGCCACTACGAGGCCGGAAGTGATGGCCACTTGTGAAGGAGCACCCAGTGGGAGGGCCATCATTGCCCCTAACAATTACATCGTAATTTTGAACCATGTTCAGATGACGAAGCAACACCTAAGCGGGTATACGCTTACAAACATCCATGCCCGAACCCGGATTCGAACCGGGGACCTTCCGATCTAGAGGCTAACACCTTAACCACTATACCGGTTGGTCGGCGCAACCACGAAAGTAAAGCATCGGAATATGCAATTGCTGATAGTCAAAAAATCTGTTTTAAAAATATTTATTTTTTAAGTTTTAAAATTTGAATTTCTTGGCGAGATCTTCAACGTCTGTTTATCCTTAAATTTTGCGCCGACCAACCGGTATAGTGGTTAAGGTGTTAGCCTCTAGATCGGAAGGTTCCTGGTTCGAATCCGGGTCCCGGGCATGGATGTTTGTGAACGTATGGTGTAGAGGCGGCTGGTGCACCTTAAATCTGTCGTGGCCGAAAGTCCCCACGTTGGGTTGGCGGGCGTGGAAGTTTGGAGAGTGGGGTGCCAGCTCAGGTGTTGCTTCGTCATCTGACCGTGGTTCAAAATTACGAAGTGTTGTCCTCGAATCTTTCCCTTAAGGGATTGATTCCGGACCGTCGTCAATAGCCCGTTGTGTTGCTCTAGTACGACGTTAACTAAAATTACCATTACCTTAAATTTTGTGCTTTAACCGATTCATTTTGCATCTCACAAACTAAAATTTACTAATAAATAGTGTTTAAGAGGAGACTTTTGCTACTACTTAAAAAATTAATACACGAATGCTACTATTTAAAGAGTGGAACTGTGCTTTGGCTGTGGAAGCCCTCCCTTTTTTGCAAGTTTATCTCGATTCATGGATGTATCCTTCTTCAGTATAGTAATTTAGGTAATGGTAATTTTAGTTAACGTCGTACTAGAGCAACACAACGGGCTATTGACGACGGTCCGGGATCAGTCCCTTAAGGAAAAGATCCGAGGACAACACCTCGTAATTTTGAACCACGGTCAGATGACGAAGCAACACCTGAGCTGGCACCCCACTCTCCAAACTTCCACGCCAACCCAACGTGAGGACTTTCGGCCACGACAGATTTAAGGTGCACCAGCCGCCTCTACACCATACGTTTACAAACATCCATGCCCGAACCCGGATTCGAACCAGGAACCTTCCGATCTAGAGGCTAACACCTTAACCACTATACCGGTTGGTCGGCCGTATAGTAATTTAGAGATAGGTAATAATATATTGGTAATTTTTAGTTAACGTCATACTAGAGCAACACAACGGGCTGTGGACGACAGTCCGGGATCAATCCCCTTTGGGAATGGATCCATGATTGGAAAACCATGAATTTTACTTCCGAAAACTCGTTACCTAGTTGAACGCCTAGCAAGACTGATCAGGTTGGGTTGGTTAGATAGATATTTAATTAGCGTTGCACTGGAGCAACACACAACGGGCTATTGGCGACGGTACGGGTTCAAATAGAAAGAGGACACCAAAATGTCGTTTTGAACCACGGTCAGATGACGAGGTCATACATGAGTTGGCATCTCACTCTCCAAATTTCTACATCACGCCCAAGTGAAAACATTTGAGGCCACGACAGATTCAAAGTGCACCAGCCCTTTTGTACACGACGGCCTTTGGTTGGATTCGAACCCGCAACCCTCCGGTTGCAAATCCATTACTCTTTCATCCGGGCTACCGCGGCACGTTGGTTAGATCTTTCCCTTGGGGGATTAATCCCGGACCGTCGTCAATAGCCCGTTGTATTGCTCCAGTGCCTCGTTAATTTAAACAATGGAAATTTTACTGACACAGATGAGATAAATAGAGATAATAGGGAGGAATAGAATCGAGATACTTTAGAGAGTTTTATATTTAAGACTAATGTAAAATAAATTCCAAGAAAATTAAAAAGTGTACAGCTCAGCTTCTTTACTTGGAGTGTGTAATATTAATACATCTTCTGAATTTTAAACAGTTCATACAGAAATTTGGGATCGTAATTTATTAAATAATTTGTGGGTGTACAAGTACTGAATAATATGCATAACGTTTATTTAAGATTGAGAATTAAAAAAAATTACAAAAATATGGTAAAAGTGATAGAAGTGTTACTTTATGCAAATTAACATTGAGACATACTTTTGAGACTTTAGCTCAAGTGAACAGAAGACACTTCGTTCTTTTTTCTCAATTCAAGAAACGAAAAAATATTAGTTTTGTCACTTATATGAACAAAACTATTTTTTCACGTACTCTAATTTGTGCTTTTAATGTCTAGATCCGCTCATAAGTCGTTAAATAACGAACACATTGAAAACAAACACAAATTTACAATCCTATTCGGACATGAGACAGACTTGGGAAAACTTCACCGGTAGAAAATCAACTGGGCCTTATGCAGCATGCATACTACTATAAATGAGATAATCTATCGAGTTGGAAAGCCTATCTTACTTTATCTAATAAAATGTCAAAGAAAAAGTATTAAAGTTCCGATTGAAATCTCTTAACTTGTATAAGGTATCAAAACAAACTTTTCATTTTCAGACAAGCATATTTATCTCGGTTATAATTATGTTAGATCTTAACATTGTAAAATTTTATTAAATACTTTGAATTTTATTTGGATGATTATTTATATGTAACGCAACAATGGCACCCCTAATAAGCCGAATAAAGCACTAAATAAATCAAAATCATACTTAAAACACAGTTCAAAGATTGGGCATGTTTCAGAAACATAAACGCATAAGCATTCACAAAGAATTAGCTAAAGTCAAATTTTTAAATTTTTTAAATTCTCCATGGGTTCGATTCCTTTCCTGATTGCATTTGATCGTATTTTTCTTCCGTGTCAGTAAAACTTTCTTTGTGATTATGTGTTCATTTACTCGACGTTGTTAGCCGTGCAGCTTCCTTAAAATCCAACCAACTTGAAAAACACTATTTTAACAATTCAAACAACTTTTAAAAACACTATTGAAAGCTAAAACGTCAAACAACGACTGAAGGATTTTGACTGTTTCTAGCGCCCAACATCTTTAAAAAAGAAACGGAGGTCCGATACAAGAGCGGAAGTTTTGTGAAAAATACTATTTTTTTTACGGAAACTTAACTCTATAACTAAAAATATTTTACTCAGGGTTGGTTTCGAAAATACGGATTAAATGTTTTAATTTTGCTTATTTAAGCTTATTTTACCTATTAAGTATAAAAACAATAAATGTAAAAAATAAATTATAATTCTAATCTTAAATTCGCACTACAAGAAACAAAAATTATTTTAAAGCTTTCAAACGTTACTATTAATGCATAGAAACAAAACTAACTATCGATATTATGTGAAATCTGAGAACTTTATCTGCTATTCTGCAAGGATGTTCCAAAGGATGTTTATCGGTTACCTTAAAAGTTCCAAAGGATGTTTATAGCCACATTTGTTTTGAATAACTAGTGGTCATTAGCGCTGTATACTTGAGATTCCATCTTCACTGACCCGCGAAACTTATAAACAGCGGAAAGAGAAAATGAGGGCTCACCTGCAGGCCGATGAGAAGGAGAAAGTGATTCTGCATGTTCGACAGACTGGTCAAACGAGTGAACAAACCGATGGCTATATACCATGAAAGGTCGCGCGCCCTTAACCCTTTCCCACGATATCATTCGGTCCACTCACCCACGTGCATCCCGAAGGCTCATGGACGCCCCACTGACTCACAACCACAGCCAGAAACGGTGGGGAGTTGGGTTGCTTGGCTTAAGGTTTTATGGCGCATATCTGGCCAAACACAAAAGAATGTTGTGAAAGCAGTGAATGCCCAAGAACATTTTCTAGATGGTGCTATATCTTTTAGTTGCGCCCACACACGCCATGAATTTCAGAGCACCTTCTATGCAGTCGGTTAACCGATCAATTAAGCGACATATAGGCTGCATTTTGTTCATAACTAGGAATTACAATAAGTGTTTTGGTTAAAAATAACAACCTTTATTCGATAAGTAGAATTTTATTAAACAGCAGATCTCAATTACATGAAAAAATTCAACATACTCTATGGGCATCTTTCTCGATTTATCACTGGAAAATGTCTGTATTAGGCCGGAATATTGTATACTTTGTGCAATTTCGTTTAGTAATGTTTACCTATTGATTTTAGTAAAAATTACACCAACTGAATGTACAAACAGCTTCGCCCCCAATAAAGAGCTCCCGGTGCGGTCGCACTACTCGCACCGCCCTTAGGTCACCGTTGCGTGAACGGATAAAACGAGGTATTGGGAAATGGAATAACGAGATGAAAGTGGGAAAAGATCGCTTGGGGATTCCGGGAGCCGACCCCGTGTTTACTAAGACAGTAAACCCCAATAGAAAAAAGAAAAGATTATTAGAGTACTTCTGGTCCGTGAAGCTCGTACACAACTGAAGAATCTGAACCTTTGAGGGCTAGGTAGTTAGGTAGGTAGTTGAATTAAAAAAAACGTCGCACTAGAGCAACACACCGGGATATTGGCGACAGATCGGGATCAATCCCAAAGGGAAATATCCGATAACAACACTTCGTACTTTTGAACCACTGTCAGGTGACGAGGTAACACCTGAACTGACACCTCACTCTCCAAACTTCCCACACCACGCCAACGTGATCTGGGGAATTAGGATCGAGCAAAAATAGGGATTGGAATTGAATTTTCAAAAGTCGTGAGATTTAATTCTTCCGAAACGTCTGGTGTCCCATCTGTTTGAAATGGTTTCAGCAAGATGGTCTTGGTATAGTAAGACTGCTAGGGTAAAATACTTTCTCCCGTTTGGTATTCTAAGAATGGATAATGAGATATCCCCTCTAAACAAGATTTCTATTTTGTGTAGATTATTTTGCAAAAGGGAAAAGGTCTCCCAGGAACCCTTTTTTTTAGCATAGTACCCTCCTAACAGCAGAAACATTAGGTTGATTAGCTCTAATTGGTCGAGCTTGATGGAGTCATATTTGGCCGAGCAGCGTCAAACACAATATAAGTAGCGTCAAATAATGGGCATACACACTGCTAGTGCATCAAGCAAACCCACTTTGCATGATTGCCCCAGGAAACACCAAGAAATTAGATCTAATTTTGATTATTGATGTTTTAAGATCGAATAACTTATGATCAGTACCCTGAAAATAAGTTGTTTGTTGTAAATGATAAAAATGCACCGATGTGTTTCAAAGATGGTGTCTACGCTCGTCTCGGCTATATCCGGAGCTAACAACCAGACCGTTGGCCAATTTCTTTTTAAAAATCTATTTTTAGACTACATGGGGGTGGAATTGCTCCCTCAACTACCTCCGGTAGCTTTTCCACCCTTTTCCCTCACTTGCTCCTTGCGTCGCGACACAAACTATTTAATCTGTATGTGAACGACGTACCGCAAAATCAATCATAAATGCATTGCATGTTTGCCAATGAAACAGCTGTATTAGCCAGACACCATGATCTTACAGATGTCATGACCACACTCATAAATCATCTACACTCACTTGAATCTTGGCCTACTGCTTGGAAGATTAAAATTAAAGTTGCCAAATGCCAAGCTGTACTTTTTACTAGGAAAAGAAATAATATTACTAATCCACCTATTTTTTATGGAAATGAAATTCCTTGGTCTCCTAATTGCACCTATCTTGGAGTCCTTGGATTCCCATTTAACGTGGAAGAACAACATCTCCTCCCTGAGAAACAGAGTCATCACTGCTAGATCCAATCTTTATTCCTTAATTGATCGAAATTCAACTCTTTCTATCGACAATTAACTGCTCCTTTACAAAACCATGATCAGACCAAAAGTCAGCTACGCCAGTCTTGTCTGGGGATATGCAGCAAAAAGTAACCTTTAAAAATTAGAAGCTATTCAAAATTCTACTCTTCGTACTATCAGCGGTTATCCCTGGTACTATAGAAACAATAAAATTTGAGATCTCGAAATTACTGAACTCAAACAATTCCTTAAAACTTGCTGTAAAATTCTACTCCAATCTTAACATCATAGATAATTCCGCAATCCAGCGTATCCCCAGATACAACTCTCGTCAACCCAAATTCAGCAAAAAGCCTAAGGCCATACTTAATAGTTAAATAATTTTGGTTTCTTAATCCTTCCTTTTTTGTTTTGTTTTTTCTCTTCCTCTCTTTACTTCTGTCAATGTAGCATCAGCTGTACAGCTAAAATTGACTCACTTTGTGACTCCTCCTACCTTACTCATCCACCCATTCCTATTGGACCACCACCCCCATATGCACTTCACTACAATATAAAAAGCTATGTCAACTAATATTTTGTTCAGTTCCAGTCAAGTTCATGGAGGAGGTAGAATGTCTTCTGCCCACACATTATATCCTTTCATAGCGTCGCTGGACGTTTGTGTCTGTTGTTTCTGCTGTAATATCTTATTTATTGAATCTATTTGTTAAGCTTTTAAAACTACTTGTCTTGTCTGATTGCACGGGGCCTCAGTCGCGTCTACATTTTGGAGGCACCGCCGAGATTTGTATTTTTTGGAACTCTGTTTTGACCCATGTCGCTAACGCGACTAGATATTTTTGCCGAGCAAAGAGCTCTGTCACACGGATACAGACATTTCTCCAATTTCGATATTCCCAAAGTGAATGCGATTCTCGAAAAGCTTGAATCGCTTTCTTGAAGTTTCAGCGTCTGTTCAGTCCGGGAGAAATACATCCCAGCAAAAGATACCTTGAACCGAGAGGTTTGTTTGGTCGCAACTCTCCCTACAGTTTCCAACTTTTATAAAAATAAAAACGAATTTTTATCATTTTTCAATACAGGCAACTGTTTGGAAATTATTATTTTAGAAAACCGGTTGCTTCTGAATGTCTAAAAGTATCTGTTAGTTGGGGCAGTGTTTATACTATCAAAGGATATTTACACTTTTCAACATAAAAAAAGATTTCATTTCCCTTGCAATAAGACTTCAAGTGAACTTTATGGTATTTACTCAAGGCTAAAACAAAAATTTTGTTAATAATTTAATTTAGTAGTTAGTTAATGACATAACCCTCCCACTCCGTACAGCTCTGCTAATAATTTCTCTTTTAAGAGTTTCTCTAAAATCTTTTATATTTAATGAGACCCAGAAAGATTCAAAAACGAAGATTCTAGAAAAGTTATGCAAATAAGATTCCTTGATAACAACACACTTCACTCAGATATTCAAAAATTGAAGAAAGTGCTTCAGTGGTTTTTCTCTTAAACACCTCACATAGGGTCAGGCGGGGTAATTGTAAACAAGCTATAACAAGCGCCCTTGTGAAATTCCGAGAAACTAAAAAGTTGTGAAATATGAAAGCTGGCAACCCTGAGGATGTAATATGGTGATCCTGTATTTCTTTGAACCACAGCTGATAGCAATGTGTTTTGTTGAAAAAATTGTGGTTGAAAAGTTTGGGTTTTAAAGTTGATATGTGCTGCATTTTCTGCTGCCCTCAATAATATATTGAAAAATATGTTGTTCCAAATTTTTACTACGGTCAGTTATGTTTCTATCGAACAGAAAATCATTAACTTTTCCTTCTGGGAACTTTAATGCATCTACGGTTGAATGTTTACGATTACCCCGTCCCTTGAAAAATATGGGGTAATTGTAAACATTCAAACTTTGCCAATAGTTTCGTTCAATTTAGATGGAAAACCTATCTGTTTTTCCGTGTAATTTTGTATTTAATCGTATTTAGTACGTTTGAATTGCGTTTAATTGTATTTTTCGTGTTCCTGGGGAGCAGGAAGTTTGATTTACTAAAACGTCTCACATATGATGAAGTTCTTACAACTGACCAAGTACTGTCACGCTTGAAGGAGGCAGAAGAGAAAAAGAACAAAAGGAAGTCGAGTGAGAAGAAACCAGGAGTAAGCAAGAAACCAAGAAAGAAGAAAATGGAAAGGAAAGCAGAACTCGAGGAACGCGAGGATGAGATACTATTGAAAGAATTGACTAACATTGACGGTGAATAGTTTGAAGTTGTCCAAACATTCATGCAAAGTATAGAAGGCTAGCTTGTAGGGGAAGTTAAATATTTTGGAGACATTCATGCAAGACATTGAAACGACTACGTTTCTGCTTGTAGGTGTTGAGGGGGGAAAAAGAAAGTAAACCCATTTTTCGTATGTATGAAGGGTGGATGCGTTTCAGAAAGAGTTTGAGATCACCGGACTCAAATGCATCGACTAAATTGACATTGGAAAAGACTAATTCTGTGTTACCAAAGACCATGTCAAAGCAATTTACCTACTCCAACTGTAGCAAAGAATGTCGTAAAAAAAATTTTCAATTTGAGGGCACTGTCAATGTGTAAGAAATGTAATGTTTGTTTTTTGTACCTAAGTTTGTATTTTTCAATTTTTAGTTTTTTTTTTTCTTCTTTCTTTTTTTTTTACACTAAATACATTCTTTGTTCAGTAAATGTTTGGAATATTTATTCTTATGTATTTCCTGGAAGTTCACCTCATGATCAATGCAGCTTTCAAGTGTCACTATCTTTTGCTGGGGTAAGAAGTGAGAGTATTTAGTAAATGTAAAGATCAAAACGAGGTTGTTGTAAGCATGGTATTAGAAGGTTAAAATACCATTGGAGTTCCTTCTACTGCCATGACTACTGCTCATGCTGTCACTTGTTCAATATTCAATATCACGAGGACAATTGTTGTTTACAATTACCCCTACTTTCAGGGGTAATTGTAAACAGCCGAGTACGGTGTTAAATTTCTTTTCTGGAATTTCCGTACTAATTAAATCTCAAAGTAGAATAGTGACAAGTTAGTTGAGTAGGGTGAATAATGTTTAATTACTTTATCAAGAGTTTGAAAATAGGGATTGAAAGTGATCATGCAAATTGTGTTTACAATTACCCCGCCTTACCCTAACTCTCTGCTCATTTATAAGAACAGATTCATAATTAGACGTAAATTATGAATAATCCATTCTTTCGATTAAACGATTGTATTGAGAGGTGTAGTAAAGGCATAGTCCAGCGGTCTTTTGAACGAGTAATCCATGTTAGTGTGCGGCGTGAACTTGGAAAAATCCCCAATAAAACGAATTCAAATTGGAAAAACTGGAAAAAATCTGAGTCAATTTGGGTTTTCCGATCACCTTTTAATTAACAAGATTCGCAATAACATCGCATTTCTAATTTTCAAGATTTAGCGGATACAATTCGGTACTGAAGAGTAAAGTGTTTTTTTTTTATGTCTACTGGATGGACCACCTAGGACAATTATTTATACCATTATTGATAGTGTAAATAATTGTCCTAGGTGGTGCATAAATGGAAGGTACTTCTATAGTTCACGGTTGCTAATAGTTCCCCATAAAAGAAAATCAATTTTTAACGAAATTCTGAGACAAAATAGAATAGAAACTTGATTAATACTGGAAGCGTGGATAAAAAACATATGTGTAAGTAGAATAGTTTTTATGACTATTTTCGTACCGTACTTAGCATACAGAACCCATATAGATTCTAATCACATTCCATTGATCGAATCAAGGGGCCCGGTAGACCAGTTGGAACAGTAACGAATTTGCAACCGGAGGGTTGCGAGTTCGAAACGGCCCAACCAAAGATCATCGTGTCCACGGAGGTTTGTGCACGTTAAATGTATCGGGGCCTCAAATGTCCTCACGATGGCGTGGTCTGGCCATTTGGAGAGTGGGGTGCCGGATCAGGTGTTGTTCTCTGATATTTTCCTTCGGTATTAATCTCAGACCATCGCCAATAGACAGTTATGTTGCTCCAGCACGACGTTAATTAACTACATAACTATCTGATTAAACCAAAAACTGTTTCCACCGATTACTTCGTAACTACCAGTGCACAAATGCATTTTTTCAACTTTATTTTATTTCTTCGATAAAATGCGTTCACACTTTTGACTTCTTTCGAAGAAAAATGAATCCAAATTGCACCTTTTGTCGATTTGATTCAAGTGATTTCAAGTGTTCCGCGTTTTGCAATTTTACGATCCTACTCGAGAAAAGTCGAAATCATTACCCAATTTTGATTCCGAAAGGGTGAAATATCCATCTAGCAACTCGTTGAGGAAAGGAGTCAGGTAGGTCACTTCAAGTTCATGAAAGATCTTGAGGTCAAGTCAAATTCTTGTGAGAGAGGACAAAAACGGCAAAATGTGATTCGAATATGTGCAAATCTTTCTCGTTCGTTTAACTTTACGTTTATTGTTTTTTTATTCAAAACACGTCTTCCAGAATTCTTGTGATTCATGCTTAAAAAGATGTAGTTTACTTTAAATCAGAAACTTAAAATGATTTATTCATAAATTTTTAAGAATATCTTAACACAAGGAAACAAAGAAAGTCCGCACAACATAACTAAGTTGGTTGTTTTGGAGTTTTAAGGCGCAAGGGCCATATTTGGCTAAGCTAGGCCAAAAACAACACAGACAACACAATGAGGGAGGAAGAAAAAGCAGAAGGTTAAGCGAGGGTAAAAGTGAAAGAGAGGAAAGATCACTCGGGTGCCTTGGTGATGCCCATACACACCTAAAGAAGATATACCCCTAAGGGTCAACATAACCAAGAGTCATTAAAAATATTTCATATGATCTGTAACCAAGAGCATAAACAGAAGGGATTTGAGATCTTTTCACCTCAAACCCATTTTAAACTTAAACCTATGTCAAACCCCTTTTTCATTGCTCTGGTACTTACATACGGCCCAAAACATAATAAAAGAAGAGCAAAATTTTCTATTCCCCTTTCTCCAACGGTAAAATTTTATTGACTGCCACCCTGAGTATTCTTGTACTAAACCTAAATATTTACAATACAAAAATATCTCCTTATTCTAGTGTTACTTTTATATAAACTGTAGAAGCTTAAAAATCCAAATAAATTTAGATATTAGTTTTAATTTGGGGTTTTCTGATTCAACAGCTATTAATGCTAAATTATGAAGCCACGAAATGTTTATTGAAAAGTAACAAACTATGGCTATTATTAAATACTAGCCACTGCGTGGCTAGCCCGGCGTTGCCCGTGCCTGTGATGTAAGGTATTAAGCAGGTGTAAAATTTTCCGCAGATTTCAAATCCGTTGAAGATATATACAATTAAAAAATTAATTTATTTAAAGAAAATCATATTTTTAGATATCAATCCAAGCTGAAATTTTCCGCAAATTTCAAATCCGTTGAAATTTTTACTCTATATTTAACGGTCTAGGAGATAGAAAAAAGAAATGTGACAAATTGAAAGATTTATCGTCTGGCTGGATAAACATTTCTCCGCGCAAAATCAAAGCGGAAGCGAAAAAAAATAATTTTCTCCGCGTTCTGCGGATGAAAAAAAAAACCGCCATGATTCCAAACCCTGACTGCAAGGTCGCATGAGTAGAAAAAGTTATTCGCGTTTGAAAAACCGATGGGGAATAAAACTATGAAATTCATTTAAAATTCTTCTAGATCGAATTTTAAAATTCGCCGCGACCCCAAAATTGCAAATAATTCGGACTACCTGTGTGCCAAATCTCATTGCTTTAAGTGACATAGAATCGTCAGGATTTTGCGGCCCCAAACAAACACTTTCTTTTATAATAACAGAGAATCTATTAGGCATGTATTATACAAAAACTAAACAAGCGTTTTAAAACGATATTATAAAAAATTAACTGCTATTTTTGCACGATAATTATACACTTTTACTTCTTGAACAGTGAGTTTTGTGTGTAAAAAAGCATTCTTTTAAAACCTGAAGGTTTGGTGAAGGTAAAGCACTAGAGTGTCTAGGATAAGGGTCTATTGTGCCGTATAATGTGTCGGAAGCTTCTTGTCCCACTAATGTTCTTGATACCTTCGAATGGAACTCAAAACAGTTAGTTTCGAATTCTTGAGACGTCTCTGGCAATTCGATTATTATGAAATTTAGCAGTTTGCTTTTCACTCTTTCATTATTAACCCAGGTTTCGTCTTGTGCAAAAAGAAATGCAATTTTAATTCCCAAAAAGAATTTGGATTTCGTCACAATTGACGCGGAAATATATCTCAAATTAAGGATTCTAAGAACCGTATACCTATTTTACTGTTCGACACCAATGAACAATCATTAAAGGATTACATTCCTATGCTTATCTGTCGCATGACACAAAAATGAAATTTAGACAACTGTTAAGATAAAAATAAAGTGAATTAGGAAGTAAAGGTATGAGTGTTATGAGCGTCAGAAAAAAAGACGATCCCACAAGCGACCTTCGATACTCAAATGATAGCAATGTCATTGTGTTGTTTTTCTTGTCTTAAATATGTAAGCAATCAATGCGGTCGTAGATTAATTTAAATAAATCTCATTCTCATTTCGCATCACTAGGTATGGGATTTTGACTATGAAAATGCCCTCATGATCCAAAAGTAACAGAAAATGCCCACCAAACACAACAAGTAGGGTTCCAAAACCTGGAATTGTCAGATAATTTAATTTTGTCCAAAAAGAGTCAGGGAAAAATCAGGGAAAATTACGCATTTTTGTCCAATACCTGGATAATCGTCTCAATAACCTGGAAAATGATTGATCATGGCGTCTCAGACGCTTTGGAGAAAAGTAGCCAGTAAGATTTGTACACATTTTCGTATCACTTTATTTTATGAATAGAATTTTTCAACCGATTTTAAAAGTAACAGCTAATATTTAACATATAAAGAATTACTTTCGTCCACTAGAGCTTAAATTGAAGAATTTCATGCTTATGATTCACAAGCCACTGCTTGGCCAGCACGGCCTTGCCCATGACAGTTCTTTTCGTGGGGTTAGGTGTGACCACAGCTCGCTAACCCCCGGTGATTGCTACGAATTCGTAGCCTATTGGAAAAAACGCCGTAATAGACTCATCAGTGTTAAATGCGGCCAAATTCGAATTGCGAAGAGATCCAACGGCGTGACGTCACAACCTCTTGCGAAAATATAAATATTTAATTCAAAAATTGTTTATTAAAAGAATATCAAACGTTTATCTATCTGGTGTAAAATTTTCCGCAAATTTGAAATCCACTGAAATTTTTACTCATCTTTAACGATCTAGTAGATAGAAAAAAGAACTACATAACTCCAGTTAAAGCTTTATTAGTCCACTGAAAAATTGTTCCGAGCAAAATGAAATGGAAACACGGAAAAAATAAATTTAGAACATGTCATATCTTTATCGTGTTGCCATTCTAGGGAAAACAATAATAATTAAATTCATTTTAAAATGTTCTAGATTGAATAATAAAATTGCAAAAAATTCGGACTACCTGTGTGGCAAATCTCATTATTGTAAGTGTCATAGATTCGTCAGGACTTTGATCACAGAAAACAGATAAACACTTCCTTTTATAATCGTAGAGATTAAATCACAAATTGATTTAAGTCATACATATTGGTTCATTTGAATAAGTTATTTTAATGCAAAATTACTTGGTGTTTTGTGTATTAATTTTTACAGAGTATAATTCTTAAATTGATTTTTATCATTGGCTCTATTAAATGGCTAAATTACTTCTTGGTTTTCCCTTTAAAAATGTCTTGAATTACTTAAGTACGACCTGGAATTTTGTAAAAATTTGTCTGGAAAACCTGGAAAAGTCAGGGAATTTTATTTCTGAGAGTTGAAATCATGAATTAAAAATGCTAGAAACATTTCTTTTGCAAAACTTATTTCTCTTTAATGCACTGAGTTAAAAATTAATTTGTTTTACTCGAAAGAGGAATTATCTATTGGTTTTTCATAAAATAACCATACTAACGACTAACGAGACAAGGCAGACAATGCTGAAATAGTATTTACTCGCTTGCTACTTTTCGGATTTACCTGTAAATCCTGACATAACGGTTAAATGTTTTTTTTTCTGTATTGTTAGTTCAGAATGCGGTCCGATATGTTCAAATATTCGCAAGTAGTAACTCAACAGCTTAATAACCACGGGACTATTTAAATATCAAGATATAAACCACAAATACTATCACAGAACCTGTATTTTACAGTTGGTACATAAGACACTCTAGCTTGTACGCTTCTTTGGACGTTTCGTTGAAAATAATGCAAAACTTTACTCATCGGACCATATCATCCATTTCAACTCATCCGTTGCGAATGTCTCGAGATCTTCACTCCGTCTTTTTCAGTGGTAATGAAGCATTTCTAAACACTTCTATTTTGATTTCTTTACCAAAGTTGTTGAACTTATGCGACGAATAGTTTTCGTGGAAATGGATGAGGAGGTATTAAAACCAGTTACCACAGTGCATAGAACTAGTTTGATTAGTGGCTCGAATGAAAAAAGAGTAAACGTTGTTTTTGGAAGAGAGAGGGGAAATTCTTGATTCACTTTGATTGCACTCGCCCAAAATCATCGTAGCTCGTGACAAATATCTTCTCAATGAAATTTTGAATTATTTTTCAAACAAATTGATTTAGGGGAAACGTTTTAGCACAGAGCTACTTATGAGCTAAATGTATCACGGCATTAGGGAGAGCAAAAGCGTTTTCTGTCAGGGATTCGAGTTTCAACTCTCTCGGAACTCATGCTGGAATAAGGCTAAGAATAAATTTTAAAGTATACATTGAAAGCTCTTGAACTATTTATTCTAATGCCTACTTGAATGGATCCTAGCCCTTCGAGCACTGATTGATGAGAATATGGTAGTCTACGTTAACCCGGTAGGTAGAGTGCTTTTAAACGTCGCACTGGAGCAACAAACGGGCCATTGGCTAAGATCCGGGATCAACCTCGAAAGAAAGATCAAAGGACAATACCTCGTCTTTTTGAACCACGGTCAGATGACAATGTCACCCTGAGCCGGCACCTCATTCTCCAAACTATCACACCATGCCAACATGAGACCACAACAGATTGAATCAGCCCCCACGTACTAGCGATGCGACATCGACAGCAAAACATTGATGTTGATAATACATCGCCCCCAAACCATCGATGTTTTTAAAATTAAGTATATTTAAATCCCCCCCCCCCCATTTCTTAAAACTCGCTTAGCAACTAGTGATGCGACATCGGCTCCAATACATCGATGTTTTTTATAAAACATCAATGTTTTGAAAACATTGACATCGACATCACATCCCTACTTTTCAGACCCTTCACCCTTGGCCACTTTGGTCTAAAAGTATGTTCAATTTGCTGATTATGAAAATTATGCTACTTTGTTATTTTTTAAACTTTTATAACTGTACTTTTTTCATTTAAAAATAAAACATCGACAACGTAAAAAACATCGATGTTACAAAAACATCGACTCCAATACATCGATGTTAAATACATCGATTTTTTTAAAAAACACATCGATGTTTTGAAAACATCGACATTGATGTCGAATCCCTACCACGTACACGACGGTCTTTGGTTAAACCGAGTTTCGTGCTCGAAACCCTCCAATTTCGGTTAAGTGCAAAAACGTTATTTGATATTTTTTAAATTATGTACATCTTTCAAGTTTCATTGTCAAGAAATTCCTGTTAAATGGAACTTTTAGCTCAGAGAGAAAAACGTGTAGGAATATTTCGGAGAGGGGGAGTCGAATTCTCTGCAAGGCCCTAAAAATAGGTATTCTCCGTTGTTTGAACATATTTCTCGCGAGTACTCAACGATCTGTCTTTTAGTTTCGATTTTTGGTCATTTCTTTCCTTCTCCGATGACGTTTTGACATCTTCCATCATCCAACGTAGCGTCTCTTTCAACAAGAAACGATTCGATTTTTAGTCACGAATCTGTAGAGAAACGGGCTTTCACGATTGGTTTTTGGTTCCAGTTCGTGTAATCACCTATCATGGCTTCGCCGTGTAACTGAGAGGTATTCTAGGGAAGTGGGTCCGGGAACTCCACGAAATGTTCCTGATTTTGCAAACTCAAATGCTGATTTTAGCTTCATTTTTGTTCATCGAAGTTTTGTTAAACACAAGTGAAAAATGTAGACAGCTTAACAGGTTTGAAAATAGTCAAACGTTTAGTAAAAAATAGTCAAAAAAAAAGCAAACAAAATGGCCATATAGCATTATAGCAATTAGATCGGGACGAAGCACTCATACATGTGCTTGATAACTGTCTTTGAATGTCTAGGATGACACATCGGTAAACGGACTAAGCGGTAAACGGACTAAGCGGTAAGCGGATTAAGCGGTCGAGTAGGGCCCCGTAATACCAAAGGGCCCCGATAGGGTCCACGAGGTCTTAAAATGTCTTTTCATTAGGGTTCGAGGAAAGTTGTAACCTGAAAAAAGGGTTTGCGAAAACGCAGAAGATAGAGATAGTCCAGAAAGATGCCTCCATATAGACATCGAAGTAATAAATAATATAGCTTTATGACCGACAGTATTAACAGATGCTATTATTGACCATATTCTTAATAACAGACCAAAAAATATCGGCAATATAGATCATTTGAATTAAATTAATAAAGACAGAGCTTAAGTGTATTACAGAGGACTTTCTTATGATCATTTTTACAGAAAGAAATCAAATGGAATTATGGAAAAGAGAAATTGGCTGATATTTTCAGAAACAAGTAAAAGTGTTTATTGCCAGCCTTGCAAACTTTTCTCAAGATCAAAGTCTAAATTTATAACTGGTATGCAAAATTGCAGATCAATTACTGTTGTTTTACCAGATCACGAAGTTTCAAAAGAACACATGTCAGCCATGCGTACTATTTATAAAAGATCAACAAAATTCAATAGAATTGATACTCAACTATTACAGTATGTAAAAATAAGTATGTTATACTGGTGAAAAGAATTATATCAACGATAAAATTATTGAGTCGCTTAGGATTAGGATTTAAGGGATCACTATGAAGGCAAAGATTCCAATAGGAAAGAAATTATTTAACCTGCTAAGCGAATACGATCAGTTCTTGAAGTTACATCTGCAAAAATATCACAACAAAGCACGAGGAAATGTAAACAATTTTTCTCATAATATTTTTCACTAATTTGTAGGTCTTCCTTGTAATTAAGTAAGAGCAGAAATAAAATCTGCTTCTTATTATAGTATAATTGTTGACTCCACTCCCGATGTCGATCAACTAACTTTTGTGATAAGATATGTTTCATCGTGTGGTAATATAAAGGAAAGATTTGTTGAATTCATTCCCATGCATAAACACACATCTTCATATTTGTAAAAAGAAGTTTTGCAACCTTTAGTAAAATTAAGAGTGGGTATTGAAAACTGTCGAGGACAATCATTTCATAAAGCTTCTAATATGTCGGTTAAGTACTCAGGTTTGCAAGAACGTATTAAAGAACATAGCCCAAGTGTGCGGTTTTTATTCCGTGTGCTGATCATTCCTTAAATTTAATTTGAAATTCCGCTGAAGAAAGTTGTAGTGCTGCAATTCAGTAATTTATGTTTGCGCATAATTTATTCAAATTTTTTTCTGCGTCAATCAATTGTTGGAAAATGTTAACCAGAAATCTAAAAATGGGGGTGTAAACATTCCGTCTCAGTGAAAAGGGTTTCTAATACAAGATGGTCAGCAAGAGCAAATGCTGTATTAGCTATAAAACTTGGTTCCATCCATTTAAAAGAGGCTCTAAATGAAATTTATAATTCAGAAGAAGAAAAAAAGTTACGAGACTTCACTTCTGAAGAAAATGGACAAATATAAAACAGCCCAAATGACAGTTGTTTGGAATACTATTTTACAAAGAATAAATGCTACTAGTAAATCACTGAAATGCGAACTATTGAAAGAATCTATCCTACTAAAGGTCATTAGAAAATTTTACCAGTAATTTCAGAGAATTTGAAAAAGAGGCAACTGAGATTTATCAAGGCTATCATTTAATGTGTAAGGTGGACAAACTCGCAGACAACAAAAGAGAAAAAAATTTTGTTTTGAATAATACAAAGAAGGTCGGACATATGAATTTCCAATTTTCATATAATGTCATATGTGATAACGCCAAGGCAGAATTATCTCAAAGAACTCAGAATATTTTTTATTGGTATTTATCATAGAAGAAAAGCAGAACACGATAAAAAAGTTGAAGGATATTTCCAAAAATGACATTGATGATTGTACTTTTAAAGATGAATTCGACCACTTTTTAATATTTCTAAAAGAAAACGAGAACACCATAAAAACCACACCAGACATCTATCGAGCCGCCAATGAAATTTCGCACGTTTCCGAATGTTGAAATATTATTGAAATTTTTTTTTTAACAGTTTCCTTTTCTAATGCGTCAGGAGAAATATCATTTTCTATTTTAAAGCGTGTAAAAAATTATTTAAGGAATACTATGGGAGAAGAAAGATTAAATAATCTGGCCATTCTGTATATAGAGCAAGAAATTTTAAGCCGAATTCACACTGGCAAAGTAATTGATGAATTTGCAATAAATAAAACAAGACGGAAATTCATTTCAAAAATGGTTTTTTTTTTAAATAAATTTATTTAATGTTCTGTGGTATAACATTTTTGATTACTTTTCTTTTTTGAAAAATATGTTTATTTTTTGTCAATTTTGTGAAAAATTTTCGAGGTTTCATGAAACTTTTTTTTTTCTAACTTGAGTTTGAGGGCTCTGAAATTTTTACCACTTGCCCCCCCCCCCTGATTTGATCCGCCACTGGGATGACAGGCTAGTGTCGCGGAAGCTTCCTGTCTCCCATGTGTCCTTGATGCTTGCGCCTGCGAATGCTCTCAAAAACAGTTAGATTTCGAGACTGTTTGATACGTCTCCATGACAATTCGATTATTATAAACTTAGCCCCATTTTGTTTTACTTTTCACGCCTTCGTTACTAAACCCATGCACATTATCTTGTGTAACAAAAATTTAATATGATTATAATTTTCAAAGAGAATTTGGGTTTCGTCACATCGTATCATTATTCAATTCCGCAAGTCCCTCTTTTTCCCCCTTTACCGATATTTTTTTTCTTGAAGATGTCTCTCTTGTATTTGGTACGTCTTGGCCAAACACAGCCCTTGCGCCATTAAAGCACAAACTAACTTCGAATGGGACAAAACAAGAAAAATCGCTTCACGCTTGTCTTCTTGCTGAAACCAATTGAATCATCTAAAATCGAAGCTTGGTTAATTATGCAAATAAATCACTGTGAGAGAGGGTTAGGCCCTGAACGCATACCTGCCATTAAAAACGTTTACAGGTCGAATCTTTAAATGCTCTAAGCCGACCTTTGGGGCCGCGGTAGCCCAATTGGAAGACTAACGGATCAGGAAGCGGAGAGTTGCGAGTTCGAAACCCGACCCAACCAGAGACTGTGGTTTACGCGGGAGCTGGATCACGGTAAAACCGTCGTGGATTTCACTTGGGCATGGTGTGTGAAAGTTTTGCGAGGGTGGAGGGCCAGCTCAGGTGTTGATCTCATCGTCTGACTGTTGTTCAAAATCACGAGGTGTTGTCTCGGATATTACCCTTCGGGATGAATCCCGGACCGTCGCCAATAGCCCGTCGAGTTGCTACATTACAATGTTAGTTAAAATACCTACTGAGCCTACTTTTAGAGAGTGAACCAAGCGGGCTGCGGTGGCCAGGTTTGAAGAGTAATGGACTAGCAACCGGAGGACTGCGAAGACGAATCCAACCAAACACCGTCGTGTACAAAGGGAGCTGGGGCACGTTAAATCTTTCGTGGCCTCAAATGTCCTCACTTTGGCGTAGTTTGGAGAGTGGGGTGCCAACTCAAGTGTTGCCTCGTCATCTGAACGTGGTTCAAAATTGCGTGATGTTGTCTTTTCGGGGTTGATCCCGGACTGTCACCAATAGCACTTATGTTGCTCCAGTGTGACGTTAATTAAATATCTACCTAACCAACCCAACCTGATCAGTCTTACTAGGCTTTCAAGTCGGTAACGAGTTTGGAGAAGTACAATTCATGGTTTTCCAATCTCTAAATTCCCAAAGGGGATTGATCCCGGACTGTCGTCCACAGCCTGTTGTGTTGCTCTAGCATGACGTTAACTAAAAATTACCAGTTATTACATATCTCTAAATTACTACTAAAGAAGGATACATCCATGAATCGAGATAACCTTGCAAAAAAGGAAGGCTTCTACAGCCAAAGCATAGCTCCACTCTTTTAATAGTAGCATTCGTGTAATATTTTTATGAAATAGTATGTTGCTCCAGTGTGACGTTAATTAAACAATACCAAATACCAACTGAACATAGCAATTACAAACAAAAACTTCTTCGTTTCGATTTGTACTTCGCAAAAGTAAGCCTTTCTCCAAGCATAGCATTTTTATCTTCCAAGTCTAGAAATTCCACTCGCGCGGAACCGAATGCAGCATTTTCATTGGAAAGTTCGCATGCCATTACTTTCCTTCGGATGGCCAAGTGCGCGGTCTTTTCCAAAGAAGCACATGCGAGAGGGATCCCATTAACGGGAAAAGAAGGACCCCAGGCGAATGGGTGGGAAGATGAGGTATCGATGAGGGATCTGACGTCATCTGAAACTGTGTCCCAGGTATCCCATCACGTAGTGACGTCAGGGCTTGTTGCATCGATCCTGAAGAGACTTGCTTTCGAGAGCAGACGATGCAAGTGATGCTGCAACTCGGAGGAGGGTAAGTCTCGCTCTGTTTTGGAATGCATGCCCATCGGAAACGAAGCGCATGAGAAAAAAAATGGATGGAAAGCGCATTCTAAACCTTAGATGTGGCATTTTCAAAGACTGGAAATGTCACAATCTAGGGAATATAGTCGCGTTAGTTCCAAATGTTTTTAAATTTTGTGATTTAAATAATTATTTGTTGGATATATTTTTGAATATTTTACTTTTCTTTGAGTAAAATTATTCTATTTTCTATATACGTGCATACATTTAGAGTGAAATACAAAGATATGCATTTCTAAAGGAATATTAACAAAGCATATATTAGTTTTGCAATGAAATGGCATTCTCTTATATTGCATTGTGAAATTTCCTTTAAATCACTAGTAAATGAATGTCATATCTGTAATATATTTATATATATACATGTCAACCATCCAAATTTTACTACACATATGAATTACTTTTAATAATATCACATTAAAGTTTTGCAATAATTTTTCGATTCCCTTACAAGCCTCCAAAATGAATGTAGTGATTGTATTATTCTTTGTGATTGTATTATTCTTTGAAGAAACGATGTTAATCGAGTGAAAGCAAGATTGATCACTTTTTATAGACGAATCAAATGATATGCACTACCCTACAATAATGGACCGGATGCCAGCGGATTTGCATAAAACTTACATACTTGTTTGGGGGTGTTCTTCGTGGTATGGACTGGGACCTTTGCATGTTGTTCCTTGTCAAGTGAACGCCGAAATCTACAGCTGATAGGGCGACATTCTTGCAGCAGGAATGAACACAAATACCCATAGCTGTGTATTAAAACCTTGTTGAAAGTATGCCCAGAAGGGTTGCTAGGGTAATTGCAGCACGTGGGGGACCATCCCCCTATTAAAGCATTTATTATTTCCCTTATACCATCGCATCTTCCTGTCCGGTCCATTATTGTAGGGTGCTGTATTTTGCATGTCACATGGCAGACAAGCATCAGTATATTTGTAATAAATTCCCATCATGTTTAGGAGGACCGGATTAATTGATTGGTTGGGTTTTATGACGCAAGGGTCACATTTGGCCAATCTGTAAAACAGAGAAAAATAGACATAATACACAAGAAAATTTTTCTGATACAGAAGAGGTATATGATTTAATTTACGTCTTTCTGGAGCAACATAACGGGCTACTGGCTACGGTCTGGGATCCATCCCGAAGGGAAAGGACAACGCCTGGTCATTTTGAATCACGGTCGGATAACGAGGTCGACACCTAAGCTGGCATCCCACTCTCCAAACTTCTACATCGCACCAACATGAGGACATTTGAGACCGCAACAAACTTAACGTGCACCAGTCCCCTGATACACAATGGTCTTTGGTTGGATCGAGTTGCGAACTTGCATCCCTCCTGTTGCTAATCCGCGATTCTACCAACTGGGCGTCCACGGCCCTGATACAGAAGAGATATACCCGGTGTATGTTAAAAAATCGAACCTGCACCACCTACAACCCGCAGGTTGCTAGCGCAGTGGGCAAACCCTCTGAAGCATGGCAGACCCTTCGGCAATCGGCACCTAACCATAAAAATATTTTGACACAACGAAGGTCTGGTTTCTAGAATTGGCCCCCTGGTATGGTTGTTTACTTACTCATTGGGCCTCTCCACTTTGGAGGCGGCTTCTTGTACAAGTTATGGGAGGTACAAAGGGTTGGCGCCTGTGGACATTGGAATTTATATGCGGGTTCAGAGCGCTCTAGAGAAATTAACAAACATCACAGAGTTAGAATACTGACGTTTGCATGATTGTTTAACAGAGGTATATACTCTGTAATACTGCAAACTAGTTATTAGAACGAAGATATATATATAATTGGGATTCTATTAGAATAACATTGATCATAACTGCATGTATCCCAATCTCCAAAAAGACATCAGTTTAATGAAGACTCTCATGCTGTTTGACTGTAAATATAAACAACAATTCAATAATCATTTGTGTTTTTTGGCTGTTTTGAAACTATATTGTGATTGATTTGAACAATTTGAATAACTGAGCAGAATCCATTTTTAAAATTTGACTACATGTGCTCGTATTAGGTTGGTAGTTGAATTAAGAGAATTTCTATGGGCTATTGGCGATGGTCCGGAATCAATCCCGAAGGGTTAAGACCGAGGACAACATTTCATAATTTCGAACCACTGTCAGATGACAATGATTGCCATTAGGAAGTTTATAAGTATATATATATATACACACATACTGAAGAGCCAAAACATTATGACAACCTACTCCATAACGCGTTGCTCCTCCTTTGGCCTTCAAAACAGCTGCAACTCGCCTGGGCATAGATGCCACAAGTTCTTGGTACAAGACTGGAGACAGGTTGTACCAAATGTCTAAGCAGCGGTCACGCAAAGTCGAGATATTCGGACATGGTGGTGTTTGAGCTATGAGCTCAAATGACACCCCAAATGTGCTCTATCGAATTAAGATCCGACGAGTTAGGTGGCCAGGACATTAAGTGGAATTCATCAGTATGCTCCTTGAACCACTCCAACACAATCCGAGCCTTGTCACATGGGGCGTTGTCCTGATGGAAGATTCCATTTCCAGTTGGGAAGACAGACGCCATGTAAGGGTGCAACTGATCCGCAATATTGTTCAGATAGTTCGAGCGCTCACGATCTGTTCTACCACAACTACGGATCCCAGATTCGCCCGTGAGAACGTCCCCCAAAGCATAATACCGCCACCACCAGCCTGTGTATGACCTGCTGTAAAAGAGGGGAGCAACTGTTCGCCTCGCAGACGGCGTACCCTGACACGACCATCGACGTGA
This sequence comes from Metellina segmentata, assembly GCA_947359465.1. Classification (NCBI taxonomy): domain Eukaryota; kingdom Metazoa; phylum Arthropoda; class Arachnida; order Araneae; family Tetragnathidae; genus Metellina; species Metellina segmentata. The sequence goes on along the minus strand of OX375872.1, from coordinate 108,813,315 downwards.
TGAATGAGAAATCGGGATTCATATGACCAGGCAACTCTCTTCCACTCATTCAGTCCAGGGTCCAGTCTCGATGCTCCCGGGCCCACTGTAGGCGTAGTTGACGATGACGCTTGGTCACAAAGGCACACGAATGGGACGGCTGCTACACAGTCCCATATCCAACAGTGTCCGCTGAACTGTGTGTTCCGAAACACTTGCGTTGGGCCTGCATTATATTGGGCTGTCAGCTGAGCCAGTGTCTCGCGCCGATTTTGCTTTACCAAGCGGGACAGTCTCCGACGTCCTTTTTCTTTTATGACGCGTAGACGACCAACACCTTGGTGTCAACTGCTGGTGTTGCTGTCATTTACCCACTTTGCATGAATACTAACAACGGCAGATCGTGAACAACCTACCAGTCGTGCAGTTTCGGTGATACTCCTTCCGAGTCTTCGGGCCATTACGATTTGCCCTCTATCAAATTCGCTTAGATCGGCAGCCTTTCCCATCACTCGCAAAAGTAAGTGCAAGAATGATTACTTACATTATCCAGCAGCAGTTAAATATCATTCTCACTTTAATCACGTGCCCTCCAAGTCATCCAGACAAGTTCATTGAAAAATGTGGAAAAAGGTACACACACATATATATATACTAGCCACTGCGTGGCTAGCCCGGCGTTGCCCGTGCCCGTGATGTTGATTTGCGAAGCAACGCCGTGATACAAGGTATTAAACTAGGGTAAAATTTTCCACATATTTCAAATCCGGTGAAGATATATTCAATTTAAAAATTATTTATTCAAAGAAAATCATATATTTTGGTGTGAATCTAAAGTAAAATTTTATGTAATTTCAAATCCGTTGAATTTTTTTAATCTATCTTTAGCGATTCCGATTTTTACGAAAAAAAGCTTAACAATCCCAGTCAATAGGGTTTTTTATTTCTTGCTCTCATTCGCGGAAATGGGACAGATAATGTAATCTGTTTTTTTTTTTTAACGCGAACGGTACGAAATGAATTTGTTTATTTTTGGAAAGGGAAAGTTACCGTGAAAGTCACAATCTCGTGTGAATAATGTACAATAAAAAATAAAATACAATACAAATAAAATACTATAAAAATAAAATACTATAAAAATAAAATACAGAGAAATGTTCAAGAACCCTGCACCAATTCCTGTAGCCCAATGGATCTTAAGACAACCAAATCCAAAATACGCAAATCAAAAGTAAAGTTTTTAATCTTTAAGCTATTCATATTTTCACCGCATGAGAATATGAATATCCATTGTTGGGAAATAAAATTTTCTTTTGAAACAGAGGCTGTATGACAACGATGTTGCGTAAGTTACTGTTTGCTTTGAAAGCGAAACAAGAGAAATTTGCAGTCGGAAGGTCTCTTTCATGCGATAAATGTTTGTTCCATTGTTCGAAATTTGTCAGGATATTTTGTGCTTTTTCTTTTCAAAATGAATTCAGAACTTTTCCGAAAGCAGACAATCGCCATTGATGTTAATATAAAAATTGCAAGTCACAAATAAAACAAACATATGTATCTTTGATGCACTTCCGTACGATAAGCAAATGAAATAAATATAATATTCAATATTTGTTTTCATTTTAAAAACCTCTCTGATAAATGAAGCCCGCATAAGGTTTTGGGTTGTCCAGGTCCGTCATAAAACTGAAAATTTATCAATAATATTTTCAGAGTGACGGATGGAATGACCTAAATCAAACAATGAAAGAGCTTTTAAGTGGAAGCATAAACGAATTTCCCGAAGAAAAAATACTTTCGGTTTTGAACTAATTTTATTAATCGCGCCATTTTGACGATGCTAAACGTTAATTTCCTCCGACACTAAATTATTCGTATGAAACAATAAGAGCTAGACTTCATGAAGCAGCTGTTTGTAACACATATTTGTGACTTTTGTTTTCAGTTAAATAAAAACTTAAAGAATCAATCTATGGTTTTTCAGAGTTCGAAACTCGATTCAAGCTAAGACAGTCGTCTAGGTGGGGGCTGGTGCATTTTAAATTTGTCGTGACCACAAGTGTCTTCACGTTGGCGTTGTGTGGAAGTTTGGAGAGGGGTTCTAACTTAGGTGTTGACCTCGTCATCTGACCGTGGTTCAAAATGATGAGGAGTTATCCTCGAATCTTTCCCTTCGAGATTGATCCCGGACAGTGTGTGATAGCCCACTGTGTTGCTCCAATGAGAAGTTGAATCAACGACCAACCAGCCTATAGCTTCAAAACTTCGTATTCCTTTTCGAGTTTGGGTGACTCGGTGGATTAGTCTATTGCGCTAGACACCTGCGAGTTGAAGACGTCACAAATTTGATTCCTGTAACTTCCGTATTTTTATTTTTTCTTCTGTGTCAGTAAAACTTGTCGTTGTGTGTATGTCCATTACTTGACGTTGTCTGTTTTGTGTTTGGCGCAGCACCAAATTTTGTGTTTAGATTCATTCATTGCAGTAATTCGCTTCTTATGCAGTGGAACATTAAGTTTCATCCCATCTCTTTCAAATGCAAGTTATTCATATAGTCAGAAAAATGCGTTTCATCCAATAATACCTTTGAAGACGATCACGGGACTTCGTTTTTCGGAGAAAAAAAAAATGTCTGTCAGAGAGAGGTGGTTTCTAAATTGCAGTTTACGATATAAAACAGATAAAAATACGAAAAACGAAATTTTATAAATCAAAACTACACTCACTGCCAAAAGTTAAGCACGAAAGGTAAAATGCGAAAACAACGACAAGTACAGCTTTGATTGACACGAAAGTATCAAATAGGTTTATGCATGAAACAAAACAAAGAATTAAATACAAAGATGAAAACAATATTGAATTTCGATAAATTATAAGATGAAGTCATTTGGAGTCATTAACAAAATGATGTTTAAATTCAAAACAAATAAACAAAACCGAAATTAATAGGGTATGTGACCACCCCACATCCTCATACAAAGTTTACAGCGTGTGACCATGTTTTACATGAGGTGACCAACCACCCCAGAGTCAAGTAATCACCATTCCTGCTGTAGAGAAGTTTAAACTCTGTGAGAATAGCTGGGGGCGGGGAAATACGTACAGACTCAACACGGCCAAAGGCATCCTAAAGTTTCCCAGTGGGATTAAGGTCGGGCAAGTACGCCAGCCAAACCATACGCGCAATACCTTCGCTCTCCAGGTAGTCGTCGACGATGCCAGCTCTATGGGGACGTGCATTATTATCCATTAAAACGAAAGAAGGACGAACTGCTGCAGCGTACAATTTCACAGTGGGCTCTAGTACTTCATCCCGATACCGGACAACCGTAACAGAACTCATGGTAGCTCAGTTGGCAAAGAGTAACGAATTAACGCGTGCTCGAAGCTCGGTCCAACCAAAGATCGTCGATTACGTAAAGGATGGTGTGTGCATGATATCAAATGTCCGTACGTGGAAGTTTGGAGAGTGGGATGCCAGCTGAGGTGTTGACGTCGCCATCTGCGCGTGGTTCAAAATGACGGGATGTTATCCTCGGATTTTTCTCTTCTGGATGAATTCCGCACCTTCGCCAATAGACTTGTGTCGCTTCAGTGTGATGCTAATTCACCTACCTACTTCAGTCTATAAGAATAATTACTTCATGCAATTTCTTTAAATCGACTTTTAGCCTTGCTTCCGTAGGCTATGAGAAACTTCCGAACAATGTTCTACGTACATTGCGGAAACACGAACTCTTCACGTTATACGTGCCTCGTTCATAGTGTAACAAATCCAAACATTCGTAGAACAACATCGTGTTAAAATTTATTTTCATAACATTTGCACTTAAAGGGCCATACCAATATCGAACTCCACACAAAACCACCAAATTTCCGAAAACAATTCCCGATTTGATGCCCAAACAAATCTTACACGCGCAAATATGTCAAAATTTATATAAAGTTCCTATAATCGTATCTGGAAACATTCAATGTCTATTACTTTGGGTCATTTAAGATGGTTATCTTGTCGAGGTATCTCATCATTAGAAAAACTCTACTGATCTTGATATCGTCATCATAAAAAATTGAGTGTCTTGATGACGAGATATCTCGTTATTCGTAAAACTGGTCAGTATTTGATTGACGAGATATTTCGTTAACACCACTTGGATGGTTAATATGGAGGTTTCAAAGAGATGAGAAACTAGATATTCCGAAAGAGAAAAAATATCAGTACTTTTCTTAATCTAATTTTCATCATCAAAAAACTGCAAAATCTTCATCACTCGGATCTCAATCGGCATTATTGATGATGAGGCAACTTGTCATCAGCAAAATTGGTCAGATCTTGATGGACGAAATATCTCGTCGAAACGACTTGGAAGGTTATAAAGTAGCCCAAAAGGCGCAATTGGCTATTATACATGTATGGATGATCCACTGTCCTAAAATTTGACGGTCTTTTATAAAAGCGGGGAAATGGTGAATGATTAAACCTGAGCAAAAACCAACTGCGGATTTTATCTTGACTACATGCTAGTCTCAATTGGATGCATGAGAAAGGGAAGAAAGGCCTTGGGAGAAAGTGTGTTGAAGTTACCCATTGCGCGTATGACAAACCCCATTTAACCAATCATAGTAAGAAACCCTTTAATGCAGGGTTTCCCAACCGGTGGTACGAGGCAACGTTTCAGGTGGTACGCAAGGATGATACGAGCGACCCAAATATTCTACGAAGTTTGTTCGATTAGTATGTACAACCACGTTATGCTATTTCTTATGCCATTTGTTACTAGTTTCTTGTGTGAAAGTGGTTTTTCTGAACTTTTTTATATAAAAAATAAAAATATAGAAACAGAGTAAGTGTTGAAGAGGACTTGAGAGTGAAGTTGAGCTCCATTGCTCCTGATATTGATATTTTAATAAAAGACAAACAACGCGTTTCGCATTAAAAATTGATTTTTGATTATGTTAATCTTTGTTTGCTTAGTTTGTACTAATTATTTAAAATTATTTGTTTATAGACCTGTGACTAAAAAATAAAACTAATTTTCAATAATCATTTTATTTTTTCCTTTATTAAAACATCATTAATAAGAAATACAAGTGCATTAATCATAAAATATGATGCTTTCTTAGAATTTTAATTAAAATAAAACAAGCCATTGGGCACTTTTCTGACATTAGATATATGTTTCTAAAAAAATATAAAACTGGTGGTACGCCAAAAATTTCTAAAAATTTAAAGTAGTACGCAATTACTAAAAGGTTGGGAACCCCTGCTTTAATGCTTATATGATGGAGCGTCTGTATTCCTTTTTTTTCTTGTGTTGAAAATAAAGGATTTTAAAATAGAAATTGAAGACAAACTCAAATTTACGTTTATAAAAATTCTTCTTTTTTGCTTTAAGTTATATCTATTTTTATTATTTTTGTAACCTAATTTAAATTTTTTTATCTCGCCAGGTTTACAAAGACAATTCTATGATCGGTGTCATTACCTCTCATCTAAGCAAACTCAGAGAGGTTCTTTCTCTCTTACCATAAATACTTACTGAAATCCCATGAAATAAAAATAAAAATAGCCTAGTACTATAAGTAATTTTTGTTATTTATGTTGCTAATAGATAATTTCTCTTTTGAAGGGCCATCTAAAGACAATCTTGATGATGAATTGTGATGATGTTTTTGATAATCAAATGTTTGGAGAATATTTTATTAGTGTAGCCATTAATTTGACTAAAACTAAACTTATTACAGCATCGAAATTTTACGATACCGGTAAGTAAAAGAAATTAAATGTACATTATAGGAGTGATTTCTTTCTTTAATACGAATTTATTAATACCGTGCGAGTTGAAGTTTGTAAATTTCCTTTTGGGGTACCAATTTTTGGAAGTTTATTTTCTAATTGCTGATGAATATTTTATTTTCTTAGTTTTTGTATGATATCTCACTATAATATCACACTTGTATAATTTTGTATAAAGCTGCGGATAGAAAATCAAACTGTCCCTCTTCGTACGCGCATCGTTCATGGTAGAGTAAATTCAAAGATACCATTCAATAGAGAATAAAATCTCTGAAATATCATCCATAAAATTGAATTGCGCAAAAATTTTATAATTTCCAATGACAATACTCAATTTTAATACCAAATTTTGAATTCATATAAAAAATTTATCCTCAAATACGAGTTTGACGACATTTTTATGACGTTTTGAATTGTGAGTATGGAAAATTTAGAACACCAATGTTAAATTAGTTTCTTAGACATATCTTTCGAAATACTTTTCCTATCAACCAAAATTTTTTTTTTGTTTCTATTATGTAACAGGGTCAATCAAACTCTGCGTAATGCTTCCTTCAAAGTTAATTTTTAGTGTGCAATGTAAGTTGTGAAATTAATACTTGTAATAGTTTTTCAATCTCAGCCTTCATATATTTTTATGGAACTCGATTCACTGTGACTGATTATAAGATCATTCAAAATTTCAGCTCTTTTCTCCTACATTAATCATTTCTACATGCAAAAATGGCGAAAATATCGAATATTAAATTTATTACGGTCGAAAACTATACTGAGTGAAAATAATTTTTGCAGTCATGTAAAGTTCTACGGAATCGATTTCCATAAAAATATATAGAAAGCTTGCTATTCATAATTTTTTCGAATATAGATATAATTATTTCTGCACACTAAAATTTACGAGAAACTTAAAAAGAAGCGTAGATTTTGTTTGTGTTACAAATAGAAACGTAAAAAAATTCAGCGTGATCGGAAGAATACTTCGCGGAAGACTTGAAGTCTGGGAAACTAATTTAGCATTGTTCCATATTTTGCACTCTTAATCTAGAAACAGCTGGATTATATAACTTGAAACTGGGAAATCGGAGTTAAATTTTTATCTAAATTCAAAAATTTGCCCTCAAAATAAGGTTTTGCTTTCATAAATTATGAAGTTCATCTCAAATTTAATATTAAGATAAATTATACATTAAGCAAATTTATACAAATGAGTTTATATAAGACGTTATTCCCCTATTGAATGTAACCTGTGAATTCGTTCTACTATAAACGACAAGCGAATAAAAAGTGGCAGTTCAATTTTTTTCCGTAGATATAGAAATATAACTTTAGTCCAGCATCAAATAAAAAATTTTTATTTTTTATAGGGCCATATAAAGACAATCCTGACGATGAACAGCAGCGACATTTTTGATAACAGTACGTTTGAATCTGTGTTATTTTATAACATTGGAATCAGTAACTCTTCTTTCGAGGAGACACTGAATTTAGCAACGGAAGCAATACTTTCCACCGTACTCTCCTTGCTAATTTTGTTCACAATCATTGGTAATGTATCTGTGATAGTTGCTATTGCTCGTGAGAAAAATCTGCAGACAAAGGGCAACAGTCTTGTATTTTCACTCGCAGTTGCCGATCTTTTAGTAGCATGTTTGGTTATGCCACTGGGAGCAGTTTATGAAGTCAATAGGGAATGGACCCTTGGTCAAGAGCTTTGCGACATTTGGACGTCTTGCGATGTTCTTTGTTGTACTGCATCGATTCTGCACTTAGTAGCTATTGCTGTCGATAGATATTGGGCTGTTACAGACATCGACTACGTTCGCCAGCGGCAATCTTGGCATGTGGGCCTTACAATCCTGATTGTCTGGTTAGTTTCGTTTACAGTATCCATTGCACCTCTTGTTGGTTGGAATGATGACAGGCACGAGGAGCGATTGCTGAATGAAAAACGCTGCTTGATCAGTCAAGATCCTAGTTATCAGCTTTTCGCTACTTGTGCTACATTTTATGTTCCTCTCATAGTGATTTTAATTTTGTATTGGAGAATATTTCGAGTGGCTCAAAAACGCATCCGTCATAAGCCAGGAAGTCAAGCGGAATCCCGCTTGGTTTCTGCCACTGTCATGGCTTCGTTGGTAACAGAAATGACCATCATCTCAACTAACACCTCTTCCTCCCACCCTAGCGAGGCCAGTCGCTCCGATGACTATTTATGGGATCAAAGCAAAGAACAGATACTCAAAAAACGCAGAAGAGTCAACTTGCGATCAAAACGAGAAAGAAAAGCAGCAAAGACATTGACTGTTATAACTGGTGTGTTTGTCGTGTGCTGGCTTCCTTTCTTTACAATAGCGTTACTCATGCCACTGTGTGTTGAATGTCAACCTAGTAATGCAATTTTTAGCTTCGCCCTGTGGCTTGGTTATGCAAACTCCATGCTCAATCCAGTTATTTATACTGTGTTTAGTCCTGATTTCCGAACAGCGTTTAAACAAATATATTTGACTTCTTGTCGTTTTTAAAATGTACACTTTGTGTCTTATATGTGTCACTGTGATTTAAGTACAAATGTATAAATAATTTTTCATGCACAATCACTTATTTATTAAAAGTATTAAAATTTTTGTTCCTATTTTAATCATTTGGTTCTTGTGAATTCTTAAACTTTAGGTCATTTTTTTCAACTTGCTCTTCCTGAATGAAGATCATTGGTCTGAAATAAAAGTACAGTAAGATATATATTCCTCAACACCTGTAAGCATTTTAATCAATCGTCCTCGAAATTATCTTTTTAGTAGCTCATAACCCCTCGTTGTAACAAAATCCATTTCTTAGCTTTTACATTTGAAACCAATTTTAACAGAAGTACAGTATGGCCCAAAAGTCAGTAAATAGAAGATTTGTATCTGAAGCTAGAGAAAATATCTCCTAAAAGATAAAAAATACAGAAAAGGCAGTAATGACTTATTTTTATTGCAACAATTTTAGAAAAAAATGTACGATAAAAAATTATTAAGGTTAGGATACATGTCATGACGAAGTTTCAATGTTCAATTTAACTACTTGCATTTTGGAGGCACATTTTCTGATGCGATTTTTTCAATTTTCATCATTCAAACCAGTGTACCCAGGGATTTTATTAACTGTCATCAAGATGACATCCTTAAGTTCTTGAGGGTTGTCGTTATTTAAGATTACGATTCTTTTCAGCATAAAGGGAATATTTGTTCCAGAATATTCTCAAAACTAAGTATAATTGCGAAAATATTAATCCAAATAGTCTCGCGATCTTCAAAAGAATTTCTATTTTTATCAGCAGATTTGTGTAAAGTTTGTTGCATCGTCCCTGTAAGTTGATTTGCGTAGTGAGATTTTAAAATATTTTTAATTTTGGTGACTTATACACTATGTCTTATAATTTTATCGCATTCTTTTGCATGTCCTGACTTTTGGACCATACTCTAAACCACAATAGTAAAAAATATTTCTGAACTCAACCATTTCAAATAATAACAGTTTCCATTAGCTCAATACAAAAATTATTTTAATAATAATTGTAAAACGCACAAATGAAAACTTGTTTAAAAATAAATATTCACATTCCATAAGCGAAAGAGAGAAAGTAGCTACTTACATGAACAATTATGACACGAAGCCATTTTTTTCTAGTAAATCTATTACTTACTTTTCTAATACACCCTCTCTTAAAGTTTTTCTTTTTCTAATACAGATATTTTGCGATATTAATTTTTACCTCTTACATATATGATAAATTCAAATTTATTTCCAACAAATTCTAATGAACATTGATAATTTTAATCTTTCAGTTTTGAGACCAAATAACGAATATTTTAAATAGAAATTATACACGTCCACAGATCACTCTTGATTGTTCTTTTTGACTTTTAAATTGCATTCAATCTTTTTTAAAAGAATGTTGTGGCCTTTTATTATCTTTCGATCAGTTTAATAGCTATAACTATAATTGCTACTCACATTTTTATTTGAATTCCTTGTGCGTGAGCTGAGAAAAAGAAAAATATTCAGGAGTATTAAACTGGGCTATTTTCTTTCACTTTCAAAACTTTCCTTTCCATATTAATACTTAAACTATTTCATAATGCTCTCTGCTCATCTGGTTAAACTTTTTCTCTTTTTAAAAATTTCCAACCCAGATATATTCCATCACTTAACTGTCAATAGGTAGAACAGAAATAGAACTGAAATATAAACGGAAATTAAATATTTTCAACTGCTAAGGAAATTAATTTCTTTTGAAAATTTGGAAGTCAGTAAACTACGAGAAAGGGAAATATCACTTGAAGAGCCAATAAAATTGAACCTGGAATTCGTAAACAATGATGCGGACTAGAATCATTTCGAATTAGTCAAAGCTTTAGAAAAAGGTAGTCTAAAAAATGTTTCGAATTTAACCCTTTCTTTAAACTTATGCAGATTGGAAACTCGAAAAAAAAATATCACGTAAGTTTTTTATGTATAGAATGTTTAGACCTTTTACGATTGTTAGATAGGTTCGCTTTTGCACGACTGATTATGCGGAGAGAATGGGAAAAGAGCCACAGAACTAGTAAAATCAGGAACGTAAGCATTGAAAATAAAAGTTTCATACATGAAATATAAATTAAAATCTCAAAAGAATGAGATAACTCGATTCGATGGGTTATTTGAAAAAAAGTCTGCCTTGTAGTACTAGGTTTATCATATTAGTTTTAGTTCAAATGGACATTTGATGGAAATTTGTTCAAACCGAGACGGCGTGCTTAGTGACTTCTTTAAAATCCGGGTCTTGGAGTTTTGGTGATAATCTCTACTACTATAAAAGAAAGTGTTTTTTTGTCTGTTTTCTGTCTGTGATCAAAGTCCTGACACGGATCGACGGCACTACAATAATGAAATTTTTCACACTGGTAGTCTAAATTTTTTGCAATTTTTGGGTAGCGCCAAATTTTAAAATTTAATCTAGAACACTTAAAAATGAATTTAATGACATAGTTAATTGTTATTGTTTTCCTTAGAATGACAACACCATAAAGAGATGGCAGATTCTAAATTTATTTTTTCCGTGTTTCCTTTTGAACGTTTTCAGCCGAAGAACAAAACAAATAAAAAGTTTTAACTGGTGTTATGTAGTTCTTTTTTTCTATATTCTTGGTTTTTTTAAAGATAGTATAAAATTTTAAACGGATTTGAAATCTGCGGAAAATTTCACATTACATCGATACCTGAAAATATAATCTTCTTTTTATAAATGATTTTTTAAAAGAACTTTTATATTTTTTCCCATACGAATTTGAACTTTGCAGTCGAGAAATTCCATTTCAGGCACAGAAACAAATCCGTCAAAGGAAAGCAAAACAAATAAAAAAATTTTGACTGGCATTGTTTAGTTCTTTTTTGTAAAATCGGGATCGTTAAAGATAAATTAAAAATTTTAACGGATTTGAAATCTGCGGAAAATTTTACTCCAGATAGATCCTTTATACATTTGATTTTCTTTTAATAACTAATTTTTCAATTAAATATCTATATTTTCTCAAGAGAATGTGACGTCACGCCGATTAGATCTCTTCGCAATTCGAATTTGGCCGCATTTGACAATGAGTGTTACCCGTGGTGGCTGTTATCCAATAGGCTACGAATTCCATGCAATACTGTTTGCAGCCCAAAATGCTTTGCGTCACCAATTCAAAAAAAATTACTATCGGCTTCATAAATTTTTCTGCAGGGAGTATTTCAATTTCCGGCTAAGAAACATCATTGTTTATGTAAAACACAAACAGCCACCAGCACACACCCTTATGCTTAAGACATAAAAGCAGTTTGAATGGGCTGAAGGAAATAATCTGTTTTTCTTCTGACTATGAATGTGAAGTTTGTATATTCTTTTCTGGTACGATAGATATTCCTTGACTCTGCGATAGATATTCCTTGACTCATACGATGATTCCTTCCATCGCTTTTACGAACCACGAACAATTTTACAGTGTCGCAGCCACGCTGGATTCGATTGGAGAATATTTATTTCTGTGCCTCGAAAAAATTTCGTTTGAAACAGAATGAAATGCGTAGTATTGAGTAGATTGAACAAATACGGATCTTTTCCAGAATTTATCATTTCCAATTCAGGATTTCGTTTCATGGTTTGTGGATACAGAAAAGTGAGTGGTAAATATTATTCCTTTAGAGCCAGTTTATTTCGAACTTTAAAAGTAACAGAAACAGAGGGAATAACACACTGTTTGATGATTATTTTTTATCTTGCATGATATAGTTTGATTAACGGTATTTGCTTAGACGTGATATGTGTTTGAATTTTATTTAAAAAGTTTCTGTTTCTGGAAAAGCAAGTTATTAATAATCGGTTGAGTTTAGGTTCCTGAACAATATGAAGGCGAGATCATTCAAAACTGTTTGATGGGGAAATTGCCAAAGAATTGCAAGCAATATTAAATGACAATTTTGATAGCTATGAAAATAACTGTGAAAAAATTGAAGAGTTCATCTTAAGGAACTAATTTTGGACATTACATCCAGTTTAGTTTCCATGCGTGGGACATCGTCCAACAATCGAAACTGGAGTGAAGGTGGTTCGGATATTCCTTCCCGCATGTCTCATACGATGATTCTTTTGCGTAGTCAAGTAATGAGTGGCGGTGGTACTTCCGTTGTGAAAAACCGCGCGAAAGACTCATCAGCGATTTGATCAGTGTTAAGCTTTTCGAGCATGTAGCATCGTGTGTTTTGTTTCTTCTGTGTTGTCTTGCGTTATTCTTCGTGTGTGCCGTTATGTCATGTCTAATAAATGTTCCATGCCAAAGAATTTACGAACAACAAAGTTTTTACAAACCACAAGCAATTTTACAATGACAAAAAAAACGATCAACTGCCCTCTGCTTACTCAAGATGGCAGTGCTCAAGACGCTCCTTTCAAATCAGGCAAACTCTACCTAATACAAGAAATTTAATTTCTCTCCAATACACACAGACTGCACTTATTTCTAAGCGATTATTAACACAAAATAATTCATACTCAAAGAAACCACTTTGTAGTGTGAAGGCTAAACAAGTCTTAAGAACCCCAAAATACTATTCTAAAGCAGGTATAGTGGCATTCGCCAGTCTTATGCTACAAACCTAACGTTGATTTTCAGAATGCATACTTTGATTTACATAAAGGCTCTTTTCTTATATACACTCACTGCCAAATGTTAATTTCCAAAAGCCAATCTGAATTTGAAAGGCTGTAATTTGCTGCAGAGGTAGATGGAAGTATGCAAATGTGTTATATAACAGCCAATCACGGTTTCGTGTCGAGAAATATGCAAAAAAGGCAGTCGTATAAGAAGCCAGCATTGTGAAGGGTTACAGGAGTTCCATGTAGGTGCTGATAAAAAGTGTTTAGAAATTTCGTACGATTAGTTTTCAAGACAGACGTGTTTCTATGTTATATTCTAAAATTGTTATGTTTGTTGCTTGTCTATGGCTTCCAAGAAGACGAATGGCAGATAATGAGTGCTGCCGTTCTGTGGGACGCCTTGAATCTAGGCATTCAATCACTGATGTTGTTCTTTTCTTCGGCGTTCATCATTCTGTCATTTCACGACTATGGAAACAACTCCAAACAAGCCAAACAGTTGTCCGAAGATCTATGGCTCGACGCCCAAGGGTTACGACCCCCGCGGAAGACCGATATATTGTTGTAATAGCGAAACGGAATCGAAGAGCAACCTCCACAAGGTGACATATTTGGTTGCAACGTCCATTGGTTCCATATCTGCCACTACTGTGAGCCGAAGGCTACACATAAATGGACTGTACGCCCGGGTACCACGAGTTTGTGTTCCTTTATCTGTCCAATCCAGAGGGACACGATTAAAGTGGTGTCGGCAACACGTGAATTGGACTGTCTGATTGGGATTTGCTCTGGAGCCAGATGACAAACGTATAAGGGTCTGGAGAGAACAAGACACACACAATCAGCCTCAGAACATCATCGGAGCATCACGCATTCCGAGGAGGAAACATCAGGATGTGGGTAGAGATTTCGTTGGGATATCGCACCGACCTGCACATCTATAGACGGGGTTCTGTGACGGCTGTCCGGTATCGGATGAAGTCCTAGAACCCACCCACTGTGTGATTGTACGCTGCAGCAGTTGGTCCTTCTTTCGTTTAAATGGATGATAATGCGCGTGTCCATAGAGCTGGCAACGTCGACGATTACCTGGAGAGCGAAGGTATTGCGCGTATGGTTTGGCTGGCGTACTTGCCCGACCTTAATCCCACTTTGAAACTTTAGGATGCCCTCGGCCATGCTGTGTCTGTGCGTTTTCCCCCGCCCCCATCTATTCTCACAGAGTTTAAACTGCTCTACAGCAGGAATGGCGATTACTTGACTCTGGGGTGGTTGATCACCGCATGGAAAGCATGGTCACACCCTGTAAACTTTGTATGAGGATGAGGGATGATCACGTACCCTATTGATGTCGGTTTTGTTTATTTGTTTTGGATTTAAACATCCTTTTGTTAATGACTCCAATATGACTTCATTTTATGATTTATGAAAATTCAATATTATTTTCATCTTTGTATTTAATTCTTTGTTTTGTTTCATGCATAAACCTATTTGCTACTTTCCTGCCTCATTTCGTGTCAATCAAGCTGTACTTGTCGTTTTTTTTTCGCATTTTACCTTTCGCGCTTAACTTTTGGCAGAGAGTGTATTTAGAGTGATTCGGAATTCATAGGACAAATTTCACGAGGTGTTAGAGCACTGAAAAGGATTTTGTTTTTGTATATGGGCGCAAGTGACGACGAAACACAAGAATTGCACAGGAACTGAAACATTCATTTACAGTGATTCTTTACAACAACTGCTCAAAGATTCTACCACCAACATAAATTCAAGCTTACCAAACCCGCCTTTCAACTGACGAGATCCAGTAAAGGAACGATGTTCAAGCGTGCCAATAATCATGGTACTCTAATAGCAAAGAAGTCAGCCTATCCATGCATCGACACTGCCAAGCTTGTATTTTTGTTGTTGTTGGTACCTTTTGCTATTATTGTAAAAAGTCATTGTAAATAAGTAATAGTAAAATAATGTTGTAAAGAAGCATTTTGTTTCATTTCCTGCGCAATTCTTGTGTCTGCGCCTAAACGCATCACTTGTGTCCAGAAATTGCTATACAAAAAAAATAATTATTTTTTAGTATGTGCTTTAACACCCCTTGAAGTTAGTCCCATGAGTTCCGAATCACCCTGTATAGTATACAGGGTGATTCGGAGCTCATATACGATAGTACGTTTGATTCACTTTGCGTAATCGCTCATCGAGAAAACAAATTGCATTGTCTGAAATATAATCCTAAGCCAAACATGATCGATCGTAATGATTTTGCAATCTAAAAACTTCATGGCTTTGATCACGTCAGATCTGGAAGCATTATTCTTTTAAATTGTTTTAAAAATTTTTCATTCATATATTTTACAGTCCTCATACGTGTAATATTTACTATCCATTCTTGGGGGAAACGACAATAAAAATATTGGGGAGCCAGAAGGTCCCATAGGAGCTGGTGCTCTGTCTCTGTAAATCATAAGACTTAGGCCCCGTTCACATGAGGCGTTTCAAAGCGCGTATGGCTAGGTCCCGCCATTAAATTATGTTTATTTGTTCCTCTAATTCAATTATCTATCTTAGTGACATTGAAGAGCGGGACCCTGATAGCCTCGCCAAACGCGCGTTTGATGTTGACACAAAACGCGAGAAAACTGCTCAATCAGACGTTTTTATTGCTACCGCGGGCCGAGGGGATCCGATCGTTCGAACGCTTTGGCTGAAGCTCGAGATACATAGGAATATGGTACGCTGTTCACATGACACGCGTTTTGACTGGCGTTAGGGCTCTATTAATTCACTAGTCCAAGTTTCTATATTCGCGATCGTTAAAGATAGAGTAAAAAATTCAACGGTTTTGAAATCTGCGGAAAATTTTACTCCTGATCGATACCTTAAATGTGATTTTCTTTAAATAAATAACTTTTCAATTGTAGCTTTTATATTTTTGCAATACGAAATTGGCCACATTTGACGAAGTTAATCACACACACACACACACACACATTACGAACACAAAAAGAACTTTATCTCGTTTTATAGAAAAGATATATCTTGAGTGGAGTACTTAGTTGCCTTAATTTACTGCTTTGTATTTAATACCATTAAAAATAGGATGCAAATTTAATCATATCTACGTTTTGAATAAAGTTTTCAACAAAGGGCAATAGTATGTAATTTTATTTTTGAGATAACGTATACCGACGACGGTCTTTTTAAGTTTTCATGCACGGCCCCCCCAAACGTCAATAAAATAAAGCTCAATTCAATTTCAATATTCTCAACATTCAATTCGAAATGTAAACTTTGAAGTTATTTTTTTTAATATCCTCAACGTGAAATTGAAATATGAGTTTCAATTTTCATTCATTTTTCTTATTCTTGTATTAAATTGAACTCAATAGGCTTTCGAAAATAAACTTATTTGCCTGATTTACGGAAATTAATTTACTTGTGAGCTTATCTTTCCTACATTTTATATTTTAATCTTGAAGTTAGTGTAAAACTACTTTTATCGAAATTTTTATTTTATATAGACAGAAATTGTCTTTGCAGCAATCTCTCTCTCTTCCGGTTTTCGATATAAATTCTTTTTGGTCATTCTTAGATGTATTTTAGTTTTGCATAATTCTCGCGTTTTGTCGTGGGATTTTAATCAAGTTTTAGTTGAAATATTCCTTAGTCGTTATTCCATTCGTGGTCCCATGTGTGCTGCAAATCCCCTAATATAGAGTAGGTTGGAAGATTAGTTTTCGTTTTGGATACTCCAACTGTAGTTAAATTGATTGATGTCAGCTTTCATATATGCATTTTATTGGTAGGTAAGTAGGTACTTTATTAACGTCGCACTGGAGCAACACAACGGGCTATTGGCGACGGTGCGGGATCAAACGCCAAGGGAAAGATCCGAGCGCACCACCACGTAATTTTGAATCACAATTAGATGACGGAACTGGAACCCCACTCTCGAAACATGCACATCAAGCCAACGTGAGGACATTTGAGGCCATGGTAGATTTAACGTAGGCCAGCCTCCTTTGTACACGACGTTCGTTTGTCGGAATTCGAACTCGTTACCCTCCAGTCAATGTTTTACTGACCTTGATTTTCAAACAACATATTCTAATCCTTCAGTCAATTTTATTATCCTCAATGTTACTAATTTTAATGAAATTTTTTTTTATGCCTATGTAGATGGAAAGTTTATTTTCAATTTCCAAATTTGTGATGTTCTGTTTGTAGGTCAGGTTTCGATTCAATTTTGCTTAAATATTCACAGTCACTCACGTTACATATGACTAATTTGTCAGTTTTTGGCGTCGTAAATGACCTTGCCTTACGCTTTAATGTGAGCAAGTTCCTTATAATCCGTTCTAATGACACCGGAAAGAGGGATTAGTTATCGTTACGGTAAGTCGTTATTTTTAATTTTTAATATTTAATAACATTCATATAATTTTATACTGCCATGATACTTGATCTTCATTCACAAAGTAATCGGCATATTTCTCTTATAGTTTTAGATGACATATTTCCCCGTGGTATATTTTCTGTACCAAAGCTTTTAAATGGAGCCAAATGCGTAAACAAAAAGATTAGTTACGACTACAGAAATTTTATTTTTTTATGAAGAATATTATGTTTTTGGTATCTATCTGCCATAGAATTTTACGCAGATTTGAAATCCGTTGAAATTTTCACTATATCTTCAACCATCGCAAAGATAGAAATTTGAATTAGAGGAATAAAAAACATAATTTAATGCTTAAGGAAAGCCGACCTTGTAAAACGTTCAAACGGGTGTTCATATGGACTTTTCGAAAACGCGTGTTAGAAAAACTCCATGTGAACGTGGCCTTAGTCCTCGTTCACATGAGGCGTTTCAACGCGCGTTTGGAGAGGCTAGCGAGGTCCCAATATTAAAATATGTTTTTTTTATTCCTATAATTCACACACAAGTTTCTTCCTTTGCGACCTTGAAGAGCGGGACCTCGCTAGCCTCGCCAAACGCGCGTTTTATTCGCCTCATGTGAACGGGGCCTTATTGTGAGAGATCGAGTTGCCTGCCACATTTGGATATCCCATATTTTCTTTTTTTCGCTATTTAATCCCTAATGTTATAAGACCAGTGTACCGTTATGTTGGGGTCTCATGTTACTCACCGTTATGTTGGTTCCCCTGGAGTTGGTGCTTCTTGCATATGATATAAAGACTAATTAAGGAAAGGTCAAGTTGCCTTATATACGTATTTGGTTAAATGTACTATAGACCCCATATTTATTTGTAATATTCATTCCTAATATTTGGGACAGTGTAATAACTTAAGAAGTTCAGACTTCTAGTAGCTGGTACCCCCCCCCCCCCCCGTTGCTGTAATATATTAATTAGATTTAGAGAATTAACAATTGCCCAGCACTATTCCTCCAATAGTCAATAGTCAATCCAACATTTCTTCAAGTTAAAAAGGAAATTTTTTGTACATGAATTAGTTAGTTAAGTTACCCCAAAGTTAAGTGGGTACAACTGTAATGAAATGACACGGTACCACAAGGTTACGACCTAATCTCAAGCTTGAATTTATAAACTGGGAGTTCAACAAGATTGCATCTATTCCATCATACTGTTTCTCTAACAAGCGTGAAATAAACATTTTCGCCTGAAGACTGTTAATCAATTAAAAAGCATATTTTCTTTCCACGTGGTTTCTTGGCTGCCATTTCTCCGAGAGTTTTTGAAAGCATGTGATTTACGAGATGATGAGGGCAAAGTTCAAAGTTCAGTACCTTGTTTCTGGAAATTAACAAGGAATACGAGGAGAAAATAAATAATCTGAGACTAGATTCACTTATCAATGTTAAATGCATCTTTCTAACTGTGGGTGTTATGTATGATGCATTGATATGTCACTATTAATCTAATGCTAAATAAAAATAATGTATAGTACTCCTCTGCTTCCATCTTTCGAAGAAATTGCCTTACTTTGTAGTTTGTACTCCAAACAAATGAAACACTGCTCTATTCAATTAACAGTTAAAGATTTCCATCGTTTTTTAAATTTTCCTGATTTATATAGCGTTGAAACAAAATGAAAGCCATTCTGTACAACAAAGAAAGTTTCAACAGAAATGTCTGTCTCCTTTAAAGAACTTTGTGAATTTTATGTGATATTTATATTAGAAAAGTTTCCTTTTTTATGTACATAATGGGCCACAAGGAAGCAGAGTGGGCCACAGAAAAGCAACCCCTTTTTATCCGTAGTGAAATGTAAAATGGAAAGTGTGTGTCAACAATCTCAAGACAATAGGCGAACTGAAAAGGTTCGGGTTGGAGCATTGATGTCAATTGCAACGAGTGTCTCGAAATATGCTTTGACGTGCACAGAAGGTGCAGTAATGTTTAAGGAGCTCATTTTCAGCATCTGTGAAAAGTAGTTAGTCTTTAAATCATTGAGGTAAAAGTTGAAAACTTAATTATACTTTTTCAACGATCAAATAAAAATAAAGCAGTGAAGAGTATTTAAATTGAAATCGAAAGTCATCAGCTCATTTCGTTTATTTTCAAGGTTTTTGCTCCGGGCGTTTCCTGTCGTGGTTCCTCCTCCTCGAGATAAAAAAAAGTCATTTTTAACCCTGTTCGTTCCTTTTACACACAAATCATGGAAAGAAACAAAACCACAAAACATAAAATTGGGGTGAGAGGGAATCGTTTTTTTTCCTTCATCTGATGTTTATTTGATCGAAGACCGCACAAAAAGTGCTGCTTAAAATAAGTGGTCCATAGACGGTCAATAATACTGTCAATAGTATTGTCAATTTATGCTCCTTGAAGCATCGTGTTGGAGGCGATTGATGCGATTGTCCATCAATGGACGGACATTGATAGACATTTGGATTGAAGAATATAGACGGGCGCCATTGACGGAGTCGATTGATCGTGTAAAATACGCAACTGTTCGGGAGTTTCGCTCAAGACGGCAAAACATGACGCATACATCGAGTCATAGGCGTAATTAGAGGTGTTGAATGGGGGGGGGGGGTCCTCCCGAAAAGTTTGGATTGTACCACAGTAAAAATTAGAATTTTAAATTAATTATATATTAATATATAGTAATTATTAATAATTATGGTACAAAAGTATTAATTATTCTTAATTAATTTTTTTATTAGTATTCATTAATCAACACTTGATCTTTTTTTAAATCACAATTCTTTTTATTTATACAATATTTACCAGATGACTTTATGGAGAATTTTAAAACTAACAATACATTAAAATAGAAATTAAAACTCCGATTTTTTCGTAAACGTTTCGATTTTTTCTGAACTTCTTAGATTTAAACTTGAAGCACATCGGTAAAAATTCTCTCGATTCTGATTCTGTCGTCTATGAGTGCTCACAGTTTTTTCAAAAGTCTATTAACTATATACTGGCGAATAACTACATGCAACTGTAATATTAATGATGAGATTAAGACATGAAATCATTAATCAGTGTTGGTAGAAACATCCCTGTTGTAATGTCAACAAGAGGAAAAATAACTTTTACTTTTCACATTAGCGTTTCTATTGAATTTTTTTAGTAAAAAGTCATTAACCGAAAGTATTACTTAAATTCTAACATAATTACATTAAATATGTCTTTCCTTTAAACTGTAATAATGCTTTTGCAATGTTATTTTTTGTTATGTCTTGTAATAAAGGAATAAGAGTGTACATCCAAGTCCAACAAGGCATTTAATGATTATAAAGGAAGATCACAATAGACAGGTATAAGCACGATCCGAGCAGCGTAAAGACTCAGATATCAGAGGCAACTGGGTCAATTATTGCGTATTATAAAAGATTAAATCAGCCAGTTATAACTTATTAGAATATATATACTTGAAACAGTAATGGTAAACACCTGACATCATAAATCTAAATGGGAAGAGTAATGTATAAACATTCGTGATTTACAGCACTCATAATATAAAAACTTAAAGGAAGTATGTAACATTTTTAATACTGAAACAATTGCTAAAGCAAAAGTACAGAAGATTTGCTGCGGACTCTTGTTTATAACAAAATGAATTAAGAATTCTTGAGCTGTTACATGCAAATAGTCAAGGAATACCCATACTGCTTTCCTAACACGTTAGCTGATTGCAAAGCTAAATGTGGCTTGTCTGATCGCACTGTAATCAATCAAGCCGCTTTAAAGAACCCCTTCAGAAATTTAGACTTCTAATAATATGTACGCTGTTAAGAAACCATGATTATAAAGTGAAACTAGTATAACTTAATGAGTAATATATAAATGTATGTCGAAAAGGAAATTAACCACCAAAAATCTCTCTATTCATTGACGAGTAAGTATCGAGAATTCGTTTGCGCGGACCTTTGTAGTTCTCAGAAGCATAGGCGCGACTGGGGGGGGGGGAGGTCAATCCCCAGAAGTATCGACTGTACACTAATAACAAGGGAAAACATCTGGAGACCACCCAGACAAATTTTTATATTTTTATGTCAAAAATCATATGATATATTAATCAATTTTTTCGAAAAACATTGATAAAATTATTAAAATTTTGCGACTAGCAAATGTTAAGTCACTTTCATTTCCAATAAAGTCATTTTAAACAATGTTGCTTGTTGTATCATGCATGCGAAACACATTGTTAGGTTTAAAAACAAATTAGTTGAGGAGTCTTGAATTACACTGAAACCCTGCAAATTCAACCCCCCCCCCGTTGATCCGAGTTTGGTTAATCCGAACCATCTGTTTTAAAATCAGTGACTTCAGTGTACCGAGTTTCAGTGTACCGTATCCTGTACCGAGTTTGGTTAATCCGAACCATCTGTTTTAAAATCAGTGACTTCAGTGAAGTATATATCAGTGAAGTTAATCAGTGACAATATACACAGTCCAGTCACATTAATGTGACCACCTGTCAAAAGACGGATAAATCTTTTGGACGGATAAATCGCTACGTTTCTGCATTACGCCAACGATTGAAATGCTTTCCGATGCCCTAGGATATCCTTTATATACACTCCACTGCAATGTGCTGCCAACTGCCTCTTGTGATTGGTTATTTCACGTTGACGTCGAAAGTAGGTGGTGGTCACATTAATGTGACTGGACTGTGTATGTATCATCATTGAAATAAAAAACAAATTGGTAAGAATGCACATACTCTCAGATTTTTATATTATCATTAAATTAAAAAGATTAGAAAATTAGTCACTAGATTTTCATGAACTAAACCATTTGGACAAAATTAATCAGTTTTTGCTGTGGTAGATACATATAAACTTTTTCCTAGTTGATTTTCAAAAAACATATTCTAAGTTAAACATAAAAATAAAGTGAATAAAAATTTCTCTTTTGTCGTGCAATTATTTATATTACTAGGGGGCTCCACCCTCTCGCGAAATTATACTTTTCCTCACATCGAATTTATTTATGAACCAATTTAAAAAATAAATATACCCTAAGAAATAGAGCATTCCAAGCTTTCACGTGGTATTTTCAAATTTTAAAACAAATAGTATTAAGCTAGAGATATGAAAGTTTTAGTTTTGTATCGGAAATTACGATCTAAAAATTCCTAAATTTTTATGACAAACTTTTCATTGAATCGACTTTATTTTTTCACCAATTTCAAAAATAATTGTACCGTAAAAAAGAGTACATTCTAGGGTTTTCTGCGATGTTTTTAAGTTTAAACATTTATTGCAATAATAAGATATAGATATGACGGTTTTTACAAAAAAGTAATAAAAATGTCCCGATTTTTCCCGAATTAAAAAAATATTATCAGGTACTAAATTGAAATTTCTAAAATAACTCGGTGTCCAGCAAAAATTCATATTTACAGGAACTCAAAAAAATCACGGCTGAAGACTGAAAATTGTACGTCTTTTGTTCACTCGCGGTAGAAATGTCGCACTTTCAACTTTGACACTTAACAAGCTGCAATTTTCAAGAGGAATCTCCTTGAAGCAAAGCGGAAAACCTTCGATAATTTTATAGAAAATATAAACTATCAAGAAGACAGCTTGAAGACATATAGATTTATCTCAAATCTGTCTAATAAAAAAGTCACCCTCAAAAGGGAACCTATTCATCACAATAATAGAGAATTATTCTCAGATTTGGACATAGCAAATGCTTTTGCACAGTCATATTGTTTATCGCAGAGAAAAGGTTCTTACGCTAGGAAAACATCAAGAGTCATCAAAACAAATCTCAATCACCTCCCTATACCCGAAGTCCAAGACCTGACTGGTACAGGAGACATCTTTGAATCGCCTTTCACCAAAGAGGAATTTATCTGCTGTTTGAATAAATTGAAAATCAAAAAGTCTCCGGGACAGGACAAAATTCATGCGGAGTATCTTAAACACCTTGGAACAAATGCAAATACTACTCTTTTGAAAATTTTTAATTGCATTTGGAAGACGGGGATTGTTCCTCGTGATTGGAGAGGAGCCATTATCATCCCTATTCTTAAAAAAGATAAAGACGCCAGGAATACTCAAAGCTACAGACCCATTTCGCTCACTAGCATTATGGCTAAGTTAATGGAGCGCATGGTTGTAAATAGATTGAATTGGTTCCTTGAATCAAAAGATTTACTCTGCTCCGAACAAGCTGGGTTTCGTAGAAATAGATCCACAGCTGACCAAGTGGCTCATCTGAGTCAAATGGTTAAAGACACTCTTGATAAAAGAAAAGTGATGACAGCCGTCTATATAGATTTCAAATCGGCATATGACTCCGTTTGGAGAGAAAAGATTATTCTAAAACTTAAGGATATTGGAGTAAAGAGTAATATGTTAAACTGGTTTAAATCATTCCTGGACCAGAGAAATTGTAAAGTTCGTTATAGGGACTCAACCTCCAAAAGTTACATTCTTCAGACGGGACTTCCCCAGGGAGCAGTTTCTAGTTGCTCCCTATTCAATGTTTACATCAACGATCTTATCTTGGCTTTGAGAACAGTTGGAGTGGAGTGCCTTCTCTATGCAGATGACTTGGTTATTTGGACCCAAGTTGCTAAAACGAACGCAAAGTCCGAGATAGAGAGGTTCTTGAACAGAGCACTTGAGGTTCTTTACAAGTGGTGCGAGGAAAACAACATGGCCGTGAATATTGAGAAGTCTGCGGTGCAGACGTTTTCACTGATGCACCAGAATATCCGGCCAAAGTTGGTTTACAGAAATGATGAACTGTCTAATACGGACAAATTTACTTACTTAGGAGTAACCTTTGACAATAAGTTAAGTTGGAAATTACAAATCGAAAGTATAGTTGAGAAGGTAGAAAGGCGTCTACATATTCTTAAACGTTTGGCTGGCTGTCTTTGGGGATGCGCACGAACAACCTTGGAAAACACATATAAAGCATTCATTTTGCCTGTTATTACTTATTGTTGTGAAGTTTTGGTAACTGCCCCAAAGAGCCTGATTGAAAGGCTGGAGTTACTTCAAAACCAGGCCCTCAGGTTGATTGTTGGTGCGGTAAAGACCACCCCAATTGACTCTATGCTACTTTTGACAAATAACAGACCCATTCAGGAGATTATTGAGGAGAGAGCTCTCGTGTTGTATGAAAAGTTAATCAGAATTGAAGTACCCTTTTGGGACCAGTATGAGAATGGACAGAGACAACTGAAGACACAACGAGGCTTTCTTCAGAAAGCTCTCGATTTAAGAGAAGATCTGGAAATTGATGAAGGAATTGTTCAGGGATTTTTAAATCCTCGTAATCCCTTGAATCGCGTTGAGACAATTATTAACCTGAATCTTGCCCAGCCTATCCTTAAGAGCCAGCTCCCTCCAGAGAGCTTGAAGATTTTAGCCCTTGAGACCATCCACACCCTCTATCCAGAGCCTGAATGGTTACACGTCTATACCGACGGCTCCTTTACTGAATGTTCACCAAATGTTGGAGCAGGAATTTATTCCTCCATTTTCTCCTTCTATGTCCCTGTCGGGAAACAAAAAACCGCCTTTGATGGAGAAGTTATGGCCATCTGTGTGGCATTGCAGCAACTTGTTCCCAGACGTCTCTACAACAAAGTGGTCTTGTTGTCGGATTCCAAAGCTGCCATTCAGGCTATTGGGTCAAACGAGGTGCCTGCCTCAAATGATATCTTAGAATGCCAGATGCTCCTTGAGGGATTAAAGGCAGAAGGACGACAGATCGTTATCCAGTGGCTCCCTGGGCACTGTGATATTTTCGGTAACGAGCAGGCAGATATGTTGGCCAAGAAGGGCACACGGATAGTTGAACAGCCAACCACAAGCTACTCATTCCACTCCATAAAACTCTACATCAAAAATCAAATGAGACTTAGATGGAAGTCGAATCTCACTTCTTGTATTTCCTCGAAGAGCTGGAGAAATTTATTAGACCAAAAAATTTCAATTAAACCTCGCGAAAGAGCGGTCGCAGAATTTAGACTTGCAGTGGGGCATGACTGCCTTGCAAACCACCTACACCGCATTGGCGTTTATGACAGTCCTAAATGCCCACTCTGCAAAAAGGATGAAATTATGGACAGGTCCCATATCCAAAGATGTCCAGCTCTGTGTGGTGATGAGGGAATGTAATCTCATCATATTCCTAAACAGCAATTTTAAGAAATCACAAAGTAACTACAGAGTCGTTCACCTTTCTCGCAAGAGAGGGGGAAAAAAGAAAACGTCGAAGCAGGAATGTAGTAAACAGATCCGCCGATTGTACCGAATAAGGAGTGGCTGCCCTTTCATGAAGCGCCGAAAAGGAATAGAAATACGCAAGATTCCAACCCAAAAGGAAACTTTCAGAAAGCTTTAGAAATACAAAGGTGAATATAAAAAGGGGTTGTCAAGTTTTAAGAATTTAGGTGCTTGTGAAAGCCAGATGCACAGGATGCCGATACTGAAGCTTAGTGGAACTTGACGTTAAATAATAATAGGGCTTCTAACCAAAATTATGAGGGGGCGTTGAGCGGAATCTAAAAAGGGAAATCTTGAAAGAGAATTCAGAACCAATGAGAGTATTTTAAGAGGGGACTGACTAGCCACTGAGCGAAGCCAGAAAAAATAAAATAATCAAAGTTAAGTCAAAAAATAAGAACGGATTGGCCGAGGGTTTTCAGGTAGGCGGTCATCTCCCAGGATTGGAGACTTGTTCTGATATAGAGTTTGCGAGATTTTGGGAATGGAGATTAGATTTTGAACAAGATTTGGAGCGGGGCAGATCGAGAAGTTTTCGACTATGGTCGCCTTAACAAGTAAGTCGATCTTAGAGCGTGTGAATACACCCTCACATATATCTCTCTCTCACTCTCTTTAAAAGAATGTATTTTAACTGTGTACGCGTACTTTAGTTTAAAACTATATGTATCCGTTATAATTAATTAATGGTTTAAATAAATTAATGTTTTTTATTGTTAATGACTTCGCCTTTTCAATGTGTCTTGTACTCAAATAGTTCCTAAGTCCTGGTTTATTGCAGTTAATTCAGATTTTAATAGTTAATGAACTTTTGGCCTTTTGTTTATCATGACGCTAACCACATTTGTACTAACCACTTGCGACCTTAGTTTCTGTCTTCTAAAATTTAATAATTAGTGAACCTGGGGTTGTATTAATATCATTATTTGAACTAACCACTATCTCCAGGTAAGAGAGAAGCAAAGCCCCCAGCAATGGTGCCAAATAAATTAAGGGATATCTTGGGAACAATATATTTGCTGACAGACACATTGAAACTGTTTTAAATGAGTATAATTTTTCACTGTGCATATTATATATATTTAACTAGAATTTTCATACAAATGGTCATAAATCAACTCATGACATTTATAATTTGAATTATTTTATTATTTACACAAAAGCAAAAATGTCGGAAAATGAGGATTCCAATATTAAACTTTCTGTGCCCGCCTTTTCTAAATTATCGGGGTTTCAATCCTTCCTGCCTCAATTTGACGCAGAAACTGTAGTAACTCCAAACTATTTTATAACATCTTTAGAAAACATCTGTGATCAAGCGAATTGTTCTGCTGAAGAAAAATTAATTGTTCTCAAATCTAAATTGCGAGGAAATGCCCTTTCGCGCATTATCAAAAATCCCCAATTTTACAACGAAACAAACTACAATATATTTAAAGATAAATTCTTAAAATTCTTTGAAAAAAAAACCACGCCTTTATCTCAACAAAATGTCTTCTTAAAATTAAAATTATTACCTAATGAGTCCATCAGAGAGTTTGCCAGTAGGGTAGAAGCGGCAACAATTGAGTTTTTTGATCAACCGAATGTGGAGGAGAGTGCGGAAATAAATTCACTAATTGAAAAAACCAAACTCACGAGATTCCTTGAAGGTATGCCTTCGGATGACAAAACGTTACTTCTAATTAAAAATCCCTCAAATCTTTCAGAGGCGATTGAGGTAATGGAACTAATTCAAGATAACAAAACAGATAGCCCAATAGTAAACCGTATCCATAATCCCGAAATAGAATTCAAACGGTTATTAGAACTACAAAATAACAAGTTTCATGAAAAGATTTCAGATCTTAGTACAACTATCCAAAATTTGACGCTACAAAATCATGACGATAGTAGGGACAGACGCCCGTCATTAACCCGTCAAACGTGCCAGATCTGTAACAGGGAAAACCATAATGCCTCAAATTGTTTCCTTTACTTGAGGCTGTTACAACAAAGTGGTTACAATAATGTTGAGGATAGAAGTAGGATGAGGGAAAGAAATAACTATCCGCGTGGACAGTATATTAGGACATTCAACCACCGTGGCCATAATTTAACCGCACCCCATCAAACACACTCCTCCAGAGACATGAATAGAGGACCCTCCGGTTGGAACACAAATCACTCGGGCAGCAGGGGGACCCGATTCGAACGAGAGAGATCTTTTCACAGTCAATATGGCTCTCCTAATAGGGGTCAAAATTCTCGTCCCCGAGTTCAGTTCTCGATCCAACGAAGACCCACTAACTTTCGGAGTGGTGGTAATAATAATTCTACTAGATATAATAGATATCCGGAAAACTATTAAGTGGGTTTGTGAATCCTAGATCGGTAATCGGCGAACCCACACACACAACTAGGTCCGATCAAAACTATATTATAAATACCCAAATGAACGAGTCTTCTCAGTTTTATCTCCCCGTGGTAAAAGTCAGAATTGCAGGAAGTTCACAATATATGTTAATTGATACGGGAGCTTGTTTAAGTCTAATTCAGAAAAATATATTTGAAAAATTAAACGGCGATCCCTCGATAAAGAAAATTGACTCACAACCAGCAGTAAGATCATTGACAGGCCAGAAATTAGACATTTTCGGTACATATAATTTTCCTATAATTATAGGTAATAAAAATATTAATCATGATTTATTAGTCATCGACCAAAAACTTAATTCATCTTATGTTGGTATATTCGGTATAGATTTGCTACAAAAATTAAAATTTCAAATCGACCTTCACAATAATATGTTAGTCTCACAAAACACAAGAATTCCCATACATAATGCAAGCGACGTAAAACTTAATAATATAACATTTGATTTCGTAAAATTAACAAACAAATGCATATTAAATCCAAACGAGGAAAAGGTATACACACTATCAATAGATGCACCAGCAAAAATGGGTGCTGAAATTAAAATTTCTAAGTTACCCCATTTAACTGACATAGCAATTAAAGAAAATACTGCGCGCGATTGTGTCTAAAAACAAAACAATCCAGGTTACAATCTCAAACGTAACAAGAGACCGATTTGTATTAAATAAACTTACAAAATTAGCCACCGTCGAAACAATTTCAGATGGTAGGAATATGGAAGATGTTAAGAATTTGAGACGGCAACAATTTGATATTAACGAATTTAAACTGGATCATTTGCATCCACACGTTAAACGGAAACTAATTTTGTTATTAAGGGAATTTTCTGATATTTTTAGCAGTAATTTGGAAACCATTGGTCAAACCGATCAGATAACCCCCGAGATAAGTGTTGATAGGTCTAAATTACAAACTTCAAAACATTACCCTGTTCCAATTGCTTTAAGAGACGAATTAAAATCCCAAATTGATTCATTATTACGCGCAGATATTATACAAAGAACAAATACTCACATTAGTCACCCAGTAATTCTAGTTAAGAAAAAACCAACGGATGATAACAAGGTAAACTGGCGTATTGTTTCTGATTACAGGGAGAGTAACAAATTGATTAAGTTTAATAGACACCCCTTGCCGTTAATTTACGACTTATTAGATAATCTAAAAGATTCTGAATATTATTCTACGATTGATTTACAATCCTCCTTTTTCCAGGTAAAACTAAAACCTAAAGATAGAGATATCACTGCGTTTAATACCATATACGGATTGTTTGAGTATAAATCAATGTCACAAGGTCTCTCATTTGCCCCCCAAGTCTTACAAGCATTGACTGACAAATTACTTTCTCCAATAAAAGATTTAAAAATCAGTAACTATATTGATGATTTTGCTATATCCTCTTCTAACGTGGATTCAATGTTGTTTAAGCTTAGAAAACTTTTTGAAAGAATTCGGCTTTTTGGACTCACGGTTAATCCCAAAAAGTGCACATTTTTTGTATCTTCGGTTACTTTCTTGGGTCATAAAGTAAATAAAAACGGTACTCAACCCATTGAGGGAAACATAAGGAAAATTCAGGATTTTACAAAACCAAGAACTCAACGCCAAACAAGACGGTTCCTTGGACTGTGTTCCTACTACAGGAAATATATACAGAATTATTCACAAATTAGTTTACCCTTAACTGACCTTACTAAGAAACGGCAACACTTTAAATGGACGCCGGAAGCAGAGATAGCTTTCGAAACCTTAAAGACAAAACTATCAGAACCTCCTGTTTTAATTCACCCAGATCATGGAAAACGATTTATACTAACTACCGACGCAAGCACACACACGATATCAGCTTATCTTGGTCAAATGGATGATTTTGGAATAATCCGCCCAATTTCATACTATTCGCGTAAACTTTCACAAGCAGAAAGAAATTATCCTATTCATCAAAAAGAATTTTTAGCCATAATAGATTCTATTAAAGCGTATAAAAACTACTTATATGGAAAGAGATTTACTATAAGGTGTGATAATAAGGCAATCCAATCAATTAGGAAACTCGAAAATCCTGCAGATCGGGTATCGCGATGGATTTTATATTTGCAAGAGTACGAATATGACTTTGAGCATATTCCAGGGTCAGAAAACTATGTAGCGGACACTTTTAGTAGAGACTTTCATCAAATTAACGCAATAGTACAACAATTACCCACAGTCCCTGAAATAGCAGATGCTCAAAAACAAGATACTTATCTAATGAAATTAATCAACAAACTAAAATCCAAAACCGCAGACCTATCACCAACGGAACAAAACTACTTCCTACAAAACGATATTTTAATGCATGCAACTCACGTAAAACGATCAGTAGGTCCAAATTTTATAGAACAGATAGTAATCCCAGAAAAATTAAAACCAATCATTATCAAATTAGGACATGCGGCACATTTTGGTTTAGCAAAAACGTACGATAACATTAGAATAAATTATTATTGGGAAAACATGTATAGTGATGTCAAAAATTATATACAAAGTTGCATGGATTGCATAGGCTATCGCAATCCAAATAGGTTACCCCCATTGCCTTTGCAGAGAAACCACATTCCAAGTCGTCCCGGAGAATTAGTCTCCCTGGATTACATTGGTAAATTACCCACTACTGCTAAAGGAAATTCATACATCTTGGTCTTTATAGACCATTTTACAAAATTTATGCGTATATATGCTACGGCAAATATGACAGCGGAGACAACCGCGGATAAATTGTATGATTACGTCTGCCTTATGGGTACACCCAACATTTTACTTAGTGACTTAGGGAGAAATTTCACTTCGGAACTTTTTAAAACTGTAGCGAAACGATTGGGAACTGAGAAAATTTATACCACAGCATATCACCCGCAAACTAATGGAGTCAACGAAGTAACTCACAGATCCTTAAAAACTACTATTTCTATTTTGGCAAGGAATACAAAACAGTGGGACGATGTTTTGCCTTTCTATTCTCTTTGTTATAATACAACCATTCATTCAGCGATTGGTGATACCCCAAGTTATTTAGTCCACGGATATGATATAACTTTGCCACTTACCCCCAGTCGTCAGGAAATTGATCAACAAAACACACACTCTTATCCAACATACATCCAAAATAGAACAAAACAATATCAGACAGCAATTGAAATAATTAATAAACACTTAGTCAAAGCTACTGAAACTATGGAATCTTATCAACATAAATTTGCTAAGGACCGGAAATTCCATATCGGACAATTAGTGTTTTTACTAGCACCAGAAATGGATAGGAACGCTTCAATTCCGAAGAAGCGCAATTTTCATGGCCCATATAGGATAATTGAAATACATAATGCCGTGAATTACACAATTAAAGACACAAGAAATAACAGAGAGAAAACAATGAAGGTGCACGCGTCGAGATTAATTCCGTATCCAGAGAGAAGGCAGCATTTGGAGTTAACGGAGCAAAAGGATATCGAACCTACCCAAACCATTCCAAAATCTTTGCCCCATGCGCATTTTGATGAGGAAGACATCACTCCGTTTCCTATCTGGATTGAATCATACTCAATCCCTAAGGTTACCCGACAAACTCATAAATCAGGTCTACATACAGATACAGAGGATTCACAACCCTCTAGTGATGGGACCCCAGGTTATGACTTAAATGGTTATGGTGACCTTTCCCAATTAAATGAGGAAACCGAGGAAAATATGCCTTTGGCACAATGGGTGTCTTTAAATAAGCAACAAAAAACTAATCAACAAATAACAACTAACACTACAGATAATTCCCAATCTTCAAGTAATGATACCCAAATTTATGATACAGAACAAGAAATTAATGCACCGTTTAATTTACCAGAGTCGCAAAATAAACAACCAACTGAGTCACGCGATTTTAACTTAAGATCTCACAATAAGAGACATGTAAGTGTGCAATCAAACTCTGAGGGAATCGGACTACGTAGTACCCAGAATAGCGCAAATCAGGGTGAGATTGAGTTGGAAAATAGCGAAAACTTACCCGTAGAAGATGAGATTGAGGTAAATACAGCCGGTCAACCTGAGCTAATTACAGAAAATGAAAATTCGCAACAAAATGTAGGGTATTCTCCAAACGATCTCTTAACTTGGGCTCTTAATGCAACTGCACCTTCAGATCCGAACGAACCATCACGAGTACTTCAATTTTTAGACAAGTTAGCAAACTCTTTACAATAAATATAAAATTTGAATATTAATAAGCTTGAAAAAAAAAAACAGAAATAAACATTATATAAACTTTTAAGCAATTTCAAACAGTGACCGAAATTAAATTGACGAAATATTAACTATCAATTATACGACAAAGGATATAAATTTGGAAACATTTAAGTGCTAGGTTAAATTCTCGCAAAGAAATTAATAAATAAATAAATAATAATAACAACTTGCTACTATAACAAATTATAGTATGTTAACTTAACCCAATCAAATAATTTACTTTTGTACGTTACTGTTTAGGAAGGCGCCCCTGAGTAGTGACAAAAAAAAAAAATCCATTTAAAATTAATTCCGTCGTGGTTTAACATTGAATAATTGCGGGCGATAATTTAAGTTGATTACGACTGGAACTTTAAAAACGAATTAAAAATAAATAAAAATAAGCTACGTATAATCTGGCTTGATTTTGTTATAGTTGAACTTGTTTAACAATATATTAACTATGACGTGTGTTTAATTAAAATTTTAGTTAATATGTATCACATCGTATATTAGTCGCGTTAGATTACTTAATATGAATTGGAAAAAAATTTAGTGTCAATCATTACATGTGTAAATTAATATTCTCTTATTTATATATATTTAGTTTTTTTTTTTGTGTTGGTTTAATTAGTGTTAAGTTACGATTCATGATCATTTTATGGCTTAAACACTATATTATCTGGAGATCACAAATATCTCTGTACGTAATAAAATTTGTATCTGTATACAAAAACAATTATTTCCTAAAGAAGCATTTTTAATTGAAATATATATATTGAACAAGAGAGATTGAGAGAGATGGTGGAGTGTATTCTATGCTTATGTCGACTTGCTTATTTCAGTCTTGGTTCTGTTGGTTGTAGAAGTGATGCCAACCAAATCAGTTAAAATCTGCAACTTCACAACTGGAAGGTACCAGTGCAAAAATGCCCCCCGTCACGTACTCCATAAGGTGACAATCCCGCCAGAAGCGTGCATAGTTACGGACTGCTCTCAGTGTGTTAAGGGACAAACGACGTACCTCTTAACTGAGGACTATCAGTTGATTCGTCCTGAACGTTTTATGGTTCAAGCAGAAAAGGACAAAATTGGTCGTGGATCGTTTTTCCGATGCAATGTATCAGAAGAGGAGGAATGCGATTGCAGAAGCGCTATGTGCATGGGTGACTCCGAATTCTGCAACCTATTCCCGTGATCATCAAACCCAACCAGATGCCAGTGTGGGTTAACTCACGAAGAAGCCAGCATAATACATCTCACCGATACACAGACCTTGAGGAACCCGCCTCAACTGACATTCGAAATCTGTTTGTTTCACATTCGAAAATCACAACTGCAAAGACGACTATTAGAGCATGAGGAGGCCGTATTTTCATCACATAATCTCACAATCCAATTTGTGGATCCCATTTTACACCTTCCTGAGCCAGGCAAAGTAATTCTACGAACTGAGGATTACGAACATTTGCTAACCGTTCAAACGCCCTTACAAGTGACTCTCCCATTTGAATTACTCGCCTACAAAACTGAACTCACCGTTATTTTCATCAACTCCAAGGGTTTCGCAGTCTCTGGAGTCATACAAATAGCAGGGAAAAGCGTGTGCCAATTGACCCAGTGCATTCTCTGCTATGAAGGACTCAGGACAGTAAGATGCTGGCCTTCGCATGTGAGATGGGTAGCCTACAGCCTACTACTGGCTATTATCATGGTTACCCTAATTTTCGTAAAAGCAATCGTGCTTTTACTTATAGCGATTATTCGGGCCACATACTTCTTCATCATTCTCATCTGCCGAATTATAAAAAATGTCCTTCGCTTGTTCATGGTTCTTGGTGTTCTTCTTGGTGCAAAAATCCGGTCAAGTGCTCGCAATGTCAACGAATTCTTGGAAGATGGAGCAAATGCCGATATCAATGCCAGACTCCTGGTATTGGCACTATGCTCCTGCATCATCATTGTGCCTTCTGTTCAAGCGGACTGCTCGGATCACTCTATGCTTACTTCGGAATTAAAGCATTGTCAAACAAGCAGTCCCGAGTATAAGACTTGCAAGCTAACGACGACGGCTGAATTAACCATGTCGGGCTTGCAGCACCAAACCTGCCTTATACTACAGGACGCTAAAAAGACTCACATGGTTTCATTGAAACTCAAATTGACTGGAGTCACATGTGACTTTCACACAAAGCGAGAGTACTTCACCTTCCCCGTCACACCTCATTACTTAAGCCAAGTAAGCTGCTTTCAAAATTATTGGTGTGGTAGGGGAGAACACTGCAAGATGTCGGTCTTAGGCACAGACGGTTTACGATTTGAAGCGGAGACCGAAGCAAGCCGTCAATACAGTGGCCGCAGCAGTTGCAGCCCCGGTTCGCTTGGAAGTGGATGTTTTCTTTACACACGCAGCTCCTGCAATTTTTATAGAGTGTGGTACGTTCCGGAGCTGGTGGAATCATTCGAGGTCTCGAAAATAACAGGACACACTTGCTCGTATCA
The DNA here is from genome assembly GCA_947359465.1 of Metellina segmentata. Classification (NCBI taxonomy): domain Eukaryota; kingdom Metazoa; phylum Arthropoda; class Arachnida; order Araneae; family Tetragnathidae; genus Metellina; species Metellina segmentata. Next base: position 108,778,510 of record OX375872.1, on the reverse strand, counting down.
CCTCTCCCTTGAACATGTTGATAACCACACGGTTACACATGTCACACTAAAGGACCAAACGGTTACACCATCGGGAGTTCAAATCAAAATTTTAGGGGCCTTTAGCCAACCGCCAATACATTTATCTGAATCCTTTGTACAGCGAGTTGGGAACCCTGGTGAGGCATATCTCATCTCTACGTCCCAAAAGAACGTCCCGAAACTAGGAGAAGTAGGGGTGATACAGGCGAATGGGTCCTACACAAAATCCTTCATTTTTGACCAGTTAATGACTGTTTGCGATTTTTTCGAGACCACGTTAAGGTGCCAGACGGCTCCAGACCCTGTCACTAGAATGAGAACCTCCCAGGAACACGCTCTGCCAATCACTAGAGACTTGCATCTAATGCAAATTCAGGATGGAAGACTAACTTCCAATTTAATTTCAACCTCACCTATTAAGGTGCAGTTACATTTTTCGAACTATAAAATTATAGTGGAAACGCGTACAGTTTGCCCTAAATTCATAAAGACAGAAATGGAAATAGGGGGATGTTATTCGTGCGGAATCTTAGCACGGATGACCTTCCCCATCCTGTCAACCTGTCAGTCTGGTCTTGTAACCGTGGAATTTCAGGACATATTAGTCCATACTAAGGCAGTGAGTGTTTCAACGGAAGAAAGACTGGTGACAATAAAATTTCTTGCAGACAAGAAATGTTTCAGAGATAAATTGTGTCTCAGGGCCAATACCCTAGTGCAATGTCAAGTGTTCGAAGCATGTCTGGACGAACCTTCCATTGAACTTTTAAATTTGAACACTAATTACACTCGTATGCCGTCTCTAGACTCTTCTACCTTATGGTCGGATTGGATATCGATTCCAGCTTTAGGAAATGCCTTTTTCCTGTTTAAATTTCTTGGTGCCACATTATTATGCGTTTGTTTGGGTATCACAATTATCTCTACATGTATTTCTTGCTGTGTAAGGAAATGACTTATATTTTTTTTACCATTGCGCATTTAAAATTTTTGGTAGTAATGCATTTTATGTTCTTTTCTTTTGTATGTTTGAATTTATGATTTATGATTATTATTTTTTTTTTCAATGTTAATTTTTTAGCTTTTTAACGTATACGGTTTAAACATGGTTTTTCGTTCATGTATTTGTGTAATCACTTGAAAGGTAACATATGTATATTTTCTTTTAAGTAATGAAATTTACAACTGATATGGTTCAACATGGTATTTTTTTTTTGTTTTGTATGTGTACAGTCAATTTAATAACTTTTCCAAGTACTGGAATAGAGAGAAGAGAGAGAGAGAGAGAGAGAGGGAGAAAATGTGAATGGAAATATGAGACGGTTTAAAATTTTTTTTTCTTGTTCTCTGGAGGTGGTAAAAGATGATGAGGGAATGTAATCTCATCATATTCCTAAACAGCAATTTTAAGAAATCACAAAGTAACTACAGAGTCGTTCACCTTTCTCGCAAGAGAGGGGGAAAAAAGAAAACGTCGAAGCAGGAATGTAGTAAACAGATCCGCCGATTGTACCGAATAAGGAGTGGCTGCCCTTTCATGAAGCGCCGAAAAGGAATAGAAATACGCAAGATTCCAACCCAAAAGGAAACTTTCAGAAAGCTTTAGAAATACAAAGGTGAATATAAAAAGGGGTTGTCAAGTTTTAAGAATTTAGGTGCTTGTGAAAGCCAGATGCACAGGATGCCGATACTGAAGCTTAGTGGAACTTGACGTTAAATAATAATAGGGCTTCTAACCAAAATTATGAGGGGGCGTTGAGCGGAATCTAAAAAGGGAAATCTTGAAAGAGAATTCAGAACCAATGAGAGTATTTTAAGAGGGGACTGACTAGCCACTGAGCGAAGCCAGAAAAAATAAAATAATCAAAGTTAAGTCAAAAAATAAGAACGGATTGGCCGAGGGTTTTCAGGTAGGCGGTCATCTCCCAGGATTGGAGACTTGTTCTGATATAGAGTTTGCGAGATTTTGGGAATGGAGATTAGATTTTGAACAAGATTTGGAGCGGGGCAGATCGAGAAGTTTTCGACTATGGTCGCCTTAACAAGTAAGTCGATCTTAGAGCGTGTGAATACACCCTCACATATATCTCTCTCTCACTCTCTTTAAAAGAATGTATTTTAACTGTGTACGCGTACTTTAGTTTAAAACTATATGTATCCGTTATAATTAATTAATGGTTTAAATAAATTAATGTTTTTTATTGTTAATGACTTCGCCTTTTCAATGTGTCTTGTACTCAAATAGTTCCTAAGTCCTGGTTTATTGCAGTTAATTCAGATTTTAATAGTTAATGAACTTTTGGCCTTTTGTTTATCATGACGCTAACCACATTTGTACTAACCACTTGCGACCTTAGTTTCTGTCTTCTAAAATTTAATAATTAGTGAACCTGGGGTTGTATTAATATCATTATTTGAACTAACCACTATCTCCAGGTAAGAGAGAAGCAAAGCCCCCAGCAGTGGGGTCTCCGAGGTGAGACGCTACTGGAGTGCTAGAGCCTTGCTGATGAGATACTGACTTTTTTCTCTTACTGTTTTGTATTCTTGTAATCGTTTTGTAAGATATTGTCATTTTCTCTTGCCATTAGAAATAAAAATAAAAAAAAATAAAAACTTTGACACTTAACCCTAAACTATAGCCACATCGGAAAAAAATCTTATTCGTCTTGTTCCCTGTACAATTTTGAACAAACCATGTCAATTTTGTAATTTTCTGATCCGTACTTTCTCGGGAAACCGTCTAAGAATCGAGCAACAAAAAACAAGTTTTCAATCCTGCGATGGCAGCAGAAATTTTTTTTTTTAATATAGAGAGATGTGAGTATAAAAATAATTTTTATTTAATATAATCTAGTTTAAATAGCCATAGACAGCTTAAAACTCCGATTGCTCTTCATTAACAAATGTGACTATCTTGTTTGACTAACTGAATGGGGGGTTAAACCACCAAATCTCCCTGGTTATGTCTATGAACTAATGTACAATTGTTTCATTGTTTATATTTATTTATTACTCAAGTAAAACAGTAATTAAAATTAAATTAATTGAAAGTAAATTAATTAAAATTAAACTAAGTAAAATTAAACAAATTAAATTTAAATTCATTACAAGTCAATTAATTAAAATTAAAGAAATTAAATTTACATTAATTAAAATTAAAATAATTAAAACTAAACGAATTAAAATTACATTAATTAAAAGTAAATTAATTGAAAGTAAATTAAGTACATTTAGATTAAGTTAAATTAGATTAATTAAAAATAAAATAATTAAAAGTGAATTACGACTTGTTTGAGTAGTTATTAATAAAGGATTAATTTGTGAAAAACTCTTTACAAATATGTTAGCAAAATTTTTCTCAGCTGAATGGGGAGGGGATTGAAATGGTAAATGGTTACGCCTATGCATCGAGTCGGGACGGACGTGACTGTAGCTTCTGTGACGTCACGAAACGAGTCGGATTGGAGATCAGAATTAGCAAGCGAAGAGTCCGTGATTAGACGGAAAATAGATAGAAAAATAGGGTTAAAATTCTCCTCAAAAAAGATCTCCTTTGGGGTTTTCCCAGAGATCATACACCCGTTAACTTATGTCAGTTTAAGTTAACTAGTAAAACGTCAAAAAGTTTCCCAAGATAATTTACAAGAGTGGGTTCCTAATATCGCCTACCCCTGTTCCTATTACCACCCACCAAGCGAATTTATAAGCTGCTATTAAAAACGAGTTGCTAGTAGAGCATGCATGCCTACCTTTAGTGGCCAGCACGGCGTTGCAGGAGACAGTTCTATTCATGGGGTCAGGTTTGACCACTGCTCGCTAACCCCAGTGATTGCTACGAATTCCCATACAAATTCGTAGCCGATTGGATAACAGCCATAATAGCGTTTCTCGTGGTGTTGGTTTGCTTTGCAAACCAAATGGGAATTCGTAGCCTATTGGGAAACAGCCATCACAGTGTTGACCATTGTGTTGGTGTGCGAAGTACCACGGGCAACGCTCATTGTCAGATGCGGCCAAATTCGAATTGCGAAGAGATCCAATCGGCGTGACGATTGCTGAGATAAAAAAGAAAAGACAATGACGATCGCTAACTTCCGGTGATTGTTACGCAATTCCAAAAAAGATCGCGACAGCCCATTGTGTTGGTCCGGTGCGACGTTAATTTTTGCTTACCAAAAACAAACGTGACGTTATTGTCTAACATTGTTATTATTGCCTACATTCATACTGCAAAAATAAAAAAAGTTACAATTTAAAAAGCATGAAATGGAATCTGTGATCTCGATAGCAAAGTTCAAATTCGTATTGAAAAAATATAAATGTTACAATTTCAAAATTATTTATTTCAAGAATATCATATTTTAGGTATCCATCTAATGTAAAATTTTCTGCAGATTTCAAATCCGTTAAAATTTTTATTCTATCTGTAAGAATCGCTAAGATAGAAGAAAGCACTGAAGAACGCCAGTGATAATTTTAATAATTACTTTTGTTTCACACTCGAATTCGTTTCCCAGGAAATCAAAATGAATGAATCTCGAATCAAATGAAGGTCATTTGAATCTGTTCGCTCCCATTCAAGACGGTAGGTGAAAAAACTTGGCATGGTTCCAAACGCTGACGTCAGTAGTGACGTGAGGGCAGAAAGTCGAAATTTTGATGCTTCTTCATTTTCGGAAGCAGAAAGAACGGTGAAACTATTAAATTCATTTTAAAATGTTCCAGATTTAATTTTAAAATTCGCTGCAACCCTAAATTTGCAAAAAATTTCGACTACCTGTGCGCCAAATCCCATTACTGTAAGTGCCATAGAGGAATGATTTTCCTGCAGAGGATGAAAAAATGTTTGAACTTTAGTTATGGAGTTCTTTTTTCTTTCACCTAGACCGTTAAATATATAGTAAAAATTTCAACGGATTTGGAATCTGCGGAAAAATTCACATCAGATCGATACCTAAAAGTATGATTTTGTACATATTAATAATTTTGAAATTGAATATATCTTTTATATTTTCGCAAGAGATTGAGACGTCACATGAACTTTCTCTATCTAAAAAAAAAAACAGATTGCATCTTCTGCCCTTCGCGTTAGAAAAAAGAAACAGATTACATTTCCTGTCCCATTCCATTTCCTGGAATGAGAGAAAGAAATAAAAAATATATTAACAGGGATTGTGTAACAGGGAAGTTTTTTTCGTAAAATCGGAATGGCTAAAGATAGATTGAAAATTTTAACAGATTTGAAATTTGCGGAAAATTTCACTTAAAATTGATACCTAAAAATATGATTATCTTTAAATAAATAATTTTTAAATTGAATATATCTTCAACGGATTTGAAATCTGCGGAAAATTTTACACCAGATTAATACCTTACACCACGGGCACGTGCAACGCCGGGCTAGCCACGCAGTGGCTAGTTACCAATATACGTAAATCCCAAATTTTAATAACTTTCATCTTACTTCCGTTTTGGTCTGTTCATAGATGACACTTGTTCTTTAATATTAGATTTTGAAGAAATCATAGGTTTTTTTTATCATTTTGTTCATCAATGATAGACGTTCAGTAGAAGTACTTGTGTCTTCCTTTTCTTGAAGTTCCTGCTTTTAACCAAAAATTCATGAGTAGTTTTTTAATAATATTTAAATTCTGTAATAAGAACAAATTTTTTGTCAAAATGGATAAAATTAGACATTGTGAGCATTGTAAGCAATCAGACTAAATTAATATACAAGAAAATCGTTACATTTTTATGCAAATTTACTTCCTTTTTATTTTTGAAAAGTATATACCCAATCCTGTTTTAACGCAATACATTGGTTCCAGAAAATGACGCGTAGAATATAAACGAGTAAAAAATTAGAACCTGTTGTAAATTTGACAGATTGGTTCCCAACTTTGAGAAATCGTGTAAAAAAGTATCAGAAATGTACCAGAAAACTAAATTGGATCTTTGAATTCCCGCAAAAAAATCATGTATATCTAAGCGAATTTGAGGGAATAAATCGCGCAAAAAGTGAAAACCTTGCCACCCAAAAAATTACTCGATAAGAGTTTGAGTACAGTAGAACTCCAATTATCCGGATCAATTGGGACCAGACCCTATCCAGATAATTTTAGATTAAAAGGTTATTTCTTAGTAAAGCAACGAATTTTGCTTCAGTATGTAATATAATTTAATGACTGAAAACAATTTTATTTACATTTATTCAGTCGAACGAGTCTTATAACGAGCAAGAAAGGTCCGCGATATTTGCTCGTTATAGCCGAGTGCTCTTAAAAAACGGGTTCGTGAAAAAATCATAAAAATTCATACATACTCTTATTATATTATGTATACATACTTGCTTTATTTATTTTTTCTTTCTGTACAGTACAAAAGAAGTTGGTTAATTTGCTTTGAACTATCTCATTGTCTCTTTCTAGTGTTCATCGGAGAAGACTCATGGCCCGAAAAACATTCTCATTTGCAACTCTGGCTTCGAAAAAAGTTAGAAGTTTTTCTGCGAACTCAAAAGCCATTGAGTATATTGGGACGGTTCAGCTTGAAATTCTTCACATTCGTCGTTTTTATTATTTGTTTCACCTTGCTTTAGCTTGCATTTCAGCAACAATATCCTCGGGAGTTGGTATCTCGGAAGTGATAACATTGGTTTGTCAACAGATACATAATTTTCAAATTCTTCTAGACTCATTTCCAAATTTTCCAAGTCGTATACTTTTTCCTCGGTGATTTGCCCCTCTTGAGAAATGTCCAATCCAGCCTTACGGAAGCAATTGGTAATGCATGCTGGTGTAACTTTTTCCCATGCATCGCTTCGAGTACGTTTACATTAGCATTTGAGTTTGTTACTATTTTTTCTCTTCTATTGATAAGCATCAAAATCAAGAGCTTGAAAAAAATTGATTAAAAACTTCTGATGACCCCTTGGTCCATAGGCTGGATAACACTTGTAGAATTCGGTTCCAAGAAAGAATTAGATGAGCTGGAGAGGTGAAAGTCAATAGAAATTTTATGAATCACAAAAATATTACTCGCTATAAACAGGGTTTGCTCGTTAAAAGCGAGTTATGCTCCCATAGACTTAACATTGTACCAACCAAGTATTTCCGATTTCCACGTTAAATCCGGGTTCTCGTTAAAACAGGGCTCGTTATAAGCGAGTTGTATTGTTACTTGCATACTGTATCATTACTTGAACATATCAGTCAAGTTTTGCTGTCTTTACTCGTTTTCGTGCAACCAAGTCTCGCATGCCCTATAGGCAAGTAACTGTAGATGGTCGCACTCAGGCTGCTGATCCATCTGATTTCGACCCCACTGTGTCAAGGCACTGAAATGCCTTACTATCTTACAGTCCTGCGTCTCGTTGAGTAGCATTGTCGTCGTCCTCAATAAGTTCTCTCGCACTTCGAATGAGTTCATCGTCACTGAGAATTTGGAATCCAGAATTGCACCAGCCTCTCGCCTACATCCAGGAATTTTCGCAATGATGTTTCTAATGTTCTGAACTGACATTTTGTCCTCTTCGTTTTTATCATTCACCAATACGCTTTAAAAATGCGAATTTTGCTGGATTCATTTTTTTCTCAAAGCGATCCGGATAACCGGAGTTCTACTGTCTCTGCTATTATAAAAGGAAGTGTTTCTCTCTCTGTCTGTCTGTGTATTGCGTGTACTGTTCTGACTAATCTATGACACTTACAACAATGAAATTTGGCACACATGTAGTCAGAATTTTTTGTCTTTCTGGCGCACCCAAATTTAAAAATTTAATCTAGAACATTTTTAAATTAATTCATTGGAATTTAATTGTTATTTTTTTCCTTAGAATGGCAACAGTATAAAGAGATCATAGATCTAAATTTATTTTTTCCGAGGAACGATTTCAGCGGACGAACAAAACAAATAAAGTTTTAACCTTGGAAAGAAAAATTTAGATTTGAAGACATCTTTTAATTTAAAACATGTAATTTGAATTGGCTGAATTTTTAGAGATAATAGATACTTTGGTCGCTCGGGTATAAACATTTTATTAAGCTTCACAGCTTGATAAAGTTGGAAAAGCTGTTTTGGCGAGCCTTAAAATATGTCAACTATTCGTTGATTTTTTTTATTGGTTTGCCTGAAGCATTTCAATATTAAAGAAATCATTTGGGAGTCATCGGTTTCTGATGATAAATCGTGTAGGACTATCTCTGCACGTTTTCAAAGACCAAAGTTTAAAGAAGGACCTAAGAAAAGTTATGTATCCTTGACTGCTGGACCATCAAGAGAAGGTCCACTCAGTAAAAGAAACGGGAAGAGGCATCTCTTTTTAAAGGAATTTGCGAAAGTATTGATTCACAAAAGGATTACGAAAAAGAGGACATTTTCTTCACTGGATGAACTTGGTGTTTGCCTAAACTTTCAGCTATTGGAGAATTTATATTAAAAGTGACCAGAGGAAATACTAAATGTGATTGAAAATGTGCAAGCTACTCCTGATTCAAAGCTATCTGCTGAAACTATCTGGGATGTTTCTAAATCACATTTATTGGCTCTTAATTGTGAGAAAGGAAGCTATAGCCTTCAGTTATCTGCGAACAGATCAATTTTTTAAATACTGAACCTAAAAAGTATAAATTTTCAGCTGACTCACTAATTTTTTATGCTTATTGTATTTAATATCCCCTCAAATATATCGTTTTGTTAGGGATTCTGGATATAAAATTTTACTCCATCGGAGTACCATTTATAAATTAGGTTCCAAGGTCTCAATAAATCCTCAGAATGAAATGGAGAGGAATAATTTTTTATCCTAAGCAAATTAAAGAGTCTCTTTTTTAAAACCACGCCAATTGTATACATCATTAATGATTGATGAGATACACAAAGTGGAAATTTAGTTGCAGTTTCACAAGGTTCAGGAGAAATTGCATTAAGTGCTTTTGTTTTCATGGTGCAAAGTGACTACTCTAGATATAAAGATGTTGGACATATATTGCCAACTTGTAAAATTGTAGCAGAAACATTGTTTAATGTAATTACGAAAGTCATTTTACGTCTTGAAGCAGTTTCTGACAATAGCTTAATTAACAGCAAATCAATGTCCTTGTTTCATCCACAGCCACAATTAAGCTACGTGTACCCACATCCCATTGATTCGACACGGCCTTTGTTTTTTTGCAATTGATTCTGTCCATTTAATTAAAAGCGTTAGAATAATTTAGCACATTTTGAAAGCACTGCTTCATATATAGGAATATTTTCTTCTTGGTTTGATATCGTAAATGTTAAGACCCCTTATAAAGGAAAACATTCATGGAATATTATATGTGAGCAATTAACGTCCAGTGAATCTGATCAAAAATTGATTTTTCTTACTAAATTCTAGCGTTGGTTGGGTTTGTGCAAAGAAATGAGGCGTGACACAGGTCATTTAACTAGAGAGACACATAGGGCATTAATATTGACAACTACCTGTCTAATAGAACTTGCTAGGTATTGTACGACAGAGTTCGGCAAGTCATATTTATTACCAGGGGAAATTCAGACTGATGAATTAGAGTGTCGCTTTGGCTGGTATCGTCGAACGGCGGTACACAATACCATATATCTATTGAACATGTGTTTGAAGTGGAAAGCAAAATGCATGCTTCATCTGTATCAAAACTTTCCATGCATTCTACTTCTAATGGAAAAATTTGCATTGATAGTTTTGTTGATGAGGTAGACAATTCACATAATTTCAATCATTCAAGATTTTCCTGATGTATCTGTAACAAATTCTTATATTTCAAGTATCAAAAATTTTTTCACTTATTTAGCTGGGTACTGTTCACATTCAGTCTTAAAAAGATTTAAATGTGAGAGTTGTAAAGAAAATTTAGTTGTAAATAAACCACTAGACGAAAATGAATCTTTCAAATTGATTTGTATTAGTGATAGAGGAGGATTATTCTACACACCCTTCAAATTCTGTTGTTAACGTAGTTGTATATAATTACATTATTGTTCAAAAACTTCTCAGTAAGTATGAAATTTTTTTTTAAAGTGTCAAAAATTAAAGACATTTGGCAGCAACATATTAACTCGAGATATACTGCAAAATAAAGAAATGCATATTGAAATGTGTTTCAATGGATATTCTTCTTCCAAAATAATGAGTTTGACAATAAGGTCCTCAATTGACACTTAGTTAAATAACTATTCTAAATCTAAAAATGATAATAAAAAGTGTGTGGTAAACAAAAGAAAATTTAAGACTTTTACAAAATAATTTGTAATTTTTATACTTATACTGCTGGGTTTTTTTATACTTATATTACTCTTACTATACATTGCTGTAATTTAGATGATTGTTTTATGAATAAATATTTTTGGAAATTATTGGTTCAGTTTTTATTTAACAAACAAGTATCTAACACTATTTAAAATGAAGAAGCATCAAAATTTAAACTTTTTGCCCTCACGTCTAATTTAATTATTATTATCAACGTCTCAGATTTAAATCAATTCAAATCAAATCAAAAATCAAATTTTAATCAATCGTTTCAAATTTAATTATTATTGTTTTCTTTGGAATGGCAACAGCATAAAAGATCATATTCTAAATTTCTTTTTTTCCGTTTTCTTTTTGCGCGGAGGAATGATTTTCCAGCAGACGATAAAAAAACAAATTTTTAACTTTAGTTATATATATATATATGCAGTTCTTTTTTCTATCTCCTAGACCGTTAAAGATAGAGTTAAAATTTCGATGTATTTGAAATCTGTGGAAAATTTTACATTGGATCGATACCGAAAAATATGATTTTCTTTAAATAAATCATTTTTAAATTGAATATATTTTATATTTTCGCAAGAGAATGTGACGTCACGCTTACATTCGTGTTCCAAAAATAAACAGATTACATTTCCAGTCTTCGTACGATTTGAGCGAAAGTAAGTGAAGAAAATAAAAAACATTTTGGCTGGCATTATTTAGTTCTTTTTTGTAAAATCGGGATAGTTAAAGATAGATTGAAAATTTCAACCGATTTTAAATCTGCGGAAAATGTGACACCAGATAAATACGTTTTATTTTCTTTTAATAAATAATTTTTAGATTAAATATTTATATTATTTCGTTTGCGAAGCAAACCAACGCCACGTGCAATGTGACTCCCTTGAAAAGAACTGTCACGGGCAACTCCGCTGTTTTCCAATAGGCTACGAACTCTATTTGGTTTGCGAAGCAAATTAATAACCCCACAAAAGTAACTGGCGCGGCAACGCCGGGCTAGCCACGCAGTGTCTAGTTAATAATAAAATTAGTATTGGATAGATGAGATGGCTGAGCCTGTTTTCTTAAATTAAATTAAATCAAAACGAGGTTTCAAAGTCGCCAGACAAGTTATCGGTGACACATCACGTCACTCAATTCCGCGGATAATCGATAGTCTAATATTATAAAAAGGAAGTGCTTGTCTGGTTGTTTGTTTCTTGCACGCAAAGTCCTGACGAATCTATGGCACTGACAGTAATGGGATTTGGCACATAGGTAATCCGAATGTTTTGCAATTTTTGTATCGCGGTGAATTTTAAAATTGTATCTAGAACATTTTAAAATAAATTTAATGAAATTTAACTAGTATTGTTAAAATTGGAATGTTAACAGTGGCTGTCGTGGGCTAATAAAATATCATATTCTAAATTTATTTTTTCCGTTTTCGTTTTCATTTTGGGCGTAGGAATGATTTTCCAGCAGACGACATAAAACAAAGTTTTAACTTCAGTTATATATTATTATTTTCTATCTCCTTGACCGTTAAAGACAGAGTAAAAATTTCAACGGATTTGAAATCTGCGGAAAATTTCACATTAGTTAAGTACCTAAAAATATGATTTTCTTTAAATAAATAATTTTTTTAATTAATTATCTTTTATATTTTCGCAAGAGAATGTGACGTCACGCCAACATTCGTGTTCCAAAAAATAAACAAATTACATTTCCTGCCCTCTTACGATTTGAGCGAAAGAAAGCAAAGAAAATTTTAAAAAAAAAACATTTTGGCTGGCATTATTTAGTACTTTTTTGTAAAATCGGGATCATTAAAGATAGATTAAAAATTTCACGGATTTGAAATCTGCTGAAAATTTAACAACAGGTAGAACCCTTATACGTTTGATATTCTAATATTTTTTAATTAAATATTTATATTTTCGCAAGATATTGTGACGTCACGTCGAATTCCTAATTGGTTTGCGAAGCAAACCATAGTTCAAACCAAATTGGAATTCATTCCTATACGCTACGAATATTCCATTTGGTTTGCGAAGCAAACCAACACCTCTGGCAAAGCCATTATGGCTGTTATCCAATCGGCCACAAAAGCAACTAGCACGGGCAACGTCGGTTAATCAGTGGTCGTAGTCACGCAGTGGCTAGTAATAATTATAAATTTCGTTATTGATTATATCCAAGAAACGGCATTGCACTTGATTCCATTCCTTACAAGCGGATGTGATTGTTAAAAAAAACATTGATACAAATCAACAATACTCGGATTTCTGGCGCCCACCGGCATAAAACACTGATACTTCCTGTGCAGGTGTCTCGGTCATAGCCTGAAACTTAAGCAAAAAGTCTGACGCCCGTCTGGCTGGCGATGTGAAGACGAAGATCTGAGGCGACGGTGGTTCAATATATTAAGAAAGCTTTCCTGTCCTCACATAGTGTTTAGAATTCTTAAGGAGGAGTTTGAACTTTTCATTGTGGCATTCATCTCTTCCCATCAAAGACAGCCAAGGAGTCATCACCAACGATTCTACAGGATAACGTTAAGTCCGTTTATTTTATTTACAATTTATCTATGTTATGTTTTTTTCTATCTTTACAACAACTAGGTCTTATTTTGGAGGTGCTCGGGTTTAACTTTTGATTAGGTCTTATTTAAAGAGAAATACGGTATTTCAAACGGCTTCAAAAACAAGGTCAGCTGGTAAACGAATTGTACAGCCATCTGAAGCGTTTCAAAGCAAAATTCGCTTGTGGGAAACACAAATGCGATCTGGAAGCTGTTATCATTTTTTAACACTATCCAGTCACGAAAATATTGATTACACTCAATATGCTGAAGAACTAAAATCACTGTCGGAGCAATTTTGTAATAGATTTTTCTAGATTTATAAGTATCGAACCAGGCTTAGAGATGAAAATTTGGAAAACACTCTTCGCCTGTATATTAGTGGGATTGATCCCAACATTTAGTATCTTGTTTCTCAAGTTTCATCTCAAACTTCCCATTAATTTCTGGTGATTGTAAGTAAATACTTAATCAATACGATTTTATTCTGTTCATGTAACTTTACCACATTCTACTTTATAAATATATAAAATAAAATAAACTTGATCATTATTACTTTTTCACAACTACCTATTACCTATGGCCCACGACTTCATTAATATCCTAAAGTTTAGCCCGCAACTTTCCAAATATTGCCCATACCTGATTTATGTAATACTTATTTTTAGAATAAATTATGTAATTAAAAATAAATTTTTTTTGATAACTTAACAGCTTAAAAAATAGTAATAAACTAGTTCTATTTAGAGTGAAACAAATCAATTCTTACATTATGATTTGTAAGTAATATTTTACAAGTTAAAACTTCCATTTCTGACTGTTCAATTTTAATGATATTTATTGATATGATTGTTCACTTGTTAAACCCTAGAGTATTTGAAAATAATAGTGCTTTGAAATTTCTTTCAATCTTGAGACGAGTTTAACAAAATTGTGCTTGGTTGTCCTAGGTATTGGAGTACGTTAGTTGCTCGTATGGCACTCCGCGAGGCATATTGATATCTAATCATTCATTTACAGTAGTCAAACGACGATACACACATTTCAACACACCGTTACAGTGCTTTTTATACACGGCTCACTTGTAAGTTTACAGGGTAATTCTCGAACCACACATGCTTGATCGCTTTGTAATTCTAATCATTTGCATATCCAAATCTGTTTTGTATTTCCTGCAAGTTTCGCTCAATTTGCATGATTACTTCATGGTGTTGCAGTTTTCACAAACAGTAGTGTATATTAATTAGGCATCCATCCATACATACAAAATTAAAATTTCTAAGCAGATTGCACGTGACAGTTCTTTTCGTGGGGTCAGGTGTGACCACTGCTCGCTAACCCGCGGTGATTGCTACGAATTCCCATTTGTTTTGCTTCACAAACTAAATCCACGGGCAACGCCGTGATGGCCTCGTCATTGTCAAATGCGGCCAAATTTGAATTGAGAAGAGATCCAATCGGCGTGACGTCACAATCTCTTGCAAAAATAAAAATATTTAATTGAAAAATTATTTTTGAAAGAAAATCCAACATATAAGGTATCTGTATGGTGTAAAATTTTCCGCAGATTTTAAATCCGTTGAAATTTTCAATCTATCTTTAACAATCCCGATTTTACAAAAACAGAACTAAACAATGACAGTCAAAATGTTTTTTTATTTGTTTTGCTTTCCTTCGCTGGAATCGTTTTAGCGCAGGAAATGGAATCTGTTGATTTTTCGACTGCGAAGGTGAAATTCATATAGGAACAAATATAAAAGTTGTAGTTTAAAAATTATTTTATTTAGAGGAAATCATATTTTTAGGTATTTTATTACATAACTCCAGCTAAAACTGTTTATTTGTTTTGCTCGTTCCTCGGAAAATGAAACGAAAAAAATAAATATAGAATCGGTGATCTCTTTATACTTTTGTCATTCTAAAGAAAACAATAATAATTAAATTCCAATAAATTAATTTTAAAATGTTTTAGATTAAATTTATAATTCGGGCTTCGCACAAAAATGCCAAAAAATTTGGACCACCTATGTGCCAAATCTCATTACTGTAAGTGCCACTGATTCGTCAGGACAGAACACACACATACAAACGCTTCCTTTTGTAATAGTAAAGACTAGCCACTGCGTGGCCAGCACGGCGTTGCCCGTGACAGTTCTTTCGTGGAGTCAAGTGGGACCACTGCACGCTAACGCTCACCAAACCCGGTGATTGCAACTCATTCACATTTTGGTTTACTTCGGAAACCAACACCACAGGCAACGCCTTGATGAAAGAAATTAATTAAAAAATATTTTAGATTAAAATTTAAAAATCGGGAATGGACACATTAAATCTTACTGATACCCCTGAAAGCATTAAAAAGATAAAACAATATTTTTAAGAATGAGTTCCGCAGATTTTAAACCCATTGAGAATTTCACTCTCTCTTTATTGATTGCGAATATTGAAGGTCTGTGTGATGTACCTTCCTTCAATAGTTCTCAATAGTTTTGAATTGACATCACTATCTGTTTTTGCTACTTCGATAGTTCTTCGGAAAGTGTCGAAAGGATAGGAAATGCAAAGGGAAACTTTCGTCTCGCAGAGTTAATAAAAACATTAAATATTCAACACGATTTTGGCTTTGCTCAAAAAGTCTATCCCTAACAGAGTTCGATTGTTTTTCGCTGTTGGAAAGGCAATTAATTTGGTTCTGACTGAATTTTCTCAATTCCTGAATTCCTCAATAAGATTGTTTGATATTGTTGAACTGAACACCAACGAGGATACAAAGAGACAAATTCTGTGCTTTCCACTTTTGTACCTGGAGAACAGGTGGGATATTTCGGTTTCATAACTCCCACTTTTCCGTACCCATAGCAACTGAGTTGAAGTCGATCCTTACTCTTGATGCCGTTTCTAGGATGAAACGTCTTGGTTGTCTGTCGATAAAACTTGACATTTCTGGATTCATTTCATTGTCGAAACTTCGAACACTCTTTTTTCTTAGGTTCTCGAGTTAAGTTTCTTGGTTTCACACTTCATACTTCTTCATAAGATCTGATTTTTCTGCTAACTCATTAGGATCAATCCAATCAGACCAATGGTTAAGGAAGTGTTCTTTACAGTCAGGAGTTCTTTTCTTTATTTGATCAGCAATCGTTGAATCTTTTAATAGCTCAAATGTTGTAACGTTCAGTTCTGTATGCCAACTCGCAAAATAATTTCGTAAATCGAAATAATAATCACGCCATGTACTATCGAGACTTTTTCGATTCTAAAAGTTGGCGGAACTTTCTCCGCTCTCATTTTAAAACGCTTAAGTAGAATCTGTTTAATGCAGGGCTCGAAATAACCGGGTGCACAGGTGCACTGTGCACATGAAAGTAAAATTGTGCACCTAATTTTTTAACGTTAGGTGCACGTAACGTTTAATAACGTTAGGTGCACACAGTGCACCTAACGTTAAAAAAAGGAGGGAAACGTGTTTTATGTTATTTTGATGGAACAAAATATTAGTATCGACCTATCTGGCTCTAAAGGAACGTAATTAAAATTCCTAAATACACACTATGAGAAAACAGAATCGCTGGACCGTAACGGGTTTATACAGGAAGAAGGTTTACTTGTGCCACTGCCACCAGAACTTTCCGATGATCGAAACATTTTCCAGATGGCTCTGTTGAAGCGACTGTTGCGACAGCCTTGCACCGGAAAAGGGAGAATTTAGATGTTTAAATATTTTCATTTACTATCTACTACTGACCTTTATAAACATACCCAACTAATAAAGTAATTTATATTACATCTATGCTATTATATTACGTTTTTTTTTAAATATGCACCTAAAATATAACCTGTGCACTTAATTAAAAAACTTAGGTGCACAAAGTGCATCTGTATTAAACTATCTATTTCGAGGCCTGGTTTAATGTGATCATAATTCTGAGCATCAGCATAGGTTTCTTGTGCTACCAACTTATCAATGTCACTCTTGGGAGGAGACCAATCAAATAAACTACCCATTTCGTAGCGGTACCCTTAAAAAGTTAACTGCTTTTCAAACAAATTTTAGAATAAACTCATATCGTCCGTCTTCGCAACAAAGCTAGGGATTATCTTTTTCAACTCTAGTTTAGAAAAATCTGTGTCAACAGTAGATAGAACAGATTATGAGTCAGTGCTCGTATTTGTAACACTTACCTGCAATTTTAATTTTTCTAGCTCAAACATTCTCTTCTTTTTTTTCAGCAGCAAGTAACTGTTTTTCTTTTTCAAGACGTTTTTCTTTCCTTTCACTTATTATACTATTAAATAATTCCCTAGTTAATTTTTCATCAAATATCGCGCGTTTTGGTGCACATCTTTAATATCAATTATCTTTAAATTATCCACGATAGTAATATCAAGTTTATTTGCAAATTCAATTGTCCTGTTTTTTACGGTTAGCCTATTATGCCATTGGGCCACTTATTTAAAACAAGAGTAATACAAAATATGCAATTCTACTACAGCACTAATAAATCAAAAGATAAAATTGATGCGATTCACAATTTAATCATAGTAAAATATCCCTACATTATATTCACAGTAATTTTAAAATAATTCAAAGCAATAAACTAATTATATTTCAAATCATAATGAGCATTAGATTTCCAAAACATAAGTATTTCTCTAAATCAATTATTTATCAGTATTATATATAAGCATCTGATTTTCCAAAATTTAAGTATCCTTCCAAATCAATACTTTTATTAAGATTGGAATTCATCATAGAATTCTATTTCTAAACAAAGCTTCAATATTAACGAAATGGTGGATGTTAATTATATTGGAAACAGAAGTGCTTACTTTTCTTTACTAGTACTTATATAACTAAATCTTCTCGAGAGTTAAAACAGTGTTGTTTTTCTTATGAGTAGTCACTTCAAAATAAGAATTTACCATATAATTCTATTTCAAAACAAAGTTTCAATATTAAAGAAACTGTTGACGTTAATTCTATTGAAAAAACAGAAGTGCTTACTTCCAGTTACTAATACTTATGTAACTATATCTTCTCGAGAATTGAAACAATTTGTATGTTACATATAGCATTTTCAGATAGTAATCAAGAAGTATTTATTTGTAATACATAGTTATTCCCTGCATGCTGGTACAGTCATAGAATCCGAACGCCAACTGCGTTGTCAATACTTTCATTAGATAATTGACAATAGCATCTAATGTTTCGCCCGATTGAAACCTAAAATTCTAAAATTTTGACTTGTGGCCTTCGTATGGTAAAAAGAAGTGAACTTAAACGGGGAATATTTTCTTGGACTCGTGGTTTGAAGCATCAGTTAATATAGTAACACAGTTGTACTCGCTGAGGTAATCTTTTAATACACCTATATTACTCTATTCACGCTAACACATTTACAACAATAGCTTCTGTTTTTGTATGAGCACATCTAAATTTCTGTTCAAAACATGTTTGAAGTAACTTCGAAGCACAGTGGTCTGAGTGAAAACTGTGCCTCTCTAGCCCAGGCGCCTTCCGTCGCAGCAACTTCCAGATCTTTCGAAGTTCGTGAATCCGTTTCTCTCTATATCAGGGGTTCCCAAACTTATCCAAGTCGTGGCACCCTTAAGAGAATTTTAATATTCTCACGGCACCCTCGTCATGTAAGAAATTAGAGAAGTGGTAAGAACATAAACTAATCAATACAATTCGCATTTGAAATTCACAAAAATACTTTAATTGTAAATAGGAAAACAGGTGTAGGTAAAAATTTAAATAAATTACCATCAGCATGCTCTTGGAGGTATACATGCGTGTGTTTAGTGCAATGGGTGATCCTGCTGCTGACAGAACAATTGTTCGAATCGTGGAATTAAGATACAGCTAGGGTGCCACGGCACACACTTTGGGAACCCCTGCTCTAAAAAATGTTACCGCCGACGCCGCAGGATTGTTTGATTGAAAAACTTGATTTTTTAGGTATCGAAAAATAAATAAAAAACATTATGTTAATTTCCTTAATTGTAATAATATTTTAAACCGTTTGATTCTTTCTACTATAGTTTTTTAATCGATTTATGATTGATTCTATCGACTAATTTGTTGATTGTATTAACTTGATTCTTCAGATAACGAAAAATAAATAAATAACATAATGTTGATTTCCTTAAGGGGATTCAGTACCCTGTATACACGCAATGTTAAATTGCTCAATTTCGATGTACCTTTTTTGAAAAACTACTGTTCGTATCAACTTGAATTTTTTTTTGTGCATTACATAAGTCTTGTATATTACTTTAAGGTTATGGTTTTTTAAAACAATTGTTAGATTTTTTTAAAAAAAATTATACGTAAACAACCAAAAAAATGTGTAAATTTTCAAAGTTTTTAAATTTTTAAAAAATAATTACCCAAATAATTTATGAAAATTTAACCTCAAATTAAACTATGTTATACAGTGCATAACTGGAAAAAAGAATTACACATAAATATGCAGTAGTTTGGCAGAAAAGGTACATCGAAGTTTGAAATTTCATGTTTTGAGAAAAGCGCATTTAAAGATTAAAGTCTTACTTTATCAAAACATGCCAGCACCATACACATTGTTTTGTGGATTAGCTATTAGCTTATCCTCTTCCCTCTTCCTTTTAAGCCTTTTTTCTCTCCTTTTGTTTTTTGTGTTCTGGGTGTGGGCATATCTTGCTCGCAAAAGACGTTCCTGGTCGCGACGTTTCATTGAGTTTATCATGAACTCTCCTGGCACAATCGACAATTTGGAGAGCACTTTGACTTTTGTCACATTTCCTACATTGAAGCAGGCAACAGCATCGTATACTCCAAAGGACAGAGTGTCTATGTGAACAAAAGTCGATTTAGGAACTCTCGACCAGATAACATTGTTCAGGCTTTCATTTGGATTCTGGGTGTTACCGTGCAAACACTTTTTAAGAAGTTCAGGGTGGGCCAAATCTCTGAAAATGGGACGCAATGTTTCCATTACAGCAACAGGCAGGCTATTCTTGTGGCAATACGTTTCATTCTTGGCAACGGCTTTGTTGTATCTGCACCAAGAATCCTCGCCTTTGGGGCAGAAACCATGCTGTGGATTGGCATCGGTCGACACTTTATGCAAGAATATTGCCCACACTGCCTGCTTCATGTCGTGTACACTCTGGAGGTTTCTACGGATTGCCAGTCCATAGTAGCTTTGAATAAGCTCTATTTGGGTGTCGGTCAATCTATTTTTTCCAGCGAGACGTTTCCCATCTGAAAGATTTTGCCCCTTCATGCTTGATTTTAGCTTGCGTAGCCTTGTGCCCATTCGTTTCTGTACATGGCCTATGCACTCCAATTTTTCAATTGGGTACTCGTTGCCATATACAGACTTTTGGCTGACAGTATTGTATGCTTTTGAGTCCCCGTCACCCAAGTATTTTGTGTATCGCACATCATATTTTTCAGACGATCGTTCAAACATTGAAAGAGCGCCACGCACTTCCATCATTCCGCTGACGCCATTGAAGTTTTTCTTACAGTTTGCAGAATGCACTCGTTTGTCCTTACACATACAATGCTTGGACAGCACTTCAACATCTAACACTTTGCCAGTATCTACACTTGTGATACTGACAATACCATTCAGAGACGTGTAGCCTCGTTTGTGCCACGATCCATCAACTGCCACAGCTAGATTTGGGGAATTGTTTTCGGCAACAGCTTCAACAGCTTCCACCATGGTTTCTTCGCACACTTCTTTCATAACCGTTAGAAGTTGAGTCGTGTGTCGGGCAAACCTTGACGGAGGATTTGGCAAATTCATAATGCCGCAAAACATTCTTCCTGCCTCAGCACCTTTCCCGATGGATCGAAGCGCATACACAAATCGAGTGTTTACAACGTGCGTCTTTGAATTATCTGCCTGCCTCTCAGACGTGTCGAAATCCAGGGTAAAATTACACTCACTGCATTTCAAGTGCAACTCTACAGACAAGCCTGAATTTTTGCCAATAGTCAGATCAAGTCCATTTTCGCACACTTTGCATCTCACGTGCTGTTTAAAAACTCCAGCTAGAATACCAGCATCTATGATGATATTTGCCTCATAGTATGAAGAGTTTGAATAACTCTCATTTAAATCAGGAATTTTTTTCTCGCTGGTAGATGTCTTGGTCTGTGATGAACAAGTTTCTGTTTCAGTAACTTGTTTCTTTCCATAGAAATTACCCTTCCTCTTTCTGAACACTTTGGTGGTTGATCGAGGCATTTTAAACGCTATTATATCAAACTAAATATTTCTATTTCAACAATGAAATAGTAGCAAATAAAGTTCGAAACAAACTTGACAAGCGAAATATAAGAAAAGAATCAGTAAAAGCAAATTACGAATCTTGAAAAAGACAGCGCGTTTGAATTTAAACTGAATGTAAATAAACAGGAAGAATCATACAGTCAAAGTCGCAGTGAATGCATATCCCACCAACATAAACTCAAAATTAAATATTAGACTAATTAAATTTAAAATAAAACAAAGTTAAGGATTAAAACATGTGGGTTTGTTTACGTTTTGCCTTTCAAAAGAGGGCGTTTCCCTCAGCGAAATTATTTGTTTACTTTTTGAAAACGAAATTTAACTTACTTCCAGACCGCGTAGAAACAAAAGCAATATACCAATAGAAAGGTAAGAATTCAGAGAATAATATGCACTAAAAATCTTAAATACGATTTTTTTTTCGATTTTTGGGTACTGAAGCCCCTTAATTGCAACAATATTTTAAACCGTTTGATTATTTCTAGAATAGTTTTAGAAAAAAGTTTCCATTATAGTTTAGTTAGTACAGAAACGTTGCTTTTGTTCCAGCAAAGATTTTATTTTCACTTCAACGAGTGCCTAGTAGGTAATGTGCAGATTATCTAAGTAATGTACAGATTATCTAGGTAATGTGCAGATTATCTAGGTAATTCGTATATTTGTTCCAGCAAAAATCTTATTTTCACTTAAACGAGTGCCTAGTAGGTAATGTGCAGATTATCTAGGTAATTTGCAGATTAGCGGTAACATATACACTTTAACAAGTCAAAGTTGGGTAGCTGACTGTATCTCCACAACTTGAGTTTTGGAACATTAAATTTCACTAACTCTAAGTCTTCAATATTAAAATCTTTCGAATACTGAAGCCTCAAATTTCCCTCCTCCTTCGACTAGAGTAATTAATTATTTTTTCATTCTCATTATTATATCTTCGTTGGAAAAGTAAAAAAAATCTGAAACTATACCGCCTCTATGTGGACGATTTTACTGCACCAACCGGCGCCCCTTTTTTATGGCTCAGATACGGCACTGGCCGGCGCCCCCTATCTTGGCGCCCGATGCAACCTCAGCTATCGCATGGGCCTGTAACCGTCCCTAGTATGCTGAGAAAAGATTATGGGAGATATTAAATTGTTCTTTAAGCCAGGTAATTTTCTTTAAAAACCCTGTGCTGCTCAGGGTATTTCAGCTAGTATAACAAATAACGAAATTATTAATAAACATAGCATACAGAATAATTTAATAGGGTTACTTGAATCAAGTAAATTTTTTTGAAAAAGGAGTATTTTCTCAAAAACCATGAAAATCATGGTTATGAAATTGAACATATAATAGGTTTACTGAATGTCGGAGCACTCGCTGATTGGTTGTTGTCGGTCATGTGATTTTCTACAGTTCCAAACAAGTGGTCCGCCTTCAGCCGGAACCTGCGAGTGCTATGGATAAACTTAACCGCTTAAAAGGAACCAGCAAAGGCAACATTACGAAATTAGAAACTTTAGTGGATGATAAAACTCTTACTTAAGATACATAATCGAGCGAACTGGAAGTAAAATTAAAGAATGTCGAAAAATTCCAAAAGAAAATAGAAGAGATACGTGAACAATATCTTATGGGCATCTAACAATCCTCATGCGTATCAGAAGCGTTTCAGCGTAAATGCTTGGGCTGGAATTGTGGGTGACCATTTGATCGGCACATACCTTCTGCCATTCCGACTGGATGGCAGAACCTACCTCACATTTTTACAACAGGTATTGCCAGACTTACTCGAACCTGTTACAGCCAACATACAAGCACGTATGTGGTTCCAGCATGACGGAGCACCGCCCCATTTAAGCTTAGGTGTGCGGAGCGCTTTAGACCCTAAATTCCCAGGGCGATGGATTGGTCGGGGTGGACCCACACCTTGGCTAGCACGCTCACCCGATCTCTCCTGTCTGGACTTTTTCCTGTGGGGCCATTTGAAAAGTCTCGTCTACGAAAGCCCCATCGACTTCGACGAGGACCTAATTGCCAGGATTTCTGTTGCTGCCGGTGCCGTCGAGACCAAAAGTGCGCCTCTCGCTACGTCACAGGTGTAACGCCTGCATTACCGCAGGGGGTTGCTCTTTTGAGCAGTTTCTGTAATTTTGCCACACATTCTGTCAATAAAATTATTTAGTGCCTCCTCTATACGTTTGGTGTTTCGTTCTGTCATGTGACAGTGACGGCGGATACCTCCTAGAGCTTCACCATTTGCTCTCCGCCCATGCATTGTTTGGTGAAAATTGCTTATTTAGATGTTTTCTAACACCCCTTACATTTTTGTCCATGAGTTTCGAAACACCCTGTATTAACACTGCGTAACGGAATCCTGTTAATAAGTTATATTCTGGGCTTATAGATTGAAAGCTTATTTTTCGGGCACCAATTATTGCCCATTAATTAACATAAGGTATCCAGATACAGAGCAACTCATTATAAAATTTGTTTTCATATTTTGAGCAGATTGTTAGAAATGCACTTATATATGTGGGATTGTGCGACGAGCGCGCCAAAGCCTGATACGTCCGCAGCAGTAACGCCACCTAGAGGAAGCGTCCGCTCAGAAGCGACCGCAGCAATGAGACAGATGTTCCCCCAGACACCGAAGCTAGCAGTTGGGCAGACGGCCCATGACTTTTTAGGCAGATGGCCTCTTAGTTGTCGGATATTCTTAACTGTCAAAGATGTTTGTAAATATACTGTAAATACATCAATTATCTAATTAAACTTAAATTTAAACTTTAAGAGTTATTTATCTTTTACCTTTTACGAACCCACATATATTTGAGGGTTTGGCCTGGATTTAATTAAAGGCCGAAGATTGCCGTTTTTACCTAAAAGTTTCAAGAAGCGAACTTTACATAAACTGTTCGAGACGCGGACAATTCCAATATTCGTCTGATGCTCATCGGATTCGAGGTGTGAACTTCATTTGAGTGAATTACCGTGACTCAGCATATTGGATCTTGAGGAATACTTCATCTGAACTGTGAGTACAGATTTTTCATTTTGACACTAACATGGCTACGTATTTAGCCGGAGCACGCAAGATCGATCTGCTAGCGCTGATAGAGGAATTAGATCTAATAGCAACGGAAGGAACCAAAATTCCGCAGCTTATTAAGTTAATAACGAAAGCCGATGAATACAATGAGGAATTTACAAAAACGCTTTTAAAAAGGATTGTTTCTGAACGAGAAACAAAGGAAAGAGACGATAAAGCTGAACGCGAAAAGAAAGCAGAACGCGAATTTCAGTTGAAGAAGTTACAGCTAGAAAACAAAAGTACTGGAAGTTCCGATTTTATTTCCCCACTTAAAACTGACTTTTCAAAACTAATGACACGTTTCGACGGAAACTGTGATTTAAGCATGTATTTATCTTTGTTTGAAAAACAAATTAATCGCATAGAAATACCTAAAGAAAATTGGGTTATTTTCCTTGTGAGTCTTTTACCGTTGGATATCGCAAATTTAATTGCAAGAGAGCCTGATCCGCTCGCAAATGATTACGATCACGTGAAAAAACTTTTACTGAATCGATTTAAACTAACACCAGAGCAGTTTCGACAGCACTTTTTTACTCATAAAAAAGAAACAACCGCATCTTGGCGTGATTTCGCCTACGAGTTAGATAATTTTTTCGAAGAATGGGTTGTGGGTCTTAGTATCTCTAAATATGAAGAATTGAAAGATCTCATAGTGGCGGATCAAATCAAAAGGAAAATACCGTTTGAAATGCGCGAGCATTTTATTGATGAATTACCGAAATTGAATAAAGTAGCCGAATTAGTGAATAAATTGGATGAGTACGAGGCGGCAAGATTCCATCTTAAAAGACCGGGAGCTAGAGATATGAAATCAGCTGAAACACAAAGTCATCAGCGCTCCAAGAAATTCAATGATAAACCGTCGATCGTCCGTGCTCACCAAAGTGTTACTAACCAATATGTTAAATGTTTTTCATGTAATGAAATTGGTCATAGAATTTCTGAGTGTCCAAATAAGAATAAAGGAATTAAATGTTTAAAGTGTAATGAATATGGACACCGTAAATTCGAATGTAATAAAGGTGTAAAAACCGATATTCATGAAGAAAAGAAAGTTTTAATTAATATGTCCAGTAATCATGAAAAGAAGTTGTACAAATGTCTTAAAATTATGAGTAAATATGTTGATGCTTTAATTGATACGGGATCAGATTTATCTATTTTGAAATATGATTTTTATATGCAAATTGGTGCACCAGAATTAACCCCCTGTGACATAATGTTAAATGGTATTGGAAATCAAAGTGTAAAATCACTTGGTTATTTTTGTGCTGAAATTACTATTGACAATTTTAATATTCTCACTGAGTTTTTTGTTATTGAAAACTTGTATTGTAATATTGTGATTGGTATGGACGTAATTAACAAGCTTAATATTTCAATATCAGGAAATGATTTAAGGATTTTGAGCTTTCGAGAAAATTCTATTAATCTTTCTTTCACACACACTTCGGAAGTGAAAGAGTCTGAAAAAATAAAAGCTAAGCGTTTTGAGGGACCTCATTCAGGAAGTGAAAGTATAAAAACAAAAACGAGTTGCCGAAATGGAGCCACTGTTTTGGAATCCGAAAGTAATGAAAGGCAGATGTTTGGTATCCCCTCCCCCCTGACTCACCCCTTCAAAGAAGAAAACAGGTGTGAACTATTGGCGACTGCCATTAATATTCCAATGATAGGCGTTGCGTCATCTTGTGCACAGGATGTTCAAGAAAATGATTTGACTTTTAATCCTTTATCCGAATTGCCGATTTCCTTGACAGATGAAATTGAATTGCAACATATAAAAGATCCTAAAATAAGAAACGAGTTAGATATTTTGATTAGTGAATATAAGCCGCATAAAATTAAAGACACAGAAGTAAAAATGACTTTAATTTTAACTGATGATATACCGATTTGTCAGAGACCGCACCGAATGTCTTTAAAAGAACAGAAAATTGTTGAGGAACAAATACAAATGTGGTTAAAAGACGGAATAATTAAACCCTCCTGTTCCAACTACGCTTCACCCATTGTTTTGTGTAAAAAGAAGGGTAATAATTCATACAGATTGTGCGTTGATTATCGATCGGTTAATCGAAAATTAATCAAAGATAAGCACCCACTCCCATTAATTCAAGATGTTTTAGATTGCTTGGGAAACGCACAGGTATTTTCCACTTTGGACTTAAAAAACGCATTTTTCAACATACCAATGGACCCTAATTCGACACGTTACACAGCATTTGTCACCCATGAAGGACAGTACGAATTCAATGTTGTACCTTTCGGATGTAGTAACTCACCAAGTGTTTTTGTGAGGTACATAAACACGGTGTTTAGAGACTTAATTCGAGACAAGACTATAATAATTTACATGGATGATATTGTTATACCTTCCATTGATGAACAAGAAGGGCTGGAAAAAATTAAAAGGGTTTTGAAGGTTGCGTCAGAATACGGCGTAATAATAAATTTTAAAAAGTGTCAATTTCTTCAACATAAGATAGAATTTCTCGGATACGTTATCGAGGGCGGCAAAATTCAACCTTCCCCATCCAAGACGCGTGCTGTGAAAAATTTTCCCCAGCCGAAAAATGTAAAACAAGTCATGAGTTTTTTGGATCTTTGCTCTTACTTTCGACAATTTGTCGGTGGATTTTCAAGAATTGCAAAACCATTAAGTGACCTGCTTCGAAATAATGTCGAATGGACATTTGGCTCTGAGCAGGTCAAAGCATTTGAAAGGCTAAAGGAAATTCTCTCAAGTAGTCCGGTATTGCATCTCTTTAGGCAAGCAGCAACCTTAGAATTACATACGGATGCTAGTAGCCACGGCTTTGGAGCTGTTTTGCTTCAGCAAGCTCATGATGGGAAATTTCATCCCATTCACTTCATGAGCAAGAAGACTACTTCTCAACAAGAGAAGTATTGTTCTTACGAATTGGAAGTACTGGCTGTAATCGAGGCTTTGCGAAAATTTCGCTACTACTTGTTGGGTACTAAGTTCAAAATAGTGACCGATTGCGCTGCATTTCAGAGGACTATGCAGAAAAAAGAGCTTACACCAAAAATTGCTCGATGGGCATTGTCACTCGAAGAATATGATTATGAGGTTGTCCATAGATCAGGCACCCAAATGAAGCATGTGGATGCCCTAAGCAGGAACATATTGTTGATAACAACTCGTGCACAAGGAGAATTAACAACCCAAATAGAAGCTGCACAACATCTAGATGATCACATTAAAGCAATTAAAACTCTAGTTGAAGAAGGACATGACAGTGAACATTTCATTAAAGCAGGAGTTCTATACAAGTATGAGAATGGGAAACAACTACTAATGGTTCCTCAGGCGATGCAAAATAACATCATTAAAGAAGTTCACAACAAAGGTCACTTTGGCGCTGCCAAGACAGAGGAAATTCTTAAGCAGCAGTTTTTTATTCCTAATGCAAGAAAACATGTTGAAATCGTTATTTCTAATTGCGTACAGTGCATCCTCTGCAATAGAAAACGTGGAAAAGGCGAAGGGTTTCTTAATCCAGTGCCGAAAGACAACGTTCCACTTGGGACTTACAATATCGACTTTTTGGGACCCCTTCCAACAACGAATAAAAGATACCAACATATTTTCTCGGTAGTCGATGCCTTTACGAAGTTTGTCTGGTTGTACCCAGTGAAATCTACCTCGGCTAGCGATGCTATCGAAAAGCTGAAATTACAACAAGCTACTTTTGGAAACCCATCACGAATAATTTCAGATAGGGGATCAGCGTTTACATCGAAGGAATTCACTGATTATTGTACTGATCAGGGAATTGAACATTGTAAAATAACAACCGGAATTCCTAGAGGCAATGGGCAGGCAGAAAGGATGATTGGTCTGTTGATTCCTGTTCTTGCCAAACTTTCAATAGAGGAGCCTAGCAAATGGTTCAAATATGTTCCAAGTCTACAAAGTATCATAAACAGTACACCATCCAGAAGTACGAAGCATACGCCATTCGAACTGATGATTGGCATCACAATGAAAAATAAAGAAGATCTGAAGATAAAAGATGTACTGGAAGAAGAGTATGAAAAGTTCATGATGAAGGAGAGAGTAGAATTACGCGAACAAGCAAAAGACAATATTTTCAAATTGCAACAGGAAAATAAACGTCAGTATAACAAAGGGAGAAAAAAATCTAGAGTGTACAAAGTAGGAGATCTAGTGGCCATTCAGCGCACGCAGTTTGGAGTTGGGCTTAAGCTGAAACCTAAATTTTTGGGACCCTATAGAGTTGTAAAAGTGTCTCCTAATGACAGATATGCCATTGAAAAAGTGGGCGATCATGAAGGTCCACGCCTAACTACTTCAGCAGCTGATTACATGAAACCCTGGCCCACTGGTCAACAGTAAAAATAAAAAAAAATGTATATATGAACCTTTTTTCCCTCTTTCTTTCTTCTTTTTTGTTTGTATTTTCAGATATGTGATAATGTTATGGCCTGTTTACTGATGTTGAAGACGGCGAATTTCGAGGACGAAATTACAGTCAGGATAGCCGATTGTGGGATTGTGCGACGAGCGCGCCAAAGCCTGATACGTCCGCAGCAGTAACGCCACCTAGAGGAAGCGTCCGCTCAGAAGCGACCGCAGCAATGAGACAGATGTTCCCCCAGACACCGAAGCTAGCAGTTGGGCAGACGGCCCATGACTTTTTAGGCAGATGGCCTCTTAGTTGTCGGATATTCTTAACTGTCAAAGATGTTTGTAAATATACTGTAAATACATCAATTATCTAATTAAACTTAAATTTAAACTTTAAGAGTTATTTATCTTTTACCTTTTACGAACCCACATATATACACTTTACTTCAAAATATTGTAGATGTGTGGCTGAAGTTTATTGGAGAAGATTTTTTTGCCATGTTGTTAAAGAATCTAAACAGATATTAGAAAATAGAGAACAAATATAAAAGATCATCAAACATAAAAATGTGAACGTAAATTATAGTACCAGAAATGAAAACATGGTTTGGTTTAATTCTAATGGTACTAGTAAAGAAAGGTAATCCATGATTGATTGACTGATCCTACTATGAAGTGAATGCGATCTTTTCAAACGTGTGTAGGAACAGATTCTTGCAAATATTGCAATCAAGACATTTTTGTAACGACAATATTACTCCCAATTCAAGCAGACTTGCAATTGTTGAGACTGCAGGTTATTTTTTTAAACTTCAATAAAGCATACAAAACCATTCAACTGTCATCAGATGGTTATACCAGTTCATGGCAAAACAGGCCTTCATTAAAATATTGCTATAAAATAATAAAATGCTGTATTCTTGTGAAATAAACCTACGAGTTCGAAAATCGTTCGGGAATTCTCAGGGAAGAATCATTTTCTGGAAAAACTCGGGGAAGTTTCGTTTAACTCAGGGGAAAAGTTAGAATTTTGTTTTGCAAATGGTCATTTGGTCCATTTGGTCAACTTTTCCGCTAAACACGTGAGCGGCACTTTAAACCAAAATCAAAATGTCGCCAATTTTGTTTTCATTCCGAAAATGAAAAGTGTATTTTTTTATGTAAACAGCCAGAAAGAAGAATTGTATTCTGTTTTATGTCTCCTGTAACGGCCGGAAATCCTGTAACCGAAGTCTACCGCGGTGCCGCGTTCCCTAATGTCAATAATAGGAGAGTAGCGCCTGTGGCTTTGAAAAGTACTAAAGGCGGGAAAAACCAGTAAATGTTAAACATCCGGTTCCAACTTAATCAACATTTCAAAAAATAATTTTTTTTCAGAAATACGTAAATGCCGATTTTGATTTTGGTCCAAAGTTGCGCCCAGCTAACGGAAAAGTACCTATTTCGATTATGCATGTTTTTTTAATACATATGTGTTAGAAATTCTTATTTTTTCGCTGAGTTAGTAAGTAGTTAAATTATGTAAAATTTTCGAACTCTGAGGGTTTTTTTTTTACGAAAAGTTTACGAGTTTGCATTCATTTATAGGGTAGTCTGCTGTCATACTCATAACAATACCATCACGGCATCGCTCGTTTCAGTTCTTTTCGTAGGTTCAGGTTGACCACTGCTCGCTAACCCCCGGTGATTGCTACAAATTCCCATTTGGTTTGCTTTGCAAACCAACAACACGGGCAACGACGTGGTGGCCTCGTCATTGTCAAATGCGGCCAAATTCGAATTGCGAAGAGATCCAATCGGCGTAACGTCACAATCTCTTGCTAAAATGTAAATATTTAATTGAAAAATTGTTTATAAAAAGAAAATAAAACGTTTTAGTATCTATCTGGTGTAAAATTTTTCGCATTTCAAATACGTTAAAATTTTTATTCTATCTCTTAACGAACGATAAGATAGGAAAAAAACAACTTTTTATTTGTTTTGCTTCACTTGAATCCGTTGCTCAGGAAATCAAAATGAATGAATATGATCTCTTTAACCACGAAGGTCAAATTCTTCGTGGTGCCGGCGGCCAAATTCGTCTTGGAAAAAATATGAAAAGTTACAATTTTAAAATTATTTTTTTAAAGAAAATCTTGTTTTAGGTATCGATTTAATGCAAAATTTTTCGCAGATTTCAAATCCGTTTAAATTTGTACTCTATCTCTAACGATCTAGGAGATAGTAAAAAGAACTACATAACTCCAGTTAAAACTGTATTGTTTTGTTCGTCCGCTAAAATCGTAGCTGGGAATATCAAACGGAAACGCAAAAAATAAATTTAGAATCTGTCATGTCTTTATACTGTTGCCATTCTAAGGAAAACAATATTAATTAAATTCCAATAAATTAATTTTAAAATATTCTAGATTACATTTTAAAATTCGGGCGCGACAGAAAAATTGCAAAAATTCGGACCACCTGTATGCCAAATTTCACTATTGTAAGTGCCATAGATTCGTCAGAACACTGCGTACAGACAGACAAACATTTTCTTTTAAAAAATAGGGTTGAGATTCTTTCAGCTTTTTTAGGTATTTCCGAAATTTCTTAAATTTTTGAGAACTTAACCTATTTTTATCATTTTTTAAGAAAGAATTCTGACTTTTGCCCTTAATATTATCTGGTCTATTATGGTATACAATGAAAGTATTTTTTACTTATCTTATTTTTATTCCTTTATCAGTCTATAGATTTTTAGTTCATCAAGTGTCAAGTTTATCATTATTCTGCTAACGGATGGAGAAACTCAGGGAATTTCATGAAAAACACTCTGAAAATCAGGTAAAACTTAGGGAACTTTTTACTTCAACTTTTGTAGCCACCCTGCGCTTTCATTTGTACTGCTAATAATAATTTAGCATAACAGCCTCTTAAACAGAATAAGCATTTTTTCGTGTTTTTTAAATACTGCAATGCTTTACATTTGACTGCACATATTACCGCAAACCGAAACTGTATTACCAGATATTCTGTACTGGCATGAATTTATCTGTTCTATGCATGCATTTATTCACAAGTGGTAGGTAATGTGTTGATGTAAAATAATAAGCAAATATATTTTAACATTTAAGAAGCTAAAATGTGTTTATTTAGACTTGGTTGAAATTTCTTATATGAAAATTTACATTTTTCAAGGCAGAAGATATAGTTCTTTTGACATTCAGATTCCATTTTGATAACCATATAATCGGATTTTATAAAATTTCTGAAAAACATACTCTACTCTACTGTAAAATCATATTATTCTTGTACTAGTTATTTGATTAAGTACTTTTCAGAATTTGATATGAAACTGAGCATATCTTAGAAATATTCGCAATTCAACTTCGTCAGCTCTAAAATTTCAACTAGCAATTATGTTTAGATGTTAATATTAGAAATGTAATCATCAAAATTCTTCATAATCATTACTAATATGAATTGCCATAGGTTGGCATCTCTATATAAGTAGGGCTTTTTTAAATTAATAACCTGCATTTACAATGTTATGAGTCACTTTAGGCCAGTGTGATAACAGAACCTAGATATCGGGGAATTCTCAGGGAAAATTTCCAAATTTCACAAAAAATCAGGGAAATTTTGATAATTTAAACGGCAACTATTATAGTTTGTCTTATTTAGAGATGCGTGATTACGAGTACCTTTGAGAATCGATTGCGATTCGAATAAAGAACACTGGCGTCATAATTTTTGAACACCGATTAAACCGCCACCGTTTTTCAAGCTGCCGCAGCGTCTTGTACCGACGATACAACTTGTGGTTTTGAATTTTAAATTTGTGTAACTTATAATAATTTTATTTGTGCATTAAATTAATATTTTGTGCGCGCAATTATATTTTGTAGAATTTTTTTATGTATATTTGATTTTGATGTTTTGTATGATAATGTAGGGTCATGTGAAAAATTTCACGTGGAATTTTTTCTCTTCAGTTTTTTCAATTGCTATTGTAAGAGTTCCATTAAGGGTTCCAACCTTTTCAATAACAATTAAATATATGAAGAGAAAAAATACAAAATATTTGTGCAGAATTATCTTTTTACCCCATTTGACCCTAAATATTGGTGCATCCGGAAAGTTCCGCGCGTTTTGAAATCGAAACTTGCTTTGTTATTATTATTTTTCTACCGATGATAAGGGGTGACCTTGATTGAAACAGATGTTTAGGCTCCGTTCACATGAGGCGCGAAAACGAGCCTTGGCGAGGCTATCAGGGTCCCACTCTTTAAGGTCTCAAAGATAGATACTTGAATTAGAGGAATAAATAAACATAATTTAACGGCGGGACATTGCTAGCCTCTCCATACGCGCGGTGAAACGCCTCATGTGAACTGGGCCAAATTCGGTCTTTTCTGCTTACACTGCATAATTGTAGCATGTGTTGTGTCATAACATATTTTTATGCATATTTTGTTTCACTGCAGTGCTAAGAATAGAGAATCAGAAAGTTCAATTTCGTCAGCAGAATATGCTTGCTCGAATTTCGGAATGTGATTCTTTGATGAAAGGAAATGAAGCTCCTTTTTTTAAACGGCTCATTACTGGAGATGAGAAGTGGATACTATACAAGAATGTTACTAGGAAAAGATCATGGGGTAAGTCAAATGAACCTACACAAGTAACATCGAGAGGGAGACTGCATCCCAAAAAAGTAATGCTTTCTGAATGGTGGGACAACAAAGGAATTGTTTATTATGAATTGTTGCCACAAAATCAGGAAATAAATTCGGAAAAATACTGTTCTCAAATGGCAGTATTAAAAGCAGAAATCGAAGCAGAGGCCAGAACCGATCAATCGTCGAGGTGTTGTCTTCCAGCATGTCAGTGATCGGCCCTCCATTTCGCTGAATGTCAGACAAAGACTTATAGATTATGGCTGAGATGTTTTGTGTCACCTCCCATATTCACCAGACCTTGCCTCTCAGGTCACTTCAAAATTCTTTGAATGGATTTCAATTCTATGGAGACTGTCGAACAGCACCTCTTGAACTTCTTTACAAATAAGCCTAATGATTTTTTTAAGGAATTTTCCAGCTACCAGAAAGATGGCAAAAAGTCATAGAACATAATGGGGCTTATGTGATTCAATAAAAATTTCTTATGTTTTTGTACTGCTTCGTTGGTATTTATCTTCAAAAACGTGAAGAACTTTCCGCATGACTCAATATTTAAAAATAATACGTGGATACTGTACGAGAGACATTCTCAAAATGTGGGTACACTAAATGTTAACTATGAATAAATTCAAAAATTTTGAAATTTAACATCAATACTTTTTTACTGTATTGTTTATAGGCCTAGATTACGATATACAATCATTCAAAGACAGGAACTGTTCTGCAAAATTTCGAATTAAAACATATTATTACAAGATTTGTAGGTTACAGATTTTGACAATGCTTTCCTGTAGGTTACAGATTTCGGACATTGCTGGCCTGTAGGTTACACAACTTTGGCATTTCCCAAGTCTAATGACTAATAATAAATTAGTTACAAATTGTCAATGCTTTAAAATTAGAGTAGATTTGAATATTTTAAAATTAGAATTTGTTTTTCCAGATTTTTAAATCATCTATTTGTTTAAAAAAGTTTTATTTCTAATTCCAAAATTTTGGGTTTGGTTGATTTTTGTTACCTTTAAAATAATATATATTTACACATACAAAAAGGAAAACATGATCATAAAATAAAAATAACTTTATCCTTGAAAATTCCTAGAAAAGTTATAATTCCTATAGAATTAATCAGCAAAAAAAAAAAACTAAAAATATTTTAAAAATTACGAATTATTTTAATAAACATTTAAAAAAATTTAATTTTTAAAATTTTACATGAAAAACTGGTGAAAATAGACAAATATTGGCTTTATCGCAATATACCACAGACCGAATTTAAATTAAGATATTTGTAATCTGGAAATTGTAATATAAAGAAAAAGCCTTGTCCAGGGAATGACCCCATCTCATTATTGTATTTCAAACCTTTAAAAGTCTATTGAAATTTAGATATTTAGATAGACAAAAAACAAATTTGTAAAAATTTATAGTAATTTATAACTTTTATTAATAAAAATGAAAAAACTACTTGACCTACAATCATGGTAGAGGATAATTACCTGTATTAACTCTTTCTTAGCATATAAAAAAAATATCAGAGCATTTGATAATTGGTAATTTTTAGTTAACGTCGTACTAGAGCTACACAACGGGCTATTGACGACGGTCCGGGATCAGTCCCTTAAGGGAAAGATCCGTGGACAACACCTCGTAATTTTGAACCACGGTCAGATGACGAAGCAACACCTGAGCTGGCACCCCACTCTCCAAACTTCCACGCCAACCCAACGTGAGGACTTTCGGCCACGACAGATTTAAGGTGCACCAGCCGCCTCTACACCATACGCTTACAAACATCCATGCCCGGACCCGGATTCGAACCAGGAACCTTCCGATCTAGAGGCTAACACCTTAACCACTATACCGGTTGGTCGGCTCAGAGCATTTGAAGAATAACGTTTGAGTTATGCTACATTGCGTAAACATAAAATGTTATGAAACGGATTTTGAGAAAAAGCAAAAAACATATTTCAAAGCAGAATCTTACCTTTAATTTGAATACCAGTGACTAAAATGTTCATGATTTATAAACCTCTCCATCTTTGACTTCTAAAACACTTATCTTTTTTTTCCCCTTATTGCTCTTAAAACTTTTCTACGTCTTTTTCTTTTCAAGGCGGAGTTCCGTGACGTTTAGAATCGCTGATTCGACTTTTGTCCAAACTTTGGTATCCTTTTAACGTGTATAACCCAGGATCTTCAATGTTAAATTTGTTTAAATACATTTAAACATCCTGCATAACCATCATTGAATTGAATTACGCTAGTATATGCAACCAATTTTACAGTTTTAAGGCTAACGAAAACCTTTCGGAATTCGCTGCCATATATTGCCATTGAAAGACTTGTTTGCATTTTGAGTTTTTCCATACAGACACTTTTCGGGCAAATCTCTTGGACAGAGCTCCGGGTAGACTAGTTTAACTATGTTTAATACATCATTTGACAAACCAGGATGCCTGTCTGTGACTGGTGTTCCACATGCCACAGCTTGTTCATAGTAACACCAGCTGCTTTCACCAACAGGGCATTGGCCAAGCATTTGTCTTTTTGGAATTAGATGCACAATGAAATAGAACAGCTATTACATTTTGTTGCATGTTTTTTAAATTGACCACATTTGAGCGAACAGCAATCTCGTAATAATTTCGAAGTCGATCAATTAGGACATCTGTCAGCTTCCCTTTCCCTAATAAACTTTTTTTTTTTTTTTCAATTTACGTAACCGTGTACCCACTCTCTTTTGGATGTGCCTGATACATTCCAGTTTAGATACACTGTTGTCTCCTTAAGTGTTTTGGACACATACAAATCCTTTGGAGTCGCCATCCCCATAATATTTGGTATATTTTAGTTTTTTGGTTTTTTATCGACTTGAGAAAAATTCTTGATGCACCCGCAGTTTCCATTTTTGCAGACGAACCTTTAAAATTGCATTGGCATACGTAGTCAGATGTAAGTGACTCGTATACAATGTCCTTTGGCAGTTTTTGTAGCTTCCTACAAATGCAACAATACGATGACATAACTTCGATGTCAAGGACTTTTCCAGTATCCACGGATAGAGCAGCAACGCAACCATTCATTAGACAGGATCTATATACATAGGTTTCAATGTATCTATCAAGTCATTGTATCTAACTAAAATAATTTTCATTTCAGGTTTTCCAAAGACCCAGTATGTAGAGATGTATGGATAAAAGCGGTTAGCCGTAAAGATTGGGTGCCATCAAATTGAAGCGTTTTATGTTCACAGCATTTTGACATGAAAAATGTATGTATTGCTATTCTTTGAACTTTTTAAAAATTGGAATCATGTATGCTTTTTATCTAGTGAAATGAACACAAATATCTCCATGCGTATTCTTACCCTATAAGAAGGCGAAATGAAGAAGTTGGGGTGCCATCTGTATTAATGTTTTAAAGTGTGCGTTAATGCATTTCATGTTATCTACTGCTTTCACTTTCGATTATTATTTTTTATTTTTCTCGGCAAAGAAGTCCAGAAAACCGCCAAGCATTCGTTTTCAGAATACAAGGATTTGATATGGTCAACCTATTGGATAATAATGTGCTCCAAATCATGCATGCTGTAATAAAAGAATGTTTTGCAATAAGATTTAAGCATGAGTGTAAAAACAGCAGCAAAGAGCTGAAAGGCAATTATATACAATAGTTATATTGTAATTATACTATAGCATATTCAATCTATGAAAGATTCAATCACAAAATTTAAAAGCAAACGGGAAAAAGGTAGTAAATTTTTTTTTTAAAACAATATTTCCAAAATTAGTAATATTTCATTTATTTAGCATCGCTCAGTTGCAAAATGAATGAACACACCTTAATATAAAAAAATGAGCCGAATCTAAGGTTTTTTGCAACGCATGCGCGGACGCCATATTGGTGCCTTAAAACCATGGAAGTATGTGACTTCAGTTAAACCGGTAGCGAAACCTTGTTAGGGCACTTCCTTATCTTTCCTACGTCCATGATGAAAAGGCGAGTTCAGGATGTTTAGCTCGGCTAAAGTCGTTTCGGGATTCTTCAAAGGATTTCCGCTTCGCTCCAAAGTATGTATCACATTCTTGTGCAAGTTCTTGCGGCTTTAACCATTTGTCCCCTTGTTGTATCGCTATGTGAGAAGCAGTGTCAGTATTCAGTGTTTGAAGTAGCTTGACCGAAATAATTAATTCCTTCAGAGAATCATCTTCACGTTTACGAAACTTGCAGCAATAGTCCCATGCAGAGGTGAGTCTGGAGGCGAACTGGATGTGAGTTTCTCCCTAGTTTCGTTTGGCTCTTCGGAAATTTTCCAAGCAAGCTTGAGGTGTTGGCTCGTATTCTTTCAAAATTAGGGATTTTACTCTTTCGTAATTTCTTAAATTTTCTTCTTTAATGTAAACTAGCACACATTCGACGCTTTATCTCTCAGAAGTTTCAACAGTATTTCTGTTTGGAATTCTTCGGTAACTTTCTTATGCTTAAAGGCTCGTTCGATGGAGTCGAAAAATGAATTCCATGCTTCTGTTTTTCTTGGAACTGGAACAGTTTGTGTCTCTATTCCTTTTATTAGTTTATCGAGAGAGGTTTCACCTTCTCCGCTGTTATGCACAATAGATGATGGATTTCTATTTCCTTGATCCGGAGCTTCTGGAATTCTCGCTAATTCAAGTTCATGTTCTCGTTGTAACCAAAGTCCTTCTTTCCTTAGGTCCTCTTCTTTTCTTCGATCTTCTTCATCTTTTCTTCGATCTTCATCTTTCCTTCGATCCTCTTTCTGTTTTCTACAATTGAGGCCAAAATATCTTTAACAAATTCCGCATCTGCTAAGTATTCTTTACTATTTAACAGTTTATTTTTCAAGTCCACCAGTTTCAAGTTGCCAACAACTGGTTCGCCGATTTTCACCAGAACCGTAACAATATCTTCTTTCTTCGTGGAATTTAACATCTTTAGGTCCATACTTCGTTTCGAGTAGCTTCAACTAAAGTCCAATTTCCTGGTTGCTCTGGTTCAACGAAATAGAGCGGGCTGTGATCTTCTCATTCAATAACCAAGCACGAGACTATAAAAATAACAATTTAAAGCACATACAAAAACGAACATAATTTCCTCCGGTGCTGTACATCGCACCTTATAAACAAAAGCAGCCTCTTTCTGCCGAGGCTAATATCCGAATGTAATTTTCTCTATGACAACCCTTCTATGCAGGAGGCGGTTTGCCAAGAATTCTCTTAAAAAGATCGTCAACAGGGGAAAGATATCACAGAGATTGGAATTAATACTTTTTTTTATGTTTTGGGACATCAGCACCTTCATAACATAAATTAAATCGGTAAAAAAATCGGCGATTCGATAGTTACGTGATATTGACATCGCACTTTTAAAAAGTAAGAAAAGAATATTTACGGCCAAGAAAATGCACAAAAACACATAAAAATGCTTAAAAACGTTTAAACATTTATTTTAAAGACAAATAAATGCATTTCAAAGTGCTTACTCAATATATTTTTTTGCTTCATGTATAGAGCTATTTCGATCGTTACTTTTGGACATCGCGAAACATGCTTGATGGCTTCAGTATTGTTTCTTTGTTAATTCTTCAAAATGTTAAACTAACGATGCTATCTACTGATCAAAATAGTAAACAAACTATCCTTATACTCTTTTCATTGATTTTTTTTCTGCAATTCTAGAAAACACATTAGAATTTATTTTCTTGGAGATGTACTGTATCAGTTAACATTATGTCCAAAATCCGGCATTTTAATTTTAAGGATATTTACACCAAACTGTAATAAATAATACTAATTCTTGTCTCTAAACAAAACTACAAACCCACTGAGAAAAAAAAATTTTTAAGAATTAAATTTATTTGCTGTCAATGCTTAAAGTTATGAAATGTGTCTTGCTCCAACCTTTTGAGAACTACCCACATCACAACATTTATTAAGGGAATTGTAAAATCAGGGAAATTTTTGTGACACTATCAGGAAAATATCTTTTTCGAGGATTTTGTAGCAAATCGAGTGGATGAGATCAAAACCCTGACTGATCCAAACTCCTGGTATCACTGTCCCGGAAAATACAATACCGGCGATCTTGTGACAAGAGGTATCAGAGCTGATTCCCTTCTGGACAATTCCATGTGGTGGAAATGACCTTCTTTCCTTGCATCTCGTGAACTCCCTAGCAAAAACGAGGATCCTTGTGTCCCTAAAAAATTGTATTTTGCCGAGATGAAAAATAATTAGAAATTTTACAGGCAATTCGTTACATAATTTCCGATAAAGTAATTTTAGTTTAGTTACAGTAACGCGTTTTTACAGTATCGCCAAACGACTTAATATTTTTTTAACTCAAGGTGTTAAAAATAGATTTTATCATTTTTTTACCAAAACGTAGTGATAAAAACGTAGTGACTGCCAGTGTTCTTCACCCAAAATTTAAACTCTGTACTTGGCTTGATCCTGTCATAACTGATTATGATTGGGATACTGTCAACGCATTTCTTCGAAGAGAAAATATCGAACCAATCGTTGAAGAGAAATATTGTGCTCACAAAAATGAAGCCTTCTCTACTGATTGTACTGCTGAATGACCAGTGGCGGATCAAGTCAAGTGGGGGCCCAAAGCGGTAAAATTTTCGAGGCCCACAAACTGAAGTCAGAAAAAAAAGTTTCATGAAAACTCATTAAGTTATTGAAAAAAAAAAGAGTAATCAACAATTTAATACCATGTAACACATTAAATAAATTTATTAAAAAAAACACATCTTTTTTAGATGAATTGCAGTTTTGCTTCATTTATTGTAAATTCGTTAGTTACTTTGGAAGTGTCAATTCGGTTTAAGATTTCTTGCTCCATATACAGAATGGCCAGATTAATTAATCTTTCTACTCCCATAGGACTCCTTAAATGATTTTTTCACGATTTAAAACAGAAATCGATCTTTCTCCTGACGCATTAGATAAGGAAATTGATAAAAACAATTTTCAATAATATTTCAACATTCGGAAATGTGCAAGACGTTTCTTCGGCGACTCGATAGATGTCTGTTGTGGTTTTTATGGTGTCCTCCTACGAGGACACCATAAAAACACCACATTCGGACACCGAAAAGGCGGCCGAAAGTCCTCACGTTGGGTTGGTGTGGAAGTTTGGAGAGTGGGGTGCCTGCTCAGGTGTTGCTTCGTCATTTGACCGTGGTTCAAAATTACGTGGTGGTGTCCTCGGATCTTTCCCTTAGGCGATTGATCCCGGACCGTCGTCAATAGCTCGTTGTCTTGCTCTAATACGACGTTAATTAAAATAACCATTACCTACCATTACCCAACCAAAAAATATTCCAAAAGGCTCCACAACAACTTCAGACGTCTGAATTTTTTAAGATAATTTTGCCTTGGCGTGTGTTATCACATATGACACACTCACACATAAAAAGAATTGACTATGAAATTTTTTCTAATCGTAAATTCATGTTCGACTTCTTTGTTTTCATTAAAAAACATCTGCGAGTTTGTCCATCTTCCACATTAAATGACAGCCCTGATAAATGAGAGTTGCCTCTTTTCAACTTCTCTGAAGATATTGATAAAATTTTCTAATGACTTCAGTAGGATAGATCCTTTCAATAGTTAGAATTCCACTGATTGCAGTGATTTACTAGTAGCATTTATTCTTTGTAACATAGTATTCCAAATAACTGTCATTATGTCGGTTACATATTTGTCTATTTTCTTAAGAAGACTAAGAAGATTTTCTTAAGACACTATGGTAACTTTTTTTTCTCTTTCTGAATTAAAAATTTCATTTAAAATCCTTTATATGGTGGAAACCAAGTTTTATAGCGAACACAGCAACTGCTTTTGTTGATCACCTTGTATTAGGAATTCTTTTTACTGCACTTAAAGACGCAGTCAAAACTTTCATCGAACCCTAATGAAAAGACATTTTAAGACCTCGGGGCCCCTTTCGTATTCCGGGGCAATACGCGGCCGCTTAGTCCGCCACTGTGAATGACCAACATTCATCTAGCTGTGACGATGAAAATTTTGAGACAGTGAAAACTAGACATCCTTCATCCGGTTTGTGTCTCCAATTCAATCTCAGCCGCGTAAGTGACGAAAATTTTGAGATGAAGCTTTCGCTGTATCACAATAAATAGGTAATTTTTAGTTAACGTCGTACTACAGCAACACAACGGGCTATTAACGACGGTCAGGGATCATTCCCTCAAGGGAAAGATCCGAGGACAACATTTCGTAATTTTGAACCACGGTCAGATGACGCACAATAGATTTTCTTATAACGATGTAATAACGTTGATCTTTCGTTTATTGGTTCCTAAATTATTTTAAAAACATTTGTAAACATAGAATTTTGTCGTAAAAAGCAATCTTAAAAGTAATTGTAATGTGTTACTATTGAAACGTAGTAATTGTACAGGTAATTCGTAATTTTTGCGAAAATTAATTGTAATTGTAACAAGTTACATTTAAAAAAGTAACGGCCCAACCCTGATAACAAATATTTAAAAATTGTATGTGTTTTAGCTTGTATTTTTAGGTTTGTCAACAACTCTGTAAAGCATCTACTCGAAGGAGAAATGGTAATCTCAGCATTGAGGAGATCAAGTCCGCAGAAGGTTTTCTTGTTAAGGAAACTCTGAGTTTAGAGACGAAATCAAGGGTCTGAAAATCAACTCGAACGTTCCCCCTTCAGGTAAGATACAAAAATTTATCACCCTTTCTTGATAAAGATGGATTAGTCAGAGTAGGTGGTAGGTTGACTAACTCTTCCATTAGTTACAACAGGAAACATCCTGTTTTGCTGCCTTCTAAGAGTAAGTTAACTCATTTGATAATTCAATATTATCATTAAAAATATATGTATTAAGGTCTTCAAACCTTTCTTTATCAAATAAGGCAGAAATATTGGCCTTTAAATGGTCGTAAAAGATGTAGAAAAATAGTACATGACTGTGTTCAATGTTTTAAGGCAAATCCTAAAGTATGTTCCCAAAAATGGTAGCAAAAAGGCATGCATAGTTAATTGAGATTGATAATTACATTTTATCGAAAATTAATGCTTTTCCTTTGGCATCAAAATAATATTGTTACGAAATTAGAGTAAGTTTTAAAATACAGTGGCAACTACTCAAAACGTTCGTTTGTGGTTATCGGTTTAGTAGTACGTAGAAAGTGAATCAGCAGTCTTTTCGTATTCAGAAAGTGATGCAGCTTTGAAAATATAAACTTTTCTATATTTTTCCGTTTTATATAGTAGTTGAACACCCATGCTTTTATTTTCCACAAAATTGCAGTTTCTACAGCAACTATAGTGCGTTGCTGCCTTTGGTGGTTTTGTGATTTGGCTCCCCTTTTTTTAGCGTCCACTAAGTTTGGTGATTGGGCTTGTTTTTAACATTCTTCTTTCACTATTTTGTTTTTCATTTATAATTTTCTTTCCTCCCAAATAAATCTTGCTAGCTAAAGGTATTTAATTTTCTTTTCAATAATTTGTTGTCATCGGTAGTCTAACAAAGAAAAATCGTATCAACAACAGCAGCCTTTTTTAAGGTAAGTGATACGATTCCGTAAAATTTAGCAAAATTATTTTGTTTTCATAAAGTAATACTTTAGATGTATGGTAAAAAATTAATCCCTTGAGTAATTCTTTGTTTTAACTAGTGTTGGCTACGATACTTTTTCATTGAAAATATGCAATATAAAT
This sequence comes from Metellina segmentata, assembly GCA_947359465.1. Taxonomy (NCBI): domain Eukaryota; kingdom Metazoa; phylum Arthropoda; class Arachnida; order Araneae; family Tetragnathidae; genus Metellina; species Metellina segmentata. The sequence continues at coordinate 108,735,494 of OX375872.1, read as the reverse complement.
AAGAATGTACTAGAATACTAAGTTATGTGTGTGTGATTCGTAATGTTCTATAAAAAATCACCCGCAAGTTATTTTTCCATGTGTTACATATATCAAACTAAATATACTTTGTTAGGTTCATGGCTTGATCTTTATTTTACACATCTGTTCAAAATTCTGAACAGGAAAATTTGGATATTGAAATAAAAATTGACATCCATCAATCTTAAGATGTACATTAAAAATAGTTGGAAGTGCTTTGTCATTTTAAGATAAATTTTTTTTTTGCTAGTTTCACTTATGAGGAAATTAAAGTTGCTATTAAAATCTTTAATAAGTTAATTGTTGAATTACTTATCATGGGACAATTTTTCTAAAATTAAGTAAATGAAAGTGGATAATATTTCGAAGCCTTTGACTTAGGCTTCTAAATTTTACTGAGTACGATGGCTGATTAATATGGTGTCTAAATATGTTTCCATAATGCTCACTCTAGTACAGTTTTTATGTATTAAATGAATCCCCAAGAACCAGCTTTTGCAACCATGTATACTATGAATTAATGTAACTTAATGGTACATTTTATTCTGTGTAAGCAATTGCACTACAAGCAATTTTTTTTTTTTTGCTAAACACTAAAAACAAATTCTTTGCTCAACACTAAAAACAAATTCTTTGCTCAACACTGAAAACAAATTCCTTGCTCAACACTGAAAACAAATTCTTTGCTCAACACTGAAAACAAATTCCTTGCTCAACACTGAAAACAAATTCCTTGCTCAACACTGAAAACAAATTCTTTGCTCAACACTAAAAACAAATTCTTTGCTCACCACTACAAACAATTTCTTTGCTCACCACTACAAACAATTTCTTTGCTCAACACTACGAACAAACAATTTCTTTGCGCACCATTACAAACAATTTCTTTACACACTACTATAAACAATTGCTTTGCTTGCCTCTGTAAACAATTGTTTTTGCTTTGCTCACCTCTTCAAAAATAGGATTTGCTTTGCACACTACCAATTGTTTTGTTTTCTCCTTGATTGCATTGTTCATTCACTGCATACAATTTTCTTGTTCTTTTAAACACTGCAGACAGTTGTCTTGTTTTCTTAAAACACTGCAGACAGTTGTCTTGTTTTCTTAAAACACTGCAGACAGTTGTCTTGTTTTCTTAAAACACTGCAGACAATTGTTTTATTTCTCAAGGAAATACTTTAAGGATATGGCTCAAGATAAAATTACTTCATTTTCCAGATTGTTTCATATATTTGGGCTTACAAAGTCTTAAATATGGAATTGCATGAAATTAATTAATTTCTTAATTTTATTCTGATACTTTGATACACACATCTCCCAATGTTTTCAAAAATTGAGTATTCCAATACACAGAGCTGCATCTGTTTTGTTATGTTTTAATTTATGAAGATATATATATTTACGTTTTAATATATTTAAGTGTATTTTAACAGTAATCAGTTATGCCACATTATAATGAATTTCATACAACATTGCATTTGCAGGGTCAAGTCTAAGAATAATTAAGCTAAAAATTCTATTTAAGTAATATATTTTTGTTCTGTATACAGAGAATTATTATCAGCAAGTACCTACTTAATATCTTGGGATATCGGAAAAGTGAGATCTGTTGGAAGATTTTGTAAATTGTGCTGATTTTACTTACAAAAAAAGTTGTATATGAGAATATATATATTTTACATTTATTGTGTAAGAGGCAAGATATCAAATTTGTAATGTTAAATTTTGGAAAATAAAACTTATGTTTTTATATTCAGTACACTGACATTTTTTTAACCTTTAGTTTTTGTGTTGAGACAAACATCTCCTTTTCTAAAACAAATGAAATTTTACAAATCTATCCAAAATGCAACTATGGGTTACATTAACATTATTAATTTGAAAAAGATTTTATTTACTAGATGTTTAGCAGCTTTCTCTTTGCACGTTTTTAAGTGTTGATATGTAAGCATTTACTCAATTAGTTTTTGGGAAAATCAATTTCTAGGGGTTTGTGAAATAAACAGGGTAGAATGGTTTTAACCGATCTGTCCAAAATGCCTCAAATGGCTTAAACCACCTAAAAGTAGCTTTTGTTATTTTTTAACCAAAAAAAAATTAAACACTTGGGTAATTCCATGGTGACTAACATAACAGTTGAAAGATTTCTTTAATGTCTTTTTCTATGCACTAACTTTATTTTTGTCATAATACCTTAAACAGGGTGTTATTCTTCTTTGGACAGATGGTTTTATGCTAGTAAATGCAAAAATAATATTTAAAATTGTTTATTTGGACACTCAGAAAGCTTTTTCACCAATGTGACTAACATAACGGATATGCAACCCTAGGATATTGTATTAACTTTCATAGCCATAATTCTCTGAATCTGAAACAGCAAACAATTTATTTTTTTCTGATATAGTATCTGTGAAAGGTTCTTGTTATATTATTAAGTACAAATTCGACATATGTTTTAATTATAATACAAAGAAATAAAGTTTTAATAAAACTTGCATGTGACTAACATAACACGTGAATACACACTTAACTTTAAGTATTACAGATAATATTAACACAAGTGTAAAAATGCAAATAGGATTTTATTAGAGATTTTTACATATGTACACATAAAAATTATAGTTCAATCTTATAATTGAATTGATAAGGTCAAAATGAATTTACAGTGGGGGTTGTGACAAAATTTAATAATTTGTGCTGTTTCAACCCAAGATTTTTCCTCATTTGTGGGAAACAAAAAAGTTGCCTCAGTGCTTTTCTTCATGAACAGCACTTAATAATCATTCATAAGTGTTTAACACCTGCCCGACGTATTTTTTCGACTTAGCAGTTATAATTTCCATGACGACAAAATCGCCCAATGTCACAATTTCTGTTTCCGGAAACAGTTCAGAAAAATCTACTTCAAAATCATTAACAGTAACATCAGTTTGTTTTTCTTTTGAGACTCCTACTTCTTTCATGAGAATGTCATTTCCTGTGTTTTGAAATATGCATACTTTAAATTTTCCCATGTTAACAACACAGATTGATGATTGAATACCTCCACTGTATTAACATTCGTAAACAACATTTGGAATTTGTTTTTCTTTTCCATCATGTCAGTTTTACCAACAAACAAGCATTTTATTTCAGTTTCAGTTAGTTCGAGAAAGAATTATTTTGCATTGCCCACAATAGCTTGCCTTCTCAAAACTCTGTTCCACACAATGTGCTTACGACACACCTACTCCATCATGTGGACCCTTTCCATGATAGGATTCTATAAGATTTAACGACCTGTAGACGTTAAAGGAAGTTAAGGTCATCATGGAGTACCTATCTATTTTTAAAATGAGCAGCAACTCCATCTGTTCATAAAATCACAGATTTCACATTAATTGCACAAGTTGCAGTGCAGTCATTTATAATTCTTTTGTTAAAAATGTTTACTTCATAAGCTGAGTGCTTGTTTTCATCAGAAATTATTGCATAACACTGTGTCTCAGGTACATCCTCATAAGCAATGCATCGAAAATAAATAACTGTATAAATGGTCACAGAAATTCCTTGCCCTGCATTCCAATGTGCCTCAATTACTTCATCTTGATGCTTTATCGAATAATTTTCAGTGAAATCCGTTTGCAGAATGATTTCTCCTGTACTTAAATTTTCCTTTTGCTTCTGCAACTCTTCAGCTTGCCTCCATGTGTTATGCATGTTTTAAGATATTTTTGATTTGACCCATCGGCATTTCTTTAACTTGGTGTCTTCAATTCATAAATATGAAATTTTACATTTATAATTATATTTATTTATATAATTTTATGTATACATATATAATTTTATATTTATTATAGTGTGGAATGAAATATATTCATTTGTTTTTAAAATTAATTTCAATGTTTGCTCTCGATTTAGTTCTTTATAAATAATTACGTTATGTTAGTCACATGTACTGTTGCCAGAAAAAAAGAAAATTATTTATGTTCAATAGCATCTTTCTAACTGTAACCATCACATAAAAGACATCAAGGAAAAAAAACTTTTAAAAATTTTGATTTTCTGGAGGGAATGGAACTTATTTTATGTTTTTGTAACTAACATAACAAGTGAATCGGATAAAACGCCATTTACCTTTGCAATATTAAATTTATCTCCTAACAAGAGCGAAATTGTTTTGCTAAACAGAGGAAGGAACAATGTTTCAATGATAAAAAAAAATTGAATTGTTAGTTGCATTTTTATTGATAAAATATGAATATGAAAACTTAGGAAACTAATAAGATTTTTTGGTTAATTCATATGTCATGTTGGCAGCCATTTTTTATGGACTTAGAGCAATATTTTATAAATTCTATAGTTATATTCCTAAAATTTGAGACATTATCTTTAAAATGATATGTAACACAATATATATACTGAAAGATGAAAAAATGGTCTCTGGGTTGACATTTTTTCATGGAATTACCCACTTGCTCAAATACAAATAGCTATTTCTTTCTTAATTTGTAGCAATACAGGTTTTAAAATAAAGCATTCTGTAATGATCAACTACTTGGCTGGATTGTTTATTTTTAAACTATTTCTACTTTTGTTTTGAATAAAGCTAAAAGTTGAAAATAATCTTTCTACACTTGTCGATGATGCAATACATGATTGCAAATGAATTACAAGTTCAACAGAATTTAGGATCAATATGTTTCTTTAGTGATTACCACCATTATATGGAATATAAATTTACAGCAGAAACTGAAAAATATGATTTTGGAAAAGGATCAGTTTGTTATTGGAATTGGATTAATCTAGGCAGAAAATCTGTATTTATATCTAACAGCAGTTGACGTACATATTCTCCCTGGATGGAGTTCAACTTATCTCCTTTGTATTTTGAGCACAACGTATATTCAGCAAAATGAAAGCTGGTGTTAAACATTGTTCAAGTTACTTCAACAATGTCTAATAAGGTTTCAAGTCTTGATTTTCTTGTAAATTTAGAAATTCATATACAAAATCAACTATTGTGGCATTTTCAGCTTGAAGGTGATCCAGAACTGCAGCTAAAAGCTTAAGTTGGGTAAAAAATGCTTGTCTTCCTTATAAAGATGGATGTTATTAATGATATTGATTACATTAGCTGAAATTTTTTTCATCTTTATAAAAAAAAATCCTTATTTCTTATAAAAGAATCAAGACATGTGATTTGACTATCTTGTTTCACATGGTAATTGGGGAATAATAGATCCATCAAATTCGCTTTAATAGCTCCTTTCTGTATGATGATTTCAAAAGTGTTTTTGAACTTCAATTCTGTGACTCGTAATTGTTTTAAAGGAGTTAGATGTATAATTTTCTAAAAGGTTTAGAAAATGACATGCACAGCCGTAACTGAAGAAAAAGTCATCTATTAATTGATCGGTTTTTGAAGATCTTTATGCATCTTTTTCATTTTGTGTTCACTATCACTGACGTAACTTTTGACATTATAGTTGTATTTTATTTTAGCTTCTTTTATAGTTTCTGTTTTGCTAAAGATAAACAAGTCTGATGTTTTTTTTATTGCTGCTTGGAGAGACTGATAAGAAAAAAGAGTTTGCACGTGTCAATATAGAATTCACAATAATTGGTTTGTTATGCATATTGGACAACCATCTTGAATTAGTGTGGCATTTTGGCCATCCAAATCCTTTTTGGATATTTTTTCCATTCGTTTTTCACTTCAGTCAATGATTCTTCTGCTAACTTTTTCCATGTTGATGGCATGTAACATGGCCTTAAATTACTAATGGTATATTCATGTTAATTCAGGCAGGAGGTTACCTTATTGTCTAGGATGTTTTTAAATTTAATGTATGTTAAAATTCAGGAAAAAGTAAGAAACTAGTATTGCTTTGGTATTTGCTTTGTTCAAAAAAATTCTTGGTCCAAAAACGTCGGCAAAGGTGGGGCCTCGGTAGCTATTTCACACTTGGGATTTTCGGCAAAATTTTAAAACGCTCTATTTCTGGAACGGTTTAAGATATTTGTTGCGTTTTTTTATTTCAAAGATAATTTTCTGATTAAAATGATATTCTCCGTTTGAAAATATGTGTTTAAGTTCTCTTGCTGTAGCCTTCTATATCTTTTTGAAAAATAAAAAATATATAAATTTTTTCAAAAATGCCAGTCTCAAAATTTTTTATTTTTTGACTGTTGATCAGCACTATAGAGTACTACATAACCTGAAAAGGAGAGCTGCCACTTTTGAGTTAAACAGGTTTTATAAACAATTGTAAATTTTGCCATATATTAAACCAGTTTCTGTTACCACACACTCGCATATTGGTCTCGTGAAATCAAAATCTAGTCTCATATGACGTCATTTTAATTCTTAATAAAAATAAGTAAGAGACAGCTTTCAAAACATTAATGCTTCCAAAAATATGTACTACCATACCACTTCTGTGCACTCTGCTTAGAACTGGAGTTAGTAATTCAATGTACTAAAAATTTGTTGAACTGTATCAGTATTTTTTCCTTTGATATCGAGTGATGCCTTCCTGTTGAACCAATAGGAAATGGGTCACCCACAATCTTTAAAACATTGTGAATTGGAAGTAAGCACTGGTGTTGCTGCCTTGCAACTGGAAATCTATATCCAGCAAGACGGTCCACGTGGTAGCATAAAGTTCATGACAATTTCATTAACTCACAACTAATATCTATTACCTCTGCAGTCCAACTAAACGACGTCACATTGTGCGCTCAATTTACTGTCCTTCGTTAGAACTTTCTTGATATTATTTCCTCTGTCAGAATGGCAACAATGCACTTGTAAGCATCGGTGGTGGGAACAATAACTTTTGAGAACTGCGTGCTGCTTGTTCTTGTGATTTATATTACTGAGTATTGAGCGTAGTTTCTGAATTGTATTTAGTTTTCTGAGTATTCGTATTGAAATTATTAGAAACGATTTGGAAGATCGTAACCCAATAAGCAGTATATGATGCAACAGTGGGTCTGAGCACGTAACCAGTTCATCTATAAAGCTACCTAAAAGAAAGTTGACCAAACAAACTTTAAAAAAAAAAGTTTTTACTAAACTTAAAACTAAAAACATTTAAATAAAATAAAACATTATCCTCCCAACAGACTTGGATAATGTGCAAGAAGTATCAACAACCACAGACCGAGTACTTCTCTCTATCTACAGCAGATCCACTTGTCTGTGTATATATATATATAGGTTAAGTAATTTGAATAACCATACATCTTCAACTTCCAGTCAGAAAAATATATCTTGAATTAAAACAGAGGTTAATAATTGAAAGTTGATCTGTATGTTTGATTGTATCTATGTCACGACCAATCGAAGAATACAGTTGTTTAACTTTAAATAATTACTTTTAAATACTTTCAATTATGTTTTATGTTTAAATGCTTAAAAATGTGTACAGTTGCTGAGATATAAGTTAGGGAATTGACAAGAAATTAGCACTTTGCCGTAAAATGGCACCAACTTTTAACAGATATTAAGCATATGCTAATTACTATTGATATAAAAAGAAACATTTAGAATTTTAAATAAAATCAAAATTTTATACTAAATTACTTGATTAAAATGTCCTTTTTCAATTCTAAAGAACAGTACAATGATCATCAATTAAACTAAAAAGACTAAGTAAATATTTTTCGAAACATAGTTTTTTTCCTTGTGATTTAAAGAAACCCTTTTTAACTTCTTGATATGAATGCTATGAACAGAAATTATGCAATGCATTTTGGTTTTTAAAGCAAATAACTGCAACAACTGCTTTAAAAATAAGTAAAGTTTTGTTAAAACTTGTTTTTAACTAACTAAACTAGTTTTTTACTTAGATTAAAAAAATTTTAAAAAGATATATATTAGACTTCATTTATAGAAGATTTTAGTAATATTATCAATATAATATATTAAGTCTGCAACAATGTGAGTAATATTTTTTTTAAACAAATAAATAATATTTAGGAGTAAGAAAAATCACTATTTTTACTCTATTTTATGTTATGTATATTTCAGAGTGAAAATTGTGGTAAAGTAATGTACAATATGCTATTTTAAGATCTTTTATTTTTGGTTTGTGAAGATTAGCTGCTGTTATGGTGTGTTTTATAATTAAAAATTGCTGGTAGAGCTCTGCTGCTTGCTGTGCTTACTCCAAATATTTTAGCCTAAGAGAACCACTCGACACTTGGGCGGATAATTTTGATGGAGAAATGCATGCAATATTCATGGCCATCAGAGCTATTGGAGAACCAGATGAACAAAATATTGTCATCTTCGTCGATTCTCAGGCGGCGATTCAAACCATTACAAATTACACTTTATTGCCCACTGAATTTGAGCTCGAATGTAAACAGCACATTGACTCTCTTTTGCGTTCTGGAAGAGAGATTGTCTTCAAGTGGATCCCTAGCCATTGTGGCATTTATGGAAATGAACGGGCTGACACTTTGGCTAAGGAGGCTTCATCTTTGCACCCATCTTCCTACCAGGTCCCTCTTCGAAATGCTAAGAGACTTTTTGGGAGCAAAATCAGACTCGGTACAATTTCTGCTCTTAGGAATATGGCAGATGGAAAACCATGGGCTTGCCTTCTGTATGGCCAACAGCGCTCATGTCTTTCCCTCCTTCCCAGGGCAGAAGGAGTTGCAAATTTTAGAATTATTTATGGACATGACTATCTGCAGGCCCACTTACATAAAATCAACTTTGTTGAATCACCTCACTGTGTACTTTGTGGCACCTCACATATGACTGGGGAGCATCTCTTTAGTTGCCCCTCTCTTTCTAACGTCCGCTCCAGTGATGACTTTCGGGCCCTCACACCTTCTGGAGCCACTTCGATTTTATACTGGACTGCAAGATGCCTCATGTCCGAAATGACAATGGTGGGCGCAATTAAAAAAAAATAATAATTAAAAAATTTCTTACTTTGCAATAAAAATTAACTGGCAATAGGAATAGACATTTATTTTAAATGTTAAATGATTAGTGGTAATTGCAGTACATTTTTGCGAGAGACCTGCTATCATTTGCATGATATCATGAATGTATTTTCAGGATGGAGCATATCAAAATGAAAATGGGGTATGGGCATGTATTGCACGAAATAGAGACTAAAGAAATGTGTGTCGCAGATATGTTAGTTATATTATAATAGTTACCTATTGTCCTATATTTATTGTAAAAAAAAAAAAATCCTATATTTTACGATATGGGCACTTTTCTACCCTGACGATATCATTTTATTAATAATCGGATAGTTCCAATTATTATTAGGCTCAATAATTAATGAGTCTAGTTGACAAGTCAATGGAAGGAAGGAAAACTTGAAGAATGTTAATTTTCATTAGAAGTGAAGTCTACTTCACATCAACTAGTAAAAATTAAAATACACATGTACAATCTTTTACTCCAATCCAAGGTATTCAAGAGGTAAAAAGAGAAATTTGTTCCTGGAACAATTATCCTGCAAAGAGATTTTGCAAAAAAATTTTCGATAAGACTTCTGACGTGACTGAGTACAATCAGGAAAGCCATGTTTTTCTGTCAGATGAGGTATTGAACAAATCAGATGGATGAGGATGGGTCATTTTGTTACATTAGTCACATACTTTATCGACTGTTTATATTTTTTTAAGTTCATAAATTCATACAAGTTATTAAAGCTGCTACATATATATTCTCAAGAGTCTTAAGAGCGCAAAATAAAATAAAAATGACGCTAGTAAACAAACTAGCATTTGAATGAGCATATTTAAAATTGCAGCAAATTTTGTGTTCAAATTTGTTACGTTAGTCACACTTGCATAATCTTTAATTATTTAAATAAAATACACCTTTAAAATTTTTTTTAATGCTTGGAATATAATTAACTGAAGTCTGAGAGAGCATAGGAAACTAAATGAAAAATTATTTTTTTGTTATGATTATTTTCATGAACAAAGATTAAATGTTTCAAAATTTGCTACGTTAGTCACCATGGAATGATCTGTATGACTTCACTACTCTTGTAAAATCCTAGGCATTCTGAATTGCATCTGTACTTGGGTTGTAAAGATTTTTTTTCAGCATGGTGCTTCAGCAGGCTTCCTACACCATCACAAGGCCCTTCCCATGACCAGTAGCTCTGTATACCCACTCCATTGGCACAAGCGAGTTAGTCACTTCAAACAGTTGTTAATGATTTTTGAAGTGATAGGAGCACCTTCAGAAATAATGATCTTTTCTGGCTGTGATTGCAGCTGTTGAATATTCCATATTGCCAACAATGCATGTGCAGAGTCATGTCCTCTGTCATCACTTATAACTGCAACACTTGTGGTCTTGTCTTAAAAATATGCGACTCCTGTAAAAATTGAAACTTGGTTATTACTCCAGTGATACCCTTGTACATCTTGTGTCAGAATCACGGACGAGTTCTTAGCAAAATCACACTGAAGCACTAAACATAGTTGTTCAGTCTCTACACATCCCAATTTCTTCAGATGTTGGTGTGTTACTGCTTTCATTGTCCATTTCCCAAGTTCGTCAAAGTAACAGTACGTTACGTAGTCGGATACCTTAATGAGTCGATTTTCCTCCCATGTTGAATATGTAACTTCAGAACAGTCATCTGCTATGTTTTCCTGACTAAGTGTCTAAGAAGAGTCCTCTCTTTCCAGGGCAGTCACTATTCCTGAAACAAACGGGTCTCTCGCTCTACATCACAAGTGCTAACCACTTCACACGTTCAAGCAAGGTGTAACATGTCATGCCTTCAAGCAAGTTCTTTAAAGTTACCACGCTAAGTTCAAAATTAGCACAATACACACATAGACATTTCTAGGTGGGTGTGTAACCACCCTCTTGGGTCGTAGTGCATAAAATTTTGATGTTCCTTCTTATATATAGCTAAAGTTTCTTTAATACTTGCTATATATAAGAAGGTCGTGTATCTTTTCACTTTCGCCACTTTTTTCCCTGCAACTGTTATAGTGATACTGTCTTTTTTCAAGGTTCCCACGGTCATTGAAAAGTCCTTGAATTTTTTTTTCCTAACTAGGGGCCCTTGAAAGTCCTTGGAAATTATGGAACTTGGTGAAAAGTCCTTGATTTTTTTAACTAGTACATAGTTGCGTAATTCATCTTGCATTGGAACTTGTCTAGACTAGTTTCCTCCTTTGTTCAGACTAGCACTAGGTGCGTCATTTGAGCATCATACTGAATGAAACCAGTGTTTTGCGCTTTGACACCACATGATATACTAATAATGCTACATCTAGATAATCCATTCTCCACCGTATTCTGTCTGTCTAAATTGACACCTCTGGTCTCCATTAAGATGGCCCCCTTGCTATGCCCACTGCATCATGACGTATCACGGTTGCTAGATAACAGCACTACTTTCTTAGAAAACCGTAGCTTTAGCAGTCAGGACGTCACTGGAAACCTGACATACGTCCAAAGAAAGGAAGCCAAAAAATATTTAAAGAAAATCATATTTAAGATAGTCTTTAGGTAAAAAAAATTTTGCAGGTTTCAAATCCGTTAAAATTTTTAATCTATCTTTAATGGTTGCAAAGATAGGGCTTTTTTATTCTCTAGTGTAAGTTTCTATCACCAGACAAAACTTTTGATTTGTTTTGTTTCTCAAACAAAATAAACCATGACAGCCGTCTGTTGTAGTGGCAGTGGACGTCAGCAAAATGGAGATTGTGCAAGGACACAGGATGCAAGCTCTCATGCTTTTCTTTGTGCCACCCAAAGAATTTATCGTATAATATTTTTTCGCACACCAAAATCGATAGGTGTGCAAGTAGCCTGATAGTTAGCATTGAGACGAGATGCCCACTTTGCAACAAAAAAAATCACAGGTTCTGTGAGAAAGAAAATCCAAATTATTACCAAAATTGATGATAACCTTTCTTTTTTTTGAATCAGTAATTTAAAAAAAATTATGTTTTTTTTTTTTACATTTTTTTTATCGACAACTTTTGTTTTTGGTCGTTATAAAATTTTTTAGGTCCTTGAAAAATATATTTTTGGTTTTGAAAAGTCCTTGAATTTTTTTTGAACAAAGGTGTGGGAACCATGTTTTTTGTTGGTGCTCTGGCGAGAACAGTCCCATTTATCTTCTAGATAAAATGACTGCAATTTGAACATGAGCTACAATCACAGGATGACCACAATAGGGATCCAGTTTTCCAAACACTTTTTTTGCAGACTTCACATTTCTTGCTTTGTCTCCTATGTATTTTGATACAGATAAAATGTGGTGCAAAATTTGTACTTTTGAAAAGGACACTGGGATGATTGTTAGAACTTGTAACTTTTCATTGTAGGATTCACATGATTCAAGAGCTGAATTGATGCTTGACATAAATTCCAGGCAAGTTTCACAAGACTCTTCTTTAGGTTCATTTTTTTCTGAAGATGGAATTTCTACGTCGAAGAGTTTGGTCAGTTTTATTTTGGTGGACTCTCCCACAGCTTCAGTAATTTCTCTGCACTTTATTGATGCATACAGCTTATGCATTGACTTCACTGACCATGGTTTCCTAACAGGACTAACACAGATACAAAACCTGCATCATTCACACCATGGGAGACTTCTTGTTCAGTTAGTGTCCATTTTTTATATTCTTGCAAAGCATTTAGAACACAAAGTCATCACTGCAAACATCTTCACTTTGAAACAGTCTTGAAATGAGTACTCGTATTCCCAACCTGAAGGAAGTCTCCCCGTTTTTTTAGTCTTTACATCACTCTTATGGATACGCAAGTAGTCAGCACATTTAACTCTCCTGTGACCCCAGTCCGAAGACATTTCCGCAAAATACCATACAACTCAATTGGCAGATTTCTCATAAAAGCTTATGTATGTGCTGTTGGACCACAAATTTGGTGAACCACTCTTTGTTTGCCTGTTGACAACTAAACTGAATTCATATGTCCTCCATTTCATATGCTAGGCCAAACACACAGAATTATCTGGAAGCTTCCAGATTGTTATAGAAGGTATTGTTACATTCTGGAATTATCCAGATGGTTCCTAATTGTTCTAGATGGTTCTGTTTCATTCTAGAATTATCTGGAGGGTTCCATATTATTCTAGAAGGTTCTGTTACATTCTGGAAGTTTCCACATTGTTCCAGAAGACCTTTAATGATTTAGAAGGTTCTATATATATACAATCCAGAAGAATAAAAATATTTCACCAGTTCCAACTTTGTTTACTTTATTATTCTTATTCCATCACATTGGTCCAAAAATGGATTTCTTAATGAAACCCATGAAAAATTCCAAAACTAAAGTGGCGGGTTCTCTTTTTCAGGATATGTAGTAACATTATATATAAAATTCGCAGAATTTTTGAGATAAATTTAAAAAAAATAGACTTTGGAAGTTTAAAAATGAATATTGTTTATTAAACCTGTTAAACTCAAAAGGGGGTGGCAGCTTTCCTTTTCAGGAAATGTAGTACTCTATGGTACTGATCAACAATCAAAAATAAAAAATTTGTGATTGGCAGTTTTGAAAAAAAAATTTATAATGCCACAGCAAGAGAACTTGCCACATATTTCCAAACGGAGGATATCATTTTAATTAGAAAAATATTATCTTTCAATTAAAAAAAAAACCGCAACAAAATATCTTGAATCGTTTCAGAGATGAGCGTTTTAAAATTTTGCCGAAAATCGCAAGTGAGAAATGACGCCCGAGGCCCCAACTTTGGCGGCCTGTATCTTGGGCCAGGAATGTTTTTGAACAAAAAATACGCGTTTCTTTTTCCTGAATTTTAACATGTTTAATTCAAAAATATGAGACTGAATCCTCCCCATCCTCTACCTGAGTTGAGATTGAATGTACCGTATCGTCTTTTTTTAAAGTAATAATTTTCTGTACAACTGAAAGGAATGCAAAGAAGTTTTGATGAAACTACCATCAATTTTTGGTTGATAGATGGATTTCTTTGGATTAAATGATTTAATTTTACTTTTATCACTTTCTTCTGATGATAGATACACTGTGACTTCTTTTTTTGGAATGATGTTTTTGATGGATCAATGTTTGTTTTTTGTGGTTTTGCATTTTTTAATAATAAGATATCACTCTTAGAATCTTACCACATACAAGCTTCCCACACTGTAAACACTGCTGACCTATTATTTTTCCACATCCTTTAACTTCAAAGAACTGCAAAATAAGATCTTGCTTCTTCCTCCACAAAAAAGCTTACTCATACTCATAATTAAATATAATTTCAATTTAATCTTAAAAAGCAGTATGTTCTAAAAACTAACTCAAATAATTAGATATGCACAAAAAGTTACACCACACTTTTATACCAGACACATTTCCCCACACATATAGAATGTAAATAAACAAGTGCTGCCACTTCAATTAAAGTATATGTTGATGTGATGAATTTTTTTCTTCATATTATGGGGCCGACCAACCGGTATAGTGGTTAAGGTGTTAGCCTCTAGATCGGAAGGTTCCTGGTTCGAATCCGGGCCCGGGCATGGATATTTGTAAACGTATGGTGTAGAGGCGGCTGGTGCACCTTAAATCTGTCGTGGCCGAAAGTCCACGTTGGGTTGGCGTGGAAGTTTGGAGAGTGGGGTGCCAGCTCAGGTGTTGCTTCGTTATCTGACCGTGGTTCAAAATTACGAGGTGTTGTCCTCGAATCTTTCCCTTAAGGGACTGATCCCGAACCGTCGTCAATAGCCCGTTGTGTTGCTCTAGTACGACGTTAACTGAAATTACCATTTTCATATTATGGCATTGATATATAATCTCTCTATATTAAAAACAAGTTACCACCGCTGCCGCAGGATTGAAAACTCGCTGCTTTTGCTCGATTCCTAGACGGTTTCCCGAGAAAGTACGCATCAGAAATTGCAAAATTGACATGGTTTGTTCAATATTGTACAGGGAACAAGACTAATATGATTTTTTTTCCGATGCGGCTATTAGTTTAGGGTTTATTAAATGTCAAAGTTGAAAAAGTGAAATTTCTAACGTGAGTGAACAATACAATTTTAACAGTTAATTAAGCAATACAAACGTTCAATTTTCAGTCTTCAGCCATGATTTTTTTAGAGTACCTCTAAATAAAAATTTTTGCACGACGCCGAGTTTTTTAAGAAATTTCGATTTGGTTCTTGATAATATTTTTTTTAATTCGGGAAAAACCGGAACATTTTCGTTAGTTTTTTTTAAACTTATATCTATATCTTTTTACTTAGTTTTTAATTTTTGAAAACATCGCAGCAAACCTTAGAATGTACAGTTATTTTTTAAATTTGTTCATAAATAAATTCGATGCTATCAAAAGTTGGTCATACAAATTTAATATTTTTTAGATCGCGGAGCGATTGCGTTCATAGAAATAAAGGTTACATTGTCTGACTAACTGGTTTGCTAGATGCCCTTGAAACTCACTGTGACGTCATGCTCGTTTTTTCGCTCGATTCTCAAGACTTTTTGCCGATTAAGTACAGATAAGAAAATTACGAGATTAACATGGTTTATTCAATATTGTACAAGGAACAAGATGTAGATGGTTTTTTACTGATGCGGTTATTAGTTTAGGGCGCATTAAGTGTTGATGTAAAAAAAAAAAGCGAAGTCACTTGCGAAATCAGTTGGTTTGCGTTACAATCACCGGGGGTTGGCGAGCAGGCGCGGAGCTCTCGCTGTGATGTCATGGACCGGCAAGTCAAATCAGGATTTTCGAATTAAAGATAATTTCGCCGTCTCACACACAAGAAGTGTTAGTTTGCGAAGCAAACCAAATGGGATTGCGTAGCATTTCCCGGGGATTGGCGAGCAGGGGGCGGAGCCCCCTAGTGAAGGAAAAAAAAAACATCAACATAAACTTTAATTGAAGTGGCAACACCTGTTTATTGTTTGTTTACATTCCAAATGTATATGTATACACATAATATTACAATTATCCAGTTTCATTTTGACCACTGGCCTAGTCAAAATTGAAAAAAAAAATTTCTTTTTTAGCTTACCCTGAAAATAAAGCATGGCAAATGAAAAATAATTAAAAACTGAAGTTTTCAAGTTATTTTGATACATATGATATTTTTATTTCATGACCATCTGTTTGAGTTGGATTTTATATTTAGGAGAAAAAAATATACTTTTTTCTATCGAATTTGGTAATAGATATATATTTCAAAACTATTAAATGATTTAAACAATCCCAAAACATGTAAAAACCTATGCTTTTTACATTTTAAGACAAACTTTAAAATGCAGTTGATTCAAGGGTCTTAGTTATTAAAAAAATGCAGTTTATTAAAATGTAATTTTTTTACAAATGAGGTTCTGAGATTTACGTTTAGTTATAAAGTGAGTCGTGAATAAAAACATTTGATTAAGACCACTAATTATTGCCTAATAGCAATTGAGGTCCAATGTAAGTTCTGCAATACCAATTTAAATAAATGATTATAATTTAAAAAAAAACAATGATAGTCTAACTTCAAACTTTCTTTTTGTAATTGACATTTAATCTTGATATTTAAAAAATGAAATAATCTGGGACAGAATGTGTTACTTTATTGAAATAAGTTAAAAAAATTTCTTCATTCATACCTGAACTACCTGTTTTAAACTGAAAATGACTGGATTCTTTTGATTTAAATAACTGGTAGATCTTGATAGTATAAATAAAAAATGATTTAAAAAAAAATAAAATAATTTTTTTTTTTGCATCTTGGTTTGCACATTTGATTAAAATGTGACTTTCCTTAGACATGATTCAGTATATCTCAGAGCTTATAACACGTCGCTTATTGTCACTTTTCAGGTGTTTAAATTCTTAAATTCTATTTGGAGAATACAAATTTTAGTGCGCAATTAAATACAAATTCATTTTTTCCTCTATAAAAAGTCAAATGTCAACCTAGTACATATTGTGTAATTTCGTCTTGCGTTGGAACTTGTTTTCTCCACGGCAGGTATGCCATTTGAGCGTCATTCAACAGGGGTTAGCAATACCGCTTCTGAATGACAACTGTGTTTCTGCTAAAATCAAACCTTTTTTATATTTATTTTGAGAAGATCGTAATGTGATGCTATGGCTGGCGCAGGCTGCTATAGTATTGATTTTGGTTCGTGAAAAGAATTGGAGCCTCAAGTATCACCAAATAAGATAACCTTGCCACCAAATAACTAATAGCAAACATCTAAATACAGAGCAGAACAATATAGTTTCCTTCCTTCATAATTTCCATAAAGGCAGTGGCATGCTGTTCCATCGAATTCCCCCACAACACCCTTGGTCTCATATCTTGGTGCTAACAAATTCGATATAGGAAGAAAATGGGAGAGTCGGGTTTGAAGCTTCAGGAAGATGTGTCTGAATTAGTTTTTTCTATTCACAGATTTTTTAATCAGTGGCCTAAGCATTAGTCAGCATACAAACAAATTCAAGGAGACTTGAAAGTTCAGTTATTTTCAACAAGTATTGTTCAACCAGGTGGCTAAACCTGAAGCCAGCTGCTGAAAGGTTTCTTGATTAGTGGATTGCAGTGCGAAAGTATTTCCTTCACTACGTTCCAATAAAGAAGCCAAACATGATACAAAGACCAGGCTACACGAAAATTGTTCATTTCCTTAGAAGAGAAACTGAAGGCTGAGGTGATGTGACTGAATTTCTTTAGAAAGAGGTACTCCTTATGTATAACCTTCATTCTGAACTTGAATTATTGATGAAGACAATTTTTGGGTAGGATCTTCAAAGAGAAATTTATTTGAGATTTGAATATGGATGAAATTGAAGATATGTCCTCAGGAAACTGTTGCCTCTGGATGACATTGTGATTGGAGATCAAATTTCTAACGCACTTTATAATATGAAAGAGAAGGAAAGGAATTTTTTCTAAGGGCTCAGAAGCATTACATTGCTAGTATTAAATATCTTATGAAGAAGTCCTCCTTCAGCTCATCTCTCCTTAAAAATTTATGCTGTCTTGGTCCTCTTGAGAGACTTGGTGGTGAGAGTGTACGACAAGTATAAGAAGTTGCAAGATCAATGCCATGGGAAGACCCAACAGACATACACTATCAACCAATAAGTATTTGGACACCCATGCAAATGACGATATCTGCAGTCCTGATATACGTCACGTCCTCCACTGTTAAATATTGTGTAGGAAACAACATTGGCATTAGTAGCATGCAAGATGCCACAAAGTGTAGTTATCTTAGGTAGTTAGGGTATCACAGAAATGGCTGATCCTTAAGGGACATATCTAGCAAGCTGAATTACCCAAAATCTACAGTGGCCTATGCTATTCAGAAGTGGAAGGTGAGCAGTGATTGTCGGAATTCGCCCCAGAGTCGGCAGACCCACGAAACTGGGAGATAGACACCGACAGGTGCTGTTCAGAGAAAATAAGAACCACATCCAACCAATGGCCCAAATACTCCAGGAGTTTCAACAGGCATCGGGGAGTGTTGTTTCGATTAATACCCTCTGTAAGGAAGCACATCTGCTTGGTTTTCATGGTCGTGCTGCCCCCCATATGCCTTTGATCACTAAGTCCAACCGCGCTGCTTGGTTAATGTGGTACAAAGCACGTCGAAAGTGGACCATAGATCAGTGGAAACGGGTTTTCTGGAGCGACGAATCAAGGTTCGCCCTCTATTGTTCACATGGCAGGGTCTGGTGTCTGCCTTGTGAATGCCTGCTGGTAGAATGCATTGTGCCCACAGTAAAGTTTGGCAGAGGTGAAATTATGACCTTGGGGTGTTTCTCCTGGTATGGACTGGGACCCTTGGTTCAAATGCATGGTAAGCTCAACACCGAGGCTTACTGCACTGTTTCGATGAGTGTGCTTACTACGTTGTGGCAGTTTTACGGGTTGGACTTGTGTTACTTTCAGTATGACTGTGCCAGCTGTCATGTTGCGAGGTCCATCATGTATTGGTAAGGTGACAATAGAGTTAACCGAATGGAATGGAATGGAATGGACTGGCCTGCCCAGACCTGAACCCTATCGAGAACCTCTGGGACGAGTTGGATTGATGAATTAATGGGTGTAACAACCGTCCAAAATCGGTGAAGGAACTTGCATGTCTTCTCCAAGCCGAGTGGAACAAAATACCACTAGCTGTCATTACAAGGACTTGTGGAAAACATGCCCCGGAGGGTTGAGGCTGTATTTACCTCTCATGGAGGCTCTACCAACTATTGAATATGAATAAATTTTTTTTCTTTTCTATCACAGGTGTGAAATACTTATTGGTAGATAGTGTACTACTGGATGAGTGGAAATTACTCCTAAGAGAATTTGAGGAAGAAGGATCTAGAATGAAGCCTATTGATGTTTACTGGGACCAGCTCTTCAGACTGTGAGACATTAGTGGTGTGGATCCGAAATACCCAGTTGTATCAAAGCTAGTGACGGGCTGCTCTGTCACCTTCTCATGTTAGTGCTGACATTGAACATGGCTTTTCAGCCTCAGAAAGAGCTTTGACATGAGACAGCATCAAAGTCAGAACACACACTCAATGCATTGATGACGGTCACAAATAGCTTGGCAAATTTTGACAATCAACCTCATCAAAGCTAATGGATATGAGAAGGGTTGCATATAAAGCCTATTTAGAAGATATAAAACAGAAGTCGCAAGAAAAAATTATAGAGGGCAGGAAAGAAAAAAAAAAGACGTAACAGAAAAAAATTTAAAGCAGCTGGCAAAGAAAAGAAAACTAATAAAAGAAAAATAAAGAAAAGAAAAAGATAGGGGCGACTAAAAAAGGAGTATCTTTTTCTATCTTTGAATATATTTGGTATTACTGGTATTTGGTATACTTGAATATATTTGGTATTATTGTTATTTGTCACTTTTTTGTTTGATTAGTCACTTTTTTACACCTTAAAACATGTTATTCGCCCTGATATCTGAATAATAAAGATTATTTTCAAGTATGACAGAATGTGTGAATAATTATCCAGCGGATTTCATCTGTTGAAATTTGCATCTTACACTTTAGAATGTAACACAATAAATTTTAGTGTAAAACTTCAATAAAACTTGTCGGTGGCATTAAAAAATCTAGAGCAACTTGATTTTTGAGTCAGTTAACATAATTTTAAGCATACCCTGATGGTTAGAAATGTTGTTATTGATTGTAATCGAGTTTTCAACTGAAAATTATTTGCTTCTATACTTAGAGGAACTCAAGTGAAATACTAGTATTAAATGGGACTGTACATTGACTAGTGACTAACAATTATTTCTGCTTTTAGACACTCACAGATGTATTAATCAACAAAGACTAAATTTTATGCATGTGAAGCCAATCCATGTATCATACAAAGATATTTGTGACTAATTTTAACATTCTCTTACCTGTGGGAAGGTAGAAGATGAAATCTGATGCCCTGCACTTACGAAATAGATGCTGTTTTCGACAGTTTTCATTATGGGTAGCACCGAGTACCCTTTAATTACTAACTTTTAGACCCTCCCAGCATCAAATCAACTGATGCTAAATCTTAAGAATATCCTACATTTGCCTTTATCGGAACATTAATTTGGTATTATGCCTGTAATTATGATATTTCAGGCAAAAGCAGATAATTTTTTTAATTTCAAGCAGGCTGTATACTGATTTTAATTTAAAAAATCATGATTTAAATTAAACTTCTAAATTTTTTTCTTAATTGAAGTTTAATAATGAAAGGAAATACAATGAAATAAAACCTGGAAAACACGCATGATGCATGTTAAGCTAATAAAGTTGAAACATTTGCTTCTGCTTTTAGTAATACCAAATAGTAGTTATGTACAAGGTATATAAAAAATATCGTGATTAAAAAAAAAAAAAAACAGATTTATTTTATAAGTCAGATTAAAGAAATAAATCTAATTTTATGATTTTCGTCGCCTTCTAAAGTTTAAAATTTGTTGGACAAGAGACAAATCAGTATAGTTTCTAGATGGTTTTGATTTTTGTTAAATATTAAAATTTTTGATTGTTTTGGAAACACATGGAAAGTTATTGAAAAGCACAACATAGAAATTTGCAGTTAATTCCATGGAGTAATTAAAGGTACCATAAATGCCAAGTGTAAGTGTTTTTTTTATCTTGTTTCGTGCTGCTCAGATTACTTTAATCTTTTCCCATAACTGGTGAGGTAGGATTTTCGGGTATAGTTAATTAAGGTTGCAGGGTCCTACAAACATCATATTAGAAATTTTATTGTAATAGAATAGACCATCAGGAAGACAAAATACTTCCAGAGTTTGAAAATAATTCGTTATTGCTAGTTTGAAGATGTTGGACGTTATTTTTCTCCGACACCAAATTATTCATGGGAACAATTGGAGCTATTGAGTAACAATTTCAAACACATGTGTTTGCCATGCTTTCAGTTAAATATAAAACTAAAGTAAACAAATTTATTATTAATTTTGCAAAAAAAGGTACATCACTTCCATAAAAAACAGGAAATATGTTCTGTGAAAAACACTTTCTATGTTCAGTTTTCTGGAAAAGCGCTCCTCTAACAATTAATGTTTTGAGAAGAATTGCAAGATTTTGGGAGCAGTTTTGTTCAATTGTTCCATATCAAAATTGCACATGTGTACTTGCTGTTGATTTTTTTCATTAGCTCGTGGAACGCAGCAAGGTGAAAATAGTCTGGCTTCATGAGTAATTGAGATATTTCCTAATGTGTCAAATGAGAATTCTCCTGGGTAATGATTTTCGCCAACTGCTAGCTTGCCAACCTTAAATCTCCAAAGCAGACCCATTAAAAAAAATGTTATTTACCATCTGTATTCACTTCATTCATTCATGCTACGCGAATGACAAATGAAATGGTGAAAAATCATTTAACAGGACAATTCTCATTCAAGACACACATAACACACAATAGGAAATTTCTGAACTGCTCACGAAGCCAGACAAATTTTACCTTACTGCAAGTGAGTTCCATGTACTACTAGTAATTATTACTTGTGTCTTGCATTCGGTTGGCGGAGGCTCAAAGAACTGGAATATTTTATACCTTCCAATATAATAAACTAACAGAATTACCAGGCGTTGCTCGGGTTGAATAAATTAAATGTTGATTGAAAATTGAACAGACTAATTACTTTCCTTTCATGAAAATAATGTAAACATCATGTGTATGGAAAATAGTTTTAAACATCATTTTAATTTTTTATAGCATCTACAATTTTTTTTCTTTGGATGCAAATATATATACATGATTTCTCCATCCATACACTCCATTTCGTATTCAACACTTCTGTTGTAAGATAGGCTACAAGTTTTTTTCGAAGGTGACTAGTACAGAATTCGTTTTTGAGTGATAACAAATATAACAATACGTTCGTTTTCAGTAAAAATGACGAATTTTCGAAGTATTGTCTTGCATTTAGTTTTTCTATGAATGCATTTTACTTGTAGCATTCTTACACCTCGTAAGCAATGTTTCAGAATTATGTCATGTGAAAGGATGGTAAATTAAATTGTTACGCATTCGTGACTAATTTAGTTTGAAGCAAACATATATTTTGAAAATTCCATTCAATGGCACATGTAATAACATAGCTTATGTTAGAAATAAATGTCCTCAGTGTAGACAAATTAAACTCAAACTACTAACTGATATTCTAAGATCAACAAGTCTAGTTTAAAATTCCATTTACTCCAACAGACATTCAGTTATAAATTTAACCCTTTTTAAATTCAGAGATTCGGTTTCTAAATGGAAACCATGTACCTAATTAAGAATGATAGATGTATTTACTTGACAATGGAGTACAGCTTTCTATAAGAGCCAAAAGAAAAATGAAAAGTAAATGTAAATTTAATTAATTTTAATCTTTCAATGAAAAGCTATATTAAAATTTTGAAATATATTTCAACTGCAACATATTACTACGCATTTTAATTTACATAAACCATCTTATTTTAAAGTGATATTTTTACACATCACAGGTCACTTTAAAATTAAGATGTTACACGCACCTCACTTTAAAATGATTTTATTTGTATATTTTATTTTTATTAAACAGCAATCTACTAACCATTGCGTATATTCATCCAAAGATTTAAAAAAAGTGGTCAAAAACAAAAGCTATTTTAAGAACTTTTTTTTTACCACTTTTAAAATTTTTCTTTTTAGTTTCTATATTATAATATTTTAAAGTTTATATTAAGTTATTTAAAGTTTATATATATTTTAGTTTCTAATATTTTAAATTTCCTTTTATTTCGGAAATTATATTACTTACCTTGTTATGTCTGCAGCTTCAGTGCGCTTGCATGGTTAGTTTTAATTTTTGTTTTCTGGTTGATTGCACCCTGGCTGTTTTATTCTTTGCTTTTTTAAATGGTTAGTGTGTTGTCAAGCGTTGGCGGGACGCTACGAATTCCCAACATCTGGGAATTCGTAGCGTATTGGATAGCAGCCATCACTGCATTGACGAATGCGGCCAATTTTGAATTAAAAAGAGATCCAATAGGCGTGATGTCACAATCTCTTGTGAAAAATACAAATGTTTAACTGAAAAATTATTTATTAAAAGAATATCAAACATACAGCCAAAATGTTTTTTATTTTCTTTGCTTTCACTCAAATCGTAAGAGGGCAGGAAATGTTATTTGTTTATTTTTGGAACGCGAAGGTTGACATGACGTCACAATCTCTTGCGAAAATATAAAAGTATATTCAATTTGAAAATAATTTATGTAAAGAAAAATATATTTTTAGGTATCGATCCAATGTGAAATTTTCCACAGATTTCAAATTCATTGAAATTTTTACTCTGTCTTTAACACTTGAGGAGATAGAAAAACGAACAACTTAACTAAAGTTAAAACTAATCTTTTATGCTGTTGCCGTTACAAAGAAAGAAAAAAATTAAATTTCATTGATAAATGTTCTAGATTGAATTTAGCGACCCAAAAATTGCAAAAACTTGTTCCTTTGTGCAAAATGAAAACGGAAAGGAGAAAAATAAATTTAGAATCTGCACTATTTTATGCGGTTGATATTCCAAGGAAAACAATACTAATTAAATTCATTTAAAAATGTTCTAGATTGAATTTTAAAATTCGCCGCGACCCCAAGATTGCAAAAGATTTGGACTATCTGTGTGCCAAATCCCATTATTTCAAGTGCCGTAGATTTATCAGGATTGTGATAACGAAAAACAAAAAAACAAACACTTCCTTATATAAAAGTAGAGATAAATCAATTATTATATATAGCTCCAGGCTAATGTTAATTTTTGCTGTTGCGAAATCCTGTGCACAGACCTGACTTGTGTATTTAATTTCACATTTTGGTTAACTTCTTTTTTGAAATTTTGCATTCTCATGCCTGATCTACAGTTCGAATAATCAAAAATACATTAAAAAACAGCATAAATGTGCAAAGTGGCTGAACTTTAAAAGGTGGGGATGTCTTCACTTTAAAGCAGTTGTGACTTTAGTTTATTGACTAAGCATGATTTACATGGAGACTATTCACCTTTTAGAATGTTTGGTATATCAGGGCAAGGTGTCCATATATATTAGAAGGCTAGAGAAATTTTTTAACAGCTGGACGCTTGTTGATCTTTTTGCTACTGTTTCATTTTTCAATGCTACATTTTTCAATGCTTTCAAATGCTACTACTTCTTTTTCTTGAATATTTTCCCCCCTAAATTATTGTGAACTGTTATATCTAATAATGTAATCTTGAGAGCTAAAGTTTGGTTTGTGTTTGAAATAAAACAATTAAAACTATAAAATTATGTTAAAAGCTTTGGCATTCACAGGTTGAACAAAAAATGGAGTCCTGCAGTTCTAAAACAAGCTTGGTATATTATGCAGTAATGTAATGAACTCGAACTCTTCATTTATCTATTCCAAGATTAAATTTATCCCTTTCATAAATTGTATTGCATTTACCAATAAAATGAGTATCAAATGCATCAATTACTTTAGAAAATAACTTATATCCTGCTTTTGGCAATTTTCAAGGTAGTCAGGATCGATTCATTTTGAACATCCATAGTGTACACCAGACAGTTGACTTGCTCAATTTAAGTTTTGCATTTCAATCCACTCAGAGAGTGAAATTTTTCATATATGCTTTTACAACATTGCCAGGCATTCAAATTCGAAAATTCAGTCATTCAGCAGTTGGCAAGTATACGTAACAGTAACCATGATGTTTACAATTCAAAGCAAACAGTATTTCTTTCTGTAAATTCTTCATAGTCGTTGAATCTCAATCAAAGTAGCTGCTCTGCCACCATGTTTTGTTTGTGTTTGAAATGAAACACACAATTGAAAGCATAAAATACTCTACTGAAAGAACTTTGTCATTGACAGTGGGACATAACGAAAAATGGAGATCTTGAATTCTTAAACTAGCTCACTACAAATGTGTTCCATTGCTATGATAGCATACTTTTTATTGTGCATTTTAGAAGGTTACAGTGACAGTCTTAATATTTTTAAATGAAAAAAGCTGATCTGGACTGCATTCTGTTGTCTAAAAAATGTAAAAGGCATATTGATGACTTGTAAGTCTTGTTTTGAATGACTGGTCTAAATTCAGTATATTAGTATCCTTGTTTGTAATTTGAATTTAAAAAATTGATTCCTGTTTGTTTATGACCGTCATATAACAAAACATGACTAGAGCATCAAACAAAACCTGTTCATTAAATTTTTGCAAGAAAGCTAGTATTAAATTACGGAAGTTATTTTACAGAAGATTTCTTTTCTTTTAGGACCAGTAAACCAAATACATCATTGCTGATGCTGCAATCAAATATTTGATTAATTGAACCACCAATAAAGGTATATAGAAACTAGATTAATAAAAATGTGTTAAAATTTATCTTTCTTAATCCAACTAGAGTTTGTTACACTTCAAAATATGGGCAAATGTAGTTCGATACAAACTTAAGCGTTAATACAACCTACACCAAAATTTTGGATATGTATGGGATTCTAGGGTGTGTTTCTCTCTACTGTGTCTGCAAAAGCTTCATGTGTGTTTTACAGGCCTCGAAATAGATTTTTTAATACAGGTGCACTCTGTGTACCTAAGTTTTTAAATTTGGTGCACATTTAAAAAAAACCTAATACAAGAGTATTAATGTAATGTAAACTACTGTATTAGTTGGGTATGTTTATATAGGTTCGTAGTAGATAGTAAATAAAATATATTTAAACATATCGAAATTCTACTGCGCACGGCACAGCTGTTGCGACAGTCTCTTCAACAGAGCTGGATCGGATCATCGGAAAGTTATGGTGATAGTGACACAAGTACACCTTCTTCCTGTACAAACCTGGTACGGTCCAGCTACTTTGTTTTCGCTTAGTGTGTATTTAGGAATTTTAATTAAGTTCCTTTAGAGTGAGAGATGTTGATACTAATATTTTGTTCAAACATCAAAATAACATAAACATGTTCCCCTCCTCCTTTTTTTTAACGTTAGGTGCACTGTGTGCACCTAGTGGGGAAAAAAAGTAGGTGCACAATTTTATTTTCATGTGCACCTGGGTATTTCGAGCCCTGGTGTATTACTTGATATTGTTATGTCTTGTGCCTGGTGCAGCATGTCTAACTATGGCCTTTGCGCCATAATAACCCAACACAACCAACTAGGCTAGGAACAAGCTACATACTAGCTTCATCACTTCAACTATATGTCCACCTTCTAAACCTAGATGCAATATTCAGTACTGACAGTTGACATTGAGCCATGTCAGAGAACTGCCAAAAAAGATCAACTTTCAAAGCAGATTTTGTTTTGCAGTTTCGTCAGAAAGATGTGAACCTGCTTCTAATCACTAGTTTTGTGCTTTGTTAAACTCAACTGGATTCTATCAGTAGTTATTACTACGTTTAGCGTGCTTGGATCATCAAGCATTTGTTATACAAGTTTATAGCCCTATTATGTCTAAATTTCTCAATTGCCAATAAGCTCATGCATGGATAGCATTTACCCATTACTGTCCCCAAATAAGTAACTCTTGAATTTTGTTCAGAAATAACTCACATTCGTGAAAGATGAAAAAGAAAAATATTAAATATTTTTTATTAAAAAAATGAAAAACTTTTTGTTGTATTTTTTAATGCAGCATTTTATTTTTCAGAAAATGAACATTTCTTGATAAGAGGAATGCCAATAGATATAGATAAATAATGAAAATTGATCGGACAAAGTTGAAAAAGAGTTCCTCTGAAGTGGTAAGATCTTATTTTTCATTTCAAAATTCATTAAGGAATGTGAGGTTCATCATATTGTACCTTTATGATTAGATTGTTTAAATGTTTCTATATTTTATATAATGTTATGATTAGATGTAGATAATGGCAAGAATAATAAATGAACAGGAGTTTATATAGAATTATGGAACTGCTATGAATGTGAAGATCCTATTTTGAATCAGGCAAGAAATATCCAATACCTGAAAATATTACTTGCCCAGAACAAATTTGAAGTTGTGCCAATTAAGAAATCCTGCATTATTGGGATCATTTTTTACACTAAAGTTAGGCGTTTAATATTTTGATTATTAAATCATTTTCTTCAAGAATCGCACATGGAATCCCCTTCAACCATGAGTTTGTGGTCCCTGGTTGATAAAATTTCTCAACCCCTAATAGTCTTAAACAGAAGTAATTGAAGGTGTATGAAGTATATTTACTTCATACACCTTTGTTTACTTTAGCTGTCGTTTGATGCTCCAGAAATAAAAAAAAATAGTTGAGGAAATAGTGTCTTGTCAAATAGCTAAAAAAATTAAGAGTTTGCTATGAGGAATATAAAAAAAATGTAATGTCACTATTCTGGTCTGTCAAACAATAAAATGATGTTTGTTCGTCATGCTGTATAAATTGCATGTGAATCAATCCAATAGTTCTATGGATATCTTGCCAACCACTCGTAAAAAAAGCTGTTCCAAGAAAAATGTTTAAAGTTTCAGTACAGTTAATGGAAGTATATTCAGTACTTAAAATATTTTCCTGCTAATCTAATCTGCTTTACTAGGTGCCATAGTATCTGCTTAAAGTAAAAAAAGGTTTGCAGGCTTAAAGTAAAAAAATACTTGTTATGTTTGTTATCCGCTGCACTAATGCAAACTTAAAAGTTCATTGAGTCAAGCAACTTCGCGAACAAACCTATTTTATTCATACATCACAGGCATTCGTATATACATCACATCATCAGAAAAAAGAACAAACATTTTCTTTTCCTTATATATATTTTTTTACTCGAACAACAAGTTGAGTGGTTTACTTACTGCAACCATATTTGCAATTAAAATATTATTAATATGCCTACTAGTGACGCTACATTACTCCCCCTCCAGTAACTCAAGTTACGATACATGCTTATACATAAATATAAACAGAAGCTATTCACATTCCTCATACACATAATATAAGGTACATCTTGAAAAACACTTAAAATAAAATACAAGATTAGAACTATACGTATATGAAAAATAAGTGCATGAAAAATTACCATATTTACAAATATTAAAATCAATCTTGAAATCTAACTGGTTTTTTTACCTGTCTACCGCTTCTCGAGACTTTGTAGGGAATTTCCGGAGGTTTACAGGGAACTGTGGTATTGTCCATATTTAGTATATAAGCAGATTTAATCCTATCAACAGAGATATTTACTTCTCTACTTTTAATTACAATAGTAAAATATTTATCCTTTTTATGCTTAACCAAGTAGGGTCCTTGGTAAGGTGGTTCGAGGGCCTTTTTGACACGGTCGACTCTTACAAACACATGCGTACACGAACTCAAGTCCCTGTGCAGGAAGGGTTTTGGCTGTGTATGCATAGATGTCACAGGTTTTATTTCCTCCATACACTTTTGGATTCTCGCCACGAAGGTATCAGGGTCCATATTGATGGTAGGTGGGTCAAAGAATTCCCCAGGCAACCGGATGTTAGTGCCGTACACCATTTGGGCGATGGAGTAATTACTGTCTGGTTTGACAACAGCTCTCAGTCCCAGCAGCACGGTGGACAAAGTTTCTGTCCATCTGATGTTGTCGTGGGCCTTCAGTGCACCTTTGAGAGTTCTGTGCAAACGTTCAATTTTTCCGTTGCACTGTGGGTGGTAAGGGGTTGTGTGCGATACTCTTGCACCACATATCACTGCTAGGCACTGAAATAATTTAGACTCAAATTGCCTCCCTTGATCCGTAACAATTTGAGTAGGTACCCCAAACCTACACACCCAGTGTTCGTAAAACGCTCTAGCCACCATTTCTGCTGTGCTGTCTGGCAGAGGAACAACTTCCATCCATGACGAAAATCTGTCTATGCATGTCAGGCAGTACATCATGCCTTCTGATGGTGGAAGTGGACCTATCAGATCGATGTGAACCACGCTGAATCTTGTATCCGGCACTTGGTACTCTCCGAAGGCAGATCGATTATGTCTGTTCACCTTGCAACGTTGGCATTGCAGGCATGCCTTGGCCCATTCTCTGACTTGCTTGTTTATCCCTGGCCAGACAAACTTTTCCGTCATCAATTTTACAGTTGTCCTGATGCCGGGGTGGGAGAGGCCATGAATCTGTTTGAACGACTGCCGAAACTCTTCAGGAATGTAAGGTCTGATATGTGGTGTGGAAGTATCACACCATAATATCTTTCCAGATGGCAGAGTTGATGGTTGGAACTTTAGAGACAAATTACTCTTTTTAAGCTGTTGTAGCTCCTCGTCCTGCAGCTGCTTCTTGGCTATGGTCTCGTAGTCTATGATCGAGACTTCCTCAATTCTGGACAGTGCATCCGCCACAACATTGTCCTTACCACTAATGTGGTTGATGTTAGTAGAGAACTGTGAGATGTATTGAAGATGACGTTGCTGTCTAGGTGAAGCTTTATCGTTCTTTTGTTGAAATGCAAAGATAAGAGGCTTGTGGTCGGTAAAGATGTGGAAATCACGACCTTCCAGCATGTACTTAAACTGCTTAATCGCCATATAAATTCCAAGCAGCTCTCGGTCGTATGTACTGTAACGTTTCTGTGTCTCGCTTAGCTTCTTCGAGTAGAACGCTAGTGGTCTCCATTGATTGTTTTCCCACTGCTGCAGTACGGCTCCTACTGCCCAGTCTGATGCGTCTGTGCATAAGGACAGTTTACAATCAATTTTAGGGTAACTGAGGAGGGTAGTTTGAGCTAGATCAGACTTGCACTTCTCAAATTGAGCAATTGTTTCCTCAGTCCAAGGAACCTTTCGTTTGTCTTTCTTTTTGGCACCCTTCATCAGTTCGTGGAGCGGCGCTTGTGTACTGGCAGCATCTTTCAAATACCTTCTAAAAAAATTTATCATGCCCAAGAATGCACGAAGGTTTTGGATCGTGGAAGGGAGCTTGTAATGTTTAATAACTTCAACTTTCGATGGTAATGGTTTGGAACCTTCAGCTGTTATTAGATATCCCAAGTATTCCACTTGTTTGGCACCGAGCACAGATTTTGACAAGTTTATTTGTAACCCATACTGCTGAAATCTGTCAAACACCATCTTGAGGTGTCGCTCATGCTCCTCTTCTGATGATGACGCGACGAGGACATCATCCAAGTAGGAGAACACAAAGTCTAGTCCAAATAAAACTTCAGTTATGAAGCGTTGAAAGGTAGAGGGGGCATTCCGAAGGCCGAAACTCATGACGTTAAACTCGTAGAGTCCAAACGGAGTTGTGATTGCGGTCTTGGGCCTATCTTCTTCAGCGATGGGGATCTGGTAGTATGCTTTCACTAAATCCAATGTTGAAAACACACATTTCCCACTTAAAATTGAATGGAAGTCCTCAATCCTGGGAATGGGGTAGCGGTCAGGGACTGTTTGGGCGTTTAGCGGTCTGTAGTCTCCACAAGGCCTTAGTGTCCCATCTTTCTTGTTGACGAGGTGCAGGGGACTGGACCATTGCGACTTGGATGGTCTGATGATGTTATTGTCCAGCATAAATTTGAATTCACTTTTGGCCAGCTTAAGCTTATCAGGAGCCAACTGTCTGCATCTTGAATAGACTGGCTGTCCCTTGGTGATTATCTGGTGCTCTACATTATGTTTAGAAACTCTATTAATTAAATTAGGTTTGGTTAAATTAGCATACAAATTTAATAGGTTGAAATACTTAGAAGATTTATTTATGGTGCTTAAACTAACATCCTCTTTGATAGCAGCAACTTCCCCAATAGTTGAGAGGTCTGTTACACCATCAATGAGTTTTCTATTGTGGATGTCAATGATTAACTGAAATTTGTTCAAAAAATCCGCACCAAGAATACCTTTGGACACTTGAGCTACCACAAATGGCCATTGAAATAATCTACGTAACCCCAAATCCAAGGTAAGCACTTTAATGCCATACGTTGGAATGGGGGTGCCATTGGCTGCATACAGCTGATAACTGCAGATGTTGGTATCTGTTTTTGAAGGTGGGATGATGGAAATGTCCGCACCGCTATCCACCAACAACTTTCGTCTCGTGTTTCTGTCATGGACAAATAGACGGAAGGTGCGATTAGGTGGATCCTTCGCAGTAGAGTTAACCGCTGGCTCTACTGGCGTGTGGAGTTTTCCTGAGACTTCCAACTGCATGGAGGTTTGCACTTTTCTGGGTAGCATCTTTTCCCGAATCTATAGTGGTAGTAACAGAGAGACCCATTGGGATCATACCGCTTCCTGGAACGGGACCTACTCCTGTTCCTGCGAAATTGACGGTCCGGGTTGCGTTGCTTGGGCTGAGCTGATTGATAGACACTTAAGGCAGCAATTTGCCTTTCCAACCCCTGTATTTTTATAAACAAGGCTTCATACAGGGATGGCGGTGCAGTGGCTTCAGGATTTTTCCCAACAGCTGCCATCTCAAAACGGGGATTGATTTCAAATATTTTGTCAGCCATATCTGCTATTTTGTCCAAGGTGCCATCACTGACGACTAGCACATTTCGCACATGAGGTGGCATTTTATCTAACCAGAGTGTGCGCAACACCTGGTCAGAGAAGTCTGGTTCGGTGCCTCTTTTGTCAGGAACAAGGCTCCTCATCTTCCGCAGTAGTTGGCTGGGTTTTAAATCCCCCAACTCAACCCCGGTCAGCAGTCTGTTGATTTTGATACTTTCACTTTCACGGAAGAGACTCAGAAGTCGGGCTTTGGCGTCCGAGTACTTCGTGGTTGAATCACTGCAAACGATATCGAATATGTTTTCAACGTACCGCGGTTCCATTTGTGCAAGCAGGTATGTGAATTTCGTATCCTCTTTCTTGATGTTCGCCACTTTGAATTGTGCTTCCACTGTGTAAAACCACACCTCTGGGCGGTCTACCCAGAAGGGTGGGATGCGGACACTCACCGCGTCCACTACATCGCTTGAGGGTCGAGTGGGAATTGGCAGTGGTCCGTCCTGATGTTCATTATCCGACATGGTTGCGAGTTCGAATTATCCGTGGTCACCAATGTTATGTTTGTTATCCGCTGCACTAATGCAAACTTAAAAGTTCATTGAGTCAAGCAACTTCGCGAACAAACCTATTTTATTCATACATCACAGGCATTCGTATATACATCACATCATCAGAAAAAAGAACAAACATTTTCTTTTCCTTATATATATTTTTTTACTCGTACAACAAGTTGAGTGGTTTACTTACTGCAACCATATTTGCAATTAAAATATTATTAATATGCCTACTAGTGACGCTACATACTCATTCCAGGAATAGAATTTAAAGGAATGGTAGATGTATTGAGTTAGATTAAATTAAAATTTTTTTTAAAGATTGTGGATGAAAAAATGATTTGCTGGTTTTGCTGCAGTTGCAAACAGATTGCCGCCTCAGCTGTTGAAACAGCAGCTGTGCTTAAAAGGCACTCAACAGTCAACCAAAGATATTGTCAATCACTGAAAATCAGTTAAGCACTGTTTAGAACAGCAGCTACTCTTCGGTCAGTCACAGAACTATCACTAAAATCAATATTAGTAGCATCACTAGTTGTAGTCTAGTCACATGATGTTGGTCGAGTTTATAGTAAAGTAGGTATTTTAATTAGCGTCGCACTGAAGTAATACAACAAGCTATAGGCAACTATCCGGGATCAAACCCATAAGAATAGATCCGAGGGCAACGCATAATTTTGAACCATGGTCAGATGATGTCTCACCGGAGCTATCGTTCCACTCTCCAAACATCCACATCATGCCAAGAGACCCCGACGGATGAAATGTGTACCAGCCACCTTTGTACATGAACCAGTTGCTAATCTGTTAAAACTTCCAACATGGGTTTCACGGCCCGTTTATGATCTGGCTCTTACAAGATGGCAGTCGAGTCACTTGGTTTTGAATAAGTTAACTAGTTGAATTAGGAACTGGCTAGGTAATCGTTTGGTGCCAAAAGTAACAATTGTAAATCATCGTTAGGGTAGATCGCTAAGTCATTAAATTTAATGTCGCTCTGGAACAGTACAACAGGCTGTTGGTGAGGTTACAGGATCAATTACGTAGGGAAACATCAGAGAACACTTCTTGATTTTGTACCACTGTCAAATGACGAAATCAACACCTGAACTTGCACCTCTATCCAGACTCCCACACCTCGGCAATGTGCAAGAACGTTTTAAGCCATGACAGATTTAACGTGCACCAGCTCCCACATACACGATGGTCTTTGGTTGAACCAAGTTTAGTATTCTTAACCTTCTGGTTGCTAAACCACTATTCATCAGAGGAATAAATATTGTATTATGTTAATAAACATGAATTGAAAACTTTACTGTGGCTTCTACAAAGCAATGTTTAATGGACTATAAAAAAAATAAAATTCTACTGCGGATAGAATTTCCAATTAAAAATGTGTTTTTATCCTTGCTGGTTTATTTGGAGAGTGGGATGGTTGACCTCATCTGAGTGATTCAAAATTAAAGGTGTTTTCGGATCTTTCACTTCGGTATTGAGCCCGTTACATTGCTCCAGTGTAACTTTAGTTTAATTCAACTCCCTACCTAACTACTGGTTTGTGTAGTTATGAGGTATCTTTAATCAATCTAAATATAGATGACAGTTATGTTTCTGCAGTTATATCTATTACCTGTTTCTATTCTGAATGTGATATTACTTGGCTTGTTTTTCGAGTAAGAATTTGGCACCAGTTGGTAGAAAAGCAGATTAGCAACCAGTAGTAGCGAGTTTGAAACTCAATCCGGTCAAAGGCCGTAATGTTTACAGGGTGGTGTACTATAAATCTGTCGTGACCTCAAATGTCCTCATGTGGTATGATATGGAAGTTTGGAGAGTGGGGTGCCAGCCCAGGTGTTTCCCTCTTCATCTGACTAGTTCAAAATAACAAGGTGTTGTCCTTGGTAGGTAGGTAATTAAATTAACGTCGCACTGGAGCAACACAACATCCTATTAGCCACAACAGAGGCCACAACAGATTTAATATACATGAGCTCCCACATACATGATTGTCTTTGGCTGGTCCGAGTTTTTGAACTCGCAAGACCCCTGCTACTATTCCAACTGGGCTACCAGGAACAGTTTTGTCCTTGGATCTTTTCCTTCAGGATTGATCCCCTACTGTCTGAATTACCCTCTGTTGCTCCAGCGTGACATTAATTAAGTGCCTAAACTAACCTTCGGTTTGAATCTGTCCGTGATTGAAATTATGAAGTGCTGTCTTTAGATCTATTTCTTGATTTATCCCATATCGTCACCAATAGCCCTTGTGTTGCTGTAGTGCAACATAAATTTAATCTTCCTACATTCAAAGAATAAATTCTGAAATGAAATATTGCTCTAGTACAACGTTAATTAAAACCTACCTACCCAATTGAAATGTGGGGCTGCAGTGTTAGCCTGGTTGGATGAGTACAGGATTAGAAAATTGTTAGGTTGTGAGGTCAAAACTCGGTCCAACCAAAAACTTTCATGTACATGGAGGCTGGTGCGCGTTAAATCTCATGGCCTCAAATATCCTCACGTTGGAATGTTGTGGAAGTTTGGTGGGTGGGGCCAGCTCAGATGTTAACCTCGTTATCTGACTCTAATTTGTAATTATATGGTGTTGTCCTTCGAGATTGATCAGGGAGCAAGGCCAATAACCATTGTGTTGCTTTAATGAGACACTAATTAACATTATCGAATTCAAATGTTAATTGGTAAACACAAATTAGTACAATGCCAAATGTTGTCTAAACAGCGATAAACTAGATTTTGAAGTAACCCAGATATACCCGATATATATCATGATAGACAATTTAGACAGAAGTAAGTTTATCCGATAATCTGTTTTTTTTTACACAAGAAATTCCTCTCGTAGGATCATATTCCACCAAACAATTGGTGTGTTTCGACTGCTTAACTGACAAGAAGTGTCATTCGAAATTATCTGTTTACTTACTCTTTTCCGTATGGTTGTGTTTTGCAATTGACTTGATTGATTATTCAAATCACTGAATCGAAATGGGTAGTTTCATCCTTTTTCCCCTCTCAAATTTTTACACCTAAACAAGATATTTCCGATCATGTGTTTACTTTATTTGGACCAATAAATGCATTTCTTTTGTGGAATAAAAGTGGAATTCTTATAGTAATCAACATTTATTTCACAAAAATGAGTTTGAATTTTAAAAAAGTCAGATTTTTATGAATGTCTAACATTGGTATTCATTAGCTTCCATTTGTTTTCGTACACAAATTAATTGACAAGGATAACAAGTAGGAATTATTGCATAAATTTTAACATACCTTCAATGCAAAATATTGCCATAATAGGCTGAGCCAAGTACATAGGGTCAGGTGGGGTAAAGTGGGTAAACAAAAAAAGTGTATTCAATTTCAAAGTAGAATTTAGCAATGACAAGTGTTTAAAAAGTGCTTTCTTTGCATTATACATTCCATTGTTCAAGAACATCCTAATCAAAAAAATTTTGAAAATTCTGGCCTTTACATAGTTGTTTGAAAGCCATTTTAAGCGTCTAAAATCTTTTTTAAAACGATCCAATTTTTTATGATTAAAAAGTAAAATTATGATGAAAGAGGTATTTCTAATCTAGCCATATATATATATATATATGTATGTATATATATATATATATATATATATATATATATATATATATATATATATATTTATATTTATGAAACCTATCATTTCCACAGCTGGAATCCTGCAGACTCAAGTTCGGAGTTAATTTGGCAGCAGAAGCAATAGCAGTGATTATACAGGGATTCCTGGAACTTGATATACAAACTTGGAGGGGAGGTAGAGAACATTGTTAGGAACGATAATTACATAGAAAATATGGGCGGAAACCTCACGTGATAAAGAGACACTAAGACACAATAAGGCCACAACACAGAATGTAGTGTAAAACACTTTATTATATAATAAAAGAGTACAATTTATGACTTACAAGCATCACATGTTTGAAATTGCGCCCATTGGCACTGATGTACACATGACACCTATGAGACATGGATTGGTGAACATTTTCGAAGATACCTGGCATTTCACTGATTGTAACAGCAGTGATGGAGATTCGTGCTACCAGGTCCATTTCAGAATTTACAGGCATGTCGTACATAATGCTCTTCATGGCCCTCCAGAGAAAATAATTAAGAGGAATTAAATTAGGTGATCTGGGAGGCCAAGTGAAGGGACCGCCACGCCCAATCCAATTATTTCGAAATGTCCAGTCCAAATGTTCACATACACACCATGCGTAATTAGATGGTGCTCTATTATGTTGAAACCACATTCTGCGCCAAACAAGTGGGGGGACATCGTTAAGCATTTCCGGAAATACCGCTTGAAGAAAGACGAGATACTTACGAGTGTCCAGTCGAGGTGGTAATATGTATAGCCAGACTAAACTGTCCCCCACGATACCCGCCTACACATTAACAGAGAAGCGTTGTGCTGCTCATGGTCGGGTTCAGTGTAGTTGGCAAATTGAGTAACTATTGCCTTCGCCATTCAAAATTTTGCCTATGGCAGCCCTTTCTCCTGGTAAGCTTATGCCATTGCTACAAGTGTACTTACTAATGGTCATCTGGGCTTCCCCAGAGCCTCGGTATACAAGTTCTCTGCAGTGTCTATGAGAAATTTTCCTACCACAGAAAAGTAAATGTGGTATGTATTGTGGGTATTTGTATAATTTACAAAAATTTTAAATGCAGGCATTATTTTTAATAATGTAATTCTGGCTTCCATAAGTACTTTTTGACTTTGATTTAAAAGTATAAAAAATGTTTTTGATTACTGAAGTTTTCCAATTTTGAATTCTTATCCTTCCAGCCTCCTGATTGCAAGGCACTAATAGACAAATTGAAATCCTGCAATCATGATGAGCTTTTGGAAGAATTATCTAAGATAAAGACATGGAACTGTGGAAAGGTGATAATTTACTTAACTCTTATTTGTATCTTGTAACATTATTAAGTTGCACATTTTTTTAGCTCTTAATATATGATAATATATCTTAAAAATTAAAACTTCCCTCTCGGTTAAATCTGAAAATTTGGTAAAAGTGTTTTAACCAGAATTTTTTTCATTGGTATTGTTTAAGATGGAAGTAAACTAGATAAATATAATTGAAGTTAGTAGTAAAAATTTTTTTTTTCTTCTCAAAACCTTTAAAATTATGAATTTATGGTAAATATTTGTAAAATTACTAAATGTTTGATAGCTGCCATAGAGGATTGCTTTTGTAAACTGCCTTCATTAGCTTTAGCTGTATTTGAAGTTCCTAGTTTGGTGATGTGCTGATAAAATTTATGCAAATGAATTTTTTGTTTGTTCATGCATATTAATTTGCAATTAAAAAAAAACTTTTCCACTTAAATTCTATCTTTGGCACTATCTGTCAGAGGTAAAAAGGGTTTCACCGTGTACTTCATTTTCTCTTACAGAAAATAAAAAAGATTATGAAACAAGGTATAAATGGGATTTCTCCCTAACTGGAAAACACCTTGGAAAAATGTTTTTTGTTTCAGGATTTTTCATATTTACTTGTAACTTATTTTTTGAAGAAAAATTCTGTTGCATGAATTCTTTTTGAAGATTTTATTCTGATTACTTTAATTTTTTCCACTTTTTCATGTATTTACAAAAGAAATCAGACTATTTGTAAATATGATGTGTTGGCATTTAATTATCTTTGATACTTGAAATTTTTAGGCAGGTTCGTAATAGTTGAATTGATAATAATTTTGTCAATAAATTGTACTGATATTTTCTTATCGATAAAAGATGTGACTTAAATTACATCTCTCATTCGGATTAACTTTTGATATTATATACTTCATTTACAAGGATAATTTTTATAGTGCGAATTGTACCACTGGATTGATGCTTTGGATGCCTTTGATTATATTTTGGAAATATCATGTGAAAAACTTAAAGATAATCAATGGTGCTTACCTTGTGATGATCATGATCGGGAAAAGGTATGTTATGTATTTTATTTCATTTTTATAACTGAGCTAAATATTTTCTTAAAATATTCAAATACAGAAAACCAATTTAAATTGCCAATTTGCTCATCACCTTAAAAATTTTCAAGTTCATTATGTAGGAATGAAATTTTTTTTATTAATTTTAAGCTATCATTTGATCTACTAGCATCAAAATGAGGTAAATTAAAATGGTTACATGCACAGAAGGGTTTGCATGATAAATGGCAATTTTCTGCAAGATGTTTAGATAAACTTAACCAGAAAGTTCATAATGCTAATCAATGTTTTGTTCTATACATTGTTGTGCTCAATATTTCGAATTCTGTCTTTCGACACACATTAGCCATCATTTAAGATAATATTTAATGGAGTGCACTAGGCATTGTAAGTCTCACTTGCAGTAGATATCTTGACAAGAAAACATTTTAATGGCTATTGTAAAGAGAATGGAAAACTGTTTAAAATGTAAATTAAAGCAAAATCAAAACAGTTGTCACACGCAAATTTGATAGATCAAAATATTTAGTAGCTTTATCTTGAAATAATAAGTCATCAATATAAAATATATCTTAACGATCTTACTGAGAGAGAATTGTACATGAGGGAAAACATTAAAGATGAACATTGTACAGGATGTATAAAAGGAAAAAGGCATCAGAAATTTGGAACCCAACCATGAGCAACCAAGTTG
Source organism: Metellina segmentata (assembly GCA_947359465.1). Classification (NCBI taxonomy): domain Eukaryota; kingdom Metazoa; phylum Arthropoda; class Arachnida; order Araneae; family Tetragnathidae; genus Metellina; species Metellina segmentata. The sequence goes on along the minus strand of OX375872.1, from coordinate 108,696,298 downwards.
AGAGACACTGCATGGAGATATTTGTGGCCCATTTCAAGTTCCATCAAACTCAGGCTTTTGTTACTTTGTTTACTGTAAAGATAATTGTTCTTGAATGCACTTTGTTCACTTTATCAAAAAAAAAAAAAAAAAAAAAGGAGTCTTGGAAAAGTTAAATCAAAGCAAAAAATTCAAGGTAATCTGATCAAAGAATTCTGCAGTAATAATGGTGGATAATTTGATAGTAAACAAATGAGAATATTTGTAAAGAAATATGAAGTGAGATAGCTGTTTACAACACCACACACGCCATAGCAAAATGGATATCTGAATGAGAGAATAGAACCTTTGTTGAAGCATCTAGATCTCATGTATTCGAGAAAGATTTTTCCATGAAAGTTTTTGGTATAGCTAATCAATACAGCAGCATATATTCTAAACAGAACTGCGAAGTTCTTGTTTGAGGAAAGTCACCCTATGAAGTATGGTATGACAAAAAACCAAGACTTAAACATCTAAGAGTGATTGGAACTGCATGTAGTTTATGGATTCCTAATAAAAAAAGAAACAAGATGGATCCAAGGCAGGATCTGGAGTTTTATCAGGCTATAATGGTGATGATAGCTACAGAATTTATGATGAAATACACGATTCTATATTTCGATGTCGTGATGTAATATTCCAAAAGGAAGAATTTTCAAATCCCCTACCAGGGACTGTAGAATCAGAAGAAACTACAGATGAAGATATTGAAAATAAATCTAAAGATCATTTAAGTGAACAAAGAGAAACAGATAAGATAATGGTAAAACATCAGGACACAGCAGATTAAATACAGCTTAGGGATAGATCTAGCATTAAGAAACCTTCAAGATATGATTACAGTTTGCACTCAATATTGGAAAATATGGATGAACCAGAAACCTATGATGAAGCAATAAGGACTAAACAAAAAGAAAAGGTGACATGCAATGGACAGTAAAATAAAATCTCTAAAGGAAAATCAAACTTGGGAAGTAGTTAATTTGCCACCTGGATTCAATCTGATTGCAAGCAAATGGGTTTTTAAACTTAAAACTAACTAGGATGGCTCAATACATCAATACAAAGCAATATAAAGAGCAGAAGGTTTTTCGCAATGTAAGAGTAACTATGAAGATACATTTTGTCCAGTAACAAATGGCAATACTGTCTGTAGCTTAATTAGCATAGCAGCTAGTGAAAATATGCACTTAATACAATTTGATGTTTCAAAAGCCTTTTTGTTTGGAGAACTTTCTGAAGAAATGTTGTCTTAACCTGAATGCTTTAGTGATGGAACAAATAAGGTTTGTAGACTAAACCGTAACTTATATGGACTTACGCAAGCTCCTAGATATTGGAATGAAAGTTTTGGAAGTTTTCTGACAAAGCTCGGTTTCATTAGAAGTGCACCTGATCCTTGTTTATTTATCAGAAATAGAAATGATCATGGGATCATACTTGCACTCTATGTGGATGATGGTTTAATTGCATCAACAAACCAAGATGAAATAAATTCTTAAATGAATTGAAAATGGAATTTAAGATTACCTTCAAACCTGCTTCATTTGTTTTGGGCATTGAGATTTAATAAAGAAAGGATGGTTCAATAAAGATAATCCAATCAAGCTATATTAAGAAACTATTGTAAGATTTTTGAATGGAAAATTGCAAAGCAATTTAAACACCAAATACTAATGATAATTTTCAAGATAACACTGGTATCAAAGGGAATTTTTCCTTCAGATCAGCTGTAGGAACTCTATATGTAGCAACTGGATCAAGACCAGATATAGCATTTTCCTTTAACTATTTTGCAAGACGTGTTGAAATCCTACCAGTACAGATATATTGTAAAAATCAAGAGGATATTCAAATATTTAAAGGGAAGACACAAGAAAAAGGTTTAATTTACAAATCCAACTTTAACCAAGGACATTTAGAAGGATTTATCTATGCTGGAGATAATAAAACTGTTCGATCAACAACTGGTATTGTTTGCATGTATGTAGGTTGAGCAATATTGTGAACAAGCCAAGACAATCTTCAGTTGCACTCTCAACAACAGAAGCAGAAATACTTGCAGCAAGTGAAGCAACAAAAGATTTGGTTTGGCTTAGCAGATTGTTGAAAGAAATGACTGATATTGAAGCAATGCACACAAATGCTTTGGTAAGTGTGAATGTTATAATGAAGCAACAATAAGACTTGTAAAGAATATGGAATTCCATAAAAGAACCAAACACAGAAACATCATTTTTTTTTGTCAGTAAAATGGTACAGGAAGGAGAAATAAAAATTTCAAAGATTAGTAATAAAAATCAACTGGCAGATGGACTCACGAAACCACTGCACAAGCCAAGGCTTAATACCCTGAATGCAAAGATTGGATTGGAGTAATCCTTGTTTTTTTTTCAAAGAAAAAATAAAGGACAGTAAGGGAGAGTTGAATTATATGTTGTTCTTTTTGTTTGTTTGTTTAGTGTGTAAATGAGAGACTACTAAACTGTTGATTTTTGTTCTGCTGCTCGAGCTCTGTTTACAAATTCTTAAGTCGTATTCTTTTTATACTGTCGAGCAAGTTTTTAGTTTTGTTTCTCCATTTTTAATTTCTTCGTATGTAGGAATGAAATAATAGTTAAAAGTAATAAATGGTTATTAAAAGAGATAAGAGAGATAATTTCTGCAGGGGTTATTAAAAATCTACTGTAATAGTGTTCCTGAATATTTCCCTTAGGGTTCAATCCCAGACCATTGCAAAGATCCCACTGTGTTGCTCCAGTGTGACGTTAATTAATATACCTACCTTTTGCTTTTTGATTATTTTTCATCTCCATTGTGTTTGGTGATTGATGCAGTTTGGTCAAATAGGGCCCTTGCACCATAAAACCTGAAAACAACCAAACTTAAGCAATCCATGTCCCTTTATATTGTGATCACATAATAAATGTTGTATTGTGCTCTGGGTAATTATGTAATTTGATGCTTAGAACAAAAAAATAAGGTTTGTTTCCTGTAACATGAGCAAAAATATTATGGTTAGTAGGTAGAAAAAAGTTTTTTTTTTATGCTAAATATTTTTAGCAAATACGCAAAAGGAAATATTATCTGAGTATATTAATGTTAGATTTAAAATTGATCAGAGGTGTGATCAGTGATGTAAAATCCCCGAGTATATTTATTTTTGCAGGTCAATATCCTGGGTATATACTCGGGTATTTACCCAAATTGGGTATTTTAGTGGGTATTTATAACATTTCTTCAGGTTTAACTGCTTATTAACCTCTAAAGAGTTTATTTATGAAAAATAATGTGTGAATTGAATAGTATCAGATTGAAATGAAAGAATTTCTCTCTTTATAATTATAATAATTATAATTTATCTCCGTTCTTCAAAAAGATATTTTTAACTTTTTATTTAAGACATGTTCTGCTGTAAGACAAACTACGGAAGTTTTTCTTAGGTGACTGCTTACAGAAATCGATTTTGAGTTTTTGAACGATTACATTACGAATATCTCCTACTTTTGTTTTAAGTAAAAATAGTGAATTTTCAGCGGATGTTCTTGCCACTTAGTTTTCTTATCAATACGTTTTACTTGTGGCATTCTTGCACCTCATATGGGATGTTTTCGAATTTCATCAAACACACACAATATGAGCAGTTGCAAATTATATTGTTTCGGCTCAAATTTAGTTTGAAGCACACATTTTCCCCTCGAAAATTCCATTCAGCAGCACATGGAATAAAGGAGCTTGAAATAGATGTCTTCTGTGTAGACAAATCAAACTCGACCTATTACAATTTTTCAAAAAACAAACAAAAAAAACAGCACTTTTAAAAAAGAAAGTCACTGCTTTGGGTCTTCAACAGTGAGTTCTCTAAGAAGCACATTGGAAGCTTGCTACTCAACTAAATTACTGGCGAGCCTTAAGATAACCAGTCCGACAAGCTCTTAACAGTTATTAACTGATTACGATCGCTTTGACATCGTAATCAATTAATCGTTTTAATAAACATGTTTTTTTTTAAAATTAAATTAAATTTTTTTTTAAATTTTAAAGAGACTCAAGGGTCTGAATTTTTGTATTGTAATTTCAGGGTCAGTCTGGTTACAGGAAACAAACCATTTTTTTTATTTGGCCTTGTGTATTGGAAATATGGATTCCTCAGGGAACTGACCAAACCGCTGTTTGACTGAATTGGGATGGTGTCAAACAAAATGATTGAGTATTGGGGTGCACCGATTTCAAGGTTATAGTGGTTATAGAGAAAAAAATTATGAAGTTGAAAGAGAAAATTATTATGTATGGATGTGTTTAAATTATGTATGTGTTAAATTACAAAGATTAATATTGTATGTGTTAAATTACAAACACTTACAATATTAAAATTTATTTTTCAGCATAAACAACTCTTGCTCTGTGTCTTACAATTCACAGCTCTTCTAATAGAGCACAGTTTTTCTCGCCATTTCTATAACTCAATGGAGGTATGTTGTTTTTCATTTTTTCCCATTTCTCATACCTTTTGGATTAATCAAATTTAATATAGATGTTTTTACCCATGATGCAATATTTTTTATTTATCAGCACCTCACAACCTTGTTGTCTTCAAGTGATATGAATATAGTTCTTGCTGTTCTAAATCTGCTGTATGTGTTCAGGTAAGAATTTATATTTTCAAGTATCTTAATCTTCTCAGTATTAAAAGTAATCTAAAATAATTTTTATTGGGAAGAATAAATTCTAGCATCTTAATCCTACAGTATCCATTAAACATTTTCGATTTGCTTATAGAAAATCTACAAAATTTCCTATAGTATGTATTGTGCATCAATCTGTATAGGATCTAAAGCAGTGGTTCCTAAACTTAGTATATCCATGGGCCCCTTTGTATAGCATAAACTTGACCATGAACCCCCAAGTAAAATATCTCTACATAACTGCATAATAGAAAATTACAAGTTTAACTTTCATGTCTTCATTTATTTATTGAAATATAAATTTTGTATATATTTTTTATTTTAGTATTTATTAAAATTAGTATTTATTTAAAACTGTAGTATTTACTAAAATACTACTACTATAATATGTAGTTGTAAATAAATAGTTGTAGTAGTAGTATTTTAGAAAGTAAATACTACTATATATTAACTACAATACTAGTAAATAGTATTTATTGAAATTATAACCTCTGTTTAAAAATACAAAAACACATTTTTTTTAATGAGATGGGTGAACCTGATGGGATAATATAAGATTATTTATGTTAAGCTCTTTGTTTATGAGTAACATTTGTAAATCTCCTCGAGCACTAATTTTATGTCAGTTTCTTTTTTCGTGATGAAGCTCGTAGCTGCACTAAATCCACGTAGGAAGACAGGAAAGCAATTAACAGCTTCTGTACATTATACCCTGATGCAGAATATAAAATTCGTATCTGTTTTGTAACCAGAATTTGTGATATCCTTGTTCAAACATTAGTTTCGGCTCCTCATTTGTGAATAATACAATAGATTGTTCCTGTATTAGTATGGATTCATCTGAGTTTGTGGGTCTACTTGCAAAAGGGTCCAACACACAATCGGGGATAACCACGTGAAAAACATCTTCAAATCTTTGGCTGAGGCCAGAATAAAGAACCGTTAAGTGTTAGCATCTCGTTTTTGCACTTTTGAAAGACATGGAAACTGAGAGTATTCTTCTCTCCCCTACTTGTATAGTAAAAGTTATGTAACAAATATTATACTTTTAATTTTGATTAAATGTAATTGATCACCTTGTAGCTTCAAATTGGTTTAGTTAAATTTGGCAAATAAGTGAGTAATATAAGCTGTCATTTTTGAATTAATTAAATTGAGCTGCAAATCACTGTCTTTACTTTCCAGGAATTCCAACACTGGTTCAAAGAGTGCATAAAATCGATCTAAACATGCACTTTTAGATAAACAACGAACTTCCATCCTAAGTAGTAAACTATTATAACCTTCATCCTTTTCCAAGCAAAATTGAGTAAATAATCTCTTACACATTTAAGGCATTCCTTATGATTATATTAACTCCTCTAATGACAAACTAGTGAGCCATGAAAACATTCACTCAGATTTTTGGTGACTAAATGTTGTCGATGAATGACACAATGAACATATAATACTTACAAATCTTTATCTTTTTTTTTGTCGCTGTGGACTTATGTCAAATGTTCCTTAAGCTTAGAAAGTTTCACTGATTCGTCTGACAAAGTTTTATTGCATAGAAGACAGTTCGGAAAAGTAATATTTCGTGATAGCTGAATAAGGCACATTTTAAATATTCAACACTATATTATCTGCATTTTTTCTTCATCTCGCATCATACTGTTATTAGTAAAAAAAAGACAAATTTAAGATATAAGAAAATAAAACAAATTATTTCTTTTCTCAGGAAGTTAAAATCGCTACCAATTTTTTATTGTTATTTATTTTAACTTCCATAATAATGAAAATGGGTCACAATTACTTTACAACCTTTCTCGGACCCCCGTCGTTGTCCATTCACACCCTAATTAATTTTAATTTGCCACAGACCCCCTCAGCGGTCTCCTGGACCCCTGGGGGTCCGAAGGGACCACTTTGGGAACCACTAATCTAAAAGAGTTAAGCAAAATACAGAATCATTGCTAATTTTTTATATTATGTTCATATTAAACTAAATAGTTGGAACTATGAGTGAGGAGAAACAAATTGTGAAAGAACAACTCGGGTGTGGGCAGAACACAAAATTCTGATATAATTATAATTATTTATTCATCTTAATTTACTCTTTTACGGCTCGAACACACTAGGACAGTAATTTAATCAAGTAGCAAGTAATTTAGTAAGTAATCATGTTGGGACAAAACTATTTAGTCGAGTAGTTTAGTAAAATGATTTAGTGGACTCGATCCAATCAAATGGATAGTAGGCGGTCAAGTAGAGCCTCCCACCCCACTCCACTAACCACTAGCATGCCACTAGACAGATGTGAACCCATCTGTTTAGTAGTTTTTTATTCGTTTACATTCCGCAAGGTTCTGTTTCTTGCGTTTGTTTTTATCGGAAACATGATTCGTTGGAGTGCTGATACTATGGTCAAATTTGTTACTGCTTATGTGGAAGAGGAGTGCTTATGGAATTTGAAATCTTCCCTGTACAAGAATAAAGCAGCCAAGGCAGTTGCAATCGATGAGTTAGAAAAAGCGATGGGAATACAGAAGTTTCCCTAGAAGGAAATCGGACAACAAATATTTTAAGGTCACAATATTTCGTATGTATTTTAAAACTAGTAAAATTAATTACCCTGCGTTGCTCGGGTTGAATTAATGAAATGTTGATTGAAAAGTGATATGAATAATCACTTCTCTTTCATAAAAGAATACTAGTTTCATTTAAGTGTACGGAAAATAGTTTTGTAAATCGTTTTAACTTTTCCATCACTTCTATTTACTTCGAACGCAAATATGTATACATGATACATCCATCTATTTACTCTATTTCATATTATCTCTTTCATCGCTTTTCTGCTGTAAGACAAACCACAAAAGTTTTTCTAAGGTGACTACTATAGAAATCGATTTTGAGTTTTGAAATAATTACGAATATCTCCATATGTTCATTTTTAGAATTTTCAGTGGAATGTCTTGCACTTAGTTTACTTATAAATACGTTTTACTTGTGGTATTCTTGCACCTTGTATGGGATGTTTTTGAATTTCATCAATATGAGAGTTTGCAAATTAAATTGTTTCAGCATTCCTGACTAATTTAATTTGAAGCAGACTCAATTTTTTCTTGAGAATTCTACTCATTGGCTCGTGTAATAATGAAGCTTGAGTTTGAAATAAATGTCCTCTGTATAGACAAATCAAACTGAATTTATTATAATTTTTCAGAAGGTCGGTTTTACAGCATTTTTGAAAAAGAAAGTCGCTGCTTAGGTTCTTCAACAGCGAGTTCTCTAAGAAGCCCATTGGAAGCTCCTTGCAAATCTCTTCGACCAATCCATTCTCCTACCCCTTTTATCTTCTTTTCATTTATAATATCTTCTTCCAGGATGAGCCCTGTAGCAGCATTTATTGCTCGATTCAGCTTCGTTCTCTGTATCATCTTTAGCTTTCGACACTCGAACACCAACTAAACGGTGTGAACAAACACTCCCCACTTGCTGTTTTCTCATTAAGAAGAGCTACTAAATCACTTGCTACTCGACTAAATTACTGGTCTAGTGTGTTCGAGCCTTTAGAGGCAATGCTTATATCAATTCTACAATGCAGTTTTACCTGCATATCTTTGAAGTATTTTTGATCTTTATGTATTGGAATGTTTTTAGAATTATTTTTATCAATAGATGGAGTTATTATATGTGTTGCGTGAAAGCAACTGCACTCTTATTGAAATTTTGTGATGGACAAGTTAAATTGGGTTAAATTGATTAACTGAAGCTGAAATCAAATTACGAAAATTTAAATAGTTATTTAAAGATCAAGAGCCTCTTTATAATTTTGAATTATGTTTTAAACTCTTTCGAACCACATTCTTTAATTCGCAATTTAAATTTCTTGGAATATTTTGTACATGTGACTAATCGGGTAAATTTTTATTTTTTTCCATTCCTACAATATTAGTTTTAAATTCTATGTAATAAGATGTTTAATGTACTTAAATTTTTGTAGCAAGAGGTCAAATTTTATAACACGACTGAATACTGAAAAGAGACAGACTCTATTATTAAGGCTGTTGTATTTAGCAGAGGTAAGTTATGAATTTTAGTTTAATTAGTTTCATCTGTTTATTTTATTTTGCTATTTATTTTAATGCTTTGTTAATTTTTACTTATAGAGCTGGGGTGGCAAGGAAAATGGATTTGGTCTTGCTGAATGCTGTCAAAACTTGCCAATAAATGTAAGCAAATACTTTATAGTTTCGTTTTTTGCATTTTATACATCCAATTTCACACTGTTACTTTTCCTTTCGGCTAAATTTATCAAAAGGTTTTTTTGTAGTTTAGAATAGTCATAGCTTTTAATGTTATTCTAATACTTTTAGTTTTTTCAATTATCCAATTAGTGGACAACATTTATTCAACTCTAAACTTATAAATACTTTTCTCCGAACTAGAATTAAAATTGTGTTGGTAAATATAAATTCAATAATTTTTTTCTTAGTACCTGTTGTATTTTAAATATTAATATGTCGTAATAATCGTTTTCTTCAAATGATGTGAAACATAATTAAAGTTCTTATGAGATTTACCATTTGTAGAAAAGAATAAGCATTGTTCCATCAACAACTGAATTTCGTAATTGAAGCACACTTGCACTTAAGGCTTCCATTTTTATGTGCTGTACATAACTTTAACTTTTGATAATTTTTAGACTTACAAAAACTGCATATACATTTAATTTCTCTTTTTGTTGTAGGCATATCCCTCCAGTGCTTCCACCCTTCACTTTGAATATTATGCTGAGAATAATGATGAAAAAGCTTTAAATAAGTCATCAAACACTATAATTGCTATTCACATAGACAATGTTGATAAAGTATGTGCTTTGTTTTAAAAAATAAAAAATAACTTGATTTTTGAATTTGATAAAGTTAATTTTTCTAGCACATGTTTTTTCTTGTTAGATCCCAAACAAGACACCATCTCAAATAATGGAAGAACTTATAGAAAAATACTGTGTGCCTGAAGACAAGCAGGTAGGAAAAATATCTAATAATCAAAATGTGCCTTTATAGACACCTTTATAGACAATTCAATACACATTGTGTATGTTGAATTTTAGGTGAAGTGTTGGTTGATGTATTCTAAATTATGTAGGTTTCGAAATTGTTCAATGAAAAGATAATTCAAATTTTTTTTTCATTCACAATGAAATTGATGGTGACTGCTACTGTCAAATTATACTCCAAAACAAACAACAGTTAAATTGACTTATAATGATTTATTACAATAAGAGAAGAAAAAGAGACATGAAAAATTTTTTGAACTTCTGCTGCTTCAGATATAAAATCTTTAAAGTTGAATTCATATTGCATGAAACATTATAACATACTAGCCAAAATATTAAGCTTGAAATACCTAGAATAAAATAGCTGCTGAATGCCTACTCTTTAACAATACAATATGGATTTTATAACTTTTACTTTTAGATGTTTTTTTATTAAAATGAACTTGATTACTTTCAATAAAAATCTTATTGGGTATTTACCATTTTATGTTAAACATTAGAATATAAACATAAATTCTGTTGTATGTAGATATCTAATTCTGTTTTTTCAGATGCAGTTATTTACACACATAAGATTAGCTCATAGCTTTTCTGATTATGCTAAAAGAATATTATGCGTTCAAGCGAGACTTCAAGCCTTATCTGTGTTAGGTAAGTATGCATTAAGGTTTTGCTTTTTTCTATTTCTTCAGCCCTTGAATAGTATTCTAAATGTTATATTTAAAGATGATTTGTGTTTTATTTTATTAGGCAATTGAACTCATGAATATTGTATTAAGTCATTTGATTGCAAAAGTTATCACCCATATTTTGTAAATTTATTTATGCTTTATCCTGTAATAATTAATATCACTAGTCAATGTAAGTAAATTAGATTAGTCTATAATTCATACCTTAGTTGTAATTTACGCTCATATGTACCATATCAGATTACTAGAAATACTGATTTTTATAATGTGTACCTTTTTTACTATTTTTATCGTGGAATTATTGTTTATCTAAGAATTGAAAAGAATCTGTTGTTCTAAGAAAATTGCGACAGTCTCAAAATTAAAAAGAAGTTTCTGCCGCCCCGCAGGATTGAAAATTCGCTTTTTTTTCGCTCGATTCTTAGGCAGTTTCCCAAGAAAGTACGGATCAGAAAATTGCGAAATTAACAGGGTTCAAAATTGAACAGGTAACAAGATGGAGAAGATTTTTTTCTGATGCGAATATCAGTTTAGGGTGCATTAAGTGTTAAAGTAAAAAAAAGCGAAATTTCTAACGCAAGTGAGCAAAACACAAACAAAATTTTCAGTCTCTTTGTATTCTCTGTGCAGTTCTCTTCTGGTATTTCACAATGTTTAATTCCTATTAAACAAACTGAAAAATTGTTGACCTAGTCTATCCTAATTCAGATGGCAATTTGATAATGAATAAATTAAAATGTCATTTTATCTTAAATATATTAAAGACTTGTTGACTCATTGATTTAATTTATTATGTTGCTGTTGAACAAAAATAGTTAAATAGAAAAAAAATTATTTCTGAAAGGCAATTTTTAAAATTTGCTTGCTTGTTTGTAAAGTGAAAGTGAGGTATTTTTACATTCAATGTTAATCTCAAACTTTGAAGATTATCCTATTTTTTAATATTTACATATTATGTATTCCAGTCTACTGTAATGCTGTTCCAGACAATGTAAATTCTCTTCTTTACAATGGCCTTATTGAGGAGTTAGTTGATGTTTTAGAATTACAAGACCAAAATTTAATTGTAAGTATAGTTGCTTTGAATATACATATTTAGTTATTTTGAAAAGAATTGACTGGGTACTCCAATATCTAGACATTTAATAAAATCTGTTAAGAAACTGTATGTCTGATCTTATTCACAGTTATTAAATTGGATTATGGTGATTATATATATAAACCTGATGCATGGATATAATTTCTGCTGGTGGTGTTTTAATTTGTATTTGATTTATTTTTCCAATATCCACATGGTTTTGTTTTGGGTTCTTTCAGAAAACAATATAGTTCTCGAATAGGTGGTTATCTTTAGAATTTTTTATAGGTGTCTGGGACTTGGATTTTATACATGGATCATAATGCACATTCCAGCTAGATGTCTGGTCGATATCTTTGAAACATAAATTGGCTTGCAAGAGCCTCCATGTGGGAATCTAGTATAGCATACTTGAGATGTAGATTCCTACTATGAATTCCCTATAGTTTCTATAGGAAAATGATTTATTCTATGGAAAAAGCATATTCTGTGGAAATTAAAAATTTTACCATTTTTGAAGTTTTTCTTCCTCTTCATCACATGATTGTCAGATCATATGACTGCTGAGAATCACTCCTAAAGGATGAGCGATGAAACCCATTTTTGTATGAATGGTTGTGTGTTGCAATTGGGCAACAGATAAAATAAAATGGTCATTAGCAAAATAAAACCTTCAAATTTTTTAGCATACTAAAAATATGCTACTAATAAACTATTGGTTCAAAGACTAGTACCATTAAATTGTTACATTGATTAAAAGAGGCCAAGTCTCAAACACTAAAATATTAAAAACTCTATAAATATTTGAGTTGCTCTACATAATCTTGGCCGATGGTACAAGGTTAGAATTGATTTAGGTATAGTATTAAGGTTGATGAGCACTATATTATACAGGTGTGATGCGCGAGTTTGGTTACCATTTATCTACACAGTTTTGTATTTAAGCTGCTCAATTAAAGTGACACGACTTAAATTCTATCATCTAATGTTTTTACTTTTGTGAAATTCAAATTTTCTCCAATTAGGGTAAAATTAACACTCTAAACAATCTAGAAATTCCGTTTGGAAAATGCTACTAAAGCAGAAAAATTCCAATCTGCTTGTATTGTTCTAGATACAATAACAGCTTGCTTTTGTCTTACCCCACCTCATAGAACATCAATCATTATGTATTAAAATCTGCTGTTCTTTTAGTTTGTTTTTCTTATGTCGTCAAAACCTGTTTGCAAACTCATTTATCTTTAGGAAATCAAAGCAGCTGCATTAAGAACATTGACTTCTATTATTCATTTGGATAGGAATCCAAAGTAAGTTTTTTGATGGATACTTTTTATAATATTTGAATGGAAACTATTTTCGCATGCAAATTGAACTGTTTTTAGACCACATAAAGAAAATTCTCAGTTGATGTTTTTTCTAATCAAATCATGTCTGCTCTTTTCAAAATTTTAATTAAAAAATTATTATTTTTGTTATGGAAGCTTAAGTCCAGATTGTATAGTTTAAAAGTTATATACAGTGCACAATACACAAGTGTATGGTCTCACATGGTACTAATCTAGGGTTAAATGATAATTTGTCCACAATAGCTCTTGAAATGTCTTAGGGATGATTTGCTTCAATTTTTATAGGATTTTAATTAATGGTGTTGTCATTAAGGATATTGTATTTTGAAGTTTATTGTAGGATATTGTATTCAAATTGGGATATTGTATCCAAATTCATGAAGGATAATATGAATATAAAAATTCATGAAGGATATTGTATTTAAATCTTATATTAAAACTCCTAGTTCTAAATTAGCTGAACTTTTACTATCATTTTTATTACGCCGTTTATAACAAAATCTTCTAGCAATATCGAGAAACTTCAGTGATTATTCATCAGTCAGTTAGTTCATGGCGAAGTTTTAGTTTGAAATAAAATACATAGCATGAAAAAATTGGGCTGTTAAATCCTAGTCATAAAAAGCATCTCACAAATGTTTCTCCTGTGGTTAAACCTATGTGTGAGGAATATCCTTACCTTAGAAACTGCTCAACTGCAGTGGTAATTAAAAACGACTTAAACATTTGACTTTGCTATGATTTAAATTTTATATTAACCATAAACCATAATTTAATTGATCATGTATTGACTCAAAACGAAAAATAAGTGTATAGATAAACAATTTAAAAATTCTGCCCAGGTGTCTTTCTGCCTGCTTTCTAAGTCTGCAATACTAAAATACCAGATGTATAATAAGGAATAATTTCTAAAAAAAGAAAAAAAGATTTAATACTATGCAACAAATTTTCTTATGAATCTTCTAATTTTTCTCTGGTATTTACTCTGAACATGTCCATTATTTTGCATTGTTTCATCAATTTTTTCAAGGTTGAATCTTAAAAGCCTTGTTCTTTAAAAACTGTTTTCTTAAAAGTGTAGGAAATATAGAAAAAACTGAGAGGAAAATAAAAACTGGTTAGCAAAATGTCCAGATTTTGGACAATTCTAGATTTCAGACGTCCGGATTTGGGACTTTGTACTGTATATGCTAAAATAAATTATTTGTATTAATGGGGAATTTTATGACTATTTTTAAAGAAAAATATGCTGGTCTTTCATTTTTGTCTGTATTTTTGCGTTGCTCCTGAAGCTACCTCAAAACTACTGAAAATTTGTTGGTTAAAAATGTTCCTGAAGCTGCTCAGAAAAGGTTAACCCTGCTTTAAAAAGGCAGTATTCCTTTTTATGAAAAGCAACCAATCCAAACAACCCTGTCAAACACTAAATAAACCCTAACAAGAAAAGTAAAAGCCTCTCCTAATAGTCAGCCATCAAAATATCCTATTCTATGATTGGTCAAAATATCTAGACTAAAAACGCCTACATGTGGCTTGGAAAATCGCCCAAAGGTGCCAATTTTGCCAAAAAATGATATAGGGCAACTTAACTCACTGGATGCTGGCCAAAGGTTAATTATTTTTACTGCTTTTTTTGTGACTTTCTTGTGACTGACTTGTAAAAGTAAAATATATAAGTATAAAATAAATAGCAAAAAAATGGAAAATTAAATTCTTTACTACCCTCTTTTAGATAAATTAATAGACTCCTAAATTACCCTCTTTAAAACAAAAAATGAATAAATGAAAAGGTTAAAAATATTAAATTTATAACTTTAAATATAGTTAACCCAACAACCTATACATTTCTACCTTAAGCATTTTAACAATTTTATCTGTTTTTCATTTTAATATATACAGGTAATATTGCTGCGGGAACATATTTATGTATCATGTTTCTTTACAATTTAAATTGCTCTAATTTTGAAAATTTCAACTGTCAAATTTTTCAGAGGTTATGAATGTTGCTCAAATTAATCTGGTTGCTCTATTTTAATTCTAATTATAAGAAGTATGCAATGCACATAAGATTCTAACAACTTTAGTTTAGCAGTAAGAAAAATGATGAATTGAATGTGATAGATAGGACACTTTCTTTAGAACATTTATTAAAACTTGAACAAAAGTAAATGCAAACATAGTTTGTTTCGATTTATTCATTTCTGATTTTCTAATTTTAACATGTAGGTGAGCTAGTAATTGCTAAATCATGCCATTCTTATAATTCTGTGTCTTTAATTTTTGTGTAATTTAAAATAAATTGTCATTAAAATGTATTGTTTTAGATTGAATGCCATAATTGATGCAACTGGTGCTGCGTCATATCATGGTTTTCTACCTGTACTTGTTCGAAGCTGTATTCAAAGTCTCACAGGTGAAATAAATTTTTACTACCAAAACTAAACTTAAGACAACATTTCACTTGAAATACATTTTGTTTTCTTGGCTATTTTTTTCTAGTTAAAAAATTCTATTAATGCTTGGGATTTCTTTTGAAGTTCTTAAACTCAAATGTATATAATTTTTATTGTGTGGAGCACATTGTTCGAATGATAAACACATCTTCTAATTGCTATTGATTGATTGTCCTTGTATTGTATATTGTTATGCATGAATAATTTTGGAAAGTAAAATTATTGACTTTAAAAGTACTATTGAAAAAAAAAGTAAAATTATAAATTATCCATTACTGTGTCCAAAATTTAGTTCAATAAGAAATTAATATTTTGCAATTAAAGAAAATATCAAATCTTTGAAGAAAGTTGGATGTATGTAGTGGTCTAATAATATGTTCATATTTATGTTTAGTCAATGTATATGATATCCATATATATGAAAATCGTTCAGGTTTTCAATTTTGTATTTAATTCACTTTTTATTTGCAATATATTTATTGCTTTGTTTGAATTTCTGTGCTGGAATGTTTTAAATGTAAAGTATAATATATGTATTATATATTTTAGAACCTGAATCAGAGGCATTTCCACTACCTTTTGCTACAGCTTTATTTTCTTTTCTCTATCATCTTGCAAGTTATGAAAGTGGTAAGAATTGAATGTTGCCATTTGTTTGCTATTTTTAAAAGACATGAATATTAGGTAGTGACATGAATTTAAGGTAGTGTTTCAAACACATATTTTGTAATCAAAAGCACTTAAAGCATTTATTGCTACAACTGAGCAGTATATTAACAAAAAATCCCTTTAATTAGTTTTCTAATTATTCAGTAGAAATTAAAGTTGTAATCAAGCAGAAAAGCACATGTTAAAACCTGAAATATCATGTTCTTTTACACACTGTCTAACTGTAAACCAAATGGGAATTCATTGCCTATTAGATAACAGCCATCACAGTGTTGATTTGCTTCACAAACCAAATGGGTATTTGTAGCCTATCTGGCAACACCGTGATGGCCGTGTCATTGTTAAATGTAGCCAAATTCGAATTGCAAAGAGATCCAATCGGCTTGACGTCACAATCTCTTGCGAAAATATAAATATTTAGTTGAAGAATTATTTATTAAAAGAAAATCAAATGTTTAAGGTATCTCTGGTCTAAAATTTTCTGCAGATTTCAAATCTGTTGAAAATTTCATTCAATCTTTAACGAATTGCTGAGATAGAAAAAAGCACTGAAGAACTCAAGTCGTAACTTTAATTATTTCTTTTGCTTCACTAGTGTCCGTTGCGCAGGAAATGAAAATGAATGAATCTTGAATCCAACGAAGGTCAATCTTCGTGGTAGCGAAATTCGTATTGGAAAAAATATAAAAGTTAAAATTCAAAAATTATCAAAAGAAAATCATACTTTTAGGTATTGATCCAATGTGAAATTTTCCAATTTTCAAATCTGTTGAAATTTTTGCTCTATCTTTAACGATCTTGGAGATAGAAGAAAGAACTATCTAACTCCAGTTAAAACTTTATTTGTTTTGTTTGTCCACTAAAATCATTGCTGTTAAAATCAAACGGAAACTGAAAGAATAAATTTAGAATCTGTCACCTCTTTATAGTATTTCTATTGTAAAGAAAACAATAATAATTAAATTTGAATAAATTAACTTTAAAATGTTCTAGATTAAATTTTAAAACTTGGGGGCTTCGCTCAATAAATCTCAAAAACTTTGGACTACCTGTATGTCAAATCTCATTATTCTAAGTGCCATAGATTCCCGTCAGGACAGGCCACACAAACACTCGTTTATAATAGTAGAGATTGTTCACTTAAAAAATTGTAGTATGTATTTCTATATGTGTGAAATAGATATAAACGATAAAACTGTTAAATCTGATTAAGGAATGAAAACTAAGTTACATTTAAGTATCAATTGTTATCACATCTTCAATGAATAATTCTTTTTCCTGTGCACTTTTTTTTTGCAAGCCCAAGATATAACCTATTTAAGAAATCTAATCAAAAGTAAGAATTTTCTTTGCAAAATTAACCGGAAAGTAAAATTTAATAGCTAATCACAGCTATTGGGATTAATACTTTATTTTAGTGGTGCAGAAAGTCAAAAGACATTCTATTCACCGATTTCTCCAAGTGAATCTGTAAGAAACCAAACACAGTCTTTTCTTAACAATTTGGTTAATAAATCTTCAGATTGTTTTGCCTACTTATGTTTCTAAAAAACTTCGTCTAGTGCCCTTTTCCTTCCATTAAATAAAATTTACAGCCTCTTAAATTTATTTTGAACCATGTTCAATAGAGATCTAATGGTCTCAATGACGAATTTTATTTTTGTCTGTATCTTTTGATGGGTTTTAGCCGCTTAACTTCATTTTCATTTGGTAACGCTTCACTTGAAGCATTCTATGCACAGTATCACTGTTGCCAAATGTGTTAAAATCTCCACCCAATACTTTAACCTAAGTATTCCAGTAATTGATATCTAATATTGCTTGTATTTCACACCATGAATCCCCAGACCTTTTGATTTTAGAACTGTTGATAAAATCTCAGCTATAATGATTTGATAAAATCTAATTTTGATTTCAAATACAATCAAGTAATCTAATTTCTAAATTCTGTTCGATTCCTGTCCGGTGTATTTCTTTCTCCTGTGTCAGAAAAAAATTCATTGTGTGTATGTCTATTACTTTATATTGTATGTCTTTGTATCTTGTGCAGCTTGGGCAAATATGGCCATTGCGGTATAAAACCCCTTAAACCAACCAAATTCTATTCAATGAATTGTGTAAATTTTTACCCTATCTAACAATAGTTGATGCTATTATTTTCTGTACTCTTACTGGAATGGGAAGGTTTACTCGAAGTAAGCTTTGGCTAAACCAAGTAAGTTTAAATTGGAGGATCCACATGTTTATTTAGATCTATCTTGATAGGTTTATAGTCCAACCCCTATGGTCAGTAGACTGTTTCAGACCATGTCCTTAGTGTTATAATGATTTTATATTTATGACATGAATTCTACGTTGGATGTAATGTACTACTAATTGATTCCATTGTATGTATCACTGATATTTTACTAAACTGGCAAATAGTGCAATATATATATATATAGAGAGAGAGATCAAAAATAAAATTATTGCTAGAAATATTTTTGGAAGAAAACTAAAATATTTCTTATACATATTGTTTTTCAAATTTCTTTTTATAGCAGTGTGATCATTTGCAATACAACTTCTAAATTTTGAATGATACTCTGGTAGCATTGATCAATGGTTTGCATACCTTTTCCAAATCCAAATCTAATGAGAATTCTTAAATATTCTTTTTGTACTACACATCTAATAAAATGGTTTTGTGGTTCTTAAAATGCAAAACAGTTGCTAGATATGCATCTTTTATTTTAGGTGGAGATGCTCTTGTGTCCTGTGCTATGATGGAATCATTGTTGAAAGTAATCAATTGGCACAGTACAGAAACGGAACATATTACTGTAAGTTTTTACTACGTATTCAGAGGATTATGTTAACATTTTGTCTGTGTTTTCTTACATACTTTAATTTTTTTTCCAGTTTGTCACTAGAGCTGTCCGTGTTATTGATTTAATTACTAATTTAGATATGCAAGCATTTCAAACTCATGGTGGTCTTGCAAGTTTTATTCAACGTTTAGAGGTTAGTATGTTTTTTGTTGAAATATTGGTTGCTTTGTTTTTTTAGTCTATAAGTTTCTACTTGAAATTAAATAAGGTTATTTGAGAAGTCGTTAAAAAATAATTTCGTAAGGATTTTGATATTTCATTTTACAGAATGTTAATTTGTTTAGAACCATCTAGCAACAACCAAACCAAAAATCAAGACATTTGCAAATATGCTTATAAAATAAAGCTGTCCCAATCTGTGCTCTTGAATATTTGTTTGGGTATAAATATTTAGTCCAAATATATTTGTTTCATGTGTTGTTTTTCATAATTTTTCTACTAAATAGGTTTCTTATCTGTTTATGTATGAATTTAGTCCTGTAATTTTTCAACTTAAATTGACGTGTTTAAAAGTATTTATGTATTCTAGTCTAGAAATTCCACCTTGATATTTTTTGGTTATTCCTTAAATCCGAAAATACATTTTAGATGGAAGTGAATGTATGCCGCCAAGATCAGCCTTTTGTCATAAATCCGAAACTGACTGAAAAATCTGTTGATCCTACACTCAAGTCTAAGTCACAGTCTACCGATACCCAGAGCGATATGGAAATTGATACTTTGTCTCCTAATAGGTAATTTATGAAAAAGGAATATGTAAGTTTAAAATGTTCAAATTTTTTTTCGTTGTAATTAATTGTCAACAAAGTTCTGTTTTTTACTTTTTGTTGAACCTACGTTAATTTTTGGAAGGGGTGTACTCATGTATGACCCAGATATTTAAAAGCTGGAGCAATTAAACAAAATCACATAAGGCTGCTTGAGAGTCATATTTTACTAGCTGGTGGTAAAAATGTACAGCTTATTTTTTAACTAAATTATCTGTAATGTTCTGAGAAGGATATGGTAAGTTACAGGAACATGTTTTTTTATATAGGTACAAGAATCACTTCAGTTGGTGTACTGTATCATGAGGATTTAAAAAAAATGAAGCATGTTTTCAAAGTTTCATATTTCACTCGTGTTTCTTTATCCTTAGTGTCTAAAAAAGAGAAGTACAATTTAGGTAATAAAAAAAATTGTGTATGCTTGACATTTGCTATCATTCTTATTTTTTTCTAACTTTAGGTTGCAGTAATTGGGTTATAAACGTTATTACGTAAATATTAAATAATGATTAGTAAATATCTTTGTAATCTAAGAAAATACTCTGATTCTTTGATCACAATTACAAACTAAATGTATAGTGTGTTAATTATTGTCTATTTGTACTTGTACTCTAGCGTGTTAAGATTATAAGAAGGATTAAATAAAAATAGTGATGATATTTAAAATTCTATTTGTGTAATGTAATTGCAAAGGAATTAAAAAAAAATGATTAATGAAAAATGAGATTTTTACTATCCATTTCTTTCAAGCATTTGGTTTTGTCCTACAAACTGGAAATATGGTGTCATATCCCTGGTTTTGACATGGTGGCATTACTCTGCTATAACTTAAAATTTATAATTTTGATATCTTTATATTCCTTTCAGGGTTTTATTTATCTTAAGACCTCCATTTACAAATTATCATTACCTATGCATTGTAACCATTTAAGTCAAATGCAACCTAATCATGGATTTTATATTACAGAAATAAACAGTTTATTTTATACTTAAAACTATCAAGAATATTTGTACATAGTATCTCTAAAAGTATAATTGAATACAAACTTCCAATTCAACTATCTGTAATTCAAGCATATTATGCCAACCATCATAAAAGTGACAAAAATATTCCATGGGTAATTTTTCTGACATTTGTGTAGGCTTCTGTCTCAGCAGGTGGCCTCTGTTTTCTCAGGTGCTTTGTCTTCCTGCCACCACTAGTCTAAGCTGTAGTTGTCCCAGGCTCAATTTCGTTAATTAGCCTGTGTGTATTTCTCTACTGTGTCAGTAAAAACTTTTCGTGTGTATGTCCATTTATTTGACAGAAAAACATTGCTTGGTGCAGCTTGGCTAGGTCTAGCCCTTGTTGCTGCAAAAAAAAACCAACCCTAACAGTTATAAGTATATATCCGTGGTCCAGGGGAAAAACTGGATAAGTCTAAAAATTCTACTTTTTTGGAGCACGTTTTTAAGATTTACCCCTTTTCTTGTAAATTGAGTTTTTGTAATAATTTATTTTGATTGCATTCTTACTTACTCTTTTTTTTATGCACATTACTGGGTAAACATTTCTAATATTATATTAAAAATTCATGATTTTTATGTACTTATCTAATTGTTCACCAGCATGTACCTAATTAATCACACTTATAATTCAATATCTACTGATTTATTATTGGTAATTTCAATTTTACAAATATCTATTGAATTGAAATTCATCAAAATTTATTTTACGGTAAGTGGGTATACAAAACGTTTATCAACGTGTATTTAAAATTAATAAATGTTTTCTTAGTAACAATTTCTTAAATTTGCTTGTACATATTTATCAATCTTTATCTGGATAAATTTCCATTAAATCAAGATATTCAGGTAATATGCTATGAGTTTTTATGTTTTCGAAAAAATTGTGAAAAGGTGGGTCAATCAACGGTAACAAATCTAGTATATCCTTTTTCCCCCAATGCTTATTGTCCTTGGCTCAGTCATGAAAAGGGACAATGAGGAGGAATTGAATGTTTTCCACGTTCCAGAATTTATTCGATTAAAGTTTTCATTTTTCATCTTAGCTCAATTTATATTTTATAATGTTATTATCTTTTTCATATCTAAGCCTCTGAATAGGCTTCCATCAGAACTTTTGCCCATTAGTTTCTTTTTTTAATAAAAAAAAGGGCCTATTTCTTTTGTTTAAGATGAGTAAAATCATTAAAAACTTCCATTTGCATTTGAACAACATCAAAGGGAATGTTATTTTTACATGTTCTCACCAGTTGTACCCAATAATTTAAATGAGTGATCTATGTGGCAGTTCTTTTTTTTTAGCTTTCTCTGATTGTATGGTTGGAATCACACTCCATGTGGGTGTAGCAACTTATTAAAAAATTATGATGGATCACTTTAATAGGCAAGATGTGCACAGCATATAAACACATTACTACTGCAGTATTGTTTTTATTTTGTCCTCCGCGCGTTTCTGAATATAAAGTGATTTCTTGAATTTCTTTGGGCAAATGTATTAAATACCGAAAAAGGCAAGATGCTATTTGGTTTGTCCCTCTTGCAGAGAAAATGGGTCATCTGGAAAGTTCTGCGTTTGTTAAGATAAATAACGACGAAGCAGTACAAAACATAAATTTTTTTTATTGAATCAAAGTCCTATTTTGTTCTATGATTTTTTGCCATCTTTCTGGCAGCTAGAAAATTCCTTTATAAAAATCATTAGGCTTATTTGTAAAGAAGTTATTGAGGTGCTGTTCGACAGTCTCCAAAGAATTGAACTCCATTCAAAGAATTTTGAAGTGACCTGAAGAGGTGAAAATCTGAGGGGGCAAGATCTGGTGAATGTGGGAGGTGACACAAAACATCTCAGCCATACTCAATAAGTCTTTGTCTGACAATTCAATGAAATGTGGGGCCAAGCAATGTCTTTCTGTAAGATAACACCTTGATGATTGGTCAGTTCTTGGCCTCTTTGCTTCGATTTCTGCTTTTATTACTGCCATTTGAGAACAGTATTTTTCCGAATTTATTGTCTGATTTTGTGTCAACAATTCATAATAAACAATTCCTTTGTAGTACCACCAAACAGGAAGCTTTACTTTTTTGAGATGCTGTCCCCCTCTCAATGTTAAGCGGGCATCATCTTCGTGGCTGAAATTTCCACACGAAAATTTAACAAACCACCTTCTAACTGTGGCCTCAGAAAGAGCACTATGTCCATATACAGCACACATTTTACGAGAAGTCTGACTAGCATTTTTTCCTTTCTTAAAATAAAAGCATAATACGACGAAAATGAACTTTCTGGTTCTCCATTCTTAGCACTGCAGGCAAACAAAAATTATGCTACAACACATGCTATAATTATGCAGCCCAAGCAGAAAAAAATGAATTTAAACATCTGCTTCAATCACGGTCACTCCTTATCAGTGGTAGCAAAATAATAACAAAGCTAGCTTCGATTTGAAAAATGCACAGAGCTTTCTGGATGAGCCCATACTTTTGTCCTACATAAAGCAAAAGCCTTTGTCATTTTCCAAATTGTGAATTG
The DNA here is from genome assembly GCA_947359465.1 of Metellina segmentata. Lineage (NCBI taxonomy): Eukaryota > Metazoa > Arthropoda > Arachnida > Araneae > Tetragnathidae > Metellina > Metellina segmentata. Next base: position 108,673,141 of record OX375872.1, on the reverse strand, counting down.
TCAAATTGAAGGTTTGTTTTTGTAGAAGGCAATTGATGTCTTTAGAAAAGGTGTTGACAGACATTGTTCTAAATTAAAAGCTACTGTACATTTCATTGGTGTATTTTTAGCCTCTTTTTTTTTTTTTTTTGTTATGTATGCATATGCGTTGATGTGTTACCTATTACAAATTTTTTTTAGATAAAATTTGTCTCTGCCTGAAAATTCGAGCTTTCTAAGAGGTCACATTTGTGACATTGGTCGGTCTAGGGTATTTTGAATAAATATTTTATTAGTGAAAGCATTTGGAATAAAGTGCAATTGAAACTGGATTGGTATAACTTTGTATAAATTTTAGAAATGTCAAGAACTTTTCAAGGTAGTTTTTATAAATTGTTTGTCTACAATAAAGACTTTCGTTACCTGGGAAACTGTTGATGTGATTTTTAACTTGTCTTTCAACATCTGTACATTCTTTTGCAGAATGTCCTTTGCCTCAGGCTTCAAAGCATAATAGTTGGTGTGTGCATGGAGGGCCAAATAAAAGAAAATATCTATGATCTCAGTACACTGATAAACTCGTTGAATTAGATTATTGAATATAGAAATAGAATAGAACTAAGCAACTGACTCATGAAACAAACAAAATTGAAAAAATAAAATTTTTATTTGAAGAAAAGATAACATAATTATCTAACTTATGTTACAGAATTACAAACACTATGTAGCAGAGCGTTAAAAAAAATTGGAATAGTTAGTCTGGAACAATTAGAATGTTCTGATGGAGTATTCACCCATGGTGTTAAATGAGACAAATATAGTTGTCTGAAAAGTTATTAAATTTTCAATAAGTGCAATACAGGATAAACAGGATTTATATCATTATTATCAACAGGTTGAGCTTTTCCACAACGTGATTATTATATTTATCATATTACTGTCAATACTTTATTTGAGTACGTAAACTTGTCTAATCTGGTATCAATTTTTACAAGATATCTAAAAACACACATATGATTTTAGTAAATAAAAACTGAAAAATTTAACGACTAGAAACATCTCAAATTATCCATTTCTCAACAATGCGCAAAGCCCCATGACAAATCCTCCAGTACACACTTATCTCATTTTTGCCAAATTTCGACTTAAAAAGTTTTCTTCCTTGACCACAGATATATAGGGAAGGCACAGCATAAAAACAATTGGAGCCACAGCTACAGAATTTTAGATAAGTCATGCTTTTCTACAGAAATAATTGATGCCACTTTAAAAAAAAATGGGAATCTGTTTAATTTATTGAGGCGAATCTGTTGGTTTACTCATTGTAAAAGTTGACCTGTCCATTATTGTTCTGATGTAGTTAAAACCAAGTAAATATTTCTATTATGTTATGTTTTTCTCATTGGATATGATCAAGCTAGATTTCTGCTTTAAAGCTGAGTTTGCTTGTGTAGATATTTTTCTGCCTCTGAATTATATCTACTCTATCAAATACTTTTAATTAATTCTTATTGTGCTTGTTTAGATGATTCACATTTGTATTTATATCTAGGTCCGATACTGAAAATGAGATTGAGCCTGGAAAAAATTTACCATCTTGTGAAAGTCAAGGTCCTGTTAAGCAATTGATAAAAAAGGGTATGTGATATATAAAAAACATTTTCCAATTGATATTATAAATCTATGATTAGAAGAGACCACAATTTTTATCTTGGCTGAAAGTTTTTTAAGATCTAGTTGAAACTTCAAAATATATTTATTGCTGTAAAATCAGTTGATGTTTTGAATAAGTCAAAGTAGTTTAGTTCTTAAATTCTTTAAAGGTGTTGATATTATACTAATTTTTTTATTTAGGATACTGTTTTATGTCCATTTGGAACTAAAATGTTTATTCCTGTTTTGTAACAACTTCTACAAACTATGGTTTATATTACCCGTGATATTTATTGATATAAATATGCATTGGCTTAGCTTGTTTTGTGCATTTCAAAAAGTTAAGTAGGGTTCCAAAAGGTTGTGATGAAAAAGTTGAAAACAACTTAAAAAACTGACAACTTGTAATTTCCATATACATACTGTTTGTATAAATACACATACAGAGTCACAGGCTAAATGTTTTGACAAATGCCTCAGCTATAGGATTTCATTACAAAATCAGAATTCAACATTTTTATAATTTAGTCTCAAATCTGATAAGTGGAGCTTAATGGCAATGTTCCAATTCAACATGAAACGACTCCCCTGACTCAGTTCATATTGTTGATCAAGGATCTTCTCTTCTCCAAATCAATTCACTTTATTCTTACTGTTTTTGTGTCAGTTTAAAATTTTTTGCAGCATACGATTCCTAAAGTGGGCTTTTAATACTGACTTAATTATTCTTACTTTTCAATGTTATTGTTTCATGAAAAAATAATTTGCAAGCTTTGCAACAAAGGCAATTAGGTACATTATTTTTCAAAATTCTAGATGCTTCTTTACTCAACCATAATTTAAAAAAACAGATTATAATTGTTGAACAGGCAATTTATTTCTAATTGCTTGTTTGACAATTTCTAGTCGTTCGACTATTTTCAATTATCTTTCCTTTTTTTCAGTTTTAATAATCATGCGCTAGAAACATGTAAAAAAATTCTTAAAACTTGCATCATGTAAAATGTTTACTTGCCATAATCAAACTATGGAACATTGATGATTATCTTAAATAAATAGTATAAATGAGATTTGTTTAAATTTAATTTCTGGAAACATGTTTTCTAATTAAAATTAAAAATGATATGTAATTGTTAAAAGAATATTTATTTTAATAGTAGTTTATGAGCACTAGTTTTCAATTCGTTGATTTAATTTTGTTAATTTAAATTATTACAAAAAAGAACAATATAAAGACAAATAACATAGAATGAGAATGAAATTGTAATTAAAATTTGTATGAGAAAAGTATTGTGAAGGAAAGCAACAAAAATATTCTAACAGTTTGGTTGTTCCAATGAAGTGAAACAAATACCAGCATCATCTACTGTAATATGGATAAAAACAAAAGTGTATCCCATTATTTGTTAATTCTCAAAGTACTACTGGAATATATTGTTTTCTTCATGTTTTCAAGTACTAACAAGAAGTTTTGCTGATAAGCATATTGTGTGTATTATCTCAATGGAAGATTTACTTGTTTCTGCATCAACACAATCACCAATCACTTTCTCCTGTGAAAAATCAGACAACTTTCATTATTTTCAAAAGTAAAGTTGAATTAAATAATAAAGAGAATAGTCATGCTGACTTTGGAATATTCGAAGAAAGCAGTTGAATTAAGTCCTAATTTATGATTAGTAACAAAGAATGAAAAATAAAATTACAAGTCTTTATATATGTACAGGGTGGTAACAGAACCGGGAAATCAGGGAATTCTCGGGGAACTTTTTAATTCTGGAAATATCAGGGAAAATTTCTAAATTTCATAAAAAATCAGAAATTTTGATACTTTAAATGGCAACTATTATCGTTTGTCCTATTTAGTGATGCGCGATTACGAGTGCGTTTGAGAATCGAATAAATAATATTTGCTGAAATTGTAATTAGAATAAAGAGCACTTGTCGTAATTTTCGAACACAGGGAGGTTTTCACGGCTGGAGCGGCGATACAACTTGTGGTATACAATTTGAAATTTCTTAACTGATGATGTTTTTCTATGCATTAAATTAGTATTTTTTGCTTGCAATTACATTTTTGTAGAATTTTTTGGCACACTTCTAAAGTCACAAAGGAAATAATTATTTCAAATGAACCAATGAAATCAAACGCCAGTTTAACGGATTTTGAAAGAACGTTCTAGAATATTCAAAATGTAAATTTAAACTTTTCGCTTGCTGAGGTTGTCATGAGAACCTCAGTAACCGTAATACAGATGGGTTGCCTTAACCTGCCATAACTCGGTACTAGAAGTGCTTCAAAAGAAAAAGTGTCATGACCGTTGCCACCTCTATAAATGTAGACTGAAGACGTACCAATTTTTTATGCATATTTGCATTTGATTTTGATATATAGTAGGATAATGTAGGGTCAGGTGTAAAAAGCTCATAATAAAAATATATATATTTTTTTCTTAAGTTTTTTCAGTTGCTTTGTAAAAGTTTCAATAAAGGTTCCAACCCTTACAATAACAATTAAATATTTGAAGAGACAAAATACAAAATATTCGTGGAAAAAGATTCTTTTACCCCATCTGACCCTAAATATTTAAAATATTGTCGTGTGGATACTGTATATCGATACCAATTAGGGATCACAGCATTTCTTAAAGGAATTGTAAAATAAGGGAAAGTTTTGTGACACTATCAGGGAAATCATGGAAATATCAGGGAATTTTTTTCGAGGATTTTGTTGCCCCCTGATGTACTTATAAATTACAAGAGGGAGAACTTACATTTTCACCATACTTTGCTGTAGAAAAGGCTTGTGTGGGTTGTGTTAAGAAACAATGTTTCGAGTTTAGTCTTGGAAATGAAACGATAAATTTGTATAATTTCTTCATTTGGATGGAACTTTCCCTGTTCAAATGAAATTCGCCTGATCATAGCTTTTTATCTGAATTTTTTCTTATTAAAAGTAATATATTATGGTATGTGGTTTGGTATTAGGAATGTTTGAATGCACTGTGTTAATAGAGATGTTCAATATAAAATATTTAATGTTAAAAGGAAATTAAATTTAGAGTATGAAAGATTATGCATTGCAGAGGCATAATTACATTTATCGAATTCAATCATCACAATAGATTATTAAAATCAGGATATATTTAAACTCGAATAACACATTAGCTTCTAGATTACATTCCAAAGACTGCCATTATGTATTTTAGCACTTTTGTGTTTCATTTAAACTTATGAATTGTAGTTTTAAATTGTATCTTATTTCTATATAATTTTTCAGGAGCACAGTGCTTTCCCCAAAGAGCAGCACTTCTGAAGTCTATGCTCAATTTTCTCAAAAAGTCTATACAAGATCCAGCATTGATGGATAACATTAGATCTTGTAAGTTACAGGATTGATAATTTAAGTATGTTCTTGGGGCATTGCAATTATAATAATGCAATTTCTCAGTTTCATGCAGTGACTTGCATGATGAATGCTTTTAAGACTTTTATTTAATACTAAATTAGAACATAAAAATTTTGGAAACTTATTTCTGATTTTTTTATTTAATTTTAGACATCAATGTGTTATTACATTTTGAACTCTGAAAACTGCATTCATTAATCAATGATTATGAAGGTTCAGGAAATGTCCATTTTGTATTAATTTTTATATATTTTTTATTGGATTATACTAAAAAATTCTTGATTATTTTCCTCATATATTTAAAAAAAAAGTTTGTCACTCTTTTAGTATGAAGGTTTTTATTTTCATTATAATTGTTATGAAACACATTTAGTACTTTTTTGAGTACCTAAAGTAAAGCATACTTTTTCAAATTTTCTCATTTTTAAATATTCTTAAAATTGGAAATTTGAAATGGATAAAATCAAGATTTGGAGAGGTTTTATTATCTATTTTTATGCGTATGGACAAGGGGATGCAAACAAAGCCAATTGGGGTGGGGTTAAGTCACATAATCCATATGTCAGGGTGCTAGTTTCTTGATCAAAAAGTTCTGGGGAAGGTATGTTCTGAAATGAATATGCTTCTATAAACAGGTTGTGCCTAGAATGTGGTATATAAGGTGTAACATGAACCCACCTTCATGGTGTCCCAGTGTAATGCAAAGTGGTTCACAAATCCTCCCTTGTTGTGCCATAATAACATGGATATTAAAAAAAAAAGCCACTTGAAAAATCTTAGCAGCAAGTGGTAAAATCTTTTGCTGATTTCCAAATTCAGTAAAAAATGCATAGAATCTCGGACCTTTTCAAAATTTGACTGTTATTTTTCTTAATTTTAACTCGATCATATCTTGACTAAAGCGTAAATTCATGTAAATTGATTTGAAAATGAAAATATTTTTATCATTGATTTAGTTAGTTTTACAAGATATTCTATACATTTACTTCCAATTCCTACCATCTTTGATTCAACAAATTAGTTTAGGCCTAATATAATAAATGGTAAACAAAACTTTTTCATAAATGAGGCAAGGAAGTCAAACCTAAAAGTGAATTTTGTCTCCTTTATAGAACTTAATTTTATAACATTTCTGATTAAAATTAAAAAAGTATGATACTTTAAAAAAGAAATTCACAATTGTAAAAATGTGAAAGTATTTTAATTTGTTCAACTTTTTTTAATTTTAGTAATTGATGGAAGTTTGCCCAATTCTTTGAAACATGTGATAAGTAATGCAGAATACTATGGACCATCCTTATTCCTATTAGGTATTGTTACTTTATGATTGTTAATAACATTTTAAAACAAGCAAACTTTTTACGTACATTTTTGTGAAGATAATCGTAAGTATGTTATTACCTTTCAAAACAAAACTTGGTAAAATGCAATAAAAATTTCTGTTCATAGTTTATTCATTTCTAAAATTTATATATGTCTATATAATATGTAATTCTATGTAATATAGTAAATATAATATGTTTTGTAAATTGTTTTTAATTAACAGTGGAAACTAGTCCAAGAACTGTTAGTTCACTGCTAGTTTCAATATTAACTAATCTTTCTACTAATAGGATGAATTTTGCACCAATATACTATATGACCGCTGGTGAATTTTGCAGATTTGCGACCTAAACTGATTTGTACTAAAATTAATCCATGTTTTTTAAAAGTATATCTGCATGACTTACATCAAATTCTGTGCCTCAATCCTCTAAACTATAAAAATAAATTTGGGGAAATGTGTATACATTAACATCGATTATCATGATTCTTGTCTGCCTTCCTCTTTGTTCTTATGGATATACACTGAAGTGCCAAAAGTCATGGGATATCTCCTAATATCGTGTGGGACCTCCTTTTGCTTGGCGAAGTGTAGCAACTGAACATGGCATTGACTCAACAAGTCCTTGGAAGTCCCCTGAAGAAATATTCAGCCATGCTGACTCTACAGCCGTCAATAATTGCGAAAGTGTTGCAGTGCAGGATTTTGTGCACAAACTAACCTTTCAATCATTCCCATATATGTTTGATTAGATTCATGTCTGGTGATCTAGGTGGCCAAATCATTCACTGGAATTGTCCAGAATGTTTCTCAAGCTAATTTGCAAACGATTTTGGCCCGGTGACATGACACATTGTCATTCTGAAAAATTCCATCATTGTTTGGGTAGATGTCCATTAATGGCTGCAAATGGTCTCCAAGTAGCTGAACATAACCATTCTCAGTCAATGATTGGTTCAGTTTGACAAAGAGAACCCAGTCCATGCCATGCAAAAACAGCCACCACCACTGTGCCTTGTTGATAACTTGGGTACATGGGCTTGTAGAGTTTGTGCCACACTCAAACCTTCCAATCAGCTCTTAACAAATGGAATCGTGACTCATCTGATCAAGCACCGTTTTACCCGTCATCTAGGGTGCAACCGATATGGTCACGAGTCCAACAGTGGTGCTGCAGCCAATGGTGTGTTAGTAAGGGCACTTGAGTCAGTCTTCTGCTGCCATATCCCATCCACGCCAAATTTTGCTGCACTGTGCTCACGTACACTTCTGTCATATATCCCAAATTGATTGTTGCTATTATTTGATGCAGTGTTGCTTGTCTGTTAACACTGACTACTGTATGCACACGTTGCTGGTCTCTGTCATTAAGTAGATGTGGTCAGCCACTGCATTGTCCATGGTGGGAGGTAATGCATGAAAGTATATTTACTTGACACTGGATCGAGGAATGTTGAATTTCCTAACAATTTCTGAAATGTAATGCCCCATGCATCTAGCTCCAACTATCATTCTGTGTTCAAATTATGTTAATTTCTGTCGTGCGGCCATAAGCACATCATAAAACTTTTCACATGAATCACTAGAGTACAAATGAAAGCCCTGACAATGCACTGCCCATTTATACATTTCTTACGCAATGCTACTGCCATCTATATATTTGCATTTTGCTATCCCATGACTTTTAGCACTTAAGTGTATGAGTTAGGTATTCAGAGATATATTTTTCATTTGAGACAAATATTTTAAGGGTATTAATTAATGAGGTTAAATAGAAGTTTTACTGTGGAAATTATTTATTAAAAAGGATATTGATGAACTAATGTTACTAATATTATGAATTGATAATGAGTTGTATATATTTCTCACTTTGAGTTTTTGTGAATTCAAATCTTTGCCATAGCTTTAAAACCATATATCATATTCATTGTGATGAGGCAGAAGCATTTTATTATAAAATCGAATTTTGTGTTCTACAGCTACAGATCTTGTTACTGTATATATTTTTCAAGAACCAGTAATTTTGCTACCACTTCAACGGAATGGCTTAACTGATGTTGTGCTTCATGCACTCCTGATAAAAGAGGTAACAATTTTTGCTATTTTATTTAGTTAAGATTTTTTTCTACAGTTCTATGGATAGATATTACTTAAATTAAATATTTATGGTGGAAAGTTTTAGGCAACTAGTATCAACAGTCAATGAATATAAGAACAACGTTTTCAATTAATAAATCATAACTAGAAACATTCTATACACACTTATATCAAATTTTAAATAGAAGATCACATTCAGTCCTTGTGTAAGTCGTTTTTAATCTTTAAGGATTATAAATGTTCCTAGAAATGAATTTTTCGAACACTGCAGACTCCTGAAATCTGTTTTGTGACTTGCAAATTATTGCTGCCGAACATAAAATTTAGAAGACATTTGCTGTATTCAAGTATGGAATTCAGTATGGATAATTCAATTGTATTTTCTTTTGCACCATTTGTAAATTTCTATTTGAATTAGAAGTGACCTTTTTTTTTAAATTTTATGCAGAGCTAACAGTGCTTAGAATTTCACATGGTCAAAAGAGAAATTGTACAATGCAGAAATTTCTTGATAAAAGTATTCCTTAAAATATAAAATTTCAAATGAGGTATAAGCAATGTAAAATGCTTGAATGCATAAGCAGGTTCATATCCATGTCTGTAAATAGCGTGAATATTTAACTCGTATTTTGTTTATTCTATGGGTGAAAACCTGAAATTGTCGGTATTTATTTTGTCGAAAAAAGGTGGAAAATTGGACATTTTTGTCAAGAATCTGGAAAATTGTCGCAATGACCTGGAAAATGATTGATTGTGGCGTCCCAGACACTTTTTAGAAAGGTATTCTATAAGATTCGTACACAGTTTTGGCCATGCCTCTAAAAGTATGACATCATTTCAGAAACCCGTCAGTGTTAATGCAAGTAGGCCTAGTGCAAAGTTAGTTTGAAAATCTAAATGTGAGAGCAGTAACTCTAACTGCTGATTTTTTTCAGTGTCATTGTCTGCCAAATGAACGTTTTTTCATTATTATCCAATGTAGTTGTGTGATATTTTTTTATGAGCTCTGGATGTAAAGCATGCGTTTCAAAAAGTAACCTTTTGTTTACAATTAAAGGGTTCTTTTTGTTTTGTTTTGTTTTGAAAAATGAGTAAAACTGTTTTTATTTGGAATGGGCAGACAAAAAAATTGTATCCACAATGGGCAGACTGGATCAAACAAATAAAAATGGATCTGTATAAATCCGGTTGTCGTTTTTGTCTCAAATATTTTTTTTGAGCATTATGGGCAGACCAGCCATAACAAGACACACAAAAAGTGTAAATCACCGAAGTACAGTTGGAATTAAGCAGACATCACTTTTTAAATTTTTTGGACCGTCACCAACTGTTCAAAGTGAACAAAATTGTGGAACTGCAGCTATTGGTGTACAGATTAGTACTGAAGGAACTGAAGAAAAGAAAATCGAAACTGAACAGCAGAAACTGAGCATAATCAGTACATCATTGGACAAATATTTTACAAAGAAACTTAACTGCTGAAATTTTGTGGGTTATGAAGCTGGTGATGTCGCACTCGTCTTTCATGTAAGGAAGCCACACAGATATTTCATTCTGTTTCCTGATAGTGAAATTGCTAAAAGTGTATCCTTGGGAAGCACTAATATGGCATGATTAATTTAAGATTAATTTGGATTAGCCCCATACTTTCTCATTTGCTACTATTAAAAGAAATTTCTTCATCCTGCTTTGTTTTTGTGTGGATGAAGCCTTGATGCTGTTGTCCAAAAAAGCAAATAAACTTGAAATCAGCTACTGGCCTGAAAATTCTGAAATTAAGGTTTGGTTTTTAAAAACTCTTGTTTTTCTTGGACGCACTACTGCTGAAACTTCTATGAAAATTCTTGTGTAGGCTCCTCAGAATTAAAATTTTGAAAGCTATTGCAGATATAAATGGATGGGCCAAATAATAACCATAAATTTTGGAGATATCTCTAATGAAATTAAAATTAATAAAGGTTTTTTTTTTACATTAATTAATATCGGGACTTGCAGTCTGCATGTTATCCATGGAGCATTTCAAATTGAAAATAGAGCTTCTTCATGGAAACTCAACTTAGTATTTCATTCCACATATAGATTATTTAGAAACAGTCCTGCAAGGAGGGCTGATTTTGTTGCAATTACAAGCAGTAACATATTCCCACAAAAAAATTTTCAAATTAGATTGGTGGAAAATGTTGCAGTAGCCAAAAGAGCTCTCAAATTATTTCCGTTAAAAATTTATCTGAAAGCTGCCAAAAAGGAATTGCCTTCAAATTTCATTGTAGGAATAATTGAATGAGCATACAATGCAAACTAATTTTGGCCGAAATGTCATTCTTCATATCTGTTGCTGCTATTTTGGAACCTTTTTTGAAATCTTTTCACTAATGGTTCACAAATCCATCACTGATGGTTCTATTTTTATACAACGCATTGGCAGATCTGATAAGTCAAGATTTGTGAAGCAAGAGCTGCTTATAGAAGCTCAAACTCCATTTAAATTGATAAGATTGATATAACTTCTGTAAAAGTTCATTGTTAGAAAGAAGATATGGATTTAGGAATTACTGCCAGGATGTAGGCATTACTGCCATGAAACGAAGTAGTGCAACTGATGGTGAAAAGGACAAATTTTTATCTGAGTGCAAAGTTTTTTAATTACGATGACAAAAAATAATTGAAAAAACTCCAATAGATTTCTTGATTGTGAGATCCATGTCATGTTTCGATCCCCATGCACTTTGCTCAAATCCCGTGTTCAAAAAGAGGATAAATGTCCTCTTGCAGCTGTTGCATGAAAACAATATTTTGCCAGCTTTAATTGCTGATCTTGCCAAACAGCAGTTTTTAAGTTTTACGAAGAAGGTAAACACAGTGAGAAAATACTGTTTTCGTATTTTCTTCTAAAGATGAGGGTTTTTTTCAGCCTATTTGAGTAAAAAAAGATGAATTCAAAGAACTCTGTCTTGTAGTTAAGATATTTATGACTATCTCATGGAAACGCATCAGGAGTCGGGCTTTTTGATTAACAAGGGCATATTTATTGAGAATCTCCATGAAACATACCTAGTTGCTCTTCGATACAGCATATGATTCAGTGAAGTCTTATCAGGTCCGTTATCGATAAGCATTACTTCTGAGATGCTCCAAAATGTTAAAATGTCCTGAACCTGGCACTTGGCAAAAAGAAACAAAGTTGAGTAAAAGGAAAAAGGACTGAAAAGGAAAGAAAAAGAACTCTAGATCAAATTAAAATTCTTCAACTAAAGACGGCTAGATTAGCTACTGAAATGGACATTAAAAATTAAAAGTTAGAAGAAATAATAGAGTTTTAAAAAAGGTTTTATAATTGCAGACATGAACAAACAAATAATATTGGACAAATTGCTATAACATCAGCATTGATGCTATTCCATAGAAAATTAAGCTTAATATAAACTAATCCATAAATGGCCAAAACATTTAGAATATTTTCTATTTTATTAATATGTGTCCTTAGCTTGCTGGTTATTTTCACTAATAACCATAGTAACTAAATTTATCTGAAATTTTAAAATTATTGAAGCTGATTATTAGCATGACATGGCTGTATTTGAATATTTCTATTAATGTGGATTGATAAAATCACTATTTTATTTGATCTGCATTTTATTTTTATAATTGAATTTTTCAACCGATTTTAAAAGAAACAGCTAATATTTAACAGGAAAACCATTTTGTATCTTCCACTGCCTTAAATTGAAGAATTTCATGCTTGCGAAAAATTAAATCACGAATAGATTTAAGTCAAATATGTTGGATTATTTGAATAAGTTATTTTAATGAAAATTACTTGTGCTTTGTGTATTAGTTTTTATAATGTATAATTCTTATGTTGGTTTTTATTATTGGCTATTAAATGCTAAATTATTTCTTTGTTTTCCACCTTAAAAATATCATGAATTGCTTAGGTATGTCCTGGAATTTTGTACAAATTTGTGTAGAAAACCTGAGAAATTCGACAAATTTTATTTCTGAAATGGAGTGGGAACCCTGATTAAATATGAAGGCAGAAACATACCGTTTTTCTTCAAATAGGATGTTGCACCTACCATTATGTCTTCTTTGTCAAAATTGTTTCTTGTATGTATCTTTCTTGACATTGTCTTGTTTGGTGCAGTATGGCCAAATATGACCCTTATACCATTTACCCACATATTCTTTCGTTTATGATTATTTTATAAGCCTTGAATAGCTTAATTTCAATTTATGTAAAATTTTACAGGTACCTGCAACACGAGAAGTACTGGCATCTCTTCCAAATGTATTTAGTGCTTTATGCTTAAATACTCGTGGCCTGCGATCTTTTGTGAGTTGCAAACCATTTGAAAAACTTTTTAGAGTTCTTGTTTCTCCCGAGTATTTACCTGCCATGCGCAGAAGACGCAGCTCTGATCCTATTGGGGATGCTGCTAGTAATTTGGGCAATGCAATGGATGAATTAATGAGACATCAACCAAGTTTACGATCTGATGCTACTGCTGCCATAATAAAGGTAAGCATTACATAATTTTAGATATTTTTGATAAAAGCTGAAAATGAGTTTAATGCTTAGATTAAATAATATACTCAGTTGAATTTATGTATTTTTAAAGAATTTTTCTACAACTAGAAATACATTTTTAATTAGTTATTTAAAAAATATAATAAAGCTATAGATATGACAGTTTTAGTTTTGTATTAGAAATTACGATCTAAAAATTCCGAAATTTGTATGAACAACTTTTAATTGCATAGAATTTATTTATTAACCAATTTAAAAAAATTATTGTACCATTAGAAAAAGTACATTCTAAGGTTTAATGTGATGTCTTCAAATTTAAAAACTGACAGTATTAGCCTATAGATATGACAGTTTTATAAAAAATAATAAAAATCTCCAGATTTTCCTCAAATTTCAAAAAATTATTACGAGGAACCAAATTGAAATTTCTTAAAAACTCGAGGTGCAAAATTTCACGTTTCAAGGAAGTCTAAAAATCTTGCAGCTGATGGTTGAAAATGTGAACGTAATTTGCTCACTCGCAGAAGAAATTTTGCTATTTTCAACTTTGACACTTAATGCACCCTAAACTAATAGCCACATCGGAAAGAGCCTGTCTCCATCTTGTTCCCTGTACAATTTTGAACAAAACATGTTTTTTTCGTTATTTCATGATGTGTACTTTCTTGGGAAACTCTAAGAATTGAGCAAAAAAAAGCGAGCTTTCAATCATGCGGTGGCTGCGGCAGCATTTAATGAAGTTTAGAAAGCTCTTTGAATTGTTACCCCAGTGCTTTTTAATAGCTTAATATCTGCAAAATTTCATAAATCAAATTTATAAATACTAATTTTTGATTTAATATTTTTTGTTCATCAGACGTCTCTTTGAAATCAGCTGTCATAATTTTATGCTACTTTATCTCCTGTTCTATAATAAAGGGTAGAAATCCACTACATAGAGAAATACTTGAATCGCAAAAATAAAATTCTTTTGTGATTTTTGTGTCCATCTTCAGCAGTTATAATGACTTATACATGACATTGATCAATAAAGATTTCCTGACTGATGGTGCGTCCACAATTTGTTGGTTGTGACTGGGTGATGACGTTTGTTAAAATTTTCAAGTTATCCTATCCTACAAGAGTTTGATAGGGGCAAATTAAAGTACCAATCTGATCCCAGACCCTTAGCAGTAGCCCATTGTGTTGCTTCAGTGTGACGTTAATTAAATACCCACCTAGTTATTTGAAAATTGGCTCAAAATCTACCAGTGGATTGCTGTTATACTGGCTATGACTTAAAACTTGTTGAAGGGGTGACTTCGAAGAGTGCCAGCACAGTGTTATGCTGGATAAGTTGGCTGGCTATTAGGTTACATACATCAAGTATAGATATAGTTAGCTTATGTTTTGATAGCTTTAAATGAAGTGCTTACAAGTGTTAAATAATTGTATCAAAGTTGAATTTGAAATTATTTGCTGGATTTGCTAACAAACAAGTTTTAACAATGAACTTTAAAAATCTTGGTAGGAGCTTCAATTTTTTTACATTGTATGTCGATTCCCAATACTTTCTAAAATTTGTTTTATTTTCATTAGAGTGTTTGATATTCAATTTCATACTATCAATAGTTTATAATATGATTTAAAACTATGAACATTAACTACTGAATTATTTGATTAGTTACTAGAAGAACTGTGTGCTATGGGAAGAGATCCTAGGTTTATATGCTCAAGACCAACAGCTAAACCCGAAGCAGTTACTGCTACAATTACCAGGATAACAAATGTCTCAAATGATGCTGGGTCTTCTGATGAAGATGAAGAGGAGGAGGATGACACAGGAAGTAGCCCAGTTCAAGGCCCTTTACCAAAGGTTCAGAATGAAAGATGCTCTGGAACTGAATCGAATGGTTCAAGTTCCAAAACTGCTGTACCTCTTGTTGATTACATTCTCAATGTGGTAAAATACTTTTCATAATTTACTTGAAAACATGAAATTTCTATTTACTAGTGTCCATTTTGAGCCATTGTTTCCTTCAATTTTGTCCTCATTTTATCGTGCATAAGGATATGATTTGGTTTAATAATCGTTGAAATGTTTTATACTTGATAAACTATACTTAACTTATTAAAATAATTATCAAATTTGTCCATGTTGATCAAAGGAATAAAAACACTTGACTTATGATTAATGCCCTAAATTTAAATTGTGAAAATATATCAAAAAAATTATTTCCACTGCAAACTACTTAATCACGTTTATACGTAAAGGTAACAAAATACGATTTTTTGATGACCAACATTACGGTTAAGTTTTATCCTTAAAATTGTGTAAAATATGATTTTATTTGTACAAATAAAATTTAAAAAAAAATTTATATTTGTACAAATAAAAATGTATTTTGAACTAAAGTTAAAAGCTTAGACCAAGGACGTTATGGCTTTAGACAACCTGTAATTAAGAAAAAGGAAGTATATTGATATTGTCAGGAAAATTTTTATCTTCTATTAAATACTTGGATAACACTTCCTTGTAAACAGCTTTATGGCTATTGAGTTTTTTATGAATTGTCAATAAGATCTTTTTCTCGTTAACTACCCTTAAAAGGAATATAGTTTCAAATTTATATTTCATTTATAAAAGAAATATTGATGTGATGTATGATGTGCTTTGTATGTGAAAATGAATTCAATATTAAGTTAATTAAATTTGCAATGTGTGACCAGACTGAAATGTCAAAAAAGAGTCGTGAATAATTGTGACTTCAGATCATTGAAACTCGAAGAATAATCGAATTGCAGAAACTAATCCTAGATTTCACAACTGTGCAATGGTAAGATTTTAATGCAAAACTAGTCAAAAATAAGTTTTGAGGCATCGCTTAAACCTATATAGTATACAAAGCCACAACAAATGTTTGCTGCAATTTGTACTAAAGTTGTCCAATGAAATTAAAATGCATGACTTTTTAGTCTCTGAATATGCAAAAAAAAAAGAAAAAAATATATCAACTTTTGCATTGAAATAACTTTTATTTGATCATTAAAAAATTTTAGAAAGATTTTTTTTTATGACAATTTTTTGTAAATTAAGATATTTGTATTTCCGATTTTCAGAACTCCCTTAAAAGTTTTCTTCCAGTAGTCAATTCATTTTATGAACTTGTATTTAATATGGTATTTACATACATGCTTTAAAATGTTGTTAAAGTACTATCATGAAAACTAAAAATCGAAAATTTTAACCTTTAAATAGGTAGGAAATGGTATTCTCTGTTATACATTTAATTGACTTCAAAGTAGTTACTTGAGTTAAACACATGGTTGGTATACATAAGTATTTTTTAGAAATGCATGTATTTTTGCATAATATTGTTTCTTTGTAATTTATTTTCAGATGAGATTTGTTGATGCTATTTTAAGTAATAATTCAACGGATGATCATTGTCGAGAGTTTGTCAGGCAGAAAGGCTTGGTTCCATTGATGGCTATATTAGGCTCACCGAATTTACCTATTGACTTTCCCGTGTCTCCCACTTGTCAGGCAATCTCCAGTGTTTGCAAATCTATTTTGGTGCGTTTTTTACTTGTACAATGACTTACTATTTGTTATAAGAATTATTACAATTAAACAATTCATAATTTTTGATTACTGTACCAATTGTTGAAATAGGCTCTGAATTAATCATTTGCCCTCTATTGTATAGAAAAATGTGTTGTAAAAATTGTATATCATACAGAAAATGTTTTTAATGCCAAGCGGTTCACTCTGGTAATCTACTTAGATGTTTGAAAAAAATCATCAGCTCCTGTTACTCAGCATTAATGTTTTGAGTAGTTTTGCAATCGCTGATCATGATACAGTGAAACGACAGCTTAATAATTGCCATTTTTTTAAACAACTTACTCTTGGATTAAAACTGTTAGACAACAGAAAAACTTGCTGAACTTTTATTTCCAACTTTTAGTAGGAAAAGTGACTTATCCAACAAATAGGCTTTTATTTTAATATAAAAAGAACCTGATGTATCCCATGTTTTTCACAGGTCTGCAACTTTGTTAGCATGTCATATCCTTAATATAATTAATCTACCTGTAACTTTGAGAGTTTTTCACGTGGATGCATACAAAAATTTTAGATCTAACCTGCTATTTTTTTTGCATTGTAAGTGCATATTGAAAGAGGCAGTTATGTCGTAAAAAGTTTCATGTATTATTCACAAAAAAATATTCAGTGTAAAAGTTTGCTGCTTCAATGCCTACCACACTACCACTATGGAATAGACAATGAATGAATCCCTAGATGAGAATTATTTGATTGTTGGATATACACTGGTGTCCAAAATTGTCTTTACATCCACAGAATCACATACTTCTAAGAAACTGAACAATAATTTTATGAATTCGTGTGGAATGATGCATAATATCATAACACGTAATTACAAAGGAAAAAAAAATTAAGAATACCCCCCGCATATATGATATAAAATTGTAGCATGAAACAATTATAATGGCAAAAATAGGTAATACGGAGAGTTCAGAAAAAAACAATAACTCAAAAAAAAAAATTAAGGCTTATGTAATATGGAATGTGATTGCCCCTAACTTGTATACACATATGTGATTTCATGCTGACAATAATGTTCTTTATCACCAGTTGAGGGAATTAAGTTCCACTCATCCAGCAATGTGGTCTTCAGTGCATTTATTTCTCTAGGAGGATGTCCCCATGCAACTGCTTTTCCAAGGTAGTAACATAAGTCCTCTATCGGGTTCAGATCAGGAGATTTTTCTTGCCATGGTATTCGCTCCATGGTTTCATTTTCAAGGAATTCGTCAACAAGGTTTGCTCGATGTGGATGAGCATTATCGTCCATAAATAAAAAATCTTATTCATATGCGCCTCTGAAAAGTCTTACATAACGTTCTAAGACCTCATCCTAATATAAGAGTAAAGGGAACGTGGGTTCATTGGTGCTGACTCCAGTTCTGATGTTCTTTGCACCAATTAAGGCAATCCCTCTTTTGTTGTGAAGACAGTGAAACACATACCCTTCGCTTTCTGGCATAAAGTCTTGCCTTTAAACCTTCTGTATACAATTTGTCATGATACCAACAGTTCACGTGGTGGCTGCAAGCTTTGAGCTTAACTGCTGAGCAGTTGACTTCCTGTTATGAAGGGCAGTTATTGCTATCAACTATCGATCTTGAGAAGCAGTTGTTATACGTTTACAACCTTGTCCAGGCCTCCTTGCAAGAGTTCCAGAGTTCTGAAATTGTTTCCGTAGTGCAGAAACTGTCTGTCTTGAAATATTCACTCATCTTGCTGCTTCCCTGACTGTCTGCCCTGCTTCTAAATGGCCAATAATGCGCCAATTCACAGATTCTTCCCAATGATACTTCGGAGCCATTATAATCTGTTTTGAGTCTTTACGCACTGAAAATAAACGCTGTATTGCAGAAATTCACTTTGCGCAAAGCGCTCGATTCATCGTTGAATGACGTAACGCCTTGATATGCATATCAGAAGCCGTTTGAACACTTTTGATTGAATAATTCTAATTTGGCTTGTCTTTCACACATTCCCTGCAATAATGGATTCAATCGATTGGGTATTTCATGGAATATAATTATTTTTTGGTATGTAATGATAATTTTGGAAATGAGTGTATTTAGGAATTTTAATGCCTTTTGTGTTTAGGATCATGATAGGTTATAAAAGTGAATTTTTTCAAAACAATGTTTTCTTAATATGTCATGAATAATATTCACTGCAAGTACCATTCTTATTTTATGTTGTAAAAATTTTAAAGTTATGCAATTTCTGCTTTCTAAAAATATTACAAAATGTGCCTTGGCTTTTTCCTGTTTAGTGACTGGTCTTTGAAATTTATAATGAAAAATTAGTTCTTAGTTGAAAATTTCAGCCCATATAGCTGGTTATTTTGTATAAGGCCTAAAGAATATTATCTAAGTCTCATGAACCATTTTAGTTTTTCAAAAGCATTGGTATTCACTGAACTTTGACTATGTTATTTGCTTGTTTATAATTTCAATTATGTTTTTTGTAGAATCTTGCTCATGAGCCTCAAGTTTTGAAACAAGGGCTGTTGCATTTGAATGAAGTTTTGCAATGTTTAGAACACTTACATCGACCATTAGATCCCCCTGGTGGCAGTGTGTTACTAGAAGAACTCATCAGTGCTCCTAATGTGAATGATGCTACTCTTAGTGCGCAATCAACACCTCTGTTACATTATATGGCTGCTGCTCATGCATATATAATAATGTTCATTCACGTTTGTCGAACTGGACAGGTAAATATATATTACTGTACAAAGTCCAAAATTGGGAATCTTACTAACCCCGGCCATTCCGGATTTTGGATAATTTGCACTTATTTTGTCAAAAAATTCCTAATCCAAAACCTCCTCCCAGTGCTTGAATTTTCCCGCTTGTTATTTACATCTGGAACACGTTTGCAATACTAAAATAGCGGATATATAAATAGGAATAATTTTTTTAAATGTGAAAAAAACTTTTTAATACCATATATGCAACTAAAATCTTCTAATTTTTCTATGTAGTATTTACTCTGAACATGTCTGTTATTTTGAGTTGTTTCATCAATTTGGTTCAGGTTGAAAGCCTTGTTCTTTAAAAATTGTTCTTAAAAGAGGCGGAAAGATAGAAAAAAAAATGAGAGAAAAAACATTGGTTATAGAGCAAAAGGTCCAGATTTTGGATGTCTCGATTTGGGACTACTGTATAACTAAAACAACAGAAAAGGCTTATTTGTGGCAAAACATTTATTCTAGTTTACTTGCATTATTTTCTAAAAATAGGCTATGGACGGATGAATTGACAAAATCACCTCAAATGTATAAAAAGTCCAATCAGCCTACAATGTGCGTAATGGAAACTAATAAATGTAAAATTTTGAATTCTTAAAGGTGAAATCTATCCAAATCGCTTGAAACTGCATCAGAAAGTAGTGAAAACGTATAAAAATGATTTCATATAAATAAATGCAAGTTGAGATGTGAAATAGGAAATACCTGTCTGAGCAGAGCTTAGCTTCGCTTTACTTAAATATGGCTTAATTTGGTGAAATAATAATTTGCTTTTTTCCCACCTAAATAGACAGGTTTCAACTGATTAACTACATATTTGCCTATTGTATGGAATATTAGTTCCTTTTTTATTTAAAGAATTGGTTTCAGGATCATTTTCATCATTTGAACTGTACATTTTCCTATAAACTCATGTCTACTGTTTGTGAATTCAATACTTGTTTTCAAATTCTATTTTTATAAGTGACTTAAGGTAGGAAACAAAAATTATGTTTGAAGTCATGTGATTTTTGACTTCCATAAATATTATCCTGAGCCAAGGAAATGTTTTTTTTTTTTTTTTTTGCCTTGTATAAATTTTGGCCTAAAGTTGATTTTAAAGCCTTTTGATTCAGTAACACATCATTAGAGGGTCTTTTTACTAATTGCCCATCATATATCCCACATTTTAATTTGCTCATAAAGAATATTCTTGCTCAAACACCTTTGAATGCTATTGCCATTTTTCAGATAAAGGTTTTGCATTTTCACCATGGGGGGCAGGATCCAAAACGTTCTTATTTACATTTGCTTTGGAACCAGCAAATTAAATACTAATGCCAGTGCTCTATGCTTTTCATAGACACCATTAGACCACACAGCGGCGTCATCCCAGTACGTCTGTTGCACTTTAGTTAGTGGTTATCATGAGTTTCGCACTATTCTGGTCTATATTTACATCTGAATTCTGTGCATTGTATGAATTTATGAAGCATAAAATCCAATTTCGGGAATGATAAATTTGTCATACTTTCAGACGTAAACTATCTTAGACTGCCTTGCATCTGACTCACCCCATCATCCACTTGTGCCTGCTGTTTTAAAATAATATCTTAGACTTACCCGACGAAGCTTGTTCAGTTTTGGATCTTGTACCATAAAACCCAAACCACCCAACTTAGACTTACCCGGCATGGCTTTGGATCTAATTATCCCACAAATAGAAAAAAGACTAAAATATCAAACCAAATTGTATTTGTTTCTCCTAATTTGTATAAATGATTTAATTTATTGGTTCCTCATATTTCATTCGTTTTTTAGAGTGATATTCGAACAATCTCAATTAGCCACTGGGGTTCTGAGCTTGGATTGAGTGTTTTGAAAGGTCTGAGTTCATTGTATACATCCTTAGTTTGGGAAAGTACAGTTCTGCTTGCTCTTTGTAGTAACGACAGTGCTCTTGCTGAAGATATACAGTTTGGCAGGCAACAATTAGAAAAGCTATTACCAAAGGAATCCAAGGTTTGTTGAATTCTACTTATCAAATTTGTGATTTTAAGTTATAACTTGGTTTTAAAGTGCACACTTGTTTTTGCATACTATAGGAATCTTAATTTGTATTTAATGTCATTGATGTTTATGATGTTAAATTTGTATTTAATGTCATTGTTGTTTATGATGTTAAATTTGTATTAAATTGATATTTTTTCTTATAAATTGTTTTCAATCAAGATTATATAAAGGGATATCATTTTTGAAGTAATTTTCTATTACAAGTTTTTAAAAATATTGATTGCATTATTTTTTTCCCAATACCCGACCAGTTGAACATTTTCTATTTATTTAACTCTTTTTGTGTGATTCATATTTAACTAAAACAGCTACCACTTTTCTGTCATAATATATTACTTATTCGAATCTATGTGCTTTGAACATATTAAGTTAAACTAAGGAGTTCAAAAAAGGAAATCTTTACAACACTGCAAGGTTTTGGTTCTGTTTATATGATTATGCATGCAAATTCATACCATTTTCAGTTACCTTTAAGCTCAAAGTAATAATATTTAGACTGTAGAAACAGTCTGTTTCCTCATGTGGCAAAAATGACAGCAATAAAAAAATTCTGTAGAAATACGTTTTCCTGTAGATAGATAAGAATCCTATTTAATTATCCTTCCCTTAGGGGATTGATCCTGGACCGTCATCAATAGCCCATTGTGTGCCCAGTACAATGTTAATTAAAAAATTACCAATTACCATATTTGATTAATACTGCAGTCCAATTGTATCATGTTTTAAAATTCATCTGGACAATTAAATTATTTAATTTGCTTTATAAATGAGTTAGATTAATGTACTTTTTACTACTGCAAACTTTTTATCTGCCCACTATTCTTGCAATTGGCTTACTTATATGAATTACACCAATGAGATTTAAAAGAAAAGCTGTCAATATATCTTACATACTTTGAAAGTTTGAGTGAATCATTTATATTTCTTTTAATTAAAATATTTACTCAGTTTGATTCATGTGAAATATCAAAGGGGGCTTTGAACAAGCACATAATTATTACTTTCTTTTTAGCCAGAGAAAGAGGAATCGACCCCATACAATAATGCAGAATTCAACTCAAATGGTGTTACATCTGCAATGGAAGCTTTAAGCACTAATAGTTCATCACCTGCTATGGACATTGATGACACTTGCCATTGTTCGTCCACTGATGACACTGTGAATGGTAGTCCTGGAAATGGTGAAAAACCAAAATCCAAACCATTTAGTTCTCAAATTAAGCAGATAAAACCACTTTTGTCTGGTGCTTCAAGACTAGGAAGAGCTTTAGCTGAACTTTTTGGTTTGTTGGTAAAGGTTTGTAGAAATTATTGATTATCCTGAATTATTGTGCAATTTTAGCATAACTCGCCTGATAACTGCTCATTTAAATATTATTAATTATTACATATCATTTTTAAGGCTGAAACTTAAAGAGTTTTTAAAATTCTGTTGTCACATCTCAGATCTTTGACTCTTGTAGGAAAAACCACCAGATCATTGAACCAATTTCTAAGTTCTCTGAATTGCGTGACCCTGTTTAGTCTTAAGTATGCTTGTCACAAGGTTTCAATATTAGCACCTACCAACTTTAAAACATCCACACATGAAATACTCGAGCTGGAATGGTTCTTGGTCTGGTCAAAGTTCTAACACAAGCCCCATTGAGTGCTAAGTCTTGCTAGTTTATACATAAATATTCACTAAAGTTTCCATCATTACAGCCCATTGGTTTCATGGAGTTTAAATACTCTGCTGCCCATGTTCTAATAACATTTTGTGGTTTGACCATGTGGAATAAGAACAGGATTTACAAATTACATGAAATTCCTTTCAAAAATAATGTCATTGTGCAAGTTGTTAAAAATTTTTTTAACTGCAACAAATAATTTGTTTGTTTAATAAGTCTTAAAATATATACAATTTTCGTTTTTGTAGTTTGATTAAATTTATTTAAGTTTATTGAATTATTAAGTTTCCCACATAAAGTGTATTCCTTTTAAAACATTGAAACCATATCTTCAAATTGTTAAGTCTTGAATGACCACATCTATTCTTGTTTCATTATTTATTTCGCCATTGCAATAGTTTACCAGTATTTTGCATGAATATTTAAAAGCTAGTGCCAGCTTTCTCTAAGTCTTATAGACCTTCTTACAGGTTTTGTACTCATTGGTATCCTTAAAACTATCTTGAAATGAACTGTAGGAACCTGGAAATCCTCAAACTTTAAATATGCTCCTAGAATTTAAAAAAAGTCATGATAATCTATTAGTAGGCACTCCCTGACCTCTTAAAATTACATTATCTTTCCTGTAAATAATTGAACTGAAGATAGGGCCCAATGTGAAAATTATCATTACTATACAAAACATTTCTTTGTCTTGAAAACTGGATTTAAAGTCATAGGTCCAGGTCTAATGAGTCTTGTGGAAAAAAATGACCAGTGACAAACTGGGAAACCTGATGGTTGGTGCCAAATTTGTTGAGATGCATTTAAGATGAATGGAGAAATAGTGAATATTCTCTTGTTTAGCTTCAACTTGATTTAATTTGCTCCAAATTTGGAAGGCTGGTACCTGTTTTTAGATTCATTTTTTGGCATGAAGAAGATGTTGAAGTTAAATTATGATAGCAAATAGAATAATTTAGAGGTAAAAATGAATGTTTTGATCTGGTTTAATTTTTTTCTGGAAAATATCTTGTATTGGATAGACAGTTTTGTCATTGTTTACTTCCTGAAAAAACTTAGTCCCGAAAAATTTTTCCAAAAAATTGCAATGAATCCAGTTGTATCTTTTATAATCTAACAACTTTAGTTGGGACTTTTCTTCTTTCTGTTTTGACCATCAAATTATTTTTGCTTTAAAAATGTCGACTTTCAGTCTATTTGGAGATAACATTACCCTCGTTTTTATAATAGTTAATACTCTGAAACTGTTTTGATGAAATGACGCTTAACAGTATATGCTTCTCCCTAAAATCCAATTTTGTATGTTGTAAATCTTTCCTTTTCTTTTTAACATCTTAACCTGTACTCTATCTCATCAATCATACATATTCTCACATCCATAAAAAAATAATGTAACCTCTACCTCTCATGGAAGTTTGAGGTATACTTTATTCAATCTTCGGTAAAAATATTAAGCATTTTGAATATGTAGTCTATTTGATTTTGTGCTGGTACATTGCAGCATTCTGCATTGTCAAAACTTTAATTTGCTTTCCGTCCCTGTTCAGCTAACATCACATCCATTGGATTTAAGATTACTTATTTCATTGATTGCACAGTTTCTAATAGATGCAGTTTACAAATTGTATAAGATTTGAACTATATTTCTCGCATTGTACTTTTACATTAATGTTGCATGCATTTTGATCCAAGTCATCGACTTGTAAAATAAAGCCTATGTGCTCAACTTCACAATTCTCCCAATCACTCAGTTTGCCAAGTAGTATGAAAATGCTTGTTTGATAGCTAATCGACCCAAGTCATTTCCCACACATTCAGAGCTTAGAACAGTGACTCCTCTCACTTGCTCTATTTATTTCATTAGAAAGTTGATGGCCTAAGTAGCTCAAGTAGTATAAAATAACTAGTGACAAATCAAACCTAAGTAATCAATTCAGTAAAATACTCACTAATTATCTACCCAAATTATTATTTTCAACCATTTGAAAAATGATTTCCTTTTACTTCAGTTTAAGTATATATATATTTTTGTGTGTTTTAAGCTTTGTGTTGGTTCTCCTATGCGCCAAAGACGTGGACAACAAATTCCTCCATCACCAAGTGTGCCTTCTTCTGCTGCTCGTGCCGTAGCAACTGCCTTAACTCGTCTGTTAGCTATGGGTTTATCTTGGGAACCTCCTCCTGCATCTCCTGTACCTAAATTTAGGTAAAGTATTTAATCCAATTTGAAATTGCAGTGTTTTAGTAACTGTAAATAAGAAATTTATAAATGTATTCTGTATATTATTAGAATTTTAAATGTAACTCATTTAAAGCCACACACAGTAAATAAGGAGCATAATTTTCCTCAGATTCAATCTGCTTTATTCATTTAAGTTGCATGGTTATCCTTTCCCAGATTGTGCTGTTATGTGCCAAACTGGCTAATTAGGTTTTAATAGCACATTAATATAAATGCATCTGCATATTTTTATTTGACTTACTGCACAAGCTCTTTAGTTTATTTTACAACTTGTTAAGTTTTCATTAGTGGAGCGTTTCCCATGTCTATTGTGAAAAATTAGGAATGAATGACCTTTATCTAAACAACAATGACAAAAATAGATGGTGAATTGCTTATACTATAAGAATAGCTAAGGTTAAATTATATATGTACATTCTAAGAATTATATTAGCTTTAGAAATTGCTGAAAGATGTCTAGAACGTCAGTTAGGAACTTTAGATTTGTATATTATGGATCAAAATATACGAACTATGAAAGAATGTAACAAAATCCCAAGAAGCTATTTATCTCAGTGTTACAATTGTAGCAAATGTTTTCAATCCTTTATGTAAAGGATTATTTCTCCTATTACTTTTTTATTATTCTCCAATACAAAACTAAACAAAATTTCACCATTTTTTTCTTGTAACAGACATTTTGTGAAACTTAAAATCATTTTCTATCTTTATACAAATACAAATACAAATATTGACGACCAGCTACAGGCTCAAGCCCAACAAGGCTGGTCCTTTGTTTATGAATTCTCCAATTCCCACTGACTATCCAATTGTGTCTTAAATTCGTACACTCCCTTTGAATTAACTATATTTTCTGGCAACGCGTTCCAACTGTCTATTACCCTATTAAAGTAGTAGTTTTTCCTTAAATCCCGATTAAAATGTGTCTTATTCAATTTATACCCATGGCCCCTTGTTCTGTTATCCCTATTGAAATTTAAGCCCTGTGTCCCCTTGTTTTACAAACTTGAAAAGCTGAATCAAATCCCCCCTCCTTCTTCTTCTTTCCAGTGTATACATGTTTAGCTTACTTAAACGTTCATTATAGTCGAAATTTGCTAGCCCCTTTATTATTTTTGTAGCTCTGTGCTGAACCCTTTCAATTGATTCTATGTCCTTTCTCATATATGGAGCCCAGAATTGTACAGCATATTCTAGATGTGGTCTTACTAAACCCTTATATAATGGCAAGATTATATTCTTATCCCTTGAAGTTACAGTCTTTTTAATATACCCCAATAACCTATTAGCCTTTTTACCCGCAGCTGAACATTGGTGACCCATTTTAAAATCCCTGTGAATTATCACCCCAAGATCCTTGACTGTTTCTCCCTCCTTTACCTTTACTCCCTGCAGACAGTACTCGGCTCCACTATTCCTGTAACCCATATGCAGAACTTGACATTTCCCTACATTAAATGACATACCCCATTTTACAGCCCATTCGGATATCTTATCAAAATCCCCTTGTAAATTTTCTATCTGTAACTTGGTATCCACTGTCCCCCATATTTTTAAGTCATCTGCAAATATACTGATTCTATTCTTGATCCCCTGACCTATATCATCTATGAAAATTATAAATAAAATTGGTCCCAAAACTGATCCCTGAGGCACCCCACTTATAACTTCTGTCCACTGTGAATAATTTCCTTTTACCTGCACTCTCTGCTTTCTACCCAATAACCAGTTCTTTATCCATATTAATGTTTTTCCCTGAATCCCCAGCCTTTCCAATTTAAACAGTAATGCCTCATGAGGTACTTTATCAAAAGCCTTTTGAAAATCTATGTACATGATATCCACACTGCTCTTATTATCCAGCTCCTCAGTAATTTTTTCGTAGAACTTCAAAAGGTTTGTAGAGCAGGATCTGCCCTTCCTAAACCCATACTGATTCTCTGATAACAGTCCCCCCTCCTCCAAGTATAACATTATATGCTTTTTTAACAGAGATTCAAATATTTTGCAAATTACTGATGTTAGACTTACTGGTCTATAGTTGCCCGGATCACTTTGTATTCCCTTTTTGAAAATTGGAGTTATGTTGGCCAACTTCCAATCCATTGGCACCCAACCTGTGCTATATGTTGAATTAAATATCGTGTGAATTACTTCCCCCAGTTCTTCCGCGCATTCCACTAGTACTCTCGGATAAATATCGTCTGGCCCTGGTGCTTTAGATGGCTTAATTCTTTTCAACTGATGTACTATTTCTTCCCTGTTGAATTTGCATTCTTTAATTATACCCCCTGCAAAGGCTCCATCCTTGGGGTCCTTTTTTAAACTATAGTTACCATTGAAAACCCCCAGAAAAAAGTCATTTAACACGTTTGCCATTCCCTCCTCGTCTTGAATTAATTCACCTCCCTTCCCCTCTAACGGTCCCAGTGTAGTGCTAAATTTATTTTTACCACTTGCATATGCAAAAAATTCTTTTGGTTTTATATTTATTTCCCTTGCTAATTTTTCCTCCAAGGACACCTTTTGCTTCCGACTAATAGTTTTAAACTCCTTTCTGGCTTTCTGATATGCCTCCATGTCCCTGTCGTTACCAGTGCTTTTATATACCCTGTATGTTCTTTGTTTTAATTTTAAAGCTTTGTGTGTTTCCCCTGAAAACCACATAGGGAGCAATTTTCTAGATTTTCCTTTTTTCCTGAACGTTACATGTTTTTTTAACACCATGTCTAACTTATTCTTGAATTCCTCCCATTGTTCAGAATGATGCAGTGCTAATAATCCCCCTTTGAATGTTTCCTTTAACTCTTCCCTTATCTTATGAAAATTTACCTTTCTGAAATTTGGAATTATTCTACTATTGATTGTGTGTGCTGACTGAAAATTTATACTTAATCTGATACTTCTATGATCACTTTCTCCCAGTGGCTCACCTATAACCAAATCCTGCACCCTATCCTCATCATTGCTTAAAATCAAATCCAATATTGCATTGTCCCTAGTATCCTCATACACCATCTGGTACAAAAAACAATCCTGTATCACTTCCAAAAATTCTGCCCCTTTCCCATTTGTAGCTAGATTGTTTGTCCAGTCAATATTTGGATAGTTATAGTCCCCCATTAAAATTAATTCTCCTTTTTGACATGCTTCGTTTATCAGATTGCACATGCCCTTTTCCTGCTCTTCACTACAAACAGGAGGTCTATATATATTACCCAGAATTAGTCCTTTGCCTTTGTCTGTATTCAGTTTCACCCAGACTGATTCTATACCCTCAGTTTTACTATTTAACTTTATTTCTGTACAGTTTAAGAATTCTCTCACATAAATCAAAACCCCACCCCCTTTCCTATTCTCTCTGTCCTCCCTAAACATTGTGAATCCACTTAATTCTAAAATTTGTGCATCTTCACTGCTTGCCCAACTTTCAGTAATCCCAATGATATCTATATCCTCTGCTTGTGCAATTCCCTTGAGCTCATCCATTTTATTTCTCACACTGCGAGCATTACAATAAAATACTTTTAGCTTATTTTTCACCCTTAGATTGCACTTTCCCCTTGTATTATTTGTTTTGGTATTGTTTTTCTCCCTTACATTGCACTTTCCCTTTGTATTGTTTGTCTCCTGCAATTTAGACCCTGTTAGTTTTCCTAAGCAATTACTGTGTACTGTCAACCCTCTATGTCCTTCCCATCCCTGCTTGTATACTAGTTTTTTGACTCCAGAATATTCAAAACCCGCTTGCCAACCTCCCTATTACCTATCAAGCTTAAATGCAAATTGTCCCTGCTTATCCAATCCCTCCTACACTCCTTCCAAACATCTAAAAATCTAACCTCCTCCCTCTCACACAAATCCCTTAACAACCCGTTCATCTTATTGGCCCTTTGATTTAACCACCCATTGCCTAACCCATACCTAGGTAGTAATCCTAATACTGTTACTTCTGCCCCATGAGACTTAATGCCTCTTAAAAGTGTTTCTGCTTCCCTCTTAAACTCGACATTTGTAGTTCTCTCTACGTCATTTGTTCCCACCCACACTACTGCCTTTTCCTCCCCTTTAACCACACCTGCCTTAACTGCCTCAACTACATGTTTTACCCTGGCACCTGGCAAACAACACCTTGCAAAATTGCGCTTTTTACGCCCTACCATTTCTCCCAAAACCCTGACCATTGAATCACCAACCACTACTCCTCTAGTTACCTTATCCCCCTGATCAACATGCCCCAAGTTTACACATTGGACACCCTTTTCCACTCCCTCTACAGCCCTCACCTTCAAAGCCTCCAGCTCCTTCCTCAAATCACCCACCTCTAAACAACTCTTGCATGTAAATTCAACCTTCTCTGACATTTTAACCCCGCTCACACACCCCTTTCCTGCCTCAACCATATTCCCACACAAGTCACATTCCACATAGAACTCCCCACTGGCTCCCTCTGTCCTCATCTCCTTGAACATTCTAACTATACCCATGCTTATGCAAAGTAACACTCAATGCACAGAAAAAGCACTACACAAAATCAAACACACAGAAAAAGCACTAAGTCAATTACACAGAAAAAGCACTGCACTTGAATGAAATGAATGAAAACAAACAAGACAAAATATTTAGGCCCAACGAGACATACGTGAATTAGGCCTAACGAGACTTGACTTAGGACTATTTGACAAGTCAAAAACTAAGTACAAGTACTTTAAAAACAATTAAAAATGTTTGAACTGATAGAAAAAGAAGTAATACACTGCTTAGTATTAAATAAATGAAGAATAACTATTAAAAACTTGAATTTCGCGGGAGCTCCGAAATCGCGACGCACACTGCTCGACACCTAGCGGCGGAAGTAATGGATGACTTTCATTTTTGATGTTTAAACAGTCAAAGCAATTTTTTCACTGTATCCGTCAAACATAGCCCTGGTCCATGGGGTTTACTTTTGGAATTTGGGTTGTGGCACCTTTACTGTTTAATATCATAAAAATTATTTACGAAACAATTTATAAATATTTTAGTTTTACTTTAGTGGCACTTCAAATACTTGACAATTTACCCTGAAAGTTCACTGTTGATTTTGTTATTTCTGGCAAAAGCTTAAGTATCTATCATCTATATATTTTAGATTAACCTTCTACATTTGTTCTGTGGGTTTTACGTCTCCAATGTTGTTTGATGAAAGAAAATTTCCCTATCATTTAATGCTACAAAAGTTCTTAAGTAGTGGAGGATTGGATGCATTTTTCAAGTAAGCATTTTGTAATTTTTTTTATGTATCCTTTGCATTTAAGGCATTTTGCTTGTTAAATTTTGATTGCTGTCTTTTAAAAATAGATACCGAGTCACTGTGTTTTTATAAAGCTACTAGCTGAATAACCCGACATTGGTCAGGTTTAAAATAAGACAGCAACATTTCCCTGTGTTATCTCAAATTCACAAACCCTGTAGATTGTGTTTCCTACTATGAGAGGTAAAATATGAGGTCTGTCTAAAAGGTATCCAACCTTGAGTCTTTCAGCGCACAGTAGTGACACTAAGCAGTAATTAAAATGCAAGCATGCACATTCAGCTGTCTACTTCCACTATGCACAGTGGAAGGAAGGTTGAATGCTTTTTAAACAGACTTCGTATGACTGCGACATTTCCCTGTGTTAACTCAAATATACAAACCAGTGTTTCCATATCCATTTATTGCAGGAAAACAAACTTTAGATTTTAAAATTGGGGCTTTGAGGGGCACTTTTAGGACTACCTGTGTGCCAATTTTCATGGCTACAGATTGGTCTGAAGACAGGAAACTTTATCTTAGCGATCGTTAAAGATAAATAAAAATTTCAACGAATTTGAAATCTGCAAAAAATTTTACATTACATTGTTACATCATGCATTTGATTTTCCTTTAAAAAATAACTTTTGAATTGAATATCTTTTATATTTTCGCAAGAAATTGTGACGTCACGCCGACTGGATCTCTGCATTTATATGATAATATGAGGGAGCTTTTGTCTTGCTTTCATTTAATTTTTGTATGAATACATAATATTTGAAACCATATTACTCGAAGGTCAAGTTTATTAGCACCTGCATATTTGTATGTACATGATTGAAATTCTCAATTCACTTCTATAAAGACAATGAAAAGAAATAACTTACCAGTTTTAACATGTTGTTCTAGTTGACATTTCTTCCCACTTGTTATAGTTTTGCCACAAGGTTGGCAATATACAATCTGACCATCGAACATAAACATTTCTTTATTATATTTTTATTTAAATCCTTCAGCCACCCTTTGTCAAAGCCACCCTTTGTCTTTGAACGAAAAAGAATGTGAAATTTTAGGCAGGTTTTGTGATTTTACATCTTTTTCTTTTTATATTCATCGAATAACTTCCTGTCTTTGCGGCCTATTCAGCTTTCGAGTCTAAAAGTTTACCCCCATGTGTTAATTTTTTTCACTTTTTAAAATTCTTCCTCTGAAAGTAACTTAGTTGTTTTCGCACACTGAGGCGCCTTAGAACAGACCCTTTATATAGTTTATTGCTTGTTTAGTCTATGTGCCCGTGATTATACATCTTTATGATATGAGAATCCAATGATTGATCGAGTTGTTCTGCAATGTGCTTTTCTTTTCATTGTCATATTTTCTGTGACATAATTATAATTGCTCAGCCGGCGATGTGATAATTTAGTTTATTTCTATAATTCATTTTTATGTGTGTGGAACCATTTTCAAATTCTATTCTGTTAAAAATAAATGCAGTATCTCTTCCCGAGATGCTCTGTATTTCATTGCCAAAAAAGTGCTATAACATTTGCAATATTGATATTTTGAGTGAAATATGCAATAACCCTTCATTTATGCAGTAACCCCTCAAATATGCAAAAATATGCTGTATAAAATTTCACCTATAGTATCCTTGAAGCAAAATCCAGATAGAAATTGATCTCT
Organism: Metellina segmentata; assembly: GCA_947359465.1. Classification (NCBI taxonomy): domain Eukaryota; kingdom Metazoa; phylum Arthropoda; class Arachnida; order Araneae; family Tetragnathidae; genus Metellina; species Metellina segmentata. The sequence goes on along the minus strand of OX375872.1, from coordinate 108,640,894 downwards.
TGACTTGAATGTGGTGTTAAACCAAATATGCAATTGCATAGGAATCCGGTCTCTACTTATCAGTCTCTAATGAAATAAGGCAGCCAAGTTCAGTTCTGGTTGTTTGTACTTTGTTCTATTTAAAATTTTATTACATAAATTCAACCTCAATTCTTAAAATATATATTTTTTAAATTTTTTAACATCAGTTTCAAGTTTTATAAATGGTAAAATATTGAAGTAACACATCACTATACAAGTTTAAGGTTTAATAATTGCATGAAATTTAAGCCTCTACTCACGTTGAGAAGCCCTTTTTTTTTGCTCTACACAGTTTTGAACTAAATCCGGAATGTAGCATGGATGGAAACAGTTAACATCTTCTGTTCATTTATTTATTAGAGCACTTGCTCAAAGTGTGCAATCTTTCTTTCAAATGAATAGAATTTCATGCCTTTGAAAGTAATCTTTTGATATTAAAAACCTACTTTTTTAGCTTTTTGTCCATTTAACCATTAAAACTACAGCTGAAGATAAAATATTCTCTACAGTGTAACACAGGGTTGGTACATTTCTTAATAGAATTAAAAAAATTTTTGAATTGGGTTATTGAGAAAAAAAAATTTTTTAATCAATTCAGTCTTACACTGCTTTTTCTCAGCAAATCCATGATTATGGGCCAACTGTTCTAGGTTTCCTGTTTTTTCAGAATTTTTCTTCAAGAAGTTTAAAAAATGCTCTGTATCTAAAATAATATGCTTAAAATTATTTGGAAGTTTATTTTGGAATTTCCAATCATAGAAAAACTTCTGATACAAACAATTTCTTAGAATCAGAATACTTGAGTTTTAAAATCCATCTTGTACCATAAAACAAACAGAAATTGTAGTTCAATGTTGTGAGTGTAAGGTAATTAAAAATCTAATACTTCATTCCAATCCTCTTAAAATTGACAATATGACATTTAACCTACCTGACTTAATTTTCATATTACGTTTCTTATAATCTAAAATAATCTATTTTATGTTTAAATCTATCTATAGAAGTTTAGCTACCTGCTAAGTCATTGACATTGAAAGTGCTATATTTTCAATTAAAAAGTAAGAGTTCATACAAATGTGGCAACATGTTAAAATGTGAAATATGGCAAATAATGTATAGCTTTTGTTCCTTTCTTGATTTGATGTTTTTCATGTTAGTGGTTCATAAAGTTTTATTGAAATTAATTGATTCAGTCATTGTATATTTACCCTCCCTGATTGTGACTTCTTGCCATCTTGGGTAATTTATAATTGTTATCTTTAAAAAATGATCATCCAAATCACTTTAAGTGTCATTAGTTTCAAAATTTTCTTTTTTTGAAAATTCTAGAGGTTGTTTAAAGATACGATAGTCTGCGTGCACAAAATAAGGGAATCCATTGTTTCACAACAAAATTTCTTGAAAAACATCTGGTTCAGCCCTACAGTATATGGGTAAAGCTTGTTTTTGTTAGAAGATATCTTTCATTCCTCTTTCATTAACGAGCTGGATTTTTCTGGTCAAATGCCTCAATCATGGTCTTAAAATGAGAAGTCTTGAGATACTCAGGATTGAAAAACCTGCTTTTCACCCCATGAACAATTGTGTTAAAAATAGCCCCTTATTGTAGCATTTCAAAAGAGAAATTCACACATCCATCCTTTGTCAGAAATTTTCTTGGGATAGTTGTGGCACTCTTTTCTAGAATTGAATTACATTTCTGCTGACATTTAAATAGCATTTTAGCATAGGTTGCATTTTATTGCATACTGGTACACGTTGAAATTTTTGGTAGTGAACTGGTCCATCATGCAGCGAGAAGTGCAGGCTCCTTGTAATATACACTTTCTAAGTATGAGCCATGTTGTTTTCTATGTCTTTCATGTTATCCATATTAACGACATGAAGATGAGTGAGCAGATCAAAAACAAGTTCCACAGCATTTATCCGACCATCTCACTCCTACCATCTATAACAACCAATCTCAAGCCTGATATTTATTAGTCTGTGAAACCAGTCATCGTGCCAGCACTGCCAAAAATCGTATCTGTAAATCATATTTTTTTTACTTTGCACAAATTTTAGTCAATTTTATCAAATCTCGTACATTTACGAATATGACTTGTTGGACCACTGCATTCATTCCTTGTCTATTGATTGTTAACAATGCTCCGTACCACAGCAATAGCAAAATGTCTGTCTAAGCAGTCCATGCCAACCATTTTATACTCTTTCGAACATGTCCTGGTGCTTTGCATGTCTACTGAACTGTTTTGCATATGCACAATATTTTACCTTTGTCCCATGATTCTCTGCAGGTGATTTTGAACTATTGTATCCATATTTACTCTAATTTTTTGTATTTTATAAATTATGCTTAACTTTTGAAAATGAGTGTATAGGCTCATTTCTAATATTTCTTGGAGATAAAATTGCAGTTTGACACTTGGAGTGGCAGACTTTAAAATTTAATTCATTGCTTTTGTTTTTTAATATCTATGCTTATTAATATTAACTTGTTTATAGAAAAGAGCTATTCCACTATCAGTCTAAGCTTTGTGTGTATTTAATTAATCGTGTTTGATGAAATATAAGTTGCACAATTTGCAGTATACTTATTGAAGATCTGTTTAAAAATTTGTTTATCTTTTTAATAGTACTTTTCATTGGGCTCTAACATGTGGAAATAAAACTCCTCTTGAGGAAGGCTTGGAGCATCCTGATCTTCCAGGTGTGTATTTTAATGTGTACTAAAATTGCATTCAGTCTTTATACTCTAAAGCAATTTATGAAAATTTTTAACTAATCAGAATTATGACTATTCTGATATCTTTCAAAATGATAAATGGGCATTAACTTTTAAATTAATATTTTTTTTCGTCTTGTAAACATTTTTCTTGTATTGATACTTAAAATATTTGCTATTGCATTTGAATAGCAAGGACTTTTGCATGTTCTTCAAGTACTTAGCTTTTATCATGTTACTGAATTGTGATCATCTGTACAATTATGGAATATCTTTAGAATTTCATTCATCAAGAATGTTTTGAAATACGTTATTTTCAGTCAAAATTTGCTGTGTTATGAACTGTAATAGTAATTTAAGTAACATACAGGGATCGAAGTTGTCTTATATTTCAGTAATTGCCCTATATTTCTTCATGGATGCATTTATTTTCCCCCTCAGTATTTTATTTCAATCATTCTGCTCATTGCCATACACACAGACAAACTCCAATAACCTATCTCTTGTTCAGACTGCTATCGTGTTGCAGTGAAAAGAGGTATCTAAATGGTTGGACATGCCTAACAGTAAAACGACGTCACAATTGTGTTCACAATTTACAGTCCTTCATTGGACCGATTTTCGTTTGTTAGAATGGCAACAGCGCACTTGTAAGCTCATGGGAACAATAACTTTTGAAAACCGCATGCTGCTCATTCTTAATCATATTACTGAGTATTGAGCATCTTATCTGAATTATATTTTGTTTTCAGAGTATTCATATTAAAATTACTGGATTTTGCTAATTGCTATAGATATAAAAAGAAATATTTAAAATTTTAAAGTACCTGATTTAAATGGTCCCTTTTCAATTCTAATTAACAGTGAAATGATCATTTTTTTATTATTGAAAGACAAAGCAAATATTTTTCCAAACATAGTTTTTACTTGTGATTTTAAGAAACCCTTTTTTAATTTTTTAATATGAAAGCTATGAACAGAAATTATGTAATAAATTTCAGCTTATAAAGCAAAAGCTGCAACAACTGCTTTAAAAATAAGCAAAGTTATGTTAAAACTTGTTTTCAACTTATATTTTGATAATATTACTCAATTCTTCTATAAATGAAGTCATTAAAAAAATCTAATATATTGAGTGCAACAATGTAAAAAATAGTTTTTTTTACTGATAGATAATATTTAGGAGTAAGAAAAATAAATATTTTTACTCTATTTTATGTTATGTATATTTCAGAGTTTGTAAATTGTGGTAAAGAGTACTTTACTATATGCTTTTTTAAGGTTTATTTTTATTTTTGGTGTGTAAAGATTGGCTGCTGTGATGGCCTATTTTATGAATTTAATTTTCTTACTTTGCAACAAAAATAATCTAGTTATAGGAATAAAGACATTTTTGACACTTATTTAAAATGTTAAATGATAAGTTGTAATTACTGTACATTTTGGTGAGAGACCTGCTATCATTTACATAAAATCATAGCTGTATTATGCTCAGGATGGAACATATCAAGGTGAAAATGGGGTCCAGGCGTGCATTGCCTGAACTAGAGCCTAAAGAAATATGTTGCCGTTAATATGTTAGTTATAATAGTTACCTATTATTGTCCTATATTTTTTGTAAAAAAATCCTATATTTTATCATATCGTCTCTTCCAACCCTGAACATATGAAGTTTAAAATGTAGTGATAGGTTTCTATTTGTTGGTAACTTTATTTCTCATTACCTTTTTATACTTTGTTGCTCAATATTTAATACGTTTTAACATGGATTTGTCCTTTTTTTCTCAGTTTTCTACTATCATTAGTGCAACATATTAGAATAAAAATTCTTGAAAAAATTTCTAACAAAAACTATCAACGTAAAATTTTACAAAATTCATTTGAAAATGGATGGAGTTATCAGTTCATTTCAGTATAATATTTCTGTTCTACATGATTAGAAAAATCTCATGATAAATGTGAGCCTTCCTATTTGTGTATTTAAGTACAATGTTCCTTATGAGTTTGTATAAATGAATAATCTTTTTAAAATAGCTTATGTTATTTATGCTTTTTGTAATTTATAAACATCCTTGTTACTTTTTGGACTTCCTCTAAAAATCAACACCTGCACTGTCAAGTATTCTATTGTTATCATCCAGTCATTATAATATGTAAAAATTTTAAATGCAATAACCATCACTGAGAATTTATTTAAAAGAAAGGTAATTTATTTTGCATGAAGAGAATATGTACTTACATAATTTAATGTTCCATAAAATGAATTTATGGAAAATGGAGCTACCTTTCGGAGTTATCTGAATTCAGAAAAATGTTGCAAAATAATTCATTATAGTAAGGTCCTGGGAAGTTTTTTATTGAGTTGCATGGTTTTGAAAAGTATTACTTTAAATCTGCTGCCTGACTTAACTAAGTAATGCATTCCCTGGTTTTCTGACACAAAGTTTATCATTTGGTGCTTGAAGTGAGTTGGCAATACTTGTTTGTGAATTATCACGCCATTACTAATATGATTTTGTATATAACAGCCCATTTCCTTGCAAATTTAACCTCCTTTGTACAGCTGTATTTTCCATAGATCATCTGCTTCTCTCAGGAGTTGCTCTTTATTACTGTTAGTTTCATTGCATCGATTTGAATTACATGGTAAATTATTGCATTTTTTAACATAAAAGATTCAAATGTAGATCATTCAGTTAATTTAATTGTAAATATTTTAATGGATTGAGTAAAAGAAATATTTAACAGTTCTAGTGGAAAGTTCCATACATTTTACTGTAGTATGGATAGTAAATTTATTTGAACTTATTTTGTTAATTTATTTTCTAAACCAGGTGCATCAATTATTCATTTGTAAAGGTACTTACCACAGAAGCATTTTGTAAGTGTTTTAATACAAATAACAATGTTAAAATATCGTTTTAGATGGAACTGGGGAATTTTTAGATGCATGGTTGATGCTGTTAGAAAAAATGGTGAACCCTAAAAATGTTTTAGAGTCTCCACACACTTTACCTCCTAAACTCACTCAACCTGAAAATACAAACTTTGATCCATTAAATTATCTCATTCATATACACAAGGTAAGTTGAAGTTTTTATTGCAATTTTAATTTTACCGTTATGTGTATAAACCAATAATAAATTATTAAATACAACAAATTATCTTGGAAAACTAACAGAATTTAGTAAAATAACCGAGAAAATTTATCTTTATTATGGAATTTATGGCTCTAGCTTCCTATGTTATCCATCACATTGAAAGACAACTAAGTGACTGACTGAGGTCCTGTTTTGGGTTATTTAATGACGTTGAAGGTGAGACAGGGTAGCTACTTCTCTTATTAAATTATCCCACAAGTGCTGGATTATATTTGGGTTTGGTGTACTAGCTAATTAATAAATTCAAAGGATACCTTGATCTACAAGTACTAGCTAACTGTTCTTTGTGGTTTCATACATTGTCATCAGTCAAAAAGAAAATAATCACACACAACCCTATTGAACAACACATTTTTGGTTGCTTTTGTCCTGAAATTTGGTATGAGCCAAGCTAAATGGCAATATTCTTATTGAATACAATCACGCTTCTTTACGATTCTCTTATGGAACACTCACTGCACAGCAGCTCGTCATGAAAAAGGGGGAGGGGAATCAGAAAATTAGTTTGCATAAGTGATAATATATCTGAATAAAATGGAGGTGCAATAGGCAGAGCCAAAAATGTATCATCCTCGAGTACTAACCGTGACGGAAGATCCTTTGGAAGTGGACTGAGCGGGTGTTGCTCCCCAGTGTTGCTGATACTCTTGCATGTAGCAAGTAGGGATTGCAATCCGACACAGTTTTCAATCTGGCCGGATTGGAATTTTGTAAATAAGTCTATTTAGCCAGTATGTATTTTTCCAAAGTCGGCTGAGTGAAAGTAGGTATAAAGGATATTCAAAATTGACGAACAAAACGTTTTAGCATTAGCGAATCAACTTTATTATTAATTATCCATAGGTAGGAAATCAGTCACCAATAATTAAGTATAGTAACTATTAGTATTGCTAGTAGTAAGTACTAAACGATTGATTATGATCAGTCTCACTAGTTTCCACCCCAAAAAACATCAGCTTCTTTTATGCGTAGTACTTTTCTATTTATCTAAAATTAAGTAGTCTCTATTTCTAATGTCGTTGAGTAAATGACATAAATTGTACCTAACCTCGCCTCATACTATCACAAAAATCTAATCTTTGGCAGTATTTGGTCAACATAACAAACAAGGAAACTCTAAATTCTTCTTATTTGATTAAATTGAAGAAAAAAGCAATGAAAATTACTATTGAGTTTGAAAGAACCATATAAGGAAACAAATCGTATTAATTGTGTCATCCCCCAACCTACTTCTCAATGAACTAATAAACTAAAAACTAATAACGCAAATATAACCAGCGGTCGAGAAGGCCCTCTCAGCTTCAACACTAGTTGGTTTAATGGTCATTAAGTAGTTGTACATAAGAAACAAATATTTTCCTTTGACTCCCATTTCATATATATGAAGTCATTTCTTTCTTCGTTATTTTCTCAAAATCTGTTACTTTTCTTAAGTTTGTCATTATGCAATAGTCTTCATTTTCTTGCAGAATTTGTTTTTCTAATTCCTCTTTATTAAAAAAATATTCTTGATGATTCAATTATTATTTTTGCTAGAATTCTCCAAACTGATGACTGAAATATATAAAATCGATTAATTCACAATCTATTGCTTAATAAACGATTTCGCAACTATAAAGTTTGAATAATCGATTATTTAATCAAAAAAAAAATTTGGGTTTTTTGGATCTGGTAGATAGCTAAATGATACCGGATCCGCCGGATCGGATTGCAATCCCTAGTAGCAAGTTAGAATTTAAATATTAATCATGGGAGTCAGAGGATAGATGCTAGATAGAAGTATTAAATTAACAATTAATAGATTATTTCTGATTTAATTGGTGGTCCAGTCAAATGCTATCCTAAGTTACAGATGTCAGGTAGCGATTCTGTTTTTGGACTTGCAAGTCAAATTACATGGGAGAAGTTAGGAATTGAAGTCGTAGACTTCGGGATCCAAATGGAACTCTACAACAGCATTTTGGTCGATGTAGAGAAATTTCAAACTGTTGATGCAGAACTGCTTGTGGTTTTTTCTACTAGCTTTTGACAGTTGGGTGTCACAAGCGAGCAGACATGCTTTGTTTGGAACTTGAAGTAACTTATCAAAGTTGATTGAAAGCTGCTGCAAAATTCAAGCTATAGGTTTAACTTAAAAGTACAGTACAAATGGATGATTTAATTTCGAATATAACAGGGAACTTTCACTATTTTACGAAATGTATACTTCCGAAATTTCTCGTCTGTGTTTTGTGCACTAGTCAATCCTCAGATTTAAAACCGTTTGTGATGGTTATTCTAATAATGACTCGAGGAATAATTCATTATCAAGAATTTACTCTTGCGAGCAACAGCTGATTGTTTTTTTTTTTAAAGGGCCATAGCACTGACACACAGATTGCATTTAAAGTGCTTCGGTCCAGATTAATTAAAAAAATTCTAGTTTTTCAAGGTTTATGTGTAAATGTTAACTTCCTGCAACCAAAACCTGAAATGGTCTTTATATGCTTGTTTGCAATATTTTTGTCCTAATGTAATTGTGTCATGAAAAATTTGATACATGCTTTGTGCAAATATAGTACTTTATTTTTGTTTGCTTTCAAATCTGACATTTGCTTTTCGATCATGAAATATTTTTCTGCTGAATATGAAGTGAAAAGCTTTCATGGCTTTTGCTACTTGACATGTTTACTTGTTAGATAAAATGACACCTACAATAATTTCATAAGGTAATAAATGATTAGCTCAGTTAACCTGGTTTATTAATAAAATTCCATGTAAATCTAGAAATCTAAACATCTGCTAACTTTCCTGGAATCCAAGCAAGTATTTTGAGAAATTCTTACTGCAGCGTTGAAATAATTGTAGTCTTGTGGGTTGAACGTTGTTATCTGATTAGTCAGTTGCATGTTCTATTCTGAGGTATAGCCTTTATTGCATTTGTTATTGTCTTTCTAATTGATTTCTTATTTCCTCTTATATTTTGATGCAATATATATACTATTTTATTTTTAAATAGTCTTATTTAAAATGTGAAAAATAAACAGCTAGAAAAGCAATACTTTTTTGAAAAATAAACAAATCCTGTAAATTAAATGCAATGGATTTTTCAAAAACTATGCTCAGAAACTTTTGAAATGTGAAATTGATTATAATTTTTTTATACCTATTGTATATCTTATACACAAGGAACATAGGTACAGTTCTTGAAAGCTTGTGTATAAAATAATGTACTTGTTTTGGTCAAACTTTTATGGACATTCATAAATGAATATTGTAAATAGTGTTGGTGATTTAAATTAATATAACTTCTAACACGTTTTCCATACTTGGAAGTCAAACATTGAGATTTATAATGTTAAAAGTATGGGCCCTTTTAAACTATATTTTTATCTAAACTCCTTTTAATTTTATTGAGTTTTGATTCACAAATATGAACAACTTGCAATTTCTCAATCTTAACTGATTAATTTGCTTTAATAAAATATTTCACTTTAATTCCTTGTGTTAATTTCAACTAAAACACATTAGGAGAAGATGAAAATGAATAGCATATGTCTAAGATAAGCATAACGTTATATGTAGTAAACATTACAAATAAGAAACTGGCTCAGTGTATATTTCTTCGAGTTGCTGGCAGCGCAGTTTCGATTAATGTCAGGTGCATTCCTCCCTGGGTGTATTTCTCTCTTCTGTCTCAGTAAAACTTTTACTGTGTGTTGATATTATTGTCTTCTATCTGGTCCAGCATGGCCAAAACCAACCAACCAAATACAGTCAGTACCGGCTATATGGTCACCCCACTTATGTGGTCAGTTTTTAAAGTCCAGTCTAACTTAATAGGGAACATGTTAAAGCGCACCACTTATATAGTTATTTTATTTTCCTGGTTATCAGTTATATGGTCGCGTTTTTTTATCTTTTAAATGAGGTTATCGTTTTTTTTTTTAAAAATAGTAATTGTTATAAATTTTTCGAGGCAGGGATAAACAGGGAATGCCCAGAAGAAAAAAATATTTGCGACCCTAGAGAGGACCTGAATTTACTCCTTTACTTCCCTCCTGTTCCCGCATTTCTCTTTTGCGTTGAATCATCGCTGGCATCACCCACACCACTCAATTCTCTTCCTCCCCAAGCACAACAGGTGGACATCTGTCTGTTTATTGGTTGAAGTTGTCTCTCCCTGTTTGAAAAGTACGTTGGAATTGAGACAAAAAGCGTAAAGGAAAAGTTTGTTTCATTTGGATCATACGTGATGAATAAGAACGTTCATTTGTGTTAAAAATTTGTATTTGTTTTTTTTAGTCTTCTGATAAATTGGGCAGAAAATGAAAATGGAAACAAAAATAAATTTAGAATCTACGATCTTTTATGCTGTTGCCATTCCAAAGAAAATAATTAAATTCCAATCATTCATTTGAAAATGTTCCAAATTCAATTTTAAAAATCATTGCGACCCAAAAATTGCATAAAATTTGAACTACCTGTGTGCAAATCCCGTTATTGTAAGTGCTGTTGATTTGTCAGGACTGTGAAAACGAAAAACAGAAAAATAAACACTTCCTTTCATAATAGAGTTAAGTGCATTGAATATGGATGCATGTACGTATGCGTATTGTACTTAGATTGGTAAGGTGAGCTAGTAAATTTCACTAAATATTGCACATTTCTTACTGTAGGTTTTCACTTTGCGAATTGATTTGAAAAATGTTTTTAAAAGTTTAATTATTTGCTTATGGGAACTATATTCTGTTAGGTGAATATTATCCTGCCATAATTAAATAGTGTAGTATTGTTCTGCATATATGGTCTGATTTTTCTGGACCGCTGAGCTGACCATATAATCGATACTGATTATCAATAAAACTGCTAAGAGCAAGACAAATGGACCAAAACAATTTTGTAGCTTTATTCATGAACAGAGTTTAGGAGTTATATATATTTATTGTTTTTTAATTATGTGTCCTATTTTCAACTTAATTATGAAATATTTGTGATGCATAAGAAATGATTAATTTGTTGGTTGATTTCAAATGTCTTTTTAGCGAGCATTTGAAAGTATCATGTATCTGTGGGATAGAAAACCACTTCTTGTATATGGGGAAAGGATTGCTGAATCAATGCTAACGGTTATATGCCACATACTGAAAGGAGAAACTATCATAAAGGTAATCTTTAGTGCTAGTGCTTTAATTGCAGTCTCATCTACTTCCATTTTTTTGCTTTTTTGTATTCTTGCTTAATATTTATCTGTGTAATTTGCACTTAATATAGTGCTAATTTTTTTCATCTTTTCAAAGGAAAAACTTAATAAGGTAGAAGATGTAAAAACACCAGTACCTCAAGCAGCTGTATCTAATACACCATCTTCTGGAACTTCGAGTAGAGTAATTACTCGTACCAGGCATGTTTTAGATGGCGATGATAGCAACATAAATCAAGATCACCTGACTCAACTGGTCGATATGGGCTTTTCTAGGGGACTTGCTACTGAAGCACTGCTGAACACAATCTCTCTTGAACAAGCTACTGATTATCTTTTAACTTATCCTGCACCTTTAGGTAGAAATCCAACTCCTGGAAGTACAACTGTAAGTATTTGAGACTTTTTTTCAGTTAGTCCATACTTTTTTCTTGTGCAAGGAAAATTATTTAAAGATGCATTACTGTTGAAGATATAGCTGTGTTGCATTAATTTTGAAAGCATTTTCTTGAAGTAGCCTTCTCACTTGTATTTTACAAATTTATTATGCCTGCAGGTTTTTGTGTTTGGAATAATCTAAAGCCCACATTACATATGTAGGCTTTCAACGAATCTCAAATCCGAATGTTCACTAAGACAATTGAAAACTTGTACACACATTCATCTTTTGTCTAGTATTGATTTGTTATGGCACTAATGTTTATTCACACACATTGTCAAGACAACATGTTAGCCTATTTTTGCAATAAAAATAAATGTTAATACCCCCTTCATTTGAAACAATATTCGAATGTAAATGTTCATAAAGAAATTTATGAAAATAAGACAGATTATCCTAATTAGTACTATTAATTATTGAATCAAATTCTACTTTACTTTCAAAATTAATTCCTATTTACTAATTCAATGTTTTCTCAAACAAATTTAGTTTCACATGACTAAAATGGCTGTAATTGGTAGATATTATTTATTCTGCTTAAAACTTGTTTGCAAGTCCCTTGAATGATGGAACTAAATTCTAAATAATACATTTAAATTAATTTTTGCTAGAACTGTATCAGCATTTTTATTAGTTTCAATATTGTCAATAATGGGTATTGGTATTGTGTGCTCAGCTCATATTTTAATTTGAATGACTTAATGTTGAGCTAAATGTTAAATTGTCCAAAGAAATTTACTTATAAGATGTTTGCAGTTCCTGTCTTAAAAGGATATGTCTAGGGCGATTATTTAATTAGCATTGTGGCTATGGCACAATTTACATGGGTGTTCCATCTCACAAATGCATCACAAAAAATTGGAAAATATAAAATTTACCATGTATTATTGTGATTAAAACTTAATTGTTTTGACTGCTAATTTAATCACTTAATTTAACTACTTTAATTATATAAATTTAATTATTTAGTTGAACTATCTTTAAGTCATTATAATTTATGCAATCAAAAGTGTATTGCTGTTTTTATGTAATTGGGTACTTATATATTAGATAAATCTATTATCTAGATAAGAACTAATTAGGGTTGGCGCATGGTGTGAAAATTTTGAAAGTGGGGTGCCAGCTCAGGTGAGACCTCATTATCCGATGGTGAGATCTTGTTATCTGACTGGTTCAAAATTATGTGGTGTCCTCGGATCTTTCCATGCAGATTTGTTCCATGACTGTTGTCTATAGCCCATCGAGTACCTCCAGTGCAACGTAATCAAAATACGAACCTTTGAATGTTTCTTGTACCTTTCAATTATTATAAGAGGAAACAAATTGTTGGAAATTTTTGTCAGGTCTGATCTGCTAGCTAATTTTTCTTCCCAGTTCCAAGTAGGGATGCGACATCGACAACAAAACATCAATGTTTTGAAACATGGATGTTCAAAATTAAAACATCGATGTTGATAATAATATCGACCAAAATACTTTGATGTTTATTAGCATCGTCAGTTATTATTAATTATTTATGAACTTATGGGTTTGGAAACATAACAAACTTATTTTTTATTTACTGTAAATAAAAAACATTGGGGCCTATAGTTATTATGTGCCTAAATATTTGGTATTTACAGTTGTAAAAAAGAAGTTTAACATTTTCCACCTGAAGCGGACTTCTTTTTTCACTAAATATCTCACCAGTTAGGGAAAAAGCACTTTATGATAAAACTGATGTCCCCATCACTGACAAATACTTAGTTGTGCGGTTATTTTTCTTAATTTTGAAAATTTTCACTTTTTTTTATTCAAAAATAAAACATTGATAACGTAAAAACATCGACACTGTTAAAACATCGATGTTAAACAAACATTGGCTACAATAAATCGATGGTAGATACATAAACATCGATTTCGCATCCCTACTTTTCAGACCCTTCAACCTTGACCACTGTAGCGAGCTTAGCTACCACTCCAAAACTTAACTTACAAAGGGGTAGTATAAATACCAGTGTAACCAGTGCTGTAGTCGTAAATAATTCAGAGGGTATACCATGGGGCCCCTGCGCTAGTATAGGTAGGGTCCCCATGGTATAATACCCTCTGATAGTACTCTCTTTGTATGGTACACTCTGATACCCTCAGAATTTTTTTCCAAGGGAGGCGAAACATATACTTACACTTTTAACGGGGGGAGGGGCAAAAAACATGTGCACACACATACATGTATGTATCTATAGGAAATCATTTCTAAGGACCGTATAGGTATTCATTAAACTATTATCCGCGCTCGCAAACGGCTGTGAAACATGGTAATATATATCAATTGTTCTTAAAAGAGGATTTAATTTTTCTGGAACAACTTAAGCGTTTTCATGGGTCTCTCAAACCTTGAATAGTGCACATTTCATCTATACCAAAACGTCAACATATCCTTTTCTACATGGCGAATATCCTCTGTATTTATATTTCTGGATCAAGCATGGATATATCCTTCAAAAGTTAACAATTTCTTCATTAACATCAGAACAAAGTCTGAATTTTAGTCTATCGACACTACTTTGAATGAATTGCTTTTGATTAATAGGTACGATTTTGGAATTATGTACCAAGGTGATATCTTGAAATAGAAACTTTTCTTTTGCTTCTACAGTTATCTGCGTTTCACGTGATGTTTTCTAGGAAAAAACAAAGCAGTGTTCGTAGTTTTTAATAAAAAGCAGACGGTATACGGAATTTGCTAGAAAAACCAGAGGGTATACGGAATTTGCTGGAAAAACCAGAGGGTATACCGCCGTATACCCTCAACTACAGCCCTGAGTGTAACCCAACTCTTCCATGAAGTACTTTTTGGTAGACACTAAGTTACGCTGGTTCATTCGCGCTTGCTATATTGGTGACCAACGTTTGTGATTTAAACATGCTTAAAAATTCGATGGATGGCACACAATGTCCAGTAGAATTCGCCATGGTTGATTCTAATTGCCTTTCTACCACTAGGGGGCGCTGTGATAGCAGAAACTGCTAATGTTATATCACATCCACCATTCGTGCAATTGCCGCATGTATAAAATAACATGTAAAAAAGCAGCACGGCAACTGTAATCTTAATACAGCTCTTACAGTCAAAAGCAAAAATGGCAATCATTCTACAAGTGACGTCAACTATCGAATTTCGGCGACTACTAAAATTCTGGAGGGGGAGTACTGTAGCGAGCCTAGCTACCACTCCAAAACTTAACTTACAAAGGGGTAGTATAAATACCAGTGTAACCCAACTCTACCATGAAGTACTTTTTGGTAGACACTAAGTTACGCTGGTTCATTCGCGCTTGCTATAACCACTATGGTCTAAAAGTATATTCAATTTACTGATTATGAAAATTATGCTACTTGGTAATTTTTTTAACTTTTTATAATGGTACTTTTTTCACTTAAAAATAAAACATTGACTGCGTAAAAACATCGACAAGTGTAAACATTGATGTTACAAAAACATCGCCTCCTGATGTTAAAAACATCTATGTTTTTATAAAACATCAATGTCGCATCCCTAGTTCCAAGTCAGCATCAACTTGTCTTACGGTGCTCTGGCAAAATTTCACTTTCATGCAGTGTTAGTCCTGCATAATGATTCCGTTGAATTATTGTTTATATGTTAAAGTTACTTGCCATTTATGGTAATTGTCATCCGCTTTTATATCAGTGTTATGTTTAAAAACATTTTCAGTAGATATTTCTGTATTTTACTTGTAACTTATTTGAACGTATTTTGTTGAAGTTTAAAGGATTCTCATTTAATATGCTTAATACAAATGCAAGTGCTTGCAGTATAAATACACAATTTACAGCTGTGACTATCAAATATGCTTCCTCGTGTTGCTTCAATTGGAATTTATTTGTTTATTTTTTCTTTGAAACTAGGGATCAGGAATGGATTGGGAAATGTCTGAAGAAGATCAGATGCTTAGGGCAATTGCTATGTCATTAGGGGAGAACGTTTTGGTTTCTACAAATCAAGTAAGTTTTATGTGCTTAAAATTAATGAGTTTGAATTTTTATTTTTATTTGAAAAAAAATTATTAAACATTTGACAAACTTCTAGGCATTTATTTAAAAAAAAAAAAAAACATTACCAATATAAGTATGATCGACTTTAGTCCTGATGTGTGATTGGGTCGTTTTGCTCCACCAAAATAACTATTGACAGTTTTTCTGAATACTGTATTGCAGATAGTGAATAAAAATATCTAATGTTTTATCTTGCATGTTATGCTTTTGAAATTAGTTAAGTTCTGGTCTGAAAATATAACATCTTAATTTGATTTCAGCATATTCTTTATATTATCCTTTTTCATCTGTAATAATGCAACAACAAAAATATTTTATTAAAACTTAAGTGTTACCGTTAAGTATCATCTTAAAGTGTGCTCCTTAGCGATGCATGGGAGTCTTTAATAAAAGGCAACTGTGTTTCTGTAATATTTAGTATAATATAGAAAATACAGTTCTGTCTAATTTGTGATGACTTATGCTGTGATGGTAATTGCTGTCATTGTTAACAATCTAATTGAGAATTAAGATTTCTTTTTAGATAATGTAGTTTACATAATGGTTCAGAGGTTCGTATTCGATTTCAGGTCTTGTGTTGTTTTCATTTTCTATAGATTTGCAAAAGAAGTAATTATAGTCTTGAAAGATTTCGCGCTATAACATTTAATGAACTAAATTGTGTTTGTTTTAGGCAATCATTGTTTCATGTTATTTTATTTTACCTTGACATAATTATAATTATCTGTATACATTCATGTCTCTTTCAGGTAGAAGGAGAACCTAATAAAACTGAGGAACAAAATGAACAGGAATTCAGTCAGCATAAAGAAGAACCATTGTCTTCTCAAGTAATCGAGAAATTTACTGAAAAAGTAGTTGATGGCTGTTTAAAATTGGCTGATGCTTTGCCTGAAACAGTTTACCGCTGTTGTGATCTATTAATAGCTGTTGCTGCACGAAATGGAGAGCAGTGGCGTAATAAGTACCTTATTCAACGTCTGATTAATGAGGTATTTAAATTTCAATTTATAATTAAAATTTTATCTTGATAAAAATAAGTAAATCCTTAAAGTTGCAATGGGGGGCTAGAGAAAAATGCAAAATATCATTGAAATTTAACCCATGCTACGTGCTGTTACATGAAGATGTGTGCCTGACTTCATAGGGCCAAAGCAAGTTTTTCTTAATAAAACGCAAACAAAATTTTTTTTTCCGCTAAAAATTAATTTTGTTAATCAAAAAACAATACGAAAAATATCAAAAAATACTTTTCAGATAAATATTCTAATAGCTGATATGCTAGAGAAATATGTGTAAATCGTTGTTGTTGTTAAAATATATACATAGCTAAAAATTAATTTATTTAATCAAAACACAATATGAAAAATATAAAAAAATGCTTTTTTTCAGATGAATAGGGCTTTTAAAATTCTACATTTTTAAATATGTCAAATTGATGCTGAAAAACGAAATTTAAGACCAAATTAGAAATGGTATTCAGTTATGAAAAATTAATTATTGTTACATTAATAAATTGAAAATTGCCTTGAATTGCATTTCACATGACATTGATTGCAGAGGACGCTGCTATGTTCTCCACATTAATTTTTCCACACTCAGCACAGCAAATTTGTAATTTTCTGTATATTGAACTAGGGCATACATGGCGCCTTTATCTTGAAGAACTCGTTTTTTTACTGGGGTGCTTCACAATTTTCACTCTGGTTACTGTTTAGTTTTTTCGCATTTCATTGGTTGCAAACTTCTTTCTTGAAGGTGGTTCTTCAAAAGTTCCAACGAAGGTTCTTTGATAAACAAACTTTGTTTTCTGTACTGAATCTTCAGTGTTTTTGTTGACAACAGCAATACTCGGACACTTATGGTTGCAATATTTAATTTACTGAAAAATGTAACCATGGGCCATCTTTTGTTTGTTCTAGCAGTAGAATGTGTAGATGACATTTCATTCACTACATCTACTGCACCCTTATTAGATAGTTTATAAAATGTTATAATCTCTGGTTCCTTGGCTTGTGTTGATTTATTAATGGCACTATCATTAGGTATTGTAGATAACAGGATGACATATTTGTTTTTCTTTTGCGCATTGGAAATCAAAGAAAATCTTTTAAGCTCTTTTTTTTATTTTCCTATCAGTTCCAACAAGTGTAATTTTCATCTCTAAGAGATCCTTTGCCAAACTGTAACTGGTATACCAGTTGTCAACAGTAAGGTTTTGTCCTAAATTGAAGATGGGTTTCACTAATCTCGTGACAATTTTATCAGGACCATTTTCTAACCTGTAGAGCTCCTGCTTGATTTTCCAAGGTTTGAAGTATAAAATTTTCTTGCATCCACTTGAGCAAAAATTTTGAGTTCATATTTTGCAGGATTACTAGGGATATACTAATGAAACGAACATCTTCCTCAAAATGGTTTTAATTTTTTATCAATTGTTACATATTCGCCTACACTACAGTTTTTTGCAATTTACAAGAAATCTTTTTGCTAGGAACAAGTTTATCCAATACTCTTCTAGAAGAACAGTTTTGTTAGATGGGTTATTTCTGTTGCTTCAAAACACGATAAGTCAAGCCTGCTGTTTTTAGTCCCAAGATAATTTATTACATGATAAAGGACACAATATATAACATGGAAAACACATGACCAGAAATCATTGTCCGTATGTAACGACTGTAGTATAGATTTTTTTTTAATCCGTAAGAAAAACCAATTGGTCTCTCCCCGCTTGTCTACAAGACTCCCTCTGATCTTGGCAACCCTTCTCTGGGTTGTCGCGCTTGTTACTCGTCAACTGCTCCAGTTGGCTACAGCTTCCTGACAAGTTTTTTTAATCATCAAATCTCAAACACTTTAAAAATAGAAAAGGTTTAGTTTGACATACGAGGGTCAGTTGATAAGTAACGCACAGTTGCGCATAGCTCGCAAATGAAAAGGGGTAATCAAATGAAACATGACATAAACGTACACTTCAAATGCTACAAAATCTTGCATTTATTTTCCCACGTAGTTGCCATTTACAGCTACATATTTCTCCCAACGTTGATCGAATTGTCTCATCCCTTCAATAATGAATGGCAGTCATCTTTCCTTGAGCCACGACCTCGCTGTGTCTTTGAGTTCGTCATCTGTGGTGAAGTGAATACCCTGAAAATCCTTCTTTAAATGTAGGAAAAGTGAACTTTTTAGGGTGCCAGATTTGGAGAGTTTTGAGGGTGTGAAATGGGCTTAGATATCAAGTTCACAAGAGCCTTGGCGGTTGCCCGAAATGTGTGGGGCCGAGCATTATCATGTTGCAGAAATATCATCTATGTGGATTGTCGAACACAACATACACGTCTCCTAAGATGTTTTAATGCCTATGTAACACACAGAATCCACAGCCAACCCAGCTTCCAGGATGTCAGTCATGTTTGGAATCCTAGAACACTGTCAAAGGAATTTTCTTTGTAGAGGGATGTGTTTTGAATCTTTTTGATTATGGCCACCCATAATGCCAGTATTCCATGCACTACTGTTTTATCTTTTTGGTCATAATGATGCACACAAGTTTCACCTTCACAATATGGAAAAGAAAGTCATCTCTTTACAATAAAGTTTCAGAAGCTGTTAATTGGCATTATTCGTTGATAAGATGTGATCACCATTGGGAGAAATGCATAGCTGTAAATAGTGAGTATGTGGGAAAATAAATGCAAGAGTTTGTTGAATTTGAAATGTACTTTTATGCCATATTTGTTTCATTTGATTACTAT
Organism: Metellina segmentata; assembly: GCA_947359465.1. Classification (NCBI taxonomy): domain Eukaryota; kingdom Metazoa; phylum Arthropoda; class Arachnida; order Araneae; family Tetragnathidae; genus Metellina; species Metellina segmentata. The sequence goes on along the minus strand of OX375872.1, from coordinate 108,621,552 downwards.
TCTTCATTTGCAATCTATGTGTGACTGCATTACTTATCAGCCGGCCCTTGTAATTCTGTGAAAAATGTCAAGCCCAGTAAGTACTATCAGTAAACATAAAAAAATATAGAAGACTGGCATCGCATGTTACATCACCAAAGCTACAGTTTAAAACTGACAGAACAACTCTGGTGTATTTCCAGATAACAATATCTTAACTTTACTAAATAAGCAGTTATCAGATTACAGCATATAAAGTTCACTATTTTAACATTCCCATAGCAACAACTCCTTTTGGTTTGAAAAATTCACATTCATCTTGACTTGTTGAACTCCATGCCATGGTCTAAAGCTTGGATTACAGAAAACAGGATTCTGGAACATACAGCACATTTTTCATAAAGCTATCTTTCCAATGACCATGTACAAGCATCTTAAGAGAAATCTTACCCTGTCCATAAGCTTTCATGATTGAATTATTTCTAACACGTACTTCTACTGGGCTTTCATATTTTGAATATGTCTAATACCAACCTATTTCATTGGTAATATGTTGAGTGGCTCCGGTTTTAATAACCTAGTCATCATCACTTACTGTATTTAAACATTCTGTTATAAATGCCTCACTACAGTCAAATTTTTCATCACAATGTACTGGCAGACATGCTTTTTTTAGATTTACAGTCGTTTTTCACATGGCCCTGTTTTCCAAATTTGAAACATTTATATTTTCTACCTGCTTACACTAACATTTGATCTGTGCACACACCTTTCACTCGGATTTCTTTTTCCAATACCAGTTTTGGTCAACAAAACAACAAGTTCACTCTTTATACGATTCCAACATTCTTCATTACTCCTCAGCTACTAATAGTTTCAATAATCTAAAGATTATTGCTCCTTTGACCGAACACATCAATCCATTTTGAGTGGTTCATGATCACTAGACAGGGTTTCTAGCAGCTTGCTGGTTACTACAAAGTCAGTTGGTTTAATGCCCTCCAAATCAGTCATCCTGCACACAAGGCGTTCTTACTTAGCAATGTGCATGGGCATTTTATTTGTTGGGTCACGTGTAACTGATGAAAAGTCCAACTGACAAGCATATTAAGCCTGCCTATTTTTCTGCTCAAATAGATCATGCAACTTTTGCCATATGTCCCTGGCATTTTTGCACATAGAGACCAAATCATAAATTATGGAATCTAAAGTCCTAAGAAAATTTCCACAAGCTGCCCTGCTGCCTTTGTCATACTTGGCTTATTTCAGCTCGTACTCTTTCCGGATTTCTGAAGAAGCACCATCAGGAACTGTTTCTAATTTTGATTTCACCAGAAACATCTCGAAAACTCCATCGTTTTCCTCGAGTAGACCCTCAGCCATCCATTTCCATCTGGCTCAATTTTCTGAGTCAACAAATTTGTCCATCGTAAATATATCCATGCTTACTTAAATGCTTCTGCAAAACCAACCTTTTTTCACCAGTTTTAGGTGCAAAATTCATGTTAGCCTTAGTTCCAAGACAGATGAAAACGTTACTGAACCCATAACCTAAAAATATTTAGTTTGAAACAGAGATTAAACTACTTTATATGAATTAATATGTTTCATGGTATAACAGTTTAACATAAATATTAATACTTTTTGCAGATGAGAATCATTTTTAAAAAATCAAGAAAATTTTAGACTTGCCAACTAGAATGGTAAAGTCAATGCTTTACAAGTTGATTGCACATTACCAGTTAACATATTCTAAAGTGTGATGCTTATATATGGCTATCTTGTTTTTTTTTTGTTACAACCTTTTTAAGGGTATGTGTTTGATTACATTACAGTTATAATTTGTATTTATACTATTATACTTGTTAACTGCTGTGGGGTGTTAGTATTTTCTACTTGTTCTTCTGTTTCCAACTGAGGAATTACCAAACATCTTGCTAATACCCGAGTACAAAGTTTTAGATTTACAAACAGCGATTTTTACCTAAATATTTTTTGTATCGTTTGACCATTTTATAATATTAAATGACTGAATTTTTTTAAAGTTTATGTTGCACAAATTTCATCATATTTAGGCTTGTTTTTTTGTAGTGTGTTTAAGGCTCTAAATTGTTTTATTTTCTAGATCCATGTGAAAATGTACTTTCTTACAAAGCGGTTAAATCCAGAACGAATTCCACTAGAGAGGAAAGGTTGGGGCATTGGCTCCAAATTACCCTGGATTCCAGTTGAATCTCATTTTGCTGTCAGGCTTCATTTACTTTCCCTCGTTTTTGAGGTAAAATATATTAGTCTAGATAATTTTTGGGAATTGATTTGTATATAATATGTCTATACTACTACTGAATATTCCCATTTTCTTAAATTAAAGGAAATGAAATTACCATGTGCAACTGCTATTGAAAACAAAGAAATTATTGGGACATTTATAACCATTTTGGAGTTAACTGCTTCATGCTTGAATCATTTGCAAGATGAAATCACTCCAAAGTTAGTATGATTATTTTTGTTCATTTGAAAAATATATAAATACCCGTATTCTTCTGACATGAAAATTATCTTTTTGCAGGTGGCTACCTTATTTAGTCCTACTAATTGATCAGTATGAAAAGGCAGCGTATATGTCAAAAAGGAAAGCACCTCTGCTCTTGGTAATTTTCTCTTTTTTGTGTGTTTCTTTAAATACTTAAATTGCCTGTTGTGTTGCTCCAATGTGAGGTTAATTCAACTACCTACTTTAAGGTTTGAAACAGTTATGAGTCTGTTGGAGTTTTTAGTATGTGTTATACTTGACTACTGATAAAATTTCTGAACTTCTAAATGATACTACTGAAAATTTCTAAGTGTCAGAGAAAGAGAGAGAGAGAGTAGGAATATTTTAGGTGTTTATCTCTAAAGTCTAATAGACAAACATTGCTTGTGTTGTCAAAAACATTGTACCATTTATAAAAATAGAATAATTTCGAGATATTTAAAAAAAAGTAAAATCAATGTAACTAGGTCTTGTATAATTGTTACAATATTTGGTTTTCATTATATTCAATTCTACATCACACTAACTACTTTTTCCGTATTCGAATATTCGGTACTTTTTGATAATTAAATTGGAAATATTCTGATTTAATGGTATATTTATACTAATCACTGCTAATCCCTGTTCTTTTACACTAACTGAATAAAATTAATTACTCTTGCCTAATCATTTATCATTGCACACACTATTCATACATGTTTCATTTATATTTTCTATTACATTACAAGTTTGTTTCCATGCTTCATGGGATGCTTGGATCAGCAAATTATTTTTAATTCCACTCTAATTCAAAAGAGGGGGGGGGGGAGTTATGTCAAGTTACTTAATCATGACTGCCAGCTGAGTAAGCCTAAACTTAGCAATCATGTAGTCGTAAAATGTCAACCCCATATTCAAGCAGGTTTTTTTTATGTGTTCATCCATTTATTACAAACGTATATTCATTATAAATTTATTTATTAAAATATGTTACTGGCACTTTGAACGTTAAAGGTAAAAATTGTCCTGCCCAAGTAGACGTTAACATTTTAAACATACTTCCCCTTTTAAGTAGCCAACATTAATATAGTAAAGTAATACTAATTACTTAAGATTTTTAAGAGATAATAATTACATTTGTTCAAGTGGGGACTGCTATGACTTAGTGGATATGTTCAAGTTTTCCAGTGTGTAATTCTCTTGTCTGTAAATTTTGCATTATATGTGTTTGTCCATTACTTTACTTCGTCTGTCTTGTGTTTTAGGTATGGCTAAATATGGACCTTGCACAATAAAACTCACTACAACCAACTTTTGTTAGATATTATATACTGCACTTTGCTATGTTTGCTAACTTAAGTTTTGATGAAAGCATACGTAATATTGGAAACAGTCTTGAATATTAAATAAGGGTTTTTGTCTAAGAATTCTAACCTTTGTTTGTTAAGATATTGTAGCATCTTTTGCGTTCATTTTTCTTTTGAAAGGAATAACTGTTTTATATTTAGGGTCTTAAAATTAAAAGAATATTTAGAAACGCTATTTAAAATATTTTTCATTGAGTTTGTTCTACTTTGTTTTAAATGATATAAATTAAATGGCATTTAAAGCATTACATGTTCTGTTCTATTGGGTGCAATGCTTTTAAAATTTTGTTCAATGATTTTGAAATAAATTGTTTGTTTGCAGGCTCCAAAAAGGCAATGGAAATGGTTTGATGATCGTAGTGGCAAATGGAACAACTATACACTTTCAAATAATAAGCTTATTGATGATGCGTATAAGTCTGGAGAAACAAATTTACGATTTACTGCCGGACGTAGAAATTACACTGTACAATTAACTACCATGGTTCAGGTTGATGTTTTAGCTTGCTTTCTAATTTATTTAAAAGTTCTCCAGTTCTTTTGTAGAACCTATTAAAATCTTTCTAGACAACTTATATTTGCTATGACTTTCATCTAATTTACCTATTCATTTGTAACAGAAATAATTGCGGATTTCATTCATTCATTCATTTCTGTCTGTCTGAAATCTGTCATTTGTATGTATTTGTAGAATACAGTGAAATCTCAGGTCAATAGAAAGTCCCCCTTTGCGTTTGCAATAGTAACATAGCAGATGTATAAATAGGAATAATTAAAAAAAAAGAAAACCTTTTTAAATACAATGCAACAAATTTTACTTGCAAATATTCACATTTTATGTGTGGTATTTCTCTGAATATGTCCATTATTTTGCGTTGTTTCATAAATTAGATCAAGGTTTAATTTGTTCTTTACAAATTGTCAGAAAGATGGAAAAAAAGTGAGAAAAACAAAAGAATCCCAGTTCGCAAAACGTCCGGATTTCGGACTTTGTAGTGTATCACTTGCATCCAAAATATTTAATTGATGTTATTTTGAAAAATACTTTATACTGAAAATAAATATGCTTTGATTTCTATTTTTGTGAGTTTTTATCTGGGATTTGACAGAAATATGTACTTTTAACTGATTAAACATTGTACTGAGATTTCACTCCAACGAGCAGGGGGTCATGAACTTGTGTTGAGTTGAAATATCAAAGTATAATTTTATTGTTTTGAGTTAATAATATAGTATTAAGTGGAACTAAGTTCTTAAGAGCATTGAAACATTTTTATTTTTCATGCTTGAAATTGTGTGTATTTTTTGTAGTAATTTGTAGATATTGTAGATAATTGTATACTTCTACGACTCCTTAAAAATTACGAAATAACTCCTTATATACTGCTTAATTTTTTTATTCAAAATTCTGTATGAACCCTGTAATTTTTTTACCAACTTCATTTGATGCATAAAACATAAAAATAAAAAATTTACATTACGAAATGTTTTTAAAGTAATTGTTTATTTTTTTTCTTGAATTTTTATTAAAATTTCAAGCATTCAGAAAAAAAATAATGAATATAATAGAGTATTTGTTCACCTACAATGACATAATTATTGTTTGTCTTTATTTTGTAAGTTTTATTTAAAAAACAGCTTATTAAAGCTGAAATTTGATACTAGAATCCTCTTTTCTCGAGATTAGACTGTAAGCAGAAAAAGTGATTTTAAAGTATAATTGTATTTAACTGACCCACCTATTCATGTAAAATCAGAACACCCTAAAAAGATCCCGGAAAAGTCCGTAAATGGACCTACAGAAATTTAGTAGACACCCTGTTATTGAGTATGGCTGAGATGTTTGTGTCACCTCCCCATATTCACCAGACCTTTCCCCTCAGATTTTTCCTCTTCAGGTCACTTCAAAATTCTCTGAATAGCCTGGAGTTCAATTCTTTGGAGACTGTCAAACAGCACCTCAATAACTTCTTTACAAATAAGGTTAAAGAGTTTTATAAAAACAAATTTTCCAGTTTCTGGAAAGATGGCAAAATGTCATAGAAGAATAGTTCTTATGTGATTCAATAATATTTTCTTATGTTTTTGTACTGCTTTGTTGATATTTATCATAAAAACCCGCAGAACTTTCTGGATGACACAATATTCTTTAAGTTATTCACTTCTTTGCTTAGCATTAAAATACATTGAAAAAAATCACTGCTACTGTTATGACCAGTACCTGCGGGTTGGTGAATCATATTGTTTAGAACCCTAAGTATATTTTCCAGTGGTAGTATTTGTAACTTAAAGGATAAAGCATTTCATAAAAGGATGTGATCTTGGAACTTTGTACAGAACATATAAAGATTAAATCACTTAATTTTTGGTTACTCATTTCTTCCTGATTAGCATAGTTCCCCAATCCATTTCCATCAAACCAAAAAAATCCACATTATTTTCAAGTTTTTTAAATCAGTGTTTAGGTGTATTTAAAACTGGTTGTTTCCACTGGCCTAAATTGAAGAATTTCATGCTTATGATACATTAAACCACAAATTGATATTTAAGTCGAATATATTGGGATTATTTGAACAAGTAAATTGATTGCAAAATTGCTTGTACTTTGTTTATTACTTTTTACAGTGATATAATTCTTAAATTGGTTTTTATTATTGGCTATTGAATGCTAAATTAGTTCTTTGTTTTTCACTTTTAAAATGTCGTAAAATGCTTTGCATGACCTGGAATTTTGTAAAAATTTTGTCTGGGAAACCTGAAAAAGTTGGAATTTTATTTTTTAAATAGAGTGGGAACCCTGTGTCTTACTGAAATTCAGCTCCTGGAATGCGTTGCAGGAGGGGTATGACCTTGGGCTTCACAACTTCCCTGATGTAGTGCCCACTGTTCATTGTCCAAACAATTTGGTGTGGGTGGGATCGCCCATGATTTCCAATAGCGTCATAGACCATAATGCCAGGTATTCATCCAGTATGATGCAAAATAAGGCTTTGGGAGAAGGCAGTAACCTCTAGCATCTGACGAGTATGCCTCCATTGTTGTATGTCCAGATTGTAGCGGTAATCATCTGAGAAGACTACTTGTTGCCTATGGGCACACCATTGTCTGTGTTTGTGAGCTCATTGTAGCCGAAGGCATCACTGGTTGACTGTCAAGGGAATCCTTGCACTTAGCTGGTGGAGCAGCAGACGTCAACTTGTAGAAGTGCTCAAATGTTGTGCCAACGCATGATACGACATTGTATGGTCCACCGCCATACAAGATGGGATGTCTGTCATCTCGTGGTGATGTTACGTTGCGTGGCCCACTGCAGGGGTTTCGACTTGTCCAGTTCTCCATAGTACATCTCTTCCACACATGCATCACTGTGGCATTGTGATCTGTGTGAGTAGCGATTTCATGATACGAAAGTCCACACTTACAATGGCCAATCATGCAGCTCCGTTTGAACTCCATTAGTTGCTCATATGACACTCTGCGTTTTGGGTGAGGCATATTGATTTTAATCAATCCTTTGCAACAGTCAAATGACAATACACACATTTCAAAGCACCTTTACAGTACTTTTTACACACTGCTCACTTGGAAGTTTAGAGGGTATTGGGCACACACATGCGTGATCGCTATGTAATTCTTATCATTTGCATATCCTACCCTGTTTTGTATTTCCTGCAAGTTTCGTTTAGTTTGCATGATTCCTTCATGGTGTTGCAACTTTCACAAACAGTAGTGTATTTAAGTTTCTATCGTTGTTTTTCTGTTAATTAGAGGCATAAACTTAAATATATTCCTACCACTTGTGAATACCACTGCTATCCTGACGGAATTTAATTTTAGCTTTATTCTTAGAGTTATGAACTACTATGATACTATGTTACTTTAGTCTGAGTTAACTTAAAAGTGACTGAAATCCAAAAACTTACCAGATGAATCCTATATACAATCAAATGATAATTTAAATTGTCATGGAATATTTTGGAAAACTAATGGATATTTATTTTATGTTACCCATACTCCCTTCACTAGTTTCTTAATTTGTCCATGAATGAACAGTGTTAAAAATGAATCCCAAGAACAGTGATTTATCCTGATCTCTACAGCTATTGATAGTTTGAAAAGTTTAAAACTATTTTGATTTAAATCATTTTCAAGGTGTTGCTCATTTTTAGAGAAATGTGATGTCTAAAATGGTATTTTAAATTTGTTTTTGCTTAGAGGTTGATCAGTAATTATAAAGAGATCTTCATAAATAATAAAACAAATGGCAGTGCTTAAAAACTGAAGAGCTATGGAAGATTAATAGTGTATACTTGCCAACAGCTGTTTACAGAGTTGTGAACAGCATTAACAAAGCTACAGAACATTTTAAAACTTATTCTAAGAATCTAATAATCATTACATTAGTCGAAGACTGCAAACATATTGTATATTTATTTTTTGGCTTGGTTTCAATCTCATGGTTATTCTTGAGTAGTCCCAAAATCTTAGAAATATTATACATTTAACTATATCAGTATAAACTTGAAATTGAAGACTGTTCTGTATTTGAAAAAGGCTGTTATATCATATTCTATTACAAAAACGCTCAGTCTAAAACATAATGGCTAGACATCCTGTTAGGAATAAATCACCTCTTTCCATGAAACAAATACAGGGTTACTGAACTTTTAAGTTTCATATCTAATGTTTCAATTACAGAATTGCAAAATGTACACACATGCACAAACCATATAAAGACACTTTTCTATTTAATTTTTTTGTTCTTAAATTCTTTTGGCTACTTTTTAATTATCTTAAAATATGAATTTAAGGATATTTTCAAAAGACCCATTGATTCTTAAATGTATTAAATTTCTTGAACTCAGCTGTTTTTTTTCTGTGTTATAGATTAATGAAGAAACTGGTAATTGGCGTCCTATTATGTTAACAACTGACAGTAAGGAAGAAAAGGAAAAGATTAAGCATGAACCGAAAGCTAAAGATGAAGTAATGAATTTGGATGAATCTTCAGATTCTGTATCATCTACAGATAGTAGCATTCAAACTGTTGATATGTCTTATCTATACACTCAACCAGTTCAAATGAAAATAATTAAAAGACTGAAACATAACCAATGCAGGAATTTAGTAAGGTAAATAGAAAAATTTTGATCTAATTTTGCTTTATTAAATGTTCAGCTATTATTTTGTACAAATTTGCACTTAGTGAGGAGTCTTTTGGTCCTAAAAATTAGCTAATTTCTCTAAATTATTCTCCTAAAACACTTAGCTTATAAACATTACTTAATAGCAATGAAAGATTTTGCAGTTCCTATTTATTCTGCTGTATAACGTCACCAATAGCATAACTGATACAGGTAAACAAAACATTTATCTAATGTGTTTATTTGCTTTTGTACTTGAAAGTGTTAACATTGCATTAAATTTTTTGGTTTGTTTTCAAGGTTGTCAAATTAGTTATAGGAAACCACATTTTTTTCATAAAGCAGTTTTCAACATCTGTTCAGCTGTTATCCCTTTGGTACCATTAAAAAAATTCTTATCTCACAATGTTGACTGCTTTCTGTAATCTTCAGTAGGTTTTGATTTGCGTTTAGTTATATGTATTTCATAATTGTAAGTGTCTTCCTAAAATATTTGATAATTTGTATATTATAAGGTCTATTTATGTTTCAAAGTCAAAACCAACTATGTATGAATATTGTTGCAAAGTAGGAATACACATCAACATTTTCCAATTAATTCCCATTTATAATTTGATTTTATTAATAAATTGTTTTTCAGATTTTGTGTTATGCTGATGAAAGTGCCCCTTGATCCTGATACTCTTCATGCTGTAATGAGGTTGTGCTTAAGATTGACTCGAAAACATTGTAATGCTGTCATGTTTGCCAACATGGATGGGCCAAAGACACTCCTTTCATTGACACAACCATATGCTTTTATAGGATTTACATCCTTAACTGCTTTAATATTCCGTCATATTTTAGAAGATCCTAGCACTTTGTCCCATACAATGAAAAAGGTAAACTTACTGTGAATTTTACTTTTTTTATTTTTCTAACAGGCTCTATTTGCTTTGAATTATGTCATTCAAAAATGAGAAGAGTGTTTTGAATATTTCTCAGATTCTATACTAAACTACCACCTTTGTAAGAGTACTTAATGAGGTTTGAATGTTTTGTTTATTTTGGAAATATGTCTGAAAACATTTTAAGTAAAGTATATTTCACAATTACAACTATAACTTATACCCAATATTACGCATTGTTCTAAAATAAAGGGCTGATGCCAAACTCGTGAAAAGGCAAATCTACAACAACAAAAAAACACATTTATTTACTTCACTAGACAAGCACAGACAGAATCGAGATTAAAACTCAACTTTTCGCTTTCCCAGTATGCACTGCGCTGCCACCTGCATTAAACATAGACAAAACATTCTGGCAACTATCGCTGACAGGCAAAATGAAATATATTATACACAATTGAGAGTCCTAAATTCTGACATCCTCCCACCTTGAGTTTACTGAATGTAAACACAACTAATCACAAATAGTAAAATATTCAATGAATCTATTCATAATTATATAACATGCACTAAAACTAATAATTATGAATAACATTATTAAAAAAACTTCAAAAGTACAAAATGTTTAATCATAAGACAATCTATCGGGAACAGTCACTTTTCTTCTACATTTTGTATGAAGTACTGATTCATAATGTTGATGCTTTGTCAATCTCTAAATGAAGCAGTCTTTGTATTGGTCTTAACAGTTCATCAAACTCATTCTTTATGCATGCGACTCTGTTTTGGCCATCTTTTCCTGGAAGCAACTTCAATACTCAAGCTAATGGCCAATAGGTGCATTTCTTACTGTCACTCTTCAAAAGCACTAGTCTCGTGTTTATTATTTGTCCACAATCGCAAAGGTGGGTGTTAAGTTCTTCATATGTTAGTGAGTCTCTTCCCAAAACTTTCCTCAAAATTCTTTTCAGCATTTGGATCAGCAGCTCCCTCCAACGTCCCCACTAGGCTGCTGTAGGAGGGTTAAATTTCTAGCAAATTCTGTAAAGAGTTGCAGTGGTAGAAATTTGATTCCAGTCTAATTCCAAAAAGGCTTTATCCGCCCGACAAAATTGGTACCATTGTTGGAGTAGATTGTTGTTACCCTACCTCTTCTGGCTATAAAACGCCGCAATGACTGGATAAAAGCTTCAGTAGACAGATGTAATTAGTTCAAAGTGCACCGCTCAGTACACAGCACAGTTGTACAATATGACCCATGACTTCTGTTTACTCTTTAGATACAAAGGGCCTGGAATACTGCATCTTGGACTCTTTCTGGGGGTAATGGTAGCCTAGAAGGTAACCTAGTATTAAAGCATGTAGTATAAACACAATGGAGCCGATCTTGTGCGCATAGAGCCTGCAGACAACAGATATGCGCACATAGAGCCTGCAGACAACGGATATGCGCACAGAGCCTTTTACGTTTGCAGACCGTACCATAATATTTTGGTAGTGCTAATAATTATAGAGTTTCAGTAATGACGATAAAGAGTTTCTGAGTGATGATGATGCATATCCACTACTGAAAACATGATGACGCCTTACAATAACCAGCATCTCTTGCCTGTCGAAGAGACATACAACAAACAACACTCAAGGGGCAGAAAATCAGTCTAGTGTGCATTTGAAATTATTTATTCGAATTGGCGAAAATTTGACATTGAAGACAAAGACATTGAAATGGAAGAAACTGTAGCAGACATTATAAAATGCTGTTGCCTATTGCAGGATACTATAATTGACCGAGAAGGCTTTGACCATAATTTAAAGACATCACCTTTTTTCCTAGGAAAATGACATTTTTGAATGGAAACTGTGCAAGGGGTTGTCAATCACAGTGTGCTAAACAAGTTCGAGATATTTTTGAAGTGTATTTTTCAGCTAATCCTGACTGGACTGGAATATCACTTACAGAGCACCTACTGCAATGCAGCTAATCTCCACATCAGAAAAAGAAATAAATTTAAATAAAGACTATTATACAAAAGGGTAGGTTAATTTATGTAAAAAATGTAGGCCTAGGGTGCAGGAAAAGCTTAAATGCTAAATTAACCATAAGCACACAGGCTGTAAAAAGAGAAGGAAGGTCCCCCTCCCATCTACTGACTGCGACCATGGATGCTTAGGTTTTAGATCCAATGGATGACTAGGGCACAAATCCACTGGACTGCCATCCGCTCGCACAGAAGAGCGTTAGCTTGAATAAAATAAAGGAAAGCAATTTAAGGTAAAGAGAGAAATTACAGTTTAAGGATTAAAATTTAACTTTAAAAGTGATAGATTAGTGAGCAGGTAATCCTATTATTTACAATGACTAGGTAGACATTTAACTATCAAGTTGTAAGAGATTTAACCATCAAGTATTGAATGGGTGAATTGTGAAGTTTGCAAAGACAATTAACTTTTTTTTAGTTTTTATATTCCCCTAAACTAATCAAAATATACAAAATTATCACATACTCTAAACTCGTCAAATATAAAGAGTTGATGAGTTATCTTCGAAAGAAAGTTTTTTCTTACTCTTATCCTATAATTATAGCAATTGTATTTTGGCTGTGATGAAGACAATAAATTTTTTCACATGTAATCTTAAAAGAACATTTAAAGTTGTTTTATTTCATTTAGCGTTTAAGATATTAGGATTTATCAAAAACATATATTATATAATGTATTTAATATATATTTGTAGCTGAAGTTACACACATTTAGTTTCCCCCCATCTAATAAATATGTTCATTACAAGGAACTGCATTATTCAATATTTTAAATCACTTTTGTGTTAGGTTTTTCTTTATTGCCATTTTAACAACAGGAACTATGTTTTAAAAATAATGAAATTCAAACCATTATAATATTACTTTACTGCTGACGCTTAAAAAAAGCAGACGAAAATCGTGGCAATCATCCAGTTTACCCACACACTGCTATGTAAACAATCGCAGTGGCAAATCATCCAGCTTCCTGCTTGGCTCACTGTACCAATCTAGGTAACCTGCAAGACTTTGCTGTGTTTGCTCCCGTATGGAAACACTGGTCAATTCTACATAGTGGTAAGGGAGTAGGCGACCATCTAGGCTACATGTTCCCATCCAGGTTTGGTAGTGTACGTACCCCATGTACCTGCGTCAAAATTCTTATTTCTTGTTCACGATTATAGACGAATATACCTCAATTAATGTCCCGTTTTATCCAACTCAGGGCTGTCTTCGAATCACTCCACTAAGCTTCTATACAGCTTGACAAAAGTTCCAAACGAGGTATAGAAATGTTCTTTAATGGGACTGCTTTTGTACGTGATCCAATAAAACTGACATTCACAAAATCGTCTGTTTAGACACGTAGAAAGACTAGTGACATGCATACTTGGATGCATCACAGAACACATGAAGGCTAACATCTTTTTCTCCTCTAAACTCCTCGACCTTAATTAATCCATCTGGGTATCTGAACACAAGAAATTAGGTCTCTCATTTTTCAGTTTAAAGGGATTGGCGAGCAGTGGGCAGAGTTTTCGCTGTCACAGGAGATTAACTCTGCAAAAGGAGTGTTGGTTTGCGAGCATGGGGCAGAGCCCTCTAGTATTATACACAAATGAGAAACCTTATTTCTGACTGAAATACTTGTTCGTAGGAATAATTAGCCATTATATAATTAGTAACTTTCAATCAAATTTATTCACCATTTCTTAATAAGTGATATTACTCTATATATCTGTTATAATCTTTTTATTATTTAATTATTTATTTTAGCTGCAAAATCAGTTTCAAAAGTTGTATGGCAGACTATTTGAAACAATAGGAAATAATGGCCACCACTTATTAGTTGAAGTTTAAATACTTATGAAGTTAAAATAATAATGTTAATTATAACTATATACAATATTCTTTTTCATTCTAGATACTGTGTTAAAATATGCTTATTCTTCATTTATAGCTCAATAAAGCCCTCCATTAAGTAAAAAACATTTTTGAAATCCAATCAAGCTCTTAAGCTAGCATACATCCAAAATATTTATTAATCATTAAAAGTATTTTGTTGCAAAATGTTTATAAAAATAACAATATCAAACCATAGAAATTCATTTTCTTGCATATATATTTAATACCTTCACACATTTTCTTATATTTAAAGAAGAATTTATAACAGGTATCTTATTTTTTGGTTCAGATGAAAAAATGAAACATTCTTTCATAAAAAAAAAATTTTAATGAAATTTTTATTTAGTGTAGTTGATTTGATTGTTTATAAAATGTATACAATAATTTTGTAACAAACAATATCAAGAGTAGTTTCATCCTTATCTAAAATTTTATTATTATTTAAAATTTCTTATTTTAAAAGATCTTTTTCAAGAAAGTCTTGCAGTGGCTTACAGATAATTATATACTGTACATAATTGAAAGCTTACTTAAATATCCTAATTGTATTCATTTTGAAACATGCCCAAATTTTCATAACACTATATTACTACTTAATAGTTTTTCCATGGCCAAATGCTCTTTTATTGTATTGGTAACATTTGCATATTTTCATTTTTAATTCAATTGGCTATTTGATTTTAGGTCATACGATCTGCTACTGCAAGTGGATCATCATCCTTGCTGGTTTCAAAAGAAATGCATTATATATTCAGAGTTTTGGGACCTGCTGCATGTCGAGATCCTGATATTTTTACAACTGTTGCTTCAAATACCTTGCGATTAGCTGTTTTGCCATTATCAAAAAGAGGTAATTGAATTTCTGTTTATACCTATTCTTGGTTTTTTTGAATTGTTCAAAATGTGTATCTTTAGTTTGCTTAGTGCTAATTATTTATCTTCCTGTTATGTAGGTTAATACTATTGACATACATATCTGTTAATTCTTTAAAACTCTATCCTGTTAATTTTGGAATTTCTAAATATTGATTGCCAATAATACCGCCTAACTTGGTATAGTAACCATGGGGCTTGTCTGGTACTCAATAGGCAGTGAGTTTGAATCTCAGTTTGTAAGCACATGGATGGTTAGTGAATTGTCCTTGTTATAAGGGGCAGATCCACCCATTGGGTTTTCCTTCACAAGTAGCTGGTATTTTGCCCCTTGTAGTGCCAGGTTAAAAAAATATAGGCAAAATAATAAATAACTAATAGATTGATTTTATCATTCGCAGAAATATTATAATGCACCATAGTTTGTTTATAGTACAGGGTTTCTTTAATAATATTTTACTTAAATTAAGTTAAGTATTAGTCTGAGAATTTTTTGCAAAACAATTTTCTTGGAAAATGTTAAACTGAGACAGATCTTCTGAATATAGTTCCATAGTATTTATTTTGTTGGCAACATTGTATTGGTTTTGTTGCATATGTTGACAACACTCTTAATCTACTTTTTAACACTTGATTAAAAAATATTTTCCATAAAAGGATGACTAATAGGTCTTATTCATTAGATAGTGCCTCCCAGCATTTAAACATTTTATTTGCTATGCATAAGTCTTAAGATTTGCATATTTTATTAATTTTGTTTAAGTATCCCTAAACTAAATTTGATGAGGGTAGGTAATTTTATCTGGTAAAATTGCCACAAAATTCAACATGGGAAATGGATGGTGAGACAGAAGTATTTGTTACTGTATCTCATTAGATTTGTGACTATTTTAAATGTGATTTCATGTCAATGAGTCCTTAGGTGCTTTTTTTTCAATTGGTTTTGATGTGGCTTTTTGTATAAATGTCTGTTTTAAGACTTTTTAGATAATCAGTTCTTCTGTACTCTTTTATGTTAATAAACTTAGAATATTCAGCATCTTAAGAATTAATTGAGTGCTTATCATTTGTGGTTAATGACACATTCTTGCTATAAAATTCACCAGTTTGAGAAACTTCCGGAATCCAAGTTCAATTTTAAACTGCTTTCTATGAGATTCCAATTTTTAGTAAAGATTTACTAAAATATGCTGTACTTTTAGATGTGTCTGCTATACTCTGTTTTCTAAACTATTCGTATTTTGTAGTCCTTGAATGTGCATGGCCAAATATGGCCCTTGCTCTATAAAACCCAACCAAAAGTGAATTTGTAATATGATATGCTTCTCCCAGATTACTTTTACAGTATATATTTCAGCAGTGTTTTCTTTTTTGTAGTGCTGATAAAATATTAGCTCTGCCTATACATAATCTTTTGTCAGATATTTTATTACTACCAGCTATAGAAATGCCTATGAATCATTCATCTAATTGCATATTGTGTAGAATCCTTGTAATGAACTATTGTATTGTGACCTAGTTTTCTTACTTTACATGTTTATACTTTACATGTAGCATGTCTTAATAATGCATTACATAATTGGTCTCATTTTTTTCTGTGTGTATATATTCGTCATCTTTATTTTTTCAGAAGAAGATGACAGCAGGTTTAGTAGCAATTCCTCGGTTCAAATGTTAAAATCATGCCCAACGAAATCGGCATCAAGCTTGGATTATCCATATGATGTAGAAGTAGCCAATGATTTAATTTATGACCTTTTAAATGCTCTCATTGCTAAGCCTGTTGAATTGCCTGAAGAAAGTAAATATAATTTTACTTACAATTTTATTCATTGTGTTAATTTTTAGAATTTGTCTATTGATTTGCTAGAAGGGTTAAATGTACTCTTTACTCCTGTTTGAATATTCTTTTCCAATAGCCCTTTGAGTGTTATGAGATTTCCAAGTAAGGTATTATTATCTCTACTGTACAACACATTTTATGACTAATCACATATTGGTTGTGTAAGAATGGAAAAATATTCTATTAGTTATATCTACTATTATAAAAGGAAGTGTTTGTATGTTTATGTGAAAGCTCCTAACGAATTTATGGCACTTACAGTAATGGAATTTGGCACACAGGTAGTTCGAATTTTTGTATGAACCCCAAATTTTAAAATTTAATCTAGAACATTTCAAAATGAATTTAATGGAATTTAATTATTGTTTTCCTTAGAAGGGCACCACCATATAGAGATATATTTTCTGTGTTTCTGTTTCATTTTGTGAGGTACAATTTTTCAGTGGACGAATAAAACAAATAAAAAGTTGGAGTAGTTATGTACTTCTTTTTTCTATCTCCTAGAACATAAAAGATCCGAGTAAAAATTTCAATGAATTTGAAATCTGCGGACATTTTCACATTTGATAGATACCTAAAAATAAGATTTTCTTTAAATAAATAATTTTAAAATTTTAACTTATATTTTTCCCATGTGACCTTTGCCAGTGAGAAATCTGATTCCATTTCCTGCTCTCAAACACTTCCAGCTAAGGAAAGCAAAACAAAAAATTTTTTGACTGACATTGTTTAGTTCTTTTTTGTAAAATCACGATCGTTAAAGATAGATTAAAAATTTCAATGGATTTGAAACCTGTGGAAAATTTTACACTAGATAGATATTTTATACATTTGATTTTATTTTAATAAATAATTTTTCTAATATTTTCGTAAGAGATTGTGACGTCACGCCGATTGGATCTTCACAATACGAATTTGGCCGCATTTGGTAACACAGTGCGTTCTGTTATTCAATGGCCTACAAATTCCCATTAGGTTTACGAATTTGTAGCCTGGGGTTAGCAAGCAGTTGTCACACCTGACCCCACAAAAAGAA
This sequence comes from Metellina segmentata, assembly GCA_947359465.1. Taxonomy (NCBI): domain Eukaryota; kingdom Metazoa; phylum Arthropoda; class Arachnida; order Araneae; family Tetragnathidae; genus Metellina; species Metellina segmentata. Next base: position 108,603,988 of record OX375872.1, on the reverse strand, counting down.
CGGTCACGAGCAACTCCGTGCTGGCTATGCAGTGACTAGTGAAGGCTAAAACTCGTGCAATGAAAACTGTTATAGTTTTGAATAATTTGTAAGTGAACCCTGATAGGATTAAAATATTATATAAGTATTTAAGCGCTAAACAAAAAAATTTCCAAATTTCAATACAACTTTTCTCAAGTAGGAAGTCTAAATAACAGCAATCAAGCATTTCATGTTTGAGCTGTGTTATAGCAGTTTTCTTAATTTGTAAATCTATTTTAGTTTTAATTTATTGAAGCAAGTATAACTGGAATTTCAAATTTTGCTTGTGATTTCTTTTCAATGACTTATTTCTATATTTTATAATTAAGATTAAAAGAGAAAGGAAATTTGTTCTTTTTATATCAAACTAACTTAAATTTTGTTGCTATCTATCATTTGTTTACTGTATCATGTAGCATTTTTCTGCTGTTTAGTTAACAGTAAAATTACAAACGTCTTTGCTTGTGTAATTTTTTGCTTAAAGATTAATTTATATTTTAGTTGCTACACCTCCTGAATCAAATGCTGACAACTTGGTTTTGGCAAATGATCATCCATCACCTTTGAGGGATGCCAATAACAGTGATATGTTACCGAATGACGATGACGATGGTTTGGTTAGTATAACTATTATGATTGCAGGGCTCACTTACTGTCACTTTTTTGTTCTTTTGTCACTTTTTCAGGTGTTTAAGATCTTAAATTCTACTTGGAGAAAAAAATTTTAGTGCGCAATTAAAAAAATTTCATTTTTCCTATTAAAAAAGTTAAATGTCAACCAAGTAAATATTGTGTAAATTTGTCTTTATTTGGAACATGTCCAGACTAGTTTCCTCCAGGGCAAGTATGCCATTTTAGCATCATTCAAGAAAGGGGGCAATTTTCCTCCCTCTTCTGAATAACGGCTGTTTCTTCCAAAATCAAACATTTGTTTATATTTATTTTGAGGCGATTGTAATCTGATGCTGCGGCTGACGCCAGCTGCCATAGTATTGATTTCAGTTTGCGAAAAGAATTGGAGCCTCAAGTATCGCCAAATGAGATAATCTTGCCATCAAATAACCTTTATATATGGAGCAGCGGAATATAGTTTCCTTCCTTTGTAATTTCCAAGAAGTAAGTGGAACACTGTTTTATATCGAAATTTCCCACAACACCCTTGGTCGCATAATCTAGTGCTGAGGAATTCGATATTGAAGAATGGGAGAGTCGGCTTTGATGCTTGGTGAAGATGTGTCTGAACTAGTTTTTACTATTCAGATTTTTTTAATAAGTAGCCTAAGCATTGGTCAACATACCAACAAATTCAAGGAGATTTGAAAATTCCCACTCACTATTTTATAAAGCATTGTTCAAGCAGGTGGCTAAGCTTAAAACCAGTTGCTGAAAGGTTGCTTAAATAGTGGATTGCAATGCAAAAGTATTTCCTTGTCTACATTTCAATAAAGAAGCCAAACATGATAAAGACCAGGCTATATGTAAATTGCTCATTTACTTAGAAAAGAAACTATGAAGGCTTATGTGATATTTGTCATATCAAGTACAAGTACACTCACTGCCAAAAGTTAAGCACAGAAAGGAAAATGTTAATTTCCAGAAGCCAATCTGAATTTGAGAGGCTGCATAGGTAGATGGAAGTATGCAAATGTGTTATGTAACAACCAATTACGTTTTCGTATCGAGAAATAGGCTAAAAAAGGCAGTCGTATAAGAAGCCAGCAATGTGAAGGGTTAGAGCATGAGGTCATTAACAAAATGATGTTTAAATCCAAAACAAATAAACAAAACTGACATTAATAGGATATGTGACCACCCCTCATCCTCATACAAAGTTTACAGCGTGTGACCATGCTTTCCATGAGGGGATCAACCACCCCAGGTTTAGTAATTGTCATTCTTCCTGTAGAGCAGTCTACAACTCTGAGAGTAGCTGGGGATGGAAAACGTGCCGACACAGCATGGCTGAGGGTATCCCAAAGATTGTCAATGTGAGTACGTCGGCCATATGATATGCGCAACCCCCTCCCTCTCCAGGTTGTTGTCGTCGATGCCAGCTTCAATGGGGACGAGCATTATCATCCATTAAAATGAAAGAAGGACCAACTGCTACAGTGTACAATCTAGGACTTCATCTCAATACTGAACAGCCGTTGCAGAACCACCCAGTCTAGATGTGCAGGTCGGTGCAATATTCCAACGAAAACCGGGACCACACCATGCTTACACCTTGGAATAAGTGATGCTATATGGGGCAATTGCGTGTGTCTTGTTCTCTCCAGACCCTTATACATTTGTCATCTGGCTCCAGTGCAAATCTCGACTCATCCGTGAACATAGCGTTAGCCCAATCAGGCACAGTCCAATGCCGAAGAAAAGAGTAACATCCGTGATTGATTGAATTGTTGATAAAAATAATTTTGGGTAGAATCTACAAAGAGGAATTTATTCTACACTTGAAGATGGAGGAAATGGAAGATTTACGTCCTCAAAAACTTGCCTCTGACTGATATTGTGATTACAGATCAAATTTCTAAAGGGCCACAGAATGTGAAAGAGAAGAAAAGGAATTTCTTTTTTCTAAGGAATCAGAAGCATTACATTTGCTAGTGTTAAATATCTTTTGAAAAAGTCCTGCTTCAGTTCATCTCTCCTTAAAGGTTTATCCTGTCTTGGTCCTCTTCAGAGACTCAGTGGTGAGAGTATACAACGAGTATTAGAAGTTGCAAGAGCAATGCCATGGGAGATCCCAACAGCCATATTACTTGATGAGTTGAATACTCCAAAGAGAATTTGAGGAAGAAGGATCTAGAATGAAGCCTATTGATTGTTACTGGGACCAGTTCTTCAGACTGCGAGACATTAGTGGTGTGGATCCGAAATACCCAGTTGTGTCACAGCTAGTGAAGGCTGCTCTGTCACTTTCTCATGGTAGTGTTGATATTGAACGTGGCTTCTCAGCTTCAGGAAGAGCTTTGACAGGAGACAGAGCATCAATGTCAGAACGCACACTCAATGCATTGATGACGGTCAAAAGTAGCTTGGCAAATTGGGACAATTAACCTTATTTGGTACCTTTGGTTGGAAGCAGAGAAACAAATTTTAAGCACCTAGAAAAAGAAAAGAAAGTTAATAGAAGAAAAAGAACAAAAATTTAAAATTGTATGTAAGGAAGAGGGTTAGGCATTGGACAATGCTTTAAATTTGTTAAAGGAAGCCAATGATAGGCACAAGAAGGCAATAAAAAAATAAAGATTTTAAAGAAGCAACATTTAAATAGGCAATGATTGAAGGGGTGGCAAAAGTCTCGGATAATGCTGGTCAGCAGAGACAAACTGTAAAAAATGCACATTCTTCTCTTGAGAAGAAAAGGATAAAATTGAGTTCATACTTTCTTAAAACAATCACATAATCATTCAAAGTCAGTGTATAAAAAAATCATAACAATAAATGGAAGAAATTCTTCAAGCTCTGTCAAAAATGAACAACATACTTAAAAATCATGATTACAAGTTATTTTATTTTTTCGTTAATATAATTTCAAAATAATATGCTTTATAAATGAAGAAAATAAATATCCTTCCAAAGAAAGAAAAGAAAATGATAGGGGTGACTAGGGAGGAACTTTTTCTCTCTCCTATATTTACACTTGAATATATTTAGCATTATTGTAACTTTTTTTTGTTCGATTAGTCACTTCTGTCATTTTTTTCCACCTTAAAACCTGTTATAAGCCCTGTGATTGCTATCTATTAAGAATGGGGAAACACTTGTGTTCAAATCGCATTTCAGAAATAGTATAACACTAGTTTTTACAATGTCATTAGATAAAGGACACTAATGATACTGAAGAATTTTTAAATTATAGATTCAAGCATTTATATTGTATTTCAAATCTAACTTTTATGTTTGCTCACACTGACATTTTGAAGAAATAGAGAGAAATGTATTTTTTTTTTAAATAAAATGTTTTCAGGTTTGTATTGTATAATTAATTTTTTTATTTTATTTTAAGGTCATTCCTTTGACAATGCCAAATGTGGATGGATTTAGTGACAGCACAGAATCATTAAGCAGTCCACGAGATGGTAGATTAAATAAAGAGTCATCAAAAGAAAATAAGGTGGACACTAGCTCTTTGAAAAATGTCCCAATAATTAGAAAATCAGGAATTTGTCGATTGCTTGCAGAGTTAGTTCGTTCTTATGCGCAATGTGCAAGATTGATAGCTGATTATTCCTTTCATTCTGGGGATTCTGAACTAATTACAGAGGTATTTTCTGCATAATTATTTTAAAAGATTGTATATAATGTATAGAAAAGTAATTGTGTTTCAGACCAAAAAAAATTATTTAGTCTTTATAGTCTATTTTATCAATTATATTATCTTGCAAGCTATGATTTAAATGGCATTCCAAACAATTATACATTTTTTTTAAATTCCTAATTTTGTGTGCATTATCAAGTGTTTTGTTACATTAAAATTCATTTTAATATTTGTTTCTTTTTTGATTAGGATTGTACTGCTCTTGCTTTTATTTTGGATAACTTACTTCATAACAGCCAGACTGCCGGAGACAAAGAAACTCCTGCTCTTGCTCGTGTGCTCATTGCAGCTTTGGCATCTTGTGTTCATTCAGTTGAGGCACAAACAACTCTTGTTAATGAGGTATTTAATGGATATTTTTGAACTGTGGAATTCTTGAATTTATAGTTTGTTTTATAATAAATAATTGGCTTTGATTCCACCTCTATATATAAAGTATAAGCATAAAATAAATTAAGTGAATTTTTTTTTAATAAAATTTCTCCCCCCCCCCACAAGAATTTGTTTTCATTGTGTTTATCTACGTGTATAAATATTCATTGTTTTCAAACAGTTGAATTTCCCTTAGTGCCAGTAAAAATAATCAGAATTATTGTGATGCTGGTTATTTTAAGTGGAAGATGTGGAATTGATGCTAAACAGCTATTATTTCGTTATCTTACTGCAATGTAGTTTCTTACTTTCACAATTCATTCAAATCATGGGCAATTATATTTTTCACTGTGGATCTGGTACTTGGTGAGATGTAGCAATTTATTTGTGTCAGAAATGCCAGCTAGTGCTATGTTTGCTAATTTTGAGTTCTTTAAAATGTTTCAAACATTTTTGTAATATTTCATGATTTGAGAGATACTACTAATAAAATTACATAGGACTATTGATGATACTAGTGGCTATGAATATATTTAATTTCCCCTGTAAAAGGATACATAATTTTGAGAATTTGTCATTTTTGGTGCCATTTTTCCAAAATGGAAGAGTTAAGTGCATACAAACATGTACAGGGTGGTAACAAAACCGGGAAATCAGGGAATTCTTAAAAAACTTTTTAATTCTGGAAATCTTGAGGAAAATTTTCAAATTTCACAAACAATTGGGAAATTTTTAAAATTTTGATACCTTAAACTGCAATTGTTATTCTTTGTCCTATTTCGAGAGAAGCTGTCGATATAACTTGTGGTACACAATTTGAAGTTTGTGTAACTAATGATGTTTTTTTCTTGCATTAAATTAATGTGCATTGTTGGCGCACTTCTAAGGAAACCAATGTAATCAAACGGCAGTTTAATGGAATTTGAAAGAACTTCCTGAATATTGAAAACTAATCGCTGTGTGGCCAGCATGGCATTGACAGTGACAGTTCTTTTCTTGGGTTCAGGTGTGACTACTGCTCGCTAGCCCACAGTGATTGCTACGAATTTCCATTTATTTTGTGAAGCAAACCAAATGGGAATTTGTAGCAGATTGGATAACCGCCATCATGACGTTGCCTGTGATGGCCTCGTCAATGTCAAATGCGGCCAAATTTGATTTGCAAAGAGATCCAATCGGTGTGACGTCACAATCTCTTCTGAAAATATAAATATTTAATTAAAAAATTATTTATTAAAAGGAAAGCAAACGTATGAGGTCTTGAGTAAAATTTTCTGCAGAAGAACGCCACTCATAACTTTAATTACTTATTTTGCTTCACTGGAATCCGTTGCTCAGGAAATCATTCAAAGGAAAATAGTTATAACTTGTCTGCCCATGTTCAAATTAAACGTTTTTAGACAAAGACGAAAATGGACCTTATATGGATCCATTTCAACTTGTTTGATCCAGTCTGCATATTGTGGATTCAATTGTTTATCAGTCCAGTTTTGCTCATTTTCAAAGCAAAAAAGACTTAAATTCTAAACAAAAGGGTACTTTGTAACACATGCTTTACATTCGCAGCACTTGTCAAAAAAATCACACTACAGATACTACACCAGATAAGAATGAAAAAACGTTTAGTTGTATAAATGCTGAAAAAAATTCGGCAGTTACTGCCCAAACGGTTAGATTTTCGAACCAACGCAGCACTGGGCCTGCCTTCAATATCACTGACCCATTCCGAAAATGATGTCACACTGACTTTTAGAGGCATGGCCCAAATTGTACGAATCTTAAGGGCTACTTTTCTCCTATGTGTCTGAGACGCCATGATCAATCATTTTCCACGTCATTCAAGACGATTTTCCCGGGTTTTGACAAAAATGCCCGATTTTCCCTGATTTATTCGGACAAAATAAATTCTCTGACCCATGGGAACCCTGAATAAAATATGCAGAAATATCCTAAAATGTATTGTTATCATTTCAACAGAGATTTATTTTTTCTGGTATAAATTGCTTTTTGTTTGGTAAAATAAAAAAATACTCAACTCTGATCTAAGCTAAGGGAGCCTACGGTTACCAGTGAACAGTATTCCTATGGAACCCTTGTAATATATTTTGGAATTAATGCCCTTTTAAATTATTATTATTAAATTATCATAAAAGTAGGTTTAAAAGATGCCGACCTAATTCAGTATTGTTTATGTTTAGTTTAAACATTGTTATATTTTACTTGAAATGTTATAGGTGAGACTTGCTCTTCTTCGAGCTTTATCACTTCCGGAAAGTACTGAAAAGCATGCACGTATTCAAGGTCTTGCAGGTCTTATTAGCATCATGATAGAGGCTTGTCCATCTACCTCATCTCAAAACCAGACACAGGGATGTTCAGTAAGATCACAAGGATTGTCGTAAGTGCTTATTTTCTTTATATGATGGGGATTACAGTAGCCTAGTTGGAAGAGTGACATATTAGCAGACGAAAGGCTGCGATTTTGAAACTCAATGCAACCAAAGACTTGGGCACACAGGACATATGCACATTAAATCTGTCATGACCTCTAATGAAGAAGTTTGTAGAATGACCGTGATTCAAAATTATGAGATGTTGTCCTAGAATCTTTCCATTTGGGATTGAATCCTAGACCGTCGCCAATAGCCCGTTGTGTTGCTGCAATGCGATGTTAATTAACTCCCTACCTTTATAAAATATCTTTAATATCTTGCCAATAAAACTTTATCTCAAATGGGGATTATTTTTAATTAGATTTGGAATTGTCCAAGTATTTATTTTCATTCCTAGAGAATAGTTCATTATGGGTAGTTTTAATACATGAATCTATATGCAGCTTATAGGTATAGTTAGGCCAAAAATATACTTGAACTCTTTCAATCTTTTGTGTATCAGATGAATAAACAAAAATGCCTCTCATGCTGAATATAAAACATTTAATTATTTGTAACTTTTAAAGCAGGGTAAAAAACTGGTAAATATAAAATAGTATGTCTTTAGTGCATCAAATCTGTTATTTATACTGATTTATGTATATATTTTATCCCTTGACAGCCTTTGGAATGTTTGATATTAGTGATACTTTATTAGAATGCATTAAGAGTAATACCTTGAAGAGTAGTGAAACATTTTATTTTGTTTGCAGGATGAACAATATTGTTAGAATTCTACTGAAGAAAGGTATTGTTGTTGACTTAGCAAGAATTCCACATTATTTGGATTTATCAAGCCCCCATATGGCTGCAACTGTAAACAGCGCTCTTAAACCTTTAGAAACTTTGTCTCGAATTGTTAATTTGCCATCTGGTCATGTACCTAGCAAAGGAAAAGGAAAGAATTCAAGCTCCGCTGTAGAAACTCGTGAAGCAGTTCTTGAAGCAATGGAAGAAGACAGTAGTGCTCGCTGCAGTGGTAAGCTATATTAAAGGGATCGTTATTTTTCCTAATTGTATTTTCTCCTCTATATTTTGTGATGCAGTATTTGTAACTTATTCTACCCTAATATTGAAATATATGTTAGAACTGTGTATTCTGTCTTATGTTATCCTAAACAATAGCATTTTTTTATAAAATTTGTATGATTTTTACACTAAATGCTTAGATATAGTCAAAATTAGTTTAATCTAAAATTTAATCTCATTCATTAATAATTAAAATATTTCTTTACGATAGTTTAATTTTTTTATTTAGTTATTTGCTTCCTAATCAAAAATTGAAATTGTATAAGTCAATAAATCTTAACCAGTTGCCAACATATTAAAAATTTTATTTTTGATGCATTTATTTAGCTGATGTTGCCATGTCGTACTGTGGAAATGAAACACCCTCTCAAGGCATTGCTGTAAGTTCTTTTACCTCAATTACTAATTTTTTTTTTTTACAAGCTTTCATGTAAACATGTCTTATGGTAGAATAACAAAGAATATACAAAGGCAGGGATTTGCCAATTTTTAAAATAAAGTAGTTCTCAAAGTATAGAAATAAATAGATAGCCACAATTCACATGATATTGTACATTCTAAATTTTAACACAAAAAGTTTGTTCCTGACATAAAATATTTAAGCTTATAATTCAATCGTGATATTTTACGCTCTATTTGCATGTTTTTATATTGAGAATACTGCTGTGCAAAAAAGTAATACTGTGTACGTATGAGTTGACTGTTGTTGCATTCTGTATATATGAGTATCTAATACTTAATACATTTGTTGATTAAGTGTGTTATAGCACTTTTCAGTCATTCTGCAGATGTTTTATATTTTAACATTCATTTTTTAACAATCATTATCCCTAAAGACATGGTATTTTTGTCTTGTGGGATAGAATAGAACACCAATTTTAATGTGAAACTTGCTTAGAGACATGATTTGATTGCACATCTCGTCTCTATTTCTTGAGTTGTAGGGTTTTCCTTGTTTAAAATTATAAAAGTACTTGAATTTTATTTTTCTGTCATACTTGGTGTAAAATACTTACAAATTACCAAAATTTCCTTAAATTGTTCCTGAATCGCACAATGTCTGCAATTTAAGCTTCATCAGTCTTTTCAACATTTTATTCAGTAGTTCATGTTCTGAGTAAGTTTGGGACTGCTCTTAAGTTACAATTGTTTCAAAAAGCTAGTATTAACTTTGTCAAGAGCATCTACTATATTCCTATTTGAAAACCGTGATTTTACTGGAATGTTTTTACTGGCTTAATTTATGATGAAAGATGTGATGGTGCAGTTGTGTATTGATGGTTGATGGAGTCAACAAATTAAAGGACTAATGGTCTTAAATCAGTAGTGTTTGATCACAGTGTTTTGGTAAAAGAAACTGTTCTGAAGTTCTTGATTGTTAAAACATTGCAGTAAATACTACATCACTAAAAGATGACATGCCCACCTGTATGAAAATATGTACAAAATGTGTGTTGTGTAGATAAGTAGCTATTTGTTTTATTTTCCAAGTGACTAAAAAAATCTTAACAAATTATATAATGGAATAGTTTCTTAAACAATATGTAGACTGAGCAGGATAAAACTAATTCATAGCTGATTAAGAGCAGTAAAACAAGACTTCCATTCTTGATTTTTTTAAATTGAAATAATTTTTTTAAGTTATTTAAATTTAGCAATAAATGAAATGTTTCTGAAACAAGCTATACAAAGTTCCATATAGTTTATATTTAATTTAAAAGGTTCACACACTTACATAATATAGAATTTTTCTAGCTTAGAAGGATTGGTTAAGGATAATTATTCTGTTAGATTAGACAAGCTGATTTGTAGCATCATTAAAAATAATGTTTATATAAATATATATACACACACATACACACACACTATCCTACAGTAATGGACTGGACACCAGCGGATTTGCATAAAATCCAACTACTTGTTTGGGGTTGTTTTTCATGTTTTAGCCTGGGATCTTTGCATGTCGTTCATAGTAAATTGAATACCGACGCCTACATGAACATTTTGGACACTCGGGTTCTTCCTACACTCTGGCAATTTTATGGAATGGACGAATGTTACTTCCTGGACGACAATGCTCCATGTCATGTAGCCTCTGTCAAGCAGTGGTATCAAGGTATAGATGTAAAATGACTTCCCTGGCCTGCTCAGAGTCCCGACCTAAACCCCATATAACATTTGTGGGACGAGTTAGAGCGACGCTTATAGACCAGGGTACCACATCCAAAATCTACAGCTGAGCTGGTGACATTCTTGCAGCAGGAATGGACACAAATACCCATAGCTGTGTTGCTGTGTATCAAAATCTGTTGAAATGTTGCTAGCGTTATTGCAGCATGTGGGGACCATATATATATATATATATATATCCCTGTGTTAAAGCATGTATTATTTCCCTTATACCATCACATCTTGCTGTCCTGTCCATTATTGCAGGGCTGTGTATATATATTAAAGAACCCCTGCCTCTGAAAGATAATTATCAAACTAAGAGTATTACTTAGTGCTTTGCATTTCATTTGTTTGGCGTTTTGCATGTTTTAAGAATTAAGTGAAAAATCTTACCTTTTCTATTTTAAATTCAAAAATGGATTTTTTTTTAGGTTGACCCATCTCTTGAAAATTTAATGAATGAAATTCTTGACAGACATGACCATCCTAATACTTCTGAACTGCAAACATCCAATGGTAAATTTTTATTTTAAAATCTGTTTACTATTTTAAGTATTGGCAGGTTTACATTATGACATACTAACCACTGCATGGTCAAGATGGCGTTGCCTGTGACAGTTTTTATCGTGGGGTCAGGTGTGACCACTGCTTGCTTACACAGATTTCAAATCCGTTGAAATTTTCATTCTATCTTTCACAACCGCTGAGATTGAAAAAAGCATTGAAGAACTCCAGTCCAAAATTATTTGTTTTGCTTCACATGAATCCATTGCTCAGAAAATCAAATTGAATGAATCGGATCTTTTTAACGATCACAACGATCGAATTCTTCGTTTGCAGATGTCAGGAAGCACAATTTCAAAAAGGTCGAAAATGTTGTTTCAAGGGGAAAAATACCTAATAAATTCATTTAAACATGTTCTAGATTTTATTTGAAAATTCGTGCAGGACAAAAAAATCCTTAGTCAGATAATGTAACCTTCATTTCCGTGAAGAAGAATTACTTCTATTGTATGACCAAATTTTGATCACATCGAATTTAGTTATTAACTAATTTCAAAAATAATTGTACCTTAAGAAGGAGTACATTCTAAGGTTTCCTGTGAGGCTTTCAAATTTAAAAACTAATAGTAATAAGCTATAGATATCAGTTTTAGCAAAAAAATAACAAATGTACCGATTTTTCCCGAATTTCAAAACAAAAAAAATATTTTTCGTAACCAAATTGAAATTTGTAGACAAACTTGGCATGGTGCAAATATTCATGATTAGAGGTCCTCTAAAAAAAAACTCACGACTGAAGACTGGAAATTTGTTTGTCTTTTGCTCACTCACGTTAGAAATTTCGCTTTTTTTCCACCTTAACACTTGTGAACCCTAAACTAATAGCCACATCATAAAAAAATCATCTTGTTTGCTGTACAATTTTGAATAAACTGCTAATTTCGTAATTTTCTTATTCGTACTTTCTTGGGAAACTGTCATAAGAATCGAGTGAAAAAAGCGAGTTTAATCATGCAGTGGCAGTAACTTCTTTTTAATATAGAGATTCTGCACAAACAATGAAATTTCTAATGGAAACTCCATGTTTTGATGCCATAATCAGATTTTGCATCGGTAAACAATCTAACTATGAAATTTCCTGACTGATATATTCCGATATATATCCCGATATATTCAATCCCAAAATTCGTGTGAATTTCAGGGATCATCTTGACATAGAAAGTATCTATTCTTTGATTGCGATTAATTGTTGTCATAGCTACCTGAATTTCAAATACAATCACTTTTTCAGTAATCGGAGGATTATTATCTTTGCTAGGCAAGTTCAAACAAGTTGAGAATTAGCTTATAATATTGTCTATGCAAACAATCCAAGAATCACTATCCAAGGTTTGTCAGACGTTTTTAAACATTTGGTTGCATCCCGAATTCCAAGGTATTGTTCGATAAGGAATAACGTCCTCTACAAATTCAAGTCCAAAATAAATCGCACAGAGGGACGTTTCACATTAAATTTTGCACAAATGATGAAATTTCTAATAAAAACACCATGTTTTGATGCCCTAATCAGATTCTGTATAGTTAAGTTAGTCTAAATATGAAATTTCATGACTTTACAATCTTTTATCCGGAGATATTCAATGTTAAAATTGGTGTCAGTTTTAGGGATCATCTCCACATAGAAAGTCGCTTTTGGTAGATCGAGATTAATAGTAGTTATCACTACCTGACTTTCAAATTTGAACACTATTTCAAACGTTTTTTTTTTCAGCAATCCGAGAATTATTATATTTATTTTGCAAACGATCCGTTTTTTTTTGGCTGCCTCTTAAAATTGCACTAATGAGGAAAATTCAATGTAGCTCAAAAACTAATTATTGAAATGAGCTGAAATTTTGCATGGTCATACTAATAATCCTTCTAAATTGATTCCCGTCAAAATATAAGGTTTCAATAGATAATTTTTCAAACATTAATTTAATTTAATTATTGCATACTAATAACTATTAAAAAAAACAAAATGTTAAGTAGATTTGTTTGGGTTGTTAAACAGTAACACTACAAAAAATATCAGCTGAATAGAAATATTATTTCAGAAGATATCTATGAAAGTTTTAGAAAATGATTTAACATTACAAGCTTCAATCTTTCTGTACTCATAACTTCAAGACCTAATGACATAAAATTTGGTATCTAATGTTAAATTTTGATATTGATTCAAAACTGTGTCTCGAAATAGGGGGAAAATCTGTTAGTTAAATCGAGACATCCATGACAATAGATAAAGTGGATCTATCAAGTAATCCAAATTACAATTTCCACATTGTAGAAGTTTGCAACAATGCAATTCAGAATTTTTGGAGTAATTTTTTTGCAATCATTAAGGAATAATGATGTGGGGTGTAGATGCTCGTTCATGGTGTTGATCCGTAGAATGTTGAATTCTAGAACTGCATTATTTTTATAAATGATACTTTCATGAATGTTTAGAAGCAGTGATCACTGCTCACATAAACATTAAAAAATTGCACAGGTCCACATTTCAAGCACTGATAATCAATTAGCACAGAACACAATTCTCTACTATACCCCACTCTCCCTTTCTGCAACTCAAAGGAGATAGGGTGCTATAGAGAAAGTCAAAACCCAATTGTGAACTCGTGATCATTGGAATAGAACACATTTTCCATTTCCTGGCTTACTGAGCAGATACTCAATGTTATAGAATGTTATTTTATGTATATTAGTATTATATGAAGGAATGAAATTTTTTGTAGGTACTGTTATTAGTGAACAGGCTATTAATGTAACTGTTGAAATGGATTCTCGTTCAACTACTCAAGTTACAAGCCACAGATCTACTTTTGGAGATCATGTTCAAGGTAATATATAAATTTGTTTCTCATCTCAAATATTATTTAATTAGTAACACTTTTAAGGAACGTTGTATACTTTTCACACTCTAGCATTTAAGCAAATATTTCTGTTGTCCTTAAAATTATTGACTTTCTCAAGGAAGAAATTAAGTCTGGCAATGATATTTTTGTGTTAGGATTTCCAATTTGTACAAGTTAGTTTAAGTTAATAAGTTTTATCTCAAAGGTGATCATCAAGAGAGCAGTGATTCTGAAAGCAATTCTGAATCTGGTCATAGTCACAGTGAAGATGATGTGGATCGTGATGAAAGGCCAGATGATCCTGAAGATGATGACGATGATGATGTAAATATTTTTTAATACTAGTATTTAACTAATATATTAATTTGAATCACTATATCTTGTAGGTATAAATAGTATTATCATATCACTTATTAAACATGTAAAAAGTCAAAACTTCTCAATGATTTTTTCGGAATTGTTTAATGAGTGACTTTTTGTGACCCCAACTCAATACCTAAAAAATCATAAAACAAGTAATTTAATTAGTATGTATCCTGGGTGTATTTTTCTTTTATGTCCAAAACCTTTCATTGGATATCTAGCCATTTACTTGATGGCAGGGTGTCTACCAGTCATGAAAGTCGTGAATTCAGAAAATGGTCACGAAAAGCATGAAAAAGTCACAAAATTAGCCTCTCAGTCACGAATTTTTCCGTTTTGTAAATAATGGAGGAACTAAATGTTTCCTTTTTTTTTTTTAACCCCGTTTGATACCAAATGCACTTTTGAAAGTGGTTGAGATATCACGGGAAGTGTGTTTTTAGTTATATCACGAATGTCAGTCTGCTATCGTTTCTGTTGCGCAAAGGAAAAACATCTAGGACAATATTTTCCGATGCTGTTTCCGAAACAATATTAGCTCATGCTGTTTCAAGTGAAAAACAAACCACCGATTGGATTTAAAAAAAAATATGTTGTCTCCCTGTAATGAATCAACCTATTCCAACTGAATGGTGTCATTTATCTATATATATAAGGTTCCCACAGGCCTTCTATTTCTAAAAGCCCTTGGAAGTACTTAGTTTCTGTCAATAGTCCTTAGAAAGTGCTCTTTTCCTTTGAAAACAAAATTCAGTTTTTAACTGACAATATTTTTTCACAGTATTTCTGATCTCTTTTTAGCCTCTGATCAGTGATAAAACTGCTTCTGAGTATGGCATTAAATACGAAAAAAAAAACAATCGATTAAAAAACACATAGGAGGAAAGATCACAAAGACGTATAAACCAGAGTGCTAACGGACGGATAACGAATAATTTTTCTATATTTTATCATTTTTTCTCTTTGTATATGGGTGACAAATCTTCAATGGCCGATTGTGCTTAAATTTCACTTTGCTTTTGTTATGCTATGCGCAATCCGTTTCCATCGTCAGGTTAGATGATTATTTTCAAATTAATTTTGTTTTATTAAATTACTCTATATATCCATAGGTTCAGGGCATTGATGATTTTAAGCGTATGGTGTAGAAGCTGCTGGTGCAACTTAAATCTGTCGTGGCCGAAAGTCCTCACTTTGGGTTGGTGTGGAAGTTTGGAGAGTGGGGTGCCAGATCAGATGTTGCCTCGTCATCTGACCATGGTTCAAAATTTGCGGTGATACACCGAATGGCTTAGTCTGGGACGGTGGTAACTAGTTGAATATCCATTCAATAAGTTGGTGTGGAAGTTTGGAGAGTGGGGTGCCAGCTCAGATGTTGCCTCGTCATCTGACTGTGGTTAAAAATTACATGGCGATACACCGAATGGCTTAGGCTGGGACGGTGGTGACTAGTTGAATATCCATTCAATAATGCTGCATTTTATTTATTTTTAACCTTATCATGAATTTATCATAGTTTTTGCATAGCTGTTATGATCCTTTTCAGTTCACGGGAAAGTGTTTTCTTCAAAACTTGTTCTGTCTCTGATCCAGTCAAATTTGACTCTTACGTATGCAACTAGCAATCTTTCCCCATCCTTTTAGTAAATGAATAGTTTGCCATTAATTTTTTTTTATGAAACCTCCGATGTGCCAATAAATGAGTTTACTTCTTATTTTTATTCATTTTTATTATGAATTTATGAAAGTGTATAAAAAAAATAATTACATGGGTAAGTAATTTAAATTTCATAAGTGGGGCTACGGTATAAGCAGCAATATGCTTCTGATCCCGAAAATATGGTTTTTTTTTAGATAATTGTTGATTTCTTCAATTTTTATTAAAATTCAAGAATACAAAACACAAAAATAATGAATATAATATAGAATATTTGTTTCATGTTCATCTATTTTGACATGTTTTATGGTTTATCATTATTTTTAAATTTAGAAAACGTAGATATTTAGAAAACAGCTTATTAAAGCTGAAATTTGATACTAGATACTTCTCAAGGTTAGTCTGTAAGCAATAAAAAAAAGTGTGATTGCATCTAACTGACCCACATAATCATGTAAAATCAGATCATGCATTTATTTTACAAAGTACCTAAAAGGATTAGTAAATGGACCTATAGAAATTTAGTAGACACCCTGTGCTACAAAATTGCTCATACACTCCCCCAAAGACCATTAAAAAGCAAACATAAAACAATATGAAATGAATAAGAAAACTATCAAACTCTCAAAAGCAGCTGGGAAACTGGCTACACCAAGCCCACTGTGTGGTGATCTTTTGGCTTAGTATTGCCGGTCCTCATTAACTCTGCTTTTTCTTTCCCTTTTTATAAAACCAAATGCACTGTGAAGAGATATAAAAGAAAAACATCCTAAGTTTTTTCTTGCAGGCTCCATTTTATAATTCGTTTATGTACTTGCATATTACTAATACTTGTACACGTAAAGGCCATAGTTTATCTGCTGAATTTTATAAAAATCAGACTGGGCTTATTTTGAAAAATCTCATTTTTGTGTGGCAATATTTGTGTATAATTTTTAGAAAATGGACTTTAATATTTAATTTTTTACATATTACAGTTTTTATAAGATTAACTAATCTGTAAGAGCATCTCCACTTGGTCGAAAGTCGGGTATTAAATTGTTTTAAACGGTTTCTTCAATGTTTTATTTAAGTCCCTATTTTTAGTTAGAAAAAAGAGTGGGAACCCTGTATATTGACCTGAAAATTCAGAGTGCTCTCCACCTGTTACTTCAAAACCGAATAATTTAAGCTCTTATGTAGCAAACAAAAGTGTATTGAGAGCAGTAATCATATGGGCTTTAAACAAAGCTATTTGCTATGCTTCTGATAGACATGCCAATCTTTCCAGTGATGTATTTTCTGAGGTGTTTCCATATAGTATGACTGCACAAAAGTTTAAAATACACAAAGACAAGTTTGGCTATGTTATGGATTGGGTTCACATTTTTAAGACAGCCTTTGTCAAGATCTAAGTGTGACTTTTACTGTGTCATTAGACGAAAGTTTAAATAATGTAGCACAGAAGGGCCAAATGGCCGTAATAATCTGTTATTGGGATTCAACTATACAACAGGTTAGAATGCAATATCTCACTCCTACGTTTTTGTGCCACTCAGCTGTTGATCTACTAAGTGCCTTTACCCATACTATGTCTGGATTGGGTTTATCTGAAAAGAAAACACTACCAATTTTCAACTGTTGGTCCAAATGTAAACCTGAAATTCTTGAATGATTTTCAGTCTTTAATATGAAGTCTGAGGAAGATTCTTAAAAGAAAATATTGATCAATGTTGATACATGTTTATATATTGTCTATGGAGCTTACAAGAATGCCCTGAAAAAAGCTGGATTGGACTTTTCAACGTTGACTGTATTTTATGTTCAAAGATTTTTCTTCTCGAAGGGCAGATTTTACTTTCCATTCTGGTACAAGTTTGTTCCCCTAAAGTTATGCTAAATAAGGTGGATAGAAAATTATAGTTAATGAAAGAGCCATAAAAGTAATTCCATATGTTAAAAGTATGTTGCAGCATTTAAATCAAAGCCACCTGCTTCAAGTAGTTTTCAAGTCGTACAAAGATTTTGGAAAGATGAACCTTTACTTGCGAAACTGATGTTCTTACAATCAGTTGGGCAAGCCGCACACAGGAGAGACTGAAAAGAGACACATGATACGTAGCCGATTTCAGGTTTCTTGTCCTCTGAGCATATCTCTACGCGACGACAAATTATACGCACACCGCAGAAACAAGCGACCAGTTTCGACGCATGCACATTTCAAGTGTTTAAAAAAAAAATAAAAAAAAAGTTTGTTGTTTATTCATACATCATGGCAGATGACGATGTGATGGAAGAACTCTGTTCAACTGAAAAACAAATATACTAGGAAATTTTAAATGGGAGACTTTCACAATCATACCTTTTTATGTCATTACTAATCAGAGTATGCCGATTTAAATCCAAGTGATTTTACTTTAAAAAATAACATTGATTTAAATCAAAATTTTACATAGAATTTTTCTTTCTGTTATGTTTAATATGAGTTCTGTTATGTTTATTATAATAAACACTGAGCAAGATGTATGTTACTTTATTCAAATAGGTTTAAAACTTTGCTCATACTGAGTTCACCCCAGAATTATATTGAAAATCATCCTCCCTTTGAATAAGTAACAGTACTTGCTGATTGGGATCATAATTACCAGACAAATATTTTCATCTTGGGCCACTGACCAATAGATGCCCATCAGTGTTAATTTTGTTTTAAACATTCTGTGTGACTACAAATGGCCAATTTTAAACCATTCGCCATGTGTTGGGTGAAGATGATCGAAATATATTCACTCAAATTATTACAATTATGGAAGCGTGCTTTGTTCCAAGATGTTTATTTAGTATTGTAGTCTGTTCATAAGAAATTTAAAGACACTGTGTGAATGAAAAAAATTTCTTTAGTGTCACAAAGCATTCAAATTTTGCACATAAATCTTTATAATTAATTGCCCATTTTAATCTTTTCATTTTGTTATATTGGTTCAATTTATATGGAGAAATTTTATACACTAATCCCTCAGAATTCTTTACATTATCTGGAATAAATATTCAATATTTAGGAATTTATATTTGGAATGGAAAAGTGAATTGGTATACATATAAAGTGATAAAAGTGACAAAATTAATATGGTTTGTTCAAAATTGTACAGGGAAGAAGATTGGCGAGTATATGTGAACAGGGGCGGAGCCCCCTAGTCCTTTAAAAAATGCAAAAGGGGCTAATTGAAAAATTTTTGAAAATTCCTTAGTTTAGTTCCATAGCAGGTAAAATTTCCCACGAGTCTAAAAATTGTTGTGGAGCTGGTTGCCAAGTATGAAAATTGAAAAGAATTTTGTGTAAAAATCAAGCTTTTATTTTAACTAAAGAGGATATGCAAAAAGGATGTTTCAGAAATCAAAATAGTCATAGTTTAAAATATTATGTGCCTCAATTTAGAACATTTCTTAGTAATTCAGTTTTATACTAGCAGAAGTAAAAGTTGCATAATAGTTTTTACGGGATGGATTTAAAATATATTTCCTCGCCTAATCTAGTATTTAGTTGTCTTCAATTTATTAGTTTTATTTAATTATTTACTCTTGTATGAGAAAATTGCTTTTGTTTGATCATTAATTATAAGTCTTTTCAGTCTCCTCGCTTTGATGTTGGTGACGATTATTCTGGTTTGGACTTTTTTCGTGTTCAAGATCGTGATGATAGTCTATACTTTCAATTGGAAGAAGTTTTTCCTGCTTCAAGTTAGTATAACTTTTACGTAATGACACGCTGTTTGATATCCTAATTTTTCATTTAAAATCTTAATTAGTTAAGTTTCAAATTTATTTTGAATTGCATAATTTTCTTTGTTTCATTGCCAAACCATTGCAGCAAATAATAAATTTGTGTTAAATTTTTAAATATTGCTGCTTTCAAATTTTTAGTTGAGAGGAGTTAACATAGCTGTATGTTAAACAGAATAAATATTTGACATCCGTATTTTTCCTTTTTCTGTTTCATTAAAACTAGGTGGTTCTTCAGTAATATTCGGTGGAACAGATGCAATGCGAACTTTCCAAATACCTGTTGTTGCTGATGATACAAACAGTGGAAATGAAACTCCGGGTGTGTTTATTTTTTACTTAATCAGCTACATTTTAGTCAAATTGAAAGTATTATGTTACTCTGCAAATGAAACAATCTTCAGCTTTGTAAGGAAGATATCAGACTTTGAATCAAATTTAGACACTTAATTGTTGCAAACCCTTATCATAGGAGAGATGAAAATTAATATTATTAATAAATCTAATTTTGTAATTTTTTCTCAATATGTTTCCATCTTAAGGCTAATTTTTTTATATTTAGTTATATCCGTACTTATATTAGTTTGTTAAGTATGTTTTATTATGTGATAGAATTCTGCAATTTTACTACATAGTGGAGTGCTAATTAACCACTGGAAAAGTTTCTAAGTTACTGATGTTTCTACTAAAAATACCTTTATTTGACCATTGTCATCTAATTCTAATCATAAAAGATTTAGTTTTCTAAAAAGAGAAATTTATAACTTTTTTATTAGGAAATATAAATAATGCTCGGATCACACATGTGTATTTTTTATAGTAAGTGTATGAAGTAATATTTTTTAAAAATTTAGTTCATATAGTTATAATACAAAATTTAGACTACATGATTTTAACAGCATCAATACCTTTCTGTTTAACTTGCTAGCAAGAGTTAATATTTTTAAGACTGCAATTATAAAGATTAATATAATTTTTTAGCTCCTACAGTCCCTCCAGCACCAAGACCCGTTTCAACTGTGCATCCATTACTAGTTAGACATGATGATTCTCAATGCTCACTGCAGCCTAGAGTTAGACGTCAAAGAGGTTATCGTACTAACATTGGAGGCCACACTTGGCACATGTATGCCACCCCAAATGGAAACAGCACTGGGCGAAACCCCAACCCTCCTGTGATTTTGCAAAGGTTATTTAATTTTTGTTTTACTCTAAAATTGCAGTTTTTTAAGTATTTTGCAAAGTATATATTTAGTAAATGATTTGAATACAATTGACTTTTTTGTTTTAGTTACATGCAATCACTGCATTAACCTTCCAACTTTCGTGAAGCTTTCAAAAGTCACGGGTATTTCTTAAACACATTATTTTAAAATGTAAAGGGTGTTAAAATTTTAAATGTAAAGGGTGTATTTCTTAAAATTAGTTTTTAAATAAAATATATACGATTTATTTAAAGAAATGTTATAAAATTTCTATATTTCTTTATTTAATACGTAATAGAAGTAATGTAAATATAAGGCATTAAAACAATTTAAAATGCCCAATGAATTGTATAAATGAGGTGAAAATTAAATTTGGTCTAAATTTATATAACTAAAATCAACGCGAGTATATCTCCCACATACACGCAGCCACTGGAAGGTTATAGTACCATGGTTTGAGTTCACAACGAAACACACCATTTCTATTTACACTTCCAAACTTTCAGCTACAATTTTTACTGATCTAGAATAAAAAATTATGAGTGATTAAATTGAGGTATATTAATATCTTCTGATGAGAGTTGAAAGTGAAGAATTATGTTAGTATTTTCATTTGTCTTAGTTTGCATTAAATCTTGATTATAAGTTCTCTCTCTCTCTCTCTCAAGTAATTTAATCTCACTCTCAAGTAATTTTTTTTACTTGTTTCTAAAAATTTCTTGTTAAAAAAATTCTTATTGATGTAAAAGTATTTCATTTGTACGAACTTTTCTTTCTACTTAAAAACGTTTCTAACTATTGTAACAGTTCTTACGATTTACTTGAAACCCATTAAGCCATGTATGCCTTTAAGTACTCCTCATGCATAATTTACAATGCTGCAGTCGATTACGCAAGTTTGCTCTGGATTATCATGAGTGCCAACCAATCTGTTAAAGTACTTCTTGCTATTATTTCACTTTCGTCTGTTAGGACGAATACCTTCTTTCCATGAACTTCTTATTTGATCCGCAATACTTTGGCGTTCGCAAGATCAGGCACACGTGATTGAAGGGTTGATTCAGGGGGCAAAAAATGAAATAGTAATTTCATATTAATTAATTAATTTTAAGCTAAATTGTAAAAAGTTGCAATTATGCTAAAAGGTGCATTAATGTTGCAGTTATAACTCACTTACAATACACCACATGTAGGAAGAATTTTGTTTTTAGTACTTCACATGAAGCGTAGAATGTGTGGATAAAACGTTTCATTTGTTGCAAAAAGTTGCCCTAGTTATCAGTAAAAAAAGACACAAAATTAAAACTTTCAGAATAGTGAAAATGGGTCACAATTATTTTACTTTATATTAAACCTTTCCACAAACCCTCGATGTTGTCCATGCACCCCCAAATTAATTTTAATTTGCCACAGACCCCCTCAGCAGTATCACGGACCCCTGGGGACCACTGCTTTAGATTGATCTATTTCTCAAATTTATGTACAAGAATATCATTGGATAGCATCAAGAGCCATTCTGAAAACTTACAGTTGTCTTTGACTATTCCAAAACCACAAGCTCTTTATAGTATTGTGTACAACATATGCACTGATAACTTGTTTCTTCAGTTCATGACGTATATAAGTGTTTTACGTTGCAGCAAAATTCAATGTTAAAGCACTACTTACAAAACCACTTCTCAAAAATAATAACCTACTTTTTGCAGCTTCAGAGCAATGACTACAGTTATATAATGTTCACAGCTTCACTCATATGCCATCTGCATCCCACTATGATACTTCCATCATCATACAATGGTGCAAATTGTAGATTTTAAGCATACCTCATTTGTGTTATGTGTTAGAAGGGCATTTCTGTCACCGAATCATGCACTTAGCTTTACTCTGGCTAAATTTTGAAATAAAGATCATCCTATGGGTCCCTACTTTTCCAGTGTATAAGTTGTGCTTTTTCTGTAAAGCTAAATGTAGATGGCACTAGGATTTTTCTTCTAGTATTATTTCACATGCTTCCTGTACCTTTTTCGTAATTACTAGAAATTAAATCCTTGTCTTTTCATGGTTTATTTACACTAAAAATCCCTCATGCATTAAATTAGCCTCTATATTTGGAAAAATATTTATGCTCACAATTTAACTGTAATTATTTTACTATTCCAGTGAAGCTTTCATTGTAAAACATTGTATTGCATTGTGTTTCATTGTAAATTTTGTTATTCTATCAAACATGGTATTGTAAGGCATATAGATTATCTTTCTTAATACACAAGACTTACCACATTTAATATCAAATTGCAGCTCTCAGCCATCATCTGCTACACAATCTCGAGTGGTGTTTGCCAATAGTGATTTCCGCATATTAGCAACTGAAGATGAAGTATTTGAAATACAAGTAAATCTTAACTTCTATATTTACAATGTTTATTATAGTTTTGTACTGAATAACTTACATTATGTACTTTTTAATTTTTCGTAAAAATGTGAACTAACATTAAATTGTAAAATTTTAATACCTTTTAAAATTGCAAGTTAACACTTTTTAAACAAGAAATATATGCAGTAGCGTGTATTGTATTGATTAACTTTTTAAGAGTTATGGTTTTTAAGAGCAGTGCTGTTGTTTTTACCTTGTGATGCAGTTAATAGTTAAATAACTAATGACAATAGGTTGAGGGAATCCTGAGTAACTTCTGATTTGTACAGTAAAACTGGTTGGAAACCATTCAAGCAAAATCACAATTTTTGCTGTGTATGTGTTCAGAACAAAAACTGCTTATATCTGTATGTATGTAATATCTATATCTTGTTTGGATGATCTAAGTCACGACCAATGAAATAATGAGTTGGGGCGAGGCTACTCTGCAAATTTCCACTCTTTTCACTTCCGATTTTTCTATCAAAATTTTTTTGTAACCAAAATTCTTATTTTAAGACTTCCTGAACATGTGAGAAATAATTGATGGTAAATTGACCATCAAAACATGGGACTAGCTTTTCTTGTTCATATACATTTGGGAATTATCGAAATAAATTCTTGTTTATGTGCAAAATACTGTCAGTACATTGTTGGAAGGTTAGTTTGAATTTGTTCTAAATTGACAATCTGTGACATCTTTCTCTCATAGTCCAAATGATTAGAAGTGATTTTATTTTGGGGCTTACGCGACCTTTAAACCACTCTTTATGGAGTAGGAATAAGGTCAGTTTCGAAGCTATGTCATTTTTTAAGTATTGCATAAAATGGAATACTTTTTTTTCCCATTATGCTCCTGCATTTTTAAGGTATAAAATACATTGTGCAAACATGATTTAAATATTAGCAGGAGTTTTTGTGTCGGGCTCGTTAAGGTATAACTTCATTGTGAGTAAATATTTGAGGAACGGTGCTGCGCGCAAGATTGCATATAAACAAATAGATGTATACAAATAAATTTTAGTGTATGTTATTCTATATATAAAACAGGTTAAAATAAAAGCAAAAAATAAATAAAAATTAATATTTTTTATCAATTATGTTTCATGGAAGCAGTAAATAATCTGATATAGTCAACAACAATGTCTTCCCCAAAATAATAAATTTTTTTCAGTATTGTGGTGTTAAAACAAGCATGTAGGTTTAACGAATATGTATACCAATTTTTGAACAAGTTGCTCAAATAGTACTTCAGATATCATGCGCTCAATCTGAGATTTTTCTAAAAAAAACAAAGCTGAGAAAAACCGCCGTAAAAATAAAATTTTGGTTACAGAAGCCCATGTTTTGCTCAGTGTACCTTTAGATTTTCTTTCATATCTGGTATTTATTTGAATTTTGTCATGCGGTTGGTGTCAAAATTATTAGAAATGTATGTACTTTAATATATATTTTTTTTTGAAAAATCGAAATTTTGGAAGGTTTAAAGGTCGTAAGCCCCTTAAGAATTTTCTAAATTAGTTTAAGTGTAAAAATATAGTTTGAAAACTAATAGTCAAGTTTAAGAAAAAGTAATAATTATTAGAGTAAAACATTATAAAATATCTCTTGTAAAAAAATTATGTCAATTACACTTCCTCAGTTGTTAAAATACACAAGAAGTTATCTGATCCATTCTGTATTTCCCCTATAAGTTTCTTTCCTTCACTTTTTATAACCCCTCAAAAATAATAATCATTTAGCCATTAATGCACTGCTTAAAAATAACTTTAAAAGGTGCAAATGAAAAGTCAGTTTTATTAAAACTGCATAAGTAACTCGTGACCTGCTTGTCGTTTCTGCCAAAAGAAAATTTAGTGAATTTGATTTCTATGCATAATTTGAGTAACTAAAGAAATAAAATTGATTTGCCAAAAAACTTATTCCTCTGAATTATAAAATGTTGTGAAAATTCAATGCCAGTATAAGTTTCGCTATCTACTTTATGAAAGTCTAATATTCGTTTTTATTTCACATTACATTTTCTGCAGATAATTTTGATTTGTGTAATAATATTTGTACAATATTGTTATTTCTTGTACTTTTGAAAGTTTGGATGGTTGGTTTAATTTCTTTTTT
Source organism: Metellina segmentata (assembly GCA_947359465.1). Classification (NCBI taxonomy): domain Eukaryota; kingdom Metazoa; phylum Arthropoda; class Arachnida; order Araneae; family Tetragnathidae; genus Metellina; species Metellina segmentata. The sequence goes on along the minus strand of OX375872.1, from coordinate 108,578,725 downwards.
ATCATTTCACACCAACAGTTTTCATGATTAGTGGTTCAATCTCTTATAACAAACGTGCTATTTTATTTCCAAAAACAGCTTTGACATTTCAATGTAAAACAACTGTTTCATTTATAAAAGCAAGTTGTTTGCTTATTTTATGTTATTTTTTTGTTGCTTGTTAACCGACATGATATACAAGCATTCACTGCAATAGCAATAATATTTTAAAACAAGCCACAGCCTATTTTTATCTTCTGCACGTTGCTACAAAGGTATTCATAAGACCTAGACATATCTCATGTTTTCAGTGTGCAATTTTGGTTGTGCAAACGTCTTTCTTTTAATGAACATTTTTTACAAAACTTGGGTCCAACTTCAATCCAAATAAGATGTTATTGCAACGGAATTATTCCATGCATGTGACTGCCGACCAACCGGTATAGTGGTTAAGGTGTTAGCCTCTAGATTGGAAGGTTCCTGGTTCGAATCCGGGCCCGGGCATGGATGTTTGTAAGCGTATGGTGTAGAGGCGGCTGGTGCACCTTAAATCTGCCGTGGCCGAAAGTCCTCACGTTGGGTTGGCGTGGAAGTTTGGAGAGTGGGGTGCCAGCTCAGGTGTTGCTTCGTCATCTGACCGAGGTTCAAAATTACGAGGTGTTGTCCTCTGATCTTTCCCTTAAGGACTAATCCCGGACCGTCGTCAATAGCCCGTTGTGTTGCTCTAGTACGACGTTAACTAAAATTACCATTACCATGCATGTGACAGCATTTACAAATTGACTTCAACCGTACCTATGGTACATCTATAGAAATTGACCTATGACCTACATCAGCTGCTGAATCAGGTGTAATAATATAATAGCTCAATAAGTTAGTATTATCATCACATATATTATATTAACACAAGAAATCGTAGTTCTTAGTTTTTGGATTTTTTTTACATGTATTCTCATGCTACACGGTATGGTTTCACAGCATTTTTCAGAAAGGTTAATTTTGTCAAAATAGAATTCATGCATGGAAATGCCTTGCGACATTGATATAAACTTTGTTGTGCTTGACCTTTAGGAAGTGTCACTTGTAGGGCAGGTGCTTACTCCATTGTGTCGTCAGAAAGCCGAATATATTCTGATAGGTTATTGTTTGGCACCAGCTGCTTTTCTTTTGTAGTGCGCTTTACAGTTGACTTGAGAAGTACAGGTGAAATAGAACATCCTCTGCAGGTGGTGTTTGTCCAGATTATCTTTGATTGTTTAATGTTTTAGGAATGATAAGCACTTTAATATCTTAGCTGTTGGATGTCTTCTTGTGTATTATTCGTTCTGTTTTGGGGTGATGACACCACGGCCGTTTTTATGTTATGAGTTTAAATAATCTGAAATGGGGCTTAATTCATCAAATAACTATTTTTGTAATTTGTACTTGCAAAGTTAAAATATGCTTTATTGATTTTTGAAAAAGTATTTTGTAAACTAATGACATGCAGGTAATTGGTTGAATTAAAAATTGTTTTAGTTTTGAATATCTCATAATTGGTATAAAGAATTGTAAAGGTATTTCAATTTTCAAAAATTTCAAATTACCTAAAATAGTTGTTTTTAATTTTGAGATTTTTAATATTAACATGCACTTTAACTCTTAGATTGAACTAACTGCTATATCTGCTTTTAAGGTACCAAGTCTCAAGAGTAAAAGTTTATTAATGTGTTTTAAATAATGCATACATGCACAAAACTTACTTTTACAAATGTTTCTTAATATTTTTTTCTAGGATCAAAATACTAATCTAACTGGAGACCATTCTGGTACTTTGTCAGCTATTCCTTCCACATTAAATAGATGGGCTGAAGAATCTAGGGTGCTGGATGGTGACAGCATTTATGATTGTGTTACAGGTAAATTTGGAATAGTGGCTATCCCTCTGAATTTTAGTGTTAAAATTATCATTGAACACTATTACACAATGTCACTTAGATTTGTATCTTGAAAATGTCATGTTAAATTCAAATTTGGCTTTCACATCCATCGTTATAGTTGAGTTATAAGAAATATTGCAGTTCGATGTCTTGAAATTAATGTCTGTTAAGTTAACTGAAGTGAATTGATCTTCTAGGATTAAAACCATCTATAATTAAATGCTTAGAAGCACATAGAGATGATGAGCTTTTTGAAAGGAAAGAAAAGAGGAGAAAGCTCTATGATAAAGGTGGAGAAAAAAGCAATGACACGATAATTCTAAGTGACACAGAAACTTTAGATGGTATGAGTAATGCAACTGAAGAAAATGTTCACCATTCAACTACGATGGAGGTAAAATTGTTTCTTTTCTATTCTTTCAAGTTCACTAGTAGGTCCATGTAGCAAAAGTTGACCATAGAGCAGCAAACCAAACAGCAACAGCCACTACCTAGTACAGCAGAACTCCAATTATCTGGATCAATTGGGACCACAGCCCATCCAGATATTTCACGAAAAAGGTTATTTCTTAGTAGGGGGGGAAAAACCGAATTTTTCTTTAGTATGTAATGTAATTTAATGACCATAAAACAATTTTTTTTTTACATTTTGTACTTGTGTACTGTATTAAAATGTATCACTGCTTGAAAATATTGGTCAGTTAGTTGTTTTGCTGACTTTACTCACTTGATGGTGAGTACGTGTAGTTGGTTGTACTCAGGCTGCCGCTCCATCCATTTTAGCACTGTGTCAAGGCACTCAAATGCCTTTATAGCTGACGATTCCATGTCTGGTTGAGTAGCAATGTCATCATCATATTCCAGGTCATCAATGAGTTCTTCTCACCCTATGCATATGTGAGAAGAAACGATCAGTGACGATGACTTTGAATGTGTGAGAGTCATTGTCACTGAAAATTTTTAATCCATTGTCCCAAAAATCATACACCTACCACATCAAGTTGTTTCCACTTTCAATCATAACCTTTTTGTTATAGAAAGTAGGAAATATTATCAAAGGGTTTGGGGACAATCACTTGTTTTGTTGAAATTGTTTATTTAAATTGATTCTAAATGACAAGATAAATCAATCATGACAAATATTGTCAGTTCTGAATTTATCAAAGTTGTGCCATAGCAATATGCACATTATAAACATCTTGTATTTTCAAAACAAATCCCTGATCTTTAAATTTCTGTATGATGGGCATTTGTTTTTTACTGCAGTTAATATAAAAGACAACTATGGGTTCAATTTGGAAGTACTTGTGTGTTCTTGTTTTTAATTTCTCATTAAATCATTGTCATATAAGTAGCACTAACTGGGCACTGTATGGCTAATTGCTTAGATCAGGGTTACTTTTTCTTACAAAATACTACATTTGCAAAGCCTTATTTGGTTGAAATTTCTCTAATTTTTTGTGAAATGTATGCTTGAAAAGAAATGTTTATTTTAGTGAAATGTGTAGGTGGCACTGGTATTTTCACCTACTGACGCCACCTATACAACATCGTAAATATGCTGTGCATGTCAGTCTTTGTCGGGGCACTGTTCTGTGAAGTTGTAAATGCATTGTGTCGGAGCTAACTTAACTTACTTTGAACATAGACATATTGTTGGGCTCCTCAGGTGGGTTCTTCTGTAAGCAAGGTAGCCGAAGTGTTTAGTTTTTCATGAGGTACTGTATCTGAGATTAATTCCGCGTATTTGAAAAGCGGGGAAAACATAATCCGCTAAATCACAGTGCGGGCGAAAGTGTGTGTTGAGAGATCGTAACAGACGATCATTCAGGAGGATTGTGACTAAAAATAAGAAGACCCCAGCTGCAAAAGTTACTGCTGAAATGAATGTCGTGCTCACAAACCCTGTGAGTACCAAAATAATAAGAAGGGAGCTCCGTAAGCAGGATATTTCTGGCCGAGCTGCAATTCAAAAACCATTAATCAGTGATTCAGCTGATGCCTGTAACATGAGTAAATGTCATAAAGCCTGAACTATAGAGCAATAGAAGGCTGTAATTTGGTCGGATGAGTCTTGTTTACCACTTCTGGCCGAGTTTATGTCTGGAGAACGCCATGCCAATACTATCTTTTCATTGCTTATTTCCAAAAGTGAAACATGGCAGGGGTTCTGTGATGGTTTGGGCAGCCATATCATGGTTTTCTGTGGGCCCCCATTATTACTCTGCAAGGGCACATTAATGCCAAGGATTATGTGAACATTTTGACCAATCAAGTCCATCCCATGGTACAAACTTTGTTCCCCAAAAGTGATGGTGTCTTCCAAGACGACAAAGCCCTGTTCACACAGCTCAAATTGTCCAGGACTGGGTTTCTGAGCATGAGGATGATTTGTCACATCTCCTCTGGCCACCACAGTTCCCAGACCTCAATATTATTGAATCTTTTTGGTCTGCATTGGAGAGGAAAGTGTGTGATCGCTATCTGCCGAAATTATCATTTTCTGAACTTGCCACCATTTTGCGGGAAGAATGGTACTAGATTCCCTTGACAAGCATACAAGAACTGTATTTATCCATTCCGAGAAAACTGCAAGCTGTTTTGAATGACAACGGTTTTTCTACACCATATTAGGCAAGGTTACATGTTCTTTTTAGGTAGTTTCCATATTTCCCCCCAACTCCTGTGTATATATATTCTATTAGAATACATTCCTTGACAATATTAAACATTCATTATTTTGCCTCATATTTTTCTTATTGATATTTTAGAAAGTAAGCACTTTGTAATAGTGCAATATATCCAATGGTAATTAATTAATTTAATTATCTATATTTGTTGCTGGTTGCACTTGTTCAGAAGTGTAGATTTATCCAGCCTTTTTTTGATAAATGGTAAGAAAGGAATTGTGTATAAGCTTGATCAGTACTATTTTTATATTAAAAAAATTATTAATCTGCTCTGAATGTTGTAAAGCTGCTTTAAAGATTGCTCCAAGTTGTCAACAAAACACTGCAAAACATACATGGAGCAGTTTTCTTTAGGGTTTGCAATTTGTTAATTCTCAATGCTATTAAATTGCCAATAGAAATTCTCAATATTGTTTTCGGTGTCATAGCACAAGGACTGGGCGTAAGTATAGAACTTATATCAGAAACTAGTACCATTTCACAACATTAAATGAAAAAAATTCTGTGGAAGGGAATAATGTAAAATAACCACTTAGTATTTATGCACTATGTTTTTTAGCAAAAAAAATGACTCCAGTACAGTCAACACTGTTTTTGGAAGTATGTACAAAAAGAAAACAGAAGTACAACCTTTGCTCTCATACTCCCTACTTATTTGCTACTACTGTTGTCAATTGATCTCTGCAGTAATAAAACGAAATGATTTAAGAATATTGTGATAAAGAAACCCAAATGATTGGGTATTGATAATTATTTCGCCTCGCTCCTTGTGAGCGTCCTGTGCCGGTGGGTATGGCTGTTATGCTAGTAACCTGAGAGTTCTAGGCAGCAGTTTTTTTTTCAGTATGAACGTATATAAATTAAATAGTCTTGTGTATTTTATTTTATTTTTGGTGGATTTATTTTAGTAAGCTCTTATAATAAATAGAATCTAAAGATGTAAAATTGATTATATAGGTTGCTGAACCAGCCAGCCAGTTTGAAAGTGACATATCTCCTGCACGCAATATACCAACTGTAAGCATGCCTGAAGATTTGCCTACTCGAGGTATTTTAGTATTTCATTAGTATATTCATTCACATATTGAAAATATAGCTCTTGTACCTTGTTGGCATTTTATGATTAACAATATTAAATTATTCTATGACTGTTGCTAGCATTACTCTACCATTGATTTTCATTATAATTCCTTGAAACTTCATTATACTGCAGCAATATACCCAGATTGCAAAGACATTTAATTTTTACATGAAGCCTTCATATTATAAATTAGTAAAGGCTGTTCTTTGAATTAAACATTCCACCAAATATTGCTGACCCTGTAGATAGGATAACTAATTTATGCAGTAGTGTAGGAATGGTAACCCATTTTAAAATTTTTAACTTTGATGAAAACATTTTATGTATTCAGGTAGAGAAACATTAGATGTTTTTATTTTAACTATAGCTTTGATGAACTACCTTTTTCTGAAATGATATGTAAATCATTTAATATAAATATACTTTAAAATGGACACAGTTGATTTCATTTTTTTTTTTTTACTGTGGAATCCTTAGAACTTATGGTTTTGCTGAAAAGAAACAAGGATAGTTTACTCAATCTCTTAATCCCAAATGCCTACTGTGTATGAACTTGGTTAGAAATAAATAAAAAACAGAACTTATGTAGTTTTTTTATCTTAAATTAAAAAAAACAAGGTAAACTAGATTTTTATTGAATATGCATAAAAAATTAACAAAGGGCAAAATTTTGATAATAGCTCCTATAGTAAAAAAGGCACCTTTTCCTCATCTGTGTTATGCATACATTTGTAATATTATTCATGACAAATAAGCATTCACTTCATATGCACAGAACTGGAATCTTCTTCTGTAACAAGGACAAAATTGTGCTTAAAATTATAGACATTTTTCCAAGAAAAATTACAAAATGTTGAAGTAAATATTTTAGAAATGCTGCCTTTTTAGACATTGCCTCTCTGGGTTGTTGCCCTCCCATTGCTATGTCACTGGTAAATTGTATTCTGGCTCTGTGTTGAGCAGTGTCTTTGGTTATATAAAGTGAAATATGCAGATAGTTCCTTTATTCTTAAAGGAGAAAGTCGTTGAGTCTATACTTATAGTACTTATCAAGAAGTTTTCCATGGTCTATAAAAGTCCTTAAATTTCTATACTCAAATTTATTTTTCATCTAGGGGTTCTGGAAATTTACATGCACTTTTAATTTTCCAATAAAATGTGCCTGCAACCTAAATATGTTCCAATCCATACATTTTTCCTTTTCCCCATAGTGCTCATTGATTTGATAATTTTAATTAACCTTTGGCACTCGGGTATCACCTTATTGGTGGCATTACAGAAATTAATTTTAACAGTTGGTGTGTAAAAGGTTATATTTACTGGTATGTATTGAAAATAAAAATTACTTTTGGTGCTGACTTTTTTGAATTCAAGAGTGTTTAATGTTCCTTTTGTTTGAATGTTTGAAATTTTTTATTATCATTCTATTGAATCAATTTTTGAGTCTTGGAAATGGAACTCATAGAACGAAACAAAATTAAATGCTTGAAAAAAATTTTTGATTCGCTAAACTAGTTTAACTTTTTTCTGTAAAGAATGGGTACTAGTGTTAGAATAGGAAGATGCAACTTATGTGCATTTTTGCAATTGTTAAAAGAAAAGATTTCATTGAAATCTGACTTGTCTTTGGCCTGAGCTATGATGCTTTAGAAGACTGCATTTCAGGCATATATTTTGGGTTTTCTTGTAAATGAATTTTTAACTGTGAGCACAATTACGTCCTTGACAGACATATTTCTATATTCTATATGTGAAGTGAATGCTCTTTCTTTTCCTCTTAATTCCTTGTTTCTAGGTTAATTAGTCTATATTTTGCAAGAAGTTACCATATAGTGACAAACCAAGCCTGTTTTTGCTGGTTAAACTAAATTCATCTGTGCTTTGACTGGGAACTGAATGCAGGATCTGTTATAAGGGACATCAAATGTAACCAGACGGCAATAGAGGGTTTGAATTTATGTGCTGTTCCTTCTACCAACTAGTTTTCAAAAGTGAAACAAATAGCAATAGATATTTTGGATAGCTTGTACATAAAAATTTTGGTACATTTTAAGTCCTGTTGTAACAAAAGCAGCATACCTTCAACAATTTTTACCAGAATTTGTGAAACCTAAAAGAGCAAAGCCTTTCTAAATGTGAAATCACAGGAAATTTTATGCGACTTTACAGTATTCATGATTAATATTTATGTTTAACCTATTAATTAAAAATTTTATGTTAATGTCAACATTTTCCAAAAGTAATTGAGTCGTCTAAATTTCTATTAAGTGAATAAACTTAAAATTTCTAAAAACATTTCCCTGCCTTATTAACAATTTTTTCATGTAAACATTTATTTATATGATTTACTTAAGATAACTAAAACGGATAGGGAACCATGTTTCTTGTTAATCATTTTTCAAATGGATCAATAAAAACATGTTCCAACTGAAGAACAAGGTAGAGGCAAACAAAATGACTGTCAAAAGTTTCTAGGGAAATCCGCTACCTCATATGTTGGAGAACAAAATACTTCTCGGTGTGTACAAGGCTTACTATTAATTTTTTTTAGAAAACGTTGTAGGGTATTCCTATTCAACTTTTTGCTTGGAAAGTTAGTCCCTGAAAATATCCAGGCCATTAACTTAAATTTTGCTATTTTGAGGCAATCGTTTTCTGTAATCGTCTTCCACAGATTAAACTGACATATCACTTATTAAAACATTGTTGCATTTTACTTGCTCCTTAAAGTTATATCAGAATTTTATATGCTGCCTATGCGAATTTTAACAAAGTATGTTTCTTAATATTGGAACATTTTTTGTGAAAATGACTAAGAAATTGCTTGACCTTACTGTAAAATAAGGAGCAACTGTATATCAAGTGAACTTGGATCAATTAGACATGGCCCCCTTTTCATTAAATTAACCAAAATGCTTTTCTCTTCAGTTTACAAATATGTTCAACAGGTGTTGTATTTTCAAATATCAATTTCCCTCATTTTTTAAATCTCACTTCAGCATATTTTTGATGGCTTGAAAACGTTTCACTGACAGATTCCCAAATCATGAAATGCAAAGATGTTTAATTCAAGTAATAGACAAATTTTTTTCATATGTATTTCTTTTGGTTATTCAATGAGCTGCCCTCAAAAAGTTGACTTAAACAACAGCCATTGCCATTTTTGTCTACCTTAGAAACCATCTCGGCTTCATTTTTTCTTTGACTCATGATTGATAGGAGAGCTGCAAATGATTATACTTAGGGTGAAAATTTAGTATTTGCATTACTCTAGTATCTAATAGTAAGTTAAATCCTTTGATTGAAGGCAGAACTCTGCTTTTGTTTTCTAGTGTACTGTTTTAAAACCTGAATAATTTTCAGCACTGAGCAATTATTTAATTCAATTGAAATAAAATTACATAAGCTCTTAATAAGAATGTATTCAACCGTCTTGGGTAGTATTAATTCTGATATATTTGTATACGCACTTTTACGTTATATTAATATTTGCACGCACTTTTACGTTATATTAATATTTGCACACATTTTGACAGTATACTTGACATACATTTCTATCTCACATGGTTAATTCTTTGTAATTGGTAGTAAATTACCTAAGATTTTATTTCCAATATTTGTAAAAAAAATTTCAATTTTACAATACAAATGCTACATTACTTTATTTTTCTGTTATTCCTGAAATCAAATGTAAAAACATTTTCAATTTCTCAGATTTGTCAAACCTAGCATTACATTATCATCCAAATGTTGGCAAATATATATATAATCTGTGAAGTACTCTAGCCATTGCCCATGTGTATTGTTATTTTATCTGGGTGTATGTTTAATTGCATTATCTATCTTTAATAATTTTCTCACTTTTTTAACATGTAACATTTCCAATACTAACATGGTAAAAATCTTTCTCCCTGTTATCTAAGTTCTTTTAATGCCATATAATATAGAAGCATTTCACCCAATTTAAGTTCCTAAAAACATATTTACAGACTTAAGGTCTCTGAATACTGAAAGACTTGCTGCTTCTATTGTGGAGCAAGTATTAGGACCTGCTTTAGCTATTACATCTAATGTTGGATTTCTCCTTCCTTCTCAACCTGCAACCGTATCATCAGAGACTAGACCTTCAACTACACTTACTAATTTCATGACTTCTTGTATACCTGAAGGTACTCTTTATAACTCAGCTTAGAAAAGTTTCATTCTACATTTAACCATTTTGTTACAAAATGTCTGGAAGATTTTGTATAGTGAAATCTTTGAAGAGCAGTCTTCAAGTTATTAAAATGTAGAGATAGGTGAAAATATTATCATAGTTTTTAACACCAAAATTTCAAGACATTTTAGTTGTAAAAGATAAAAGATTACATTGACTTTTTACATTTGCTCATAAAAATTTACTTGCAATCTGTTTTGATTAAATCCCTTCTAAAATTCAGAATATTGCTTCGTTCTTTGAAAAATCATTTCAGCATGGCATGTTGTGTATAACCATTTCCCTACATTCTTGCTTTGGTGAAATACTAAGTTATATTTCATTTCCTTAACAATTTTAAATTTATTAACCTAATAAATCCATTTATTTACTCTTTCTTGCATTCTTATCTTCAATATTTTACTTAAGTGCTGAAATTTATGGAAAAGTTTTGGTGGGTAAAGTATAATATTTACGAGCAAATAAATATTCAATATATTACTCTTTGAAAACTTTTTTGATTACATATGAAACTTTGCTGTTTTAAATCATGCCAGCAGTATCACTATTAGTTTAATTTTCTTTTGTCTGATTCAGAACCAAGGGAGGTATTCAAGTTTTACCTCTACTGTTAATTTTGGTGTTAGAATAACATTTTACAAAAATCCAAATTTTAATTGCTTCTGTAACATTTTTTTCTTTAATTTTGCTTAAATTACATGCTTGTAGTTTGGATATAATTTTACAATTTAAGGTTCACAAAAATAATGATAATTTCATTGTGAAACAGCACTATTTCTATATAAGTGACTAGCCACTGCGTGGCAACGACGAGATGTAAGGTATTAATCTGGTGTAAAATTTGGATATTTTCAATCTATCTTTAACGATTTCGATTTTATGACAACGAACTTTACAATCCCAGTCAAAATGTTTTTTATTTTATTGCTCTCGTTCCCTCAAATGGAATAGGGCAGGAACTGCAATCTGTTTATTTTTGGAAAGAGAAAGTTCACGGTGACGTCACAATCTCTTACGAAAATATAAAAAATATACAATTTAAAAATTATTTATTTAAAGAAAATCGTATTTTTAGGTATTGGTCTAAAGTGAAATTTTCTGCAGATTTCAAATCCGTTGATATTTTTACTCTATCTTGAACAGTCTAGGAGATAGAAAAATAACTAAGTGACTCCAGTTAAAAGATTTGTTTTTATCGTCTGACTGGAAAATCATTCCTCCACGCAAAATCAATACTGAAACGAAGAAAATAAATTTAGAATCTAATCTCTTTTATCCACACCTCCTATAGAAGGTGTTGCTTCTATGCTGTTGCATTGAATAATGATTAAATTTCATTAAATTCATTTTAAAATGTTCTAGATTGAATTTTAAAATTCGCCTTGACCCTAAAATTGCAAAAAATTCGTACTACCTGTATGCCAAATACCATTACTGTAAGTGCCATAGATTCGTCAGGACTTTGATCACAGAAAAAAACACAGAGAGAGAGACATTAGGATATAAGATGGCGTATAAATTAATATTTCTTAATCTTGAGACTTGGTGCTCATAAAAAGGGCAATAAAGAAAGGAAATACTTCGAGGTGAGCTTTAAAAAATGTATCTTACTACTATTTTTAAACTTTTTTGGTACTTACAACTCAGATGTTTAAATGCTCTTTTCAATAGGTTTCTTTACATTAAGGTCAAATATGCCCAAGAACATGTAATGAATTTACAAATTTAACCTGTCATGGATGTTATGGTTGGATGCTCTAGAATCCATATGTACAACTTGGTTTACTATGTGTTTGCCACAAGAACTGCTGATATCAAACTTAAATGTTTCTTCAAGCATCTTCAAAGAAAAATAAGATAAGGCCTGTTTGTATTATTAACAACACAGAGGAGCAGATTTTGTAGGGAGTTCTCATGGTAGACAGGCAGTATTTCAGTCTTAATAGTTTATATATGCATAACTACAGAACTCTGGTTATCTGAAAAGCACAAGACTGAACAGATCTAGTTTCATTCATCCCTGCAAATATGTTGGAGTATATGTTACATTTTCTTATCTGATGTCACATTAACTTAAACTCATGTCAACATAGTTTCTAATTGTTTGAAACAAAATGTGGGATTGGTGTTTTTGCCATTTACTCTGAATTGCATCAAAATACTTCTGAATAACTGAAGAAATTAAAATGTAAAATAAAAACCTTGGTTGGGAAACCTTTCCATTTGTTTCAAATAGCTATTAAGTTTTGAATCGCATCTTTTTCGCTATATATCGTGTTGCATGTTTTACCAAGATGACATAATTTTTAATTAAATTTTCTTAAACTGTATCATCACCTGAATTCAAGAACTAAAGAACTTGATAAATAGGTATTTTAAGTTGTATTAAATTGTATATTGCTGTAATTTAAGTATAAAAACTAAGAAATTTTTTTCAACACTAAAGCTCTATCTATTGACTGATGAAAAGTGTAGGTATAAGTGAGGATGGGGCAAATGCTGAGCCCATGTGGCTCTTCCTTGAGTTAAGTGCAGCTCCCATTAAATTTTTTTTTTTTTTATATATAATATCAGATCATTTTTCATGAATCTCTTGTTAAATTGACTAAGTAAGTGAAGCGTTAGTCGTACATAGTCGTTTTGATATTAGGTCTTTGGGTGAATCGGTTAATGAAGTGTACAAGTCGTACGTAATTGCTTCGAAAGTAGATCTTTGGTTGTGTTGATAGGTCTTTCTATGAACTGTCAGTGCTTGTTCTCGAGCACATGTCCTGGAGGTCACGTCGTATTGGTAGAATTAGTAAAAATGTTGAAAATAGTTTGAAGTGATTTTAAAAATTGTACAGCATTTAATTTAGCTCAACAAGTTTACAGACATTCTGAATGTTCTGCAATTGGCCGTTTTTGTCTGCTATGTATCTGCAGGCTCAAGTGTGAAGGAAGAAATGTTAAACCTAGTAGCTCTTATCGAAACAACTTGCGGTATCAATGTTGGAAATGCACTTGATGAAGTAATGAATTTGTTTGAATTGCCTCATGATAAACTTGTAAGTGTTGCGACTGATGGAGCACCTGCAATGATAGGGAAACCCCAAGGTCTCATTGGTCTTTTAAACAAGATCCTAAAATTCTACGTTTCTCACCTCTTCATTGCATAATTCACTGCAAGCATCTCATAGCAAAGTACTTCAAATGCGAAAATGTGTGGAAGATTTTGCAGGTTGTGAATTTAATTTGAACAAATACCAAACCACACTCAATTTAAAAGCTTTTTAGAAGCTATGTATGTTGTAAGATGGCTCTCAACTTACAATGGTTTTAAGCTGTTTTGTGGAATTCCTAAATCCTATCATAACACATTTACAAAAGAAAAAAGAAACATACTCATAATTAGAAAAGGAAACTTGGTTTTCTGACTTAATTTTCTGTACAGACATACTGAAATATTTGCAAACACTTCATTTGGCTTAACAAGGAAAGGGGGGAAATATCGATTTGCCACAAACTATTCAGTTTTGAAGCTAAACTTTGGCTTGAAGATGGATTTCCAATTTTTGAAATAATACTTAATGAAAAGGTGGCTGGGAAATTAAAGTTATTAGAGATGAAATTGGATCAGGCATTGCAAATGCAGCACAAATCTACTATAATTGCATTGAAATTAAATTTTTTTTTTATATATATATAATATCAGATCATTTTTCATGAATCTCTTGTTAAATTGACTAAGTAAGTGAAGCGTTAGTCGTACATAGTCGTTTTGATATTAGGTCTTTGGGTGAATCGGTTAATGAAGTGTACAAGTCGTACGTACGTAATTGCTTCGAAAGTAGATCTTTGGTTGTGTTGATAGGTCTTTCTATGAATTGTCAGTGCTTGTTCTCGAGCACATGTCCTGGAGGTCACATCGTACAACTGAGCGTCGTATTGGTAGAATTAGTAAAAATGTTGAAAATAGTTTGAAGTGTGATTTTAAAAATTGTACAGCATTTAATTTATCTCTCGACAAGTTTACAGACATTCTGAATGTTCTGCAATTGGCCGTTTTTGTCTGCTGTGTATCTGCAGGCTTTAAGTGTGAAGGAAGAAATGAAATAATACTTGTTGAAAAGGTGGCTGGGAAATTAAAGTTATTAGAGATGAAATTGGATCAGGCATTGCAAATGCAGCACAAATCTACTATAATTACATTTTTTAAATTTGTGCCAGAATCTAAATATCCACACTTAAAGAAAGCTGCTTGCCGTCTAATTTCAATTTTTGGTACAACATACTGCTGTGAATCTTTGTACTTAACAATGAAGTTTGTGAAGTCGAAATATATATTGTTTACAATTCACCAATCACCGCGCAGAATTGCTGTGGATTGCTTTAACAAATTTTACGCCGAATTCCAAAGATTTGACCAAAGGTCTTCGTCATATGTTATAAATTTTATTAATCCATTTATATATTATTTTATTTTTATTATTAAAATTTTGAAATAATTATTTTGTATTTTCTTTCTTTTAATTATATTTTCTTGTATGTGTACATTACATAGCACTTGGGACTCGTGTAGAATTTGTAGCCATATTAATTAAATTTGAATATGTGTATATAATACTATGCAAGTATGATGTGGCTCTTTATAATATGAAAAAACGGAATGTGGTTCTCATTGACCTCATGCGTGCCCACCCCTTGTATGTAAAATGGGCATTGGCAAAATATATTAAGTTGCATATTGTCCCTCTAATAAATAACTACATTTCATGTACTCCCGAATTAAGTATTTATCCATTTTCATTTCTGCAATTTTAGATTTAAAGTCTTTGTTTTAATGGCAAGCAAAAGGTAGCTTAATAGTGTTTTAGTATAAATTGTGTATATTCTACTGTTGTCATATGTGTGTATTTTAAATTACTCAAATTTCTTTTGTGTTTTAGCTTGATAAGGCCATTTTTCTATATTTAATTGTTTCCATTTTATTTTTCAGTTCCAGCCACAACAATACCTCGACTTCATCACTTCGATGTAAATCCTTCTTCCTCTAACACTGCTCCTGCAGCTCCAAAGTTAGTGTTTCTCATGTTTATGAATATTTCAAGTCAAGTTTCAAAATTGCATCATTTTATGTTGTAATGTGTTGCAAGATTTTAGTGATTAATTTTTCTTCGAAATGGGTGTCTTTATATTAGCTCTTAAAGTGGCATGCCCGAACACAATTAAAAAAAAATTCAGTTTGAATTAATCCCAGCAAAATTGCCACACATACTCAGACATCAGCCTGACCTCAGGACATCTCACTCCTCTAAGTATTTTGGGTGTGCTGCCTGCCACACAAACTCCTCTGAACCATACTTGGACATGCCGCTTGGAGAGTAAACAGCCTGAAATTATTTCTATTTATATGTTGAAATGGTTTTATCATTCATGAAATAAAATTTCTATATCCTACAATTAGTTAAATACTTCTAAAACAGGGTATTTTGCACTGAATTTTTCTCATAAGACTGAGAATTTGGTTTATTTTTCATGTTTGTTAAATACCTATATTTATCTAACTGTTCTTGTTTCTGGTTAGAAATAAACAAATAGCCCATTGTGTTACTCATTGTTGTGCAATATTATTATCTTCCTGCCAATATACAAATAATTAAGAATATTTATATTAGAGTTTCTGCAGTCAGACACAATTTAGCAAGTTTTCATTTACAAAATTTTTGTCTTTACGAAATGATTTATTTTATTGTAAAATTGTAACATATTTCTAATCTTAGTAATACTAAATGTGTTTAGTCATTCATAAATGCAAAATTCATTACATGAAGTTATAGAAAATGATTTCTAGACCAGTTTACATTTAAGTTTTCTTAGAGTTTTATACTCTAAATGTTGTGTATAAAATATCTGAAACTGTTGAAAATAAGATTGCTAAATAATCAGAATTAATAAATTTCACTTAGCCTGAAAGTTGTATTTAGAAAACAAACATAGTGGGATGTTTTTGTTTAAGACATTGTTGGAAACATTGTTTAAGACTTTGAGGATAGTTTTCCAGTGGCCTGTAGTTGCAAACTTTGAATCTTAAATAAATGGATTTTTTATGGAACCATTTTTTAGGTTTTATTTTCAGGTTTTATTTATATTCACTTAAAACTCTTTGTTTTGTGCTAGAAATTTTTCTTTGTACTATATTGTAATGAAAATGCCTTTAAATGTTCTATCATTTTGAAAAATTGTACCTGCTATAAAGTTTATGCCTCCTTGTTGAGGATTTTGTAAGTTAGCTCAATCCTATGAAATTTGAAGCAGATGTTTTGAATTAATATTTTTTTATTAGAATAATAAATACTATGCTATTTGCACATAATTTATAATAGTTAAAATATGTAAATATTTTCGATTTGTTCATTGACTTTCTTAGTACATTATAAAGTTTACTTTTGTTTACTTTTGATAGCTGGCTGCAACCTTCTACAACATCAGAACTTCCATGCCCTGATTTGAGTACGTTTTGTAATATTACACCAATGGACACTGGTGATTCGACTGATCGAGAAGTATCTTCTTCAGCATTGTTGGAACCACCTTCAGCTTTTCATCTCATTAGTCCAGGTGCATATGTTTTCTAATTTAAATTGCAAATACATAGTGGGTAAAAAAAATGTTATTAAATAAAAATGCTTTAAATGGACTAATCAAATTAGGTATGTATAATGTGAATACTTCATAAGTGTTGTGTATACACTTGTGTGTACAGCTTTAAAGTGGTGGAACAAGTGTATTTACTTGAACACATTATCCCTGTTCCATCTCATTTTGATAAAATTTTGTGATTTTACAAAGGGAAAATGGATTTTTTTCATACTGATTCGAGATTGTGATCTGGCCAGGTTATTTATTCAAATATGATGGGTTTTGAGCTGCCTTGTGCTGAAGACATGGAGTAGAAAAACAAGAAATATAATGGCGAGAGCTTTTTAAGCTGATTTGGGTAAAGGATCAATTATCAGTAAATGAGACCGAAATGGCATTGCCTCTGATCAAGACTTGTGTGTGTAAACATTTGCTAGTAATTTTTATCATTCATAAGACATTGACAAGACATTTTCTGAAACTTGTTGAGCAATGACTTGAGTCCATTAGTATTCTCTAAGAATATTAATAAAATATTTCGCTTTGATTCTGATATCCATTTTAAGTTTAATTTTTGACTGTTCTTGTTTTTGAATTTTTGAGCATGAATATTTAGTGATTTAGAATCCTTTTTAGCCATCGATCTCTTGATACCACTTGGTTCTTGTGTAGTAAAATATATCAGAAGGTCAAATCTATTACATTTTTTACATAAACTAATCTTTTTTCAAATTGATTTGATGACATCAAAAATGTTAATATATAAACCTGTCACAATATATAGCTCTTTCCCTAAATCTTTACAAATGAACAAGTCAATCTGTAGAACTTGACATGGGTATAATAAAACCATTTTGTTTTCCTTAGACTAGTACATATTATGATTTGTTGATGCATTTTAAAACAACTTTTCTGTAATATTAATTAAAATGGCATTGATAGAATGAAAGGTGTAACAATCAAATGCAAATTTTCTATGTAATTTTTGGTTGTAAATGGTTTTTAATCACACAATTCAACACCATCAATGTCAAACACTTTCATTATGTCAAGTTCAATTTATGACTGAAATAAGAAACTTTTTAAAAGTATGTAAAGGGCTTACAATTCAATTTCGCATGTGATTCCTTCATATTTTAACTATTGATTCTAAAATATAAATTTTTACTAGCCTTATTCATCCATTCAAGTTTCTTTTCTTCTTTGTACATTTTGGGTTACTTTTAATTTCATTTTATCGAAGTGCTTTTGAAATTAATAATATATATACTATAACATTCGAATGGTACCAAGAAATATCTCTAAATTTGGATTTAGAGCTAATGAAAAATGCATATTGTGTTTATACTGTCCCTCAGTTGTCGTTTTTTTTAATTTAAAAACATTGGGTTTCTTTCAAAAATCATGTAACCATCTGTTCAAAATTATGTCACTTGTCTATTTTGTAAGTATTGTTTTTTAATTAAAACTCAGAATAGAGGTAATTGTACCTTCATAATCTACTTGCAATTTTTCTTTTTCAAATTCCTTTAATAGTTAAGATATCCTTTAATAATTAGTGGAGTTATTGAATATTTTCTTTTATAAATCAGATCATAGGAAACACCTTTAGTTGACCCAAATAATTTAAAAGAAAATAAATCAATTAATACACTTATGATAATAAACTCTATATAGGAAATCATTAATATAAAACCCATTCTATGTCAAATCTATATTCTGTAATTCGATTTCCCATCTGATCTTTTAAAACTTTGAAATGAATAAAATAGATAAATTAAATGAAATCACAAAGGAAAAAATTTAGCCTCCTGCTTACAAGCGTTTTTTATTTTTATTAATTCCAAAAATCAGTTGATTTTTCATGAAACTAAGCTTTTATCTTAATATCTTTTGTCCAATGAAGTCAAATTTCTAGTACATAATATTTACTAGAAATTTGACTTTATCAGACTACCAGATTTGTTGGGTCACCTACCTGATACATCACTTTTTACCTTCCTTCATCATTCAAGTTTTTTACCACATCTATAATTGATTGATAAGGATTTTATAATACATTTTTCTTTTATCTAAGATGGTTTTTTTTAAAAAGGTTATACACTTAATTAAAATTCTACCTTTATATTTAATTTTTATGCAACTCATTTGTTTTTGTTCCTCGTATTTCGCCTTTTGTAGTTGGTCTGATTGTTTTATCAATCTATTTTCGCATTTATTGTCTCGTTTTTGGCACAGCTTATACTTTTCAGGATCTTGCGCCATAATACTGAAGTCAACCATTGCATTGGCTTTAAGTTCTACTTTTTCCTTTAGTTTTTAACAACCCCTTACAAATCTCAATATTTGCTGAAAATCCTTAAAAATGTTTTTATATTTTAAGATAAGCAGTGTTTTTGTAACATTTATTTTGCTTGTATTCATAAATTAAGGTCAATGATACTCATTCCAGTTAAGTGTCGTCAAAATTCGATATCATGGTATTTATTGGTTCGCAAAAAATGTTTCTTAAACCTGGGTTTATGAGGCTCAAACAAGCCTCATGAAAACTTATCTGCGTGGTAATCGCAGGTTAGTTTATTTATTCTATGTGGAGTGAAGAAAAATACCTAAATTTTACGCTTACCTGAAGAGTATAGAGGCCATATTGTCTACCTTTATTTTATAAATATTAATATACATTTTAAATGAATTTTTAATGTTTTATATTAAAATCTAGTCTAATAATTCATTTTAAAATTTGCTTAACAAAACTTATAAATCTTTCAGCTTTTGAACATGAGCCTTCACTTACCACATTTTCTGCTGCTGATATTGAAACAATAGATTTGATTGATGCAGATACATCTACTGATGCTCGAGACATAGATATGTTGGATTCCACTGACCAAAGTAGAACTAGAGTTAGAACAATAAGTTTACTAAGCTCTGCTCTTGAACATAGGCCTGTAGAAACAATTGATTTGTTAGATAACTCTGATCAAGAAACAGAAAAAAGCCAAGAAACTGAAGAAAGTTTCCAAGACTCTACATATGAAAATAAAAGGTCAGAAAATTCACATGATGGAAGCAGGACATTAACAAATGTTTCACAAAGTGAAAATCAATGTATTATTACTCCAACAGAGAGAAATACTGCTGGTATTGACCTTCCTGACTCTTCTGACAGAACTTTAACGAATTTAGAAACTTCTGCTCAAAAAAATTCATTGGTTAATAGGCCAGATTCATGCCAGAACGAAAGAACTTCTGTAATATCAATGGGCTTAGATAGTTCTGCAAATAGGAATTCGTTTCCTTCTGAAGTATCTAGTACATCTCATTTATCTGAGGATTTTCTTACAAACCCTGAGCCAGATGAAAGTGCCTCTTTATCTCGTTCTTCTGAAACTATGTCCAATCAGCCTAGAATCTCTACTCCAACTTTATTGTCAGATGATGCTGTTCCATGGTAAAGTATATTTCTTTTATAGTAATAATTTATAAATTTTATGGATAAAAATTTGGTGTAAAATATAACTTCGTCAACTTTTTTTTGTTGCTATTGAATACATTAATCTAGAGTTTTCCATTTTAAAAACGAAGGTAAGTCAAAAATTACTTACACTTTTTGTTCTACAACTTTATTAAACAAAGTTAGGCGGCGGCCGCATGTGTTGAGTTGGCACGTCTGTGGTCACGTGTAATGTATTGTAATCATGATTGGGTCAGTTGTCTTCTAGCTACAACAGCGTAAGTTGTTTTACAACTATTAAACAAAGATAAGTGGCGGCCGCATGTGTTGAGTTGGCACGTCTGTTGTCACATGTAATGTATTGTAATCACGATCGGGTCAGTTTTCTTCTAGCTACAACTGTGTAAGCATGTCGGATTGACATTCTTGACTCATGTAAGATTGCACCAAAGAGGAACAACGAGGAGTGATCAGATTTTTGTGGTCAGAGTGTGTGAAAGGTGCTGAAATTCACTGGAGACTTTTGTCACAGTATGGAAAAAGTACTTTATCTCGTAAAACCGGGTTTTTTTGTGAATCGAAATGTTTAAAAGTGTCCGAACGAGCATAACACAAAAGGAGGGAGCTGGGTGACCATCAATATCGACCACTGACGACAACATTCGGAAAGCTTGAGAGATGGTTACAACAGATAGGCGAGTTACCATAGATGACGTTGCATCGTCTTTAAGCATCAATCACAGTTTGCCTATCAAATTATCCACGATAAACTCGAATTCTGTAAAGTGTGCGTGATGGATACCACAAATGCTTACCGCAGCAAATAAAACCAAACGTTTGGACATCTGCCAACCTTTACTGGATCACTTCAACGCTGAAGGCGATGCATTTTTAAGCAGAATAGTCATTGTTGATCGAATGGATTCACCACTACAAGCCCTAATCAAAACGCCAGAGTATTGAGTGGAAACGCCCAGGATCCCCTACCATAAAAAAAATTCAAGACCTTGCCATCAGCTGGGAAGGTTATGCAAACCCTGTTTTGGGACAAAAAGTCCTTATACTGGATGACTACTTGGACAGGGGTACTACCGTAAATAGTGCAAGGTACAGTGATTTGTTGACCAATAAGCTGAAATCAACAATTTGAAACAAACTCTGTGGTCTACTCTCAAAAGTTTTGTTGTTGCAAGACAACACATGGCCCATAACACCATAAACACAATCAACAGGTTAGGCTTTGAGACCCTGGAACACCCTCACTACAGCCAAGATCTCGCTCCCTCAGATTTTCATCTCTTTGGGCGGCTCAAGGAAGCTTTAAGAGGTCATCGATTTGCCTCAGACATGGATGTTCAGGATGCGGTGTAAAAATGGCATCACGACCAACCGAAAATCTACCAGTAAGACATACAGAAACTTGTGCGTCGCTGGACCAAGTGCGTTACTCAAGGTGGAGACTAAATCGAAAAATAATGTATCTGTTGCACACCTACCTTTGTTTAATACAGTTGAAGAACAAAAAGTGTAAGTAATTTTTGGCCTACCCTTGTAATTTATTAGAATTAATATATACTCCTATGCTCTACATATCACCATATATCTAAGATAATCTCTAGATATCCACATATTCAATGCTTGTTATAATTTTTTTTAATCATCTGTTATTAAATTCATAATCATCCAAGAAATAAATTTCTGCCAATATCAAGTCTATCATTCCTTGTGGACTTATCTCTACTATTATAAAAGAAAGTGTTTATATGTGTGCGTGTACGGTCTTGGTGAATCTATGGGACTTGGCACACAGGTAGTCTGAATTTTTTGCAATTTTCGTGTTAAGCCTGGATTTTAAAATTTAATCTAGAACATTTTTAATGAATTTAATTATTGTTTTTTGTAGAATGGCAACACCATAAAGATATGACTGATTCTGAAATTATTTTTTCCGTTATAACTGGAGTTATGTATTTCTTCTTTCTATCTCCAAGATTGTTCACCAAAAAAAATTTAGATAAACACAAATGTTAATCATTTTTAATGTTAATTTTTGTGTTCAGTCAGTATTCACTTATCTTTTTAATCAATATTGATTTGCTTATTTTTAAAGCTTGCATTGTATTTTAGTCTTTTGTACTATGTGTAAAAAAGGCTTGAATAATTTACTTTTCAAGAATCATGCTGCATGTTAATACTAAAAAATGGGGAATTTAAAGTTATTTTGTTAATTACTTTAAGCAAACAGTCGTAGCAAACTGACGATTTTGCTTTCTTAATTTACAATTAATTTCTATCATACACAAACAAATTTAAATCAGGAAGAATTCTCAAGATTTTTCATTCTTTTGTCTCTTGTGAAATATACTTTAGTGAAGATGAGAATTATACAATAGCACATTTGTTATGTTGCATTTAAATCTGTTGTATCTTCATTGTTAAAAATTACTTTTGCTTATTTAAAATCAGTCGGAACTTTTATCACATGGTTTTTCAGCCATGCTGTATCATAATTCTAAATATATAAATTAAATTTTAGTAAATCTTCAAAAATTGTTTCCTTGTGTATTTTACTTGCATATTTTGCACCAAACCTATAGGTACTATGCATAGTTTTTATAGAAAAAGTTTTATATTCTATTTTGGTATTGTTTAAAGCAATTTTCTTTCATATTTATGCAAGATCTGATAAACATTTTTCAGCGTATTTGTTTTCAAATGAAAGACTCTTATATGTAATGCAATAAATACATTTAACAATATATTTTAACATTTCTCATGTCATTTTTTTTAGATATTAAATAATAATTTTTGCCTTTTCTTTTACAGTGAACGTCCAAACGCTCGAGAAAATGACACACCATCAGATTTTTCCAACGTTTTGGGTGGTAAGGATTATTTTAATGTGATCTTGAAACAAGAACATTCTATTTTTAATAATTTAGCCCTTTACTAAAAATTAATGTAGTGTAATTTATTAAAAAAATTAATTTATTTCCCTCCCTACAACCTTATTGTTTTTTGTGTGTGCATTTAATAAATTTTTTTTAATGATTTTGTGATCTTGTAGTCTAATAAGAAATATTAATTTTATACCTTACCATGGAATGCAGAAAAAGCAATTCCAAATTACAGGCTGACTCAAAGCATGTTTTTCAAGTCATTAAAGTTGTGCATAAAAATATTGGGTTGGCAAATAAATCTGTTCGTTTTTTTTTTTAATGGTATAAAATAAAATTTCTCCAACACAGAAAATAATTAATATATATTGTCCATTATTTTCTATGACTTGACATCTCTTCCAACATCATAATGCAACGTTCATAAAACTCCTGAGTTTTACTGATGAAAAACTGATCCAGGTTCTTTTTTACAACCCCATTGTTAGCCAACTTTATACAGTTCAATGAATTCTGTAGCGATCAGAATAGGTTATTATTTGAGTGCGCACGGTCTGTAGAATGGGCAGGGTGAGGCAAAATGTTCCAGCCAAGTCTTTACAATTCCTTCTGTGTACTTAATGAAGTATGGGATCTGGCATCATGGTGAAAGATTACTCCTTTACGATTTGCGAACGTATGGCTCGATCCAATTTTCTTTAGGTACGTCTGAGTTGATTGTTTTGCCTTATGGCAAGAGCTCATAAAAAACGATACCCTTATAATCCCACCACACTGAGAGCATAATTTTCTTCTTGTTCAATCCTGTCTTCAAGGTTGTTTGTGGTGGCTCGCTACTCTTTCCCCATGATCTTTTACGACCGACATTCTCAAAGACAATCCACTTTTCATCACCCGTAACCAGCTGCTTGAAAAATGGATCTTTTCCCTGGCGTTTAAGGATGATGCTAGATTTAAATGCTAGCACTTAAGTTGTGTTTTGTTAACTTGTGTGGCAGCCAAATATTGAGGCGGGAAACGTATCCCAGCTGATGCAAATGGTTCTCTACACTTGTGTGGGATAAACTGAGTTATGTAACTATCTCCCATACAGTTTGGGATGGATTTTTACCGATGATAGCCTTTATTACTGCTGTGTCAATCTCCGTTGGGAGACCAGAGTGTGGCACATCACTGAGTTCAAAATCACCGGAACAGAACTTGGTGAACCACTTTTGACACAAGTTCTGTTTAGGCATCATCCCTTTAAACATTGCAAATCAAATTATGCACTACTACAGCTATTTATCTTTTTTGAAATTAAAAAATATATATATTATCTTCTGTTTACAAATAAGCAGCTCACACAATAATCTAAGTTAATTGGCACGCATATGCAAATTGCATACTATTGACATCGTCTGTTACATGAGCTAGCTGTTTGCGCTTTGCAATAGAGATTGTGGATTGGAAATATTCTGCTCCACAGAAAAACCAAACTAAGTTATTTGCCAACCTGATACCTAGGCCTTATATTATCTTCCAAGCTAGAATCTCTGGTGCATCAATATCATCAATAATAAATATAAATGCAAATATGTATGCACATCATGGATCAAGAGTTTTATACTGTGTGTTCATGGACAAATAAGGCAAATAAAAAAAATTCCTTTTCATGCTAGATAATTTGATTTAATAAAATATTTAGTAATTTACTTCATTTTCTTATGGCAATTTTATTTAAGGATGCTTTCTCGTTTTACTTAATTGTCCAAAATTATGACTATCTTTGAACTTTATTTCAATCTAAAAAATAAAAAATTCTAGATCAGAAGACTAAGACAGGAATCTCTCTATATATTATATATTATTTCTCACGAGATGAGAAAATGTGTAATGTACTGATGGAACAATTTGAAGGGAGTCGTAAAAAACTTGTAAAGTTCATATTTTTTTTTGTATTATTTAAAACTATATAAAGCTACAAGTTCTCACAAAATTGATGGTGAAACTTTTTTAAACTCTAAATAGGGAAGACTGACTGTGAATTCCTTCTCATCCATAAATTATAAGACATCTAAATCTTTAAAAATCACTTAAACTTTTTCATGACAACTGGATCTTGCACCATAAAACTCCAACTTCCAATCCAATCATGACTGGAAAACATGATCCATAACACTTGTTTTACTGGGGGCTCATGATCATGAGGTATTTTTGGCTACCAGTAAGAGAAAAGGTGTTCTATGCTAAGAAGTACTGACTTATCGATTTCAGTTCATTCAAGAATCTTAGTCCCAGTTCTCCGGTTTCAAACCCTTGTTCTTTCTTGTATCTAAGCCGACCAACCGGTATAGTGGTTAAGGTGTTAGCTTCTAGATCGGAAGGTTCCTGGTTCGAATCCGGGTACGGGCATGGATGTTTGTAAGCGTATGGTGTAGAGGCGGCTGGTGCACCTTAAATCTGTCGTGGCCGAAAGTCCTCGTGTTGGGTTGGCGTGGAAGTTTGGAGAGTGGGGTGCCAGCTCAGGTGTTACTTCGTCATCTGACCGTGGTTCAAAATTACGAGGTGTTGTCCTCTGATCTTTCCCTCAAGGGACTTGATCCCGGACCGTCGTCAATAGCCCGTTGTGTTGCTCTAGTATGACGTTAACTAAAATTACCATTCTTGTATCTAATCTAAGATATTTTAGGAACATCAATCCCCCTAACTTAAAGATGTCAGTAAAGTACCCCTGAGGCAAGTACTCAAGCTATTTGGTCATCTCATTTTCATGGTTGGGTACCAGTTTCCAAACATAAATGTAATTACAAAATTTAGATGGTATACAAAATGTGTAAGCAAAATAGATATGCTAAAAACTTGTATTTAAATGAAGCAACATATTAATTGCCCCAATAATTTCCTCATGTTGACTAGTTCCATGAGGAATTTCACATAACAGTGAACACATGAGCCTTAAAAAGCCAAATTTTTTATTTTAGTTTTTGATGGCCCTTGAAAAGCTTTAATATTTTCTAAGAGCCCTTAATTTTTATTAGAACTGCTTCTTTTATTTTGCCTGTATTCAAAAGCAAAGATCAATTATTTTCATCCAAAGTCAAGTTTCATAATAAATCGAAGGCATAATATTGGTCCGCTAAAAATTCATTTTTCAAAAGTAAGTCTGAGACCCTAATGAAAAATTTATCACCCGTGTACTCGCAGGTAAATTTATTTGAATCTGAAACAGCATTAAAAATCTTGGAAAGCCTTATTTTTTCTTTTACTTGAATGGGGAACCTTGTGTCAGTAAAGTCAATGGGAGAAGATGACTGAAGCACAAACCTTTGAAATGATAATTGTTTCAATTCCATTAAGCATCGAAGTAACAAACACCACTTTCATGAGTTGAAAGATCTTGACTAAAAAATACATCTGAAAGTTAAGGACTGGTTTGCATGAATTGAAAACTTAAGATATGATTTGATTGAGCATTTTAGATAATCTGTTAAATCTGAAAATTTTGACTTACAATGATTAATATTTGTATATTTAAATTTAAAATATTTCAGTTTTTCTAATTAAATTAAATGCATGAGATTTCTCCATATCATGCTAATTTATTCATACTCTTTTATGTTTATGTTTAATATGTACATAAAATGGGATTTTCGTTCTAGCTGGTATTGAAATTCCTGAAGGTGTAGATCCATCTTTCTTAGCAGCACTTCCTGATAACATTCGTCAAGAAGTCATAGCTGAACAGCTTCGTCTTCAACGTTTACGACAACGTACTCATACTGTTGGCAATGAAAGTAGTAATGATGGAAATGCTTTCACAGAGGTCAATCCAGAATTTTTAGCTGCCCTACCACCAAACATTCAGGAAGAAGTAGGTTTGATTTTACTTTTTCACTTGCAGAAATATTTTGAAATTCTTCAAAAAAAAATTTTACTAATTTTTAAATTTTCTTTTATCATAATTTTTTCTTTCCTTTTATGTGGTTACATTCACGTTAAAATTGCATCAAAACAAGTATCCTCATGCAGGATATTTTAACATATCTGCTTATTTTCATTTTGCTCTAAAGTCAAAATTTTTCCGCATCCACTTGAAGCTCTGATGGTATATTTTTATATCTTCCAGTATTTTAGAACTTGCTTGTTAACTAATTTTACCAGAATATACTATTTTAAATTCTGCAGACACAATAGGGTATTTCGAATTAATGATGTTAAGTATTCTCAAAATTATTTTCTGGTATTTCTAAAAATGTAGATTCTGTAAGTGTTTCAAATGTACATTTTTTCCTAGAATACTTTAGTTCAATGATTCTATTTAAATATTTCTATTTGCAACTTTATTTATTTTAGTCTATAGAAGGGACAATATTCTATATTTCTATCAAAAAAAGTTTATAATTGTCGCAATGACTTAATTGTGAAAGGTAAAGAAGATATCTTTTCGAATACCTAAATTTATCAGAGAATGAGTGGGTTGATTGAGGATGTACTGAATTGTCAATGTTATGACTAAAGAAGAGGCCAAATGTTGGCAACAAGGAGTTTTCATGAATTAATAATACCTGATTACATATTGTAAGAAAACAATGAATCTTTTTTAATTAAACCAGTTTTAATATTGAAAAGTTTATTTTAGCAATTTGTATAAAGGTATTGGACAGCTGTGGTTCTGAATTTGCCCACTGTACTAGTAACCACAAGTTGTAGATGCTCTGCAGGTTCAATTCCAGTTCCTACCCTAGTTGTATTTCTCTTCTGCACCAGTAAATCTGACCTTGTGTTATTGTATGTTTTCTGTGCTGTGTCTGGAACAGCTTGGCCAAATATGACACTTTTGTCATAAAACCCTACCAAGTGCAATAAAAGTTGCATATAGTGTAATATATATTATAGTAATAAGCATAATTTTCTGAAATTTAACTCTCTTTAGGTTCTGGCACAGCAGCGAGCTGAACAGCAACGATTAGCTGCCCAGAATTCAAATCCTGATATTCCTGTTGACCCAACAAGTTTCATACAGACTCTTCCTCAAGGTCTTAGGCAACAGGTAAAAGAAAATGTAGATTTTACTGAGTATTACAGAATCAGGAATATATGTTAAATTAAACCTCTGAAGCAATGCTACTGCAACCTTCAGTGGGAAAGTTATTTCTTATCATGACATCTAACCACTTTTCTTATCCAATGCTTTCTAGGATTATTTCAACCAATAAATGAAACTATTTAGTTAACCCCTTGGTTTTGTTATCTCATGCAGCTGTTCTAACTTGATTTGATTATGCCCGCATCTAACTCGGTTTCTTTTTTGTTGCACTTTTTGTCAATTTTATCAGTAGATTATAACATCTGTTTATTTATGGTGATAGCAATAAAGTATCTGTTAGTGTTGATTTGGCACCAGTAATAACACACATGCATTCTTTGCTTTTTGCATAATTTTTGTTCAGATTATTCTATCATTTTTCGTGTTAAATGTTCATTATAGTTGTCTATTTTTGGAACATGAACTATATTAAAAATCAGCAATTCAAAAGTCAGTTTTATTATCCCAACAGGCTTGGAATTAGCAAACAATTTCTGCAGCAGCAGTCATGTGAAGTGTCATATGCTGTCACATTTTCAGTGACAGTACAGCAGTTTATTTGTACTTATTGATGTAAATCTAATTTATATGCATTTACTTAACATAATTTCATTTTAATAAATGCAAAGGTTTCTGTTAGTTAAACTCATTCAATAGTTTTAATGCATCAGCTTGTAAAACTTTTATGATAATTGTAAATACAGCAAAAAATAAAACTTAGTTTTTCATAATAAAAAATATAGGAAAATAAAAAAATTGATAGTGAAAAATCAATGCAATTTTTTGGGGGGAAATGAAAACTAAGAATGGATTAAATGCCTAGAGGTTTAGACAAAGTACCCTTTACAGATAGATCAAGCAGCATTATAGTTAACAGCAGTAATTAGCATTTTTGTAAACCGCAGAATAGGTTTGATGCTTTAAGTCTTCTAAAAGTAGAGTTGTAACTTTGATTCTAATCAGTATATACTATTTAAAACTAGTACACATTTTAAGACTTTAAATGTTCAATGCTTGTGGGTATGAAACTAATTCAACTTCTAGTTTTTAAATTGACCATAAGAGTACATCACACAATCTTAACAGAAATGAATACTCAGGAAAGTTTTACAACAGGTACAAGGATATTTTACTTTCCAATTGAAATATAGAATTCCTTCGTATCTTTAAAAAACATTTTCTGTGTTTTCTGTTTTTAATTATTTGGTTTGTTTTAGTAATTACTTTGTCATATGTAAAATATTCATCTTATCTTATGTTATGTTTACCAAAAAGGTACCATATGATAATGTAAATGTCCAAGTTCTGGGAAGGAACAATAACTATAAGAATCATGGAATAAGGTTGATATAGTAATACCTCCTGTGTTTTTTTAATAAAGCAATGTGCATTTATCAATTCTAATTTTATTGTGTGCTCTTTAAAGGTTTTAGCTGATATGGATGATAGTTTGCTAGCTCTCTTGCCTCCTGAATTGGCTACTGAAGCTCATTCTTTGCGTAGGGAGCTTGAAGCTCGCCACAGACAAATTCAAGAGCGGTTTTTCTCTTCTCATGCAGGCACTGCTTTATCTCGCATTTTGCGTTCAGCTGGTAAGTGAATATTACATTTTGGTAAGAATATTAAGGTCACATTCTCTCCTGCTAACATGATAGAATCTGTTGTCCAAAAGCTGAGCTAATTAGGGTTGGTGTATAGAATCCACATTAACCCTCAACAAATGAATATCTAGCCTTAACTGAAGTGTAGATATGTTTGATGCTTTGAGCACATAAAAAATTACTACAATTTCAGTAGGGTGAGAAAGTACTTGATCTTGAAAATAATTGAAATGATCGACTTATGTTGCATAAGCATGATAGGGGTAGCTGAAACATACTTTGACAAATCCTAATTTTATAAAGTTACACGATTGAAACACAAGACTTGCAGGCCTCATTTTCTCTTTTTTATTAAACTTTACTTTCCATTTTTCCTCAAACTTATGTAATACTCTAAATGTGCAATAGTAGCATTAATAACTTCTTTATCATCTCCTGTGTTTCACAACTGAATTGTTATAGGGACACACTAAATAAATTGACACCTTCTGTTTGTTTTAAATGTAAACAGAATTGTCTGCCTACACTTTGAATTCTCCACTATTCGTGTGTTTTTCTGATTAAAAATTATTTTCCTGATAGATATGTGATGCTCATGATAAGAATGAAGTGATATTTTCATAAAAAAAGTTGTTGAGACACGTTTCTACATACCTGTCAACTTGAGCAAATTGGCCACACAGTTTATGATTATAAAGGCATTGGATTATTTGCATAGATTGGACAGAATTTTATTTCGGCAAAATTTACTAATTCTTATTAGATTTTTTCTCAAGAGAACTTGGATGCATGCTTACAGAAATGCCAATTACCATAGATTCTATCCATAATTTCTGCTAAAAACATTCTATGGTCGGACTTCAAGAAAAGTAAAATCTACTATAAAACAAATTCTGTTCCTAAAATCTGTTTCATGTCGTGTGTAATTACAGGATCACATTCCACCAAATATTATGTATATATTCAGACTACACCCAAGAAGCATCTGCGAATGGTTAGCGAGCCATATTGGCATAGTATGTTTTGCAGCTTGCAACAACTTATTTTATAACCTTAGGGAAATAAACCAAACAAGTGTCAAATAATTCTTCAAAATTAAATAAGGTAACATTACATGTAGTTTTTGAATCAACAAATTCTTATCTTTTTAAATTTATTTTTAAACAAAAGCAAAATTCTTGCACATCTATTTTAAACACTAACTATTTATCCTAATCAAATTTCTTATAAATTCAAGAATTTAATAAAAGTTAGACAGTGTCAAAGTTTAAATCAATGTTACAGTACCTAGTTCCCAAAATTTTCTGAAAGGTGTCATTTTTTTTAAATGCTTAAATCTCCCACTGTTAAACTTTAATTATAGTAAATCCACAAAGTATAATCCATACTTTTGAATATAAACATTATACGTAAATATGCAACGTTTTAAAAGTTATTCAATCCACGATTCTATCTGAAACCTGTTAAAATTGTAAGATGTCCCAAACTCACATTGGGCACAGTGTATTTAACTTGGAAACATTAAGCTTTTGCAGATTACATAATGTATTTTGCGTCTAGCTTTTTGTCACATTGCTGCTCCCAAGGTCCCTATACAATATATCATGTTACAGTATAAATTTGTAATAAAATTAAATACACACTAAACACAAAATGTAACCCTAAGACTTAATTCAGACTAGCTGTGGACCTTTTTCTGCTTAAAAAGCAAATAAATTATTTTTCATGTTGATACTAACTAAAATAAACGAAATTTTGTTTTATTTCTTATGCTCATTTTTTATATTTAAGGTCGTGTTGGAGCTCGTTACACAATTCATAGTTTACCTCATCGAGGGCAGTGGTCATGGAATGCTCTATCTCCCCGTGGCACTTCTAGTCCATCTGGAAATAATGCTGGATTGACTGGCCCTTCTTTATCGAATTCTATGAGAGTAAGAGGTCGTTTTATGTTAGATCATGAGGCTCTAGCTTGTCTCCTAGTCCTTCTATTTGTTGATGAACCCCAGCTAAATACAGGAAGACTTCATAGAGTTCTGAGAAATTTATGTCATCATTGTCCAACCAGAACTTGGGTTGTTAAGGTAGGAAATAATATCTTTTTCATACTGTGTTTTATGTGCGAAAACTGGTTTGTTTTATCAAAATATAAGATTCAAGCAAAATGTTTTGTTTCAATTAAATTCCATATTTCATTTTTATTGATGATTTTACACCAGACTCAAGTCTAATAATAGTTTTTATCAAACAGGATTCCCATAGACCTTAGGAGGCCTGATTTTTCATTAAATTTTTTTTGGGCCCATTAAATTCCTTAATATATTTGCTTCAAGTTCTTCAAAATTTTAAAATGTCTGTTTTGTACAAAAACACAACGTATAACGTATTCTATTTTGCCTGCATTTAATTTGCTGGGTATCTGAAATCCAACCATACCGCCAGTGCGAGTTTTTTCACCTGTATATTCACATGTTAATCTGCTATCTGTTTAATGTAGTCTTAAAAAATTTGAAATAACCTTTATAAAGGCCCTTATTTCCTTTTGCTAAAAGGTTAGGAATCCAGTATAAGTGACTAAAGTTGTTAATTTGGGGGAAAGTTACAAAAGTTTCTTTTTCATGAGAAAAAGCCGGAGATATTCTAATAATACATTGTCAATAACAACTAGAGTAACTTAACCATTTGTGAAGGTGATTAATGATGTTACTAATATGGTAGGGGTGTACAAATGTTCTTGAGTGAAAGTAATATTGTTTGTAAGGGTGTACATGCGCCTTCTAATTGAAAGAAAGTTAAGTTAGATATGGTAGGCTTTAAACTTAGGCACAAGCTGTAAAAGATTTTAGTGTAATAAGCTAGCTAAGGCTTCAAAGATGACAAAGTATATGTTAAGCACTGTGAAATAGTTATATTTTGACTAAGGTTTGTTTATATACATGTAGGTATTTGTGTATTTAGAATCAATTTATCTATTAGTTTTTAATATTGATGTAAAAATTCAGAAAAGTTTAAATTTTAATTTAAAACTTTTATGCTTACTCTATAATGTTAAGTATTTTTGACACATATTTTTAGTCTCTATTATCTATATTGGAGAGGACAAAAGATTATCACTTTGGAGAAGTGCCTACTGACTCGCATCGACATAAAAGAACCACTAAGCTTTTGAATACCACAGAATCATCTGCTGTCCAGTCAAACAGCAGGTAAAAGGTTTTAATTTTTTCAAAGTTGCAACTTGCATCTTAAAAGGTTATATCTTTAATTTTTGTGTTTTAATATTTCTGTGTGTTTTTAGTTGTTTCATATCTAAAATCATTTGAAGCTATGCAAAGCAATGTAGTTGAAGTGAAATGAAATTATGTACTATATTTTTTCTAATAAATTGGCTAATATTTTCTGGTCTCCTTTCCAGGAAATACTGCAACATATAATAAATGTAACGAAATGTTTTATAATGAAATAATATTTTCATGCCCATCAAAATTTTAATATGGTTTGTAAGTAATGTATTGAAAATAAACACAAGTGTAAACACATGTTATCAAACTGTTGATATTTCTTTTACTTTTTAAATCAGTTTTAACTGTTTTCAGTTGATATTTTGGTCCTAAGTAACAGTTGATTAGTGTTTCATCTCAGTGCTGTGAACATGCTCTCCTTAGCATCCAACTGATACAGATCATATAATATTTATGGAATTTTATATTCATTGTACTCGAGTAAACTTCTGGAGAACTATGGGGGGATCAATTTATCTCTAAAAGTTAAGGTATTCGTTACAAAAATAGAGAATATTTTGACTATTAAAAGCTTACCTGTAAATATAAATTTTACTTTAATTATTTTATTGTTTGGTTCCTTTTATATAATGCCTTAATTTATATATTATATCACTCCAATTTATCTTTTAGTAAAAACGAACCTTCTAATCGAACTGGTCAACCCTCCTGGCTTTCTATAAGTCTTGATGCTGCTTTAGGATGTCGCACAAATGTATTTCAAATTAGGCGTTTAACTACAGCTCATCGAAGAGCAAATGAACGACATGCCTTAGGAATTCAAAGTGTCTTATCTCCTAATGTTCCATTAGTTACAATTCATCCATTGGCTTCACCTGTTATTTGCAGGTAAGCTATATTTTTGTTATTTTCATTTGTGTTACAGCTTGCAAATGCTTTATTCGAAAAAAAAAAATTCCCCTTTCAGCAAACATTACAGGAAAGATTTCCAGCCTTACTTGCTTTTACAATATTAATTATTTCTAAAAAATTTATTGCAGGCATGTGTTGGATACATTGATTTCATTGGCAAAGAATTTCCCTATTCATTTCCTACCTGAAACAGGGAAAGAAGATAAATTGAAGGAAGGTGGTGGTAAATTGGATTCTAAACAAGGCAAAAGTCCAGGTGATAAAAAAGAAACTAAAAGCTCTTATATTGGAAAGTCTGAAAGTCTACGTTCTGAAAGTGACTTTTGGGATGTTCTGGTGAAATTGGACTCCCTCAGTACTACTTCACGCAAAGGAAAAGCTGCTACTAGAACTCAAAGTGTTATATCCTCGTATGGATCACCTGTAAGCACAAGTTCAGAATCTGATTCCAAGCTAGGTGGATTTCAAGCATCACCTCTTGCTCAGTTAATTGGATTATTAGCTCATCCTGTAGTTAAACGTAGTTCTGTACTGACTGATCGTTTATTAAGACTTCTAGCACTAATATCTCTAGCTCTTCCTGAACCAAAGTCTTCTTTGAAAGGCAAATCCAATGCAGATTTTAGGCATCAGATCACAGAAATTACATTAGGTACAACTGATCCCACTTCAAGTCTTGGCACATTTCATACTCAAACTGGTAATTATGTTTCTATATTCTAAAACTATGATTTCAAGAAATAAAGTTAGAAACACTTATGATTAGTCGAAATCATTAATTAAAGTAAATATTACTATAGAAATTGTGTATTGTCATTTCATGCTCCAAACTAATGGAATTTTCTAGTGTTCTTGCTATGGGAAAAGGGGAAAATTTTCATTCAGTTTTGTTTCAAACTTAACTATTACTATTATTATTATTATTATTATTTTTTTGCTGAGCAGCTATGCATTAAAATGAATCTTTAATTACACTACAGTATTGTCTTAAAAGTATTGTGCAACATAAAGTTGCAAACTTCAATTAAAATTCTTGTCTTAAAAGCTGACCCAAGGTATTTTTAACAGTCTTAATTAATTTTGTCTTTGAAAATATCAATCATTCGAAGTGAACCTAATAACAGGCATAAATCGTATTTTGAAATGCCTAATGAAATTAACAAGGTATGCATTTTTATTTGAAGCACTAAAATTTCGTGACCTGCATTTTAACTAAATAGTTAACATCTTGTAGAGGAATGTCGAAATTTTATGCGACACATATTTTTAGGATTTGATTCAGCCTGAATTGCAGCTATCATTTTATAGAATTCATCCATTATTTAATTATTTTGCTGGTTTTGAAACATAATGTTTCTAAAAAGCATACTGAATTTATAAATATTTTATTTGCAGTAGTTATACTGCAGTTAATGTGTGATATAACCTGCTATGAATTGTTTAAAATATGCTGTTTTATTGACAGCTGTGAAAAAAATACGCCATGGTACCAAAACCCAAACTTCAACTTTTGTTTCTGAGGAGCATACAGATGAAGAAGTAGTTTTGAAGCATTACCTGAAATTAGCTGTTGAAGTATGTGAACATTTAATTTGATGTGTTCTTTTTTTTATCAGTTTTACACCACTTGAAATTTTGATTTTACCTTTTCTAAAATTTTGAGTTAAAGTTATTATTTTTATTTTTGTAAACATTTCACAAGGTTTAATTTGCAAATCATGCAGTGGTATTAACTTTAAAAAGACTAATCCTTCATATTTTTTCTAAGACCACAAAATGTCGAATTTTCTTTGTGCCTAAGGCCATTGTGGGAATATTAACTGATGCTCGTAACTTTCTAGGATATGCCCAGCTTTTATATGGCTAGTAAAAGCTGGACCTAATCCAACTAAAAAGCTATTGAAAAAAATTTTGAAAGTTGTCAACTTTCAGAAAATTTTATTCGAAAATTATTTATTCATTTTTTTTCAATCCATTATGTTAGCCAGTTGTAGCCAATCGAATTTCTTGGCTGTATGCAGTTAGCTTGTATAGCTTTTTTGCAGCCTGCTAAGTGTCATAAAGCAATGAAATAAATAAAACTAAAATATAGAGAAATAAATAAGAACTACTTACAACCTATCATGGCACATCTAGACATACAAAACGTGAAATACACAAAAAAGGTTTTACTCTGCATTTGTCATTTAGATGAGCAGGGAATTGATGAATTACATTTTGAAACTGGTTGTTTAATAGTGGAGTTTTGTAAATTAAATTATTGCCTTGAAAAAGCAACAAATTTAGATTAGAAAGTATGCCTCATTTTGCTATAGACTTTTGTTCTATTTGAAATGTGTCTGGATTTTTGCTTTAGTTTTCATACTGAATTAAAATATTTGTTATTGAATTATAAAGAAAACATGACTTGACTATTAAAGTATATAAATATATTGAAAAGCAAACATCTCACTGATAAATTTATAAAATGAGCAATATAATAGAATTATGTGTAATTTTTGTTTTATTTTCAAAACTATTTTTTGTCACTCGGTAGAAATTTGTCTTTGTCAAAGTGTCCACTGGATAATTTTGGTTTGCCAAACTTGTTCATAATAATTGTTTTCTAATGTTAGAAATACAAGTGTTAATTTAAAACGTATATTGAAAGTTTTTTAGTGTTAAACATGATTTTTCTTGTGATTATATTTAGTGGAAGTATAACTCTTAGTGGAAGATTTAATACATGTTAGTTCATTTGTGAGGACTACACCTATTACCATGCATTTTAATATTTTACTGTTGCAAAGTTATCCCATGTTAGAATTAATCTCAATTTTGCATCATTCATATTTCTTAAAACTTGCAGCTGCCTATTTTCTACAACTCCCTGGCAGCTTTTTCTTGCTATTAATAATTGATGTCTCGAAATATTGCATTCGTGATAGATAAAATATTTTTATTTGCTAAGCTTCCTATAAGTGTTTTGTTTAACAAATCCTGCATATCAATAAATCAGTTTTTCAATTTTCCTTTTCAGTGCTTTTTTGGCATTGGTTCTTTGTGTGTTACTTTATATGGAAAATGACAGATGGAAATTTTCTTTAAAATTTTTTATTAAAAATATTATAGAGACAAATGCATAGTAGGACTGATATGTAAAATCTTTCACCCTCTACATACGGCATGGTAGAATATTGTTTCTTGCCTTAGTTACATGATCCAGCCTCACAGGCAACTTACTGAAATGACTGAAAGTGGACATCACAATGCATTCTCCTTGAGGAGAGTGAATGTGTGTTGCCCCATTATCACCTGAAGTTGCAGTTGTTTCTATTGTGGGTCGTTATTCCTAGAAGGTACAAATATTTCCTGGGTAAACTGAAAGGGCAGCAGTGAATTCAATACATTAACAGTTCATAATTTTGTTCATTTTTTTTTTGTAGGCTTTCATGTTTAGTTTTAACTCATGCAAACAGGACCATCGAATTTTTATTATTGTAGTTTCATCTTACACCATTACATGTTGTGTTTTTATTCAACAAATTTTTTTATTAGTTGCTGTTTTCAATTTGATTTTGGTATGTGAATTTTTAAAAGTTGGAAACAATTTTTCTTGTACTGCATTGTGTGAAAATATATAGTCTTAAGACCAAGTTTTGAAATTTCTCATTAACTAACCTTTATAATCTTTGTTGTCTTTACAAATGCAGGTTTTGACTTCGAAAACTTGTTCTGAAGAAGGGTTAGAAGATGCGACTGCATTGTTGCTTAGATTATCACGTGGTTGTGTAAAGACACGTCGCACTGTTTTATATTTGCTTCTGGATGGTGCTCGAGAACTTGGTCAAGTTGTGTGCAAGAATATCCGGGCTCTAATGCATGAGTTAAGAAATCTAAATGCTCATATAGCCGCTGTAAAGTTATCAGAATCTGAGGATAGAGAAACTGAGTATGATGGAAAATTTCAAATCAAAGGAACTATTCAAGATAGGTTTGTTTTCAAATTACTGATTTTATTTTTAGCACTTATAACCTTTATTGCGTGTTTACTAAAAGGTATTCATTAAGTTATTAATACATTTTTGTATTTGAAATGTAAATATAAATCATTGTTCTTGAAATTGGAGATATTTCAAGTTTGGTTGGAACAAACCCAACCCAACTCCGCTACAATTAAATTCCTTTATTCTCAATCAGGGTTGGCGAGTTTCTGCCAAGGTAGTTTAAACCACTGGTTATATCCGGTTAAAACCGGCATGGCAGAAACCCCGAAAATAACTATTTCATGTGATAAAAACTTATTGAAGTGCCACAAATAGCAGAGGAATGTATTTTAAAGTAAAACAAATTAAGTTATAATGTGTACAGTATTTATATTTATTCAAAGGTTACATCGCAGCAAATTCACTATTCAAGTTCACCTTTATCACGGAGTATTCTATAGCAAAAGACCAATTTTGTTGCTGTTTCCAAACCCAGACAATTTCTTATTTCGTTGTGAATAAACGAAAAGTTTGAGAGTATTTAAATCCCAGCAGAACTTGCAGGCTATGTCATCATTGTACAAACAAGAGTTATGAAATCTTCATTTGCAATTTTTTTCTTTAAACTAGACCACCATGTAGAAGCTGAAACATTTTCTAATACTTCATTGGAGTAATATGTTTCAGGGAAAAAACTGATTTTGTTTGAAATGGCTATGATGTATCGCACAAAATTTGGGTTGATGTCATTAAGTAATTCCCTAGCACTTTCTTCCTGTTCATGTGACAATTTAGATCCCATGTACTTTGGGTAAAGCATATAAGCTAGCATATGATGTTGAGTTACTGCCCGATTAAATCTACTTATATCCTTTCTTTGGTTAGTTTCCATGAAATTATCATCAGCCATTAGTGTTAACCAAATTTCACAAGCATCTGCAATAGAACAGTCATCTTTTTGCATTTTATTCAGGGTAACCGCAAAAGGTTTTAATAGCTGCAATAAGTGTTTTACTTCTTTGTTAATCATCTGATTATTTATGACCTGAACAACCCCTTTGTCATGTATATCGTCTTCATGATCATTTGTAAATAATATGAATGATTCCAAGCAATCTACCTGACTGTCCCACCATGTATAGCCAGGTATTTGTTACTACTACTACTATTGCCACTGCTGCACTTTTTCTGGTGCTCTTTCATTCTGTAAGATTTTAGCACTGACAACTTTCTTGCAGTTGATACATTCAACTATTTTATCTTATTATTTACTTCTTTTTGCACATAAAAACCCGAAATTGGGTCTACTGGCCTACCACCTCTAGAAGACATAACAGCATTAACAGATGTCAACAAACTACATTCAAACTTTATTCTTGACAAAATGGCTTCCTTCAATAGTGTTACCAACTCTATGCATGGAAAAACCAGTAGTTATGGTAGGTCTAAGTTAAAAATAATGTGGCATTCTAAAGACAGTTTTTTTGTGTGAGAAATTTTTGATTTACTCCAAATATTTTTTAAATTATTGTAATTTATTTTTATTATTAATAATTACTTAATACTGCCATACATATGCAGAGAGAGGGGAATCCTTGAGGGGGGGCACAAAAACTGACCGAAGCTTTCCCCCCTCTCCACTACTAATAATGAAATTAAATTATGTCCTGTCGTCTATTGATGAAAAGATGTTCGTTTTTAATTAGATAATTTGAATAGATATTGTTGTGCGTGTCTTGTTGGCCAAAATAGTTGGAGGGTCTCCCCCCCCCCTCATGACTTTGCCTATGCTGCCACCAGCATAGCAAAAAACAGTTTCTGCTGGCTGAAAGCCAACCCTGTTCTCAATTAACCTTAATGTTACAAAATAAATGTTTTTGTATTTATCTAAATGAAGCGTAGCTCTCAAAAGTATCTCACTTAAAAATGATTAATGGATCTGAAGGATAAATTAATGATTAAAATTAACAGATTCTTACTACTTATTGCAGAATGTACTGGAACACATTTTGTATTTTTCTATTAATCATGGTCCTGATTGATGGCATATGAAGTGTTAGTGCACAATGAACCTATACCCAAACCAATCCATTGAATAAAAATTGTAAGAGATGTCCTGTGTCTCAAAATGCCCACAAGGTTAAACAAGACCTCAAGCTTAAAAGGAATAAAATTCTTGGCATGTGTTCTCCAGTTTTTTACCCCATACTGGTGAAATACATTATTTTGATATTTCCTTGTTACTGAGACTTGCATGAAGTAGGTGTTGTATGTCATATTTTATTTGTGTGTTCCGGGACTTCTGTTGAATGCAAGCAATTCAATTTTAGACCTATAGTACTACTTTTTTATGAAAGGAATATTTTTCAAAATATTTAAAAATAAATTCAATTTTATTTCTGAATAAAAAGTACCCACACAATGTCTTGCATGGTACAGTATGCAATTGATGTTCTGATAAGTCACTAATATAACCTGCATTGTATTACACATTTTGGAAGTTTAAAATTTTAAAACTTCTTAAGTTGGTACCTTTTGTCCTACTATTTTTAAGTAAACATTTCATCATCATAACAATGAATGATACAAAATATTTTGAAAAGTATAATTTTTATTTTTAGGTTCACCAGTAGGGCTGTTGTAATATCAGCTCCTAGCAAGATTAAGGGTAGAAGTGGTAGAGAACTTCAATTACCATCTATGTCATCATTAACAAGTAAAGCATCGAGTCAAGCCTTTTTCCTAAGAATACTGAAAGTTATTATCCAACTCACTGAGTCTACGCCTC
This sequence comes from Metellina segmentata, assembly GCA_947359465.1. Classification (NCBI taxonomy): domain Eukaryota; kingdom Metazoa; phylum Arthropoda; class Arachnida; order Araneae; family Tetragnathidae; genus Metellina; species Metellina segmentata. The sequence continues at coordinate 108,538,292 of OX375872.1, read as the reverse complement.
TTCTTACAAAAAATAAAAAAATACCAGGTAAAATGTCTTTAGTACATACTAAGAAATATATATTGTTTCTTGATCCTTTACTACTTTGATTAGAAATATTTAATAGTTTCTGGTTTTTCTCATTTTATTTCTCTAATTCTGTTCTAAATGTGTGGGATGTTCAACTGTTTTTGTGAATATCTGCAATAAATCGCGTATTGTTTCATAAAAACTGTTCTACCTATCACTAAAATAAGTGCTGTTGTTTTTTAAGGGTTACTTTATCTTTGTTGTAAGACTATTTCTTATTCTTATCTCAGAATCTGATCCTCCACCTGAGAGCAACAGTGATGTAAATGTTTCCTCAACTGCATATTCAGATTTGCCTCCTTCATCTGTTCATCCAGATCTTTCCATTGAAGTTATGCAAGGACCTCATGCATTTTCAAGTTTGTGGGATCTTGAATTAAGTAAGTTCTCTTTAAAAGATCAATATTGAAAATTAAGGTTACTTATCCAAAATCAAATTTATTAAATCAATTATTTGCATTAATATGCTATGTATAAAAATCTATCAATGGATATAAAAATTCGAATTTTTAAGTACTTATAAACTCTCAAACCTTAAATATTTACTTCAGTGGGCATTAAGTAACAATTTCTGAATGTTTCAACTTGTTAATGTGATTATGGGTTAGATAATCCAAAATAGATATTGAATAATTTGTTTTCTTTTTATGTCAACTGTCTTCCATTGTTAAAGATCCATTGAGAGAATTTAATAACATACCTAAGCATGTGAACTTTGTTGCCAGGAATGTAAATTTTACCTCAAATTTTTTTCTTGGGGTAGGAATTCCATGTTTGTAAAAAGCAGTTTAAAATTTTGGTTTCAAGATTTATTGTGACATTAAACAATTCCAGTCTCTTTTTGAAGTTTATTTATATTTCCTGACATATTGTTTCAACTGTATTGCCTCTTGAATATTAGGATCTCAAACAGATAGTTGAAAAGTATGTTGTGATAGACTTTCATATAAAACCTTGTTTCTAAAAAATGTGCATGATGTATTGCCTTAATTACATTAGTAACTACTGATACTATAATCAGTAGGGCAAAATTTCTGTGGCACTGGCTTGAATACTCGCTTAACAACACCTAGTGTTCTTCTGGAGACCAGGCATTCTTATTGAATTTCTGGGATTCGGATTAAAACTTTTCTGTACACGAACAGACTAGTTTCATAGAAAACCCATTCCACTCTTTTTACTGATTTGATATTTGACCCTTATGTTCAGCACCTAAGCAAAATTTCTTAGCTAATAAATTTGCCTTTTTATTCTCTGAATTAACTAGTAAATATCTACATGTAAATGAAAATTTGTCACTGAATATAAAAGTTCTAATTAAGTAATTTATAAAATCTCAAACCTCAAATATTTAATTCAGCATGCATTAAGCAACAAGTTCTGAATGTTTCAACTTGTTGATTATGCAGTATAATCCATTATAGACTTTGAAACAAGACTATTTGATGGCTGATGCAGATAATTAAGCTGATTGGCATATTTTTGAAAGCTTCATCGATCTGAAACCCACCTTGCACATTATCCAGCCGTAACAAAAATTAATCACAGTTTCCCTGAAATGAATAACACACAGAATATGCTGAAGATGATTCTTTTTAACAAGACATTCAGGACCTTATTTTTAAGCATATCAGAAAATTTGTACTTTTTAAGGACCAACTGATTTTAACTTTTACTTTTGGCAGGTCTTTTATCTTTCTCTCAAATTCAAATAAGAATCGATTAACTTTATAATGACTACATTGTTGTTACATAGCTTTTTAAATTTTGTTTTCCTAATAGTTTCCCCAACATCAAAAGTAAAACCACCCAATCCTCAGAAGGATTCTGGTCCTCTCCATCTAAGTAGTCAATTGATGTTAGATGAATTATGGGCTGCATTAAGTGACTGTTTAACAGAGCTAGCTGAAACCCCAGATCATCATGCAGTCCTAGTTTTGCAGCCTGCAGTTGAAGCTTTTTTCTTGGTTCATGCATCATCTGAAAAGGAAAACAAAAAGTAGGATTCTAAGTATTTTTAACTATAGACTTTTGATAAAATGTGCATTGAATTGTATTTTTCTTGCATCCAAAGTATTAAATTATCTCAATTGTATTCATGCATGTTCAAATATTTTCTGCATATAAACATTTTCCCATAAGATTTTATACTCATTTCTGTTAAAAGTTATATTTTTGTAAATTGGGATTCAAAATCAGTATTATGCAACTTAAAAATATGTCCCAACAGCATTGTATTTGTAATATCAATAGAAATTTAGTATTAAACATTGAAGACAAACCTAATGTAACATTAAAGAACTTGAGATCCTATGTCTAATTAGCACTAATGTATCAAAAAATTATAAGACGACAAACCAAACCTGAAGAACATGTTCTGAGAGGTATATTAGTTTCAGTTGTCGATACATGTATGGCTAATTGGTCATTACAGGTCAAAATAGTCTTGCGATTTCAGTGGGACTGTTCACCCAAAAATATACATAGTAGTTATGTAAATATTCAACTGATTGTTACCAATTTACCTACTTTTGTAAGTCTTTAAACATTAAAGACAGATATTACTTGTTATTAATTTCTGCACCAAATAATTTGAAATAACTTCCCTGGCATTTAGTCCTGAGAGTTAGTCATACAGATTTTATTCTTCAGCCTGTAATTTTCTCTCCAAAACTTCTAAGTTTAGACTGAATTATAGAGATCCATTTTGGAGTATAAATATAATCATCAATCCATGTACATGAAAGATTGTTAGATATTCAAATAAAAGTACCACAAAAATACGTTAATTCAAATTACTGAGATTTATTAAATATGCAAATAAGTAATATATGAATGAAATGAATTTAGAACAGATTAATAAATGACGATCACAAAATAGGCACAATACATTACTTCAAGTCTTTTTTTTTTTCAAAAGTCAACAACCACGCACTGTTGCCACATAGCAAAAGAGAAACTTACATACAAGTATCAGTCAATCTATGTGGCTCGGACATAGAGCAGCATTTCCAACAGATTATAGGTGGTAGAGCTTGATAAATATAGAATTGTAAGATTTCTGTTTGTGCATTCACAAATGCAAATACAAATATTGTCGACCAGCTACAGGCTCAAGCCCAACAAGGCTGGTCCTTTGTTTATGAATTCTCCAATTCCCACTGACTATCCAATTGTGTCTTAAATTCGTACACTCCCTTTGAATTAACTATATTTTCTGGCAACGCGTTCCAACTGTCTTATTACCCTATTAAAGTAGTAGTTTTTCCTTAAATCCCGATTAAAATGTGTCTTATTCAATTTATACCCATGGCCCCTTGTTCTGTTATCCCTATTGAAATTTAAGCCCTCTGTGTCCCCTTGTTTTACAAACTTGAAAAGCTGAATCAAATCCCCCCTCCTTCTTTCCAGTGTATACATGTTTAGCTTACTTAAACGTTCATTATAGTCGAAATTTGCTAGGCCCTTTATTATTTTTGTAGCTCTGTGCTGAACCCTTTCAATTGATTCTATGTCCTTTCTCATATACGGAGCCCAGAATTGTACAGCATATTCTAGATGTGGTCTTACTAAACCCTTATATAATGGCAAGATTATATTCTTATCCCTTGAAGTTACAGTCTTTTTAATATACCCCAATAACCTATTAGCCTTTCTACCCGCAGCTGAACATTGGTGACCCATTTTAAAATCCCTGTGAATTATCACCCCAAGATCCTTGACTGTTTCTCCCTCCTTTACCTTTACTCCCTGCAGATAGTACTTGGCTCCACTGTTCCTGTAACCCATATGCAGAACTTGACATTTCCCTACATTAAATGACATACCCCATTTTACAGCCCATTCGGATATCTTATCAAAATCTCCTTGTAAATTTCCTATCTGTAACTTGGTATCCACTGTCCCCCATATTTTTAAGTCATCTGCAAATATACTGATTCTATTCTTGATCCCCTGACCTATATCATCTATGAAAATTATAAATAAAATTGGTCCCAAAACTGATCCCTGAGGCACCCCACTTATAACTTCTGTCCACTGTGAATAATTTCCTTTTACCTGCACTCTCTGCTTTCTATCCAATAACCAATTTTTTATCCATATTAATGTTTTTCCCTGAATCCCCAGCCTTTCCAATTTAAACAGTAATGCCTCATGAGGTACTTTATCAAAAGCCTTTTGAAAATCTATGTGCATGATATCCACACTGCTCTTATTATCCAGCTCCTCAGTAATTTTTTCGTAGAACTTCGAAAGGTTTGTAGAGCAGGATCTGCCCTTCCTAAACCCATACTGATTCTCTGATAACAGTCCCCCCTCCTCCAAGTATAACATTATATGCTTTTTTAACAGAGATTCAAATATATTGCAAATTACTGATGTTAGACTTACTGGTCTATAGTTGCCCGGATCACTTTGTATTCCCTTTTTGAAAATTGGAGTTATGTTGGCCAACTTCCAATCCATTGGCACCCAACCTGTGCTATATGTTGAATTAAATATCGTGTGAATTACTTCCCCCAGTTCTTCCGCGCATTCCACTAGTACTCTCGGATAAATATCGTCTGGCCCTGGTGCTTTAGATGGCTTAATTATTTTCAACTGATGTACTATTTCTTCCCTGTTGAATTTGCATTCTTTAATTATACCCCCTGCAAAGGCTCCATCCTTGGGATCCTTTTTTTAAACTATAGTTACCATTGAAAACCCCCAGAAAAAGGTCATTTAACACGTTTGCCATTCCCACCTCGTCTTGAATTAATTCACCTTCTGGTACAAAAAACAATCCTGTATCACTTCCAAAAATTCTGCCCCTTTCCCATTTGTAGCTAGATTGTTTGTCCAGTCAATATTTGGATAGTTATAGTCCCCCATTAAAATTAATTCTCCTTTTTGACATGCTTCGTTTATCAGATTGCACATGCCCTTTTCCTGCTCTTCACTACAAACAGGAGGTCTATATATATTACCCAGAATTAGACCTTTGCCTTTGTCTGTATTCAGTTTCACCCAGACTGATTTTATACCCTCAGTTTTACTATTTAACTTTATTTCGGTACAGTTTAAGAATTCTCTCACATAAATCAAAACCCCACCCCCTTTCCTATTCTCTCTGTCCTCCCTAAACATTGTGAATCCACTTAATTCTAAAATTTGTGCATCTTCACTGCTTGCCCAACTTTCAGTAATCCCAATGATATCTATATCCTCTGCTTGTGCAATTCCCTTGAGCTCATCCATTTTATTTCTCACACTGCGAACATTACAATAAAATACTTTTAGCTTATTTTTCACCCTTATATTGCACTTTCCCCTTGTATTATTGTCTTGGTATTGTTTTTCTCCCTTACATTGCACTTTCCCTTTGTATTGTTTGTCTCCTGCAATTTAGACCCTGTTAGTTTTCCTAAGAAATTACTGTGTACTGTCAACCCTCTATGTCCTTCCCATCCCTGCTTGTATACTAGTTTTTTTACTCCAGAATATTCAAAACCCGCTTGCCAACCTCCCTATTACCTAACAAGCTTAAATGCAAATTGTCCCTGCTTATCCAATCCCTCCTACACACCTTCCAAACATCTAAAAATCTAACCTCCTCCCTCTCGTACAAATCCCTTAACAACCCGTTCATCTTATTGGCCCTTTGATTTAACCACCCATTGCCTAACCCATACCTAGGTAGTAATCCTAATACTGTTACTTCTGCCCCATGAGACTCAATGCCTCTTAAAAGTGTTTCTGCTTCTCTCTTAAACTCAACATTAGTAGTCCTCTCTACGTCATTTGTTCCCACCCACACTACTGCCTTTTCCTCCCCTTTAACCACACCTGCCTTAACTGCCTCAACTACATGTTTTACCCTGGCACCTGGCAAGCAACACCTTGCAAAATTGCGCTTTTTACGCCCTACCATTTATCCCAAAACCCTAACCATTGAATCACCAACCACTACCCCTCTAGTTACCTTATCCCCCTGATCAACATGCCCCAAGTTTACACATTGGACACCCTTTTCCACTCCCTCTGCAGCCCTCACCTTCAAAGCCTCCAGCTCCTTCCTCAAATCACCCACCTCTAAACAACTCTTGCATGTAAATTCAACCTTCACTGACATTTTAACCCCGCTCACACACCCCTTTCCTGCCTCAACCATATTCCCACACAAGTCACATTCCACATAGAACTCCCCACTGGCTCCCTCTGTCCTCATCTCCTTGAACATTCTAACTATACCCATGCTTATGCAAAGTAACACTCAATGCACAGAAAAAGCACTACACAAAATCAAACATACAGATAAAGCACTAAGTCAAATACACAGAAAAAGCACTGCACTTGAAAGAAATGAATGAAAACAAACAAGACACAAAATATTTAGGCCCAACGAGACATACGTGAATTAAGCCTACAATATAACAAATAAGTTGATTGCATATTGAAAATATAAAAAATCGTGCATCACTTTTCGTGAAAATGAGTTTTAGTGTGTACTGAAAGCAACAAGTTGTAGTAACCAGTATGGATGTGGCTATTTATTGGGTTGATGCAAAAGTTTGTCCTGCTTTTTTTGACAAAAATAGAAGAAAAATTATTTGTTTTACTGAGAAAATTACATTTAATCATAGTATCCGGTTCTGTTCAATGACCTTTCTCCATCTTGTCTGGTAGCTTCATAATCCCGTGCTCATAAAAATTCTGAGGTTTCTGTCTAAAGAACTGATCCAGGTGGCGAAACTTTCTGAACCATTTATGAAACGTGGAATCGACAAAGGCACCTCACCCTCACCATACACAACACATCTTTTACATCTGTGAAGCATTCTTGCCATTTTGGAAATAAAAAAAGAAGCATATGTCGAAAATGCTCTTTATTTTCTGTCCTTTTTAATACTTAAGGAAATTTAAAAACAACCATGTAGCACAATTCTTTTCCCAAGAACTTGCTGAAATTTCCTTTGTTCAAATATCAAAACTTTATCTTCGGTTTTGCGATGCAATGCCATCGTATACAATAATTCACATGCTTAATTCATAGTTTATTGAAATTGGATTAGTTTATTGTTTATGAAATCAAAATTACGAGATTAATAAGCAAGATAAATCTATCCATTATTTTTTAACTTGTATATTTTTGCATTCAAAAATTGACATTTAATAACTTAAAGGACATTTCTGTAGATATTTAGAAATGTTGAAAATATAGTCCCAAGTGGAGAGCAATTCTTTGTGTGTGGATGAATAATAACAAATAAAATTTGAACTGCCAGCACTAGGGAAATATTGCACTTAAAGTTAGTGTTCGAAAAGTAGTTTCACTGAAAACTCCTTAATCTGTAAAGATTGAATATTAAATTTTGCTTTCTATTCATGTTTTTATTTGTATTGTGTCTTTGGCTTCATAGTAAATAATGGGGGTTGTTGTGACCTAATTGGTTTGCTTACTACAATAGCAACTTGTAAGTTCTAGGTGTGCATGATTGATTCCTATTTGGGTATATTTCTCTCCTGTGTCCATTGAACTTTCTTTATGTGTGTATATCTATTACTTGATAATTGTCTGTCTTGTGTTTTACATATTTTGGTCAGATATGGCCCTTTGCATTATAAAACCCCAACTAACTATCATTGCAAATGAGATATTTCTTAGAAACCACACTATTCAAAAGTTATTTTATTGTGGATTGACATAGAATTTATGTAGATTACTCATTTAAATAAGAAGCTTGCATCGAATAACAGTGTTTATGATAATTTTTATGAAATATTGTTTTATATAAGGTTTACAAAAGGGTGACTTAATGCAATAATATTTAATATTTTATGAACATTGTTATTGCCTAATTAAAGTTTTTTGAGTTGAGAAATTATGTTTAAAATTTTAGGAAAGAAAATCGAAAAGACACCCAAGAGAGTGAAGTATCCCATCTTCAAGACTTGCCACCTGTGTCACCACTATCATCTTTGAATTCTTATTCAGAACATAGTCTTCTTAGTTTGAATTCCTCAGATATTTCCATGCCATCAAATATGTCCATGGATACAGTGAAATTTCTTAAATTTGCAGGTACTGTGGTTACTTCAAACATTTGTTTTTAATATACCATGTTAATTTGTGAAGTTTATACTTCTAAATTTTATCAAAACTGCTAAATTAATCATTGCGGGTCTTAATTTTTAGAATTGTTTTCCTGCCCAAGTATTTTTTATGCACATGGCAAACTAAATCATAGAACTTGTTCAAAGTTAACCTTGACAGTAATGTTAACTAATATTTTTTACTTCTGAAAGTTCTTTTTTAAATTTATTTTTGTATAGATTAAAACTAGTTTACACGTTATGCGTATAAGTAAGTATTCTGATAAGTTTATTAATGTTATTTGACATATTTTAAGAGTTACAATTGAATTACCATTTGAATCTAGCCTCAAGACTTACTGTTTACATACAGGCACATCCTGTTTATTCATACCTATAGATTCCAATCCCTTATGAGCACATCTTTAAGTGTTGACGGGTTTCACAAATCCAAGGTATCTGAGTGATCTGCTCTTCTCACATGGGTTTTACTGTCTTTCATAAACACAGGAATCACACTCTTCCCAAGCAATCTTTTCTCCTGAATATTTTTTTAATGTTATCAATTTCAAGATCTTGTGTGATAAAATTAGGTCATGCTTTTTGTATCTTATATTTGCTTACTTAGTGTTATATATGTATTCCATTTTATTTTTGTCCTTTCCAATAGATTCGTGTATCTACAATACAGAAAATTCCCATGTTCTTTTGGGAGTCTTATTAAATGGCATATATCCATCTTAATTTATGTGAAACTCAATTGATTGAATATGTAAATTTTATTTTTTAGAAACCCATCGAACTGTATTGAATCAAATTTTGAGGCAGTCTACAACTCCTCTAGCAGATGGCCCTTTTTCAGTTCTTGTAGATCATACTAGAGTTCTAGATTTTGATGTGAAGCGTAGATACTTCAGGCAGGAACTCGAAAGAATGGATGAAGGGTCACGTAGGGAAGATTTAGCTGTACATGTTAGGAGAGAACATGTATTTGAAGATTCATTCAGAGAGTTGCATCGTCGAACTCCAGAGGAGTGGAAAAATAGATTTTACATAGTTTTTGAAGGTATGTTTAGCAAGAGCTATTGCTTAAGTACAATTAAAGGGCTGTGCAATATGTTAAACTTCCACTTCTCTAAAAAAACATAGAATTTTTCTCTTCAACTGTATATTTCTGATTTAAGATTGCTTTGACTTTTCTTACTCTATCTTTACTTTCTGATTCCTCCCATTATCAAGTCATATCATTTGCTTTATGACACTTAGCTCCTGATCCAAATCACTTAATACATTTGTCATGATTTTCCTAGTGGTGATAGAACTATACTTTAAACATAGATTTAGGCACATATCTTCATTGCTAATTAGCATAACTTGTAACTATATGTTAACAGTGGAGCTATGAGTTTTGCAAATTAGCAGTACAATATATGTTTTATATTTTATCACCTGCTCTTTCAAAGCCCTAACATAAATGTAATTGAGGACTTGAGGAATTCAAGATTTTATAATTTGACTTTTATTTCCACTATCATGAAATTTCTGTATTGTTAGTTATTTAACAATATTAAATGGTATTTTTTATCAACCTTAAACATTGTTTCAAGAGGCTATCAAAGCTCCTAAAATATAAGTTGAATCCTGATTCTAGAATCTTAAAATTAGAGGCCTACTTATTGCATACTAATATACTTCATTTGTATGTTGATTCTTAAATTTAGTGACCAGGTTTGTAATGTATTCTTTCTAACTCTGTTAACAAACTCTGAGATCGAATACTGATTTGGTCATGGATATTTGTAGTGATTTGGAACCGATTCTCAACTGTATGTCCAGTTAAATTAACCCTTGTATAACAGAATGAGAAAACATCTAAATTGTACATCTTATATTTTCTATTTTTATTCTTTGATTTTGACTTGATGAAATTATTACCTACTTGACATTTAAAGAAAGTTTCTTATGAATTACTTTGTAATTGCTAAATGTTAACTTCAAATAAAAATTATAAAGTGTGTTATTGAGTAGTACACAATTTTAAATAGAGTAAGACATAAGTCGCATTCAAATTGTAAATATAAACTATGGGTTAAACAATTTATGTGTGTTTTTATTCTAATGTAATTCTTTTAATTATAGGTGAAGAAGGACAAGATGCTGGTGGTTTGCTAAGGGAATGGTATACTATTATTTCACGGGAAATATTCAATCCGATGTATGCTCTTTTTACAACTTCCCCTGGTGATCGAGTTACATATATGATAAATTCATCCTCTCACTGCAATTCAAACCACTTAAGTTATTTCAAGTTTGTTGGACGAGTGATAGCCAAAGCTGTGTATGACAATAAATTATTAGAATCATACTTTACTAGATCTTTTTACAAGCATATTTTGGGAAAGAATGTCAAGTAAGTTTTTTTTTTACTTATGGTAATTGAAATGAAAACCGAGTGTAGAAATTAATAATTTTATTTATTCTATACAGACATACTGATATGGAGAGTGAAGATTATTCTTTTTATCAAGGCCTGGTATTCTTACTTGAACATGGGGTGAATGAACTTGGCTATGAATTGACATTTAGTGTTGAAGTGAGTATTTTTTTTTCTGGATGGATAAATATTTTATTTTCTTTAATGGTTTCAAAACTTGCTCTAAAATAAAAGAAATTATCTCAATCCATATTCAGAGCTAATGAAAGCTGTTCAGTGTTCCTCAGTTTGATATTTTAAATGTACTAAATGTTGCGCTTGTGTTCCATTCTAACTTTCAAATTTGTTTCACTATTTGGAAAAAATTCTTTAAATTTGCAGAAAAAGTTTCAATGAGTTGCTTTAACTTTTTTTATAAACCGTTACATGTTTACCAGTTTTTAAAGAAACCTTTCAAACATCTTATTCATCCTTTTCACATTCAAGGAATATTGCTTGGTTACCTAGTTATTTATGTTTATAGTCGAATTCTAATGCTGAGTAAAATATTTTCCTATTGAAAATTTTTTTAAATAAGTTTGATTGGAAATTTTAACTATGAATTTCGAAAATAAGTGAACACACAATTGGGTATCTATAAATAATTTTGATTGTTGCTTAAACATTTATGGTTTTGGCTTGCTAAGATGTTTTAGAAAAATTAGGTAATTGATTTGTAAATGAATATGAATCCTTTTAATATTTTAGGTTCAAGAATTTGGTGTCACAGAAATAAGAGACTTAAGGCCAAATGGTCGAAATCTTCCTGTGTCAGAAGAAAATAAACAGGAATATGTAAAATTGGTGTGTCAAGAGAAAATGACTGGAGCAATAAGAAAACAATTGAAAGCATTTCTCGAAGGTTTCTATGAAATCATTCCCAAAAGACTAATATCAATATTTAATGAACAGGAATTAGAGCTTTTAATATCAGGGCTGCCGAATATTGATATTGATGATCTAAAAGCAAATACTGAATACCACAAATATCAGCCAACGTCTTTGCAGGTATGTATCTGAAATTTCACTGTTTATATAACAAAAACAAGACTTTTGGAGATCAAAGTTAACTAATTGTTGATTTCTGCAACTAATATCTATAGTGCCCAATATTTGTGTCTTCCACATTTCATTATAATACATGGCTTGAATGTAATTTAACATGCTTTATTTGACTTCTCAACTGTTTATGTTTAGCATTAGTTATAATTGAAGTTCTCAACAGGTTGGACATTGTTTTGTGCAACATTGGATTTTGAATTATCTGTGAACGTGGTGCTATATACATTCCTTTGAGTACATTCTGTTCCATTTTAACTATACATAGTAACATTGATATTACAATAATGATTATTTAAAATGTAAAATCTTGCATTTCATAACAATTGTGAGTTCATTACAATATATGGTAAGACTGTTTGGCAATGTTCTTTAAAAATTCAAAATGACCTGCATTGAATGCAATTACAATATCATGCCTTTGCCAAACCCACTCATTACTAGTTATGAGTGGACAGGGGTTGAGATTTAATGAAGAGGATCTAACTAGTAAAGACATGATTGATGTCAACATACTTAGTATCCTATTGTGTTCACTTTTTAAGATGAGAGAAAATACATTTTGAATGTTTTTCTTTTCAATAACACAAGTTAAATATTGAAGTGTGTTTCTCTTTTGTATGGCATAAATAACTGCAGTAAATATCTTCACTAAATGTATAGTTATGTGTATTTTGTTTGCATTCACGTTGCACTTCGAACAGTTTGAATTGACCTAGCTTCATAGCAACTTATTTTTGTACAAAGCTGTACCTAAAATACATTTGAGGTCAATTGTGTGTAATGGTGATTTTAGGTTTTAAAGGTCACATAAACACTTTATTTGGTGGTTTTTTTTAAATTGTATATGTAATGCAACCCAAGTTTGGCAATTAATTATAAGTGCTATAAGATTTTGCTGCATTATGTTCCCCCTCTGCAATCATTACTATTCAGAACGTACAAAGCATTAAAACTTACCATCAATAATTGTAATCAAAGTTAATATTGTAAATTATAATTTATTTAAAAAGAACTGAACTTGGAAATTGCTCAAGCTAGTATATTTTTATCTTCATTTTACAAACAGTGAAGATAATGTTTGAGACAGACTGAATCAGCTACATATCCCCTGGTTCCAAAGACTTCGTTTCTGATTGGCAGCACTGCAAACCTCCAACTCACTCCTGTGTAGGGTGATATAAAATTCTTAAAACATTACCTCATATAAATCATATTTCAGAAGATAGGCTTATAAACTGGTTATTTTCAGGGCCACAGAGTACAAATGAAAAGGTTGAGGGGAATTAATTCATAATTTGACACGCCCTCCAAATTGAATTTAGGTATAAACAATACTTTCGATTTAAAAATCAACACTAGTGGCCATCTCACTATATTTAAATACTGCCCCTTTTCACTTTTATTGCCTTCAGTTCTGTAAAATGCCATAAGTATGAATTGAGTATTCATGTTACCTCATGAGTTTGAAACATGCTATAATGTTGCTCAGCCAAATTCTATTACAGACCTGGATCTACTTAACACTGGTAAACGTTGTTTTAATGTAGTAGAATTTTGTGTTGACTGTCCTCAGATCAGCTAAAATAAAAGCAACACGTTTTTTAGATGTGTGTAATAAGTTTTAAAATACAAAATAGATTGCACAAAATGAACCAATAAGATTTATATTTAATGACCACATGTGTTTTAGTATGCAAAATTCAATGCAGTAAACATGGCATCATTCCCTCCAGGATAGGAATAACTCAGATTTTTATTTATAAATTGATTCAACAAACAAGGAAATAAAACCTTGGAAATGTGCTACAATTTTATGTTTATGACAATTCTCGATTTAAGATGTCTAATTTGTTAAAAGCTGCTGTGGTTTATTTCAACCTTTAGTTTGCTGTACTTGTGTTGAGTAGAAAATGGGAAAGAGATCAAAAAGCATTTGCCCAATCACTTGAAATAAAATTCAGTAATTGTAAATTCTTAATCTAACCAGGAAAACTGCAAACATGGGTAACTTTCCTAGGGTTCCAAGCTTGAAGCATAGGGGTTGAGTAGGGAACATGGTAAAAATTAGAAGGCTCTTCTCTAGATCAGCTGTTTTTAGAGTTAAGTATCTGGCTCTTGGTAACTAAAAGAGGGATGAAGATCCAAGTACAGAAAACAACTTTTCTTTCTCCAGAACAGGTTTTGGGATTGGAAACTAACACTACAGACCAGCTTTCAATGCAATTATAAAATACTAGAAGTGTTAAGGTTTGGAATTGCTATGTGAGCATCTTAATTTATATTTGTGTAAGCTCAGACTTTTCTCTATACATAATTTCTTTTCATTTTCCTATAATACATTTCTTTTCATTTACTTTCCTGCTTGCATAGTTGAATGTACACAGCTGTTTGTAAAAAATGCAACACCATGAAGGAATCATCCGAATGAAATGAAATTTGTAGCAAATGTCAATTATAGTATTTTGTGTGAGCAGCGCCCTCTGAACTGATGCTAAAAGCGTATAAATAGAGGGCTGTAGCGTGACGTTGAAAATAGTGTATGGTTATTTTTTAGTGGCGAACGTTTAGTGAGACCTAAGTATGCCTCCACAACGGAATAGGGTGAAATTTCAACAACTTACACAGTTTGAACGGAGGAGAATTATCGGCCTTCGTGACGGAGGATTTTCCTATCGCGCAGTAGCAGCTTGTGTGCAGCGGAACAGTTCCACAGTGATGGGAGTTTGTAAGCAGTAAAACGAAGAGCGCCAAACAACTCGAAAACTGGGAGTGGATGACAGAAGGTGACGTCAGTGCGCAATGATAGACACCTGGTCTACATGGTGGTGAATGACTGTACAGTTTCCTCCAGGCAGTTGGCAGCACTTTGGTCTACTGCTACAGGTGTACTAATGTCAGCTTCATCAATTCGCCGAAGTCTGCTGCACCGTGTACTGCGTGCAAGGATTCCTTTATACAGGATCCCCCTCACGCCAAACCATCGACGGCTGTGTCTCCAATGGGCTCATGAGCATAGAGCCTGGCGGGCTGATTGGCAACAAGTTGTCTTTTATGACGAATCCCGCTTTAATTTGTGGAACTATTATGGCCGCATTCGTGTTAGACGCTATGCCTGTGAACGCTGCCTTCCAGAGTGCGTTATCGAACGTCATAGTGGCTGAACACCCAGAGTTATGGTCTCGGGTGCGATTGCGTACCATGGACCATCGCATGTGCTACGAATTGAAGGTAATCTGAATAGCAACAGGTACGGTACGTTCATGAAGTGCTGGAGCCCGAAGTTGTTCCCTTCCTTCAAGGCATCCCTGGAGCTATCTTTCAACAGGATAATGCACGCCCACATGTTGAAAGGAATGTTCGAGACTTCTTTTCAGCCCAACTCATGCAACTTCTTCCTTGGCCTGCTTATTCGCAGAATATGTCTCCTATTAAGCACGTGTGGATTTGGTTGGCCGGCGTCTCGCTCGTGATCCGCGTCCTACAGCTTCAAAAGACGAACTTTGGGTGCGCATACAAACAATATGGAATTTTCTTCCACAAGCAGACATTCAACATCTGTTTTACTCCATGCCACGTCGTATAGCAGCACTTATTGCAGCTCGTGGTGGCTACACCAAATACTGATTTCGGACACTTAATATTGTTTTTTTGCTTTGAAAATTTATTCATTTATTTGTATTAATACAAGCCGTTTGTGTATTAAATTTCATTTAGTTCTGATGACTCCGTCATGGTGTTGCATTTTTTACAAACAGCAGTATATTAATCTTTGAAAATCACAATATTAGAAATTGTATTCCAGTTTCTCATCTTGAAGAGTATACAATTTATAAATTTGTTTCTTCAATAGTTCAGACTAAAATTCAGATTCAACGGTTCCATTCTGAACTTTGTTTAAATGTTCAATTTGAGTTGGCCTAGCAAACGTAAATTAATTTTTTACTCGGTGCATGATATTTTTAAGTACATCTTTAAAAAGTAAAACTAATGCCAAATTTTCTTGTTTTTAGCTTTGTTCTAAACAATTTTGTGTCCTTTATTTAACAATAACATTGGAACAAACTTGATCATTCAGACAATTCTTTATTTTAACTTGGCTTATACTTTAAATTTTACTATAAATTTTTTTCAGATTCAGTGGTTTTGGCGGGCCTTAAGGTCTTTCGATCAAGCAGATCGTGCCAATTTTCTTCAGTTTGTTACTGGTACCTCAAAAGTGCCACTTCAGGGTTTTGCTGCTTTAGAAGGAATGAATGGGACGCAAAAGTTTCAAATACACAGAGATGATCGATCCACAGATCGACTTCCTTCTGCTCATACTTGGTATGTGTTTTGTTATTCTATACATATTTGTTTTTATGTATTCTCATTTATGCTGTTTCTCATTTTTGTATGTTTCCAATTTTATAGCTTTAATCAGCTTGATCTTCCTGCGTATGAGACTTATGATAAGCTCCGTTCCATGTTATTGAAAGCTATCCATGAATGTTCTGAAGGATTTGGGTTTGCTTGATTTCCTGGAAATGGATGCAGTTTCCTCTTGGTGCCTATGTGATACGAGTACTTGCCAATATCTACTAAGGACTAATGTACTCTTAAAGTCACTTAGTACTATCATTTTTATTTGTTGACTTCTATAGCTCCATTTGGAGAAAGTTCTAAGTAATGTCGGAATGGATTATCTGATAAATATGTACAGAATTCGCGCGCTCTCAGTTTGTAATGATGACTAGCCTGTATATTTTCTCTGAGTTATAACTTCCATAATATTTAAACTCTCATATTTGTCTGCCATATTTCTTGTATTACATGCAATGATGGAAAATAATTTTTTAATGTATTTTTGTTTTTAAAGACTATTGCTTGTATTAAAAAAATTAGAGATAAAATATTTTATTGCAAAAATGTGGTTGTAATAACAATATTATCAAGTCTTAAAAACAAAAGACCAAAAGAAAGTATTGTATTTTTTACTGTTAATAATGAAGATTAAATGGCATAGCTGTTTAGAGTTGATATTTCATTGACCATTTAAACCTACACATTTAGAAATAAATACAACTACACATTTTTAGATACAAGTATTGAATTACATTAAGATGCAAAACTTGAATGTTTATTTTTAATCCGACTCTTAAGCATTAAATATTAGGTGTTGGATAATATGTTACACATTTCTGATGACATTCTGTTCTAAAGTTGTTCCCCATTTGACACTTATAAAATTTCCAAGAAGAGATCTATTGTTCACCTATAACTCCTTTGTGGAAAGAATCAAATGACACTTTAAATTGGAAAAGGCTAAAACTGCAGGTTGCAATGTGGTACTGTATGCATAATCCTCATAGGATTTGTTAATTCAACTAAAATAAGAAATTTAATTAAATGCTGATTTTATCTGCAGTTAAGTCTTTGGTATCCATGTTTATTGCATGTCTATTTTGTTTAGAGTAATCTGACCTCTAAGCAGCTTTGAAAATACTAAAAGTATACTAATTTCACTGGTAAACAAAGTTTTTGTTTCTTGGACGCTGAGTACTGTTTCTTATGTATTTTTCGATGCTGATTCTAAATCTGTTAGAAATTGTCCATCAGGCACCTGTTTTCCGCAATTGCATTTTCCATTGTTGCGGGTTAGCCTAACCAGCCTAATACTCTATACTTTAAAAATCGAACATTTTTAGCCCAATAATGGATAGTAGGGCCATTAAAACTTGTCTCATCTGAATAAATATTATGGAATAGTACATCAACATTCATTGTGAGGAACCTCAAATCATGTGTTAGTCATGGGGGCAAAGGAATTATGAGTCCCTTTCACCCTTTCTAGGGAATTCCTGACCAACCTGTCCCAAGTTTTGCTCCTGACGTCAAGCCTGGGTAGGGAGAGAAATGAGTTAGTATACTTACGGTGGGCCATTTCGGCTGGTCATGCTATTTTATCTAGATGCTTGAGAGAAGGATAAGCTTCATTTCTCACTTGGTTGCCTTTCAGTTCAGCTTTTGTGTATTTTGGTGCTTAATCGTGTTTCTACAAATGCCTTAGAAGTTGTTTATTGTTAGTAACCCATTGTCATCCTGACAATTTGTGTTATGTTTGTGGAGAGCTCACTTTTAAATCGCAAAGAAAAAAAATTAATGCCATTGATTTGCAAAAGTTATGAACTGTATTTTGGTTGCAAGATCAGAGACCAGGACAAGTCTTTTGCTCCACATATATGCTGTGCTACTTTGTTTGCAAGTTCGTTAAGCAAGAAGCCTCACCATATGTCCTTTGCCGTTCTCATGGTATGGAGAGTGCCAAAGGATGACTTGTCCGACTACTATTTCTGCATTACCAAAATCACTGGAATTTCAAGTAATTTGAAAAATTTTGTACAGTATCCCAACATAACCTAAGCTTTTAAGCCAGTCCTTCACAGAGAAGAGCTACCCATTCCAGTACCCCTAGAAACATGGAGTGGGCATGGTGGAGGAGGTTCATGTTGATGAGAACGATCCAGACTTAAAAGAAAGTTCCTCAAAACCACACATTGAGCCTGACTGACCTTAACGATTTAGTTCGTGACCTGATTCTATCAGAATCCCAATCACAGCTTCTAGTATCAAGGCTTAAACGTTGAAACTTGTTAAGAGAAAAAAAACAGAATCTTTTCATTCCTACGGTGACAAGAATTTGAACACCTTTTTTCGAAGGAAGACAACCTAGTTTATTGCAATGATGTTGACACTCTGTACGTTGTATTGGGGAATAGGCATAATCCCCTAGAGTGGAGGTTATTCATTGATTCCCCTAAAACCACCTTGAAAACTGTGCTTTCGCACAATGGTATTGAAAATCCCTCCATTCCCATCGCTTGCGAGGACCAAATAATTTTTATTATGGAAGGTTCAGTATGAAAAACATGCCTGGCACCTTTGTGGATATTTGAAAGTCATTGCCCTTGTACTCTTGTCTTCAGCTAGGATATGCCAAATTTTGCTGTTGTTTGTGCGAGTGAGACAAAACCTTTGTGTAAAAAAAAAAAATGGCCACTGAGAAGACTGCTCGTTCCGGGAACCAAAAATGTCATCAGTCAGCCCCTGGTGGATCCCCAGAAAGTCTACCTGCCACCTTAACACATTAAACTGGGATTGATAAAAAATTTTGTTAAAGGAATAAATAGCGACCGTTTTAACTTTCTATAAAAAAAAACGAATTTCCACAGGTTAGTGACGTTAAAATCAAGGAAGGCATATTAGTTGGTCCTTAAATTCAAGAATTAATGAATGATCCCGAGTCCGATGCCACCCTAAATGAGCAAGGAACACCTGCATGGGAGTCATTCAAGAAAGTAGTCCAGAACTTTATTGGAAATAACAACTAAGGACCTTGTGGAGGAATTACTTCAGAGCTATAAAGCTCTTGGTTGCAATATGTCACTGAAAATACAATTTTTTTCATTCACGTTTAGATTTTTTTTTTCTCGGGAAAATCTACGTGGTGAGCGATTCCACCAGGACATATCCATCATGGAATTGCGTTATCAAGACAAGTGGAGCCCAAACATGTTGGACATTAAAAAGGTATTCCTGCTGCAAAATACAGAAGAAAATCATGTAAAAATACCTTTTGAACTGCCATTAATATTAGAATTTAAGCTATTTTAAGTTGTAAGCAAATGCAAAAAATATACATTCTTCAAAATTTAAATGTGTTACTCAAAAACTACCCGACACAAATTTGGAAAGCAGAATCAGTGGGTAAAATATTACAATAATGACCCTATTTGACAAAAGAAACGAAAAAAGTGAAATTTTGTTTGCCAGTGTTTTTGCAGACGAGACCAAAAACTTTTAGAATTCCGTCATTACCATGTTTCAAAGTATGCCCATTCATGACTTGAGTGTTCCAAAACTTTAAACTAAAGAAGCTCAAAGTATATTTGCTCTGATATGAACTTTTACCCCTGTTAGAATTTAGATCTCCAAGCAGTATATTGGTTGAAAGACTCCAAAGATAAAGTTATACAGGGAAGACTGCAGAATGGATATATATTTACATGTATGCTCCTCAGGGTTTGTAAGTTTTATAAGTCTAAGAATCTAGTATTTGCAAGAAAAATTACCAATTTTACATCTTGCGCAGATAGTTCACTTTCCAAAATTTTAATTAGTGAATGTATTTATCAACTCGGGAGGGCTTGCTTTAGATCACCGTTTCATTATTTACAACTCTCTACTTACAGATAATATGCATTTAAACTTCCTATAAATGTAGTGTGATGAGAAAAGCTTTGCTCAATCTCAGAAATACAACTATTAAAATGTAAACCTCTGGGCATCGCATAATTTTTAAACAATATACTATAAAAAAATTCTCATTTTTGTTTACTTGAAATATTAAGATTATTTTACTTCAAAAACTATTTTCTGAATTAATCAACCTATATTTGTCCCATTTCAATATTGGCTAGTTTTGATGGTTTCAGACTTGGGTGAGCAAATATATATGAAGTGACTAAATAAAAACAAACCAAGATTAAAAAGTGGCTAGAGGTAAGCACAAAAAGGGGAAGATGCATTTGTACTTCCGAAAATGTTCTTTAAGGGGATCCGGGACACAAAAATAGGTCAAATTTTCCGGAAAAAAAAATTTTATACATTAAAAACTTCTGTGTCTTTCTGCTTAAAATGACGTCTGAATCATGTTTCTATTTTAATTAGAACGAGAGATAGAATTAATTTTGTGGTTCGTTGTTTTGAAAATCTAACACTCAATACAGCTGTTGTCATGGCAACAACATCTGTGAAAGACGTTATTTAAGTCTACGAAGACCTTTAAACTATACAGAAAAAGAGTAGAACTTGCAAAAATCAAACTAAACCAAAGATAACAAATAACGTCTTTTTTACGTGCCGCGTAAGAGAATTATATATATAGTTTTACAAATTGTTTTTCCAATTTTTTTTATTAGATTTGTTACAAAATTCCTCTTCAATTTTCAGTCGCATGTTTTTGTTACGGGTAGTTGTGTAAACGACTCAAGTACAAAGGAAGGTTGTAGAGGCATCTATCATTGTTCAGTAAACTCTGTTTACGTGTTGCTTGATGAATTAACAGATGCACAACTTCTTTATTAATGATTTATTAGAACTTAACAACACATGAAGAAAATTACACGCACAACGACTATTGCTATCACTCAGAGAAGAAGTACAAGGTGTTGCCAACATGGCAAATATAAATGTACTTACAAACCAACAATCATAGTGAAGGATTAACTGACTCCAAATTTCCTGGTTCGGGTCCGGGCATGGATGTTTGTAAGCGTATGGTGTAGAGGCGGCTGGTGCACCTTAAATCTGTCGTGGCCAAAAGTCCTCACGTTGGGTTGGCGTGGAAGTTTGGAGAGTGGGGTGCCAGCTCAGTTGTTGCTTCGTCATCTGACCGTGGTTCAAAATTACGAGGTGTTGTCCTCGGATCTTTCCCTTAAGGGACTGATCCCGGACCGTCGTCAATAGCCCGTTGTGTTGCTCTAGTACGACGTTAACAAAAAAATTACCGAATTCCAAATATGAATTCTCAAAGGTACATTAACATAAATGACTAAACTTTCAGCCAATTGCGGTACTTCGGAACGGATTATTGTTTCTTTCACTATAACCTGCTACAACTTGAGATCTATCAGATCCTTTTCTGAAAAGTAAAAAATTAGATCTGAATCCAATAGAACACTTGTGGGACAAGCTGTGTTAACTTAACTGAGAAAGCCCCCTCTGAGAGTTATCTGCCAGCGCTCTAAGAAAGAGGCTTTAATCCAGGAATAAATAAATATTAGTCAATCATTGATGGAGAATTTAATCTAGGAATAGACAATTCACGCATACCAGAAATTGGTTGAAAGCATGCCTAGAGAACCAGGACCGTCATTGCGGCTAGTGGTGATTCAACGTTGAAATTCCCCAAAATCGATCGATTATTCACTAAATTATAAAATTATGTTCCTGTTAGAAACGTGAGAGTGTTGTAAACTGAAGAAGAAACCTACTGTTTAATAGATGTCATATTCTAGAAATTTTAATTTGGTTACTTTTCGAGGAAATATATCTTTGAAGATCTCTGGGGGGAAGAATGATCGATTTACGGAATTGTGAGGCTTAGACTGAAAATATATCGTTCCGTCAGAAATATCTTTACGGGTGCCTAAAGGGTCATTCCATGAAAAATGAGCAAATCGGCGGTGGCTGACACATCACCGATTTTAATGAAAATTAATTATTGAATAGGATCATATATAGTAAGAAAAGGAACTGCAAAATATTAGATGTCAGAAATGTATTTTTTATTGAATTTAAGTTCAAGAGAGGGACACAAATGTAGATTTTTTTATCACTAATAGTAGCCTGTTTGAGACCCTATATTTCAAAGAGTTATTGACAAAATTAAAAAAATTTATATTGTTATATTCTTAAATAAAAGATTTTAGGAAATGTCAGAAAAAAATTTTATATCCGTCACTTTTCATTCTCAGGGATCAACGAAAATAGGTAAGGTAATTTTAGTTAACGTCGTACTAGAGCAACACAACGGGCTATTGACGACGGTCCGGGATCAGTCAGTTAAGGGAAAGATCCGAGGACAACAACTCGTAATTTTGAACCATGGTCAGATGACGAAGCAACACCTGAGCTGGCACCCTACTCTCCAAACTTCCACGGCAGATTTAAGGTGCACCAGCCGCTTCTACACCATACGCTTACAAACATCCATACCCGGATTCGAACCAGGAACCTTCCTATCTAGAGGCTAACACCTTAACCACTATACCAGTTGGTCGGCTACCAACGAAAAATAGAGATTTTGCCTATTTCATACAAACTTTAAATTACTCTAGTACCTCTAAAAATGTGGAAAGACAGTATGAAAAATTATTTTTAAGAAAGCACTTCGTCTATCTAAAAGTTTGATATAATTTAGTGATTGTGTTTCTATTTTTAAAAAAATAATAAAAAAGTAAAATAATTGAAAACAGCGATTTTTCTATTTAAAAAAAAATACAAATTGTATTGTGAAGGATAACTCCGAAAACCTCACAAAATTTCAGTATTATGTGTCAAGATGTATATTATCTGTCCTGAAATTGCCATCATTGTAATTTGTTTATTTTCGTCCCAGGAACATTTTTAACTAGATGGAAATTATCGTTTTGTTTTATCACATGATGAATCAAAAAAGGCGAGAACACGCCAGTAAGACATCCATTTCCGTTTTGAAAGAGATGCTATTACATTCAAGGGCAGATAACCTAATAAATAAACACTATTAAATGAGTTATGGTTATAAATGTGCTTCGTTTGCTGAACCAAAAGCTTTTGAACACCGGCGAATGTTCTATGGCAATCCAGAAGTGTTCCATCAGTGACTGCAGCCATTACGGGAACTATCATTGCTACATTCCTATTACCAATTGTACGTCACAAATTCGTGTTTCATATTTATCTCAATTACCAGCAAAGAAGTAAAGAATTCGGCAACACACAAAAAAAAACATGTTTTAACTATAGAAGATGCAAAATTTAACATGGGAGTTTTACCACACAGTGAATTTGAAAAGGTAATTAGTTAAAAGTCATAACATCTATGAAACTAAGTTGAATTTTAAACTTGTTTTGACACTGATTTTTTCTGCTTTTATATTTCACTTTTTTAAGTTAAAAATGATTTGGTTGATTTTGACTTTGTTGATTTATTGTTTCATTATCTGTATTTATTTTCTCTGTTATCGTTGAAGTTCTCGTAATATACATAGACTGGGAAGCAAATGTTGTGATTTTGATTTTATTACTGTTGCTTTAGGACTCAGATTACAATACCGAATTTTTTTGTACAAGTAATACACATATTAAACTGTATTCCTGTGAAATGTAAGTTTTATCAGAGCTGTCCTTCATTTGATTTCTTATGCCTATTTAGAGTAGAAAATTGTAGTTTTGTTATTTTCGTTAGCTATTTTGAAGATGAAAGAATTAAAATGCGACTTCCAAACTCCGTAATATTATTATTCTAGCACTGTAACTGACATGAATTGTAACGATGTCTTAAAATTTCTTTAGCCCAAAGAAATGTTCTTAATTCTGTCAAAAATGACAATTTTCCATTTTTTGCCACTAAGTTTTAGATTAAATATGATATTTAAAATTGTTGGGATAGAGGGGAACGGAAGGCAAAAAAGGAAAAAAAAAAAAAAATTTGTACAGATTATAAAGATTGAAAACATGTTTGTCTACGTTTGGTAGTTTTTGAGGAATAGAACTTCAAACATGCAACATTAAGCGATCTCACAACTGCTCTTCAAAGTTAACAAGTCCTTAAAATGCCTCAAACTTAGAAAATATCTAATTTTGAGCCAAAATGTTTTGGATATCGCTATTTATGCATAAACTAAACCCCTGTACCAAATTTCATGAAAATCCATTACCATACGGCCACAGGTTTTTCCTGATTTTTGCTCATTTGAGATGGAATGACCCTACAGTGAAAAGGTTATTTTTGTTTCTTTGTGTCACTTTAACGTAATTTTGAATGTAGAATCTGAAAATATAAGCCGTTTCCTCCACGACGTCTCTCTTTCTCTCTCTCTCTCTCTCTCTCTCAGGATTTTTAACAATAAGGAAAATATTACTTGAAATTATACGCTCTTTTCATTTAAGATCTTTGATATACAAATGTATCTATGTTTAACATATACAAATGTATATCTCTCTATATTAAAAAAAATTGCCGCTGCAGCGGCAGGATTGAAAACTCGTTTTTTTCGCTCGATTCTTGGACGGTTTCGCGAGAAAGTACAGATCAGAAAATTACGAAATTAACATGATTCAAACGTGAATTTTTTCACCGCGCAGTGTTTTCTTTAGAAATTTCAATTTGGTTCCTCATAATATTCTTTTGAAATTCAGGAAAAATCGAGACATTTTCATTACTTTTTTATTAAAACTGTCATATCTATATCTTATTACTATTAGTTTTTAAATTTGAAAACATTTCAGGAAACCTTAGAATATACTCTTTCTTACGGTACAATTATTTTTTGAATTGGTTTATAAATAAATTCGATGCGATCAAAAGTTGGTCATACAAATTTCGGAATATTGGGAAATTTTGGGTACTTTTTGTTAAAACTGTCATATCTATAGCTTAATACAATTAATTTTCAAATTTGAAAACATCACCGAAAACCTTAGAAAGTACCCTTTCTTATGGTGCAATTAGTTTTGATATTGGTTAATAAATAAAGTCGATGCAATTAAAAGTTGGTCATACAAATTTCGGAATTTTTAGATCGTAATTTCCGATACACAATACTAAAACTATCATATATTAATACTATTAGCTTTAAAATTTGAAAATACCTCGAGAGGTTAAAATTGCACTCTTTTTTATAGCATAATTATTTGTAAAATTGGTTTTTAATAAATTTTTTCGATGCGGTGAAAAGTATAATTTTGCGATAGTGTACAAATTTTTCATCGCGGAGATGAAACGTTAGATCCTTGTAGCTGGCCTCGCTGTGACGTCACGTCCGGGAAAAACTCTTGCAAAAGGAGTGTTGGTTTGCGAAGCAAATCAAATGGAATTGCGTAGAAATCACCGGAAGCCCCCTAGTAGCATATATTAAAAGTTGTAAAGTATTGTTACACTGATATATAGCTTCCTTCTTCATTCATTGAATCTTTCAAATATACAATGTCGTGGGGAATGTATGTTCTGGTTCGGGTGTTGATGGATGAAGACAAGAATAACTCAGGTTCAAAACAATAACGATATATTCTATGATTGAGTATACAGCTTTAGGCTCTTAAGCCTAACAGGGTGTCTACCAAATTTTGGAAACTTAATTTCGTGACTTTTTCATGACCTGGTACTAACAAATTTCATGACCTTAACTTCTAAATTTTTTCTAAGAAATGGAAACATTTTAAAATAATCATTTATGAACCTAATATGTATAAGACAAATTCGTTTTCGTATAGTTGGCCTTTTACTGACAAATATTAAGTGCTTTCAAATCTCCAAAGCTATGCATATATTTCACCATTTAAACATATACAATAAAATTTAAATATTATGCACGTATTAACGGAAATGTATAGACAACTACATAAAATAAACCACACACAACATTAACTATGTATTTGTTTTCTATAGTTTAATAAAACCAAACCCGTCCTACACGCAACTACAGATCTCATCTAATGACTAATCACAAAAAAAAACTGAATACAACAGCCTGCCTTTGCAAATCACAGAAATGTTTTTTGATACTGTCTGCTTCGATGCAAGTAATATGATTTTTTGCAGTGATCTCCAATGCCAATGTGATAAAATTAAATTTAATGGCATTTCCTAGCACTATTGAAGGAGACAATCATGACACTCATTTGACAATACGGTTAAGCAATGGTAATTTGTTTAGCATCATAATGTAAGTAGAAATTTCTTACTATCAGATCGAAAAGCAAGTATGATTCTTTCACACCTTTGTAGATTGCTGCAAGAGCAAAACCAACATTTACTGCCCTAACATCAAGTTTATTTTTGTTTTCTGTTATCTCCAGTGTAATTAGCTGACTAGCATTTTTGATAGATTTCATAACATCTTTTAATATGAAACCACTAGCTATACACCACATCATTGCATAACATTCTGCATACAAAAAAGGTAAAGGTGGTTGATTACTCTGAAATTTTCTTAAAAAAGGTTCTATTTCTAAGGCAACTAACTGATTGTAAGAACATCAGTTTTGCATGTAAAAGTTCATCTTTCAAAAATCTTTGTACGACTTGAAAATTACTTGAAGCAGGTGGTTTTGATTTAAATGCTTCAACATGCATTTGAACATATGGAATTACTTTTATGGCTCTTTCAATAACTACATTTTTCTATCCACCTTATTGAGCATATCTTTAGGGGGAACAAAGTTGAATCAGAATAGAACGCAAAATCTGCTCTCTTCGTGACGAAAAATCTTTGAACATAAAATACAGGAAACGTAAAAAAGTACACAAGTCCAATCTATCTTTTTTCAGGGCAACATGTATCAACATTTATCAATTTTTCCTCTTAAGAATCTTCCACAGACTTCATATTAAAGACTGAAAATCATTCAAGAATTTCAGGTTTGCATTAGGGCCATCATTTGAAAGTTGGTAGTGTTTTCTTTACAGATAAACCCAATCCAGACATAATATGAGTAAAGGCACTTCTAGATCAACAGCTGAGTGGCCCCAAAACATAGAAGTGAGATATTGCGTTTTAACCTGATATATAGTTGAATCCCAATAACAGATTATTTAGGCCATCTGGCCCTTCTATTCTACTTAATTTCAACTTTCGTCTAATGACACAGTAAAAATCCCATTTAAAACTTGACGAAGGCTGTCTTGAAAATGTGAACCCAATCCATAAGTTATAACATAGCCTTACTTGTCTGTGTGTATTTTAAACTATTGTGTAATCATACTACATGGAAACACCTCAGAAGAAAATAAATCACTGAAAAGGCTGTCATGTCTACCAGAAGCATAACATATAGCTTTGTTTAAAGACCATTATAATTACTGCTCTCGATACACTTTCATTTGCTACACAAGAGCTTAAATTATTCGGTTTTGAAGCTACAGGTGGAGAGTACTCTGAATTTTCAGGTCTATATACAGGGTTCCCACTCTTTTTTCTAACTAAAAATAAAGACTTAAATAAGACATTGAAAAAACCGTATTGTACAATTTAATACTTGACTTTCGACTAAGTGGGGATGCTCTTACAGATTAGTTATAATCTTATAAGAACACAGTAGTATGTAAAAAATTTAATATTCAAGTCAATTTTCTAAAAATTAAACGCAAATAATGCCATAAAAAATTAGATTTTTCAAAACAAGCTCAGTCTGATTTTTACAAAATTCAGAAGTATATACAGGGTGTTTCAGTGAACCGTTTCAGAACTTCTAAGAGGGGTAGGGTACATCCTGACGAACCAAAATCATATACCAATGGGCAGTCAGAAATGCTTTCCTGACGCGGTAGATGGCGTTGTGCGAAAATCCCGAGCTTTCGTGTAGGGAATCTTCATTTCGCACAAGAACGCCAAGTTAGTAGGATGGATGATTACACGATCGCAGAGTTAGCCGATATGCATTTGGCGTACGAGGGGCTGCAAATTGTAGTGGGCCAGCCCAGGGCCCGATTTAGAAAATTTGGTATAGTAGGCACAACACGCAGGAAGGCCCCCCCCCCATATTATTTGTTCATCACAAAAACTAATTTTATAACAATAATTGGTATTTATGTATTTGACTGTTGACCGTTTCACAGATATCACCAAAAAGTTTGAGAAAATCGTGACATTACTTATAACTCTTGGCAAAACAAAATAAAGCAGATGAAAATTAAAAACATAATAGTTAGATAATTAATGTAATTACAAGAATGCGATAGTGGGGGAAACGGTCGACGGACATTTACGTAAATACCCAATAATTTATGTAACTACTTAAAAACTTTTTATAATTTTTAGATACTTTTGAAACTTAGGGGCCCTCTAAATTATAGGGGCCCTAGGCCCGTGCCTCACGGGCCTAATGGTAAATCAAGGCCTGGGCCAGCCGCATAGCGTTTGTACGCGGAACGATATCCGACGAGGCGTATCCCCAGTCATAATATCTTTGCAAGACTGCACCAGAGGTTAGCTGAGACAGGTTCATTAGAAAGAACTAACAGGGACAGGGTAAGAACAGCACGGACTGCAGACGTCGAACAGAATGTGCTGCAGCATGTACAGGGGAATCCAAGAACGAGTACACGAAGTGTAGCAAACGCAGTCGGGGTTTCCCATTGCAGCGTCTGGAGGATTCTCCGAGAAGAAGACATACATCCGTTTCACGTGCAGCGTGTCCAGACACAGCAACCGGAGAATTATGCACCTCGTATTGCTTTCGCACAGTGGTACCTTGGAAAATGTGCTACAAATCCCCTTTTTCCTGCTGAAGTGTTGTTTTCCGATCAGGTATCCTTCACAAGGGAAGGAATTTTCAACACGCATAACGACCATATCTGGGCGGTCGAGAACCCGCATGCAATACGACGTCGTGCAACACAGATTCGATTTTCGGTCAATATATGGGCCGGTATTATGGGAGATCACCTCATCGGACCTTACCTGTTACCGTCTCATCTAACCGGACCTAACTACTTGCTCTTCCTGCAGCAAGTATTGCCACAACTTTTGAGAGATGAACAGATTTCTGCATCGACGCAACAGACAATGTGGTTCCAACACGATGGAGCCCCTGTCCATTATAGCGGAGATGTTCGTAACTACCTGGATGTCACATTTGGTCAGCAGTGGATCTGACGTGGTGTCCGGCTCGGCCACCAGACCTATCATGTCTTGATTTTTATTTCTGGGGTCATCTGAAATCGCTAGTTTATGACACCCCTGTTGACAATGTTGAGGAGCTGGTTGCAAGAATTGCAGTAGCTGCCGGAGAAATTCGAGATATGCCTGGAGTATTCGAGAATGTTCGGATGTCCTTTCGTCGGAGATATGAGGCGTGCATTGTAGCCCGTGGAAGAAACTTCGAACACTTACTTTAATCCATGTACCTTTTGCTTCTTTTCATTTATTATTAAAACGATTTCTCACTTACGGTCTCTTTTCTTTACGGTGCTTCTGTGTACAACACCGCTTCAGTAAAGCATTTCCGACCCCACATTGCTATATGATTTCGAGTTGTCAGGATGTACCCAAATCCTCTTAGAAGTTCTGAAATATATATATATATATATATATATATATATATATATATATATATATATATATATATATATAGAGAGAGAGAGAGAGAGAGAGAGAGAGAGAGATCTGGAATCCTATGTAATAATTATAGTACTTTTAGGGTTTGTTTTTAAGTGTTTTTCAGAACAGTAACAACAGCCTTAGTTGCTTACATACACTCTATAACAAAAAAATCGACGCACCAAGAAGGAGTTGTCCGATGGAGATAAAAATTGGTGGATAGAAAAATTATGTAAAGAATAGAAAATGATTAAAATTTCAGAACAATTGAATGATTTATTTCAGAGTTACAGTAACGAACTCAATAAGGTGTTGACCCGCCTCTAGCCTGGATGCAAGAAGCCACACGGCGTGGCATAGACCGATAAAGCTCCCGGATGGTCTCCTACGGTATTTCTTGAAAAATTTGCTCCAATTGTCGGACTACGTCATCAACATTCCCTACCGGATGCAGTCGCCTTTCCATCATATCCCAGACATGCTCGATGGGAGAGAGTTCTTGTGATCTGGCTGACCAAGGAAGTGTTTGACAAGCTTGAAGACAGTTCATAGGAACACGTGCCGTATGTGATCTGGCATTGTTTTGCTGAAAAATAAGCCCAAGGTTCTGCGAAAGGAACGGTAGCAAAACAGGTCTCAGAATGTCGTCAACGTACCGCTGTGCAGTAAGTGTACCTCTAATGACGATCAAAGGGGTCCGGCTATCAAGATAAACGGCACCCCAGACCTCCTTGTTGAGGGCCCGTGTGGCGTGCAATAGTGAAAGCAGGATCGGCACGCTGCCCTGGGCGTCTCCAGAAACGTCTTCGAAGATCGTCAGGACACAGTTGGAAGCGGGATTCGTCGCTAAAGACTAAACGTCCCCAATCAGCATTATTCCAGCCTGATCGAGCCAAGCACCACTGTAATCTGGCTCGACAGTGTGCAGGTGTGAGTGGCAGGTGGCGTAACGGTCGGTACGAGCGTGGAATTCGCTCTCAGCCGTCTGTGAATGGTCATGGTGGACACTCGTGTGTGGGTCGCACGACTGATGGTTGATAGCGATGAATCAGGCGCTGTGACAGCTGATCACTCTGTCCTCGCGATCTGTTGTGGCCCTACCTCGACCGCTACCATCATGGCGCTGAAAACTGCCATTGTCCAACCACTCTTGCCAGCATCTTCTAATCGCCGCATCGCTTCGACTCACATGACGAGCGATTCTCCGATTTGCCCTACCTGCCTCTTTCAATCCAATGATACGACCACTTTCAAACTCTGAAAGTTGCTCGTAATGAGCTCGAATTCTGCGACGAAGCATTTTTTCAGTCGTTGAAAGGTATCCTAAATCGCAATGCAGTAGAAATTTTTAACAGCAGTTCAAGAACAGCTCCTTATATACATCTGCTGGATGCGCAGTTCCGATGCTCTGGAGATCGCACTATTCATTTATTGGACACCAAATTTTAATCATGTGCATATTTGGTCAAAACATTTTTGCATACGAGATTTCAAAGCAATCGGATGTTTCCTTCTTGGTGCGTCGATTTTTTTGTAATAGAGTGTAATTCTCGATGGGTTCCCAAATGTGTCTTGCTGTTGTTTTAATTTTTTTTAACGCGTCATGTGATGAAGTAGATTTTACTAGATATATCCAAAGAAATTTTGTAAAGGCATCAAGGACAGTGAATATGTATTTGTAGTTTTTATGCGTTGATGGCAGTGGTCCTAGAAAATCAATGTGATAAGTGTCAAGTGGTACATCTCTCTTTTTGATAGGATGTTGTAACCCATCTTGTTTACCTGATTTTTTAGATGATATATGCATTGCACACAGTTGGAAATGACAGTCTCAACCACATTTGTTATGTTGGGAAAAAAGAATTGTTGTTTCACCATATTTTCAGTTTTGTTTATACCAAAATTGCCTTTTGAGTGTTCAAGCTGAACAATGTGTTTCTGCATGTCTTGCGGAACTACTAAAAATTCTTGGTCATTGACCATTTTATACAGCACGTCATGTTTTAGTGTGTACTCTGAAGTTGAAGACTGTTTGAGCAGTTGTCTGATACTTTGTGTAAACTCGTCTTTTGTTTGTGCATCTTAGATTTTTTGTGTTAGCTCACCATGTTGTATTACCAAAACTGGGTAACGATTTAGGGCATCAACGTGGCGCATTTGTTTAGCTGGCCTATGGAGTATTTCGTAGTCAAAATCTGCTAAGAAAAGGACCCATCTCGCTATTTTCGGTGGGATATCCTTTTTAGACATTGTTTTTTGAAACGCCTGACAATCAGTAAAAATTGGAAATTTTGTTCCTACTAAATATGTCGGAACTTTTTAAGGGCTTCGACTATCGCTAAAACTTTTAATTCATAACTTGATTTTTTTCGTCTTGGAGAGGGGGGGGGGGAAGTTTTACGACTCGTATAGTGTATTGGATGAAAATTTTGATCCGAATCCATTTATAAAAGTATAGCCCCAAAGACTTTCGAGCTTGAATCACAATGCAGTTGTAATGGTGCTCCTTGTTCGTAAAGTTTAAGTATGGGTTCTGATGACAGGACTTGCTTCAAAGCAGGGAAAGCCCGTTTCTGCTCGTGATCAAAGTGAAATGGCACTTTGTCCCGTAAAAGGTCACTAAGAGGTCTGGCTATTATTGCAAAATTTTTGATAAATTTTCGAAAATATGCACTTAGCCCTAAAAAGGATTGGACATGTTTAATTGTTTTGGGCTCAGGAAAATTCAGTACCGCTTTTGTTTTGGAGAATTTTTTATAGCTTCGTTGTCAGCTGTGCTTTCGTAGATTCGTTGGGATTCTTTTTTTAGATTGTCGAATATGTTCGGGGGAATAATGAAGTCCTCACATACAACCATACATTTTGCAAACCGCAACGTGAATTGTTATAGTGTTTGTAGGGTTATTGGGTAATGCTAGAGAAAGATTTGTTATTTTTGTTTCTTGATTATTACCTTATCCTTTCAACGTAATGTAACTTTCGTATTTCGTTTCTGGAGAGAGGTGTGATCCTTTAATACAGCATATTACGGTTCCATTATCTATGAGGGTTTAAAATTTTTCCCCGTTAACCAAAATGTCTTCGTATTGTAATGTACTGACGCATTCCTTTCGTTTCTATGATTTGTGGCTTCCGATTTCATTTACAGTGTTGTTGTGATTAAATCTCGGATTATCTGGTCTATGTAAGTTTCGGTTGTAAAATCCTCGCTTTGGATTGTTTTGGCTTCGAAACTGTTCGTGTAGTGTTTGTCTATAATGGTTTTCGAAAGTCGGCTGGCGTGTGTGTCACTGAGTGATTTGCGCTTTTAAGTGCAGTAGATGGCACATTCTTTTGCGAGTTGTGGTGGTCTAAACCAATTTTCGCCAGAGCGAATTGAAATATGTGATTGTGTACTATAAAGTTTGTCCGAAACCATTAGTTCACATACAGATTTAAAGTCATTGACATCTCGAAGTCTGCAGTAATATTCGAATGCTCTAGTTAATCTTGCTACAAATTGAGTATATGTTTCATTAGGAAATCTTTGACATCTACGGAAATTAGCGAGACATTCTTGTGGCGTTGGTTGGAATTCTTTTAATACGGTAGCTTTGACCTGTTCGTAGTTTTTCATTTAATTTTCTGGAACGTATAGGAGGATATTGGCAGCTTTTTCTTGAAGAATGTTAATTAATATTATTTATATTCTTGTGGCACTTTTTTTGTTTCAGAGGCACGTTCGAGCGAATGGAAAAATAAATTGTAATTTTCTGCCTTAGCCTCACTTTTTATATGACTTTCTATGTTCGGCGATGATGTGTCGTTTATTCTAGTATTGTTTCCGATAGGAGATTGGTTTGCTCCTGCATTATTTCTTATAGTAGCTAATTCGAGTTCTCGTTCTATTTGTGCTAACTTAAGTTTCTCGATTTCTGCTAACTTAAGTTTCTCGGTGTCGACTTCTTTAGCCTTTCTTTCTTCGACGATTGAACTCATTAAATCTTTTATAAATTCCGGGTCTTGTTTGAACGTATCATTTTTCTCAATAATTTCTTTTTAGTTTGATTATAGTGGCACCTTCCGGTACAATTTCATCAATTTCTTGAACAATCTTTATGAGGTCTTCTTTCTTCGTATTTTTATACATGCTTAAAATAAAGGTTTGGTCCTACCTTATATTCTTGTTTGGCTTCTGTTTGGGCGCCGTCGTCTGTTTGACCGTTGCACTGGACACTTTCGTTGAGGAGGGGAGATTTGCCCCTTTCTTCGGTTTTGGCTGCGT
Organism: Metellina segmentata; assembly: GCA_947359465.1. Taxonomy (NCBI): domain Eukaryota; kingdom Metazoa; phylum Arthropoda; class Arachnida; order Araneae; family Tetragnathidae; genus Metellina; species Metellina segmentata. The sequence continues at coordinate 108,504,505 of OX375872.1, read as the reverse complement.
CGTTGTCTGTTGGACCGTTGCACTGGTCACGTTCGTTGAGGCGGGGGAATTGGCCTCGTGCTTTTGGTTTAGCTGCGTCGTTGTCTGCTACACAGTTGAACTGGACACGTTCGTTGAGGCGGGGAGATTAACCTCTGGCTTATGCTTTGGCTGCGTCGTTGTCTGCTTGACTGTTGCAATGGACACGTTCGTTGAAGCGGGGAATTGGCCTCCAGCTTTCGCTTTCGCTGCGTTGTTGTTTGCTTTACAGTTCAACTGGACACGTACGTTGAGGAGGGGGAATTGGCCTCAATCTTTTGGTTTAGCTGCGTCGTTGTCTGCTTCACAGATGAACTGGACACGTTCGTTGAGGCGGAGGAATTGGCCTCTTTTCTTCTGTTTTAGCTGCGTCGTTGTCTGCTGGACCGTTGCACTGGTCACGTTCGTTGAGGCGGGGGAATTGGCCTCGAGCTTTAGGTTTAACTGTAGAATTTCGTTTCGTTTCTGTCAGTCCAAGAGCTGTTCATTTCGTTTTTCAAAGTTCAGAACCGGTTGAGCCCCCATGTTCTGGTTCGGGTGTGTCTAGGGTGTTGATGGATGCAGACCAGAATAACTCAGGTTCAAAACAATAACGATATATTCTATGATTGAGTATACAGCTTTTGGCTCCTAAGCCTAACTAAAAGAGACATTGAACGAACATGTCGATGAGAGCTTCGCAGCGGTGACTTCGCTCTTTTTCTCCTCTACTCTGCTCTGCTGCACCTGCGCTCCGTCTTATGTACTCCGTGGCGCTGGCATCGCTACGAGTGTCGCCACTGTTCAGGTGGTTTGGTGGATGGGGGTTCGAGTATGCTACATGTATACCTGTGTGATTTATAACTTTAGGTACCTCAGTCCCTTTTTTCACACAAAATCATTTCTCGACATTTTTTTGTTAGTCCAACTTAGTAAAAATTTATGGAAATCTTCTGAACCACAAAATATTTTTATCAATGGTTGACTTGTTTTAATCTTTTGATTACGGCTATATATATAAGTGGTGCGATTCTTATAAATTTCAACGTACATACTAATATAATATAATATAATATAATATAATATAATATATATATATATATATATATAGGCTTTTTCTATTAATTTATGTAATTCATTGAATTATGTCATTTAGAACTAAAAAAATTATTTTTAGAGAAATGAAAATATGCTAATAAAATTAAAAATAATGCCAAACAATGAAAAGTACATTTAGTATGTACACTACCCTAGAATAATGGACCGGACAGCAAGATGTGATAGTATAAGGGAAAGAATACATGCTTTAATAGGGGTATGGTACCCCACGTGTTGCAATTACATTAGCTACCCCTCTGTGCCTACTTTCAACAAGGTTTTGATACACAGCTATGGGTATTTTGTGTCCATTCCTACTGCAAGAATGTCGCCAGCTCAGCTGTAGATTTCGGACGTGGTTCCCTGGTCCGCAAGCGTCGTTCTAACTCGTCCCCAAATGTTCTATAGGGTTTAGGTCGGGACTCTAAGCAGGCCAGGGAAGACGTTTTACATCCATATTTTGATACCACTGCTTGACAGAGGCTGCAACATGACATGGAGCGTTGTCGTCCTGCAAGTAATATTCGTCCATTCCATGAAATTTCCAGAGCGCAGGAAGAACCTGATTGTCCAAAATGTTCATGTAGGCGTCGGCGTTCAATCTGCCATGAACAACATGCAAAGGTTCCTGGCCAGTACACCACCACCGAACTTGACAGTTGGAACACGCACTCGAGTAACATACGTTCGCCTGGAATTCGTCAAACCCAGCTCGCCCATCCGATTGGAAGGGCATGTAGCGTGACTCGTCGCTCCATAAAACACTTTTCCAGTGGTCCACAGTCAAGTTGCGACATTGCAAACACCAAGCGTGTCTGCCGGCTTTGTTGGATGAGGTGATGTTTGGTTTGTGTGCGGCAACACAACCGTGGATATTGAGGGCGTGTAATTCTTTCCGCAGAGTATTGGGGTGCACGATAACCCCTGCAGCCTGTTGAAACTGTTGATGAATTGGAGTGGTTTCTTGCTGTTCTTACGAACCTCACGTTTCAGGACACGCAGATCCCGTTCGGTCAGTTTACGGGGACGACCAACGTGTACAGTTCGTGTCCCAACACCCGTAGTCTTCCACTTCTTCATGACATCGCCAACAGTTGACCGTGGCTGTGATAATTCTACTGTAACTGCACGAATAGACTTGCCATTATGTGACAACCAACTATAACACCTCTTTCAAAGTCACTAAGTTCCTTTCGTTTCGACATATTGTCACAATTTCACACAGAACTAACGACATTACCACTACAAACTAACGAACTACCTACATGCTGTCGGATTTTATGCAAATCCGCTGGCGTCTGGTCCATTATTGTAGGGGGTTGTATACTAATGTAGCTTCTGCCATTTCCTTTGCAAATGTGTTCATTGAATCTTTCAAGCAGCAGATTATTAAAAAATAATGTATTATACCAACATATTCTTAATAAGAGGACCTTGTTAACTCCGTTTGAAGAGACGGATTTTCAACTATAGTGTTGCAAGTTCGAATCCAACCAAAAGCCGTCGTGCACATGAGAGGAGCTTGCGCGCGTTGAATCGGTCGTGGCCTCGAATGTTGGTGTGGAAGTTTGGAGAGCGGCCCCAGCTAAGACGTTTGCACGATTCAAATTTTGTGGATCATAAAACAAAAAAAAAAATACTGAGGAAGAGAACAAATCCTAAAACTCATTTTGTTTTCAGCTTAAGTACTACCAAGTCTGAACACTTCAATGTATTTGCAGGTGATAATTTTACTTACTATTGCATTTATTTCACGTGATCCTCCACTACTTAAATTTCTCAAAACAGACTGAATGATCTTGATTCTTCCCTGTTCCTCATAAACTCAACGACTCATGTCTGCATCTGATGCATAGCAACGATATATTTATCTGCATGTTACGTTTGGATATGGCATCTTTAATTGAGTTGATCGTTCCGATTTCACCTGTGTTTATATAATTATTTCTTTTTCTTTGAAGAGGGAGGTAAGGTAAGGTAATTTTAATCAACGTCATTCTAGAGCAATACAAAGGTCTATTGACGATGGTCCGGGATCAATCCTCTAAGATCCGAGGACAACACATAATTTTGAACCACGGTCAGATGACGAACACCTGAGCTGGCACCCCACTCTCCAAACTTCCACACCTTTAAAGAGGGAATGATTGTCGTAACTTTGAAAGCAATGCTTATGTATACTGTAATCTGGAAACATTTATTTCAATATATTGAATTTATAAACGTCTTCAAAATTTGCTCGTTTCCAGGAATCGATTAATTTATAATTTTATAAAAGATGATTCAAACTTAAAACTTGTGAAAAAAACACAACAAAAAGTCAATCTCTCCCTATGTTCAAAGTTTTATTCAGAATCCCATTAGGAGCGGTAGGTCTAATCAGAACGCGCGTGCAGCAAAATATTACAATACACGCAAACCAAATATCTTACTTTCTCGCCCAGTTTTTAATGTACTGATGTGTCTAGGTCTGCATTTTAAATTAGTTTCTTTAAAATAAATTGAACAGTCATGTGGTCATCAAGATGGGACAGTTCCATCCAATTCTCTCAACCTTGGTTGATTTCTATGAATGTCTCCTACATTATCGAGTGGATGTAAGAATGGTGAAATATATCAGATTTATCGGGGGGAAATGTCTAAGGTAAGTTGGTTGGATTTTATGTCTCAATGACAATATTTGGCCAAGCTGAGCTAAATGTCAAGTAAAGAAAGCTTTTACTGACACGAGAGGAATACACCCAGGGAGAAATCAAACCATTACTCGCAGCTGAAGGTTAGAAGAGATGGGAGCCATTTCTCATATATATTCTACAAGCCACTGCGTGGCTAGCCCGGCGTTGCCCGTAATGTAAGGTATTAAGCTGGTGTGAAATTTTCCGCAGATTTCAAATCCGTTGAAGATATATTCAATTAAAAAATTATTTATTTAAAGAAAATGATATTTTTAGGTATCAATCTAAACTGAAATTTTCCGCAGGTTTCAAATCCATTGAAAATTTTACTCTATCTTTAACGGGTCTAGGAGATAGAAAAAAGAACTGACTTCAGTTAAAAGATTTATCGTCTGGCTGGAAATTTATTCGTCCGCGCAAATCAAAGCGGAAATGAAAAAAAATAATTTTCGCCGCGTTCTGCGGATGAAAAGAACTTGGCATGATTCCAAACCATGACTGCAAGGTCACACGGGTAGAAAAAGTTCTCCGCGTTTGAAAAAGCGATGGAGAATAAAACTATTAAATTCATTTAAAAATCTTCTAGATTAAATTTTAACAACATTGCAAAAAATTGCAAGCATTACAAAAAATTCGGACTACCTGTGTGCCAAATCTCATTGCTGTAAGTGCTATAGATCGTCAGGATTTTGCGGCCGAGAAACAGACAAACACTTCCTTTTATAATAGTAGAGATACTTCGGGTGTCCTCGGATCTTTTCCCCCTTTGGGATAGATCTCGATCATCGCTAGTAGACCGCTGTGTTGCCTCAGCGTGTAATGTTAATTGAACTACTTGCCATACATAATGTGAGATGTAAGTAATTAAATTGAAGTGCTTAAAATTTAAAATAGTGAATGGAGAAATTTACTTTCTAGAAATCGTAGATCAAATACAAAAATTTAGTAAATGCAATTTTTTTTAATGTTTTTCCCGTGTTTTCTATTGAATAATGATAGAATTTCGAAGATGTGAAGCCTGATAAAATTCGTATTCCATCTTAAGTGACTGTGATGTAAAAGCATTGATTAGAAGACAAGAAATTTTCCATTGAGGTGTGATATGCTTTTTATTATTTGCTTGATATAGAAGTAAAAAGATCGCATTGCAACCAAAGTGAACTGTCACAATAAAAATAACACCTTTATTTTAACAAAAAAAAAAAAAAAAAAAAAAAACTTTTTTTTTTTTAAATTTATTAGTCCAATCAAAATATTTATCCTTCATCAAAGGAATTAAAATATTTTGAAAATTTATAACATGAAAGCCTTACACAAAGTATTGATTCAAAGCCAACTTTGAATAATTTATTGAAAAGCTAAATATATTTTTCTTAATTTAAAAATATTTTTATTATACGAAGTATCTTTGGACTAAACATAAAATTAAAGAAAAATAGGGATATAGCAGAAATATGAAATATTTTGTACGTACGTATTGAGTTCAAAATGAAAATGGATCAAAAAGTATTGAGGCACTTGGATTTAATAAGTATTAAAACTAATAAAATTAAATTAATATCTTGTGGAATCTTATTTTCGTTTAATGTCTTCTAAGTCTACCATCTCTACTATTATAAAAGGAAGTGTTTGTCTGTGTACGGCGTGCAATGTTCTGACGAATCTATGGCACTTACAATAATGAAATTTTATCCTTAAATCCTTTAAAATTTAATCTAGAACATTTTAAAATTAATTTAAAGACATATATTTTTATTATTTGGTTTCCTAAGAATGGCAACAGTATTCAATCGGTCTTGACTGTGCTCCCGCCATTCTTTGATTTTGTTGATCTTTTATGCAATTTTTTGTTTGTTTTTGTGTTAGGATGTCTTTTGGAAAGTATAAGGATATTAATAATTTACTGTTTTGGTTGGGATATCTTTTTTAAAGTTTAGCGATACTTGAATTTTTTCATTTATGCCATTTTTTGTTCGTTACCTACCGTTTACTATGGTTTACGTATAGTTAATTTTTATAATTTTGGTTTGTGTGGATGTCTTTTTTAAAGTATAGCGATATTTAAGTTTGATCTTTTATGCAAATTTTGGTTTGTTTACTTACTCTTACATACAGAGCTTCAAATAGGCCATGGATAAAATAAGCCCTGAATTGAAAGTGGTTATCTTAGCACACAAAACCCCAATTTTAAATTTAATGTAGAACATTTTTTTTAATTAATTTAATGTCAGTTTTTTTTTTAATTTTTTGAGTTTCCTAAAAATGTCAACAGTCTTGAATTGGTCTTGACTGTGCTCCCGCCATTCTCGGATTTGGATTATTTATGCAATTTTTTGTTTGTTTATACACAATCCAGTCACATTAATGTGACCACCACCTACTTTCGACGTCAACGTGAAATAACCAATCACAAAAGGAAGGTGGCAGCACATTGCAGTGGAGTGTATATAAAGGATGTCCTAGGGCATCAGAAAGCATTTCAATCGTTGGCGTAATGCAGAAACGTAGCGATTTATCTGACGTCTAAAAGGGCATGATTATTGGCTTTCGGGCCAAGGGTGGAAGCATTTCGGAAACGGCTAAATTTGTGAACTGTTCGCGTGCCGCCGTGGTAAAAGTATACCGTGCATGGCAAAATGGCACTATCCAAAATCAGCGGCGTGGCACATGTGGTGCACCACGGGCTATAGATGACAGAGTCGAACGAAGGCTACGGAGATGCGTTCGGGCGAATAGACGTGCAACTGTTGAGCAACTGACCGCCCAGATGAACCAAGGGGCTACCAAGAGTGTATCCTCAACAACGGTTCAGCGAATGTTGCAGCGCATGGGCCTCCTCAGCAGACGCCTGGTTAATGCACCTATGCTGACTGCTGTTCATCGGCGATGAAGGCTGGAATTTGCACGCCATTACCGCAACTGGACGTTCAGAGTGGCGACAGGTGGCTTTTTCCGATGAATCACGTTTTATGCTCCATAGGACAGATGGACGATGGCGTATACGGCGTGAAACGTCTGAAATCAAACACCCTGCAACAATTGCCATGGATCCTCAACCGCGTAATCTAGCGCAACTGGCCACGGCACTGGAGTCGGCATGGCTTAACATCCCAGTGAACACCTTCAGAAACCTAATTGACTCTCTTCCTGCACGTCTCGCAGCAGTCCGCTCTGCCAAAGGTGGTTATTCTGGCTTTTGACAGGTGGTCACATTAATGTGACTGGACTGTGTATGTAATTCGGTTTTCGTATAGTTAATTTGTATCATTTTGGTTTGGATGTCTTTTGGGAAGTATAGCGATATATAATTTTTATCATTTATGTAATTTTTGGTTTGTTTACTTTTACATCCAGAGCTTCGAATCGGCCAAAGATAAGATTAGCCCCGAATTGAAAGTGGTAATCTTAGCAGAAAAAAACCCCAGATGGTGAACATGAGAGGCGGTTCTCTGGCAGGGGAAGGATGGATATAATTTTGATCTATGACAAACAAACCCAACTACAGGAATGCCGCAAACTTAGAACATTTCTGCTATGCAATTCTTCTCTCACAGGATGATGATGTGTTCTTCGAACTTCAACGTTTTACTGAGAAGCAAAGACCTGTTCCATCAATTTATCGCCGACATGTATTCTAAGATTGAATAGGAAATACTGTTGACATACGACTCAATCAGAGGACGCTGAGAGTGGAACTTTTTATCATACATGCATTTTTTGTTTTGGAGAGGTTATGTGTCATCAATACACGATAGAGTGGCAAAAGCGAAGACTTCCTCATCTTCACACCGTGATTTGGGTCAAACACTTTTTACATGTTCACAGAGTGGATGACTTTATCTGTGCAGAAATCCCTAATCCACAACAATACCCAGAACTATTTGACATTGTAACGAAGCAGATGGTTCACGAGCTCTTTCTGTTATAAAGCTTCACTGCGCAGCAGAATCCAAAACTACTCGAAGTGGTTGATTGATGTTTGGCGCATCTCTACTCTTATATTATAAAAGGAAGTATGTCTCTGTGTTTTGTAAGTAGTGTCCGGATGAATCTAATGCACCTCGACAGTAGCCAGTTGTGTTGCTCCAGTGGTACGTTAATTAATTACCTTTCGGAAAGAGAAGCTGCATTGTACTATTGAAGATTTAAGGTTCTTCAACCAAATGTATAGTGATTCTAAAAATGACAGTTCATATTAATCTAAGTACAGTTATGATTACTATTTAAAATTTTAATAAACACATTCAGGTGGGCAGGTAGTTAATTAACGTCGTACAGGAGCAACACAATGGGCTATTGGCGATGATCCGGAATCCATCCCCAAGGGAAAGATCCGAGGACAACACGTAATTTTGAACCAAAGTCAGATGACGAGGTCAACACATGAGCTGTTACCTCACTCCAACGCGTGGGCATTTGAGGCCACGGCAGATTTAACGTTCACCAGCCTCCGTGTACACGACGGTCTTCGGCTGAACCGAGTTTCGAAATCGCAACCTTCCTATTGCTAATTCGTTACTTTTCCTACACGTGTTTGAAGTTTCAATGAATATATTACGCAAATTTTCCTTCGGCGCGTATTGCGAAACGCATCACTTCCTTCAATCTACACTGTCGACCATGATAGCGATCCTCAAACCAGTACCCACGTGAACGAACAATATCTAATAATTGTATCTCTTCGAGCCTCCATTGAAAAACATTCATTGCTAAGCCTCAATTACCTTCCGGCAAGGTCAAGAATAGGTAAAGAATTGTTTACTCCTTCTCGGTCCAAATTATAAGAGAAAGTTCTGTATGTTACTCATCCGAACACTCGAAAACTGGTTCCTCCTGTTTCATTGAATTTACTTCTATCTTAAGTACATCGGAGGGGAAGGTCTGTAAAATAGGATAACCTTTTCCTATCTAACCTTGATCTGCATTTTGTGTGGGTCAAGATGAGCGTACTTTTTTTCAAAACTTGCCGGTAGAAAGAACTAAAAGAACAACTACCTCAATGTCCATTCACTAGGAGGTTGTTCAACCTCTCTTAGAAATTATAGAACGACCTTACAGCTCACATAGCGGTTGTCTTCATGGAAAAGTAAAGTGCTAATTTATAAGCACGAGTTTTGTAAAAATAGACCATCGGAAACAAGAACGGTTTGCAAGAAGCTAATGACATGAAGATATTTGAATACTCAGTGGATTTGTCAACACCTTTCACTAAAAATGCTTGTAGCTAAACGCATAATTGTAATTAATTTATTGTATACAGGGTGGTCCCGAATTCATGGTACAAACTTTAATGGTAGGTACAGGACATTGTAACAATGATTTATTGTATAGGAATGTATAGTCGCAAGTGACGCGGTGAGGCGAAAACAGGGGAAATAACGGCCGAAAGGAAAAACAAAGATTTTATTGAAAGCGTTGTTGACAAGTGTTATGTTTACAGTAATTGTTCAAAATTGCGTCCACCAGTATCGATACATGCTTGACAGCGTCGGTGGAGCGATTGGCGTACACGTTCAAAGATGCCTGGTATTTCACGCACACCTGCAGCAGCTACAGATAAGCGAGCGACGAGATCCTCATCTGAGTCAACTGGAGTCTCATAAACAAGATGCTTTAGATGTCCCCATAAAAAGTAATCGAGGCTCGATAAATCGGGAGATCGGGGTGGCCAAGGGACTGGTCCACCACGCCCAATCCATCGAGTACCAAACGTGGCATTCAGGTAATTCCGTACATCAATGCTGAAGTGTGCTGGCGCCCCATCGTGCTGAAACCACATGCGGTTACGAATGGCGATCGGAACATCATGCAGCAGTTGTGGTAACACTTCTTTCAGAAAAATAAGATAGCTTCCGCCAGTGAGCCGCGTGGGTAGTAAGTATGGGCCAATCAAAAAGTCGTTCACAATACCAGCCCACACATTAATACTGAAACGTTGTTGAAACGCATGTCGACGCGTTGCATGTGGATTATCGGTTGCCCACACATGGGAATTGTGCGCATTAAAGACACCCTCGCGTGAAAATGTCGCTTCATCTGTAAATAGCACATAATCTACGAAATCCGGCTGCAACGCACATTGCTGCATCACCCACAGGCAGAAGTTCACGCGGCGAGGATAATCTGCCGGATTCAATGCTTGTACTTTCTGAAAATGGAAGGGGTGTAAGCGATTTTCGTTTAACACTCTGCATACAGTCTGATGACTCACACCTACGTCACGCGCAACAGTTCTTGTGCTTGACTCGGGTCTATCAGCCACAATGTTCAAGATGCTTTCTTCCAGCCTTGGAGTGCGTACAGCTCTTACTCGACCAGCGCCATGTCTGTTGACGTCGAACGCACCTGTTTCACAAAGTTGACGATGTAACCGTTGAAAAATTCTATGATCCGGCATTCGTCGATCAGGATACTCCGCGCGATACATTCGTAACGCAGCTCTGCCGTTACCATTTGCACGGCCGTACATGTAATGCATGTCTGCTTTTTCTGCATACGTAAAGTCACCCATCGTCTACGGCAGCACAATTGTGAATGGCGCTTTTCCCTACTGCGATGCATCATGTTCAACAGCGGCTAGACATCTACTGCCCTCTACCGGCAATGATACCAACCGATCACTCCATTTCTCTTTCCTTTTATTTCCCCTGTTTACGCCTCACCGCGTCACTTGCGACTATACATTCCTATACAATAAATCATTGTTACAATGTCCTGTACCTACCATTAAAGTTTGTACCATGAATTCGGGACCACCCTGTATTTTAATAGGTTCATGAAAAATATACATAGACGAATATTATTTGATTCTTTTTTGTTATCAACGCAATAATACACCACCTAACTGGTTTAGTCATAGCGTTTGTCTGCCACTCAGTAGACCCAGTTTGTAAGCGCATGAATGTGGTTGAATGTTTCTGGTTGAAGTAACGGACTTAGACGTGAAATATAAGTAGACTGGTGTTTGCTACTGAGAGGAACTTCAAAAAGTGCGATCAATATGTAGACTAGTAATTATGTGACTGCACTGGAAAAAATTGACTTGGTAGGACGATTTGGCATCTTGTCGCCTCGTTTGGCGATATAACATCTTATGACAGGGTAGGTATCTGAATGTGTCTATAGAGTGCCGACAAAAATGGTGAAATCGTAAGTCTGTCAAGTCGCGCGGACCAATTAGATAATAATTAATGGATGGGCGTCTTTTCCCGTCTCGTGAGCCAATCAGATTATAAATGTTCATTTCCACTCGGCAGACAAAAGTAATCTAAAGCCGGGTTTACACCGGATTTGCACAACTTATCTCCCTCGAAATATCGAAGGTATTCCGAGAAACGGCATTAATTTTATCGTGGGGTGGCGATTTGGAGAGTTTGCAGAACCAAATTTGTTTTCCACCATGAGTCGGTAAACATCAAAGGGTCGCAACTTTTGTGGGAAATGTCTTCGAAACAATTACTTGACAATAACCGCTCCCCCATGGTCGCTCACGCCGTCTTTGGTTCGCTCTCTGTGATATTTTGCTTCATAGCTTCCTTTGACCACATCTCCCCCTAAACTACCAGTGAGTGACCCATTCGATTAAAATGGTTGCCGATGAAGTCCAGAAAGCGTTTACACCGGAGTTGGTCGAGAAAAGGGGTTAGCATAAGGGAACGTAAAACGTCCTCGACACAAAGAGGGAGAGAAATAAATATGCAACTCCGGTGTAAACTCGGCTTAAGGGTCACGTTATTGCTTGTTTTGGTCCCATAATCCTGGACCCATAAAAAGGAAATCATTGCTCATTCTACTTTTATATTTCCTCTATGGAAACTGGTTACCCACTGTATGCTTCTTCATAAATAACCGCTAGTTCATTCCTTGTAATATTAAACAGGTCAGTGCTCGAGCTTTTAAAGATCATGCCGAAAAAAATAGACGCTTTGCAATTTCAAATGTCTTCTCACTTTCTTTTCTCTACATACAAGTTGTATCGTGAATTTCTTGTAAATTTTTGAGTAAATAATATAAGTACGTCGAAAAGAGGTTCTGTAACGCTGTGCACGGTTTGCTTCGTTTTGTGACTACAAATAATTCCGATAATCGTTGGGAATTCCGATTCATTATTCTCTTCGGTTGTAAAGTACAGCTTTCGGGTTATTCATTTTAAAGTCATTCCAAAGTATCATATGAAGCCTGAATAAGAATAAATTGTAAATAATGAAGGCAGTTGAAATAGACCCTGATTCAAAAATGTGGTATGTCTCTCTGTTGCGAAACTTACATTGTGTGTTCGTCCATTACTTGACGATCTGCGAGCTGTAGGCAGCGCAGGTTCGTTTAACGTCTCTACTACTCCCAAGGTGCGTATATCCTCAGTGTCAGGTAAAACTTTTCTTGTGTGTGTATGTCTATTACCTGATATTGTCTGGCGCAGCATGGCCAAATATAGCCCTTTTGCGCCATAAAAATACAGTTCAAACAACCAATACTTGACGTTGTCAGTCTTGTGTTTCGCGCAGCTGGGTCAAATATGGCCCTTGCACCATAAAAATATAACCGACCAACCTAATATTAAGCCTATTGAAATGTGCACTTTAAATTCATTCACTCATTACATTTCAAATTTATATTTGTCTTATAACTCTTAATTAAAAAAAGTGGAATATAATACGAGCATCTTCGAAACGCACATTCTTTAACTAACATTTTTGTAGGTGAAATTAAAACATCATTATGTCAAAATAACATTTACCTGCATAAACATGACGTGTCGTCAAGCAGCACGATGCACAGAAATAAATAACGAATTCAACCAGAACATTATTCATTTACAATTCATATGCTTCAAAGTAAGTCTACAGACGAGAATAAATCCAGGTCATATATTTTCTAAAATATGATCTGAATTCATTTCTAGCGATAGATCAGTTCAACAATTGTCTCTGAAGTGTGTTCAGTGCAATTACAAGTGACTTCAACAAACTCAAGACGCCATTAGAAACATTCCAACGTTAAGAAAGCGAAAACTAACTCAAAAGTAAACAAAATAAAACGAGAGAACGCAACTGTAACAATCGCAATAGATAGCACTTCTGCGTTCTTAACAGAAATACAGCTTCCAAAATAAACTTGAAAAGCTGCAAAACGATGTTTTTTCATCAAAGCAACTAACTAAAATTTTTCAATTAGTGGCGAACATTTAGTGAGACCTAAGTATGCCTCCTCGATGAAATAGGGTGAAATTTCAACAATTTACGGAGTTTGAACGGGGGAGAATCATCGGCCTTCGTGAAGGAGGATTTTCCTATCGCACAATAGCAGCTCGTGTGCAGCGGAACAGTTGCACAGTGATGCGAGTTTGGAAGCAGTGTACCGACGAGAACCGGACAACTCGAAAAACTGGGAGTGGACGACAGAAGGTGACGTCAGCGCGCGATGATAGACACCTGGTCCACATGGCGGTGAATGACCGTACAGCTTCCTCCAGGCAGTTGGCAGCAATTTGGTCTACTGCTACAGGTGTACTATTGTCGGTTTCGTCAATTCACTGACGTCTGCTGCACCGTGGACTGCGTGCAAGGATTCCTTTATACAGGATCCTCCTCACGCCAAACCATCGACGGCTGTGTCTGCAATGGGCTCATGAGCACAGAGCCTGGCGGGCTGATTGGCAACAAGTTGTCTTTTCTGACGAATCCCGCTTTAATTTGTGGAACCATGATGGCCGCATTAGTGTTAGACGCTATGCCTGTGAACGCTGCCTTCCAGAGTGCGTTATCGAACGTCATAGTGGCTGAACACCCGGAGTTATGATCTGGTGCGATTTCGTATGATGAACGATCTCAGCTGCTACGAATTGAGGGTAATCTGAATAGCAACAGGTACGTCCGTGAAGTACTAGAGCCCGAAGTCGTTCCCTTCCTTCAAAGCATCCCTGGAGATATCTTTCAACAGGATAATGCACGCCCACATATTGCAAGGAATGTTCGAGACTTATTTTCAGCCCAACGCATGCAACTTCTTCCTTGGCCTGCTTATTCGTCGGATATGTCGCCTATTGAGCAAGTGTGGGATTTGGTTGGTCGGCGTCTCGCTCGTGATCCGCGTCCTATAGTTTGAAAAGACGAACTTTGGGTGCGCATACAAACAAGATGGAATTCTCTTCCACAAGCAGTCATACAACATCTGTTTCACTCCATGCCACGTCGTATAGCAGCACTTATTGCACATATATATATATATATATATATATATATATATATATATATATATATATATATATATATATATATATATATATATATATATATATATATATATATATATATATATATATATATATATATATATATATATATATACAGAACTAACCAAAATAGGATTTTTGTATATTGTGAAACAGACTTACAAAAAAACTATAGAATATTCACACATGCTGCCTGGATAGAATGAATGACTCAGCCCTAGCAGCACAAAGAAAGATACAAGAGTTCTATGGGTGATAACGTTATACAACAGTTTTCGTGGCGATATTTTTACTGTAGGAATTCGAAAAGTGATGACATATTGCAAAACAAATAAGCTGTTTTTTTTTGTTTTAAAAGTGATCACAAGACATTTCTATAAAATGTTAAGAACTATTCATTTTTACACGTTACATAGCCGTTCGGTAATTCCAGCAACAAACATTTTGGAAACAAAATCCGATTATGATTACATATGCTACAAATCTAGTATTTTTACATCAGTTACCGATTGCTTAAGTCGAGGATACAGACATGTTGGGCCGCAAATTCACTGGTTTATTTCAGGACCGCCAAAAAAATATCAAAATTATTGTTACAAAGATAATAAGTAAATAAAGAAGGCGTGAAATTACATTGAAAAACCTTTTTTTAATAATTGGTTCGATTTTTGTAGTAGCCAAGCGCAAAGTTGATTCTAAATTTTCATTCATCAAGCGGTTTCTATTTTTCGATTTGTTAATTATCATGAAAAAGTTTGGCCAGATATATACATGCACTGAAGTGCCAAAAGTTTAGCGATAGCAATATGCAAACATAAAGATGGTAGTAGCATCACGTAAGAAATGTATAAATGGGCGGTGCACTGTCAGGGCTTTCATTTGTACTCAAGTGATTCATGTGAAAAGTTTTCTAACGTGATTTTGGTCGCACGACGGAAATTAACAGAATTTGAACGCGGAATGCTAGTTGGAGCTACGCGCATGGGTTATTCCATTTCGGAAATTGTTACGGAATTCAACCTTCCTCGATCCACAGTGGCAAGAATGTGCCGAAAAAATATAATTTCAGGCTTCGCATCATGGCTAACGCAGCATCTACTTAATGACCGAGACCAGTGACATGTGCGTAGAGTAGCCAGAGTTAACATACAAGCAACACTGCTTCAAATAACAGCAACAATCGATGTGGAACGTACGACAGAAGTGTCAGTGAGTACAATGAAGCGAAATTTGGCGTTGATGGGATATGTCATCAGAAAACCGACTCAAGTGCCCCTACTAACAACACGCCATCGGCTGCGGCGTTTCTGCTGGGCTCGTGAACATATCGGACCCTAGATAATTGAAAAACGTTGCTTGGTCAGATGAGTCAAGATTTCAGTTGTTTAAGAGCTGATGGGAGGGTTCGAGTGTGGCACAGATCCCATGAGGCCATGGACCCAAGTTGTCAACAAGGCACTGTTGGTGGTGGCTCCATAATGTGGACTGTTTTTACATGTGACATGTACTGGGTCCTCTGGTCAAACTGAACCAATCATTGACTGAAAATGGCTATGTTCAGCTACTTGGAGACCATTTGCAGCCATTCATGGACTTCATGTACCCAAACACCGATAGAAATTTCCAGGATGACAATGCGCCATTTCACCGGGCCAAAATCATTCGCGATTGGTTTTAGGAACATTCTGGGCAATTCCAGCGAATGATTTGACCACCTAGATCGCCAGACATGAATCTCATCGAACATTTATGGGACATGATCGAAAGGTCAGTTTGTGCACAAAATCCTGTAACGACAACATTTTTGCAATTATAGACGGCTTTAGAGGCAGCATGGCTGAATATTCCTTCAGGGGACTTCCGACGACATGTTTGGTCAATTCCACATCGAGTTACTACACTTCTCCGGGCAAAACGTTGTCCCACACGATATTAGGAGGTATCCAATGACTTTTTGCACTTCAGTGTATATTAGCCAAAATTATCATAGAATCAGATAGAGAAGAAGCATGATAATAATTTTAAAGGCATTGTAAAGGAACAAAAAGCAACTTAAAATTAAAAAAATTTTTAACGCACAATTTAATTGATCTGCTGCAAGTGCGATTAATATGCAAATAAGATTAATCACTTGTGTTGCTCTAGTACGTCATTAATTAAAAATTACCAAATTACCAAAAATCAGTTCTATACAATAAATCACTTTTGTGATCAGAGTACGTAGATTCTTGCTTAAATATTATTCCATTAGATTTTTATTTACATATTGCCAGTTCGGTCTTTCTAATGGAAAAAATATTTAAGATAAAATGAAGAAATATTATATTAAGATGTTTAACAAAACATGCTATACGGCCTCCTAGGAACACCAGACACTCGGGAATTTCCCGATTTCCTGGAATTATCGGATTCTCCCCAGGGTGTCTGTAACAGTAAAACATTCCTTGTATGAGCGTGTCTATTTCTTAATGTTATGTGTCTTGTGTTAGGCGTAGCCTGGCGAAATATGGCCCTTGCTCCCCAATGCCCCAAAGTATTAGGCTTAAATCCGTTTAGAAAAATATCTCCTTAATTTCGTAACTCATTCTTATAAATGGCACAATTTGGTAGGTTTGTCAGGCATATTTTACAACGAACAACACCAATTACTTTATTTTTCAAATAAAATATAATATTTACCACAGATCTGCATACGTCCAAGAAAAGTCTGCTTCTCAAGAATGTGGTCGGAACTAGTTACTGAGACTGGAAAATAGCAGCTTAATTTTCCTTCAAAAGTTGATAAGTGTTTTCTTCCTAGCTACTATACTGTTTCTTGCATTATACTTGAGTTGTAGAGCTTAAATCGTATACTTTTCATGGTGCTATAAGGCTTATGTATAGTATCAAGTTTTAATATAAAAAAAGCACTCGAGAGAAATGTGGTAGTAAGAAACAGTGCAAATAGCTATATATGTTTTAAAATGAATTTATGTTGAGATGTGATATTGAAAAAATAGAATATCAGAACTTTTACCAGTTGTTCCGAAAATTCAGTTTTTCAGACTTGCGAAGAAATATTCACCAATCCCATGTTTTCCAATGCCATCGTTACTGACACCTTGCCATCCAAGAAGCCTGATAGAGAATCTCTGATTCGGTTACGGGAAAATCATACAAGAAATCATATTTCATCATCTTCTACAAAAAAGAGCTACATTTCTTCCGGTAAAAGCCTTGACTCAACTCAGCACCTTGAAAGTGCCTTGACTGCCTACGAGGAAAAGCAATTTCTCCTTTTTGATGTGAAACTTCCGAGGGCGCACTCAGTAGAGTAAATTATCGAAAACTGTCCAATGAATAAAATTAAATTGTGTAATGAAATTGTTACTAATCGCGCTGCACAGTACATATCTATCTCCAGAAATGTAGGCAAATAAGTCCATAATGTAAATTATTGACAAGGTGCACAAAAAATCATCTGATGCCGCTTTAGTTAATAAAAGTAATAACCAAATATCTCTCTTCACTTTAAAAGCTCCCTTAATTGATGTGGAAAATTTCTAGATTATTTTCTACCCAAGAAGTGCGGAACAATTTTATGTAAATAAAAGGTATAAGCTGGAAGTGCACAAAGTAATTTCCTTTGCTGACTTCTTAAAACTTAGCCGTGCTTGCTACACTCTGTAGCATTTGCTGAGGAGATGTTTTCTAAACTGACTTAAACACACCCCTAGAGAGCGGGATGTTACTGAAAGGGGGCCACAGTTATTAAAAATATTTTCAGAAAAAGAACTCTTCCACATGGACACATTTTTCAGGGAAAACAAAGTTTAAATTGATATTCATATGCTAGTTTCAAAACGAAAACGTAGAAAGAAATAAACAACAGTTTTTACTGTTTTACATGAGTAACTACAGTTGGGCTCACTTATTGCGAGCTCAGATACAGCGAAATATCGGAATTACGACTTTTTACTGTCCCTTTGGAACTGTAATATTAAATAGTGTTAAAAAGATCGCATATAGCGAAGTATTGGAGCGTGAATATCCGATACTGCGAAGTTTTGGGTTCGGGAAAAGAATCAAAACCCCTCTTTTTTCCCCCAATTGTTGACATTGCCAATTTTTACATGATGCCTGGCGTTTGGTTCAATCGAAAAACATCCAAAACTGCTGGAAACATGCAGGATTTTTAGGGGGGACTGGGAGTGGAAAAATTCACAGGAAAAAAGAATTTTGGATGGTGATGTTACTTTTGCTGATTATGTTGATAGCGATTACAACGTGGAAAATGAAGCACAACAAACAGACGATGACAACATTGCAGCAGCGTTACAAAATACTTCTGATGATTCCGAAGAGGAAGACTTTGTAATTGAAGTAAATAGACAATTAGTGACACCAAAATCTGCCGTGAACAGTCTTCAAATTTTGCGTGCGTTCTTTGAATCGCATAACATTAATTGCCGTGATAATTTTAGTGCACTAGGAAAAGCAGGAGCATTGTAAATTCAACTGCTCAAAAGAAAGTTACAGACTTTTTCCCACTTACGAAATGAAGTTTTCGCCTTCGTGTGAAAGTTGTCTTACTTTAGAACATGCGGGTAAGTCCATTTTTTATTATATCGTATATAACGAATATTAGATATAACTAATAATTTTCAGTGTTTCGTGCGACTTCGCTGCATGCGGGCTCCACTGTTATTTCATAAGAAACTCATATTCCATATTTTCTTGAGTAAAAGGAAGGCTCTCCTCAAAATCACGCGATGTGCGGATAAAAACATTTTTATAATATTTTTCGGCTGGTCTTCTAGTGTAAAAATGAACCGAAAGAAATAGTTTCTTAGTCATTATCAAAATGAAATAAACTTGCCACAATTCTCTCTGAAACTTGCTTGCTGAGTGTGTTCTCCGATATTTGGATTTTCCCATAGAAGGATAATTTGTTTTTACGCATCTGTTTAAGACCTGTTGATTTGTCAAAAGTGCAAAAATAATAAAAATTAGTCAAAATAAAATGACAAACCAAATAGGATTCATAACTACAACAATGGTCTTAAACCTGGGTTCGTGTAGAGACAAATTACGACTGTAGAGCAACAAACCAAACCATTAAAACTGTGAGTAGATACATAAGATCGACTTCCTGCTAACAATATAGCCACTATTAGACAATAGTAATTGTGTTGATTTTTTAACATACTGAACATATCTACAGTTAATGAATTTAAATAAAATAAAGCTAACTTGAAGACAAAAATTAAATTTTAAAATGTAATTCGGACGTTTTAGATGCACCATATAGGCAATAAATAGTTGTGCCATTCAACCACCTGACCCCCCTCACATACCTTCTGAATAACTACTTTAAACCAGTGACATCTTTCCAGTGCCTTGCGAGCTGTAGGAGTACAGGCTCTTGCAACATACCCTGAGTGTATTTCTTACTTCTGTGTCTGTAAAACTTTCCTTGTGTGCTTGTCCATTACTTGGCGACGACTTATAAGCCGATCCTCAGGTCCAACACACAAATCGGAATATATATATATATGCATTCAGTTTGAATAAGAGATTTATATATTTTACTCTTCTTACTCCTAAATGTATTGTGAATTTGGAGGAATATGTTGTCCCCAACACTTGTGTAGTGGGTTATGTTCATAGATGTGAAATATAAGTAAACTTACCACTATTATTAAGAGGAGCTTCAAAAAGTATGACCTGTCATGTCACTGCTCTAAAAAATTGACATACTTGGCCTAGTTGACAACTTATTACCTCGTTAGGCGATATAACAGGGTAATACATCTTATGACAGGGTATGTGAATGTATATCTATAGAGTGGAGAAAAAAATTGGTGAAATTATCAAAGTGTACTATGTCGTGGACCAATCAAAGGATAATCAATGGATGGGCGTCTTCTCCCGTCACGTTTATCAATCAGATGATGAAACTAGCCTACGGGTTACGTTACTACTAGTTTTGGTCACAAGATACTGGACACATAAAATGTTACTATTGCTCACTCTATTTTTATATTTTCTATATTTTTACGTTGGTCAAATTGAACATGGACATCAAAATTCATATAATAGAAGGCAGTCGTGATTGGGGGATATTGGGGGGGGGGTCGCCCACTGCGCCAGCAACCTGTAAGTTTTAGGCGGAAAAGGTTATATTCCAGACTCTCTTCCTGGATGTATTTCCCTTCTGCGTCAGAAAAACTTTCCTTTATGGCTATGTGTGTATACCCATTACTTAATGATGTATGTCCTGTATTTGGAGCAGCTTTACCAAATATGGCTCTTGTTACATAATTTCCAACTCAATCAACTGTTCACAACAACACATAATCTTTGTCAAAAATTATATGAAATTAACGATTTATCGCTTCGAATTTTCTCATAATTTTTATTTTTAAATTCGCGCAAGTGATCAATTCTCGACTTATTTTTACCTTACTTGATACATAGGTTCTGGGTTTGAATCTCGGTCGAGGAATTGCTCTTAGTGGTTTGGAATCTACCCGTAGGTTTCGGTTTAATTTTATAGATTTTCCTGTTACCTATCCTTTTCAATTGGCATGGTGTGAAAGTTTGGAGAGTGGGGTGCCAGCTCAGGTGTTCACCACGTCATCTGACAGTGGTTGAAAATTACGTGGTTTTGTCCTTGGAATAGCTGACCGTCGCCAATAGTCCGTTGTGTTGCTCCAGTAATATGTCATTTTACTTCCTACCTACCTTTTAACTATCCAACTTTTGAAGCCTGAACACAATCCTTGTGTGACCAACTGACTTCGTAATTGCACAAAGATCGATATCGATGAAGAGAACTTTCGGTAACATTGCTTAATTTATTAAAAACATCATTTGAAGGACAAAAGGGCATATTGAACGAGAAGAAGAATGGAAAGGTCGACAAGGAATAGATTTGAATACTAAATTGAGGAAATATAAAACGTATAGAATGTCAAGAGAACATCGTCAGTGCATGCTCCGTGTTTTCAATGTTTACAAGCAAACTAAAAAAACGCTGAAAATGAGAAACTGGTTCTGATTGGTCACCGCGCATTCCCTCTCTGAAAGATCCCCTTGAGAAGCAACGAAACAACCACGAATAACCAACTTTCTCTCAGTCGACCACTTGACTACCCGAGAGTAGTTCTGCAGGAATTCCTTTCAAGTAACGCCTCTCTCAGGTAAGTGCCCACCACAGAATTCCATGTCTCGAAAACGACGGGTTCTGAGGAAGCCTTGGAGATAATTCTTTTGGGGCTTACTGGTAGTGGGGGGTCTTGAGGCCAGAGCCCCCGAATCGATTGTGTGGATTTTAAAAGATCCTTACATATAAAATCCCTTACTATAAATTCATACAATTCTTTGGATATTCTTGAGATTTATTTTATTTTACAATAGCCATTTGTTGTAACGTATTTTCACGTCTCGTAAAATGAGTAATAGGTATTTATTATGAAATATTAATGGGGCAGTGAGATTGGTGAATTAGTTTTTTCTGCGCTAACGTAAACAACTGCTCTCAAGTTCAATAATTATTTGCTATCAATCAAATATTGAAAGAACCTTTTCAAAGTCATTTCAATCGAGTGTCACTTTTTAGAACTAAATGAATCGCTTACTTTGTGTGAAATAAAATCCTCACTAAGTTACCGTCATCAGGGGTACGTTGGACATCAGCCAAATGGAAAATATAAGAATTTATTTTAAATTGAATAGGAAAGAAAAAAGGTAATCGTAGTAATATAAAGATTATAATAAAAATGCAATGAAAACAAAACCATCATTCTTTTGACTTGTATTTTTTAACGTTTTCTTTTATTCCCCTTTGGTTAATTCAACCTTCAATTCACACTCAATGAGGTTTGTTTTCTAACGTTGGTTCTGTCCTTAGGTGATAATTGTAAGTGGTATATTTAAATTTTTATAAACTAAAAGCAGCTAATGAATGAATATTTACTGTGAGATATTTTCGGAGTGGCCTCGTAGATCCCTATAGCAGTACACCTGACATTAACCCTCCAAGTGGTTACGACAAGATATCTCGTCCATTAAGATTTTGCTGTTGAAAAGATATCACATCAAGATATAGCTCTTTATGATGATGAGATCAATATCTGGTAATTTTTTTTCTCTTATACGAGCTATTTCGTCTATCAAGATAGGGTCAGATTTCTTAATGACGCGATACCTCGTCGAGACAACCACCCTGAGGGCTAACGATTCGAATCTCAATTTGGAATTAAAAACATACATTTCTTATTAGCAAATAACTAAATGTATTGATGCTTTGAAAGTTGTGGAAAACAACTTTGGAGGAGATGACTTACAAATGAAAGGGAATTTTTTAGTCCTATTTCGCACTTCTATTCAGTATTAGAATTGGCTTTTAATTTTGAGTTACCTATTTATAAATACTAATCTAACAAATCAGCAGTTCCACATTTTTTTATTGTGCTCAAATGAAATATTAAATTGAGCCTATTTCTCTTAGTTAATCGCAAAAACTATTTTAACCTATTGTTTTCATTTACTCATTACGAATCAATTAGAAAATTGGTCTGTTTTGATTTATTGCTTTACGATAATTTTTTGCGTGACATTTTCGTTATGAACAAAGCTCTCCGAACAAGACCAGCGAAAGTAAGAGATGTAGCTGCCAGAAGGCAAACACATATCTCGACACAACTCAACTCGACTCATTTTTGCTACACGAGGCTAAATTTAAACGGGCTTGCGGTTCAAATCTAGACGATTCATGAAATCATTTTGTCTTGTTTTACAGAAATTTAACATGCAACAAAAGTTTACCCCAAACTGCTTAATGTCATATTGTAATGGAATGGAATAATGTGTTTTGAATCTGGCGATCATGGAAGACTTCAAATTCAAGCCACATTTTTCGAAAATTAACCATATTACAAGGATGTAATTTGTTAAGTCCCATTTATATGTCTTGATTCTTAGATCAAGATTATTTTGTCTGTTTAGTGCAAATTTTCTATTTGTAAACAAATGTTGCTTATAATGGGTAGAAATTGAATACCAAATTAGGTGTCATAAATTTTTAAATCTGGAGTAAATAGTACCATAGTGATAGGGTTTGTGACATCAATTAGAGTTGGAATAGATAAGGAAGAAAACGTGGCAAAAATTGTAACAGTCGAGAAAGTTTTATAAGACTCCTTTAACACTAGCTTGAGTTTTTTTTCGGACTTTCATTCCTCAATTGTTTTATTATACCTCACACAAATGGAGTAACTTTTCCCACTATGTCACACGTGAAATTTGTTTTTCGCTTGTGTGTGCTTTACACTTTAACTCCGATTTTAAGTCATTGAAATTTTAGGCAAATAAATATATAGAATATGTTATTCCCTGTTGAAGGTAGCTTTGTGTTTGCTCTCTGCTATGACCCATGTGCGAATAAAGAAACATAGATTTCCCCCTCGAAGGTATACATTTTTGTTAATAAATAAAAATGTCACAAATTTCGAACATCATTGTATTTCTGCATTTTTAATGAATGAATCAAATACCATTAAATTTGAGGTCAGAAGGTTGGTAGTTAACGTCGCACTGGAACAATACATCAAGATCGACGCTATTTTTTTAGGAAAAAAATTCTATGTCCATTGATTTTGATGTAAATCATTTTTAATATCTAAAATTGCATTACAATTTGATAGTCTTTTTAATAAGAATTTCACATGGTTTTTATTTGGAAGTTAGTGATTAATAATTGTAATTATGCTATTTTCTACATGGTATTTTAGTTGTTTATTACATCTCATTTTATTAAACACATTTTTTAAATACATAGTATTTTATTCAAATATACATTCGTAGTAGGAATCCAAATTTTGCGAAACTACTCACTAAAAAAACATTTATTACACTAGTTTAGCGTGATGTTACTTTAAAAGGGATAAACATTATTAGATTGAAACATCTTGAAGGATGATAAACATTATTGAATTAATGTCTCTATTGGTTAGCCATGTGTAGAAACAATGACGGTAGAGCGACATACCAAAGTGATTTAAACCGCGATAACCTATGGCACCTAATCTGAACAGTCCACAAATTGAGTACATTGCATTGTTTGATGCAAAAGAGTACTTTCTTTTCCATATTTCAATAATAATGCGCGAAACTACATAAAAACCCACACATGCTGTTCCTTTTCATTTTAAATTTTAATTTTTCAGTTATAAAGATATCTATTTCTGGAAAGCATTAACGTAAAACCAATTGATTTTGTTTGTGTATCAATGTTAATTGTTACGTTTAAATAACTTATATTTTCTTATTTCCTGAGATTCGTATTGCGCAGTTGACGACATGCATACATAATGTTGTAAAGAATAAAATTAAATCAATTCCAAAATTGTCCTCCGGTGCTAGTATTCTCTTTGCGTCTATTATCTCATTTTTGTTTCTCCATAACGATGGGAAATAGGTGTAAGTACCCAATTCAGTTTCAAAATTTATTTTCATGCACATTCTATTCGTATTCTAATTTATGTTCTGATCCCTAACGAACAGTAGTTAAAGACTTTTCCTCATGGTATTGGAAGGTAGGTAGTTAACGTCACACTAGTGTAACACAATGGGCTATTGGTGACGGTCCGAGATTAATTAAGATTACAAGAAAAGATTACGAGTTAAAGATTACAGGGCAACGCACTGTGTGTCATTTTCGCAATCTAGATGGAAAAAATTATTGCATCAAAAATACATCTGACTTATAATTTACTTCAGAAGCCACTGACCATTCTTTTTGACTAGTTGTCCCTACAAGGTAACGAGTTTCGTTTTTTATACTTGGAACTACAGGCTTAACAGCTTAACAATATTTTGAAATAAAATAACGATAAAATTACATTATTAACAATAAAAATAAATAAATAAACATAATTTAACGCATATATGGCACTGTACCGAAAAACAATATACAAATTGCACACAAATAATTGCAATGCACATTGGAATTTATTAGAGCATTTTCGTCACTACGTATGATATTTCAATGTGGGCACTTTTTGGGGCTCGAGCATTATCATTGCAGTGCAGATAGCGACACACTAAAATTTGAAATGCAACTCTAGTACGATTTTGAACATCTCACTCTCCTCCAAATGATAGCTTTCGTCTTCCGATGACTTCTCATCTTCCAAACATACTAATAATGATATGTCTAGATCGTTCATTCTCCACCGTAGTCTGTCCGTCTAAATTGACATATCTAGTCACCATTAAGATGGCCGTCTTGTTAAAAGCGAAGCGTCATGACGTATCCCAACCGCTAGATAACAGCACCGCTTTCTTAGGATACTGTAGCTTAAGAGAACATCTAATTTTAAGATATGACGCGCATTTTTGACAATCTGCAATTCTAAGAAATTTGAATTTTGTCCACCTAGATTGCGAAAATGACACACTGTGCAACAACTCGAAACATTGAACCATGGTGAGGTGACGAGGTCAACACCTGAGCTGACACTCCACTCTTAAACTTCCACACTACGCCAACGTGAAGGTATTTGAGGCTCCGACAGATTTTGCTTTCACCAGCCCCCCTTTGTACACAACGGTCTTTGGTTGAATTCGAACTCGCAACCTTCCGTTTGCTAACCGTTACTCTTCCAAATGGGCTACCTAGGCCCTCTTTGCAGATGGGAATTTTTTAGAAGTGCTAACGGCCATTCCACACACAGACCTGATATCAGGCTCAATACAGAAATTTTGATATAAAAGTCATTCCGTCAAACTTGGAAATTTTTTTACAAATTCTACTTTGAAACAAGAGAAATATCTATACAGTGTGGAAGAAATAATTCTAAAAAAGCTTTACGAATAATTTTACTGTGTGAGTAATGTTAAAAAATGCAAATATTTTACATTGACTTATATTATACCGTGAGTGATCAGTGATCATATTATTAGAGCCACTTTTATAAATTGACAATTTTACATTTCAACCTGTTTTTAGAAAGAAAACCTGGTTACGTTCAATTGTTTTTTGACGTAATTTTGTAATTGTTGGCAACAGTGCTGGTTTCGCTACCAGTTATATAGCCAACATATCTTTAGCACAAACTCAGATAATACCTATTTTTGCACTGTGACTAATAATTTGATCACCTACTGCGTGGTCATTTAGCTACTGACAGTATATAAATACCAATATATGCAAAATTTCAAGGGAGAAGTATGTAAAATAGCTTCTCAATTTAATTGTACAAAATTCTTCATAACAAGATTCAATACTTTGTTACAAAACCATTATTGTCTAAAAAGCTTGTGACATTGCATTAATGTTTTGTCACATTTGATGAGAAATGTTCCCCTTTTCCAGAATGCTTCTAATTTCATTTTTATTCATAAACTTGTTTTTCTATATGATCCCAAAGTACTGAGTTTACAATCGGTTTGAGATTAAAAAATTGGAGGAGTATTAAATTAGGGGAACTTAAAAAATATTTATTTCAATAATTATTTCTGATTTGAGTCGTTTTGTTGGAAATAAATAATTTTTTAATCCCAATTTTCGATTCCTTTCAAATAAATAATATCTTCATATCGACATCTCAGTTCCAAAGGGTAACAAATCAAAAAATTTGTGATTTTAGTTAAACGATTAGTTACCAGTTCCGTAGAGAAACAACTCGATATTTCAATGCTATACTGTTGTCACACCAAAATATGTGATAGAGGTATACACTAGCAAAGGCATGTTGTTCAATCCATTTTGTCAGTTATCTCCGAAGTAATAGTTTTTGGGTTGTTACCCATTGGAACTGAGGTGTCGATATATTTTCAATATACTTTCATTATACTGATGTAAGCAATACAACCCCAAAAATGTTGCTACCACTGTTTCTCAGTTAAGACACTTCTGAGAATATAAGCATTATTATTTTTCCTCGTAACAGTCTTGTGTCCACCCCATCCAAACAAAGAGACTACTTTCATGAGTGAATAATATCATTTTCTAATAGTGTAAAGACTTGTCGACAAATGAATTGCAAACTGAAGCCCTATTTTTCTGCTCTTTTCCTCAATCTACCGGTTCTTCCTTGAACACCGAACATCGCCTAATTTATGTAACTTCTTACAGTATAAATATATTAATATCGGAGTATGATTCAAGGTCAACTGCTGTTTCACCACAACTATAATAAAAATACTTTATAACTGACCTTCGAATTTTGTTTGCAAATATCTCGCTGCAATAGCTTTTCAACGTCCATTCGTTTCCTATTTTATCAGTTGATTGAAATTTATGGCAAATAGTCGATGCATTTACTTTTTCATTTTTACATCTTTATTTTTAAATACTTGTCACTGAACTGATCTAAAAACACATTTCATCTTTAACTAATAATTCCGGCTAACAAGAAACAATTCGCTATTTTCAGACATTTCTAAAATTTGAAACTGAAAATATGTTATACTAATAGAAATTGAATGATGTGACTAGCACAAACACCACATTTCTTATCCTTAATCTGTCCTTAAATAATTTAATGCTTCGTAGTAATAGCTCGGATGATATTTCCCTTTGAAAGTTTTCATACCTGGGTATTTATGTTATCCCTAACAATCTGATTATTCTCCATATGTTATATTAATTAATTAATATTAATCGTAAAGTAAAATTTAGTTTAGTTTCACTCACTAACCGCAGAATTAACGTGAAACAAAGCTTGTTTAAAAATTTTCTACCAATGTAAAAAAGACGGAGAACAAGGATGTATGCAACAAAACATACAAAATACACAAAGAAACAACAAAACAAAATATCGTTCCTAAAAAGGGTCAGCGTAAAAAGCAGCCGAGAACAAGAGGGACAAAAAAGACTAATAGGATAGATGTGACAAAAATAGAAGAAAAATAGAA
The DNA here is from genome assembly GCA_947359465.1 of Metellina segmentata. Lineage (NCBI taxonomy): Eukaryota > Metazoa > Arthropoda > Arachnida > Araneae > Tetragnathidae > Metellina > Metellina segmentata. Next base: position 108,476,599 of record OX375872.1, on the reverse strand, counting down.
GTAAAAGAAAAGTGTGCCCGCCTTTATCTTGGGGAATCAAGTGAGAGTCACCTTGAAATCTTTTCTTTTTTGCACTTGCTAGGTAGAACATAAGCAATGCTGTAGTCTTAAAAAAAACCAGAGGGTATGCCATGTGCAACCGCATAATTCTTTCCAGGGGGAAGCGAAATATGTACTTACATTTCCAGGGAGCCAAAAAAACATGTACACATGCACGCACATACATGTATATACTCGTATATAGGAAATCCATAAGCCATGGGGGTCGACAGCCCCCCCCTGCACCACCCCTCCGGGGGCACGTGGAGTATACTCGAAGGACCGGGGAAAATATTCGAACTATCATTCAAATTATCGAGAAAAAAAGCCTATTAATTTTATATTACAGGAAAGGAATCGTGGATGTTTGAAGAAACTTCAACTTAAGCAGAAATTCGTGCTATTGGGAGTTTAATGCGTTTATGCGAAGCAAAATATGCAGACTAGCATCGAGTGATATTCAAATTTGAAAATCTCACTATATTAATATTTAACTATGATATAAAATAATCACAGGAAATGTTAAGAAAAAAATATTTAAACACATAAAGTAGAATGCAATTTTGTTTTATTTTAACAAATTTTAAGGCCCACTTCCCATTTTCATTGAAATATTTTCCAAACTGCTTGACCAGAGAAATCCGTCTCTGTGTCTCTTTTTGTACAGCATACTCTTGATCTATCGTCAACTGAAGAGCGATGGTTGGCCAATTTACAAATTTTTCCGTCTGAAAGTGTTCTATAGGTAGTACATTCGCATTAATAAACATTATATTAGAGACGTTTGAAATCTATAAAGATTATCTCAAATCTGTTGCTATTTTGTTCATTAAACTAAACCCGCGCTCGCACTTGGCCGTGGAGCATGGTAATATTTCAATTGTTCTTAAAAAGAGGCTTTAATTTTTCTGGAACAACTTTAGCTTTTTCATTGAAGTCCCTCAAACCCTGAATACTGGACATTTCATTTATACCAAAACGTCGACAGATCCTTTTTAGCTCCTTTTCTCCATGGCGAATATCCCCTGTGTTTATATTTTCTGGATCAAGCATGCCCATATATCCTTCAAAAGTTGACAATTTTTTTCATTAACATCAGAACAAAGTCTAGATTTCTCATTCTATCGACAATACTTTAAATTAATTGCATTTGATTAATAGGTACGATTTTGGAATTTTGTACCAAGGTGATATCCTGAAATAGAAATTTTACTTTTGCTTCTACAGCTATCTACGTTTTTTCTCCTGGGGAGTCTTTAATAGTCTCGTTGACCCTAATTTTTTTTATTAGTTGTTTAGCCCGTTGAAGGGTTGTTTTTCTAGACTGGAGTTCAGTAGAAAGTATAGATAATTCTTGCAGAGTATCAAACATGAGGCCCGAATCCAAGAATAATTCTAGACATCTGAGGTTTTTTTTCAACCCAGTAAATGTTGATTTTGAATTCAAATTTTCACTCTCTATTTCAGACGTGTTTTTAAAATGGTTATAACGCGCTTTATATGACCTCCAAACAGCTTTTATCGTTTTAAAACTGCTTGTAATACAACGTATACTTAGAACTCGGCTTATTTTGACGAACTGTTAGCCCAATTCCCAGAAATCGTTCTCCAAAGATCGACTTTTTTTTGGCGATCGACTATATATACACAATACAGTTTATCCATGAACGATTTAAACTGGTTTAATCCTTGAACATCTGTAATGGCAACATTTACAGACAATTCTAACCTGTGATTAAAGCAGTGCCACTTGAAGAGTTTCGGATATTTTTGCCTTAGTCGAGTTATTACTCCAGAGTTTTGTCAAATTGTAGTAAATATTATTTTCTTTTATACTATTCAATTTGAAAATAAAAGATTTGTTAATTGTTCCTATTAATTTTTTTGACTTTGTTTTGACAGTTAAAAAAAGTCTTAGTTATAAATTAATAAACACGGCAGAGGACAAATTAAATCCCCCCCCCCCGGCGAACATTAATGTTTAAGGCTGCTAAACCAATTTTAAGAAATGGGGGGGGGGGGGTTAAATACACGGACTTTTAAAAACGTCGCTGGTTTTTGGGCGATGTATTATCAACATCGATGTTTTAATTTTGAACATCGATGTTTTGCTGTCGACGTCGCGTCCCTACCCTTAACCTAAGGAAATGCAAAAGTTACTCCCAGGAGAATCAAATCATATTATTACTGGCAGGTACTTTTACCGGAGGAACTACAGCATACCTTAACATTTACTACCCCTTTCGAAACATTTGCTAATTGTCGATGAGTCTTTGGATTAAATAAGGTTGTTAGCAGATTTCAGGCACGGGTAGATTTTCTGATAGACGAACTTAAAAATTAACGGTATCCACGCATATCAAGATGGTATTATGGTAGGTGGTAATGAATTTCATGGTATGATAAAAAGTATCTTCGTTGTATTTTACTATCTATGTGGCACTGAAAATTAGTTAAGGAAGAGAAACTAATTTCATTATAGTTAGTGGCTATTTTTCTAGGATATCAAAGCTTTCTACGCTCTTTCGAGCAACTGCATTGCTTTGGTTATTGGATCTACGTGCTCTTTTTTTAGTCATCGTCTCCTTTTGAACAGTAGAAATAAGTGCATTTCCGATTTGAAATGCTGGTTTATTGATATCATTGTAAGAGATCATTTGGGTCGTTTGCAAGCGGGAAGTTGAAAATGAGAATGCACGACATATCGAGGGGTTAGTGTAAAATCAAACTTTAAATTGTCGATTCAACGTACTCCCATTTTACAATCTTCCAAGTTCAAAGAAAAAATGGTATTTCCCTTTAAATGAATCCTTAAGGCTCGCAGAAAGGCGAGCTGACTGTGCATAAAATGTTTGAATATATTTAGCAAATGAGATTGTAATTTACTGTTTTGTTTCGAACAGAAAATGGCATCCCAAAAGAAAATTCTTGTCATTGGTGGTGGATTCAGTGGGATAGGATCCATTAAGAGCCTGAAGGAGGAAGGATTCGAACCGATCTGCTATGAGAAAACCTCAAATGCCGGTGGAACGTGGTACTACAGAGAAGACACACCTATGGGGATACCATCCATTATGCCAACCACCGTCATCAACCACAGTAAAGAGATGGGCGCGTTGACCAATTTCGTGCCTGACAAAAACTATCCGAATTACATGAGGCATTTTGAACTTCTGAAGCTATTCACTGAAATTGGAAATCGCTTCGATTGCTTTAAACACATAATTTACAATAGAGAAGTTATGGAAGTGAAACGCTCTGTCGATTATGAAGACACTGGCAGATGGGATGTCACCGTGAAGAATACAGAAACTGGGGAGATAACGGAAGATGTTTTTGATGGAGTTTTTGTAGGTGTGGGACACATTACATATCCAAAAATACCGGATTTTCCCGGTATGAATAAATTTCAGGGGAAAATTATGCACACTCATAGTCTAAAGAAAACTGACGAGTTTAGAGATAAAAAAGTGGTCGTTGTTGGAATTGGATGCTCAGGACTCGATGCTGCTGTTGAAATTAGTAATGTCGCTTCCCAAGTAAAGTATAGTTTTCATATGCTCTTTCTTTTCCATTTAATTCCATGTTTTATCAACATATTTTTCACTATACCAGGTTTTTATGGACTGAGAATAACAAAGTGAACAATAGAAGCATGCATTTTATTAACAAAAATAATTAATGAATTTATATTTCATTTGTAAAGTGTATTATTATTAAAGTTTTATTTCTTAAATTTTGTAATTTTAACCATAAAGATTTAATGCCTATTCATATCAGATGAAAAATATTTTTTATCTTGATATTCTCTCAATAGTGATGAGAGAAAATACTTTCCACTTAATTTTCTGATACATCTTAATATTAACTAATCACCCCGTACCATGAATAAACTAACGATTAAATTAAATTAATTCTTCGAATGTCACCTGTATGAAGCATTTTTATTCTGAATCAAAACACTGGGAAATTTTACACTCGATGACTAAACTTTAAAATGAAGGTAAAACCGGTCAAAATACAATCTTGAAAAAGTGAGGCTATTTAAAGCAGTACTTCCAAACCTTTTTCACGTTATGGCATATCTTACAAGCATAAATAATTTCACGGCGCGCCTCACAACCATAAATAATTTCCAGACACGCTATGAAGAAACATTTTTCTATTAACATGATTAATTTCTACTATTTCATACTAGAGATTTAATTAAAAATATCTTTCTTTCAAATATTTTTGCATATAATACATAAACATTCCAGCTAGACATTCGTTTCAGATAAGTCTTCTTATGCAGTCATAAGCACGAAATAAACGAAGCAAATGGAATGAAAATACCTAATCCGTAGATCGCCAGTGATTGATATTTGACACAGTTTTTATATCGCATCTATGACTTACTGACTATGTATAAATATACTATTAATAATAATTTACGGACAAAATAAACATTTTAAGTATTAATATAAATATCTACAGTATTTTTTTTTGTCACAGTTGATAGATACATATACTTGGGCTTGTTTCTGTGAACACAACTTTTTATATCTGTGTCTATGGTCGAAAGAGCTACACGCAATTCATAATCAAGATTTTTTTAATAATGATCTCTTTAAATTCTTGATAGTGAGCATTAAAAAGAAACTTCGTTCACATAAGCATGTTGCAGCAAATGGTAAAATAATGTTTATGGCTTTTTCACGGATGGACGAGAATTCATATTTTGCAGTCACCCAGAATTGAAATAATGGAGCATCCTTAAGCTCAACTTCAAGGGTGCGATCATTTTTTAAGTCTACAAGAACTCCTTTTCTTTCACTGATAAATCGAATGACATGTGATCTAATGACTATGCAAATGGATTTCAAACTCAATCGAATTTCCATATCTCCGTTATTTAAAAGTAGTGATGAAGCTTTATCTCAAGAATACATGGGTGTTGATTCACAAGTTCTAGTAGTTCTTTTTCAGGATTCGAATTATAACACCGACTAAACATTTTAAGGGAACTATTTTTCACCGTATCTTTCCAAAGTTGAATTTTGTTTAGAATCTACACTGGTGTAAGAAATTAAGAGAATTTCCAAACCTGGGCGATTATCTCTAGAACTATTGTACCGATTTTAATGAAATTTGATATGTACATACATTGATACAATACAAAACAAATAACCATTCAATAATTGTAATACACACGCATAATCGTGCGTAACACTCGTTGGAGTCGGAAGGTATGAAACAGCGGTTGCAGAATAAACAAAAAAATGGGTTAATAGGGGGTATGGTCCCTTCTTACAGACATACAGGTCTCGCAGCGTGATTTCATACTTCAAATAAGGCAGTTTATCATTTCCTGTGGCAATTGGTCCCACGCGTTCAGAACCGCTGTTTTCATTCCCTGGATGGTTCTTGGAGGGGGGTTGCGAATTGCAATTTCCCTCCCCAGAGCGTCCCAGACCTGCTCTATAGGGTTAAGGTCTGGAGATCTGGCTGGCCAATCCATTCGGCGAATATCCTCACTCTCGTCGACCAGAAGAGCTCTATGTGGCCTCGCATCATCGTCCATTAAAATAAACTCAGGGCCAACTGCACCCCAGAAAAGGCGAACATAGGGCTCCATGACCTCATCCCTATACCTCACACCAGTCACTCTGCCTCTTTCAAAGACATGGAGAGGTGTGCGGCCATCCAACATGATGCCTGCCCAGACCATTAAGCTTCCTCCGCCATAATGGTCGATTTCGCGGACATTGGAGGGTAGGTAGCGGGTCCCTGGTTCTCTCCATATGAACGTACCGCGAGAATCTGTGTTTAGGCTGAACCGGAACTCATCAATGACGAGAACGGTCGCCCATTGATCCATACTCCAATCTCTATGCTCTCTGCACCATGATAAACGGATTCTCCTGTTCGTAAAAGTGAGCGGGACACAAACAGCAGGTCTTCTTGAGAACAACCCTCTCTCATGAAGTTTTTTGGAAACAGTCACCCTTGATACACGGGTTCCTGTGGCTGCATACAAGTCACGAGAGAGCTGAGAAGCTGTAGCACTCCTGTTACGCCTCGCTATAATCGACAAATGGCGATCTTCTCTGGCCATCGTGGCTCTTGGACGACCTTGCCCAGGCTTTCTCTCGATGGATCCGGTATCCTGGAACTGTTTCCATAAGTTAAACACGACGCTGGGCGTTAAATTGAACTATCTACAAGTTTGGACTTGAGATTGACCTGCTTCTAGCCTCCCCACAATTCGCCACCTCATTCCATCATCTAAACGTTGGTGGTTATTCATTTTTACTGTTACAATTTGAAATTAACCGATTGCAACAAAATAACACCAAGAAATTCGCCGAGGTGTGCTAGCGAACGAAATGCGTCTTAACTTACGCCCGCTTATAAAGCCTGTTTCTCTACTGGCTCCGTCTACACACACGTGTATGCTTACCTATTTGATGTACAAGATTTGCATTTTTGTCTAGAAGCAGTGTTTTTGCATTCAGTTCTTTTCATGAAATTCGATAAAATATGCAAATTCTCTTAACTTATTTGTTCATTTAGGTATTCAAATATGTCAGCTAAGTAGGCCTTTTTTTTATAACCATTGATTGTCTTTCAATTTAGCTGAATACTGAGAGTTACTCCCCCCCTAAAAAAATTTATATATATATATATATATATATATATATATATATATATATATACACACACACATTTAATTACTATTTCAACTCTCCTTCTCGACAGCCAACGAACTTCAGTATGTAACAACAAAGATTGATGCTGATCCCATTTCATGGTATAAAATTGAAAAAAGACGCTATTAAAGTGGCCTACTTTTGATCACATTCACAATTTTTATAATGTCATTAAGTTTGGACTAATTCTGAAGGTAAACTATTTGACATGAGAGCTTCTCTATGTAGAAAGCAGTGTATTATTTGAACATTAGGGTTTCCAGACCGAACTTTGGACGCCAAGCCTTTGACCCTTCCTGTCATTGCAGCCGCACCATCAGTACATTAAGTTATGCAATTTTTCCATAAAACTTTTTTTTGTATCAAATTATTCATTGATCATTTTAAATATTTCCTGTCCACTTGTTTGTTTCTGAAGTTCTTTGCAGAATAAACAATGCTCTTTTAACCCAGTCTCATCAGGTATTCGAACAATTGCAATTAGCCAACAACAGTTGCTAACATCTGTTGAGTCAACGTGCAGGCAAAATTTCATAACTTCACAACCTTTATGGATTAGTGTTTCTTCTATACTAACTGACATGACTTCAATGCACCTGCTAATCGCATTACTTGAGAAAGCGGTATTTTGTTCAATTTTTTAAACTTCAGCGATACCAAGCATAGATTTGATAATTTCTGCACAAGCTGGTAAAATGAGTGATTCGGCAGCTGTATGAGGCTTTCTGGCAATAGCTATCAATCTCGCGACTTTGTAACTTGCTACTTAAGTTCGATTAGATACCGTTGTGACTGATCTCATAAAAGAACTTTGCATTTGAATTTCAGTTCGCAGACGTTTTAAATAGTTAAAATTCATATCTATGTAAGAAGGATGCTTGGTAGAAAGATGTCGATTTAGTTTACTTGCCCCATTTTGTTTACATACCGTCGCCCCTAATCATTTGCGGTTAAATCTTTCGTGGCACACTTCCAGCCCTTTCGCGGCACACCAGTGTGCCGAGGCACACCTGTTGGGACGCACTAATTTAAAGAAGCATGCGTATTGAATCTCCACGTTATTAACGATGTAAAAACCTTTGATTTATCAATATTTTCAATGTAGCTCAGTTGATACTCAATTAGAAAGATTTTAGGAGAAATAATAATGTGTGTTCAAAATCAGAGTTTTAACAGTTCAAAATATTTCACCTTAATTTTCATTTCCAACCATCGTAACTACAATAGAATGTTTTATTAAGCAATTAGATAAAGCATTTTTTTGTCTTTTTAGGTTTATCTGAGCACCAGAAATGGATCCTGGATTCTTCCTCGGGTTGGTCCTTATGGTTTACCTTTTGATTTTACTATGCTCAGAAGATTTGTGTATGCAGTTCAATCTGTAATGGGATATAAAGCTGTCAGTAGGTATCTCGAGGCATTTCAACTCAATACCAAGTTTAATCACAATTTATACAATTTAAGACCCTCTTACCATGCCTTATCTAAAGATCCAGCAACTAACGATTTATTACCGGCTAAATTAATCTCTGGATCTGTAGTATTGCGCAAAGATGTGAAGTGTTTTACGGAAAAGGGTGTTATTTTTGAGAACGAAACTCGCGAAACGGAAGTGGATGCTGTTATCATGGCCACGGGTTATAAGTGGCAATTTCCATTTCTTGAAGACGGTATTGTAACCACCGAGAATGGACGCATCAATTTGTACAAGTGTATGTACCCACCTCACTTGAAGCACGCAACCCTGGCAATCATTGGCTTCATTTTACCTTTCGGTCCAGGTTTTCCTCTTGGAGAAATGCAATGTCGTTGGGCCACCCAGCTTCTCGCTGGTAAATGTACCCTTCCTAGCGAAGAAGTAATGATGGAGGACATACAAAAGCGCCACGAAGAAAATCTTATGCGCTATGCTCCATCTGACAAAATGTCGATAAGAGTTGATTATATCCAGTACATGGATGACATCGCTTCACAGTTCGGCACCAAGCCAAATCTGTGGAAGTTGTTCTTTACTGATCCTAAATTATACAGAGCGCTCGTCTTTGGCCCATCTTTACCGTATCAATATCGACTACAAGGTCCCCACAAATGGAGGCACGCAAGAAATGCAATTCTGACAGTTCATAAAAGAGTACGTTACCCGCTCATGGGGGATAGTCAAAAAAGTACGAAAAGTACCTTTAGCAGTGCACAATACTTGAAGTACATTGTCACATTCCTGCTCATGGCGTTTTGGTTTACACAATGTGAAACTTCGATTCAAACTTATCTTGTGGCGCTCATCTTTCCCTATTTTATGACTTGGAAGGGATTCTACAAAAAATTCTTTTTCAGTTTGCTCATGCTTCCCTTTTTTGTGACTTGGGAAGGATTCCTTTCAAGTTATTTCATAACAATCATTGCTCCGATATTTATTGCAGCGATTACATCGTAAGATTAAACTGCTCCAATCCAATTATGATTTTCATGACTATTGATGAATTTGGCACTATGTGATATTAAGACGTGTCTGTCTGTAAATAATATAGCAATTTCTTAAAAGAAACTAGATGAATTTGCATTTAGAGGTGATGGCTTTTTTATGTCTTTGACAATACTCGTTAACTGTACAAAATTTTCCATTTCTCCTCCCCCACCCTTTATATATTTTATGTTTTTCATGTTTAAGTTATGTTGACAAATCATTATTATGAATTTTATGTACCAGACCGGTGTATATATATGTTCTATCGAAATCAAACGCACAGTTTATTTATATCAAGTTACACTAAAATAAAGAAGAATTTTTTTGTTGTCATAATTATTGACTGTATATGTTGTAGATATTTTAGTACATCACATAGTTGCTCGTAATAATCTACTCTGAAACAGTATTGAAATAATAGCTACACTATTCTATTGATAAAATAGATATAAAATATTGTTCAAGGTTTTCAATTTTAAGGAAGAATTCTTGTGCATTCACAAAATGAAACTGCACTATCATTGCTGGTAAAGATTTGGTTGTATGGATTCAGCTTCTTTAATTCTATCATCAAATGCATGGACAAAAAAATGTGAATTTTCTTTACCTTTACTTAAAAATTCAATCCCTTCTTGTTTTTTTAAATTTTTTTACGTATGAAAGTATGTTGAAAAAGAAGGGGGATAGAAGTTCTCGTTGCTCAAAAATTGAAATAAATTGTAAAATTTAAAATAAAAATAAAAGCCTAATTATGTCATTAGGTTAATTTGATTTTTTTAATAATTAGCTAACCAATTATTATATATTACTCGAGGTGGTTCTTCAAAAGACCCTAGCACCGAGGTTATGATTGCGCTGGAGATTGCAGGCGCTTCTTACCCACGGTGCGGAACTGGGTGGGTGTAATGAAGAGAGGGGAGTAATTGCAAATGAAAAGTCTAATCAAGGGGTACGGGAGAGCAAAAAGGTTGGGAACCGCTGTCATAAATGACTGAAACATGTACCTAGGTAGGTAGTTGAATTAACGTAGCACAAGAGCAAGCATCCATTGGCGACTGTCCGGGATCAATCCGAGCACATCTCGTCATTTTGAACCAAGGTAAGATGACGAGGTCTCACCTAAGATGGCAACTTGATCTCCAAACTCCTACACAGCGTCAACGCGGGGACATTTGAGCCACGACATATTGAAATGCACCAGCCGTCTCGTACATGAAGGTCTATGGTTGGATTCAAATTCGCAACCCTCAGTTTGCTAATCAGCTTCTCTTACAACCGGGCTACATAACCAATTGAAACTTAGTATTCGAGTTCAAATATCACTATAAATTTGAAATTCGATATTACAATTGGCAATTATAAAGTTTGTGTGCATTTTTATTAGAAGATGGTTTCTTATACCCTACAATAATGGACCGGACAGAAAGACGTGATGGTATAAGGGAAATAATACATTCTTTAATAGGGGGATGGTAACCCACGTGCTGCAATTACACTAGCAACCTTTCTGGGCATACTTTCAACAAGGTTTTGATACACAGCCATGGGCATTTGTGTCCATTCCTGCTCCAAGAATGTCGCCAGCTCAGCTGTAGATTTCTTACGTGGTTCCCTGGTCCGTAAGCGTCGCTCTAACTCGTCCCACAAATGTTGTATGGGGCTTAGGTCGGGACTCTGAGCAGGCCAGGGAAGACGTTTTACATCCATATCTTGATACCACTGTTAGATAGAGACTGCAACATGACGTGGAGCGTTGTCATCCTGGAAGTAACATTCGTCCATTCCATAGAATTGCCATAGCGTAGGAAGAACCTGATTGTCTAAAATGTTCATGTAAGTGTCCACGTTCAATTTACTAGGAACAACAAGCAAAGGTCCCAGGCCACACCACGAAAAACAACCCCAAACAAGCAGTCGGATTTTATGCAATTCCGCTGGCATCCGGTCCATTAATGTAGGGTAGTGTATATGCATATAAATTTATATAAGTTATTCTTTATTAAATGGTATTTTCTCTCTACTATATGAACGATGCGCGAATAAGAAAATGATGCTTCACAATCTTTTTACTCGGCTCATAATTAAGAATTCATGTTGCAAACTAGGGATGCGACATCGATGTCGATGTTTTCAAAACATCGATGCTTCTTAAAAAACATCGATGTATTGAGATCGATTTTTTTGTAACATCGATGTTTATACTTGTCGATGTTTTTACGTTGTCGATTTTTTATTTTTACATGAAAAAAGTACCGTTATAAAAATTTAAAAAATAACCAAGTAGCATAATTTTCATAATCAGCAAATTGAACATACTTTTAGACCAAAGTGACTAAAGGTGAAGGGTCTGGAAAGTGCTAAACTAGTTTTAAGAAATGGGGGAAAAAATTGGAATTCACTGAATTTTAAAAACATCGATGTTTTTGGAACGATGTTTTATCAACATCGATGTTGTCGATGTCGCATCCCTACTGCAAACCGAGGTTGCTACTTCTGTAAAAAAAGCTGTACTATCACCGATTCTATTATTATTTCAAATCTGAAACGGTAAAATTTCACACATTTTTTGGGACACTTTATACAACTAATGAAAATTGAAGAAAATTGAGGTTCGTATTTTATGCCTGAATTAGAGATTAGCTATATTTATAAAATTTGATTGAAAAACAATGAAATAAAGTATTTTGTCTTTAAAAACCACCTGATGAATGTGCATATTTTTAAAAGATACATTTTACACAACATATAAACATATGGTCCTTTACAAAAACCATTAGCTCAAATTTTTAGGTTAGACTTAGGTCTTTCACTAATTACCAATTGAGCTGGGTATAGTTTGAATGAGATTTTTTTTAATCCAACTAATTCAGTATATCTCAAATTAATTCATCCATCTCTAATTATCTGATACATTTTAAACTATTTAGCATTCATTGTCTGAAATATTTTAATAATCTCACCAGATACATGAGCGGTAATCTTCTTGTGAGTGACGAATTGTGATCACTACTTAATGTATGGTACTAATTTTATTTGTGTAAAATATATCAGGGCTAATTCGCATTTAGGGAGAAACAGTATTTTCTTTAGAAATATTTTGACACCACGATTGCCAATTTTGCTAATGACAACATCAAGGCATGGTCAGTTTTCTTTCAGACAACCACCCAGAAGTGCCAAAATCAAACAAATTTCGACTTCTTTGATTTTAAGCTCTATTGTACTTTAGTTTATTTGATACATACAGCTTAGATTAAGGCTGGATTTTCTTATTGAGCTTATGTTAGATAGTTAATTCAAAATCAGTTATATGCTTGTGTCAAGGTCTCCAATCATTGGAGGGGTCCCGGATACCATGGCAACGGGGCTCAATATTAACAACTTGTGGGACGGAAAAGGAGAGAAAAATAACGAATTTTTCGTGTGCAAGGTATTGAGGAAATAACAATTAATTTATAACAAAATTCAAATAATTCAGAGCAAGAAAATATATCAAAACATAAGCTATCAAAATAAAACGAATGAGGATTTCTGTTTTAAAAATAAGTCAAGAAAAATTGCACCAAAATGTAATGATTACTTTTAAAGAGCACATTAAAAAACAGAATAATTTAAAAAATCTTGTTTTAATTATAAATATTTAGTCAAGAAAAATTTAATATTTTTACTAACTTCTTAGTAACCTGTTCTCTTAGAATTTTTAAAACTTAGAAGATAATAAATTGTAAAGATAAGATAAAGAAGTTAATTGTAAAACACATTTTTCTGCCAAAGTTTTGAAATACGTAAAATATTTAAAATTGGGGATGTTATAAGCTTAAGAGGTCAGGTAAGTGTTCTAAAATAATAAATTCTGTAAATAATTCAACAAGAGTTTGGGACAGACTCCTCAAGGTGTCTAAAAAAACATTTCATATTTTAAACAAATTTTAGCACCATACTAAACCGAAATATTCATGTCTCAAAAATTTACCCATGAATTTTTACGTTATATACTGATGTAAATAAATTATCACTCATCTAGAAATCAGATTTTTAAATACGTGATAATTAGTGAAGCAACTTCTAAGTAATCCTGATAACCAAAATGAATAAAAATATGTTGGCAATTTAGAAGTGTAACACAAACGATGACAGTAGAATTTCTCCTCAACTGATTAGAGTGGTAATGAGATATTAAGAGAAGGACAAATAAACTGGCAACAAAATCAATGGAAGTCTTCGAGATCTTTCAGAGAAATATACAAATTCTCTTATCTAATTGGTGCTCAAGTGATGTGCAGATAGAGCTGCCATCTACTGTTTATACATATATTAATAAAAATACACTCTATAACAAAAAAATCGACGCACCAAGAAGGAATCATCCGATTGCTTTGAAATTTCGTATGCAAAAATGTTTTGACCAAATATGCAAATGATTAAAATTTGGTGTCCAATGAATGAATAGTGTGATCTCCAGCGCATCGGAACTGCGCATCCAACAGATGTATATAACAAGTTGTTCTCGAACTGTTGTTAAAATTTTCTGCTGCATTGCGATTTAGGATCTTTCAACGACTGAACAAATGCCTCGCCGCAGGATTCGAGCTCATTACGAGCAACTTTCAGAGTTTGAAAGAGGTCGTATCATTGAATTGAAAGAGGCAGGTTGGGCAAATCGGAGAATCGCTCGTCATGTGAGTCGAAGCGATGTGGCAATTAGAAGATGCTGGCAAGAGTGGGTGGACAATGGCAGATTTCAGCGTCATGATGGTAGCGGTCGACGTAGGGCCACAACAGATCGCGAGGACAGAGTGACTGTCAGATCAGCTGTCACAGCGCCTGATTCATCGTTATCAACCATCAGTCGTGCGACCCACATACGAGTGTCCACCATGACCATTCACAGACGGCTGAGAGAGCCAAATCTACGCTCGTACCGACCGTTATGCCACCTTCTATTCACGCCTGCACACTGTTGAGCCAGATTACAGTGATGCTTGGCTCGATCAGGCTGGAATGATGCTAACTGGGGACGTATATTCTTTAGCGACGAATCCCGCTTCCAACTGTGTCCTGACGATCATCGAAGACGTGTCTGGAGGCGCCCAGGGCAGCGTGCCGATCCTGCTTTCGCTATTGCACGTCACAAGGGCCCTCAACAAGGAGTTATGGTCTGGGGTGCCGTTTCCCTTGATAGCCGGACCTTTTTGGTCGTCATTAGAGCTACACTTACTGCACAGCGGTACGTTGACGACATTCTGAGACCTGTTTTGCTACCGTTCCTTTCGTAGTACCCTGGGCTTATTTTTCAGTAAGACAATGCCAGACCACATACGTCACGTGTTGCTATGAACTGTCTTCAAGCTTGTCAAACACTTCCTTGGCCAGCCAGATCACCAGATCTCTCTCCCTTCGAGCATGTCTGGGATATGATGGGAAGGCGACTGCATCCGGTAGGGAATGTTGATGACGTAGTTCGACAATTGGAGCAAATTTTGCAAGAAATACCGCAGGAGACCATCCGGGAGCTTTATCGGTCTATGCCACGCCGTGTGGCAGCTTGCATCCAGGCTAGAGGCGGGTCAACACGTTATTGAGCTCGTTACTGTAACTCTGAAATAAACATTCAATTGTTCTGAAATTTTAATAATTTTCTATTCTGTACATAATTTTCCTATTCACCAATTTTTGTCTCCATCGGACAACTCCTTCTTGGTGCGTCGATTTTTTTGTTATAGAGTGTATGCAAGCAACTAAGGCTGTTGTTACTGTTCTGAAAAGCACTTAAAAACAAACCCTAAAAGTACTATGATTATTACATAGGTTTCCGGATCTATCCATATTTCTTAAATTCACAAGGTAATAAACAATTAGATGCTATTTGTAAAATACTGAGTTGGTTGTAACTTTGTAAACTGAACACAGAGCAATGAAAATAAGTAGGCGTTAATATTTTATCTGTTTATTTGTTTGGCTTACAGATGAGTTATATCTCAAGGTAGTGAAATTCCCTTTGGTAGAACCAAAGTACTGCTTGGATCAAGACATTTTTATTTATGGAAGCACAAAAAAAAGCATGTAGAGCGGGAAAGTTTCCCCTGAACAATGTCCATATCTGTCTTTGTTTTGTTTCATTGTTTATTATACTTCACTTCTTTTAAATAGGCACATCAATGTATAGTTCTCTCTCTCCTCCTCCTCTCTCTCTTCCCCATACCTAATACTCTAACCAGAGTAACGGTTTTCACGATCTTCGAACGAAACTCATTTACCTACTTCTGCTAAGGCTAGTGATTCCTTTATTGAAGTAGAATCCAAACGCAAAACGTAAGTAAAGTGAGAAAAGTGAGCCCGCCGATTTTGCCACCAACGTTAACGCTGAGTAGGATGCGAGTTTTTGTAAGTAATGGACTTTTTCAATGTTTCTCAATCTATGGGGCTCTTTCTCTCTCTAGGGGGACAATGCTTCAGGTATAGAAACATTTAAAATCTTACTATTGCTTTGAAATACAATGTTATCTCTCTCACTAAATTATAATATATTCATATACTAATTATCATTTGCAAAACAGCATTCTCGACTCAAAACGATAAAGTAATCATGAAACTGCAATTCTCTGGAACGATAATATTTTTTTATTCGTAACAAAATAAGATATTTGTGAACGTAATGCTTACAAATTATTATTTTGACATGTTTCCTATTTTGTATCAGTTCTTCGCGAGATTTAGAAAACAAAACTCTCTCTCCGCTGTTTCAAAAGCTGCTTCGTTGATCATTTATTGATGGCTAAAGTCTCGTTTTAAATGTATTTGAAGCTGTAAGGAAAGGGATTGGATTGAGAATCCCTTTGAAAATAAACCTTGATTAAAAGCCCCTTATAAGGGGCCTAACTACATATATTTGTAGATTTGAAGGGAAGTAGAACTACTACATCAAAATAAGGCGCTCGTGGTGTCATCTATTGAGTAATGGGGTACGTTTATTAAACTATATAACGAACAATGCTCGGAAGCTCAAGCAATTCATGAGGCGAATTTTTTTATTTCTATTCCAATCATATTTTTAACACTAAAACAACCAAGTCAGACAAAATGACGTTTTTCATATTTTTTGCTTGAAAGTTAACATCATGCAGGGAATGTAGGACTTTTAATACCACGGAACAACCGTTAAATAAAATTCTTATTTAAATTCCATTCAACCACTTTGAATTTTACAATCTGTGTAACGTTACCTAAACATACCAAAACCCATAAAATGGACGGACTTAGTCTCATATCATAATATATAGTCCACGTATACTATAAAAACGTATGCAACTGCATATGTAAACCTTCATATATACAATGTTTAACCCTTACTTCTCTAAAAACTTTTTTATACGCTTATAGAAAATATTTCTTTTATTTATAATGCAACGTACAGCTATATGTTGATGGAGGAACGTGAACAATGCATTTCAACAACCACAAAGCCTGATAAATTGTATAATGCAACAAAAACAATCCTATTTGTCTTGTAAAGACTTCTGAGGAGAAAGATAGATGGCGTTTCTCTGCGCATGCCCAGAAGGGCTTCTTTTTTTTATTAAAGTAGTTGGATGGCTGAGAGAGATGGTAACAAGTGTGTGGGGGAACACTCACGTTCCAAAAAATAAAGAGCGATGATCAAAACTGAAATGTGTCTACTTTGATATGTTCTACCTTTCATTTTGTGTTGTGTGTCGCGCCTGTACTGTGACTGTAAAATTATTAAAAGTGGTTTAAACCCGAAAAGGGAGTATTCCTAGTGATGTTTTTAATGTCATTAAAATTTTGAGCAAGTCAGTAGTCTTGAATTCAACAAATATGTTTGTAGAAAGTGCACACCCAGACAGGTCTATTCGTAGAAAATATGCCCTATATAGCTAAATCTCCCTCCCCTCCAGAAAAAAATAAAAAACTGAAAACGTAAATGCAAACTGTTTTTGTCAATTTTGAATTGAATGTTACTTTAGTTCAACTACCATTTTTATGAAAACAAAACAACATAAAAGTTCAATATTTTCAAACAATGTCAAATTAACGGACGTTGTATATTTAAGTATACGTCCATGTTTAGGATCTCTCAATACCATTTATGTAAATCCAGTAATTTCTTAACAATATTTCAAATGTTTGGTTTTAATTTAGCAGAGCATCTTCATTTACGAGGATTTGAAAATCACGGTCATGTTTATATACGATGTTCCTAGGTAGATAGGTAATTAATTAACGTCTTATCGGAACAACACAACGGGCTATTGGTGACGGTCCGTGATCAATCCCTAAGGAAAACATGCGAGGACAAAACCTCGCAATTTTGAACCCTGATTGGACGACGAAATCAACACCTAAGCTGACCTGAACATCTAAATGGGCATTTGAGGTTATGATAGATTTAACGTGCACCGGCCTTTGGTTGCACCGAGCTCCAAACTTGCAATTCTCTCATTGTTAATACGTTACTCTACCAATTGGGTTTCCGCGGCCTCTACGAGGTTTATAGTGCGATACATTTCGAACCAGAGATTTCCCTATCTACAGAGGTATTTACCCAATGTCAAGGTTATTTACTAAAAAATATCTCTTTTTAATGTACAGAGACATTACAGCATTAATTTTTGCTGTAATCACTGAAATGAAACGAAATAAAAACGGAAAGAAATCTGCTTCTTATTAAGTAGCATTTATTTTCTCTGATATGGTGAATTAAGGGAGCTTATGGTCAGATCATTATAGTCGATCTAAGGTCACTTTTAGCTATTAGAGCTTATTATACAGACAGTTTTGGTACAGTCTATGTAAGAAATTTCAGTTAGAAGACAAGGTTAGATATCCACATTTGGATACTCAAATATACATTAGAACCAAAAAATAGCATGGGTTAGTACAAACAATTTAGAAATTAACAATAGGCTGATTGCTAGAGTTCTCAACTTCTTTTACTTGGCCTTCAGAATTGATGCCGGACCGTGGCCAATAGCCCGTGTGTGTTGTTCTAGTTCGTAGTTATATCAACTACCTACCTACCTACATCTTACTTGGAAAAGATAAAACAAAGGTAAAATTCAGAGGTGGCCATTTTATAAGAAATAAGCAAATATTAATAAAAAAAATATATGTGGCCGTTTGGCGACGGGTTTTTAAAAAAATTTGGTGTAAGGGTTTAGTTTATGCGATAAATGATGACATTTTAAGGACTCGCAACTTAGAAGAGCAGATGTGAAATCACTTCAAGTTGCATTGTTTGAAGATCTGCTTCTCAAAAGCTACTTAACGTTGACGGAAATATTTTACATTTTTTGAACTCTGACTTTTTTTACCTATTTGAAAATAACAACTTTATATAAACATCATATTAAATTATCACGAAAAATAGTCAGTTTTGACAGAATTTAAACGTTTCTATGGGTTAAAGGAATTTAACACGGCATCCTTGAAATTCATGCTAGTTAGTGCTAGGTAATATACAATTATTGCTGAAGTTTGGTAGTCGCCTTTTATATGAATGTGAACACTTATTTTCTTGATAAAACTTTCAAGCAATGCAAATATAAAATTCTATGTGAAATAAAACAGTAACTTTAACGACTTTTGTAAATACCTATTTTTACAGGGACAGGTTAAATGGATTGGATGCAGATAACAAGGGAGTTAGTGTTTTAAATTCTTAACAAAAAGTATCATTAAGTAAAAGTTTAATAATTATAAACAACTTTTTTTTAAATCAATTATCATAAGGAAGATATTATTTTGACTTTTTATTCAATTGTTTCACTTTTTCGATTTTTCGATAGTTAAATCTCGATTCATTTGACGCATTTTTACAGATGCAAGGTTCTTCTGATGAACACTTTCCGAAAACATATTTCTGGCACAATTAGCAGTTTTTAGTGATTTATTTTCATGACATTATTTTATTTGGCACTTTTTACGCACAATAGTATCCTCTCGGACTTCCTGTACCAATCAAGCATTTATTAATTGTACATTAAACGCATAGCTGCATTCTAAAATTTGAATTGTATTATATCTCTTATAAATCTCTAATACGTACAAAATCAATTCAGAAACTACTAAGAATTCCAAACATAACTACTTTATACGTATATCTTATATAAATTTGATACTAATATACACTCGAAATAATTTTCAATGTAATTAGATCACGTTACTTCTGTAATCAAAAGTTTCATGTAACCAATTCCCTGTTTCTTATATATCAGTTAAGTTTTAATTCCTGTTCACTTTCTATCTGCTTAGATCTGCCAAACGGATAGGAGGTGAACAAATCAGTTTTGACGAACGACAAATTATTTATTATTTAGTGTGTAGTACCATTTATACATTGCAAAACACTTCATCAGCACCTTAAAAATGTAAGCTATGCCTTAGAACGAGATACCTCTTCAAAACAATCACCAGGAGGTTTAAAACTATAATAAATTAATCAGAGTCAAGGCCACGAAACCATAAGCCAGAACAGCAAAACCACCTATTTTGCTGCTCACTCAAGATCCCATTGGCAAAAGAAGATAGTCCCTCGCGATGATCTTTTGAACTGACCAGCGAGTCGAGAGGATTTTCACCCTTCCAAATCCGGTCATTTCGTGCAGGCCAACAAGAGCATCGAATCCACGTGCTGACTTCTTTCAGTGCATTGTGTCTCGAAGCAGCCGATATGATCTCAAGTAGTACTTCCGCTTCGTACTAAATTTCCATGATATTGATTACGCGGTTAAACCTCTTTTCGTGAACACGCGAGTAAGAATTACAAATATAGTTTTTCAGATACGATTCTTTTACACTTGAACATAAATTCTCAAACAAGAATCCTGCTGAGAGTATAAAACTTGTTCAGAATGAAATATTCCTTAATAACACAAATAGAAGCTGTTGCGTTAATGTAAGATTAATTCTTGGTCTTTTCAAGTTTAGAAAAAATGTGCATATGAGAACTGGTTGAAAATTGCTTCTCGAAAGGTCACCTTTTCATCCTTTCCTCATTGCTTATGACCCTGAAAATGGAAAATAGGTCTATAGGGGAGTTTCTCCAAAACAGAGGGCAGTCCATAGAGGGAAGGAAGTGAATATAATTTTGACTACGCCGTTTGTCTCTTCAGAACTACCTATTGTTTCAGTTTTAAGATAGAAGTAACTCTTAGTAATGAGTTTATTATTTCAGATAAAAGAGGCAGGAAGCTAAAAATTCCAACAATTTTTCACAAGAAAGAGCTGGGAACAAGACATTTTAGAATAATTTACGCAATTAACTTGACAGTATTGAGTCCTGAAAATTAATATATATATATATATATATATATATATATATATTTATTTATTACAAACAAAAATTATTTAAAAATATAAAAATACAACAGTTACATTAAATTACGTAATTGAATGACATTTAATCTATCCTAATCGATCCTATTTAAATAAAATATTTTAAAATAGAATAGTGCATATTTTTTCCTTTCCTAAATATGCCCTTCTTCGCTGTGCAATAATATATATTGGATGCGCATGAATAGTTTAAATAAATTTGGAGTCAAGAGTCTAGCATCTGAATGTTCATAGATCTTCTCTTTAAAAAGTGATGTACGATGTGAGGAAGAAGGACATTCGTTAAGGAAGCAAATTAACTTAGAGATTTTCAAATATCACTCTTTATGCTAACTTCGGAAGGGATTTTCTAACTTTTATTATAAACTGCAGGTCATTCAATGTGAGGACAACTGAGTTCAAATATAATTCGAGAAATGTAACAAAAATACTTGCAAATAAAAATGTTACGATAATTTTATATAATTCAACAAAGCCAAATAATTTAGAAGAAATACATCTCATAATTAAATTGTTTTTCTCTTAAATGTTTCCCATTTTCTGTAAAAACAACTTTTTTTCCTTCTCAACAATTAATCTTTTTTTTAATATAAAAATCCAAATAATAACATAGAGCAAAGAACTGCAACTTCATACAATGATCGTCTTTCAATATGAAAACTCAGTACGTAATGAATTATTCAAAATATTACTCTCACTTCTACTCATTGCTATATGGATGAAGATTATATGAGCGAGTAAATGATGATTGAAATCAGTAAAATTATTTGTTCCATCCATACTAAGAGGAACAAGTAGTTAAATGTTCACGTACAACAAATACTTTTCATTACCCGTTTACTTGTATTTCTAAATTATTAATAACTAAATGTTTTATATCCCTTGTGAAGACAGTAAAATTTGTGCGGTTCAAATTCCACAAAATGTCAAAGAGATTTACTGGATCGTGCTGCTATTTGCGATTGAGTGGATCTTCTTACTCGAAAGAATGTTTCAAACCACCCATTATGCCTTGCTAAATCCGAACCTAAAGGCGATTTTCATCCCCCCTCCCTTTCTGCTCGATGAAACTCTTTCAAGTGGAACCCTTTGAGTGGCCGAATTCGTAACAGGCAGGCTATCTGTTCCCATTCATGATACTCCTAGGGAATAGTCAAAGCGTGCTCATATAAGACACCAAGTCCGGAACAAGAAACCAAATCCATTCGACAACAATGAGTCCGCTGGGTGAGGAGCACTTCTAACAACAACGTTGTACTTCAAAGGCTTTACTTTCCGAGGGCAGTTGACTGTGCAAGGTAAATATGTTCAACTATCAGAACGAGTTTTCATTTCTTTTCTAAAAATAGTCCATTCATGACTCTTTTCAATTAACGCGTATTTTATAGATGTGTTGATATATTTTAAATTTTATTCATATATTTGTGGTTCTAAGGTTATTAGCTTTTATCTATACTAAAATTTAATTTTGAATACATTGATATTTTTATTGAACTGTGTTGAAAAATAACACTTAAGAAAGCATCACGAAGTAAATTAAGACATTTATAGTTAAAAAATTTGAAATTCATTATAACGCTTTAATATCCGCAAACTTTCTAACGCTTCTTTAATATATATATATATATATATATATATATATATATAACAAATTTAAAATTACCTAAATTATAATGCATGAATTGATTTTTTTTGGAAATTTGAAATTCATTATAACGCTTTAATATCCGCAAACTTTCTAATGCTTCTTTAATATATATATATATATATAATTTAGGTAATTTTAAATTTGTTATATATATATAACAAATTTAAAATTACCTAAATTATAATGCATGAATTGATCAGCTCCTAGGTTGTGTGTGTGTGTGTGTGTGTGTGCATACATCTAATTTTCTTACAAAAAATGTTTTTCTTCGAGTTTAAATATATATTTTTAAAAGGTCTGGTTACTACACTCTTATTTTGCTACAAGTGGTCTAATTAGAGCTTCAGAGACAACAGAGGAAATGAAAATAATTTATGATAAATTTAACTATCGATACTTACATCACAGAATTAATAAAATTGCAAAGAATGAAAACCTGAGTAGCAAATTCAATCACGAATATAATTAATTTGCCTGAAAGCATAAATAATTTTCTTTTCGATTTAACTGAAAGTTAATATCAAAGATTACTCTTTCGCATAATCTAAAAATAATTTTGTGCGATTTCTATATTAATGCAAAACACAAATATTGCATCAAAATATGTTTCAGCTTTCTCTGAAACTATTTTAACGCTTCTTAAAATACTGAATTTTCTTTCAAGGACAATTATCTGAATAAAAAATACATAAACTGAGTAGTTTAGTTAAAATTTTAACTTTAGCTTTGTTCCTTTTCGCTTCCACCATATTGATACTAGATAGCTATTCCTTGACTACAGGCTTGTAGATTTATTGAACATGCGATTGCAACGATGTATTCTCGTTCTCTGCATAGAGTTTGGTCCTCCGGTGAAATGGATTTTTTGATAGTTTCTTCGACCTACGTTGATTGTTTTCCTTCGAGTGCATTATACCGTGACACATAAAATATTTTATGGCCGTCCAGAACGGATCTGTTGGTCATGATTGCTTTATTTAGGGACCAATTATATCTTTTAAGACCTTCAGCAATTATTCAAAGAACAGAATTGCTTCGAGCAAAATCTGGCTTCTCTACTTGATGAAACAAATAATACCACCATAAAAAAACGTATAGATAATCGAAGATAAAAAATTATAAACAAAGCCGAAAGCAAAGCGATATTTTGTATTTACAATGGGGATCCTTATCGCTCAACATGGAAAAATACTATCATGTTTTTAAATCCACATCAAAATTGCGAATAAGCAATCAATTATTCACAATTTCATTATTATTCAAACAGCTCAAACTAATGTCAGTACATAAAAAATCTATGCATTTTCTACCAGTTTGGTATGCTTGCTAAAAATTATTTTATAGAATAATTTTATTGAATTGAACGATATGTACTGTGTGTGTCTCATAACGGTTGAATTTTCAACGCCCTGAACACCACGCATTTCTTCTCTCAAACACGATGAAATGTAAACAAATTTTTTTAAGGGCTTATATCGTTCAAGGGTATATATATGCTCAGTGGAAATCAAGACAATCCAACGAAATGTTTGTATGCTTATTTGAAAATGAATGTTTATATGAGGACACCAAATTCCTCTGCTTGGAGAAAGGTTTTTTAAAATATATAGATTCTGAATTTAACTCTTGAAATGTTATTAAAATCGTTCTATTATTTGTTAAACTATTGTTTAATTCGTCAC
This sequence comes from Metellina segmentata, assembly GCA_947359465.1. NCBI lineage: Eukaryota > Metazoa > Arthropoda > Arachnida > Araneae > Tetragnathidae > Metellina > Metellina segmentata. The sequence goes on along the minus strand of OX375872.1, from coordinate 108,452,719 downwards.
TCATAAGGCATTTGTTACAAATCATAGAAAAATGCAAGTTTTACTCCAAATTTTAACTAAAAAAAATGCCTTGAAGCTTGAAATACATTAACCAAGTTGGTTGTTGAAATTTATTAACCCTTGATCCGTTGGATTAAAATTTTCTCGCACAATCCAGAAATATCAGAGAATGAGGTGCTTCATGATTTTGCAGTCTGACGATCTGAGAAATATAATTGAAGGAATGCTTGTTAATTTTTTCACTTCAAGGAAAGCAAAACCTTAGTAAGGAATCAGGAATGACGAACAAAATACTGATAAAAATGTTAGTTTGATAAAGTCATCATTAGTTTCAGACTAATAAAAAATGTACATTCATACATAACTCCTTTTGTGTTGGTAGTAGCTGTGAGTTTACCCATTACGCTAGCAAGCATGCTAGTTATAGGCGGCGCAGGTTTGATTCCTTCGGGGGTGCATTTTTCTCTTCTGCATTAGTAATGTTTTCATCGTGTGTATGTCCATTTACCTGATGTTGTTTGGTAATTGACCAAATATGGCCACCGTGTAATAAAATCCAAACAACCAATATTTTAATGTTGCGTTAAAGAAGCTAAAAATGAAGATTTTACAAACCTGCTATCCAAAGTTGTACTAAGTTAAAGAACTTGTACAAAATAAATTATTAAAGGAAACAAATTTTTCCGAAAATAAAATACTTTCTGTCAACATGTATACTTTTTATACACAAATAACATTTATCTTGAAAAATAAATTTATATAAATCAAATTACATAAATCGACATTTATTATGATTTAAAAATATTAAAATTGATCAAAAATTTTGTTTAAATATCGTTAATCAAAAACTTTCACAATATACACAAACATATATCATTTAAGCAACCTGTTACAAGCTCAGTGACAAGAAACCACCACCTGGGATGTTTTCAGAAAGAGAACGAAGTGTGAATAAAAGCGAATTTTTTACGGTGAAACTTGAGAAACTATTTCATGGTCGAATAGTTCTCATATCTTTGCTTTTTCGCTCAAAAAGTTATGCTTCACGAATCGCTTTTACTACCCCGATTAAGTAAACTCGACAGTACGTTTGTGCTAATGCGTTTATTTTAACATGGATATGTAAAAAAGCTTGTAAATGTTTTTCTTATATTTTTCGGTTATATATGACGCCCGAATTATTTTTATGACAATTTTTATTCTACTCGTAAAACTACTAGTATACCTCTTAAAGAAGATTATAGATTAGAGTATTACTCTATACACACACATTAGCAAAGCACTTGGAAAGAGTATTTAAAAGTCCAAATCTATATTCTGTAGAACTGCAATACAAAATGCTGACTCTACTCTGGTCTCAGCATGAATGTACTCGAATGAAGTATTTTATATTAAGTTTTTAACTATATTTTTATATTAATATATGAAATAATATTACATGATATTTTAACCAATTTAAACGGAATGAATGCATGGAAAGTAGATCAAATATATGTAGAGAGATAATCATGAATTGAATTTGATAGAGAACAAATTGTTACCAGGAGTTCCAATGACGGACCTAGAATATTTTCCAGGTGGTGTGAGGTCACCTAGATGAGCTTTCAACACCATACATTTCAGAGCACCTTTAGCAATCGGTTAATCAAACAATTAAGGCATCTGACTACGGTAAAAAGGCAATTTTTCAAATTTCCAAAATTTCGAATTTTTTTAAACTTAATATTCTTAAAATGTGAATTCTTCTCTTTCCAAAACTGTTTTTGTTTAGTCTCTAATGAAAACAGCAGTTGAGATATTTCAATTTGAAAAAAACCTTCATACAAACTTTTGAAACCGGAAGTGGTGTTTAAGCGCCGGAAGTTGGTTCAGGTTTTGGTTTCCCGCATGATTTAAAAAATTTAAATTGTAGTTTATGATTTTTAGTTGTACTATGTTCCAGCCAACATTTATTTTTAGAGCAAATCGATGAAGATTAGTATTGAAAAATTGCTTATCAATCTTTAAATGCTTTTTTCTCTGAATGCTATTTTCAACCAAACAATTGCACGGTAACAATGATAACTGAAAAGTAATTAATACATTTTTTTGAAATTTGGTATTATGGTTCTTATATGTATATTTTAGTGCCTGAAGCTGGATTTTATGTGTATCTTTAATAGAAAAAAGTGTCTGTCACTTCGTTGTTATGTTGTAGAAAAAAAATTCAGAAATTCATATAATTTTTACGTCATTCCTTATATCTCCAGATTAGAATAAAATTTAGCTTATATCCAGCTTCAACCACTAGCTTATATATTTAAGAATCTTAGTGTAAAGTTTTATGTTAATATTGTGATGAGTGAGAAAATTAGAGTGTTTTTCGTAAACATCATTTTTTGACCAAAACAAGACAGTTTTTGGCATTTATTAAAAAAAAAATTTTTAGAGTTTTGCAGGGTTATAATGTGTTTTTTTATGTTCATTAAACTTTTAAAAGAAAAAAAAAAGGCTAATGAATCACTTGAAAAAAAAATACTCCGCACGTAGTCAGGTACTTCAAGCGGCATATAGCCTACATTTTGTTTATTAGTAGGAATTATGATAAGTGATTTAGTTAGAAAAACAACATTCATTCAAGAAGTATAGATTATTATTAAACAGCAGATATATATCTCTCTCTCAATCACATAAAAAAATTTAACACCTTTATCGATTTAGCACTGGTAAAAATTTCTGTATTACGTCGGAATAATTTGTGCAATACCGTAGTTAGTAAAATAAGTAGTTTAGTAGTAATGTTCACTATTGATGTTTAGTAAAACCTACACCAACTGAATGGACAAACAGCTGTAGTTTTTACTTTGCAATATTTGATTTCGGCTCCCCCCCCCCAAAGGCTTTGATCCCATCGCGTTAGGGCCGCCTCTGAGGAGTACCAACTTTTAGGGGTCCGAAACTTTTGACCATCTCTATATTTTGATGGCTGGAGGACCACCCTCCTCAAAAATGAAAAGTAACAAATACAATAACTGTACAGATAATTTGTGGTAATGATACATTATATAGAGGCAAAATAAAATTTTCCGAAATCCCACGCACATGTATGAAGCAACTGGCAACTTTTTTGGCCTCTTCCAATGGTTCCCAAGTCGACACCACTGTCTGATACCATTGCATCTTCCGAATAAATGTTATGTTGCTTTACAGTAGTAAACATTTTAGTTTCAGCTACCGTAATTCATTTTTTGTAGTTATATTTGGTTCTTCATTAGACTTCGAACAAATTTCCAACATCGCAATATATACTTTCGTTAGTCATAATGCTATGACGACATATTTTGAATTTATCATTCTCTATCAATTAAAACCATGTTCATGGTTATTTAACCCTCCAAATGGTTTCGATTAGTTAACTCGACGTCCATCAAGATCCGGCCAATTTTTCTTAAGACGAGGTATCTCGTCATTAAGATATCGTCAATATTTTGACAATGACATGATCAAGATCTAGGTCAGTTTTTTCGGAAGATAAGATATTTCGTCCATCAATATCTGGTCATGTCATATAGATGGTCAGTTAATGACGAGATATCTTGTCGGGGCAACCACCAGGAGAGAGATAATTTATGATCGAATACAAGTTCTGACACCGACTAACACCCCTTTCTCACACTGAATGGTTTTTACTTATAATGTATCATTATTCGTCCTTTTTTATTTTTGCAAAGTATATTAAAATAAGAATTTGTGCCCCAGTTTCCTACTATATGGACAATCTTTGTTTCTATAAGGAACAATAAATTCACCTTGTGTGTGGGTTACTCATTATATGGACGGATTAAAGTTACAGTGGTGTAAGAAACTTATTAAAAAAAAAAGAGGCACACATAAAGCAGATAATGTAACCAAATTTAACAAAAGATAATTAGAGTAGACACAGAAACAATATATAGATAAGTCAATGTGTTAACAGAAGACGTGAAGTAAGTCAGAGCTTTATTCAACTGCCAACAAATGGCAGTGAAAGTTCTAAGTCTTTTTTTAGTGACTTACACCGTTGTACTTTTAACCCGTTCATATGAAGATGGACCACTAAGACTTGGATTAGCTTTATCAAATTCAATTGCAGTGGTGTACTGTATTACATATTTATGATGCAGGTTCCTTCTTTTTCCAGACAAAATGGTTCCTAAGAAAAGAATCGCTATCATTGGAGGTGGTTTCAGTGGTCTCAGTGCAATCCGTGCTCTAAAAGAGGAAGGAATGGAGCCTGTATGCTTTGAAAGAACCTCTAATCCTGGAGGTACATGGTGCTATCGGGAAAACGCAACTTATGGAGTGCCCTCCATAATGCCGACCACTTTAATAAACCATAGTAAGGAAATGGGAGCCCTAAGCAACTTTCCTCCAAAGAAGGAATACCCGAACTACATGCGTCATTCTCAACTTTATCAGTACTTCAAAGACATTGGTGAAAGCTTTGGCTGTTTCAAGCACATGGTTTATGATCGAGAAGTTCTCAGTGTGAGGCGATCGAAAGACCACGAGAAGACCGGGAAATGGACAGTACAAGTCAAAAATACGAAGAACGGAGAGCTCATTACTGACACTTTTGATGGTGCGATGGTGTGCGTTGGTCATATTACATATCCTAAAATGGGTCATTTCCCCGGAATGGAGCAATTCAAAGGAAATATCATCCATACCCACAGCTTGAAGGATGTGAGTAAATCTTCAGGACAGAAAATTTGTGTGGTGGGAATAGGCTGTTCTGGATTGGATGCTGCTGTGGAAATGAGTAATGTAGCCGAACAGGTAATTTGTACTTTGAATATATTTACTTACAATGCATCCATCAAAAAGTATTATTTAATCAATTGAATGCATGAAAGTAGCAGTGTTAAAAAGTCAAAAATACTATTCTGAGAACTCTGAAGTTACTCGTTAGAATCAATTATAAAAGATTGATAAAATTTTGTTTCTGTTTACTGTAAATTCAGAAATAAGGTGCAAGGAAAAAAGGTTGTTGAGACGAAATTATACCAAAATATTATGAAAACACGGAACTTATAAAATAATGAACTTATAAAATACAGCTAGTGTTCATGGCACTATGTGTGCTACTAAAAACCATTATTTCATAGCATATTTACATTTGCGAAAATGAATTACTATTTTTTAAATCCAAACTAATAATATTGTAATCAATAAGAATCCACGTAAAATTTTTTTTCTTTGCACATGATTCAAGTATAGTAGAATTCAATTTAATGGTACTTTAAATTGTTACATTAAAAACTAACGATTACGAGGAAAGAGTACAATAAGCTTAAAATCTAACAAAAATATTAAGTTATATGTCACGCAAGAGGACACTTGGCATTACTCTTAAAATTCATGAGCGACAATTTTATTACCCTTGTAGCTATTATGAATTTCCGATTCCGTTAACTTAAATTTCGCATTGATCCAGCTAGAAGTGATTCAGAACTGGAGGGAACTTCCTTAGAGTAAACGGATTAGAATGAGCTTCTTGAAATTCATAGTGAGCTGAAGCCCATTTTCACAACTTCCTTACTTTAAAACTACTATTCTAGAAAAGTTGGTATCAATGCCACTGATAATACAAACGAAGTAAACTTTGATTTCAACATAAAAAATAAGCTTAATGATGCGGAATCAGATGAAATGTTAAAAAGTTTCATCTTCTCTTGGTTTGCTGCTCTTCTGTCATATTTTGCGACACGAGGGCAAACTAGACATCATCTACTCCTGAAAAACATTTTTCGAGGCCATCAATTCGTAATTATGATATTAATGGTTTTATAAGGGTCCGCTATTAGACGGTGATACAAGACATTCGTTAAGAGAAGAACGTTTCTTCATGCATTAAGGTATTTTTGGTGTTAAGGAAAAAAACAATTTGGAGAGGATCCTTGAGACGAATTTCACAATCATCGAATTTACTTTGGAAGACGTAAATTGCTATGGGCAGGCATAATTTTGCATATTAACAAAACATATTTACGGTGAAGAAGCATAGAGAACTGATGATTGGTGTATTGTCTGCAATGATGGAATGTAGACCGATAACATTTTAACGTTGCGAAACTGTTGGAATATGGAATTTACGATCCCCTGGTGTTGACGTAAACTGTAAAAATCACCCAATAGCTGTGCATGCTGGCTCATCCACGGGATTTTTTTCTGAAGCTAAATACAAAGCTCCACAAAGCATTGACAATTATCATGGACAAATGAGCTCCCAGAATTTTGAAAATGAATTCTAGAAAAAATAAGACCTAATTTACAACATGAAAAGTTATTTCCATTGTAACCACACAATAAAGGTTATCAAATTACAACATATGCTAAGAAAACAACTGTTTCATCCGAATCTAGGAACAGTGGGTATGGCTCACGAAATTTTAACCTGCTTGGCAATTGTCTCGAGGAGATATCTCACCATTAGAAAAAAACTAACCAGATCCTAATGGATGAGATCTATCGTCATAAGAAAACGGACAACTGAAGATCGAAATCTGTGAGCTTGATATTGTAATGATCAAAACATCGGAAATATTTTGATGACGAGATATCTCGTCATAAGTAAAAGTTATCAGATCTTGATGGACGAAATAACTCGCCCAAACTACTTGGAGGGTTAAAGGTTCTGAGAGAAAGGGGAACATAATATGTAACAAAAAAGTATGTGACAAGATAAACAATATCAAACATGCTCCCAGATCTGTCACATGATCAAGAGAAAGAAGTTGTTGGATTTTGCAACCTAATTTAATGTGATCTAACATGTATATTCAAGGTAGATTTTTTAATTAATCAATGGATGGAGCTAAAAAAAACAATCAATCTAAATTTCAGGGGCCTCGTGTAAAAAAATGAGTGACAAATGAAATTCAATTTCAGGATTTGAACGTTTTGAAAACAGCCCCACGCTGAAATCAAATTTATTGTTGAGGTTTTGAAAACAGTCACAACTTTTGGTTTGCGGTCGCTTTTATCACTCCATAAGTGTTTCTTTGAACATTTACATTCCAGGAACTAAACCAAAATCAGTTGCTATGCAGAAAAAAACTTATCATTTACGTTAAAACTTTAAAAAGAACGCGAAGACTTGAATCATTGTGAAGTGCGAGATTCACATCTTATACCAGTTAATGACAGAAATCCAATCATTCAGTTTAATGAGACGTACTGGAAATTTTAACTGTAAAAGCAGAAGAAAATAAGACTGCTCTCCGGTTTTTTTTTAAATCAAAATTGTTGATGTCTGAGTAGCGAGAAACGCTTCAGCTACGATTCAGTGGCGATAAAAAGATATTTCGCTCAACCTTATTTGCACCATGTTTATGATTTAGTTTCAAGTTTGGCAGGTATGAGGTATACATTGTTTTACGTATACAATTTATATGTTATTTTTAAAATAATATGAAAAGTATTGTGAAATACCTAAACAAAGTTGCTTATAAAAATTAGTATGATTTTTCCAGTTACCTAATCGATATTTGAGACTTGAAAAAATTTGTAGCCACTAGAGGAATTTACTTGCGATGTAAAAACGTTTTTTAGACCTTCTTGGTATTATATAACTTAGTCACCGTTTCATGTTTGCAAGAATGTTTTTTTTTCTTTAAATAACCAATTTAAGTATTCATTCTTGACAGTACTTGAAAAAATACATTGAAATCTAGTCGGATCAGTCTCATTTCTATTGATTGCAGAAAACAGTAACATGCAGACGGAAAATGATTATAAACAGAATTCTTATTTACTCTTACAACTCTATTTTCACTTGTGAATTAGTAATTATTCTTGGACTGATCACAATCTTTTTAACAGTTATTGTAGAGAACGTAGAGGTGAACGAACATGATCAAAATGTGAAAAAACCTTACCTATAAAATATGTTATGTAAAATGGTGCTAAAATGCATAGCGCAGCCCTTGTAAACCCTGATCTAAATTACGTATTATGATTTCTGGTACCGCTTATCCAAATGGGTAAAATACCAATAAGGATTATATAATGTCTCATTCCATTTCATTTCGATTCTCTTGAGAAGTATTGTTAACGAATATATTATATGGAGGGAGTGGAATTATGAGATCAAATTGATACCATTTTTCAGAATAGAATAATTGAAAGTCTTGAATCTGGGAAGAGCCTTCACTGCATTGAATGTGCTTTAAAATATTATCTTTAATCTTTGGAGGATGTTAAAAAGAGAGTTTAAAAGCAAACTGTAATCAGAAGGCAACTTATCTTTATCCTGTGAGTGGGTCTCACTCATTCCGGTGAACAAAGGACCACATTTAAGCTCATCGAAGCAAAAGAATTGTACTCTGGTCCAGAGAAAAATTCTATTTTCCACTGATGAGTATATATTCATCAGCAATGTTCTCATCACACGCTCTCTGAGGAGGATGGAAAACCTGGTAACCTAACCTTATGGCATGTCCAATCAATTTTTCTCAAGTTCAATTTTCAAAACAAAAGTTTATTTAAAAAATATTTTTAATATCAATATGTTTAGTACAGAATAGTTCTAATGTGTCAGCTATGAATAGGGTAAACTTTCTGTGATCGATTGTTCAGAACTTTCTTTGCTGTGAATAAAGTGTTTGAGATGTTAGTAAATCTTGATGACTGTAATTGTGTTACAGTGCTCCCTATTGCTAAGCTATCAGTAATATTAAACGAGAGGAGCAATACACATAAATAAAAATTGTATAGTGTAAAAAGGAAGAAAAATAAGGAATACTTATATGCTTGCAAACAATTGCAAGTTTTAAAATAAATGACCTCAACATTGGTTAAACGGGAAAAAATGGTGTATGAAGAGATAGATTGATAAATTAAAATCATTCGAATGTAAACGAGTCTAAACAAAATCAGACGAAAAATAGAGATAAAAGTAAAAGAAATTTAAATAAGGTAAGTAGTTTAATTTAAGTCGCACTGGAGCAATTAAAATTTTGACTATTAAAATTTAAACAAGACAGAAAACGCATTAACAAATCAACTCAAACTTAAAAACCTAGGTACTCGTGAAACCATAGATAAATTTACAGTCCCTTATTGCTTGCTTTAATGCGATGGATTTTTATTTTCTATTGCTTATTTTTCGATATTGTGAATTGTGTATTGTTTTTTGCAGGTGTTTCTTAGTTCTCGAAGCGGATCATGGATTTTACCAAGAGTTGGACCTCACGGTTTACCAATGGATTATGTTTTACTTCGTCGCTATTTGACTACTATGCAAGAAATATTACCAATCAGCTTAGCCAGCAAGTACCTAGAGAAATGTTTCCTTTCTCCCAAAGTTAATCATGATCTATACAATCTTAGACCACAATATCCGTTACTTTGCAAAGATCCATCCATAAATGATCTACTACCACTGAAACTTATTTCCGGTTCAGTTATTCTCAAGAAAAACATTAAATATTTCACTGAGAATGGAGTTATGTTTGAAGGGGATGAGAAAGTCACAGAAGTTGACACCGTTGTTATGGCTACAGGATATGAATGGAAATTTCCCTTCCTAGAAGATGACATTGTAATAACGGAAAAGGACGGAGGAAGGATAAATCTTTATAAATGTATGTGGCCTCCTAATCTGAAGCACCAGACCCTAGCTATCATAGGCTTTGTTCTACCATTTGGTCCTGGCTTTCCTTTAGGAGAAATACAGTGTCGGTGGGTAGCTCAAGTCTTCAGTGGAAAAGCTACACTCCCTACAAAAGAAAAAATGATGAAAGAAATCATCAAACGCCATGATCAGAACGTCAGAAGATACCGTCCAGGAGATAAAATGTCCATTCGTGTAGATTTTGTGCCGTACATGGATGATATTGCATCTCAAATAGGCGCTAAACCCAATTTTATGAAGATGTTAGTCACTGATCCTAAACTTTTCAAAGCATGCGTGTTTGGTCCAAGTTTACCATACCAATACAGATTACAAGGTCCACATAAATGGAATGGTGCGAGAAGAGCGATTCTAACGGCGAACGAAAGGATGAAAGCGCCGTTAATGGGTAATGTGTCTAAAAGCAAAAATAATATCCAGATAGGCCAAATCATCAAGTTTGCTATACATTTGCTCTTCATTTCACTGCTTATAAGCTTCAAGGAATCCTCCATTACAGCCTATTTGATTGCAATGTTTTTACCGCAGTACATCTCCGCGAGAAGCTTTCTTGTGAAATATTTTTCTGCCTTATTTATTCTTCCTCTTTTAGTTCCATGGAATGGTTTCATAATTAACTACTTTTTTGTTGCCTTTGGTCCTCTTATCCTTAGTGGGATAAGTTTACTTTCAAATGAGTTTATCCCGAGCTTTAAAGAATAAGAAAATGTATTTTTGTAAAGTTTTCAATCTACACGAAACTCGTAGAACAGATAACTCAGTAATAAGCAGTTATTTGATATGATTGAAAAGTAGAGTTATTTGTTGTTGAGCAGAACAAATGTTAGTGTTTTCAGCATGAAGTACAAACATCGAAATAATAGTTTATTTGTGAAGTTTTGCAAAAATACTGATCGAGAATGAAATAGTAGTTGCTGAAGGGAAGATATATATAGCTGAAAGTTTTAGGGGCATTTTAAAATTTTGGTAATTTTAACGGATTTAACATATTCCTGAATCCCCCCAGTAATTCAAACACATTCCTTAATTATCAACGCTCAAGGTGCCAAAGCAAGACTGCTACCACTTATATAAACGTGCGAATAAAAACACTCTTGGCTTTCAAATTTGCTTTGAGTTACTCGCTGAGAGGAGAGATAGCTGCATTCCGAAAACAATCATAATTAAGTTGTATCAATTTGTATATATTTTACAAGAAATAAGTAGATTTTTAGATTTTTCTTGCCAGTAGTCGCATTCTATCATTTAGTGTATACAGTAATATTTCCATTATATTATTTTTAATAATCGCATTTTATTATACCTATTTGGATATTCATTATGGTGCTTGTTAAGATTTGGACAAAATGGGACTTTGTTTATTTAAACGAATAAATTATGGAAACTACTTTACAATTTGCTTTTACATTTCTTTATGAATTGAACCTGATATTTGACAAAAATCCTTACTGTCTTTTTATTTGCATACTGTACAAAAAAAAAATAAGAATGGTTTTTACATCTAAGTATACAAATTTATTTGTTTTTGTAAAATTTTTACCGAAATGAAGAACATTATTATATTATTCTACTCGATAAACGTTATAATTACTATATTTTACTTCTTATAGCTTATATGAAAGGTATTATTTTTCAAATAGTTGAAGGAAGTTCAATACTTGTCGACAGATAGGAGAGAGAACATTTTATAAATAAAATATATAACAGAAGGCAAGAAAATATCGTTATATAATAGATTTATAGGGAAATTACAAAATTTTCATCAATTTGGGGAAAGATATTGGCTAATACTGAGTTATTTCTATTCCTTATATGCAGTTTTTTGTACTAATTCTCATAATAGCGGGTCGAACTATTGATTTGAAAAAGGAGATAATTCATTAAAATTGTACTAGGACTTTGGAATAAATAAGAGACATGATAAAGGTCTGAAAGATAGAAAAAAATTTGAATTATAGACTAGAATATAAATTAAACTAATTATCCTTCCATTCCTTATTAGGAATTTATGATCATCAACCTCTTAAAAGCTCAATAGAAGTACATTTTCATAAATTTCGATCACATGAATCTAAGAAATAATTTACAAAACTGGAAACTAGTAACTATCCCTTAAAGTGTGTAAGACTTCCAACTAATACACGTGGCCCGCTTTCTTCACAAGCTTTCACAATCCGGCCCGCAGCGGTCGTGAGGATGTGCACCACTATCTAATGTACTTCGCCATTCGTGGTGAAATAAACTTCCAAGCTCGAGATAAGTGATGCATGATTAGTTTTATGTAGCGTAGAACAACTACTCACGGCTAAAAGCGGCTCTATTACTATCGTGAGGTACGAGAAGAATAATTTTGACACTTTTAAGAACAAAATTTCAAAACACTGAACAAAAAAAAATCGCCATCACACATTCAATTACTTAGGTTTTGAAATAGAACTTTCCCACAGTGACCTTGGTACAGAAAATAGTGTATACTAGTATATTAAAATAAAATGCGGTGACCCATACCAGATTTTACTGTGACCGCAAATCACTAAAGTGTGTCTAATCCTTCAAAATTACTTATGTAACGTAAAAACGAGCAATGAGCTGTAAAATTATTTCAGATTACTTTCTTACGATTGCTTGAGGGAAGAACTTCTGTCCTTTCCTATTAAATAGCGCTCGGAGTCGCAAAAATGCACGATTTTTACAACTTCAACTCACATAAGAGATGTTAAGGGCATAACATTTTAACAATTCTTATTTTCTTATCCGAAGCAATCTCCAAAAGTATGCGGTAGTCAGTGTTTATCTTTTTAAAAGGCTACAGCCTTAAAATACAGTTTTAGAGAATGTTTTAAAAATAAAGGCAAGACTAGTCAATCTTCCCACTTCAAAGAAACGACTGGTTTCACCCTAAGGCTATCCATTAAGCAAGACGTCAATCCATATTTAGAGCTTTTGGATATCAGTATCCAATAGTCTTCACGCTTCTTTCAACTTTCAAAAAGTATGTCAAGGAAGTGTCTATGAAACACTGATTAAAATTGTGCTGGACCACCAGAAAGCAGTGGCGTTTCTTTTGACTAAGGAGATCATGAACCTAGAGTTGTTAGCAGAGCATAATCTGCGAACAGTCTCCAAACGTTGAAATTTGGAGAGCATTCCACAGAATTCTCAATTTCGAACCTCATTTTTTTAGGAAATTGTAATGTATTGATTGGAAAAATGAACACGATGTATCATTCACAATATTTATAAATTTTAATGTAACGTTGAGTTACATCCATACATATTTCTAGCTTTTTTATGTCGATTCAGTTTCAATTGTTTTTGTTTGGTCTTGTGTTTGGCACAGCTTGTTCTATTTGTAGATTTTGAGCCATAAATGCAACCCACCAACCGTCACAATATTTACAAACACTGTTCTATAGAAATTATTTATAATTGTTGGTTTCTATTGGGAAAACATGATACATTTTACATGTGTTGCTGATAATTCTACCACCATGTGAAGTCTAGAGAAAGGGTTAAGCAACAAATACTTTCATATTTCTGGATAAAGTTGTGCAGGATACATAAAACTCATGCTAGGGAATAAATTTAAAATAAACTCTTTGAGTGAACTTCAAAATAACTGCACATATTATCAAAGAAATAAATAATTCACCCTTCGAGCAAAAAGTTGGTTGGTTTGTCGAGTTTTGTAGCGCAAGGGCCATATTTGACCAAGCTGTATCAAACACAAGACAGACAACATCAAGTGAATAAATAAACACACAGGGGAAGTTTTATTGACAGAAGATAGATAAACGCTCAGGGTAAGTTACAGGAATCGAACCTGCTATCTACATCTCGCAGGCCGTTAGCGCAGTGGATAAACCCACTGATTCACGGGAAGAAGAGAAAAATCTCGATTATTATCCCCATGGAGAAAATTCTCGATTCTTCTCCTCTTGGAGAATATACTCCAAAAGATAATTACAGAGAAATTTACATGTCTACACACACAAACCTACTTCAATGCGAAAGAAATCTATTTTAGGGTTTCATAAACAGTACAGGCTGGATAAAGTCAATGGAATACACATAAATAGCTACATAGAGATAAAATAACCCATAATTTTTCTTTTTATCTAACCGAAAAGGTTGTGCTGATAGAAAAGAGGAATATCTTTATGGAATTGTTGAGGCCTTTTTTCTCCTTTAATTATTACGATAATCAATCTCCCATCAAGTCACACAAAATGGGCGGATTATGAAAAATTGAATTAAAAATTTGCTTGTGTGGGACAAAAATGCACAAGATGTTTTTATACCTATAAAAAAAATATTGCTTGGAAAAATTTGGTTTAAATTAAATAAAAATTCAAAAAACACAAATACAAAAACTATTTTTATCAACAATTGTGTCTTGACTCTAGAAACTCGCATACTACGATCATTATTATAAACAGACTTCTGTGGTTCAAAATTATGTGGTATTGTCCACGGATCTTTCTCTTCAGGTTTGATCGCGGACCGAAGTCAATAGCCCGCAGTGTTGCTACAGTGCAACGTTCATTGAATACCTATACGTATACCTACCTATAGGTGACGAGGTGACATAAATTTTACAATTCTGCACTAAATACATTCCAGAATCTGCCAGCTTAAAAGTACAAAATGAAATACGTTTGAAAGGAAAGCGAAATAAACGATTCGTTACATTACACCCGCCAATCCAATCGCTTTATCTTGGAGTGGGCGTAGAAGTTTGGAAACTGGGGTGACAATTTAAGCGTTGATCTCGTCATCTCACCGTGGTTCGAAATTACGAGTTGTTGCCCTCGAATCTTACCCTTCGGGTTTCATCGCATACTGTCGCCAATAGCCCGCTGTGTTCCTCCAGTTCGACGTTAATTCAACTTCTTACCTCGCTTTAATTTTCTGACATGTCAAAGAAATCGTATACAATTTTAAACCATACACACAAAACTTTTAAATATTCTAATGTTCATTTACATGGTGTTGTACTGGAATCTTTCCCTTCGGGATTGATCCTAGACCGTCGCCAATAGCCCGTTGTGTTGCTCAAGTGTGACGCTAATTAAATACTTTTCTAATGTCCATTTAATTTTACTTAATAGTTAATTATTTCAGTGGTAGATTCACCATATTATCATTGTAAATAATTTCTATAAATTTACCTAACAAATCTAAACCGATATTTTTGTTAAAACTAAAACAGATTTAAAAACCATAATAACTTAAACATAACTTTAAAAAAAATACAATTAAAGCTATTTAAGATTTTAGCACCTAAGTATTCGGGGCCTGCTTATGAAAAACTACAGTATTCTATCATTAAAAACTTAACAATGAAATTGAGCATTTTGTAAAACTTATATACGAGCACCTGCTTTGTTTATTTTCATTATTCTGGGTATATATTAAACAACATGTCGTAATAAAACAAATCAATGTTTTGGATTAGTAGTTAATAAAATAACAAAGCCCGATTTGAGACATGAATACTGTGACATGAATATGAATTACGAATAGCGGATCGAGGGGGGGAGGGGGAGACGTCCAGTTGCGCAGAGGTCAGAGTCAGAAGGGCGGTCAAATATCTTCCAATTAACGAGCAGTTTGGGGGGAGTGGCTGAATCATCTTATTTAAAGGTTCGTTCCCAGACTTCTGAGAGAAACAAATGTAATGACCCTGAATGAGTGTCTGGAAACTCTGAATAGCTAAATAGAGTGATTCAAAGAAAAATGCTACTGGATTTCGACACAGCAATAATTAATACGACACGACGTAAATAATTGTCTTTTAAATACAAAACATGCACTCAATGGTACAACTGTGAGAAATGTAAGCTGGTATGAACATTTTAAAGACGTAAATACATTGGTAGTTACAGTTTTATTATGCATATAAATAATATTTAAATGGTAACTTTATCATCTCTTTAAATTTATTGGTATTTATTTAATAAACGTAACTTCCGAAAAAACAGTAGTAAAAAATGCTATCAACCAAATCATTTGAGAATAACATTACAAAAAATAAACTGAGCATAGTAACAAGAACAGTAAAAATCAGAGTTCAACAAAAAATATTGTATGAATTAAAATGTGACTTTTTTGTTTCGATTTTTAAAAAGTGTTGGTCAAATCAATGTTTTCTCGTTTTATACGAAAAAGGAAATTTCATTATGCATCGTAAATCATGAATAACTTTAAATTAAGTTTTATTTGGACAGTAACATTTTTTTCTGCCATAACAAAAGGGGAAAGCGGATAACATAAATTTAGAAAGCAATGACAAAAATATTTGTATTCATTCACTGCTTCTATAGTTGTAATACAAATTCATAGAGTAAAACGAGATTTTTCTATTGGTCTCGTTGGTTTCATCTTTTAAATTAGCTGGATCAGGAGATACCGACAAAGGCCTTCTCAGAAAAAAATAAAAGCGTTCAACAATTGGTAAAGATAAAAAACAATTTTGAAAGCTTTGGTTGTTACTGTCTATAGGTTACAACAAATTTTTTCCTCATGAAAACGTATTGGTCTCTCGCGTTTCGGTAGTATTCATCCTGAAATAATCTGCAATTCGTTTGGTTTTTATTTAATACTAGCAAAATACCCTACCTTACTCGATTTGAATTGGCTTACTCTAGATTGAAGAGATGATCAAAATATATAATGACTTACGTTTTTCGTAGAATAAAATAATATTTTAACACCTTTCGCAATATCTTTATAATTTTCACAACTTACTTCAAAGAATTTTTTAATGTTTGAGAAGATACTAATTCGGATTTTTTAAACATTATTATTCTTTCAACAACTGCATTATTCTTTCACTAATGGCATGATTACAATTAAAATTTGCTTAATTCTGACTTACCTACCACTTTAAGTCGAACACTTCGTGGTGGTGTTGCGTGTGACGAGAAGAAAATTACATTTATTAAAATAATAAATATTTAAAACAGAAAACCGAGAAATAAAACAAAATAAAAGATGTCGGGAAAAAGTTGTTCCAAAGATATTGATCTGTGATTCCTTTTTGTCTCTTGACCTCGCAGTTTCCACAACTTACAACTAAAAAGTGTACAAAATTTAGAAATGCGAAATTTATTCAGAGCGAAAGAAACAGAAAATATCACTGTACGCAATCAACCAGCACGAGTTTCCGTTTCATTCCCGTTCGTTGAAAACTATTGTCTGTCCCAAATATTCGGAAATCGTTTACATTGTGCAAAGAACAAAAATAAGACTTGAAATAAATGAAGTGTCAGAGCTCTGAAATTCCATAAAAAAATCAATAAGTTTTGAAAAAAATAATTGCTTTTTCAGCAGTACTGGTAAAGCAATCTAAGTAATCGTAATACTCAATATACATTTCAATTTTTCCCAAACTACCAAATTATGGTTGATTTAAGTATACTTACTCAGGTGTTTTATTTTATTTAGCATATGAAACTTATCTAAATATAACAATAAAGAAATGTTTAATATTCCATTCACTAAAATTAATATATAATATGTAAAATAAAGCATATTGCAATCAAATATCTGGAATAAAATGCATGTGATGCCTGTACAAACACACAAACGCAAAATCGAGCATAGAAAAACAGACTTTCGCAACCAAGTTCAGTCACTATGAAAATATATTAAACCGTGTGGACGTGTATAGGGCACATACATACATACATACAGACAAATGGATGGACTGACAGACAGACAGACCCCAAACGTGCAAGAGGCGTATTTGGCATCAGAAGGGTTCAAAACGGATAGAACACTTGAAATGGGTCGAAAATATTCAATGTACAAACAAATACTCCATTCTTATTTATATAGATTTGAGGAAAGCTACACAGCTTCATGTCTTCATAATTTAGTCTCCGGTAATTATGATAATTTTTGTAAAAAAAATTGTTCTTGAAGATATTGTCATAGGTCGTTCAATTTTCATTAAAAAAGTATATTTCTAGACGTTTAACAATCATACAAAAATTGTTAATTGAGATTAGACACGCTGACATTATGTTCAGTTTGAATACATCGTTGTTACATGATCAAAGCATAAGACTTTTTTTTGTAAAGCATTATCAAATGTGAAGTCTAGGATAAAATTTATTTCAATTCTTTATCAATTTTTTTTCCTGTTTCAAACTACACTCTATAACAAAAAAATCGACGCACCAAGAAGGAGTTGTCCGATAGAGACAAAACTTGGTGGATAGGAAAATTATGTACAGAATAGAAAATGATTAAAATTTCAGAACAATTGAATGATTTATTTCAGAGTTACAGTAACGAGCTCAATAAGGTGTTGACCCGCCTCTAGCCTGGATGCAAGCTGCCACACGGCGTGGCATAGACCGATAAAGCTCCCGGATGGTCTCCTGCGGTATTTCTAGCCAAATTTGCTCCAATTGTCGGACTACGTCATCAACGTTCCCTACCGGATGCAGTCGCCTTCCCATCATACCTCAGACATGCTCGATGGGAGAGAGATCTGGTGATCTGGCTGGGCAAGGAAGTGTTTGACAAGCTTGAAAACAGTTCATAGCAACACGTGCCGTATGTGATCTGGCATTGTTTTGCTGAAAAATAAGCCCGGGGTTCTGCGAAAGGAACGGTAGCAAAACAGGTCTCAGAATGTCGTCAACGTACCGCTGTGCAGTAAGTGTACCTCTAATGACGATCAAAGGGGTCCGGCTAACAAGGGAAATGACACCCGAGACCATAACTCCTTGTTGAGGACCCATGTGGGGCAGGTGTGATATAGAGTGAAAGCAGGATAGTCTCCAGACAAGTCTTCGATGATCGTCAGGACACAGTTGCAAGCGGGATTCGTCGCTAAAGACTATACGTCCCCAGTCAGCATCATTCCAGCCTGATCGAGCCAAGCACCACTGTAATCTGGCTCGACAGTGTGCAGGCGTGAGTGGCAGGTGGAGTAACGGTCGGTACGAGCGTAGATTTCGCTCTCTCAGCCGTCTGTGAATGGTCATGGTGAACACTCGTGTGTGGTTCGCACGACTGATGGTTGATAGCGATGAATCAGGCGCTGTGACAGCTGATCTGACAATCACTCTGTCCTCGCGATCTGTTGTGGCCCTACGTCGATCGCTACCATCATGACGCTGAAATCTGCCATTGTCCACCCACTCTTGCCAGCATCTTCTAATCGCCGCATCGCTTCGACTCACATGACGAGCGATTCTCCGATTTCCCCAACCTGCCTCTTTCAATCCAATGATACGACCTCTTTCAAAGTCTGAAAGTTGCTCGTAATGAGCTCGAATCCTGCGACGAGGCATTTTTTCAGTCGTTGAAAGGTATCCTAAATCGCAACGCAGCAGAAAATTTTAACAACAGTTCAAGAACAACTCCTTATATACATCTGCTGGATGCGCAGTTCCGATGCGCTGGAGATCGCACACTATTCATTCATTGGACACCAAATTTTAATCATTTGCATATTTGGTCAAAACATTTTTGTATACGAAATTTCAAAGCAATCGGATGATTCATTCTTGGTGCGTCGATTTTTTTTGTTATAGAGTGTATTTTCATCAAAAAGTAATTAAGTTTTGAAATATTAAAATGTTTTGTGGGAACAGACATCGTATCAGGAAAAAATCGAAGAGGTGGATGAAAGTCCACCCAAACCTTCCCTAATAGTAACACTGGATCAGGGCCGGTCAGAGGCCCATGCGACAGTTACAGCCGCATCGGGCGACAAGATGGGGGGCTCCGTATGAAGGGCTTGGCCTCCGCCAAGGGCGCTCGTAATAAAGGAGCGCCGGTTGAAGCAGAAAAGCCTCATTAAAAAACGTCGTCCACACAGAGGCGACAGAATTTATTTTTTTTCCAACGAAGAGATATAATAATGACAATGACAAAAGTATTAAATACTCTAGTCTTAGTGGGATTTTTGGCTTCAGTATTCGAAGGATATTAATATAGAAGACTTAGTTAATGAAATTCAGTGTTTAAAACCTCAATTTATGGAACTCATTCAGGATATAGAGTCGGCCACCTAACTTGACTTGTTCAAGTATACATGCAAATATTCTCTTAAAAATCCATACCCGAATGTAGAAATTGTCCTCGGTATTTTTTTTTTTACCTTACCAGTTACAGTGGCATTCTGCGAGCGCAGTTTCAGTAAGTCGAAACATTAAAAACTACCTCCCGGTCTAGCACGGGCAAGAACCATTTCACAAACCTTGCTATTTCATCCATTTTACTAAAGGTGGCAGAAAGTATTGTATTTTAAAAGATAATCACAGAATTTGCTTTGCAAAAAATAAGAAAAAGAAAGTTTTAAATTTTACAATTTTCCCTGCAGTTTATTTTTTAAGAAATTTTTTACTATAAATGAATATCCATTACTCTTTTATTTTTAGTCCTAGTTCTGACAGTATAAATTTTGACATGGGGTGCCAAGTCCTACATTTATCAAGGGCGACAGAACCTATATTTAAGGCACTGGCACCCGCCACACAAAAAATGCTGATTACCTTTAGGGCTGTTTATATACACTCATGTCCATAAATTAAGGATAATTCCGAATCACGCGGAAATCGAACTCTAAAGTAAAAGTTTCACCTGTAGAATTATCGCACACATCTTCAAGAATAATATCCAAATTACAGGAAGCCATCAAATGACGCCGATAGTACGTAATAATAACGAGGGTGTAAGAGAGGTGTATATAAGGAATGAAAGTAAAGAAGTAAAATTGTTCACAAGCGTTCTGTAAGCCGCTCAGTACCACAACCGAATAGTTATGGTACAGAGGACGCATGTTGATGATTTCTTACGCGGTAGAATTATCGGCCGCCTGGAATGTGGGCGTACTCAGACGGAAGTTTCAGTGGAACTTGGAATCGCCCAAAGTGTCGTCTCTAGACTTTGGCAACGATTCCAAAATGATGGAAATGTCAGTAGACGTTACAGTACGACCGTTTTTTGGCAGTAACTGCAAAAAGAAGCAGACGGAGCACAGCATCCGAACTTTTTCGTCAGCTATCTTCAGCCACGGGTTCGACAGTTTCAAGGCAAACGTTTACAGACGTTTGGGACATGTTGGTCTATATGCTCGTAGGCCTGTCAGATGTGTTCCGCTCACGGCAACTCACTGTCGCCAGCGTTAGCTGGAGTAGAGAACATGCAATGTGGACATCGTCACAGTGGACTTGTGTGATGTTTTCCGACGAGTCAAGGTTTAGCTTGCAGTCTGATTCACGGCGGACGCTCATATGGAGAACGCCAGGTACCCGCTACCACCAAGACAACATCATTGAACGACACCGTTACGGTGGTGCAGGATTACTTGTTTGGAGCGGAATTATACTGGGCTCCAGAACAGATCTACATGTTCAAATCGGAACCACAAGAGCTCAAATTTAACGGGACATCATTCTGTAACAACATGTACGTTTGTTTAGGGGTGCCATGGGCGCAGAATTTGTGTTTATGGATGACAACGCCCGTCCTTACCGTGCAAACATTGTAAACGAATGCCTTGAACCTGAGGATATCACCCGTATGGAATGGTCAGCATTATCACCTGACTTGAATCCGATAGAGCAAGTGTGGGACATGCTTGACCGACGAGTTGCAGTCCGTCAACCCCCTCCTACATGTGTACTGGAACTTCGGAGAGCATTACTTGCTTAGTGGAGTGATCTTCCCAAGATCAGCTCGATAATTTGATCCTCAGCATGCCTAGGCGTTGTACGGACTATATTTCATCGTCTGGGAGACGTACAATGTATTATTAACCATCATACCAACCATGTCATGTTAAGTTTTTGTAAAGTCGATATTTTTTGTAATTGCTCCAGTGAGCAAAAATCGTAGTTTTTATGAATGGTATCATACATACACCATCTTTTTTGTTTATCTTTTGTTTAATAAATAGGCTTTATGAATAAGTCACGTTTGTTTTGTTTCTGAACCTCTATTTGCCGGAGCTGGCATTATCCTTAATTTATGGACATGAGTGTTTTTCGTTATCAATTTTTCGTGATTTTAAAACCCCTCTCCCTCTAAAATATCAAATTATATCAAAGATTAAAATCCTTCCCCCTCTCATTGGATATTGATATCATCCCCAACGAATTGTCACTCCCTAAAAGTCTTCAAAAACCAATTTTCATTTTATTTTCAATATAAATGTAAAGTGTCTTAAAAAGTGATATCGATATCATTGTCAGTCCCGAGCTCCCTTCTCCCACATCGAAACAATAAGGGGAATCTTTGAAATGGGGGGGGGGGGGCTATCATCGCCTCGCATCTGCAATAAATATACATTTCTCTATTTTCTTCTTCTTGCAATGGATGCACTGTCAGTCGATCAATCATACACGAATTGTAATTTATGCACGATATTATGTTGTTATGTTTGGTTAAAGAAAATTATTCTGAATCACCTCCGGTCGATTGCCAAGTAAAATATGTTTAAAAAATGCATTTTTTTTTAAATTTTTGATAAAACATTCAATTATTAATTAAAATGGTGAATAAACTATTATTACAAAAGTTTCAACTCTCATTGAATGGCAAATAAGAAAAGTAATTATATTGGCAGCTTTTGAGTTGTTCCTTCTCAATTTTCGTTGCAAAATAGGAAAAAGGAATTGGGACTGAGAGAAAATTATATAGTCACTATCAATTATTAAGAAATAAAAAGTAACTTTTTCTCAATAACACACATGTCCAATGTGTACTCATTTCCCAATAGGAATGTTTTTCTTATAAGCAAATTTATTTGAAATGTACACAAACAATTATTCAGCTCCTCGCAGCCCCACTTAGCTAGTATGCATTCAGAGCAGCTTGTAGTCAAGCACCGTTTTTAAAAACATCAAAAGAAATAATGAAGAAAGCAGACGCTGCCATCTATAGGTGAAATTAAGTACTTTTTTAATTTTTGTATTTAGAACCACAATTTGGTGTTTGGAATACTGAATTCACATTTAAAATCATCGGCAAAGTGATTTAATACAGAAACGGTTAGCACATTTTTGGACATCGATAACTAAAGTGATAGTCACCTACGACACTTGATAAACAACTTACATTTAGTGTGAGTTTTGATTCTGTCTATATTGTACAATCGATGGACTCTAAATAAGTATTCGATTTATTAAAAAACATTTCGAAAGAAAATATTGGTGCAAAGGCAAGACCGGGTAGATAGCTAATTAGAGACAGGGCTTAAATGATAAAAAATGGCAAATGATTTCATTTTTGGAGAAAGGAAAAGTACATAACTTCTCCTTTTCGTTGCTTATGAAAAATAAAAACGGAACTCTGACTCACTTTCACACAAATATATGAAACTATATTTACAGGAAATATAGCCATAAAAAGTTGTATATAAATGCTAAATGATCAGGACATTAACGGACGTGTTTTCTGTCAAAAATCTCAACTTATAAAGAAGTTGTTTTGAATAAGACTGAATAAAATAGTGCTTTTTTTTTTGTGAAAATTGAAACCTTTAAAAAGAATACTACATATTTTAGAAATCCTACAAGTTTAACGATCAATCAGGGGTGTCAACTCCTAAGGGCCGATCCTTTTAGATTCCTAAAAACTTATGGTTGCGGCCCATTCCTCAAACTTGTAGGATGAATATTACATTTTTATACAGATAATGAGATAATTAAATGTATAGGATAATACAATCTACAAAAAGAGTTATAGTCGCTTCTCCATTAGAGAGACGTCAACTCTAAGAATCTGATCTTATTTTACTCCTTGAATATTTACAGTTAAGGCATAACCCTTTCTAATAAATTCAGCGAATAAATTTTACACATAATGGAGGAAGTGCAATTATTCAAACAAAATTAACTGTTCCGGAACACATATACACTCTATAACAAAAAAAAAATCGACGCACCAAGAAGGAGTTGTCTGATGGAGACAAAAATTGGTGGGCAGGAAAATTATGTACAGAATAGAAAATGATTAAAATTTCAGAACAATTGAATTATTTATTTCAGAGTTACAGTAACGAGCTCAATAAGGTGTTGATCCGCCTCTAGCCTGGATGCAAGCTGCCACACTGCGTGGCATAGACCGATAAAGCTCCCGGATGGTCTCCTGCGGTATTTCTAGCCAAATTTGCTCCAATTGTCGGACTACGTCATCAACATTCCCTACCGGATGCAGTCGCCTTCCCATCATATCCCATACATGCTCGATGGGAGAGAGATCTGGTGATCTGGCTGGCCAAGGAAGTGTTTGACAAGCTTGAAGACAGTTTATAGCAACACGTGCCGTATGTGGTCTGGCATTGCCTTGCTGAAAATAAGCCCAGGGTACTGCGAAAGGAACGGTAGCAAAACAGGTCTCAGAATGTCGTCAACGTACCGCTGTGCTGTAAATGTACCTCTAATGACGATCAAAGGGGTCCGGCTATCAAGGGAAGTGGCACCCCAGACCATAACTCCTTTTTGAGAGCCCGTGTGGCGTGCAATAGTGAAAGCAGGATCGTCACGCTGCCCTGGGCGTCTCCAGACTAGGGATTAGGGATGCGACATCGATAGCAAAACATCGATGTTTTGAAACCTCGATGTTCAAAATTAAAACATCGATGTTGATAATACATTGACCCAAAAACATCGATGTTTTTAAAATTCAGTGTATTTAAACCCCCCCATTTCTTAAAACTGGTTTAGCAACTTGTGATGCTACATCGATAGCAAAACATCGATGTTGATAATACATCGCCCCCTAACCATCGATGTTTTTAAAATTCAGTGTATTTAAACTTTTCCCCCCATTTCTTAAAACTGGTTTAGCAACTTATGATGCTACATCGACAACAAAACATCGATGTTGAAAATACATCGCCCCCAAACCATCGATGTTTTTAAAATTTAGTGTATTTAAACTTTTTTCCCCATTTCTTCAAACTGGTTTACCAACTATTGATGCGACATCGACAGCAAAACATCGATGTTAAAAATTAAAACCTCGATGTTGATAATACATCACCCCCAAACCATCGATGTTTTTAAAATTCAGTGTATTTAAACTTTTTCCCCATTTCTTAAAACTGGTTTAGCAACTTGTGATGCTACATCGAAAACAAAACATCGATGTTGATAATACATCGCCCACAAACCATCGATGTTTTTTAAAATTCAGTGTATTTAAACCTTTTCCCCCATTTCTTAAAACTGGTTTAGCAACTTGTGATGCTACATCGACAACAAACCATCGATGTTCTTAAAATTCAGTGTACTTAAACTTGTTTCAACATTTCTTATAACTGTTTTAGCAACTAGTGATGCGACATCGGCTCCAATACATCGATGTTTTTTTTTCTAAAACATCAATGTTTAGAAAACATCGACAACGATGTCGCATCCCTACGTTTCAGACCCTTCATCCTTGGTCACTTTGATCTAAAAGTATGTTCAATTTGCTGATTATTAAAATTATGCTACTTGGTTATTTTTAAAATTTTTATAACGGTACTTTTTTCATTTAAAAATAAAACATCGACAACGTAAAAACATCGACGAGTAAAACATCGATGTTACAAAAACATCGACCCCAATACATCAATGTTAAATACATCGATGTTTTTTAAAAAACATCGATGTTTTGAAAACATCGACATCGATAGCAAAACATCGATGTTTTTAAAATTCAGTGTATTTAAACTTTTTCCCCTCATTTCTTAAAACTGGTTTAGCAACTTGTGATGCTACATCGACAGCAAAACATCGATGTTTTTAAAATTCAGTGTATTTAACTTGTTTTCCCATTTCTTAAAACTGGTTTTCCAACTATTGATGCGACATCGACAGCAAAACATCGATGTTGAAAATTATAACATCGATGTTGATAATACATATCGTCAACAAACCATCGATGTTTTTAAAATTCAGTGTATTTAAACTTGTTTCCCCATTTCTTAAAACTGGTTTAGCAACTAGTGATGGGACATCGGATCCAATACATCAATGTTTTTTTCTAAAAGATCAATGTTGTGAAAGCATCGACATCGATGTCGCATCCCTACTTTTCAGACCCTTCACACTTGGCCACTTTGGTCTAAAAGTATGTTCGATTTGCTGAATTTAAAAATTATGCTACTTGGTTAGTTTTTAAATTTTTAAAACGGTATTTTTTTCATTCAAAAATAAAACATCGACAAGTATAACATCGATGTTACAAAAACATCGACTCCAATACATCGATGTTAAATACATCGATGTTTTTAAAAAAAACATCGGTGTTTTGAAAACATCGAAATCGATGTCGCATCTCTACTCCAGACACGTCTTCGATGATCGTCAGGACACAGTTGGAAGCGGGATTCGTCGCTAAAGACTATACGTCCCCAGTCAGCATCATTCCAGCATGATCGGGCCAAGCACCACTGTAATCTGGCTCGACAGTGTGCAGGCGTGAGTGGCAGGTGGCGTAACGGTCGGTACGAGTGTAGATTTCGTTCTCTCAGCCGTCTGAGAATGGTGATGGTGAACACTCGTGTGTGGTTCGCACGACTGATGGTTGATAGCGATGAATCAGGCGCTGTGACAGCTGATCTGACAATCACTCTGTCCTCGCGATCTGTTGTGGCCCTACGTCGATCGCTACCATCATGACGCTGAAATCTGCCATTGTCCACCCACTCTTGCCAGCATCTTCTAATCGCCGCATCGCTTCGACTCACATGACGAGCAATTCTCCGATTTGCCCAACCTGCCTCTTTCAATCCAATGATACGACCTCTTTCAAACTCTGAAAGTTGCTCGTAATGAGCTCGAATCCTGCGGCGAGGTATTTTTTCAGTCGTTGAAAGGTATCCTAAATCGCAATGCAGCAGAAAGTTTTAACAACAGTTCAAGAACAACTCCTTATATACATCTGCTGGATGCGCAGTTCCGATGCGTTGGAGATCGCACTATTCATTCATTGGACACCAAATTTTAATCATTTGCATATTTGGTCAAAACATTTTTGCATATGAAATTTCAAATCAATCGGATGATTCCTTCTTGGTGAGTCGATTTTTTTGTTATAGAGTGTATGAACAATCATGATCTTCCCTCCTTCCATAATTTCTCCAAGTTGGTGCCTCAAGGTATTCTTGTAAAAGGGCACTTTTTCCCTAAAATAAAAAATGGTAGAGGCGTCTTAGTGTCTTCCCTCTCTTTGTGAACGGCCGTGGTTGTAGAAGAAACGAAAGCCGGAACAAAAACACAATTTCTTTAATCACTTAACACGAATGCAATTATGATCGTAAAGCTTATGTTAAGATAATCTATTTCATGTCTATAATGTCTCATAAAAATGCTGTTAGGACAGGTAAAACTTAAAACGAACACAAATTTCCAAAAAAATTACTTTGTTTCCAAAATGTGAATGATTTTCTATTGTTGCCAATAAAGTTTTTCACACATTAAAAGCTCCTTTTCACTTCTACTGAACACATAGAACGTGCTTAAATAAACTACGCCATTTTGTTCAGTCTTTTGAAGTTTTACCTAGGTTCACGTTTTTCCGACAGATGAAACATGTATGTTTATGTAAATTCATCTATAATGTCCTTTTTCTAGAAAACATTAATGTATGAATATGAAAAAGCAGCCTTCATTACAAAGAAGACTCAAAATGACCGAAAAATATGAGGCAACAACAAAGGCACTTTAATCAGCAGTTGAGGTTTTAAAAGAAAGAGACGTTTTTATTCGAATAGCGAATGAAAAGTGCAGAAATCAAACTCTTCGCCCTACTTATCACATACGGAAATATTTGTATTCAGAAGATTATAATTATACGAAAATGTTACAGCACATGCCACATGATCAAAATGCTATATTTTTCATTCCTAAAGTGGCGAAATTTGTTATGCAACTCGTGTGAAATTTTAGTATGTCGCTGACAGATTTGTTGATATATTCAGTAATTTTCTTTTTTATTTGACTGAAAACATACCCAATCCATAAAGTTCCAGATTCTAATTGTTCCACACTTTTTATCAGTGTCAAAGAGAATTAAAGTTAAAGGTTGTTGAAACATCGAAAAAAAAAAACGTCAATATAATAGTTTATAACCGAAAGTATTTTCGCGCAAAGGTAGTTTCTTTTTATTCAACTGGTATTTTAGTATTTGTAATCTTTTATTAACTTCACACTAGAGCAATACAGCGCGTGCTATTGTTAGTTCAATTGATACAATTGGAAGCATAAATACGTCTTTTAGTAAAGTTGGTAGAGAAAGGGAAATCTCGTGACGCCATCTATCGATAGTTCACTTCAACATTTTACTGATTAATTTTTAAACAGTGAAACACTTTTAAAATAACAAAAAAATAAGCCATATGTTCTGATGCTGCTTGAAAGAAATTTCGTTTGTCATTGCAAACCTGTAGATTTCAGAAGACAAGTCTTCTAAAATTCACAGGCAACTTTTTCAGGTAAAAAGGTAAAATGACAAACGCGTTAAAAATATTATATATACGACTTGTGATAGATAAATAAATCAAGACATTCAATGAGTTCAAGTGGATACCAAATTCCCATTTCAACAGTACAATGCAAATCACAGGAGTTTTGAGCGGTAAGAGGGATGGAGTTCTTAACCTTGTTTGTTAACAAACCTAACAGCCTTTACCACTGAGTATAGAGGGTGACCATTTTCCTCCTAACTACTTAATAACGACTTTTCGACAAGACCTCCTTAAACCCCCCCCCCCCCCCCCCCCAAGTGATTTCGACAAGATATTTCATCCATTAAAATCTGACCAATTTTACGAATGACGAGATATCTCGTCATCAACATATTGTAGGTATTTTGATGATGACTGGTTGGTTGCTGGGATATTGACGATAAAAATCTGGTCAGTTTTTTTAAATGACGAGATATCTCATCCATCAAGATCAGTTCAGTTTTGTAATGACAAGATACCACTTGGAGACAGGTTCAGAGAACAACCTTCTAAATCTTTTTAAGTACTTGAGAATGTAGGTGCAGAGTCAAGAACACGCATTTTTGGATTCAGATGTAATTGCTCTTCTTATTTGTACACAGTAAATATTTTTTTGTGAAAGAAATAAATTACTTCATGCTAAAAAAAAATTTGTAGTCATTTCTGTCAAAACTGGCGACCAGCGTGGAGGCCAAATCTTCGAAATATGTTATGTTCACCTTTACTTATTATAATATTGCAGTATCATTACCTTTTTCATAGCTTTTAAAAGAACTAGTACTATGAACTATGAACTAGTACATTTTAAAGAATTTAAAGACGAAAGTAGTCATATTCCATTTGAATAATGACTGTCAAGTATCGGGCCACTTTGAAGCGATGAGAAACCAGCCCTTCATAATTCACAATACGCATGAACCCGTTCGATTGATACTCATTAAAAAGCATTTACTTATCAGCATGGTTTACTTGTTTCTTTAGTCCTTGTTTTATTTATAACATTTCTTTGGTACAGTTTTCGATTGTTTTCTATCTTTCTGACACTTTAATCAATCTCATTGCGTTCAGAGAAGAATCTGATTCCATTACACAAAAACGTTCTAAGGCACAATACTTTTGACCGAACTCTTCCTACCCAAATAATCAAAACGCACAAGTTGTTACATAAAAAGATGTGTGAAGGGCTCTGTTGGCAGTATACGTTAATGTTCAATCTGTTCTCACAAGTGTTTTTTAACAGAAGTCTTTTTGACAGATGTATTTTTCGCAACCAGAAGTTGTAAAAAGGTGGCATGTGCAGCACATGTCACCTTTTTACAAAGTTTCGGATATTAGACCCTCCATTTTTCCCATTTAGGTTACTTCATAGAAAAATATTTTTACACAGTATGTGGGTCTTGGTATAAAGGTATGCTTCCGCCAATAAAATCATTTTACGAAAAAATGTCACAGATCCTCTTTTTACAATTGCCAATTCAGTTGTGAAATCAGTTGTCTTTTGTCTACTCTAAACATGATGCACTTATTTGCTATGGTGATGAATTAATTTTAAGTATGATAGCTTATTTTAATATTTAAAGTGTTGTCAGGATATTTACTATTTTCAATTTAAAAAAATTGAGTGCAAAGAATCCTATAATTATGTTTAGAACTGGAACTATAAAGTAACTGTGACACTGAAAAGTAATGAAAAATGTAATAAAATATTGACAAACGTCAAAAAATGAATGGATATCGAAATTATATCTCTAATATTATAAAAGGAAGTGTTTGTTTGTCTGTCTGTCTGTCTGTTCCTTTGTTTCGCGGCCGTAAAATCCTGACGATCTACGGCACTTACAGCAATGAGATTTGGCACACAGGTAGTCCAAATATTTCGCAATTTTTGGGTCGCGGCGAAATTAAAAAATTCAATCTAGAAGATTTTAAAATGAATTTAATAGTTTTATTCTCTACCTGGTTCTTCAACGCCTTTCTTTCGCGAAAAAATAACAACCCCAATCTTGACTTTTCTACCCACGTGACCTTGCAGTCAGCGTTGGAACAGTGCCAAGTTTTTTAATTGCCCCGGAGAACGCTCAGAAAATTATTTTTTACGTTTCCACTTTCATTTTGCACGCTGAGAAAATTATTATTTTTCGTTTCCGCGATGATTTTGCGCGGAGCAATGTTTTTTCAGCCAGACGATAAATCTTTTAACTATAGTCACAGTTCTTTTTTCTATCTCCTAGACCGTTAAATAAAGAGTAAAAATTTCAACGGATTTGAAATCTGCGGAAAATTTCAGTTTAGATAATGATACCTAAAGCTATGATTTTCTTTAAATAAATAAATTTTAAATAGAATATATCTTCAACGGATTTGAAATCTGAGGCAAATTTTACAATAGATTAATACCTTACATCACGGCGTTGCCCGTGGTGTTGGTTTGCACCACGCTAGTATATATAAATAGTGGTTAGTATATATAAATATATATATCCTAAAAGTTGGCTAATATGAAGATTGCATAGCTTTGGAATTTAAAATAGGATGAAATTTGTTATTCAATAATCTTGTACGGATTACGTAAAAAACAATACAAATAATAGTGTCGAAACCCCATCTATCTCATGTCTTGTCATTTCTGTCTAACAAATTCCGTGACTTTCCACTGGAAATGGAATGAGCTTTTTCTAACGTATGAAAAAAACCTGATAATTTTGATACTCTAACATTCTGAACTACATTTGTAATTTTAATTCATCACCCGCTAAATTCTTTCCACTTGATTAAAACAATGTTCTGATAGGTAAACGCCTGACCGGCATTATTAAAATGATGTACGGAGAACTATTATGAATTGTTATTTTTGTTTTAATCTCTTTGGCAATGTTACCTTCTTCAAGGCATTAACCCGTCTGTTTCTAGAAGGGGATCACTGATCCATGAACACTGAAACCCGTTATTTTAGAGTACAAGGAATATCTCCCGTTCTTTCGTAATCATTTTGTAATGAACCGCAAAACCTATTAAGACAATCGAAAACATGTATATGCAAAACGTAGATTTCAATTGATATTATTCAGTCAATGACCTCTTCGAAAAATATTTAGAAATCTTCGAATAAATTCAATTCGAGTGAATTTCAATACATTCGTCACTTTTTGTAAATAAATTTCTATCATGAACAATTTTGGTAAAGAAGTTGTACACCAGAACAATCGTAGTTCTATTCTCTTTCTAATCCCCGAAGGGAAGCTGCGTTTCTTTTCACCTGATTACTTAACCTTCCAAGTGGTTTCGACGAGATATCTCGTTCATCAATATCTGACCAATTTTGCTAATGTCGAGAAGCATCGTCATCAAGATCTGACCAATTTTGCTAATGTCGAGAAGCATCGTCATCAAGATATTACCGATTTGTTTATGATGACGAGATCCATCTCGACATCAAGATCTCGGCAGTTTTCTTCAAATGACGAGATATGACAAAATCTTAACCGACCATCAAGGATCTGGCCAGTTTTGCTGATGACGAGAATCCTCCGTGGACACAACCATCATGATGATAAAAACCGAATAAAGTATCTGTCTTTCTAGTGATTAGATGGGTTTAGGGATTGTTTGAAAATCTCCTGTACAAACTTTAAGGGGAGGAAGTTAAAACAAAATTAAACCGAATAACAGCGACAGACTGTTCGGGAAGAGGCGGATGCTTCTGGGAGGTCGTAGGGCTTTCAATAGAAAAACAATGTGGTATTTGACAAGGAGAGTTTATTTTTTCGGTAATTTGCCTATTTTTCCAATCAGATAAAGAAAGGTAGTAAACAGTTATAAATTAATAATAAAATGAATTCTGCATCAAAATACACTGTAACATTAGTTGTCTATTGTTCTTGAAAGCAAGGCCGAGCATGGTTGAATTAACCTTCCAATGGTTTCGACAGGCTATCTCGTCCATTAGGATCTGACTAATGTCGAGATATCCCGTCTGGATATTGCTGACTTTTCTATGATGTCGAGATCAAGATCTGGTTAGCTTTTTTCTAATGTCGAGATATCTCGTTCACCAAGATTTGGTCAGTTTTGCTAATGGCGAGATCCATCATCGAGAAAACCGCCAGTAGAATTAATCGGTCAAGTTAGAGCCACAAGCCTAGAGGTATCGTCCAGAAAAAGATGATAATGATCTCATAATTGTCATTTAAGTAAAGAGATAGTGAGGAGGATGGAAATGGGCCACACATTCGTCAATTCAAAAGTAGACCATGGCAGTATCTGTGAAATAATTCACACTTCATAGATCTTTCTAGGCTTAAAATCTAACTTGGATTCATTTTGTAATGACTTCTACTACATATGTACATCATATTTGAATGGCACAAATGAAGTTTTCTTTTCAATCGAAATGGTTTTATTCTCTTGAATTAATGTTGCTAAAAAATCATCGCCTAATTTACAAGTAATCAGATTTTTTAAATTTTGTATTTATTTTAACCCCTTATATCCTGATGGTACTTAAAAATACCACAAAAAGACTAAAAGGGTGGCATAGATAGTTTTTTTACAATGCTGTAAATGACATATGTCAATGACTTTATAATTTATAAAAAAGTCCACCGTGAAACTTTATTACGAGTTTTACCAATTGCTCAGGGAAACAGCCCTGCAAGAAAAAGATCATCCTTTACTCAGCACCACACCAGAGCAACCAAAGAGAAGGAAGAGAAACTTTTATGTACCTAAAGACATTAGGATACAAAACCAAGGAGCTCATTGGTCTACATTTGTTCAACAAAGGGGGTGATGCAAAATGTGTTCTATAAGAAAAATTCAGTCAAAACCACATTCAAAATGCATCTTATGTAATGCATTTTTGTGCTGCAATGCAAAAAGGAATTGCTTTCATGAATATCATTTACAGTAAAGTAAATAAAAATGTGTGTTAAGGAACCAAATTGTTTGGTATCATGCCTACATTCTTGTCGGAACTTGTAAGTATCAGGTTAAAAATTAATTGTTAAAATTACGATAGAAATATTTCCCTTTTATTCAGGTATAATAGGTATCCAAAGCTACCATATAACAAAAATATTTCATAAGTTGTAGGTAAATTAATTCAGGATACAATTCTATCTTATGGCTACTTTTTCCCGGATAGGTCATTCGAGCCAGTCTGTCTCTGAACCGTTTTTACTTCGGGATGTATGTCCGCAAGCGCCATCCGGACGTGTGAAGATGGTACACTAAGATGCAGAAATAAAAGATTTTTCTTACCAGCCTCAATTTTACAGTTTAATAGAGTACACAGTTTTACAGTAGGTGCGCGATCATTATCAATAATTCAGAGACAAAACTATACATTTTTGCTTGAGTTTAATGGCGCAAAGGCCATATTTGGAATTTTTGTTGGAATTGGGATATATCAAGGTGCTGAACTGGATTGACGTTATGATAAATAATCATTAGAAGTCTCATATGAAGCATGGCGTAGTCTAATTTTTTCAAGTAATAAGTTTCTATAGAACATTTTTGCATAGATGAGACTATAAATTTTTATCACACCCTCTCTCTAATGTTTTTCAGAACTTACTTACTTAGTTTAGATAAATTATGAACTGAGTTTCCATTCATAAGAATCCAAATTGACCCTCTGCAAGGAAAGCTTCTTTATTTTAGAATTTTTCGAGCGGTTTATTCACATTCATTTTTTTTATTCAGCTTTTCTTATCCCTCTTGTATGCAATTTTCATCAAATCCATGTTTGAAACTTGTGACGCGGAACCTTTCTGACCATTGTTTTACTAATGCTGCGATGCTCTCGTCAATTGTACTTTCATAACCTGTATACTTACTTGAATCTTCCAATTCCGCTGCTGTGTAAACTTTTTTCGCTCAAGATAGGTTACAGGAAGTTGTTAAGAAGAAAACATGCAGCATACACGAGGTTTGGAAACAGCATTATGTAGGTTGAACAGAAAAAAATTACAGAAAAGAAGATATTGTATTAAATTTAGTTTTCGGAAATGACTTTTAAAACAAGAATAATTTAATTAAGACATAAAATAAACAGAAATGCTTGATATATATTTCAATGAAGAGAATTAATAAACAATGATGCATGATGTCAGAAATGTTTACCCAAATATATTTTAAGAGACTGAAAAGGAGAACATAGAATATGCATCGATTTGACACGTATACTTTTCCTTAATGTGTCATCAGTGTTTATTTCGCCATAAAACATTTACTCCCATGAAAACTACCTTTAAAAAATTAGCTTATATATAATTATATATAATATATAATATTTGTATAAATAATTGCTTCTTAAACTGAGTATCTGGATTTGGTTACGCATGGTTGGGTTTTACGGCGCAAATGCCATATTTGGCCAAGCTAGTTAAACACAGAACAAAGTAAACTGAGATTCTGGGAACCTTAAAGTTTCCCGAGATCTGATCACATAATGATGTGGAAGTTTATATTTATCGTATTGAGTCAGGCTTTATATTTAGTACCTATTATTCTTTAATATTTCAAAAATTATGTTCAAAATAAAATGGGCAATGCTAGATATTATTAAAATGTGATTATAATTAACAATTTTTATTTTTAAATCAAATCACAGAAGAGTACCAAAGCACAAAGAATGGACTTCTTAGTGTTTAATACTTTGGTATTCTAAGAATCACTTTCATACATATTTTTACATATTTTTTTACATACATATTTTTACATACATAATCCATACATAGCATACATACATAACATACATACATAAAGCATTTTTTTTCTTCTTAAGGTAGGAAAATAATTAGTCGTAATGAAATTATTTAGTAAAAAGGGAACTAGAGGGTGCTACTGACTGGACACAATGCAAGATCTCGTGATTCCACTTACAGGTACCGTTCGTCAGTTATCGGAAAAATGGCGTTAGTGATTACATCGGCAACTGTGGAGTAGCAACGAGCTGTGATAAGATTTCTTTTTGCAAAAGGAAAGAAAGTTGGAGAGATCCATTCGGAGATGGTGGAAGTTTAAGGAAAAGACTGTATTGACCGTACCAATGTGGGAAGATGGTGTAAAATGTTTCAAGACGAACGAACGAGTTTGGTCGATGAAGTCCGATCTGGGAGGTCTAGTGTCAACCTGTTCAATTGTTGATGAAATCGACAACGTCATACGAGAGAGCAGTCGAACGACGTTGAACGAAATAGAAGAACGTTGCAACATTTCTTATGGATCTGCCTAGGACATTGTTCATGAGAAGCTAGGCTACAGGAAAGTTTGTTCTCGCTGGGTACCAAAACAACTGTCGGAACAGCACACTGAATGCAGAATGGCTTGCAATCTAACGAATTTGCAGTGGTGCCACGAGGAAGGTAATGAGTTTTGGGCGAGTATTGTCACGGGAGATGAAACCTGGGCTTTACACATGACACCGGAGTCAAAATCTGCGAGCATGATGTGGAAACATCCATCGGGATACGGTTGGGAAGTTTTGGAGCACCCTCCATACAGCCCGGATCTAGCACCCTCCGATTTCCATCTGCTTGGACCCAAGAAGAAGTTCCTTGGCGGTAAGAAGTTTGACTCTGACAACGCACTCAAACGGGGGCCGTGCGAAGGTGGCTCTTCTCGCAGCCGACGGAGTTCTATAAGACCGGGATTTTCAAATTGATATATCGTTACGACAAATGCCTCAACATGCATGGAAGTTATGTGAAAAAGTAATAAATGGGCAATACTTTCATTTCTTGTTTCATATTGCCATTAATTGCTTTAATATTATAATTTTTTTCATTATGTGCGTCACTTATTGACATGTCCTCGTGTATATATACACAGTCCAGTCACATTAATGTGACCACCTGTCAAAAGCCAGAATAATCACCTTTGGCAGAGCGGACCGCTGCGAGACGTGCAGGAAGAGAGTCAATTAGGTTTCTGAAGGTGTTCACTGGGATGTTGAGCCATGCCGACTCCAGTGCCGTGGCCAGCTGCGCTAGATTACGCGGTTGAGGATCCATGGCGCGAACAACCCGATCGAGGTGGTCTCACAGATTCTCGATTGGGTTTAAATCTGGTGAGTTTGCTGGCCAGGGGAGTACGATAAACTCATCCTGGTGCTCTTCGATCCACGCACATACACTGCGAGCTGTATGACACCTCGCATTGTCCTGCTGGTAGATGCCATCATTCTGAGGAAAAATAATTCGAATGTATGGGTGGACATGGTCCGCAAGAACAGATGCGTACTTGTGCTGATCCATCGTGCCTTCCACAATGATGAGTGCACCCAGTGAATGTCAGTAAAACATTCCCCAAACCATAATGCTCCCTCCTCCAGCCTGGATCCTTCCGGCAGTTGTTGCAGGGTGTTTTCTTTCAGACGTTTCACGCCGTATACACCAACGTCCATCTGTGCGATGGAGCATAAAACGTGATTCATCGGAAATAGCCACTCTGTGGTACTGGCGTGCAAATTCCAGCCTTCGTCGCCGATGAACAGCAGTCAGCATTAACCAGGCGTCTGCTGCGGAGGCCCATACGCAGCAATGTTCGCTGAACCGTTGTTGAGGATACACTCTTGGTAGCCCCTTGGTTCATCTGGGCGGTCAGTTGCTCAACAGTTGCACGTCTATTCGCCCGAACGCATCTCCGTAGCCTTCGTTCGCCTCTGTCATGTATTGCCCGTGGTGCACCACATGTGCCACGCCGCTGATTTTGGATAGTGCCATTTTGCTATGCACGGTATACTTTTACCACGGCGGCACGCGAACAGTTCACAAAGTTAGCCGTTTCCGAAATGCTTCCACCCTTGGCCCGAAAGCCAATAATCATGCCCTTTTGGACGTCGGATAAATCGCTACGCTTCTGGATTACGCCAACGATTGAAATGCTTTCCGATGCCCTAGGACATCCTTTATATGCACTCCACTGCAATGTGCTGCCACCTGCCTTTTGTGATTGGTTGTTTCAGGTTGACGTCGAAAGTAGGTGGTGGTCACATTAATGTGACAGGACTGTGTATATTGAACAATGTACCTATTAGTGAACTACTAATTACATTAATTCAGAATTACATTAATGAAATCACTGATCAATCATGATGGGACGGACTGAACACGAGACTCTTTATTGCAGATATCGATACTTCTCACGCATGCGCACTATGAGTGAGTGACGTCATAGATTACGGGGTGAGAAACCAACGAATCATCTGGCTTAAAATTTTACCATAGCTTCTACTCGAGCAAAGGTAGGTTATATGGGCATTCCGGACCGTCGTCAATAGCCCGTTGCGTTGCTCTAGTACGACTTTAATTAAAATTACCTTACCTTAAAAGTATTCGAGATTTAAGGGAATGATTTTTTTACTTGATTTCATTTTTTTAAAGCTTAAAGCGAAAAAAGTACCCCTATTTCATAGAGCATTATTAAACCAAATAAATTTGGTTTGTATTGGTTAAAGGCATTTTTAAAAGTTAAAGAACAACTGTAAAGTGGAAAATCAAAATGCACCTGTTTCTCGTTTTTGGGAAAAAACGGAAAGAAAATATTTTAACTACAGTTTTTAATAGAACACAGAAATGAAAAAAGAAAGAAAAATTATATTCTACTTAACTGGCTTCTTTCTACTAAACGTTTTCAAATTGAGAACACAATATCCGCCTTTTCCCCTCTATTCGTCATGCATCATTTCGATCCTGTCTAGTATTCTTTCAAGCATGGATACAACTTTTCAGAGAAAATTATGCTACACAAAAATAATAAAAACGTGCCAGAACCAACAAGATTCAGTCCCCTCTTTACAAAAATAGATACAATATTTTTTTTCTTTATAAAATGAAACAGTTCTCTTTATGTGTGAATAATTATGAATGGTTCACTCGTATATATAACAAAAAATCGAATTAGAACTTTTTTGTCTGCAAAATTTTAGCTCTTTTCTCTAGCTAGTTATTGTTATAATCATTATTTAAAATGAATTATGTAATTTAGTTTTTTTACAAAAATAATTTATTTGCTTTCAACCCGTTTTTCTATAGGATGGAGAAATTGTTTTCTTCTAACACGTTACCTTTTTCAACTTACAATTATTTGTTTCTATTAACAAGCCTAAGCTTTAAAACACTAGTGTCAAAATATTGAGGTACTCATTTTTAAAGACAAATATCAAGTGACCACACTCTAAAAACTTATAAATATAAAACATAAATTATTTGTATAGAAACGCAGGACTATATATACATGCAGACCTCGCAAGGATCATCAAGATATTGCCGATTTTTTTTATGATGACGACATCACATCAAGATCTGGTTAGTTTTCTTCTAATGACGATAACTCGTTCATCAAGATCTGGTTAGTTTTCTTCTAATGACGATAACTCGTTCAACAAGATCTGATCAGTTTAGCTGGGACGAGACAAGACAACCCCAACAGGAGGATTAAATAATTCTTCATGTTTATAAATCTGTTAAAATGTCAAAACGTTTTTTTTTTTTTTTTTTGAAAAGCTAGATGTATCATTATCAGGGCATATGGATCATTGTTTGCCAAGATTCCAGCTACGACTTGAAAATAACTCGTGTAAGGCCTCGAATGAATGGAAAATCCCAGCTTTTCATTCTTGCTAAAGGACCCTTTTAACTGAAGGGGAAATGAGTAGGGTCTTGGGTCCCTATAGAGCTCACACTCTACAGGGCTCTGTCAAACGTATTACTTTTTATTATTAGAATAAGGTAGTTTCATTTTGGGGGGCCCTTCCGAAATGAAATCCTACTTTCGCTGTGGGGAAGGATAGTTTCCTCCACCCAGGACATCAATGACCTGACCTTCTAACCTAACATTCATGAGAACTCCCAAATGTGTTTACCAGATGGGGATACCAGGGAATTGGGGAATAGTTTTTCATTCTCACCTTGTATGAATTATTCATTGATAGGTTACGTTGGTTCTGTGTGGATAAAAGGGCACGATCTACTTAAGCTGTGACAAGTAATGTTGTTTTCCCGTCAAGTAAATGTTTGGAGAGAGGGATACCAACACCACTACCTCCAAGCTCGGAAGCTGACCTCGCCATTTTACGTGGTTCCAAATGACAAGCTGTTTCCTTAGGATCTTTCCCTTCGGGATTCACCTCGAATCATCGCCAATAGCCTGTTCTGTTTCTCTAGTGTGACGTAAATTCAACTACCTACTACCGATTAGATGGACATTCTCAGAGAAGATTTTACTAACACATGAGAGAGATTTGCACACAGGCTAGTTGCATGAATTCAACCTATGTCACCTACATCTCGAGCAGTGAGCAAACCCATTGAGCTCAATGTATTGGTAGTAAAAATGTATACATGTTTTTTGAAAGGGGCATCCTATAAAAAAATGGCCGACTAACCGGTCCTGTGGTTAAGGTGTTAGTCTCTAGTTCGGAAGGTTCCTGGTTCGAATCCGGGTCAGTGGATGGATATTTGTAAGCGTATGGTGTAGTGGTGGCTGGTGCACC
Organism: Metellina segmentata; assembly: GCA_947359465.1. Lineage (NCBI taxonomy): Eukaryota > Metazoa > Arthropoda > Arachnida > Araneae > Tetragnathidae > Metellina > Metellina segmentata. Next base: position 108,413,104 of record OX375872.1, on the reverse strand, counting down.
GTGACCAAAAGTCCTCATGTTAGAGAACGTTTGGAGAGTGGGGTGCCAGCTCAGGCGTTGACTCGTCATCTGACCGTGATTCAAAATTAGTGGATTGATCCCGGACCGAATTTAACAGCCCATTGTGTTGCTCTAGTACGACGTTAGTTAAAATTACCTTACCTTTCCTTACCTATAAAAATGTAAATGTAAATTTTGCTATTGATACAAACGTTTTTGAAAATTCTTTTAAATTGAAACACTGCTTGCCTCTCAATAAATGAATTCACTGTGAGCCTTATTTTTCATAGAATTTATATTTTTATCTTGCAGTTAGTGTTATTACTACCTTTATCGAAATTTTTACAATAGAAATGTACGTGTAGACGGATATGGTATTTGCAATCTCCTAGTTTTCGAAATATACTTTTCCTGGTTGTTTTTGAATATTTTTTGTAGTTTTAACATATTTTTTCGTTTTGTCGTGGGTTTTAATCAAATTTTAGTAGAAATATTCCCCAGTCGTCATTCTATTCGCGGTTCCATTTGGGCCACAAAACCCCTGAAAGAGGGTAGTTTTAATAATTAGTTTTCGTTTCGGATAGTCGAAACTACGGGCAAATTGTATTTAAACGTTAAAAACCTAATTATTGTTATACATGTGTTCCTTATACTGATACACTGAAATATATACAAATTTTTAATAAACATAAAAATTTATTTGAAACAAATTTTAATAAAAATTAGTTTTACATCGAAGGAAACTCGATAAAAACCTACAAAAATAACAGAACAGACAAAGAAAAGTAGGTAGATAAGTATTTTTATTTACGTCGCACAGGAGAGAGAGAGAGAGAGAGCAACAAACGGGCTGTTGGCGACGGTCCGGGATAAAACTCGTAGGGAAAGATTGATGTAATTTGGTAATTTTTTTTAGTTAACGTCGTACTAGAGCAACACAATGGGCTATTGACGACGGTCCGGGATCAGTCCCTTAAGGGAAAGATCCGAGGACAACACTTCGTAATTTTGAACCACGGTCAGATGACGAAGCAACACCTGAGCTGGCACCCCACTCTCCAAACTTCCACGCCAACCCAACGTGAGGACTTTCGGCCACGACAGATTTAAGGTGCACCAGCCGCCTCTACACCATACGCTTACAAACATCCATGCCCGAACCCGGATTCGAACCAGGAACCTTCCGATCTAGAGGCTAACACCTTAACCACTATACCGGTTGGTCGGCATTGTGTGATAGGGAAAAAGTTTGGGAGTTTACAAGAAAGTTCATTAATTCAAAATACTAATTACAATACAATGATTAATTTTGGGTGTAAAAAGTGGCAAAAAAATTGTCTGGAAGATTGTTGAAACCAACATACGGCAAAGTTAACTGCGGGTATAATTTATCCCATTTTACTGTCGGCCGACCAACCGGTCTGGTGGTTAAGGTGTTAGCCTCTAGATTGGAAGGTTCCTGGTTCGAATCCGGGTCAGGGCATGGATATTTGTAAGCGTATGGTGTAGAGGCGGCTGGTGCACCTTAAATCTGTCGTGGTCAAAAGTTCTCATGATGGGTTGGTGTGGAAGTTTGGAGAGTGGGGTGCCAGCTCAGATGTTGCCTCGTCATCTGACCGTGGTTCAAAATTACGTGGTGTTGTCCCCGAATCTTTCCCTTTGGGGATTCATCCCGAACCGTCGTCAATAGCCCGTTGTTTGGCTGTAATACGACATTAATTAAAAATTACCAATTACTCCTTTTATGGTCTCATACAAATCTTAGCACAATATTAGTTTTTGTTTATGTCTCATACAAATGTTTAACACAATATTAGTTTTCGAATGTCATTGTGTATTTTACCTTTTAACTGTTCATGTTATTAATCAACAATTTAAAAAATTTTAACTTTAATCAAAATGTTCTATTTTATGTTGATCAGCATCTTATTAATTGAAAATTTCTTTGAAAATCAGTTTTCAAGCTTTTTTTAGAAACATTTAAAAAATTTTCCCCCTTATTCAACCTTAGTTATCAATACCTTAACTGTCACATTTTATGATGAATTTACTTTTTAAGGTGAATTAATTTGTTAAACACTTCATAGTGTTTTGAATATTTGTATTGATATTGGCTTTTGTATTGATCGCCGTTGACAGTATTTGAATTTATCACAATTTGCTAATTGTATTTGGTCTTAATGATATGAGTTTGACTACATGATCTTGTGTTTGTCATACATTTTCATTTTGGATATTTCGCCATTAAACCCAATCAACCATTTTATTGTATCCTGATTCACCATGCTTTTACAAGGAATTGTTAAATGCGGACACAAAACATGTTGGGATAGGACTTCGGATTAAATTAATAAATTGAACATGTTTTGGTAAAACGCTTGAGTGCTCGTGTGTTTTCCACACGCAACCTCTTGCTCAGTTTTAAACGTGCTTTCGTTCTTCCTCAATCATTTACTTCCACTTTACGGCCAGTGATTCTGATCTTTTTTAACATCTAGAAATCACGATCCCCATTAAGTACCCCCGTAATATCCTATTCAATGTTCATTTGCAGAAGCTAGTTTGTGTTCCAAAACTGCCCCCCGTGGTTTCTCCAATGAAGTTATAGCAAACACATGCGTGTTTACCTAGATCTGTATGTGGTATTTTTAATCTTTTAGGAATACATTCTCGCACTGCAGGCGATGAAATGCCGAATCAGGTCGGATGTTGTCGCCAACCTGGATGCGAGCAATTCCTGTTGTACACAAATCCGGATCAATCTACCAATCCGGCGTTTCCGTTCGCATATAATTACATATTATCCCATGATGCCTCGGGAAACTCATCTTTCTAAGCTTCAGTTACTTTTTGATGTTTAATTCACTCACTGCTGTTCCGCAAGGCCTGTTCCCTCGTTTTTTCTTGTTTTACCTTTTATAGAATTGGATCGGCGGCGACAATGATAATCTTTCTCATTTTAAAGTAAGGCAAACGATTTCAAACGCATCTCGAGCTGTCTTCTGCTTTTCTAACGCGCTTTTCGATATGGGGGTTTGAATGTTTAATTTTACAAACATTTCAAGGAAGCACTGGATGGATGTTCAAATGAAGACGTGTGTTGTACTTCTGTGCCTGTTGTGCGGGAAATACTCATTTGTGACTGCTGAGGGCAGACGCCCTGTGTATATAATAGCTCACATGGTGAATTCTATTGGTGAACTGGATGAATATTTAGCCCGTGGATCAAATGCAATCGAAACAGATCTCACGTTCTACAACAACGGAACTGTGAAGAAAATTTACCATGGATATCCATGCGATTGTTACAGAGTTTGTGATGAAAAAGAAAATTTCGCAAAGTTTTTGAACTACGTAAGAGACCTGGCGAATCCGAATCATGATAAGTATCAAAAGAGTCTCACTCTTTTGTTTCTGGACTTAAAGTTGGGTGAAGTGTTGAGGTCTGATAAATATAAAGCTGGAGAAGAGATCGCCAAGTACTTGATCACGCATCTATGGAGCAACGATTTAAGTGATCCACACATTAATGTTCTTCTTTCGGTACCCCATACTTCCGACAGTGAAACGATCAGAGGAGTTCGCGAAACGTTTATTAAATCCAACAGAGGAACTTCAATGCAAAAGTTAGGCTTTGATATAAGCTTAAACGATGACTTAAATTCGATACGGAGAATGTACGCTAGATTGGGGGTGACATCGAATCGCTGGCAAGGAGACGGTATAACAAACTGTCTTCGATCTTTTCGCGATGACAGGCGCCTTCGGAATGCAGTTCGAATTCGAGATTCTGGAAACGGATTTATCGAAAAAGTATACGATTGGACACTGGATATCACGACACAGATCAGACGATCGCTTCGGAACGGAGTTGACGGCATCATCACAAACTTTCCCGAACGTATAGTTTCCGTTATACAGGAAGGGGAATTCCGGGATAAATATCGTATTGCAACTAGCGACGACAACCCTTTCTCCAGAGTGCAAGTTTCTCCAACAAAAACCAGCGTTCAGCCACAAAACATGCAGGGATTGTCTTCTTCAGTGCGTGAAGTTACCATTGCCATTATGGGATATATATGGGATTTTTACAAGTTGCGACTCAAAAGACCATCCACTTTATTACCACTGCTTCTTCAAGAAATTCTCAGCAGAGCTCAACCGATTTTAAGAGAATATCAAACAGCACTGAGAAAACTTTCGCGTAAAAGTTTAACTTGAAAGCGATTGATTTACGATGCCTGCCTCTTCAAATCTTCCGGACTTTGTACTATACACCTCAGGTATTCTTCTATCGAGAGAACGTAAATGTCTTAGAATACTATACGCGTGAATATCTTTAACGTTTCAATGGTTACGCGGAAACTAAGTTGTGTTGATATAAAAACTTGTTAACTACTGTTGAACAGTCGATGAATTTTGCCAAGTTTTAAATGTTTATTTATTTTATTTATGCTAGCTCTCAATAATGTTTGTTCGGAGTGTCCCATAACACAGAACAATGAATAACTTATATTTTTATAACCAGCAGAAAATGTGTGGGTTGAATGTGTATGAAGTGATGATTTAAGACGAATTTTAAAATGCAATCAGATTTTCCATCAGCTGCGTTTCTCCGAACTTTGTTTTCATGCACTAAAAGAACAATTGATAAGGTAAGTGATCTAAATTCTATTATATACTGATTTACATTCTATGTTTTTCGTAAATCGCACTGATATAATATTTAATGTGCCAATTCAGTATAACGGATTACATAAAATAGCATCACTAACACTAAATCGATTGAATAGCTTCCGAATAAGAGATTATCAATAAGTGTAATTTTCCTAGTATTCGTTATTTATCTCTAGTCTTTATACATAGCTAATTCAATCTGAACATTAACTTTGGGTTCGAATCCCAAAATAAAACAATTATATATTGTGAAATGCCTTATTTGAATTTTTTTTGCCTTTCGAGTTAATAGCCATCTTGTTGCAAAAACTGATCGTAGAGCGTAAAAACAGCCCTTATCTATATATATTTCATTTTTTTTTTCTTCCAATAAGTACCTTTCGAGGAAACCTCAAATCAAAATAAATGCTATCTTTTGAAAACATTTAGAAACTCAGATTAAAAATTGACATGACAAATATCCGGATTTCAAGTCTAAGCAAAATTTGATGTTATGGGGTCTGTTTAGCAAAATTTGATGTTCTGGGGTTAGTTTATCTTTTATAAATAGTTTAAATAAGTTGCGGAGGTAAAAGTCTGCTACGTTATAAAGCATTACGCATATTTCCAAAATTAGAAATGTAAGTACATATAAAATACCTTGTTTGAAAATTAAGTCCATAAATATAAAAATCTCAATTCGGATCCAATTATATAAAGTTGATATATTAGTATATATAAATCATATTTATCGTTTTAAAAATAAATTTTTGAGTCGGGTCATTTTTAATTGAGACGTTTGTTTCTTATACACTTACCTAATAACAACTAATATTTTCGTATTGTAATCCTGGTTTTTTATTACGTCCGATGTTACGCATGACTCATAAATGAATATTTTAAGCTAAAATAACCAGCAACACAAAGATGAAAGCACTTATAGAATAAAATAATTAGAATAATTAGTTTCTTGTAAAACAGAATTTATAACAAATTTTCAACAAAATCGAAATTCTAATTTTACATACTTTCTTTCTAATTTGATTATAGAGGCCATTATTTCTCGGGTTGACTGGTAATAATAACACTAGGATAAAGAACCGTTTTTTAACAACCAAGAACAGACGAAACATTTTGAAACGAGGGTCCGGGATCAATCCCGTAAGAGAAAAGATCCGAGGACAACACGTAATTTTGAACCACGGTCAGATGACTCCACAATTCCTCGGAGTGCTTCGCTTCGGGTTTGAGCCCAGACCATCGTCAATAGCCCGTTATGTTGCTCCAGTGCGACGTTAGTTAAAATACCTACCTCTGAGGGCTCGTTTTCTTGGTCTGAAACTAAGCAAGAATAATTTTTAATGTTAGACGCAAGTCTATGAAAATGGAGATTTAATTCTTAATTTTCAAAAAGTTATGTTCAGACAGGCGAGACTATTTGAAGAATGGTTAGCAGTTTGGGTCTCTGTTCAACGGGTTCTGCATTCGGATCCTAATCAGGGCAGGGATGTTGTTATATGAATTATATCACTATGAGTCAGAGGTCCCGATCTAATTAGCACTCGTGTAGCTAAGACAAGATACTGTAGAGCGGCAAACCAAATCGAAACCGGAAAAATTTAGGTTTGATAAATTAATTAAAAACCTTCGCCTTGTTGAAATGCCGAATTTTCTCATCTGTTTTTAGAGAGCTATTAATGTAAAATAATGGGTGGTTTTAAGTTGAAAGCGATTTGCGATGAAGCACTAATTAGCTTTGCAGTCGTATTTTTTAAACTTGTGTTCAATAGAGATATTTTTCCTCTTCTGAGTTTACAAAAATTTAGTTTCAATTGTTTATTAAATTAGAATTTCATTGGCAAGATATTTTAATATCGATTACTATTTAAATTAATTAATACTACTTTTTACTAACACAAGATAATATTGGATATGGCAGCCTGATTTGTTTCAGAGGTTTCATTTAATTTGGTACCAGCTTATATAATATAATGAAAGCCAATAAAAGTCCAAAGTATTTAAGTTGGTTTGGGGGTTTCTTATGGCGCAAGGGCCATATGTCCATGCTGCGGCCAGACACAAGACATACAATATCAAGTAATAGACACATAATGAAAGTTTTACCGACACTGAAAAGAAAAATAAACTCTTGGAGGAATGCATCTTATAGGAATTGAACCTGCGCCGCCTATTAATCGCAGGGCTAGGGTATACCCACTGGACCACAATAGCCTCCAAAGTTAAGGTACACTTCATATTAATACGCAATCTAAGTATGTGTTAGTGGCGTTTTTGACACTACAAGTAATACAATGGAGTCTGACTCAATTGATTACCTATTCAAGCTATTTATTTCCCTTAAAAGGTTTCAATTAACAATTTGAAAAATATCTACAACAGTATTTACAATGAACAATCAAAGAACGAATGTTTTAACAATAAGTTTCTCTTCAGTTAGTTTTTTTTACCGGTGTATAACCTCACAGTACAGAGTGTCCATAAAAGAATGTCCCAGTTTCAAGGGTATATTATAACAGTTTAATTTAGATTATTTACAACAAATCATATATCAAATTGAAAGTAAACTAACCTAGTTTTCTTACAAATGTCCAATATATGCACCTTTAGTTATACGGCACACATCCAACCTAAAGTCCAATTCTTACCGTGACAGGGGTGGATTATCTGGATATGTTGAAAGAATGGCTCTTTCCCCAATTAGCAGAGGGTGAACCTGTAAACGTAATTTGGCAATAGGATGGAACCCCACCTCATTGGAATCTCTTTGTACGAGAGTTGTTGAACGTCGAAGTCCCTGACTGTTGGATTGGTCGTAATGGTTGAGACGACAGAGATCTTTCTCGCTGGCCGCCACGTTCACCTGACAACGCCATGCGATTTTTTCCTTTTGGGATTTATAAAAGATTGTGTCTACGTTCCGCCGCTACCTAAATATTTGCCAGAATTGAGACACAGAATTGAAGAGGCTATTGCTTCCATTACTCCGGACTTGTTAACCAAAGTGTGGGAAGAATTGGACTTTAGGTTGGATGTGTGCAGTATACCTAAAGGTGCACATATTGAACATTTGTAAGAAAAACTAGGTTAGTTTACCTTTAATTTGATATGATTTGATGTAAATAGTCTAAAATTTTTTTTTATAATATACTATTGAAACTGGGACATTCTTTTATGGACACCCTGTATAGCTGTCTCGAAAGCTATCGCTTCGCTACTAGAGGCGCAAAAGCTCTGCTCTCGTCTCCCTTTGCGTTTTCGGGGGTGTTCGCCGTCATCTTGCAATGTTCCACAGCTGCGCTTGGAATCGTTAGAAAAGGACGTGTGACAAGCAGGTGCAAAAAGTCGGATTAACATGCCGACTCTCTGGCCTGAGTTTTTCAGAACTGTTACTCGTGGTCTTTTTGGAGGTCGTCTGCTACCTTTTCGATCCACTATGATCCGTGTGTTGAAATCGTCATAGTGTTAAAGATAATATTTTTCGTTAATATGAAAAATCGCACATAATTCAGAAAAAATTACTTTTAAATCTAATTTATACTCGTATATACATCTCACTAATTAGCAGTTAATTTAAAATTAATTTCTTTGAAATTATTTTAAAACATTTTGAATAGTTTCACACTCGGATGCATTGAACTTACTTTGCAGTATTCAATATTTTGATTACCTTAAACTAAAAGATATAAACTGTCAAATAAATAAACTAATCCCGAGGAAACCAGGGCAGTGGGTGAATGGCATCTTAGGTTTAACGCGATGATTGCGTTCCGTTGAGATTTCGGAAAGACACGGGCACAATTGACTGCTGATCCTCATCGTGAGAAAATAGACATCCGATCATCCCGGTTCGTGTCGCATCATTTGCCTGTTAACGGATGCTCTCTATTTTAACAGAAATTTGAGTTCATTATCATCCTTATTCGAGCGCAGCAAATTACAACATCGAACTGGAACTCGCTTAATCTAGGGATATTTAAAAGCGCTGAAAAATAGAATGGTTTGAAATTAATAAAAGAAGAAAACATAAAAACTTTGAAATTCCGGAGAAGAGACTCCTCAAAATGGAGATTTTTCACATTTTTTTGCCAATAAAGTGTAAAATCTTTCTTGAGCATAGAATAGTTTCTGTGAAAACTAACATTTTACATGTTCCGATTATTTCAATAGTTCCAGGAAACCTGTAGGCCTTAAAGAAATCTAAACTCCCATTTAAAATTTTAATCACTTTAAAATGGAATTTTAGTTATTTTTCATGAGTACTAATAACCCTAAATATTAATTTATTTGCAATTTCTGCTTGTATAATATGTTACATAAAATAAAATTACATATGTTGAATATGTAAATAAAAATGAGGCATTTCTTAAAAGAATTGACGTAATCAACTTTTATTTTAAGAGACAAAAGTAGGAATTTCTTTTAAAAATGTAACTATTACATGTACTCAACTAAATCTATTAAATAAACATTGATAAAATATATATTTACCTTCCCTAATTAGCATATTAAATGAATTTCTTACTTGGGTAGACATTAGACCGTTCAAAAATAAGTTATAATTCTAGTTCTGGTATTCACATACCTTATTCAAAAAGTGTCAAAGTAAAAGAAAACTAATTATTTTATCACTTTAAAATGTTATTTTTACTAGTTTATCTGTTTTATGGCGACTCTTAGGATGGTATTAAAGACAGTTTCAGATACACAAGCCTGTTGTAAAGTGCTTATAGCGGTGGTTTTTTGTGTTTTCTGGTGCAAGGGCCGTTTGTGGCAATGCTGTACCCGACACATGATATATAATGTGAAGTAACAGACATGCACACAAGGAAGGTTTTACTGACAAAGATGAGAAATACATTCAGGGAGGAATATGCGTATACTGATAGTGTTTTCTAATGTGTCAAGTACCTGTATGAATACTCTATTTTCTATTTCAATACATGTAGTTAATTTCAAGTTCACCATTATCTTTAATTACTAACAAATTCCTATCATGCCTAAATTCCATACATGCAAGATACACTTAATACTTCCTACCACATAAACTACTTGCAAGTCCTTGTTTTAGTCGGAAATCGTATCGGTACTCTATTGTAAACTTTAAAAATCATTACAGCATTCAACAGCTTAAATTGTCTTCATTTGTCCACAGCATGTACAAAAAATATTACTTTTCCTACTTTAATGGCACATACTTTATCGCATTGTAAACTACAAAATTGTTCAAATTATTTTCTTTAAATTCTTTGTATAGTGAGCGATAAGCATCATCGCATTCGAGCATATCTGACTTTGCAACAATGGTAGGCTAAAGAGTTACAAAAATCAAACTTCAATCATGATAGGAAATGGATTTGTTTTTTATGAACTTGGATTTCCCTTCTGATAAGAGTAAACATCACTGTCTGAACTTTATTGAGAAAAGTCATTAGAAGAAGTTTACTATATTACATTTTCACGCAATTAAAAAAGCTTGAGATTTTACTTATTAATAAAGTGGCGATATTCACAGCAATCGAGTACTGACACGATTGTATTTTAGTAGCTTTCTGATCTTTAGGCCTGTTCTGTTGTCACAGGGGACTAGGAAATAATTTTTTGCAACATGAGAGCCAAGTGACTATTTCATATGATTAAACAGATCTTAACGGATTAAGAACTTGCTTCATTACAACAGATTTAACATCCAGTTACGTTTACACATTCACCACTGCTAGGAACAAAAGTTTTGTGTCCTAAATTTCCCAGTTATCTTTTAGCTTTCTTCCGAAAACGTAACTTCGTTCGTATTTGCAGTACTACTACATTCATTGATTAAAAAAAACAACGTACAAAAGCAGAGTATAACAATGAACAAAGGGGAAGGTAATCATTCTAAAGATAGACTCACTTCGGGCTTTCGTAATGAACGATATTATTAGCTATAAAAAAAGTTTTGGGGAAAACAAAACGAAACAAATATTTTTCATGCCTTGAAAATTTTGTTCCGTGACTTGTTAAATCCTAGTTCTAGGTGTGGTGTGGTGGTGTGGTTTTCATCAGCACTGCTAACCATTAAAGATGGGCTATTTTGATAGTTTAAATAATGTGTTTAGTAATAAGACTTAATAAAGTTAATGGTAACTGCAATCGAAAACAACAAATGATTAAAAGTTTAACTTTTAAAATAACAAAATTTATTACGAAATTAAATTGAAAAAAAATTAACATTTGTGAAACATTTCGTAAGAATAAAACTTAAAATTATAAAATAATCCAAGCAATTACAAAATATTCAAATGAACCGTCAATTTCTAAGTGTTAATTTTAACTTACTATTAAATGTTAACGAGGGGGATATTAGCTAATAACTTATCGCAAATCAGCAACAACCGTTGAAACTGCTACCGTAAAATACGTTTTTCAGATCCCTACAAACCATTTGGAATTAGGATGGTTTCATTTGGTTGCCAAGCTGAGGCCACGCCATTATATATACATATAACTTACCACTACGTGGCCAGCACGGCGTTGCCCGTGACAGTTCTTTTCGTGGGGTCAGGTGTGACCACTGCTCGCTAACCCCCGGTAATTGCTACGAATTCCATTTGGTTTGCGAAGAAATAGCCATGCCCGTGGTGGCTTCGTCATTGGTAAATGCCGCCAAATTCGAATTGCGAAGAGATCCAATCGGCGTGACCTCACAAACTCTTTCGAAAATATAAATATTTAGTTGAAATATTATTTATTAAAAGAAAATCAAACGTAATATATCTATCTGGTGTAAAATTTTCCGCCGATTTCAAATGCGTTGAAATTTTCAATATATTTTTAACGATCCCGAATTTACAAAAAAGAACTAAACAATGATAGTCAAAATTTTTTTATATTTTTTTTTTGTTTTTCTTCGCTGGAATCATTTGAGCGAAGGAAATGGAATCTGATTTCACGATCACGATCGAAGTCAAATTCGTATGGGAAAAAAATATAAGAGTTGCAGTTTAAAAATTATTTATTTAAAGACGATCATATTTTTAGCTATTGATCTGATGCGAAATTTTCCGAAGATTTCAAAGCCGTTGAAATTTTACTCAATCTTTAACGATCTAGGAGATAGAAAAAAGAACTACATAACTCCAGTTAAAACTTTATTTGTTTTTTTCGTCCGCTGAAAAATCGTTCCTCGGAAAATGAAACAGAAACACGGAAAAAATAAATTTAGAATGTCATATCTTTATACTGTTGCCATTCTAAGGAAAACAATAATAATTAAATTTCATTAAATTCATTTAAAAATGTTCCAGATTAAATTTTAAAATAAATGCTTCGCACAAAATTACAAAAAAGTTCGGACTACCTGCGTCCCAAATTTGATTACTGTAAGTGCCATAGATTCGTCAGGACAATGCGTACACATAAACAGACAAACAAACACTTCCTTTTATAATACAAGTAGTAGAGATTAGAATTTTACTAGACTTCGTGAAACAGTCAGTAGTAACACGGTAAACTGAAATGAAAGCATTTGATTTCCACCATTTGACTTACAAATATAATGTTATATTTAGTTAATGTTATATTTAGTTAATATTATATTTTTATTGTTAAAATTACAATAAAATATATCAATTTTTTTATTGTGTCACTGCGTCTCTCAAATTACCAGTCTACACCCATGTAGGACCTTCACATACGAAGCATATTATAAAAGCTATGAACTATATTAAGTTTAATTAACATTATTTCTAGCATGTAAATATTCATCATCATAAACACAAATCTGGAACTAATACAGTTAAAAGGATTTAGAACAAACTCATTAAAACATTCTCCGAAAATGGGGAAAAATATGAAGAAATTTTTTTGATTGTAAAACAAGTTATTTTTAATGTAATTCAGAAAATACTCACGCGTTCCCATAGTAAAAAGCTTTCAACGTGTATTCATACAAAATGAACTAACGCCCTTTACAGGTTTATTTTGAATATTGAGAATTATTGATGATTTCACAGATTTTTTAAGTATCGCACAGGAAATATATAAAACGAAAACAATGTTGAACTCGGGAATTTACTCTGGCTGCAATAAAAAAGTTATAGGTATATACTTGGAGCCATTATTAATGCATTTAGGGAGTATTAAGTTCAAGTTTTTCAAAACTTTAATTGTTTTAGTTAACTTAAATTTATACGAATCGGCTGTAAAATTAAGACAACTGGTTATGTAAGTTTTTGATAAATGACGGCCAATTAATCTTGGACGTACTAACAGGGATGGATTTGACCAATTAACAAAACCCCAGTTTTAAATTACCGGGAATCGACAATCTATTTACATTTTACTAAACAAAAAAAAATTATTCACATTGATATTAGCATTCGAAGGTTTTAGAGGATCAAAATAATTTTAAACCACAAATACACTCAATCTATAGAAAATTAGTAATTTATGAGAATTAGTTAATGCTAATTATTATTATTTTTTTATTTTATTTTATTTATTTTTATTTATTTTTATTAGTATTGTGCTAATTATTTTTATCGATTACACAAAAAACCTATCATGCATTAATTTATCAATGCTGTACGGTATAAGTCGTAACTTTTTATAGGTGTTGTCTGTTGAAGATTTGTATTTTTTAAATAATGCTTTTCTGCAATGTAGATATTCAATCCCTAGTGGTGTAACTACATTTAGCTTCGTTTTTTGGCAGGCATATTTCTGTAAGAGCGAATTCAGACTTTTCCCTCAAAGTTGTATCCTGAAGCAGCAGTGTAACCAGGATTTAACTTCGGAAGTGGCTCCAAATTAGAAACAATTTTTGCTCAAATATACTTATTATTGTAAATACAATTTTTAAGTGTTATGAAATTTGCTTTATCTTTTGTGTAGGGATCATGTATTTTAATTACAGAAATGGGATGATCATTTGTATCGAAAAAAGATAGTTCAATTTTAAAGCCTTATCAGCGGTGACTTGTTTTTGATTTAGCAACACATGTGAAATTCCATAAATTTTTGTTTGTCTTGTCGCTATACGGCCGCTGCTACACGTGGGCAAATTAGACCCAAGAATAGTGCCACAAGAATTAATGTACAAGATATCTCTAATTCGAGATCCAACTTGGTAGCCGAAAAGTTAAGCGCTCCGAGTTCGAATTTTGGTCTTGGGTGGATTTCATGAATGCTCGAAGTGGTTCAAAATTCACTTTATGCCGTAGGTCCCTGGGTAGTTATCCTTCGTGTAGAAAAAAAAGACAGCAGCGTGACCAACCGAATCTATTCCAATGGCTGTCATTTAATCTATGTACTACGGCTCGTACAGTAGTTGTACCATAATCGCACCAAGAAGTAATTTAGAAAACGAGCAGTACATCAGTTGTACCTTGAAAGTTATAAGAATCGCGCCAAGAAAGAATTTAGACTACAGGTAGTTACAGCAGTTGTACTTTGAAAATTATAAGACTGGCGCCAAGAAAGAATCACGCTTGTTAGGATAACTGTAGTCAAAAGTTTTATCTTGCGTTTGGCGCAGCTTGTCCGCTGTCGAACCTTGCGCCATAAAACCCAAATCAATCAACCAAGGGCTGTCATAGAATGCTTTATTTTGGGAGGTTCTTTCCGAAGCGATATAAACAAAATCTTGCTTTTGAAGATTTATATTATAGAATTGATTGGAATCTCGAATAAAATCGGCTACAAAGCATACATTTGAAAACAAGTTTCGCCTTCTTAAGTCAGTTTATGATTTGATGTTTCGTAATTGCAGTTTTGGATTCATTCATTTTAAAATTAACATAGGCTACAAGAAGGAAAAATAGAAGTATTTTTCACCCAGCTGACTGAGGAAAACTTCCTTTTTTAAATGTATTTAATTGAGTTTTACTTCGTGGAACTGGTAGTTGAGACCAGAAATTTTAAAGAAAATTCACAACTTTACTTTGCCTACACACACTTGTCTATTTTTCAGACCTACTCTATTGAATCTCGAAATAAATTGCTGGCAAAAAACATTCATTTTGTTAACCATCATGTCATTTTGTTTCTTCGAGTTCTAGTTTTTATAAAAAACTAATGTATGAAATTGGGGGAGGGGGATATCTTTACAAATGGAACTAATTCTTCCTTCACAATTTCCAGGTTTAATAGATTTGTATTGGGTTTAGATCCGAACTGTTCAAGTGGGGGTAGTGTTCGCATACAGCAGGCATTTTCTAGGGTTCAAATACTAAATGAAACATTTAAATATTTATACGAGGCGGGTTAGAATATTGTAGATTAATTGATATTCTATAGAACTGAAAGTGAACATACTTCTAATGGAAATTACTTTTTTTACTCGTAATTTACTCGTTTATTTAACTTGTAAACCAAAATGAAGCTGAAGTGTACATGAATTCTTATTTTAAAAATCCCATATTAATTGGAAGTACTTACCAGTTTTACCTGGATTACGTAACAAATAACTTAATAAGTTTGTATCGAATTAAAGAGGAAAATATCTGAAATAATTGCTTATAACATAAACGTCAACTGAAGCTGAACGCTATTAAAAGAATATAATTTTTTATACATTAATTGAGGCGTTGACATTGAAAAGGAGGTAAACGCCAAATCGGTTATTTCGTTGATATGTGATTCTATGTTCCAACACTGAAAAGGTGTAAGTTCGTAACTCACGAAGTCCAGTTCCGAAAAAACCCACAAGATGTCACTAACGGAAACTTGATCACTCTTGGTTCTAAGTAGGTAAGTGAAACTTTCAACTATTTTTTACTGTAAAATTTAGTTTTTGGCGCTTACCTCCTTTTCAAAGTCAACGCCACTAAGAAGCATAGAAAACATTTACATATCCTTAATCCTCGTGCTAAATCTAGATGATTTGATGGATCACACTTCATTTTGAGCTACGAATTTATGAAGGAAAAAATGTATATTAACATAGATATATATATTTAACATTTTCCAATGAAATGTGAATATTTTTCTAGTCAAAGGCGTGTAAATACAGAGATAAAGCCAAAGTTTACCTTGAGCACCAATTGTATTAAAAATTGAATTTCTATTTCATATTACGTAAAAGAAATATATTTTAACTTTCGACAAAATTTTTCAACGTTAATTTTTCTAGTACCACTTATCAATATCAATATCTTTCTGCAGGTGTCTGACTTCGGAATTTGCTTCCGAGGATCACAAGAACAGCCATGCAACTGTATCGGCCGTTGGATTTTGATATTCATTTTTGCTTTTCCTGTTGCAACGATTGCTTCGACTCAAGATTGTCTTAGAATCAGGGACAGATGTATTTTCGACTGGAAAAGAGACGTCGCCTATTTTAACTTATCTTGGACAGCTAATGGCGTGATTTATCTTTAGTAGTCTTAAGTGAATTCCCTAAATCAAGTCAAAGCAGCTTACCGAAAAATGAACAGCTATGGAAATGATGTTAACAGCATAAAATGGGCATGTGTAAATATTTCTCGTGTGTGCTTTTGAAGGAAACGAAGGATACTTTTAGAATCGTCTGTAATTTATGGAAATCTTTCTTAGTTAAGAGACAACAGCATTCTACAGTCAAGATGTATTATTTCATACAACTTAGGTTAAATCAAAAGTCAAATTATCTGTATTTAGGTCAAAAAAGTTATTCTATTCCTTTTTATAAATCTTGTTTCTAAAATTTTCCAACTTGAAATGATTGTAAGTGCTGTCAGTATTCATTACTAAACAAAATTTACCATTTATATTCCAAATAAAATTTAGAAGAGAAAAATCGTGTTTCCTTTACTGTACTTATGATTTTTTTTTTTAAATAATCATTACATTCACAATCTAATGTTACTGTATTTTTATTCACACACACACACACACACACTTGAGGAGTATGACAATTTAAACATTTATGAATAATGATCTTAAAAGACATTAGAAAAATCCAAACACTATTAACTTAGGTTTCCAATTGTAGCTACGAATAACTAGAAAAATAAAGAATTTTCTTTTATCTGTAGAAATGAACTGACGATAAATTATTTGACGATAATTAAATGATTTATCATCAGTTTGTTAAAACATTACATTTTCATATTTCCCAAGTTTTTCTACTAGCTTTAGTTTCATATACAGATTAGACGAAACTTTCCCAAGTGAATGTAAGCATTTTTGTCGATATCTGCAGTTAGTATATATACAGGGTGTTTCGAAACTCATGGGAAAAATTTAAGGGGTGATTGAAAACATCTAAACAAGCAATTTTCAACACACAATGCATGGGCGGAGAGGAAGCGGTGAACCGCTAGACGGCGCTAAATGGAAAGCATAAAGCGCGAGTTTTCTTACACATCGTCATTTCTACTGTGCATTCAATCGGACATACATTCAATCCCTGGGTTCAACCTCCGTGGTGAACACTCGTAGCAAACCTCTGCTATCCAGTTTGATTCTATCTTACAACAACAGTCCTTTTCAGGACTATTAATCACCAAAACATGGACCTCTCATGCCAGCTGTTCTTATGAATGAATTATCGAAAAGCTACACCAAACTGAAAAGGAAATGGCCTAACTGGACTCGTACATCACCATGATGCATGGCATTTTCAAGATGGACATCTCGGACGAGGAAACTAGTCTTTGGAGCCCAACTGGAGATATTCAGGGTGCAGCACACCGAATTGAAAGGT
Organism: Metellina segmentata; assembly: GCA_947359465.1. Taxonomy (NCBI): domain Eukaryota; kingdom Metazoa; phylum Arthropoda; class Arachnida; order Araneae; family Tetragnathidae; genus Metellina; species Metellina segmentata. The sequence goes on along the minus strand of OX375872.1, from coordinate 108,395,763 downwards.
CAGTGCGAGCTATTATCACTTACAGCTAGGGAAAAGATGACCCCTGCCAAATCCAAGCGGCAAGCCAAAAAGCAAACAGACTCTGACAATCCACCCCAAAAAAAAACCAACGTAACCAAATTTCCAACTAATCAACCCAGATCAACGTCTCCTCAATTGAGCGACAACATCGATGAAATCCTTGAAGAGATTCAGACTCCCTGAAAAATTGCTCCCATAACTATACAAATCGATAAAAATTACATAAAAGTACTAGCTGAAAACAAAATGAAGATTAAAAATACAAATTTAATCGGAAAACTTTCGAGTGAAATGTTTAGTATCCAACCCAAAATTCCCTGAAGAACATCAAACCATTACTAGCCACCTTGACAAGGAAAACATTAAATACTTCTATCGCTCAATTAAAAATCAAAAACCAGTCAAGGTTGTTATCAAAGGACTTCCCTCCTGTACTCCCTGCGCCGATATTAAATCGGAACTTGAAAACTTAGGAAACAAAGTCGTGGATGTTTTCCAACTGAAACGGTCCTCCGACAAAAAACCTCTCCCTATCTTCCAAGTGCTTATGCACCCTTACGACAACACGGGCGAAATATTCAAAATTACAAATTTTATACACCTTGTTATTACTGTTGAAAGATTTTTTTAAATCGCAAAGGAGCTCCAAAGTGCTACAACTGTCAGCTCTTCAATCACTCCAGTATAAAATGCAAAATGCCCACACGATGTGTGATTTGTAGAGGTCCACATCGTGCCAACAAATGTCCTAATAGGAAAATCAAACCAGTTTGTGCAAACTGTACCGGTGCTCATACCGCAAACTTTAAAGGCTGCCCAAACATGCCTAAGCCAAGGGCCTTTTCACCTAAACACGCCGACCAACCGGTATAGTGTTAGCCTCTAGATCGAAAGGTTCCTGGTTCGAATCCGGGTCCGGGCATGGATGTTTGTAAGCGTATGGTGTAGAGGCGGCTGGTATACCTTAAATCTGTCGTGGCTCAAAGTCCTCACGTTGGGTTGGTGTGGAAGTTTGGAGAGTGGGGTGCCAGCTTAGGTATTGCTTCGTCATCTGATCGTGGTTCAAAATTACGAGGTGTTGTCCTCGGATCTTTCCCTTAAGGGACTGATCCCGGACCGTCGTCAATAGCCCGTTGTGTTGCTCTAGTACGACGTTAACGAAAATTACCATTACCTCTCACCTAAACACACCCATAACGGCATGTCCTATGCGCAGACCCTAAAACCTAATCCAAAATCTCCCCCTGAAATTCAACCAGTATAGTGGTTAAGGTGTTAGCCTCTAGATCGGAAGGTTCCTGGTTCGAATCCGGGCCCGGGCATGGATGTTTGTAAACGTATGGTGTAGAGGCGGCTGGTGCACCTTAAATCTGTCGTGGCCGAAAGTCTTCATTTTGGGTTGGCGTGGAAGTTTGGAGAGTGGGGTGCCAGCTCAGGTGTTGCTTCGTCATCTGACCGTGGTTCAAAATTACGAGGTGTTGTCCTCGGATCATTCCCTTAAGGGACTGATCCCGGACCGTCGTCAATAGCCCGTTGTGTTGCTCTAGTACGCAGTTAACTAAAAAAAATTACCAAATTACCCCCTGAAATTAATATTAAAACCGAAATCCAAATGGCTCAGGCCAACACCACCATCCCCCCCCCTTGTAGGTGAAATAACTGATTTCCTCGAACTTCTTAATTAACTGAAAGAAATTTTATCTTGCTTCCCTAACATTAAACAGCTTATAGCCCTGCTACGAAACTGCAAAACACCATCCGAAACACTTCTCTTAATTGAAAACATGAATTCAAATGACGCCTGATTTGCTGGTCTGATCTTCCCCCGAAAATTTCATTTAAATTCCACCCTTTAATCTTATTTTAATTGTCTGTTCACTCCACAAGTCCAGAACTTTTGCTTCCCTCAAAACTTGTTTTAACCCCGCCTTAAGTTTACTACTCCTCCATTGTCCACTTCTAAGTACCTCCCACCTCCATGGCAATATATTCCTTCCTGCATTTGTTATTTAGCTTCGTCACGTGATTCCACCCGTCAACCTCATTGGTCGCCACCATCCAACAACACTGAGAAACAAATCCTAGCTGTTCAGTCAGCATGTTACACTGGAGTCAGGAACTCCCGCTACGGCAAAACCTGCTGTCTCTTTCTACCATGGATTTCAGAAGGCATGGCGGCATACAGTAATCAGGAAAAGGCAGACATGCATTTTATGTATGGTCTTGCGAATGGGAATGCTCTGGAAACCGAAAGACTGTACAGGCAGCATTTCCCGAGAAGACACGTGCCAAACCGAAAAATGTTCGAGCGATTGCATCGGTGCCTGTGCGAAACGGGATCCTTTGTCACCGGCATGCATGACACAGAACGTGGCAGGAGTGTGCGGACATTTTACGAAGAGTGTAAGATTGTCCGGATATTAGCACGCGAAAGGTTTCCCGTGCCGTAAATGTGCCCACTCGATTCTTTGGCGAGTACTACGGGACGAAGGATTACGCCCCTAACCATGCACAGAAAGTGTAAGCCTTGATACCTGCAGATTATGCGCCACGTGTGGAGTTTGCACGTTGATTTTTGCAACAGCTAGCAGCGTAGCCTGATTTTAATGCGCCGTTTATTCACGGATCAATACACCTTTACTCGTGAAGGCATTTCTAATACGCACATGTGTGGACATCTGACAATCCGTACGACACACGTCCTCATGCGCATCAGAAGTGTTTCAGCGTAAATATTTGGGCTGGAATTGTGGGTGATCATTTGATCGGCCCATACCTTCTGCTATTTCGACTAGACGGCAGAACCTACCTCACAATTTTACATGTATTGCCAGACTTACTTCAATCTGTTGCATCCAATATACAAGTACGTATGTGGTTCCAACATGATGGAACACCACCCCATTTCAGCTTGGATGTGCGGAGCGCTTTAGACGCTAAATTCCCAGGGCGATGGATTGGTCGGTGTGGGCTTTTAAGTATATCTCTTCGGGGTGGGCCCACACCTTGGCCGGCACGCTCACCCGATCTCTCCTGTCTGGACTTTTTCCTGTGGGGCTAAAAAGTCTAGTCTACGAAAGCCCCATCGACTCCAACGAGGACCTAGTTGCCAGGATTTCTGCTGGTGCCATCAGAGACATCGGGAGAATTTGAAAAAGTAAAAAGCTTACCGCTCGCTACGTCGTAGGTGTAACGCCTGCATTACCGCAGGCGGTTGCTCTTTTGAGCAGTTTCTGTAATTTTGCCACACATGCTGGCAATAAAATATTTTAGTACCTCTATCCGTTTGGTGTTTCGTTCTTCCATGTGACAGTAACGGATGATCTCCGCCATGCATTGTATGGTGAAAATTGCTTGTTTATATGTTTTCTATCACCACTTACATTTTTGCCCATGAGTTTCGAAACACCCTGTATATTATATAGGCTAGGTTTTTTATTAATTGAATATTGCTTTTAATTAATCGGAATAAAAAAATAATAATTGCATGAATAAATAATGTAATGCTCGCGTGAATGGCAAAAGAAAAAAGAACACTGAAAACTTAACAAGTGTTTATTTAAGTAAATGTAACAACAAATCAATCAAATTCCTGGTCGTCCTTTTTTTCATTCACTGTTCCACATACCTTTCGATCAGGCGATCACCTAAGTAAAGTCTAAAAATCAAATAAGAGTATTGTCCTCCTAAGTTCTTCATCACTACAAAAGTCCGATAACAAACTTTCACAACTTCCAGAATCATTTAGATAAATTTAAGATTAATTATCTGACCCAATATCGGAATTATATTCTGTTATAAGCCGCTCACTGTCACTCATTCCTCTTTTATTTTAGCACAAAATCCAAAGAAATAGTATTTGCAACGTGATACACAACACGAGTGAAAACAAATTTCACTCCTCCGTGTAAACGAAAGCAGTAAAACCTGTACGTTTGTTTTGCATTTCAATCTTTCCTGGACTACTAACAAGATTGCAATGTTTCTTGGCACTGACGTCACGCGCTCGGGAAGGGGAAAAGTGAGTGAACCGTTCTGCTGTTGGGTTGCAGGTAAAGGCTTCGAGTAGACATTACACTTACAAGCTTCAAACTTGGCGCATTAATCTAATTTGGCCTTAAATTTAGCACGTAAATGTTTTGACAGCTTGCCTGTCAGTTCATATAAGAAAAGCACGATTACAGCAGTTTAAAAAAAACATTTTTATATAATTAATAATAGATAATATCAAAAGATATTTTTTGAATTTCTAATGGTATTTTTTAAAATTATTGCCTCCTAAAAATTTTCCAAAAGAAGTATCCCAGATAGCAAATGAAATTTTTGAGGTTATATGTTACTGAAAAATATGTATGAGGTGTAAATTACTATTCTATACAATATAATAGAATTTACCGCAATAAATACTTGCCTGAAATTTAAAAGAAACTTGTACTTCAATTATTTAAAACTTACATTTTAATGCAAGAGAGAATTGTTGGGATACCATTCTATCAATTTATGAAACACATTCATAACGATTGTCTTTGCAGAGCTTTTCAGAGCACTGCCTTTCTTATGTATGTAAAAACGTAACTTCTAATACACTGCTGGCCACCCAAATTGCAACACCAAGAAAGACGAGATATCACAACAAAATTTATTTTGTAGATAACATGTTGACCAAGTATCAAATGATTAAATTTATAGACTTCTGTGAAGCGTGGTTCCTGCCAAAATCAGTAGCCAGAGTAGCCGCCATTGTTGGAGATCACCGCTGCCACACGCCTCGGCATTGATTCAAAGAGACTTTGGATGTGTTCTTGGAGTACAGCAGACCAAGCAGCTTCCACACGTTGCCAAAGTTGATCTGGTGTGGCAGCTGAGGATGTAATCTGGGTCAATCGTTGAGCAACCATGGACCACATGTTTTCTATCGGCGAAAGATCCGGAGAGCGAGCTGGCCAGGGAAGCAATTCAATCTGGCGATTGACGAAGAACCCTTGGATAACGCGTGCCACGTGTGGTCGCGCATTATTCTGTTGAAATATGGCTGTGGGCAAGCCCTGAAGGTAAGGAAGGACAACTGGCTCCAACACCTAGGAGATGTAGCGCTGGCTGTTTAAAGTACCGGCAATGCGTACTAGAAGAGTGCGAGAGTGATATCCAATACCGCCCCATACCATAATACCCGGTGCAAGACCAGTGTGGCGGTGCATAACGCAGCTGTTCAGCATCCTCTCTCCACGGTGTCTCCAGAATCGAATACGACCATCGTGGTGTTGCAGACAGAAGCGTGACTCGTCTGTAAAGACAATTTCATTATATTCTGCCGTCCACATCCTTCTTTCATCGCACCATTGGCGGCGGAGACGTCTGTGGTTCTGCGTCAAGGGTAGACGAAGCAATGGGACGTCTTGCGGACAGACCACTTTGCTGTAAACGGTGTCGAATGGTACGCGCAGACACTGGATGATGCGTTACAGACTGAATGTGCTGTGCTATGGTTCGTGATGTGGCTGAGCGATCCGTCACTACCATACGCACAATATGCCTGTCATCACGTGAAGTGGTGCACTGAGGTGGATGCGATCGAACACGTCGGTTCGTAGTACCCTCCTGTATCCAACGATCACATATCCGCATTACAGTTGTTTGGTTTTGTCCAACACGACTACCGATTTCCCTGAAAGATAATCCACAATCTCGGTAAGCCACTATCCTTCCTCTATAGAACTCGGATATTTGATCAAAAGATGATCGCTGTTTTCTACGAGGCATAATTGATCGGTTTTTTTTTTTTAAAAGCCACAAGAAAAACACAATTGCCGTACTTGAAATCGTCGAAATCTCCAAGCCTTAAATAGCGCTTTGAAGTGGGGTCACAGGCGCGCGTGATGTGCGTCTGCGCTGAAATTCTAATCATTTGCATATCTCACCTCCGCTAATGCATGTTGTAAATTTCATATTATTTGCATGCTTCCTTCAGGGTGTTCACGTTGGGTTGGCGTGGAAGTTTGGAGAGTGGGGTGCCAGCTCAGGTGTTGCTTCGTCATCTGACCGTGGTTCAAAATTACGAGGTGTTGTCCTCGGATCTTTCCCTTAAGGGACTGATCCCGGACCGTCGTCAATAGCCCGTTGTGTTGCTCTAGTACGACGTTAACTAAAAATTACCAATTACCAATTTCCTTCAGGGTGTTGCATTTACGGTGGCCAGCAGTGTAGAATCCGGAGTTAATTCCATTATTAATCACAGAATCCTCAAATGTAGATTCAAATACTAACAACAATAAATGCAACGCAAGTAATTCGAAAGATAAGTAAAAATATGCCAATGTTGCCAAGCAACTAGAATCGAGAGGGCGCGGGAAATGCTGGTTGGCTCTTATTGGCTGGCACACGTGATTCTAAATGAAATTACTACGCCGGATGTAAAAGGCAAAGTATTCAACATTTCACGCTAATTACGACACAAAATCGTAATATATGTGTGAGGTTAACAAATTAACCACATTTCGAAGTTGCATTACCTCATTACACTCAAATATCGGACAAAGCGCTGGTAACTATTTGTTTCGTTTGCTCTCAGCATATTTCTCCACCCCCAAGAAAGCCTGCTACCGAGTATGGATCCATCTTTTAGAAACATTACAAACAAAAAAAAGTTAAAAAAGCCAAGTAAATCATTGGAGAGAGATTGGCGTAGAAAAATAAGATGCCCGAGAGGCGTACAGGCAAAACAGAAAAGTGACCTTTCGCAGCACCAAAGGTGCTCGGGCAAAACTGTTAAGAGGTAAACTGATACAGAAGAGAAATGAACCCTGGGATAGTTACAGGATGCTAACGCAGTAGGCAAACCCACAGCCCTAGCTAGTCATGGTTAGATAGGGGTAGAGTGCCTATATAATAAGAGTGGCGACATACGGGAAACACTTTCTGATTGGCTTAGAGACCTTTTCTACCGCCCGAAGCGGTCTTTTCCCAGCTCCCGTAGACTTAACATGGGAACTTTTTGTGTGTTCGAGAAAAACGTGTGTATATTAAATTTAAAAGAAAATATAGCTTATTCGTGTTCTCTAGAATGTTTATTTATAATTATTTTAGTGTTTTGTCAGTGTAAATTTGAAGACTTTTTAAGTAAATGGCTTTTTTTTTTGAACAACATGCTGTTTCCCGCTACTTTGGCGATGTAAACATCGCGCCAAAGGCAGTTAGCAAGTTTTAAACTTTTGATAATACGTTGTTTTTTTTAGCTGTTTCCTTATTATAGGTTTTCAATAACCTAAGCCGAATTGAATCATCAGAAAAGCAGAGAGTAAATTGTAGCAATGCTTTATATAAAAAGAATAAAAGAAAGGTTTATATAAAAGTGTTATTTTTGATGCAAACTTTCATCTTTATTTTGCTGCTAGATCTCGGAACAAAACCACCACATCAACATTTATCTGTGAATTTGGATATAAATGCGTACAAATGCTGTTAACTATTTTTTATCGTGAGATTATTCTTGTATGTTTAGGCCAATATTTGCTCATAATTTAGTTTCAATCTGTTAATTCTATTTTTCATATGAAAATGTGGTAGATTTTTTAACAAATGTGTACTGATGGTGTTGATTATTTTTGAAATTACATGTCTTTTGACTTGTATAAATGGATGAAACTTAAAATTTAATTTAAGTGGGTTAAAATTTAGTGTTATGCATTAAAAAGGTCAAATAAAAATATTCAGTATCTTTTCTGGTTCGGTTAATGTAAGGAAAGGATTAATCACACTAAAAAAAACTACATGTGTTGAACAGTTGGTTGAAAGAAAGTTTTATTTTAAGGAGCTATCCATTAATAGTAGGACATTTCAAATCTATTTTTTTATTTAATGTTATAAAATTAATGCGTAAACTTCTATCACACAGCATGGAAAGAATTTAAAGAAAAAACTTGTGCCTGAGAGAAACAACGCTTCAGATCTTGTTTTATTTAACACTGAAGTTATAAGCTTAACTTTATTCATTTTCTTGTTAATATTCACGAAAACAAGTTCTATAAGTCGTGAGCATAAAAATTACGGGACATAAACGCTATCGCCAAAAGAAAGAAAGAGAGAGGAGGAAATGTGGGAAACCGATGGAAGAAACATATTTGCCCAGCAACCGATTCTGGTAGAAAAATGGCTGCCGCGCATGTGCATTGGACCAAATTTGATCCCTTGTCGCCACTCTTATTATATAGGCACTCTAGATAGGGGTAGCGGTAGCCCGGTTGAAAAAGTAACGGACTAGCAACCAGAGGATTGCGAGTTCGAATCCAACCAACAACCTTCGTACAAAGCGGACTAGTGCATGTTAAATCTGTCAAAGCCTCAAAAGTAGTCACGTGGGCTTGGTGTGGAAGTTTGGAGAGTGGATACCAGCTCAGATGTGACCTTTTCATCAGACCGTCGTTCAAAATTATGTGGTGTCCTCGATTTTTCCACTTCGGAGGCTGCATGGATATTTGTAAGCATATGGTGTAGAGGTGGCTGGGCCACCTTAAATCTATCATGGCCGAAAGTCCTCATGTTGGGTTGGTGTGGAGATTTGGACGTGGTGTTGTCCTCGAATCTTTCCCTAAGGGGATTGATTCCGGACTGTCGTCAATTGCCCGTTGTCTTGCTCTAGTATGACGTTAATTAAAGTTACCTTGCCTTAGCGCAATAGAAATTCAACCAACTTCCTGCATACATCTCAACTCATCTCATTAATAGTTCTTGTTTTTCAATTCAATCGCATATCGCGGTGAAATTTGAATATCGTGAATTGTTCTGGTTTTATTTCACTGTAGAGTGGAAATTTTAAGATGTCTAGAGACAAGAAGTTGTGTTTTAAATATTGTTTTTAAGACTGACGGAATTTCTCTTTTATATGCAGTGTTTACATCTTGCCATTCTGACTCAGTTGTGAAATCGTCATCTGACCGAGGGTCAAAATTACATGGAATTGTCCTCGGGTTTTTTCTTTTCGGTTTTGATATCAGACCGTCGCCAATAGCCCGCTGCTTTTCTCCAGTGGGACGTTAATTAAATACTTACCTACAGTTCAATGACTTGTGCAAATGTCATTTTTATTAAGCTACTGAAACCTTTGCAACAGTAATCAGCGCAGCTGCCATTAACCTTTTGTGTCAAGAGATAGTGATCAGACAGTTGAAAGATTATTACCTTTATTATTTTTATTTTTCTATAAAAATATTTAAATGAGGCTTTGTTTTTTCTCAAGTTCTTCGGTAGGTATTTAATTAAAGGCTCAATGGAGCAGCACAATGGCTATTGGCGATGGATTAAACCTGGAGGGGAAAAAACGAAGGCCAGCACCATCGTCAGATGACTAGGTCGCGCCTGAACCTGCACCCCACTCTCCAAACTTCCACACCACACAAACATGAGTACATTTGAGGTCATGACAGCCTTAACGTGTACCAGTCCCCTTTGTACACGATCTTTAGTTGTGTTCAAACGCGCAATCCTCCAGTTGCTAATCCATTACTCTTCCAACTGGGCTACTGCGGCCCCCTCAAGTTCTTCAGTTTTTGTATGAAATGAAAAACCTTTAACATACATTTTTCTCCATATAAGCTAAATGCCTGCCTTTGGTCATTGGATATGCCCCCAGAATATTTCTTTGGATGAAGTCACATGTGAGTGCATGATTGAAATAAAAAGTGAAGTTTCAACAAAACAGTATTAATTAATTGCCTTACCTGGAGGGGCACTTTTTACCAAGATCATGTAAAACTGTGACTATAAGTTTAATAATGCTATACCTATGTGTTTTACAATATGATAAGGCTTAATTAGTTTGGAACTTTTACCATTGAACCTGAAATACATAAACTAAGCACCATTTAATTTAATTAGCCTAGTTCTTATGCTTGATGTACCAATACGAATGTGGACTAAAAATAGAGAAATTTATAATGTAAAATCTACTTTTTTGATTGGATAGTTTTCTTAATTTTACTTATTCTATTGTATGGTTTGATGTGTAATTTATTATTTTGTTAATATTTTGAACTGTTTGAGAATTATTTCTTTTCAGAATATAATTTAATTATCTTCTATTTTCGGCTTCCTTTACAGATACTTTCGTCTTCAATCTTTGAAGGAAAATTGTTTTCTAGGAACAAAATTTGCCTGACATAAATTATGGTATTGTAAAAATAATTGGTAATTGAGATTCTTGTAAGTAGTAGTGAGGTAAAAATTTAATTTAAAAGCTCAGCAGTCTCATCCTCAATATATATGGAAAGGGAGATTCAAAACTCCTTGTTCGAACTTTAGATGGTGTATCAGATAAACAATTTTTTTTGGTAGGTGCTAGAGGGCCATGTTTGGTACATTTCATATCCTTTTTTAAAACTTCAAAAGTTGAAACAGATTTTATACTGATATACCTGATGGAGCATGATATGCATTTTGAAATGGCTGACATGCATCTAATGTTTGGGACTGGCCAATGGAAACAAAAGAGCTGTTCTAAGATTGTACGCTAACCCTGGGAACTATCAAACATTCCAATCAGGTACATGCTGAAATTTATTTTGGTAATTGGTCTTTAATAGATCAGTAGGGGGTTTCAGTACAATAGACTACTGGTCGCGGTGCTGGCACTCTTTAGAGTCACTCCCACAATAAGTCAAGATTGTACGCTTCCCCAGTAGGTGAGTGCCGAACAGTCAAACATTTGAGCCCTCGCACCGCCAGCTGTTTAAAACCAAATCATGTCATGTCAGCAGATGATGCAGGTTAGCCTGGTTCTAGCATTCCGGAAATAAGAGCAGAGTGAATCTCGATTTTTGGATCTGGGGCAAATGAGGCTGATGTCCCTCTTTGTTCAAAACAAAATATGCTATTTAACATGATACAATATATTGGGTCATCAAGAAAGTTCTGCGGTTTATCAAATCGAAGCATGCTTTCTTATAATTTTGCTACCCCTGATGAGGAGTGACCTTGATTGAAGCAGATGTGTAAATTTGGTCTTTTTTGCTTTCACTGCATTGTTGTTGCTTGTGTTGTGGTATAATTTTTTTTTTCACTGGCAGTGTTAAGAATGGAGAATCAAATGTTCATTATTGTCACATGCTCTTTTATTTAAAAAAAGGAAAACTTGCTAGGCAGACTGCTTGTAAAATTTGTGCTGTATATGGACAAAGTGCCTTTTCTGATGACACATTTCGAAGGTGGTTTGATAAATATAAGCACAGAAATTTCAGTCTTGAAGATGATGCCTGCTATGGACAACTTTTCTCTGTATACGAGGACCCATTAAAAGATGCTATTGCTGAAAATCCACGTTACAGTTCAGGAACTGTCACACAGACTATATATTCCAAAAAGTACAGTTCATGATCATCTGAAGACGATTGGGTATGTAAGCCTCTACAATGTATGGGTACCCTGTACTTAAACACAACAGAATATGCTTGCTTAAATTTCAGCATGTGATTCTTTGCTGAAACGAAATGAAGAAGCTCCTTTTTTGAAACGGCTCATTACTGGAGATAAGAAGTGGATACTATACAGTAATGTTACATGAAAAAGATCATGGGGTAAGCCAAATGAACCTCCCCAAGTAACATTGAGAGGGGCTGCATCCCCAAAAAGTAATGCTTTGTGTATGGTGGGACTACAAAGGAATCGTTCATTATGAATTGTTGCTTCAAAATGAGACGATAAATTTAAAAAAAATACTGTTCTCAAATGGCAGTATTAAAAGCAGAAATCGAAGCAAAGCAGCCAGAACTGACCAATTGTTCAGGTGTTGTCTTCCAGCATGACAATGCTCAGTCCCACATTTCGCTGAATGTCAGACAAAGACTTATTGAGTATGGCCATACCTTGCCCCTCAGATTTCACCTCTTCAGGTCACTTCAAAATTCTTTGAATGGCCTGGAGTTCAATTCTTTGGAGACTGTCAAACAGCACCTTTATAAATAAACAAGCTGTTGTAAAGATGGCAAAAAGTCATAGTACAAAATGGTGCTTATGTGATTCAATAACATTTTCTTAAGTTTTTTTACTGTTTGTTGATATTTATCATAAAAAACCTGCAGAACTTTCGGGATGACCCAATATTATTAAAATTTATGCATTAAATATACTAATTAATATATTTTTTATAAATTTATTGTTCCCAAAAATATATAATATAAAAATATATGATTAATAATATAATTCAATAATGTAATAGCTAGAATACTAGCAAAGGGCTGAGCTTTGACATAATGGGGCTCCTGTTAATGGGTTTTCAAGGACGGAAGTAAGAATCTTTTTTCTTTATAGTAGTATGAATACAGTGGAAAAACCATTATGACAAGTAATACTTATGGAAGGAAGGATTGACATTTTAACATTGTTTCTGAAGATGGTATGCATGAAGCACTTCACAACACTGGAATTTACTGTGAAGAGAAGAAAATTGTGCTATAAATTATAACACATGTTTTTAAGGAAACCGAAATATATTTTTAAATCCCTCCCCCCTCTAGACCTTAATGCTCAGGTCCACAGCCTTTGTTTTCCTTTAGCTACACCACTGAGGATATATTCTATGTTAGGTTGAGAGAATTCTGTCTATTACAGTAATGTTCATGGTACAATCTTTGAGCAGCTATTCTGTTTTCATTGGCAGCTCCATTTGTTAGATACATGTTCATCTTGAATTTCATGTAAATGCTCCATTCTGTACAAAATCCTTGTTGCAAAAAAAGAACAATTTACAAATGTATCAAACAGCTCTGAAGCATTTTACAGTTTTAGACATACAATGTTTTTAAACATGTAATTGGTGTACCCTACCATCCTTTAAAGTTTGGCCAGGTTATTTCAAATCACTAAGAAAATTAAAATAGGTTTAATACGGTTTCCACTGTATTGGCAAAAGTACTATGTATGTGCAACTTTACTTACATTTTAAGTTTGTGTATAGCTTTCATTAATAGTTCTATATTTTCCTACATGTATTTTCTTTTAACTTTTAAGTTATTTTCTTTCACTAGTTCAGTGGGATATGTATAAGAGCTTGATAGTTTTTATGGATTTAATGTGATAGATCCAACTGAAGGAATCAACAGTTGAAATGGAAAATTGCCAAATCTACTGCACTGAAATGAAAGGCTGGCTGCTATTTTCCACTGTGCTTTGTATGTGTAATTACTCATTGTTTTTTAAACAAAAGCTTTTTACTAAATTGCTTTATCTTATATTGCGAAGACTAATTATAATGTTCATTACATCACTTTTAAGGAAGAATTCCATTGTTTTTTAAATTATATATTACTATATAGGTACTATATTTTTACAAAATTTTTTTGTATTCTACTTTTTGTCTTGGTTATTTGTAGTCAACTCTAAATTAATTGATCCACGCTGTGTAAAATAAAAAAATATATATATGTTAGAGTGAAATTCTTTTTAAAAAAAATGAACAGTTAAAATAAAGTAAACATGTGTACAAATGTTTATTCCGTGATTATCCATTTTATTTCAATTTTAACATTACCCTTCACTTGTTTCACTCATATGGACTATTTGGAATCTGGTTTTATGCATCTGTAGAACTCTACACTTTCACTGTTGAGCATGACCCACTTACTGTTGCAAGTAACTGGGCATTTTACTGTTACTATAGTTTAAGTAAATTCTCTTAATACTATCACAAGGCTTAAGAGAACTTCCCCTAAAAGTGTTAAGACTAGCTAAATGAATATTTTAGGCAAATTAAGGCTAAAGTGTGAATATTCTTTTATTTGATTTTCTGATAAGGAGTGCTCTAACTTGACTTCAGTGCACAGTGTTCTCCTTCACATTAAAAAAACAACTAAAAGTACCTTTTTGTTTTAAGCAAAATACATTTCTATGAAGTGATAGGATTTTACTCATAAAGTCTTTACCCTGGCAATTTTTTAGCAGTTTCCTTCAAAAGGTTAAAACTTCGACGAAAGTATTTAAGCAACTGAGTTTTGTTATCCAACAAGTTGGATTCAGTAAGTGTTGTGTTAAACCAGCCTTGTTGGGCTTGAGCCTGTAGCTGGTCGTTAATATTTGTATTTGTAAACAACTCGCCATTTTTCCAAGATTTGTATTCAAGAATGTATAGACATTAAAATATTAATACATTTACTACAAAAAGTGAGCAACTAATTTTATTACACTACATATTGCATACTTACCATATTAAAGTTCTAGTGATTACATAAGAGAAAGAAATTGCTTGCGGGGAACTGTGACGCCGAGCAGCGGAAAAAGGAATTTATTACTTTTTATACTTAATTGCAAACGATATGCAACAGTAAAGATCCTAGTTTTGATCAGTTTGCATTAAATAGGAAAATTTAACAATTTTGTAATGCTTTTAAATATAAACCGTTAAAAAAAAAAAAACTTCTTCATATCTTTAATCAGTTTTTGGCTACTAATTTTTGTTTATTTTTTGTATGTCCTCTAATATCCAGAAATAAGTTTAAATTATGCATATTTTCCCATTCTAGAGTCCTCTACAGAATAATTACTGTGAAGAATTTTAGACACATCTTTGGGATTTTGTAACTTTACTGGGGTACAGTTTTTTTATTTTTCACTGTGGAACAGTTTTTTTAAAGCTGAACATATTTGTAGAGTGCTTTGCAACATAAAATATGAAGATTTTGTTATCTGTACCCTTTTTTAAGTTTACAATCAAATAGTAAAAGTAGTAGCTATTAAATTGTGCTTAACCTTTTGACTACGGCTATAGATTTAACAAGTGCAATTCTTATAAATTTTAAGGTACAACTGCTGTCACGGCCGTAGTCTAAATTCTTTTTTGGTGCTGTTCTTCCAACTTTCAAGATACAATTGATGTATTGGCCGTTGTCTAAATTCTTTCATGGCATGATCATGGTATAACTGCTGTACCATCCATAGTCTAAAGGTTAAGTAAAATATTTAACGATTAAATGCATTGAATTGTACAGGGTGTCCCAAATGTAATGTATAAACCTTTCACATAATGTCCTTGCTCTGAATGGTAAAAATTTGCCCCAAGCACTACTTCCATAATAATGGATCGTAAAAATGTCTTTTCTTCATGTTTACGATAGTATGCTTAAAATGACCACCTCTCATCAGTTTGAAATACAGTAGAGAAGTCTTGTTCGACAAGTTAGCTGGGTGTCTCCAGAGATGACTTCTTTTATATCTGCCAAGTAAACAATCATGGTTAACATAAAATGACTCACTTATACATAAATCATATAAATTTTTTTATAAACAATTATTAGTAAATTAATTGTTTAGTTTGTCAGCTTTGATGTTCAATGATTTCAATAAATATTTTTTCATTGGATGTGTGACATCAATTTTTATAATTATTTTTTCTCGAAACATGGGCCATAGATTACTTATAGTGCTTTATGTAAATTTTACCCACTCGGCCATGCAACTAAAGGAGTTTCTGAGACGCCCTATACATTACTCCAGAATTAACCGAATTTTAAAACTTATATAGGTTATCTCATGAGTATAAATGTTCATTCAGTATATATCCCTTCAACAACGTCATATCCTAAAAATTGGCGATTTTTAGTTATGCTTGTTTTCAAAATGCCTTGAAAGAGTAGTATATCCCTGCAAGATCGTCATATCTTGGCGCTCAATATTGAGCCTCTAGAGATCAGAAGTAATATTTATTTTTAATACATTTGATTCTACTTTTAAACTTTAAAATCACTCCTGAAAGTCACGTTTTTTGAGATATGACGTTGAAAGGAGTGAGCGATATGTGTATGTGGGGCATACTAAAATCTCTAAATGTTTGGCATTTCATTGAGCAGCACATTTGAATAACATTTGAGAAACATATGTACTTGTGTATACAAACTAAAGATGACTGAGCTACTCTTGATACATTGGCAGTTATAACAAAACCTTAGTAATATTTTTTAAAGAGAATGATTACAAATACAATACAAATACAAATATTGACGACCAGCTACAGGCTCGAGCCCAACAAGGCTGGTCCTTTGTTTATGAATTCCCCAATTCCCACTGACTATCCAATTGTATCTTAAATTCGTACACTCCCTTTGAATTAACTATATTTTCTGGCAACGCGTTCCAACTGTCTTTTACCCTATTAAAGTAGTAGTTTTTCCTTAAATCCCGATTAAAATGTGTCTTGTTCAATTTATACCCATGGCCCCTTGTTCTGTTATCCCTATTGAAATTTAAGCCCTCTGTGTCCCCTTGTTTTACAAACTTGAAAAGCTGAATCAAATCCCCCCTCCTTCTTCTTTCCAGTGTATACATGTTTAGCTTACTTAAACGTTCATTATAGTCGAAATTTGCTAGCCCCTTTATTATTTTTGTAGCTCTGTGCTGAACCCTTTCAATTGATTTTATGTCCTTTCTCATATAAGGAGCCAAGAATTGTACAGCATATTCTATATGTGGTCTTACTAAACCCTTATATAACGGCAAGATTATATTCTTATCCCTTGAAGTTAGTCTTTTTAATATACCCCAATAACCTATTAGCCTTTCTACCCGCAGCTGAACATTGGTGACCCATTTTAAAATCCCTGTGAATTATCACCCCAAGATCCTTGACTGTTTCTCCCTCCTTTACCTTTACTCCCTGCAGGCAGTACTCGGCTCCACTGTTCCTGTAACCTATATGCAGAACTTGACATTTCCCTACATTAAATGACATACCCCATTTTACAGCCCATTCGGATATCTTATCAAAATCCCCTTGTAAATTTTCTCTCTGTAACTTGGTATCCACTGTCCCCCATATTTTTAAGTCATCTGCAAATATACTGATTCTATTCTTGATCCCCTGACCTATATCATCTATGAAAATTATAAATAAAATTGGTCCCAAAACTGATCCCTGAGGCACCCCACTTATATAACTTCTGTCCACTGTGAATAATTTCCTTTTACCTGCACTCTGCTTTGTACCCAATAACCAATTCTTTATCCATATTAATGTTTTTCCCTGAATCCCCAGCCTGTCCAATTTAAACAGTAATGTCTCATGAGGTACTTTATCAAAAGCCTTTTTAAAATCTATGTACATGATATCCACACTGCTCTTATTATCCAGAAGTGACTTATTATTACAAGTGACATTGCTACATAGATTGCTTAAAATAGACTAGTTTATGTTTTGATCATGATTTCATTGGGGATTGATCCTGGATCGTCGGCAATAGCCCATTGTGTTGCTCCAGTACATTTTTAATTAACTACCATTACCATATCTCATGATCTCACCTGCTCCTTTTAATTCCAATTCTGCTCTCATAAGGTCTAATGTCATGCTTTGTTTGTTTTAGTTTGTTTATTGTTAGAATAAAGATATAAGCATCAATGGAGATTACAATTTCATTATTTATTCTCATGCCATGTTAAAATATCTTTCTTTTACCACAGTATGCTGAATCTTATCTGAATATTTGCTTGCTCATTGGTAAGTAAACTGAATTACATACATACTGGGAAACTCATTACAAATAGGTTTTAAGAAATGTACTTTTGTACTAAAATATTTAGTTTTTTTTTTTACTTTTGTTGAACAGAACATTTAAATGCTGCATCCTTGAATGGCAGAATTATAGTTCTGGAAACAAAGTGAATGTATTTGGATTCCCAAAAGATGAAAACTTAAAGAATTTGTGGTTGAGAGCTATTTCTTGTAAGGATTTTACCTACACATCCAATTCCAAGGTATGTATCATTTTTTTTTTAATTTCATGAAAGTGTATATTAATATATTTTTTCTTGAAAGCAGAATAATTTATTTGAGAATAAAATATATAATTAATGGTTCCATTCAGTTCACCTAGTGACAATCAGAAATGTAAAGTTAATATTTGAATTAGAAGACTAATTGGCAAAGGAGGGGAATTTTTGAATTCTCAGTATGTCAATATTGTCTTTAAGACAAGTAAACAATTATTTATGAAATCAGAATTAAAAATTACAGTATACTGCCTTTGCAAATTATGATACAAACCATTTCCTTGGCAATACTTTAAAAAATTTAAAACAATTTGAATACCTATTCCAAAACATTGTGTAATGTAATGCTCAGCATGTGGTTAGGCACATTAATAAATGATAATATCCCTAATTAAGCTTCAAAAAAGTATCCATAAAAATCTGCTAAAATAGCATGTGATATAATCTTATATTAGTATTATTCTTTATGTATGTGTTAATAAAATTTCAGAATTTCTACAGCTTATGAAATGAATGAGCTAAGCCTTAAAATCTAGTTCTCCTATAACAATTTTCTGCCTTTCATGTTTTAAGAAATTCCAAGACTAATTTCTTATAATTTTGCCATGAGCATTTTAAAACTGAGAAAATAATATGGAAGTCATTAGGGTTTTTGAAGGACAAATATTTTAGTATTATCTGCACATGACATCAAATGCCTAAATTAATGGTCAATGCATTGTCAAGTGTTTTTTCTGGATGTCCATCATACTTATCGACTGTTGGACCTTCCATAGAAAGTACATTGATGTAAAGAGTAAAAGTATGATCAAGTATAAAGAGCCATCTCTTGATCTCTTGCCAGATATATTGTTGAAAGCATTGAATCATGAAAGTTCTATGACAAAAAAAAATAATAATTTTCTCATACTTGGGAACTTATTTGTTTAAATAAATTTAGATGTTCTGCATTTTGAGTTGTAATAAATTTAAAAAATTATGTTTTTAAACATTCCTTTCTCTGACAGTGTTCCTCAATTTGATTATGTCACCAAAAGTGAGAAACTTCATTTGAATGTTTTTCATAAGGGACAGGCAGTAACACAATTTGAAGCTGTTGGAGAATTTCTTCTGAAAGTAGCCAATAGTAATGAACTCCGTAAAGCACTAAATTAGAGGTGCACAACCTTTTTGGAAGAAGGGCCACTCGCACCATTGATTGAGATGGGGGGGGGGGGCTGTAAATGAAGTTACAGCACAAACACAATGAAAGTGCTACTACCCAATTATGTACAGCTGTTATTACACTTAATATGTTTAGTAAATAAATAATCACACATTTTTTTAAGATTAAACTTACAAATGTTTTTAAATCATCAAAAAATCTAGAAGTTAATTGTTTTTAGAACATTTGCAATGATCAAACATTTAAAATTACTTTTAGGAATGTGTCTCAAGAACATTATATGTCCTTCAGCAAATTATTTTATGTTATAAATTTAATAACATTGATAGTATAATGAGCAATAAAGATGAGTGTCAGAAATTTTAATGATATCAGTAAAATTAGAAATAAAACTTACAGCATCAAATATATTAAATTTCTGAAGCATATAAACAATAATTATGTTAACTATGTTACAGCTTGCTAATGGGATGGCTGATACTTTTACTAACTAATTTAGGTATGTTAGGTTCAATGCTGCTAGTAGAAACTCTTAAGACGGATTCTAAATGTTTGTCAGTCAATTTGCTTCTTAACTTTGATTTATTAATGTTCATGACAGAAAAGTTTTGTTCGCAAATATATGTGCTTCCGAACATGGTAGTACACATACATGCATTTTCTTTTAAATTGGAATTTTCTCTTGGCAATGTCTTAAAACATTCAAGAACATCAAATTCTCGAAATTTTGATTTGTGTGTCAGATGTCTTGATCAACTGGAATGGCAAATGGATCCCTAAAAAGTTTCAATTTACATCATTTATTTCAAAATCTTGAAACCTTTTATTAAATTCATTTAGAAGGATTTTTATTTGTTCTGAATAATCCAGCAGCTTATTGGGACATTTTTCTTTTATTTTCTTAAGATAGGGAAAGTTAAAAAAAGTTATGTTGATTTAATTGCTCTGAAAATAAGTAGAATTTCATTTTAAATGCAGACACAGCATTTGCAAGATGGGTTATCAATCGATCTTTTCCCATGAGTTTTTTTGTTCAGATGTCCAGTGATATCTACTAGGAATGCTAAATCCGATCTAAAAGATTCTTCCTGAAAAACCTTATTGGTTTTCCTTTTTCTGTAAGGAAAGCTATAACATAATCAAACAAATCGGCAAACTTTCTTAGCGCTTCTCCACGGCTCAACCAACTCATTTTATACAATAGTATACTAAATCATTGTGCAGAGAATCACACACAGAACTTTCTAAGATATCTTTGAATTGCCGGTGGTTTAAGCATTTAGACCGGATAAAATTTATAGCAACAGTCAGTAGTTTCATGAGTCGCTAAATCCCAATTCCTTTGCAGAGTTGTTCGTAGTGTATGATGCAATGGTAATTAATTAGCACCATATCCTTGTCTCTCAAATGTTGTCGCAGAAAACTTACCATTTCATTTCTAACTCCTATCATAGATGGGGCACCATTGTGGTGATGCTTACCATCTTTTTGGGGTTAAGCTTTTGTGAAGTACATATTTAAAATATGTTTTGCAAAATATCAGCTCCAGTAGTGGTATTTTTCAAGGAATTCATCCCAAGTAACTCTTTAGCAATCTTAAAATCTTCCAAGCTACCTCTCACAAAAAAGAAGTAATCGTGCAGTTGATGAAATGTCTGTAGATTCATCAACTGCCAATGAGAAGTACTTAAAATTCATAGCTGCATTTTGAAGTTGGTCTGATAAATCATCAGATAGATTTTCTATTCTTTGAACTGTCATACAATGCAAACTTATTATTTTTAGTTTGGTGGCAGCTTCTGGGCATACTTTCTGTGCAGCTATCATAATGCATTTTTTTGCAAAATCGCCATCACTAAATGACCGGCCACTCTTGGCAATTAGAGATGCAATCTGAAAACTAACTTCACCACAGCTGTTGAAACCACTTGCAGCCTTCACAAAAACATTTTGGTGAGCAAAAGAATGGCTAAGTGCATTGATTTTGCAAAGAGGATTTTCTCTTTCCAACTTGGAAAAGGCCGTGTGTTTAGATTCATAGTGCCGCTTTAAGTAAAATTCTTTAATAACGCTAATTATGAAATTACAAATAAGGCATGTACACTTATTGTTGCACTCTACAAAAAAGTATTTCGTCGTCCATGAATCCTAAAACTTTTGAATTTCATTTTGCTCATCGCGGCAAATTCCCCAAAACAAAATGGGGAGCGAAAAACCACAAACACTCCCGAGAAAAACAACCACGTCAGTGTCACATATTTCTTCTCAAATCGTCGAACATGGTGACGTTGTTTTATCAGAAAATGTGCATGCACGAATCAGCAAGTACGGTGATGTTGTTTGTCGGAAAATGCACATGCTCAGAACAGTAAAGAGGAATGATGTTTCTGAAGGAGCAACATAATATGAAAGCGAAATGGGGGCAGTGTGGGAGGGTGGCCTTAATCCCGTTGTGAAATTTTTAATCAAAATTAGTTTGCGAGCCGCAAATTGATTGTTTGCTGGCTGCAGGTTGTTCACCTCTGTACTAAATGTTATTGATATCATGCACAGGCTACTCTTAATTCCTTAATTCAATCACCTGAAATTATTTACAATGCTTTTAAATCCTTATTGTCTAAGGAGTTAAGCAAATATGTAAACGAGAATTATTGCATTAGATTCATTTGTGAATAAACTAATTTTTTTAAATACAAAACCTGAAAAACAATTATTCTACAAATTTTTTTTGCATCTTTGTTTTTTTAATATCACCTCAAGTCTATCATTCTGTTGTAACTTGTGTCAGTAGAATTTTGCTCCATTTAAGTACAATTATTCATAAACTAAGTTCTAAGGTCTGAATGAATCCTCAAGGGGGCTTTAATATTTTAGCCTATGCTAAGCAAAGATCCTTTATTTGAAATCAAGTGAATTATGTTTCTTTTATGGTAGATGAAATACTTATCAAATAATACTTGAATTTTAAAGATGGAGTTGTGTGAATAATGCAATATATATGGAAGAAACAGCATTAAGTGCTTTTACAGGGCTTAAACACGTCACTTTTTGACATTTTGTCACTTTTTCAGGTTTTAGTTCTTAAATTCTACTTGGACACGAACAATGTTTAGTTCACAGTTAAAATATATGTCTTTATATGTAAACCTTTAATATCCAGTGAATTGGAGCAAATATTGGTCTTCCTCTCTGAATTCCTGGATTGGTAAGACCTGTGGGAAAGATGAGGTGTAACTCTGAATATTTAACAAGTGAATCTCAAAAGTCTCAAATTGAATACCAATTGTTTAGTATAACTCCCCAAATATTGTACTATAGAATTTGGCTTGTCATTTATTGCCATGAAAAATGTTATCTGATAAGACAAAGTATCACTGGTTGGTATTGTATGGTAGTAACACAATACACCACATATCTAAGACAGGTATTCGAAGTGGAAAATCAGTCGTGCAACACATCAGTTTTAAAATTTTTATTGCATCCCAGTTATAATGGGATGAGAGATTTTGTTATTTTTGTCGATGAGATGGATGATCATCAGTGGTGTAGTCGTAAATTAAGCAGTGCCAGATTGCTCTGACCTGGGTTGTATTGTGAGAAGGGGGGGGGGACAGAATGGAGCAGGTGATTGGGAGGGTAAGCAGGGGATCACTTCACAGAAAAATATTTTTTCATATTCAAAAATTGTAAGGTGGTATTTTACATTTTTTTCTTATTTATTTCTCGTAAAAAAATTTACAGTGTCGGAACGGTATTCTGGCTCTACTAAAACACCCCTGATGATCATTTTGAA
This sequence comes from Metellina segmentata, assembly GCA_947359465.1. NCBI lineage: Eukaryota > Metazoa > Arthropoda > Arachnida > Araneae > Tetragnathidae > Metellina > Metellina segmentata. The sequence goes on along the minus strand of OX375872.1, from coordinate 108,373,042 downwards.
CTTAGTTTAGGATTTTCCTGTAATGTCAATAACTGTTAATGACATTCTTAATATGACAAGGAACCATTACCACATACACAGTTGTGACATATTTACTTATGTGCTGTGCATATTCAGTCTTAAAAAGAACAAAGTATGACAGTTGTAAAGACAGACAATTTGGTGGTGAATAAATCACTAAAAGTACAGGCATCATTTAGATTAACAGCCGATACAGGAGAAATATTGTAGAATTTAACAAAAGCTTACAAGTGACAAATTTGAGAAATAATTTTTGAAAGTGACAAACCAAAAGCATTTAGCAACATTCACTGTAAATACATTGCACACTTAAGAACTGTACATTAAAATGTGCTTAAATGGACTCTTTAACTATTATAAATTTATGTACACGATCAAAAACTAACATTTACTGTAAATCAAAAAGTAGCAAAAATCAGAAATTATCTAACAAAAGAAAATTAAAGACAATCTTTTATTTAATTCTTATCTGAATATTTTTTATAGCATCAAGTGCTAGCTGTGACGCTTCCAAAAGTAAAATGTTGATTGCTACCTACATAGTTCACTCTTTTATTTATAATTATGTGATATGAATTATGTGGCAATGAATAATAATTTTAATTAATACTGTTTTCTAATTGGACTTTGGAAACAAATATTTATCTTGTAAATTACTGGATTATGGATATAATTCTCAATATTCTCAATCTAGTTTGATTTTTTAGAAATGCTGTGTTCTGATTGAGCTTTGTAAACAAATATTTGTATTGAATGAATTTCTGGATTATTAATAATAAATCGGAATAAATAATCTTAGCCATCTAATTTAATGTAATTTTGTTAAGTTTTAAGAAATTCTTGTTTCCTCTGTTTAGGCTTTGTAAATGATTTGTTTAATAGAATAAAATTACTTTCTGAATTGTAATGTAGTGTAATTAACTACGTAATGTAGTGTAATTAATAAATATCAAGAAATGCACTCATGTTATATAATATAATATAATTATATTATTTAAAAAAAATGCCATTATGATAATTGAGTTTTGTATGTTAAATATTGTTCATATTGAATTGGTGAGCACCTTTTTAATGTATATAATTAGGGATAGAAATCTCAAGAAATAATCTTAGCACTGAATTTTAAGCTTGGGAAAGTAAGGCATGGCAAAAAGCTGATACTTATTATTTAAACATGAAAATTTCGCTTGAAAACTTGGTTATTTAATTGCATGTAAAATTAACTAATTTTTTCAATTTGTATCCATACAATTTTCGTTTAGTTTCAAATTTTAAATTCAACACTACTATTACAAATTAACACACTCAATGTTTAAGATCAGGAAAGGGTCTACTATTAAAGAAGCTTTAAGCTCAATATTACTGTTAGTAACCTAGTAGCATTGCTCGTAATGTAGTGTTTTTAAGCCAGCGATTAAGAATGGGAAAATGAGTTCAGAATGATAGTTTGCAAACTTAACATTACTACCCAGAAACCTGATTCAGGTAATTTGTCCACCGAGTAGTAGTGATGCTACAATCCAACCTGATGGTTTTTCTGTTATAGGGGGCAGCAGTTTTATTCGTAACCTGCAAAATCTTTCCTTTGATTCTATGAACTTGTTACTGTGACTAGTTAGTAACATATTGTATTAAATGTACTATAGGGTAGAAACAATAGTAACTACTGATAACACTTAGATGATTAAAATGCTTTGTTTTCCCATATTTCACACATATGTATTACTTAAATTATTTAATTTTTGTTGTGTTGGAAATACAGTCAAACCTCGATTTTATGCTCCTTTTTACTTTTTCCCTCACTTGTTTCATACACTTGTAGGCAGTGCAAGTTAGATTCCTGTAACTTACCCTGAGTGTATTTCTCGCTTCTGTGTCAGTTAAAATTTCCGTGTGTGTATGTTCATTACTTGATGTTTTCTGCCTTTTGTTTGGTTGGAGCTTGTCCAAATATGGCCTGTGGGCCATCAAACCCAACCAACTAGTAACCATTTTCATGAATTATTTCCTCAAGTCCCCACTCTAAAATGGTTTACTGCAACCTTGGTTTTTGAATTTTTTTTATTTGATACTGGTACCATAAAAATGGTAAAATTGGTATTTCACTCCATAGAATGATTTCTGTCATCTCTATGATTCTGTCATCTATTTGATTTGTTAAAATATTTTTTTAATTCTAGGTTACTCACATCTAACTCAAGAAATATGAAAATCTTGAAAAATGATTAGCATTGAATTTGAAGTATGTTTTTATATGTAGATTTATTTGAAATAATTTAAATATAAAAGTATAATTAAATGTTTTTATCTGTTGAATTTGATCAGAAACAATTATATTACTCATCTCATGCTGTGTACATTTTGATATATTTATGCCAACCTTACTCCCAGAATCATTGTTTCTAGGGTATTTTTTCAATGCTCTTATAAGAATTTTTTTAATTAGATACTTAATGCTAAAGATTAAACATTGATTACAAACTTAATTGAAACGTTTTCACTCATGTAATGGAAGAATTATTCATTATAAAGGTTTAGGGAATTTTATATTAAATAGTGTATAAATACTGGTGGTCATGTAATAGTCGAAGGCTACACTGCACATCAAATAATTTTCGGAGTAATAGAAAATTTATTTCATTCCAGTGAATTGAGAATAAAATTGCTCATGTTCTGCAGACTTTAAAAATCATATTGTGCACTTTGTTAAATCTTTGCAATTCAGCTAGGTGCTATTGTTCATTATTGAGGGGTTACTACTGATAAGATTCAGTGGCAAAACTCCTCTTTCGAACAAATTGGCATCTCAAGTCAACTTACTGGTAATTCTTTGGAAAGATTTTGTAATAAAATTGGAATTTATTTTAAGTACATTTCATTTTTGACCAAGCTACTTTGTCTCCTCTTCCAATTTTCTTTCTTTTGACGAATATTGAACTAAAAAAAATTGTGAAATTAAAATAGTCATATTGTAACGTTTTCACTACAACTTAGACTTTCTTGATATTGATATGGAGTTATACCAGAGTCACATGGGGTACTTCAATATCAATGTTTTATTCTAGCCTTTTCTATACATGCATTGATTGTATCCATCATGGTTCCAAGTAATACATGCTTTATTTGTGCATCACGTTTTAACATTACTGCCATGTATTTGTTTTTCTTTTGTCCATAGCATGAATCGCTCAGGTGTTGCATCGTCATCTGACCGTGGTTCAAAATTACGAGGTGTTGTCCTCAGATCTTTCCCTTAAGGGACTGATCCCGGACCGTCGTCAATAGCTCGTTGTGTTGCTCTAGTACGACGTTAACTAAAAAATTACCAATTACCCTTGCATGAATCATATTGGTGCAGCTCTTCAATGGTAAAATCAAAACAAGTTTCATGCTCTTTGCATTGCTCTATGTACAGTCAATACATTTGCACTACAGATAAATCAGGACTTAAGTAATATTTTTTTTGTCGTCTTTTCTCTCAAGTAATGGATTATTTGTGGTTATATGCAGTCTGATATACTGTTTTGTTTCGTCATCAATTCTAACATGTTTCCATCTGCCATAGGTTGGGAAAATGTTATAGGGAGCATTATTCTTAAGAATGAGTAAAAAAAAAAAAAAACTGCTTAAGTACATTGAAAACTATGTACTTAAATAGACAGATTTTGCAGACCTATAGATTATTTTTCCTTATGAATATGAATGAAAGTATTTTCTTGAAAATTGTCTTCGGAACTGTTTTTTGTGTACTACTAATCCGTTCCACTGATATTTGAACTTCAAATCTGCATTGGCAAAATAGCTTGTCTTAGCCATTGCTGGAGAGTTCCTGGAATTCATTGTGCTAGACTTGTCTTTGCCCATGCTAATTTTATCATGACATCAGCTTTCTCACAGGCACCTCATCACCTTACCCTTCCTTAAAGCAAATTTTTTTATATATATTCACGTAGAGTAACATTCTGTCAACATAACTGTTGACAGATTATATATTCTCAATACAATCTGTAAGAGGGGTCAATGTTTGGACAGCGTCAGTTTCTACTAAAATTAATGTAAGTATGAAATTGTTAAAAGGCCTATGTGCACATTAGGCCTTTTAAAATTTGTGAATGGTGACCTCTTCCTCTCTCTGGTTTCTTCAAAAAAGGCCAAAGTATAACTTTTGTTAATTTGAAGTGATTGGGGAACATAATTCTCAAAATCAGTCCTATTCGAATACCAATTTTGTTTTTACAACAATTATTATTTAATTATAATTTTTTAAGGCATACCACTGCCTTTGTCAAAATATCGCTTTTAAAATTTTTTTAATCTCAGTTTCAAAGTCAGATTTTTCAGCCTTTTATATATGAAAGACTATTGCTTTAATTGATAATTATTTATTAGGTAGTTAATCAAAGTAAGGCACTTCACATTTTTTTTCAGTCTTTTGTCTAAGTTCTTGCTATTTGCTAACAGTGATATCTCAAAAAACACTGCTCTAATAATTACAGAATTTTCTGTCAGTCTTCCCAGAAAGTTAATTAAGGGTTACAATTAATATTTTTTGTGTAAAGTGTTGACATTGTTCCATTTCTGTATATCCAGTCTAATACTTATAATTATATAGTAATGTTCTTTACCAATGGATGTATTTTTCAATGTGATTTTTTTATAAAATCTAAAACAAGTTAAGTAGTTTTTTAGTGTAGATGTTACTGACATATCTTTTTTTTAAAACGGCAACTGCTAAGTAAATATTCTTAAATTGTGATGATGGTTCATCAGATGTTTATATCTACCAAGTTTTTAATAGATCCTCACAATTAGTAAAACTACAAGTTTCTTTCTATCAGAGCCTAAAATGTAATCTATCATAAAGTGTGACATATAAGAAGCTGTAAATAACCCTGCCTGGATTCATTACTAATAGGGTTTCTCTATTTCATCTTGATACAGACAGTTTTCTGTGAAATCAATTTCAATTAGAGCTACTTTAAAATTGAATGCTAAGTTCTGTTAATTTCTGTTAGGTGTTACAAACCAATTCTGTTTTAGGTACTTCTTGCCTGGAGCTTTTTACACATAATAATTCTCCAAATATACCTGTGTCAGCTTAGAAATCTATGAAATGAGACTTCAAGTGTTCCTTCAGTGATGCTTTGCTTGTTTTATTTTTTTTACTGAAATGCATTTTATTCAGACTTGAATATGCATCAAACTATCAATTTCCATATTTTTATTATGATTTTGAAAACAACCCATTTTTGTATTATTTAACAGCTGCTTCAAATTGAAGTTAATATTTCTTGTTTGTTAAATCTTATTAAATAAAACAATGATAATCAACACTTTTGAGCATAAACTATTTTTAAGTTTACTAATTTTTCAAATAGATGCCCGGTCGGTATAGTGGTTAGTGCATTCGTCTGCCATGCTGATGGGTCTGGGTTCAAATCACGGTTAAGTCATGTTCGTAAAATTGTGCTGTCCTTTGTTAGGGGTGATGACAGTCCTCCCACTGGGTGCTCCTTCACAAGAGACCATCGCTTCCATCCTTGTAGTGGCTAATGATTAATATCATAGTGCCCGCCATTGTGAAATTTTTTTTTTTTTTTAATGAAATGACAATATTTACTGTATTGAACAAGTGTGGCTCATGTTACATTACTGTTACAACTTAATGTTAATATTCAATGTGATGAGCTTTTTTTGTATTTTTGGAATTATATTGATTAAGTGAATATTGCAGAATTAAGCTATGAAATTTAGTTAAATTGGTTGTGTTATTGAAGAAATATATATATATATGTATGTTTTATGACTCACATTACATGTGAAGATTCATGTTACATGTGACATTTTATAACTTCGTTTAAATTATAAATAAATGAACCAATTGTTTTGAAATATCAATAACTTAACTTAATGATGAAGAAAAAATAACAGAACAAATTCGTGAACTTACTATTTTTTTAACAGAATAAAATTAAAAAGTCATTTGTAATTATGTAGACTTTTCAAGTTAAAACATTGATGCAATAATTATTTTGAATATAAAAATTGTATTTGGACGTTTTACAAACTGAAATAAATGAATGTTGATGATAGACGCCTAATCTGATCTGCTATATCAGAAACTAATACACTATCTACCAATAAATATTTGGGCACCTGTGATAGAAAATAAAAACAAAATTTATTCATATTCAATAGTTGGTAGAGCCTCCACAAGAGGCAATTACAGCCTCAACCCTCAGGGGCATGCTTTCCACAAGTCCTTGTATGACGGCTAGTGGTATTGTTTTCCACTCAGCATGGAGAAGAAATGCAAGTTCTTTCACAGATTTTAGATGGTAGTTACACCTTTTAATTCGGTGATCCAACTTGTCCCAGAGGTTCTCGATAAGGTTCAGGTCTGGGCACTGGGCAGGCCAGTCCATTCGTTTAACCCCAGTGTCACTATACCAATCCCTGGTGGACCTCGCAACATGACAGCTGGCGTTGTCGTCCTGGAAGTAACATGTAACCAACCCGTAAAACTGCCACAACGTAGGAAGCACACTGTCATCCAAAATAGTGCAGTAGGCCTTGGCATTGAGCTTATTATGAATTTGGACCAAGGATCCCAGTACATACCAGGAGAAACAGCCCCAGACCATAATTTCACCTCTGCCAAACTTTACTGTGGGCACAATGCATTCTGGCAGGAGGCGTTCTTCAGGCAGACGCCAGACACTGCCATCGAAACAGTAGGAGAACCTTGATTCGTCGTTCCAGAGAATCCGTTTCCACTGATCTATGGTCCAATTTCAACATGCTTTGCACCACATTAACTGAGCAGCGCGGTTGGACTTTGTGATCAAAGGCTTATGGACGGCAGCACAACCATGAAAACCAAGCAGATGTGCTCCCTTATGGATGGCATTTATCGAAACAACACTCCCAAATGCCTGTTGAAACTCCTGGAGTATGTGGGCCATTGGTTGGGTGCAGTTCTTCGGAATTTCTCTGGACAGCACCCGTCGGTCTCTATCTCCCAGTTTCATGGGTCTGCAGACTCAGGGCACATTCCGACAATCACCGCTCACCTTCCACTTCTGAATCACATAGGCCACTGTCGATTTTGTTTAACTCAGCTTGCTAGATATGTCCCTTAAGGATCGGCCATTTCTGTGATACCTGACGATTACACCAATCTTGAAATCAGATAACTGCATTTCGTAGCATCTTGCATGCGACTAATGCAATGTTGTTTCCTACAAGATATTTAACAGTGAAAGGCATGACGTATATCAGACCGCAGATATCGTCATTCTCATGGGTGTCCAAATACTTATTGGTAGATAGTGTATTTTAAAGTGTTAAGTTCATTCTTCAAAGGTATTGAATTCTATTTTTAGGTTTATTTCACACTTGTTCCTTCTAACCATTATTAAAAAGTAAGTATCTCGGGCGCATTTCAGCAAAGACCACTTGTATTTTATATTATCAAATAACAATACACTTTCCTTAAAATTGTAGGGGAACATCGTTAAACATTACCCTGAACCATTAGAAAGACAGCCAGGTTGGGTTTTTTCCCACAAGGCAAGTTTGGTCGGTTTTTGTAATCAAATGGATTAAAACTGATTTTTCTCAATACTTGAATTTTTATATTTAAATGAATTGTATTTGAAATATGTAGAGTAGTTTTAGTCTTCTACGTTTTTAGTGTGCTTGTTTTATTGTAAAAATAGTTTTCTGCTTAAGAATATCATTAACACTATGATAAATGACTGAACTTTTCTGATCTTCACAGAGATTAGATTTTTATCCTTATATTTATCTGACTGATATATTTGTTAGAATATGTGTGAGAGCAACAAAACTGTTAAGTTAAGTGGATGATCTAGTATCTGCTTATGTGGCAAAATGTTACTGGATTACACATGATAAATATACATATCTGCTTATGTGGCAAAATGTTACTGGATTACACATGATAAATGTGTATGATGAAAGATGTTGGTTGTCATAATAATTACTTAAGATTTGTGTTAAAATATTTTTTTCCTAACATGATTGCTAGGATTTTTTGTTCTCAATCTTAAATATATATCAGTAGCTAGATTGTAAGATAAAATTGTATTAGTTTTGCCAATATGGGACACTTCTCACATTTCATACCCAGTTAATATAACCTCACTTTATTCTGGAATAGTTTGATGTCCATAGTTGTATGAATTATCAATGTACTAATTGTACACACAATAACTTCATTAAATTGTCTGTGACCACCTCATCAATTCACTGGAATTTGAAAATAATCTTTATTCAATGGGTAGTACTCAGTAATAGTAAGTGCTTAGTAATTTCTCTGCGATAATAACATTTTCTTGACAGACATCAATTTACGCCTCTGGCCCAATAGCAGCCTTGTAAAATAAAAACTAGGTCCCTGATTTTGATATTTGTAATTTGCTGGATTTCATCTTTAAGGGCACTATTTCCAAAGCATTTTTTGATTTGTTTAGGGTCATTATTTTGATGATGATCAAGTAAATATTTGTAAATGGGCAATTCCTGCCATGCTATTGAAGACACTGTTTGGTTTTGTCTGTTTTAGCAAAAGAACCATTGTCCAATTTTTAAGATGATTGTATTCGTATGCTTGTCCTGTATTAACTTAATTTATCTGTTCTGAGGTTTTATTGTGCATTTTATATCAAAGTAAAGTTCTAGTTCATAAATGTTTAAAGAATTGAAAAAATATTTAAAAAAAAATAGGAGGTTAACTTTGTAGCATGGTATTCTGGATGAAATTTTACTGCCTAAGTACTAAAATAGTAATTTACTTTTAATCTTAGTCTAGTTACTAAATATTTCTGTTTAGCTTTCTGACCATTATATGCTACAACACTTATGACTGATGTAGACTGAGTACACATAATTTATATATATATCTTTAAAGCACATTCAATGCTTTGATCTATAATAATAATTTTTTTTTGTCATTTTAGTCGAGATTCATGCTGTGTTGAGAATTAACAAAGATGAAATGCCCAGTGGGAATCTCAGAAGCTGAAGGACCAGAAGAAGTATATACTCTGGATTCTGTTCAGATTTGAACTATTGGGTTTATAGTATCTCAGTACTTCTCATACCATTGTAACAAATGATTGGTTATTTGCTATACTCTAAGCTATGGTGTACAAACCATAAGTCGCGACCCCCAGAGGGGTTGTATGAAAATTTTTGTGGGTCGCCAAATTCAAAGAAATTTAATTGACAGTAAAAAATATAAGACTTTTCTTCAACAAGTATCAGGTACCAGTAAAATAGTGAAGTGAGATAATATTATTTATAAAAAAAGAACTATATTTTTTTACGAAAACAATTGTCTGTATTAGTATATAATACCTATACTTCAAAAACCGGCAAGCGAACAGACATAGTGATAAAAGATAATCGTCAGTTTGAGATGCCCTTTACCTGCTCTCTGGTGGATTCATATGCAACTTGACTCAGTCTGATGTTTAGCAGTGGTCATTTCTACTATAACTTTTTCAATCTAGGTGTGCCCCTCCCCCTGCTATTTAGTCTATACTGTGATCACAGCGAGGACCATGCAGTTCTTTCTGTCTACTTCAGTATTTCGGGTTTGCTGCTTCTTACTTCATTCTGTATATATACTGCTTTTGTTAATATGGTAATGATTTAAAAGCGATACCATTGTCAAGAGATACCGTTTCTCACCGAATTTCCGCCATATCACGTAATATAGAATCAAGTTCTGTTAAATCAATTACAAAACTATCCTGTATTTGCTCTACAACTCGACGAAACTACTGATGTTACTAAATTGTCTCAATTAATTGTTTATGTGAAATATGTTTATGAAGAAGACATCAGATTTTTTTATGTTGTAAAAAATTGGAAGGAAAAACAAAGAAAATATTTGAAATTATTAATAGATAGTTTGAAACAAATGACCATACTTGGACGCTCTGTGTTACAGTTTCCTCTAATGATGTTGCAGCATTAACAAGTAGTAATAAGGACTAATAGGGTTAATATAGAAAATTGCTCCCTATATAGTATTCAACCATTACATGATACATTAACAAGCTCTTGTTGCAAAAGATATTGACGAATTGCACAAAATATTACAGGATGCTGTTGTTGTAATTAATTACATTAAAAGCACCATCGCCCTAAACAGTCGTCTCTTTTCAATACTCTGTAATGAGATGGGTTCTGTGTACAAGACATTATTATTACATACCGAAGTTAAATGTTTCTCACGCTGCAAAATACTGTGTGTAATGTATTTTTGATTTGAGAAACAAAGTTTATATTTAGTTGGTAGAAAAGAAACATTGGCAAGTTCATTCATAAATAAAGATTGGCTGGGAAAACTCAGTTTCAGGATTGACATTTTCAAAAAACAACCATATGAATTTAAGTCTACAGGAGAGAGTAGAAAATTTTTAGCATCGACAGGGTTCCCACGGGTGTTTAGAAAGTGCTTATTTTGACCTTCCATTTCTAAGGGCCCTTAGAAGTGCTTATTTTTCATCAATAGTCCTTAGAAAGTGCTTATTTTCCTTTGAAAATAAAGTTCAGTTTTCAAATAACGATATTTTTTCACAATATTTCCGACCTCTTTTTAGCAGCTGATTGGTGATAAAACTGATTACAAGTACGGTTTTGGTGATGATTTGGTAACTGACTTGCTTGAATGGCAACCCTTGATATGCGATATACAAATCGTCGATCGACTCTTGATGAGCACGTATCGTGATGATCTTTCATAATACACTTTAAAAACTTGAAAACCCATGAAAATCGGTCTGTTTTCAACTTGTGAGCAGCTCTCGCAATGCACAAAATAGTTGCCCTGATTGAGGAAACTAGAATACAATCATCAAATGTTAATTAATTTTGCTTTATTCAGTTACCTGTGAGTGCAATGTTTTAAAAATTTATTATAGTTATGGGGAAGTGTATTTTTAAGTTTGTAGGTGAATCGAAAACAATATAAAGATAATTTAATTAAATTAATACTGCTATATGAAATCGATGTAACTGCTATCTTTGTAAAAATTATCCTGGGGGGGGGGAGGAAATATTTTCGGAGGTGATTCTGCTCCGAAAATTTGAAGCAATCGGTTATCAATTCTGAAAAAAAAAAAAAAAAAAAACGCTTGATTAAAAAGAACATTGGATGAAAAGATCGCAAAAACGCAAACCAGAGTGCTGGAGAACCGAGAATAGTCAGAGAGCTTCATGAAATGGGAGAAGTTGTTTGAAAAATGGAAATTTTGGACTGTCAACGTATTTGGCCGGTGATCGAAAGCGCAATAGAGTGGTGTGCAATAGAGATCAAAGAGTAGAAATATACATTTTCACACACACACAGTCATTACAATGTCAGCAGGAAGAAAGAAAGATCCAATATAAATTGAAAGTAAATGAATTAATGAGACTACTGTAAATTAGAATTTACTGTAGTCTGCGTATTTCTCTGTCCTCTATTCTACTTCTCACACTATAGTTTAGTTCTGTCACTAACACTTACTGATAAATTTGTTAACATGATGATGTAATTTACTCAAAGAAAACTATGTAGGATGTCAACTTGTGTTTTAAAATTAAACAAATGTTAAGTAAATATTGATTTACCATGTCACAAACTCAATTTTTTATTTAACAAATTTATATGTAATTATTGTAAAAACAATGTATAGGGCCAAAAGAAATTTAAATTAAAAAAATCTGATTAATTGATTGTTTTACACCCTGGTTGGTGGATCAGGGAGGAGCCTGACCCAGACAACACAAAATGGTGTTTCCGACTCATGAGCAGCAATATGCTAAAAAATTGCTCATATACATAAAGACCATTAAAAAGTAAAAACAAAACAATATTAAAAGAATAAGAAAACGAAATCACACACAAACTCGCAACAGCAGCTTTGAAACCGACAACACCAAGTCCGGTCCTCATAAAACTTAACTCTTTCTTTCCCTTTGTGTATACTTTTTAGAAAATATGCTTGAATATTAAATTTTTTCATACTACTATTCTTGTAAGATTAACTAATATGTAATAGCATCCCCATTTGTTTGAAAGTCAGGTATTACATTGTATAATATGGTTTATTCAATGTTTTATTTAAGTCCTTATTTTGTCCTAGAAAGTGCTTAGAAAGTCCTTATTTTTAGTTCGAAAAAAAGAGTGGGACCCTGATTGAGCAGTAAAATCGAAGCTTTTAAGAATAAGCTGATACTTTGGCAAGGAGAATTGAAAAAAAAAACACAGACATGTTTCCATGCTTTTCAGAATTTACTAAAGAAAATTATATAAATCTCTTGTTATTTAAAAACATCATTTCCCATCATATGATAATTGGGGAAAACTTTTCGAAAAATTTTCAGATAATGAATTGGGTTGGATATGTGATCCATTTTCGTTTGATATTTTTAAATCCAATATATCTTTAAATAAAAAAGAACAGTTAATTATGTGTGTGTGTTATGTTTCAAGCAACACAACACTGCACATTCAATTTAAGTCTCTGACTTGCCAAATATATTAGTTATCGATTGGATACGAATATGCTGATTTGGAAAAAGGCAATTAATATTTTGATTCAGCTTGCATTGACCTACTTATGTTAAACGGGCTTTTCAAAATTAGTTGCCATTGAAACAAATATCGATCTCGATTTGATCCACAGGATGACTTATAACTTCCAATGCAGATTCAAACATAGAAGCAATCATGAGCTCTTATCAAGCACATACCTCACATTGAATTCTTATGATGTAAAGTTTTTGAAAATATTTTTCATTAAAAAAATATTTGTACCCATAGGCATAAAAAAAACCATTACTTCATAAAATTATGTGTTTTATTCAGACCTGTAATAAAGCAGAAACATAAGTGCAAAATCCCAACTTTAACTATGTTGACGATTAAAAAAATGTATTGTCTATCCAGGTGTCAGGACAAAATAGTACACAAGGGGGAGGGGGCAGAAATTAAAATTGTTTACGCACCTTTGCTCTAAGCTATATCTTGGCCTCAAGTCATCTCTGCTGTTTTTGATATAGGGATGCACAGCACATAATCTTGATGCTAGAAGTTACCAACAGAAATAATTGTTCCCTGACACTATTTAGAGCTGGGGACTTTACCCTTATCTATATTAACCTTAATAATAAGAATTAAACTTGCACTATTTAACTCAAACTTAAAAGTGATATGTAAACAAAAGAACTGATTCATTTTTCTCCAATATGTATCCTTCACTAAAATGTACATGATGTAAAAAAATCTTATTAGTTGCTGAATGTTATTAATAAAGTGCAATAGTATTAAGTAAGTGTAAGCAATTAAGTATTAAGCTTGGTAATGTTTTATCTTCACTATCCTTTTTATTAATGAAGTTCATTTTCTTTATTAATCTTAAAATTTGTAGAATGTCGACTAAATTTTGTAGAATGGATCACAATGCTAATAAAAGTATGGTTAATGTTCTAAAATTTCGAAGACATTTAAGTATGATAAAAATTACTTTGACGCATACATTTCAGTTATATATATATACTGATCATCCTTTATATTACAATTAACTCCATACAATCGGAAAAAATAAATTTTAAATATGCAACTCGAACGTTTTTAAATATTTGTACTGATGTTCAGTACAATCATATATCATGTTTTTTAACATAATTAGATATTTTGATTTTATGAAATTCATAAAATCGTTAGTACCAGACTGCTGTGATGAAGCATCTAGAAATTGCCAGACACGTATGTTTTTCTTGTGCAACAGTATTTTCAGTTTTATTTCATCATGACTCAAATTATCTTTCCCAATTCATATGATGGTACAGCTTATTGTATTGAACCCTTCAAAAACTACTTATGCAAGAGTGAAATCACCAGTAAATTACATGTGAGGATAGTAAATGTCCTCTCCCTGTTCTACTGTAAAGCCAGTTAAGTCGTCTTAAATAATTTCATGCTAGTAAAATATTATACTTTATAGTTACAAACATTTGTTTTTCATAGAAAACCTGATATAATATTAAAAAATCACTCCCAGAAGCACAGGAAGAAATAAGTAATAAATATAACAATACATAAATAATTTGTAACTTAAGATGAACACTGAAGCATACAGTAACAATAAAACTAGGTATTTTAATTTGGTATAAGCCTATTTTTCATTTTTTGTGCCTGAAAATAAATTTTTTCTTGATTTCATGTCTTACAATTTTTTTAGAGATAAAAATTCAGAAATAGATTTGAAAGTATAGATTTTCTTACCAAGTTATGCATGTTCAGAAATTTTTACAATTTCACTACAAGTGTTTTTGATGTATTAAAGAATCGTTCTAAAGAATTCTGGAGCAAACAAGATTTTTTCAGTTTTTACTGTTATAATTCAAAGTAGAGTTCAGGATGAAAATAGCTAGATTACTGAATTATTAGTATTTTGTAGCCTATCAAATGCCTTCTACTTATTTCTAAACCCTTAATCCTGAATGTATCACAGAAAGGAATAAAGTTATTAAAACAATTTCTCATGAAAGTATTATGAGTTACAAATTATATTAAGTAAAAATATATTAATGTATATAAGCTAACAATAACGCTTTGGTAATAATTGTTTGCAATTTAATTTTTTGCTGTTTCCAGTATATACATGCAATTAAAAATATTTGGTACATATGCTTTATTTAAATACAATTTCAGGTGGTTATAATTCAGAATTATGTGCACTTATATTGTTATAAGTGGATGACTGCAAGTTGTTATACTAATATTGTTATAAGTTGAGGTTGCAAACGAGCCTGCATTTAAAAAAAGATGCATTCTGTCATCTTGCTACTATAGAAACCTTGGTTTCAATTGGGTCGATTAATACGTTAGTAAAAAACTTGTAAGTCGAACTGTTGCTGTTAGAATATTTACTTTATTTATAGTTTGTTTCCATTGGTTAGTATGGGTCAAACATTATAAGTCATGTAATTGAGATAAAGTGTATGTGAAAGTGATGTCATTCATACTTATCTGTATACACATCAACTCTAATAAAACCATAAACTGACAAAACAAACCTTTAGATGGTACTCAGACCACAAAGTTGTATCTGCACACAAAAAAAGCTATATGCATGCAAACTAATAAAGTGCATTACTAGATGAAAAACGGGCTGGAGACATGATTCGATGGAGTTTTGAACTTCAAATGAACTTGGTTCAAAACAAGGTTTTAGCATAAAAATGTCTTTATCAATTGTTTGAACAATAATTCATAGTGGACTGGAAGATAAAAAGTAAGAACACACACGATACATGGCTGTTGAGGATGATTGAACAGATGGGATATATTCAATCTAACAGCGCATTTCACATTACCAGTCATTGATCAAGTCAAGTCTTAGGCCACTTTAGCAGTCTAGTTATCTTAAGTGTTAATCATTCTATCTAACAAGAAATGCCCCACTTTGGTGAAAAACAGAAATTAGTTAATGGACTGAAAAATGTTGATATCGTCTAACAATTCACATTTTCAACAGGACCAGGCAAATGGAAAGGTTAAGATATTTCTCTAGCAACACAAGGCTTAGGTCCTTCCATTGTTGCCGACCAACCGGTATAGTGGTTAAGGTGTTAGTCTCTAGATCGGAAGGTTCCTGGTTCGAATCCGGGTGCGGGCATGGATGTTTGTAAGCGTATGGTGTGGAGGCGGCTGGTGCACCTTAAATCTGTCGTGGCCGAAAGTCCTCACGTTGGGTTGGCGTGGAAGTTTGGAGAGTGGGGTGCCAGCTCAGGTGTTGCTTCGTCATCTGACCGTGGTTCAAAATTACGAGGTGTTGTCCTCGGATCTTTCCCTTAAGGGACTGATCCCGGACCGTCGTCAATAGCCCGTTGTGTTGCTCTAGTACGACGTAAACAAAAAATTACCAATTACCTTCCATTGTCAATTAAAGCTAATGTAACGATATTATTTCATGGAGAGTAACATCTAACCACTTGAACTTAGCGACGATCAAAGCAAAGAGAATGATGGCAAATAAATTTTACCAGATAATCCGGAGTCCACCGTGGCTTAGTTGGTTTGCCTACTGTGCTAGCAGCCTGCGGACTGGGTGTATTTATCTGCATTAGTAAAAAGTTTTCTTGTGTGATGATAATTTGCTTGACGCAGAAATCATTGAATGACCAAATCTTGAGCCATGAAACCAGCCAGATAAGTCATCACGTTTCTGACAGTGAAATTTCGAAACGATGAATTAAATGCAAATGAAAATCAATCAATCACAGTTACAAACTGTGTACAAGGGAGGTAAATCAATGAATACATAACACCATAGCCCAAATTTCGCTTAAAAGAGAACAGGAAAAATCCATCAGGACCGACTTCATTTATTATGCAATGAAATAATGATTAGTAATACAATAGTGAGTAAGATTAAAATTTATGGGGTATTTTTCTTTCAGGGATTGATATTTTGTGAATAAGAAATATATTCTGTGAGGTTTGGTAATTTTTGATGGTTTAACTGATCTACATTCACAAGAAACGTTATTCTAAAATAAGAGTATAACGGTTAAATATTTCTTCTAGACCTTATTTTTCTTAATATCGTAGTCACTTTTCAAAGTACTCATGACATTTGAACAGATTTTGATATGGACTTTGCTTTGGTTTCTGCAGATGAAAAATAAAAACAAAAGGGTTGCGAGCAAAGTTTCATATTTACCTGCAAAACTTTAAAACCAGGATACAAACTGGGAATATGTATTATTTCGATATGGACGTGTTTCGGAACTTCTTAGTTGACATTGAATGGATAAAGTTCACTATCTAATTTAGTATCAATATTTTTTGAATGAATTTAGAATTAAAAAAAAATTAGGATTAACAATCTAAAAATGAATGAATGCATACATAAAACCAAACTATTTCCAAGATTTACAAAACACTTCGCATTAAATGGTTATAAAAGTGCAGCACTTAATTATTTGGCTGCACTACGAAAAAGGATGAAGCAAGTTGGTTTCATATCAAATGTCCGATCAAGATTCCGATCAAGATTCGTGCCAATGTTATAGGACAAATACTGTGACATAGTGTTAGGGGTATAAGTTTTTTTGGTAATGTACCCTCGGTCGCAATTGCACAGTTTACATCGCAGAACGAAACTGAAGGTAGCAATCGATAGGGATTAATGTTTTCTACAAATGTCGATATTTAAAATTTGTCTAATGGGCCGTCTTCATATTAAATTGGGTGCTTGCTCCGATAATTTTAATACGAACCCCCCATCTTATGAAGACGCCCCCTTAGATAAATTTTAAGAATTGATTTTTGTAGAAAACATTAATCCCTATCGATTGCTACCTTCCGTTTTGTTCTGTGATGTAAATTATGCAATTGCGACGGGTGAGTCGTTTTTTTAATGACGGGTCGAGACGCGCGCACGAATGATAATTTAAATCTTCAATAGTTTTTTTTTTAATTAATTGACAGCAATGAAATTTTAAGCAACTTTAAATGAAAACAATACATTGAAAATTCTAAATTCATATCTCATTACACAAAAAACCTGTCGTAGTTTTTATCCGTTAATGTTATTCATGTTCCAGAAATTGAGGACCGGTTTGGAAAAACAATTAAATCGATTAGTGTTTCTCAAAGAAAAGGAATGATACACTAAATACTGAAAATTTAATTTTTTTTTTATGACAGTAAAACGATAAAATACGAATGCAGATTCGTATTAATTTTAACTCTTGCTCTTATGTAATCGTGTATTTTATTGTTCTTGCATCAAATTCTTCAAACGTAAGAAATCTCAGAGGGAATCCAAAATGCTGTTCTGAGTGTATTTTATCTAAGTACCATGCATGAATGAGAATGACAGCATCTGTTCATATTTTTAATCACCGTAGACCTATAAAAGAAGATTAGGAAAAATGTATTTTACTCCGTAGAATCTGCTTTAGATCCAAGTATAAAGGTATGCTGTGTCACAATCTTACCTTCCCCTTTTATTAATCCTTTTTCTTCCAGATAGCAATTAATGCGATCATAATAATTGCATGTCAATAGGATTATTAAATTTATTTTGATAAAATTTGTAATATAGTTCTTTAGACAGTAGTTTCAAATACGATACCATGAAATTTTATTGGTTGTTTCGTTGAAGCTATGATGTAATTTATATTATTCAAAGGAATAATGTGGACTCAGGAGAACTGAAACTTATGCATAGTTTATGACTACCTATTCTTTGTCCTATTTTATACATTACAGTGGAAGATTATTTACTAATTTCTTAATTAGCACATTTTGTTTTGCTGAACTCTTAGGCTCTTAACATGAAGTATTAAAAAATTTTGCATTCTGTAATTTTCACTCTTAAAAAAAAGGTTTTATGACCATACATGCATGTCCTGATTTATGATTTCCTATTTAATGGAAAGTTTCTTGAATGAAATTGTGTACTGTACTATTACTAACTAGCACTACTTGCACGGCGTTACCCGTGACAAAGTTATGCTTTTAAAATGTCAACCTCACTGATTCCAACAAAACCAAATTAAACAGTAATAAACAAAGAATTGAATAAAGATATTAAAAAATTATAAATAGCGCTATACTTTCAAAACATTTTAAAAATAAAGAAAAAATAGTTATGCTATCCTTTTATAATAGATGAACACTCAAACATTGTGCTCATTTCAGTGTAAGTGCAGGTCAAACATTGTGCCCATTTCACTAAGTGCATGGGAAAAAGATTTAATAAATAAATTTAAAAAATGTTCTAGATTAAGTTTTAAAATTCAGGCTTCGAGGTGCTTTCAGTCTCCTTTAGTTCTAGCTGTGTGCCAAATTTCATTACTGTAAGTGTTATAGATTCGTCTGGACACAACCCATACACAAAGACACTTTTATAATAGAGATAAGCTGAACTTTAAGATATAAGAGCAATAGTTTTAGAGTAGGATTCCTGATATCCATCTACGTTTTGAATATTCAATACTTTTAAAATTTCCGCCAGATGGAATGGAGATTTTAGTTTGAACTTTGTTGAAACACTACGAAGGAAACTTAAATAAATAATCTGCAAATTAAAAATTTGTTAATGACAGTATCATTCTTATTTTACAGAAAGCAAAGGTTTGTAAAAACTACAAGTACTCAGAAAATATTCAAACAAGCAAATATAACCTTATGAAAATGCAAAATATGACCGAGCCCTAAAACAAACCAAATATGCCATTTTAAACACCGATAAAAACACCTGCCAAAATTACGTTAAATTAAAGTAGAAAAACTGGACATCTCATGGTTCAGGAATTGATCACTTTTAGATTCTTGAGAAATGTTGCTTGAGGATAAACTGGAATGGCTCGGGTGTTCTGAAAACTGCTTACAAATAAATGGGTTCGAATTTAAGGATTTCTTACATTACACTTTGGAATCATTAAAGGCAGAGCAGGCCGTTCCTGAGTGGTGTGTG
Source organism: Metellina segmentata (assembly GCA_947359465.1). Taxonomy (NCBI): domain Eukaryota; kingdom Metazoa; phylum Arthropoda; class Arachnida; order Araneae; family Tetragnathidae; genus Metellina; species Metellina segmentata. Next base: position 108,353,504 of record OX375872.1, on the reverse strand, counting down.
CTGGGCGTGAACTTACACACAGGCAAGAAATCGGGACCGCCCCCTCCCCCCGAAAAAAAAAGACAATGTCTCCAACTTTTTATAAACGTACAGTAATACATTTCCGATGTTAATGTTATACTCATTCTATCTTTGCAGTAGTTTTTTGCGAGATACTTTTGAATCTACATATGTTCTGTTCCTAATTTACATTGTATATTAAAAAAACACTCGCACCAAGTGAAGAGATGTTTTAAAAGAACTAACAGGGCTCGAATAGTTCCCGAAATGATTTTGGAAACTAAAATCAGTTATAAAACACATGCTGAAACTGGTTATATCAGAAAAAATTGAATTTCACCTAATTTTGGTGAAATACACGCTTGAATTCGCCAATAGTCTTACGTTACGACATTTAAGAAACGGGAAGAAAGACGACCACCCGAAATTATCTGAATACGAGCTTGATAAGGGCTGATTATTAATGGTCTTTCTTTGAGGCGATTTGCTGGGGTTTGCACATGGGCAGCTACCGCTCCAAGAGCCGTAAATACGGTAATATGAAACTATTAGTGGATCGCCGCACAGAAGTTTCATGTAAGGTGATCCAGATTTGAATCAGCACGTTCATTTAAAAGGGCAGTGATTTTGTACTGGAGTACTAACCGAAAGACATTTCATTCCATCAAAATGCTACAGGATCCTGTGCTCGAGTTTCTTCCAACTCCAGAATTGTAGATTTACTAGGTGGGACTAAAACAAATCTATATGCATAGAAAAGGATGCTTGTATGTATATTTTCTATACAAATCTACACCGTTTGACCCAATGCACTCCAAATTTGGTACACTTATACTTTAGAACACTGCGGAAAACAGGGCTCTTACTTTCCTGTCTTCAAACCAATCTATATCACTTACAACCATGAAAATTGGCACACAGGTAATCCTAAAAGTGCCCCTCGAAGCCTCAATTTTAAAATCTAAAGTTTGTTTTCCAGCAATAAATGAATATTGACAAGGAAACACTTTCTACAGGGTTTGCGTATTTAAGTTTAATTTGGGAAATGTCAGGGTCATATTTGAGCATTACTAAATTTCATTAATTATTATCAATATTCATCTGTCTTTTTTTGAATTGCTCTATTTCAGCTCAGGAATTCGAAATTCGACACTTTCGTTTTTCAGAATTCTGTATTTTTTCATCGGAATTTCGTTTTTGTTTGTGTCTTAATATTTTGCACATTGCAGTATATTATTCACGAATTAAATGTGAATCCGAAATAAATTATAAAGAATCTATAAAAAGTTAAAACGAAGTTATAAAGATTTTTCGTACAGCTTGCTTATATGATTGAAGTTAAAAAAGTAATTTCTACTCAACTTAAATGATTGAAGTTAAAAAGTATTTTCTGTTCAACTTAAATGATTGCATTTTTCTATGTAAGAAAAGTGATTGTTCTGATTCATTTTTCAATCAACATTTAACCATTTCAACTTGAGAAACGCTGGGTTATTCAGATAGTTGAAGATAAAAGAAAAGGAGGATTTGTGAGGATTTTTAAACCTTGTATGCCATTTCCTTTGCAATTCTCCAAGAGTGACCCAATTGTATTTTTATAAAAGTAATGTACTTATGGAATTTCTTTTGGAACCAGAAGATTATTAAATAGTTACAAAGGCATATACTACTATAATCACAAGTATTGGAAAATGCATATATTTTACTTAACTTGATAAATAGCTTTTTTCGTCGGGATGAGGTTTAATTATTTTCAAAATTGGCAGCTGTAGCACGGTTCGAAGTTTAACGGATTAGCAATCGGAGGGGTGCGAGTTCGAAACTCGGTTCAGCCAAAGACCGTCATGTACACGTAGCTGGTGCACGTAAAAACTGGCGTGACTTCAAATGTCCTCATGTTGGTGATGTGTAGAAGTTTGAAGAATGGTGTGCCAGCTCAGGTGTTGACCTCGTCATCTGACCGTGGTTCAAAATTACGTGGTGTTGTCCTCGGAACTTTCCCTTGGGGTATTGATCCCGGACCGTCTATCCCGCTGTGTTGGTCCAGTACGACTTTAATTAAATATCTACCTATCGTCTCCTAAAAGAGGTCGCCGTTGCCCCTGTTGGAAGAGTAATGGATTAGCAATTGGAGGGTTGCGAGTTCGAAACTAGGTCCAGGCAAAAATCGTCGTGTACACGCTGGTGCACATTAATTCTGTCGTGGCCTCAAATGTCCTCACGTCGGCGTGGCGTGGTGTGGAAGTTTTTAGAATACGGTGCCAACTCTGGTGTGACCTAGTCATCTGACCGTGGTTCAAAATTCTTGGTTTGATCCTCGCATCTTTCCCTTGGGTAGGATCCCGGACCGTCGCTAATAGCTCGTTGTGTTGCTACAGTACGTCGTTAATTAATTATCATCATTACCATATTAGTCTGTCGAAAATCTACGCTTAAAGGTGCAATTCATATAGATTGTCGGATGCAATGTGGCTGACACAGTGCACCTGACGTACAATGGGATGTTACAGGTTCATTGGGGATCAATTACATCATTCCTCAGCCGATTTTTACACATAATAAATCACATTAAAGAAAACAAATAGTTCTTTAAAATGAGCTATGAAACATGAAAATCCGTTAGTAATAAAAGTGCTGAAACATTTTTAAGTCGGGACGATTATGAAACTGTTTCCCACAATGCGTCAGTTACAGAAGCTCCAACTTTACGTCAGCCGTACTGCAATAGACGCACTGCGTCAGCCGCATGCGTCAGACGTGTTATAGGAATTGCACCTTAAGAGATTGATCTCAGATACGGTCCTCCGAATTGGTTTAACTGGCCTGCAGTTCAGATACGGCCCTCCAGACTTGTTTACATGACCCGAAGACCAGATACGTCCTTGTGAACGGATTTTCTCGTCCCACCGGCCAGACACGGCCCTCCGAAAAGGTTTTCCCGGTCAGATATGGCCACCGAATAGTTTTACCCGTATTCATAAAAAATAAGTTTTTGAAAAGTACTTATATTTAACTTAAGGCAATTTAATTTATGTTTGAAAGCAATTATACTTTTTTCTTATATCACTAATGACTAATTTTCAGGCTCTATATAAGAATGTCGCTGTGGATAGTCGCTGGAATCTTGCTTTGCATAGCATGTACTGCTCAAAGTGAAGCCCCGCCTTGCCCTGACAGAAAAGACGTCTATCCATGTTTTTGCGATGGTGATGAGTACCTTACATCTATCAGCTGCGAAGGATTCAGTGGTCTTGAGAAATTGTACCCTGTTTTAACAAATACCAAGGGACAAAATTTATCGTTTGCTTTTTACAAATCAAGACTAGGAGATATTCCATCCGATTTTTTCCAAGGACACCAGTCCGTAAATATGCACTTCGAACACTGCCAGATAGGATCCTTTGGGACCAAACCATTTTCAGGATTGGAGGATTATTTGAAGCACTTGTACATTTATGGAAGTGTGAACAAGAAAAGGAAAGATTTGGAGCTTTTTCCTCTTGGCCACTTGAGGAATCTTGAGTATTTAGCATTCCAAGCTAATGATATTAAGAAATTGGGCAACGACTGGTTCGCCGGTGGCCCTGCAACGTTAAAACACCTCAACTTGGAAGCAAATGATATTGAAGAACTTGGAGATAAAGCATTTGCTGATTTGATTAACGTAGAGCAAATCTGGCTAGGAGACAACAGTTTTAAAAAAGTATCCAGATCGATGTTTTCTCGACCCGCGAAGAAGTTATGGCTCCTCGAAATGAGGTAAGCAGTTGTTGGAAATACTGTGTTTAGGTATAGGCATGACTAAAACGTATTAAAAATAATGATTGATGGAAATTATGTATATTTGATTAAATAAGAATATTACCACAAAAATTTATAACATGGGATATAAGCAAAACATATTACGATACTGCAAACAATTGCTGTGAACGTAAAGCATTTAGTTTATTTCGAAACTTTGAAGTGTCTTTGTAAGCTCAGGAATGTTACCAGAGATTGGCTTTAGTTTGTCACTCTACGGTCATTTTTTGCTGTAGTGGACAAATTGGAATGAGACGTACTTTTTAAAGTGAACATAGAGCCTGTTGAGCCCCGGGTCTTCATTAAGTTTGTACGGGCTTCACGAACTTGGGTACTCTAGTGATCTATTATTTTCCCCTGGGATTTATTGTCTTCGATAAACATGGGGGTCGTGACCTCAGGATACCCAAGCGATCTTTCTCTTTCTCCTCATCATATTTTATTTTCGCATGCACTTTACATTGCCTGTCTTGTGCTTGGCCAAATTGGGCCCTTACGCCATAAAATCCAAAAACAACCAATCACTCTTCAATGAAAAATGAATTTCAAATAATTTTTCTATCATGTTGACATCGCGGGGCTCCTAGATGGCTATGCCATACCATTAGTATTCGAAAGATAATCACTGCTTTGTGGAACGTTGTTTTGTAATAGGCAATTTGATTCCCATTAATATGTTTGAACAAGAGGAATGGTGCTCTAGTAAACGTTGCTAGTCCAAAGTCTTTCGACACTTTTAATATGTTTGTGCAACTCCAGGGACAGGAATATCAAAAATGTTCGGATATCTTTTTGGACCTACTATGTCTGTTTTATTAATGGAATCTAAAAATGTACGACCTGTTCAGATTACAAATGGAAATTAACATTCTTTTTGTTAATTGTTTATGGAATCAATGAAAGGAACAATGTCACGATTTTTATTTATTCAAAGCTCTTCTTTTACAGCTTTGGAGGTCTGACAGATTTGCCGGCAGATTTATTTGAAGACATGCCTGTCTTAAAATCCATCAACGTCGCCGGAAACAAATTGACCTCTATGCCCGAAGCCATTTGGGGAAAGATTTGGGGACAGTTAGAGGAAGTTTATATTGAACGTAAGTATAATCCCGTCATTTGATAGACTTTTGTATAGTGATTACCAAATCTTTCTCATTTGAGGTAAGAACTTTCTGAATTTGGAATTTTAAGAGTTTAATTCTAATGAATTAGTTCTCGGGTGCAAAGAGATGGGTTTCTTAACTAAGGTGTGTGTCAATGCTTCTTTTAATTAAATTCAACACTTTTATCAATTGAAATAAAGCAGTTTGTTAAATAAAAATGTTAAATTATTTATAATTTTGAAAGCTTTGTAATTCGGTTTGAAGTGAACCATAAGTTTTGAATTATTTGTTACTTCAAAACACGGAACGGAACACCCCAAGTATTTATAGCTTTTTACTGAAGAACAAAATTCTTCATCTGAAATAGTATGTTCAATAACTATCGAGGGACAGTCAATGTGATCTACTTTACTCAATATAAACTGAAAATGATGCATTACGTAATATTATCTCGTGAAAATATACATAAATTATATGCATATTTTCCTTGAAAGATATTTTCAAAAGACCTTCAGGATCATACATCATGTATTATATTATCTAATTATACCTATCAAAGATTGGTGTCTTTGACACAATAAAGTAGGCAAGATTAATTTACGGAGAGGGTTGTGCAAGCAATATTACTGACGAAGGAAATGAAATTATAAGTTCAGCTGTCACCACCGACTAAAATTTATTTTTGATGTGCAAAATTCGTAATAACGTTGGGAGAGTACGAAACAATTTGATAATGTTTTTTAAATTCTTGAAACTGAGAAGAAAAATCTTTTCACTGTTTAATTTTTCCTTAGAATTAAATCGAAATTATATATTTTAATGCTTTTGAGGAATAGTTATTTTTGAATTCTCCAGTCTTGAATCACTATCAAGTCCCAAATATTTGTCTATTATTTACACCCTGTACTAAAGCAGTTTGGCATTAGGCAATTTAGCTATCATTCTCATGTTTCGCCAGCATTAATAAAAATCTTAGACTTTACTCTCAGTTATTTAGCTATAAGAGTTTATTTTAACATGAAATCTTTCTAATTCCATATACCTTGAATTTTTAAAATAAAGAGTTTAAGAGGAACTGGATCCCAAAATTTTCGACTATATCAATTTTGACATATAGATAGTCTATTTTATGCTCTTTCTAATCATAGTCCTTTTTGTTTCAAAACTCCTATAAGAATTTTTGAAAACATGAATAAAAACAAATAAGCTTAAACTGTATTTAACTTTTAACGCGAACAGTTTCGTGATATAGAGTAATTATTTTATTTACAAATTAAAAAAACCTTGAAGTATTTTGTGATTTTTTGTTAGTTTTACACATATATTTTTCTCTGTAATACAATATGTTACTAAACATTCACTGCAGATGTAGGTAAACATATGTCAAGAAAACAAATAAATTTAAATCGGTATCTTAAGTATATTCTGAGAAAAGGTAAATGATGATTGTCGATATTGGATCTCCCAACAACATGAAAAACGAAAATATCTCGAATTAAAAGCATATCTACAAGAATCATATTTCCATACGCAGTGACACAATCGTAAGTAGTTCTATTTTATTAAATATCATTTAAAATTTTACAGGAAACTCAGGATTCATTTGTGATCAAACAATAAAATGGATTTATCATCGGAACTTGCCCAAAAGAATCAGAGGCCGCTGCGGAGGAAATAACAAACTCAGTGGAAAGGATCTGCAAGACTTAAAGCTCGAAGACTTTGAATAAGTTTATAAAAGAAATGTTTTCATATCAGAATAGTGTTGGATACTCAAAATGTTATATAAGATTTTATCTGCTGCATAGCACCTACTTGTGCAAAAAATAATAAAAAATATCACACAGTTTGTATTTTTGAATATACCATTTTTTTCCTGATGAGCATCAAGCATAAAACTGATAAAATAATCACCTTCGTAAAATTATAGATTAGTAATATTAAAAAAAGATTGAATAAATTCTCTGCATTCACGAAATTTAAGCATTTTGTTAATTGAATGTGAAACTAGGCTATATGGATATGAATCTAGGCTATGTTTCTAGGTTAAACATTTTCTAGGATATGTAACTTAATATTCTTATTATCCTTGGATAGGTTTCGTAAAATATGGAAAACCAATAAACGTGAATGTGGAAAGCAAGGTTTGATTTTTATCCTCTCAGTGATAGTTCCAATCTTTTAAGTTTTACCGATTCCTGGAATTTATTGAAATGCGTCTAGCCAACAATTTTACTGTGGCAGACTGTAAGGACATAAAATATGAGTGTGATATTCAGAGATACTCCAGAATATTTTTTTAGAAAATTTACTGCATTTTTCCGGAAATGTGTGGGATAAAGATATATTTTCATGCTTTTAGAAAAGTTTTGTAATTTTTCATCTATGATTTGACATCAAATACTAAATTTTAAAACAATTTTTGTACTTATAATTTCAACAATGAATGCTGTATTATTTTTAATACGTTTGTTATTTTTTGAAAGAATAAGGTAAGATGAATAAGGCTTGATTAGGTAGGAGAAAAGATTGGCTTCTTCTATGGCGAAAAAGCCAGGTATGGCCAAACTGCACTAAGAAATATTGTTTCCGTCAAGTAAATGGACACACACAAGAGCAGACTAGAGAAAAATGATTTATGAAACAGGTTACTGGTGGGTTGGATTTTATGGCATAAAGGTCATTTTTGGCTAAGCTGTGCCAAACATTAAACTGACAACGTCAAGCAATGGACATGTACGCACAAGAAAAGTTTTACTGATATACAGAAGAGAGAAATTAATCCAGGGTATTAACAGAAATCAATACCGTGCCACCTACAATTCGCTATTACATCTGTAGACAGCCTTGTTTGGATGCCCTTGAGGTGGACTGCACATACATTGCCAAGGCAGACCTCCAGTTGGTTCTTCCTTGCAACAAGACAAACTATACTGATGCTGAGTTGAGATCGTTCGCGATGTCTACCATCTACGAGAGATATCCTCTCCCTGACTGGCTCCATGTCCATACTGATGGCTCTGCCGACCCTGAATCTAATAGGGCGTGTGCTGGGGTCTTTTGCCAATACTTCCAGCTGAGTATGGCGGTTGGAAATTACTGTGACAACTTTGATGGTGAGATTTACGCTGTTCTTATGGCTGTTGAGGCCCTTGCCACTAGAAGGGATTAGAAAATTGTTTTATTTATCGACTCAACCGCAGCAATTCAGGCTCTTATTGATAGAAACCGCGCGTATTCAATGGCAGAGGCACATTGCAAAGAAACTATCAGTCACCTCATTGAGGGTGGTGGTGAGATTGTTCTCCAGTGGATTCCTAGTCACTGTGGGATAAAGGGTAACGAGGAAGCTGACTGATTGGCTAAATCAGCCCTCTCCCTGCCCCAACCTTCTCCACCTCTCCCTTTGCGGAACTGCAGGACTTACATAAAATCTCAGTTCAAGAAACAAAGAAAACTGCAGTATCAGAGGGATATACAGGGAAGGAGTTGGGATTGCCTGCTGAGTAATAAGGGAAGAATCACTACTGATCTACCAAGAAGGGTGGGAGTGGCCGGTTTCCGCTTGTTAACCGGACATGACTATCTCCAACAACACCTACATATGATTGGGTATGGCTACCCCCCCCCCCCCGATCTGTCCGCTTTGTTGCAATGGTCTTATGAATAGACAACACCTTGCGGAGTGCTCTAATTTACAGGACATTGACACCAGGGATACTTCTCTCCAAGGACTTTATTCGCTATATTGGGCGGCAAGGCAGCGTATGACCTTAAGCTAGGCGTAGGGTAAAAAAAAATTAAAAAAATAATAATTCTCAGGCTGCTAAGGCATAAGTGAAACTCACTGAACCCGTCTTTTCTTCGGAAACTTTCTTTTAAATTTTATATTGAAAAGTAAAAATGCGAATCACACACACACATACGAAATTCTGACAAATTTAGGAGAATAAAATAAATATTTACAACAGAAAAAAATAGCCTCCTGTGTTGATCCAATGAGACCAAAATTCAACTACCTATCTACCTACAACAGAAAAAGTAGGCGTACCACACACATACAGCCCTAACTATCTTATTTCGTTCACAGGCGAAATTTTTATAATATCTTGTGGGAGTCACATTATTTTAAACAGACATATCGTCGGTTAGAACAGAAACTCAAGAATCGAAATTTTTTTGGAGACAGTAAATGCCTATTTTCAGGATGATGGAGAAATGGTTACAATGGTCACTTTAAAAAACAGCATTAATGGTTATAATTTTTATTTTTTAGCCTGAAAACTCATATTCAGTAAATAGCTGTATATTGAAATTTTCACTAGCCAAATATTTCAAATCTAACTAAGATAACTGTAAGTTTTCATATCAAGGTAGGTAGATATTTAATTAACGTCACACGGGAGCAATACAGGAGACTCTTTGCGACGGTCTGCGATCAACAACAGAAGGAAAGGATCCGAGGACACCACGTAATTTTGAACAAGGGCAGAAGACGAGGTCACAACTGAGCAGGCACACCACTCTCCAACCTTCTACACCACGCCAACGTGAGGACATTTGAGGCCACGACAGGTTTAACGTTCCCCAGCCCCCTTTGTACACGACAGTCTTTGGTTGGATTCGAAGTCGTAACCCTCTGGTTGTTAGTCTGTTACTTTTCCAACCGGGCTACCACGGCCCTTTTTAACCAAAGTAGAGAAATCTAAAAGCTTAAAATTTAAACATTTAAAGTTTGGTAAAGTTTCGAATTTTGAATGCCTTATATCTATCGTTTTACGTGTATTGGGGTTAAGCGGTTCGTATTACATTTTCATTTCAATGCTTTATTTTTACTGTGGCTATCAGTGTAACTCTGAAGACAACTAAAAGTCCGACATTCCGAGGACGCTTGCACCCCCCCCCCCTGGCGGCCTTGTGGATATCCATCCTCCCGGGAGAAAGCAGTCGAGTTACGTGCTTTTGGAAGAGTCTATTCGTGAAATAAAGCGATAGGTAGGTACTTAAGCAAAGTGTTCCAATAACTGACTTCTTTAGATTCTGGTTCTAAATTTATTGTTCGGTATCGTAAGCGGTAGCTGTGATAATGTGTTGGCAGGGTGGGGACATCACACAGCGATGATAATTCATGCTTTTACGTATAGCAGCTCCCCTTATGACGATCTTACACGGTTAGACGTTAAACATAAGTAGACTGAGCATTGCTATTGAGAACTTCAAATAATGTGATCAACATATCGACTAGTAGTCACATGACTGCTATGTGAAAAATTAACTTGGTTGACCAATTTGGCATCTTATCGCTTCGTTTGGCGATATTACATCTTAGTTAGGGTAGATGTGTGAATGCGCGTTTCCACCAATTGACGACAAGAAGGTTAAATCGCCAAACTCTACTACATCTCGTAGATCAATCAGATATTCGTTTCCACCTGCAGATGAAAGTAGACTAAGGGTCACTTTACTACTAGTTTTGGTCACACGATCCTGTGGGTGGGTGGGTGGGGGGAAGCACATAATAAAGTTACTGTTAAACACTCTACTTTTTAATTTCCTCTGTTTCAAGGTCGATTGGCTTCCGTTGGAGCCGAATTTTTGTTCACTAATATTTATGTTTGCTGAAGCTCAGATTCCCTCTTTTTCGAAATTGAGCTCGCTTTAACAAGGATAGCAGTTCCTCTTCAATGCAGACGAGAACTCGGAAATTATATCCAGCAGCAGTGTTCTGTGAATTAACTATTGCTCGGAACTCTAATCTCTGTCATGTCTTCGAGCTCTGCTATGTTTATTCATTGTCATATCAGCCACATAAGTAGCCTCCGGTAGTACACCCCTGCTTCATGATGACGGTAGCGAATGGTATGTGTCGATACTGAGCAGTCGATATTCCCACTGGGAACGCCTCTCATTCTGTTGACGATTTCGACCGCTGGTTTTTGATAAATCTGGATAGCTATTCGTCACGACTTTGCCCTAGTCAGCATAGTGTTCCTCTACTTCGAAATCGATCCTACAGTTCATCAATAACGCTGGAATACTTGAATAGCGTATTGTTCAAGCGCTTCCCATTTCCCACTAAGCTATAATATCTATTAAATTGTTGAACTTGAAGTCAATTTCCATAAATTAAGATTATGCATTCAAAACGTATCATAAACTCAAATAAGTATATACACTGAGGTATTTTTAACGTGACCCCTTATTTTTTTTCTTCAAAACGGGACATCTAATTTTTAGGTAATAGTATGAGTATTCACAAAAAACACATATTTCTTTATAGTGTTTATTTATTAAAGTAAAAAAATGATCATGTGAAAATAAATAATTTATGTGGTCTTAAATTTTCTGAAGAAAAAATTGGCTTAAGTATATTTGGTATTGATTTTAAATAAAAGTGAAATTCTTTGCAGGATTTCTTAAAATTTACTTTTGTGTGTTAGAAATGGGTTCTTAGTTTATAAGTTCACACTAAAAGTGCACTTACGTTTAGGCATTGTTGAAACGAAGGTTTCACGTACAATAAATTTAAATTGACCATAATAACACACGTCGATAAAAAAAAACCAATAATCAATCGTCAAGAAAGAGGCACGAGCTGTCTGCAAATACTCTCAATCTATGAGCGAGCTAGCAGGTTTCTGACTAGAGATGGGGAAAAAAATAACAACATGTTGTTTTGCAATTTGAATTCCGAAATTTTAGACATCTAAAGTTACTACTGGTGCTAAATTTAAATATTACGTCAATAGCATTTGAATAAATGTACCATCGGATTTTTTTTATTCTTCGCACCTCTTTATGAAATTGTTACCGTGGGTTGATCACTTTCTGAAAATGGGACATTTCGGCGTCCCGAAGCTGAGCTTGGGGACAACGGGACTGCCTACCTAAAAAAGGGACGTATGGTCACATTAGGTAATTTATACCTGTTTTTACAAAATACACTGCTGGCCACACAAATTACAACACCAAGAAAGACAAGAGATATCACAACAAAATTTATTTTGTAGATACCATGTTGACCAAGTATCGAATGATTAAATTTATAGACTTCTGTGAATTGTGGCTCCTGCCAAAATCATTAGCCAGAGTAGCCGCCATTGTTGGAGATCACCGCTGCCACACGCCTCGGCATTGATTCAAAAAGACTTTGGATGTGTTCTTGGGGTACAGATCACCAAGCAGCTTCCACACGTTGCCATAGTTGATCTGGTGTGGCAGCTGGGGATGTAATCTGGGTCAATGGTTGAGCAACCATGGACCACATGTTTTCTATCGGCGAAATATGCAGAGAACGAGCTGGCCAGGGAAGCAATTCAATCTGGCGATTGACGAAGAACCCTTGGACAATGCGTGCCACGTGTGGTCGCGCATTATCCTGTTGAAATATGGCTGTGGGCAAGCCCTGAAGGTAAGGAAGGACAACTGACTCCAACACCTAGGAGATGTAGCGCTGGCTGTTTAAAGTACCGGCAATGCGTACTAAATGAGTGCGAGAGTGATATCCAATACCGCCCCATACCATAATACCCGGTGCAGGACCAGTGCGGCGGTACATAAAGCAGCTGTTCAGCATCCTCTCCCCACGGTGTCTCCAGACTCGAATCCGACCATCGTGGTGTTGCAGACAGAAGCGTGACTCGTCAGTAAAGACAATTTCATTCCATTCTGCCGTCCACATCCTTCTTTCATCGCACCATTGGCGGCGGAGACGTCTGTGGTTCTGCGTCAAGGGTAGACGAAGCAATGGGACGTCTTGCGGACAGACCACTTTGCTGTAAACGGCGTCGAATGGTACGCGCAGACAGTGGATGATGCGTTACAGACTGAATGTGCTGTGCTATGGTTCGTGATGTGGCTGAGCGATCCGTCACTGCCATATGCACAATATGCCTGCCTGTCATCAGGTGAAGTGGTGCACTGAGGTGGATGCGATCGAACACGTCAGTCCGTCGTACCCTCCTGCATCCAACGATCACATATCCGCATTACAGTTGTTTGGTTTTGTCCAACACGACTACCGATTTCCCTGAAAGATAATCCACAATCTCGGTATGCCACTTTCCTTCCTCTGTCGAACTCGGATACTTGATCAAAAGATGATCGCTGTTTTCTACAAGGCATAATTGATCGTTTTTTTTTTAAACCACAAGAAAAACACAATTGCCGTACTTGAAATCGTCGAAATCTCCAAGCCTTAAATAGCGCTTTGAAGTGGCGCCACAGACGCGCGTGATGTGCGTCTGCGCTGAAATTCTAATCATTTGCATATCTCACCTCCGCTAATGCATGTTGTAAATTTCATATTATTTGCATGCTTTCTTCAGGGTGTTGCATTTACGGTGGCCAACAGTGTACAAAAGTTTTTTAAATTGAATATCCCCATGAATATTTCCCTTAGACAATGAAGTAAATTTTATTCACAGAGTCTCGTCATTTTTAAAAATCTTTAAATAAACTTATAAACTATTGAATGCGGTCCGCGAGTCAGGGTTGTCCACGGAACTATGATTATCTCGTCCTGTTAAAGAGAGGAGAGAGAAAAAGAGAGAGAGAGAGATAGTATTAATGAAAATTTATGGATGGTGTTATTTTAAAAGAAGTAACGGAGAATACATTGTGTTCTCTGGTATTGTGACAATTTAAAAAGTTTAACTATCACTTTTGTATTTTAGTGTTGTCAACGAAATTTAATATACTGAATGCCTGAACATATTATCATACTATTTAGAATCATTGTATTACATACACATACTACAAACAGACGAGCCAGGTACATTTTTATAGTGCTACATACCGGCATTTAAAATTTCATCAGATTGTTGAAGTATGTCAATTGCTTACATTTTTAAGTAAAGAACTTACTCTTCATCAATTAAAGGGAACTCTTCAAAACACCCTATCTAATCAGCATAACATAAGAGAAGGAGAACACCTGGTTATTGAGACTGAAGTGGTTTGTGATTATAAACCGAGAATTCAATTTATGTTACTCACTGCTCGCTGGGAGAACAGACTGTCTTTTCCCGAAAAAATGGTAAATTCCTATTTCATTAGTTTCTGGATAAAGCTGAACTGTAATTGTTTTATGTTATAAGTTCATATCCGGTATGAATTCAAAGCTGTAATTTCGAAAAATTGTCTAGTTTTGCACATTGATTTAATGGGTTTTTCTGCTTTACATTGTTATAGTCATTGATCTTTGTTAAACTTGACGGGTTGAAAAGAGTTTTAAAAAATCCGACTTTATTACACTTGGCTGTTAAAATAAGAAATGTACAAAAAAATTTCTACCGTTTTGTCAAAGCTGAAAAATATTTACAAAAAATCATCCAATCTCAAAGAATGGGTTCTGAAAAATGGAGACAATATATTTGCTGTTGACAATTTGCATATTTTTGACATAGTTTTTGATTTAGCAAGCAATAATTCATTTTTTTATTATTCGATGAAACGTATTGGGATGAAAGGCTAGTTTGTTTTTAGCTAGGATATCTCTTATATTTTCATAACTATCTTAGATAAGATTTGTAGACCGCGGTCATTTTTCTTCCTTTTGCTGTAAGAGGTCTAATTACACTAGGACTTATAATTATTGACCCAGAGAAAAAATTTAATGAACGTTTTGTTACAATTTTATATTATTCACACTGTACCTCTGTTCAGTTTTTCAAATATTATTCTTCCTTTGAACAATCTACGAATAAATAACTTAAATATATTTTTATTAGAAGAATTAATTTTGGGTGTCCGTTTATCTTAATCAAGTAACGGCAGTAAAAATATAAAATGCCGATTACCATACTCTATCTTTTCTAGCATGATGGTAATCTTATCAAATATGGTAGCCTCTCCTCTTTGGATTAATTCTATAAAACCTGTCGTTATAAGACATTTTTAAGTGCATAAAACTTTATCAGAAGTTTTCAATCTTTATTTTGTGGACACTGGTGAAACCTAATATAAGCTACAACAGACTCCGGATTTTAGATTCTGAAGACATTTCTATTATTTAAATTTGAGAATAAATCAACATATATATATATATATATATATATATATATATATATATATATATATATATATATATATATATATATATATATATATATATATAATCTTATTTCTGTCATCACAAAATTTCTATTTTTATTATTCTACTGGTATTATTTGACGCTACATATATAGTCTATCGAGTTCCTCACGCTTTACATTTCTGTCATCTAAATATTTTTTTTAACAAAAACATTATTAATTTACAAAAATATTTTTTAAATCTCTATATATGAATAGAGAGAAATTTAAGAAATATTTTAATATTAAAATTAAACAAATTTAAACTTTGCTGCAAAATTGGGGTCTTAATCTCGTTACCAACTGTGTAGCAAAGTTTAAATTTGTTTAATTTGATATAGTAGCTGCACACACACGGATCATGCCGTCCTAATGAAATTCTTCAGAAGTCTGATTATACACAATAGAAGGCAATGAGAGAGAAACCTAGAAGATAGAAATTAGAACAGAAAAAATCTTAGTCAACACAAAAATAGGTTTATAGGTAAAAAAAAAATACCGAATCGCCTTTGAACAAGTGAATGAGATAAGATTGAAATAGAAGTACTATGGCAACGTCACTGAGGTGTGAGGTGACTTTTTACCATGCACTTTATTGGAAATATAAATAAGAATTAACACTAGTGATAGTACACTTGAAAAATGTACACAAATTGCCATTTTATATTTTTGATTAATGTTATTTCATTTGAACGTATGTCATGTGCTTATAGATGTATATTTTCATGACACATGGATTTAAAAAAGGTATGAAATGTGTGCCATCAATAGATATTAGATACAAAGAAACTTTAGCGCAGATGCTATACGTTGGTCTGCTAGTAATGTGAATTGCTTTATAAGACGTTGAAAACTGAATTGAAGGTACGGGACCCCAGGTACTTCTAGTATACAGTTTTAAAATAACAAAACTAAATATTCACATTCACAGGATAGTCAAATATCAAATGACTTCAGTTATGGAAAAGGGACATTTCTTCAAATAACCAATTTTTTCTCCGAAAATTCTTCTTAACAGAATCTGAAACATTTTTCTGGTCTCTGATAAAGAAAAAGCTTTATCATAGACCTTTAATAACAATTCCTAAATTTGTGTGTATTTTAATGGGTGAAATATAAATTTTAGAGAAAAGGAAAACATGATTCTAACTGTTAAAAAAATTATCAGAATTTTCCATTTCTTAATTGGTTGAACCGCAAGATTATTTAAGTAAATGTTTTCATGCACACCATTAAAATGTTATTCAACAACACACAAATGTATTATTTTAATTTGTGATCTATGCAGCTTGAAGAGAAGCTGTTTTTATTTATTAAATACGTTTGTCTGTTTCAGGTCAACTGTATGGCAGATCGAAGACTGGGTGCCTATGTAGCATTCCTTTTCTTCCTCTCTGTCGTTTCAATCAAAGCTTTCAGCACTGAATGCCCCGAACCTGAAGATATATTTCCATGCTACTGCGAAGAAGAGGAGGATGCTTCAACGCTAGTTTGCAATCATTTTTGGAAACCAGATCAGATATACGATTCTGTAAAAGGATTGAAAGGGCACAAAGTTTCCAAGATGTCTTTCTTCATGAACAGGATCCTGGATCCTGTGAAATCCGATGCTTTTAGTGATATAGCTGTGGAAAGTATAGTATTTGAAAATTCGACAATTTCGCTTACCTCTCCTCAGTTTAAAGGCACAGAAAATCATCTCAAGAGTATACAGATGAGAGCATGTTTCAACAAGACAAACCCGTTAGGAACTTGGTCTCTTTCCCATCTAACGAACTTGAGAGAGTTGACCTTTGATAAGAACAGAATTATGACACTTCCCGATGAATGGTTAACTAGTGTGCCAAAGTCATTGAAATCAGTGGCGTTGGAGGACAGTAGTATCGTAACTTTAGAAGATAATGTCTTTGCCAAAATTGAAGGACTTACGTTCTTAATTTTAGACGGAAATAGATTGACATCACTAAAGAGAAGCATGTTTCCGAGTCCTGCTGAAAAGCTTCGTTCAATAAGTCTCAAGTAAGCATTTTAAATATCTTTATAGAAGAATGATACATTCAGAAAAGTGCTGGGGCATTTACTTGGTCGTTTAAAATATACTATTCAAATCCAGAGTGGTTTGATATCAAATTCTTCCAAATGCCTTTTCCTCAAACTCACACTCGTAAAAGGGTAGAACACTCTAGAAATTACATCCGTCCATTATTAGAAGACACATCTTTTAGGAAGATTTCGTTTCACCCCAGCTACAGACCCACCTAGGATTTTCCTACCTTGGTGATCAATGCCATTTGGGTCGACACTTATTCTTTATTCTGAACCAAGACAAAAGGTGGCTAAAGTGTCTGGCTACAGCTCAGTGGACACTTTCCTAATCGAATCACATGACCAATCTGGTGGAGTATCCATGTTTCATTTCGTGGCGGACGGACAATAGTAGTTTAATCAATAGGAAAAAGCTTAGCGTTACCTGTTGGCTTAGAAATTAAACTGCAAATTATTCGTGACAAGGCACAAAACAAAATATAAACCGCTCAATTGTTTTTAAAGGGATTTTTGTAGTACATTTATGACAGGTGAAACGTATTGCTGTCTTTCACTCTCGTATTGGAGATGGCAAATGGAGAAACTTACGGGTTTTGCACACTTACCTAGAGCTTCATTACCGTTTTAAAACATTTTTACAGTAGCTTCATATACGATAGTGCTTTACTAAATATTTTGTTGACTTGTTATAATGGTTTATAATTGAAAGCATACTCTACAAGTAGGCATTACAAGGTATTGCGTTCGCAATACTAACATATTTGGAACCAAAAAAAATATTAAAGAAAAGCAATCACCATATACTATGTTATGTTGAAATGGTTATCTTGTTTCTTTTGCAATTATTTCGAAACGAGAACCTTTCTCACTAATGACTTTTAACACATATTAGGAGAGATTGTCCTTATTGACAATTCAAAGAACTGGTCTCCTCTAAAGCATGGTGAAATCATTACGAAAATTTGTACTCACATTTTACTCGTTTGAAATGGTGAATGTTTTTCTTGCAACACTTTTGAAATTTTAACTAAGATAAAGCAAATTATTTTTTCATCCTCTTCACATAGTTTGCTTTCACTGAAATAAGCTGACAAGAAAAGCAATTTTACTGAGTTATACAAAAGTAAAATTCAATTTCGCTCGAAGAGAAAATAATCGATTAACACCTTCGAGAAGGTGAAGAACCGGAAGCTGAGCAAGCACCCGTGCTTTTAATTAACTTCTGCTCTTTCATTATTTACATTGGAAGTATCGCTGCCACTCCACTTTATTTACTTTATGGAAAGTTCTCGGCATTAGGCGGAAATTTCTCAAAGCTAATGCTAGACACGAATGCATAATCACGATTGACGCTGGAAATTTCCTTGAAATGATTGAGAGACTAATGTATACTTTTATTAAGGCTGGAGAAATAAAAAAAATGTGTGACATTGTTGTACGCTTTTTAAATTAAAAATGTTTTGTTTCTTTCAGTTACAATCGATTCCGATACTTAACTTATGACCTTTTCACTGATATGCCCAGCTTACGACTTTTGGAAATGACGAATAACAGAATGATTAATTTGGACGAGCCTATTTGGTCTGTAATGTGGTCGCAGCTTTCGAAACTAGATTTATCAGGTAACTATTATTTCATCAATACATAGTTGTATTTACAAAGAAAGTATTTGATACTTATACACTATCTTTCCATGTGATAGATTTTAGTTGGAGTTTATATTAAAGTATTGCAAATACCTTACTATTTGATGAACGGACTAATTAAATACCAGTCAAAAATTTTGTTTGATTCAAATCAAAGCCCAATAATAAACTATCTTATGCACTATTTTTTTATGTCCTATGTAAGTATTATTATTTCCATTGGTGAAATGAGACTTCTGATTTCGATCTGGAAATCAAATTGGTAATTTAAATGGAAAAAAGTTAAATTATATACATTTCCCCCACAGGACGAAAGATATTCAATGACGCTGTTCAAACATAAGCTCCAAATACACAACTACCGTGTGATATATGTGGATGAACAATATACGTACTTCAATAGAATTTTTAGTTCCTTTTTGCTGTTCACTCTTTTAATCTATGAATTGAAGATATATATATAAATGGTTAATGGTTCTGAAGGATTAATCTAAGTACAGTTATGGTATTTTTATTTTTTAATTAACGTTACACTAGAGCAACACAACGGGCTATAAGTACAGTTATGTTTACTAAATTAAAACTATTGGCAACGCAATCAGGTAAGTAGGTAGTTAATCAATGTCTCACTGGAGCGATTCAACAGGCTATTGGCGACGGTCCGGGATCCATCCCGAAGGGAAAGATGTGAGGATAACACCGTGAAATTTTGAACCACGGTCAGATGACGAGGTCAACACCTGAGCTGGCACCCTCTCCAAACTTCTACACCACTCCAACATGAAGGCATTTGATGCTGCTACAGATTTAAATGCACCAGCCCCCCCCCACATACACAACGGTCTTTGGTTGGACCGAGTTTCGAACTTGCAACCCTCCGATTGCTAATCCGTGCTTTAAGGTCATTCCTTAGATTATCTAATTTAACGTTTTCTTGTTATCACTTAAATAAAAGTAGGAGTTATAATACAACAGTTTGATCATAACAGAGTTTAGAAAATATGTAGGTAGTAGACTTCTTAATGATTCTTAACAACAAATATTTATAGTGCAATAAATAACAATGCTCACGATGCTTTCCCTTTTTGTATTAATATTATTTTCATTTTCTTTGGCAATGCATCTTAAGGTCAAGTAATTTCGATATATATCCGAAAAATTCTATATTTTTAAATGAAATATGATTATAAATTATCTACACATCTGGATATAATTACTTTCGTATTTTCTTACAGATAATCCTCTGGAATGTGACCACTCTATGAAATGGATGTATGCTGGTCAGTCTAAGCCTATCCTTCTTTATGGGGAATGTCAAAGCCCAGAAAAACTCAAGGGAAAATCTCTAAAACAATTAACACTTTCAGATTTTAGTTAACTTACTGAATCTTTATGATTTGAGCGGTGTTCATGCAGAATAAAAATAAAAGTTTATTTTGACGTGTGGTAGAGTTTTATTCAGTTATTTTCCTGAAGGGAGAGGTATATAGGAGTTGAATATTGTTTCCCCGAGGCTATTAATCCAGAACCGTATTTTAATATCTTGTAAAGAATAAATATATATTACTAATTCGTCAAAAATAAAAGTAGGTATTTAATTAACGTCACAACGGAGAAACACAATGTGATATTGGCAACGGTCCGGGGTCAACCCCCATAGGGAAAAATCCGAGGACAACACCACGTAATTTGGAACCACGGTCAGATGACGAGGTAACACCTGAGCTGTCTCACCAAACTTCCACACCACGTCAACATGCGTCAAAAATAAAAGAAAATCAGAGATTGTGTTCTTTAAAATTATAGGTAGGAAGAGAGAGATATGATAAACAGAATGAACGCGAATGAAATGTGTGTTTATGATTAAAATTAAAATGCAATACAAAAGTTTTAAGAAAAAAGTATGAAAAATATTAATGTAGTATTAAATTTTATTAAAAGAAAGAAATAAAGAATATTTAGATAAATGAAAAGTACTTCACAAGTATTTCACATAAAATGCCGCCACAGATATTCTAATAATTATTTAACCCCATTAGGCGACTTAAAATTGACACATGATGCATTTCCGTGGAGTTTAGAAAAGTTTGATTTTTGTACATTCATTCTACGGTTGATTTTCACATTCATAGTAGATGTGGTATCAAGACAACAGTTGCAACTAAAACCGGTATTGTATGTACAAGAAAATGTATTCTACGAGTACATCGATTGCCTTAAATAGATGTTTCAATTACATTTCGTATTAATTTTTGAAATCCGAGTTTCCTGAATCTTTCAACTTCAAAAAAGGTTATTTGATGTCAGTTTGCCTGATTAATCCACTGATATGTCTGGTATTAACACATGTTTTCTTGTTAGTAATCCCACGCAAATAGGTTATTAACGTTTTCAGAACAGTGAAACAGAAATGCTAAGATAATCATTAGCATTTTTTTTTGCAATGATATTTAAGAATATTTTCGAACTATCAAATCTATTTATCCTCATGATTTTTAATCATATTCCTTACCTATTTTAAGGTATCAAATTTTGTTGACATGTATTAGAGAGAAATAAAATGCACGTGCAATTTTGTAAATATTATACGCGAAGGTAATTAAAATAATACTACATGTTCATGATTTTATATTTCCAATTCTCTATTTTTATATTTAGTTTAAAAATATGTTTTGCTAACACCAAGACCTTTATTGTTTCAGGATTTAAAAAAAAATGCTTATTTTAATTCTATATTTATTTTTGCATTAATAATACATACAGCAAATAAAAATTAACAGGAAATAACTTCATTAACATCTGAATATTTTAATGGTATTTTTATATCAGAAGGCAGAAATGAATAATTTAATATACTAGGTATGTATATTTAATATCTAAAAGAACATTAAAGCTGTATGAAATTCTTCAGATGAAGAAAAATTGTTTACAAGAATTTTCAATTCGAACGAAGAGAATAGTTTTTCGTGAAACACGGATTAGCGGGTTTAAAAATAGTATCTGTGCAAAATTGTCTTGCATTGTTGTTCAGCCTATACAATTTTTTTCTGTTCAGAAACATTCTTGTGTCACAATGATAATTTGACAACCACTTTAACCAAATAAGTTGTTTTTTATTCATTAAAACTTTTATTTAATTCATTTCTAGAGAGTCTAATTACGGTTGTCGATGTTCTGAATTCCCAAGTATCAATTCTGCAATTCGAGATTTGTAAGAAAAAAAATCATGCATCGAGAGAAATGCTATAGAATCTGCAAAAATAGAATAAAACTTTTACTACAACAGTATTATTTCAGTTCACTGCTTTAAGCTTTGAGTATTTCAACAAAACGCTAAAAAATTGGAAAAGAAAAAAAATTATTCAGGATGTTTTCACCAAAAATTCTATGGAAGAAGACTTATCACCATATTGTGTGTTTTCTCTGTAACGAAAATATTTGGGTTTTTTTTATAAATATTTGTGGTTTGTGGGCTCCTTGTGTCTCACCACTCATCTAGAGTACTTGAAATTAAGATATAAAATTACAAATTATATCTATACACCTTAGTAGCCTCAATAAACCTGAAATATTCATATAACTAACTTTAAATATTCCTAGGTGATGGGAAGTCAGGCACACCCCTGAAAAAATTTATAATGTAATTAAGCAGTAGAGTTTAAAAGATAAAATATAACTATAATTTTGTCTTTACAGAATGGAAAAAACTAATATTATAACGTATTGAATATATTAGTAAAAGTATTATAAAGTATTGAATATTATAGTTTTTGAAAAAATTTTCGAAAATATTAAATTTTTTATAAATTTGCTAAAAAAACTGTTTATTTTATCCAGAGCAAGTTTCAACTTCCTTATAAATGCCCAACCTGTTGTGATACAGTGATAGTTTTTTCTTAGTATTACAACTAGATGTAACAAGCTTCTGATTATTTTAAATCTACACTCTTTTTCCTTTCTTTAAAATAGTTTACACACCTCGATCACTTGATCTACTGAAACTTTTGAAATAAATTTGAACCTATTTCTGTGGTTTTATTACTAGTATGAGAATAAAAGATAAGTTCATTATCGGGCAGATATTTGGTATCGTTTGGGTGATTTGACGGGAAGCGTCTTAAAACTTTCGAAAGGTTCGAGCTCAGAAAAGATACAAAGACACCATTCTGACGCGTTCCATAAAAATGAGTTCTAAGTATTGCTAAAACACAAAATAAGGCCGTTTAGTCATGAATACCATTTCATGGTGTAGTACCTTATTGGATGGAGAGTTGATAAAGATACTTCCCTAAGAAATATTTATTTAACTTAACAGCACGCGTCTCATGACATACAGGAAGCAATTGTGCAATATTTGCTACAACTTTCTTTTAGTAAGTAAGGGAAAGTGTCGTACCTTGAAACAGTTTATATTGTGCTGCCTCCTTTTGTAGCTAGTAAAAAAACACATTGTAGTTTACCATTTGCCACTAGAGAACCTTCTCACAAAGATTGGCATTCCACAGGTGTTTGTTGTGTTTGCTAAATAGCTAATTCAAATATGTCCTCTAGTAAGTAAATATTTTGGATTTTTCAGTTTTGATTCTTGTATTTTCACTGATTATAATTACATTTTTTATGGTTGGTAAAGTTAGTTAAAAATCTGTTCTACTCAATGATGATACGATGTCAATGTAAACATAACCTGATACTACTTTCTAGACTGTTTTATTTGTAAAGGCAATCAGTTGTACATTGGGACAAAATAAATATTGTACCTTGGGACATCCTAAGGTACAATAATTTATTTTGTCCTTTGATACAACAGTCTGGGTTTACAAATACACTAATATCCTGAAGTTACGCGATAGCTGTGACCGACGAAAAATCGCGTAAGTCGGGGCATATAAATTTGTAAAGAAATTTTATTTAATTGAGACTATTGAGAATGCGATTATACCAAGTGGGTGTTGTTGAGGGTGGAGCTTCTGGCTGTCACTCTCGACGAGACCACGTGATCATTCGAAAAGGAATGTGATTAAATATAATAACAAGACTTCCTGAATGGCACGGCTTCGGGGTGTGTGCTTTCTTGATGTACTTCCTCCTTGTTCTAGAAACTCAAATTTACGTATTTCAGTAATATTACTATTTGTTGTGTTGTTGTACCGTTTGTACTGTTTGTTTGATGTCTCAAAATAAATCACAAAAAGACATTCTTGGACTAGGTGATTCTTTTCAGAGACCAAGGACTAACAAAAACACTAGTTTAGAATAAAAATTTAGAAGAAAAATATTTAATAGAATTGCAGTTCTTTTAATACCTATTAAAAAACAAAATATTTAAAAAATTGATGTGCAACGTAAAAAAGTTATTTCGATGTCGATGACTTCATAAAATCTAACAAATTCGTTTGACGACACAATGCCTTCTTTTTTTTTCACGCTGAATTTTTTAATAGCAAGCTGATATATATTTTTATTCCTTGCTTTGTATCTATAATGCGTTCTTCGTTGGAGTCTGTGTTTTCTAAAAATGTTAATCTCCTTTCATCTGCCTGGGCCGCGCAGATGGTCTTCGACAGCCGTCCCATTGGTTTTGAGTGTAGGGGATTTTTAACTGATTCCCATAAAAATCTGCCAAGTGTTGTCAAGCGATAAAATGCTGAAACTGTTAGTAATTGTTTATAAATACGGAATTTTGTATGTGTGGAATTGATTTATTTTGTAGTCTACTTCAAACAATCTAAAAGTAACATGTATTCCAATGTACAACATGTATCCCAAGGTACAACAACAGTATTCCAAGGTACAACAACATGTATCTTAAGGTAAAACAACATGTATCCCAAGGTACAACAGGATGTATCCCAAGGTACAACACCATGTTGAACCTTGGGACATTCGCATAGATTAACAAAACAATTTATTAAACAATTAGTGTTCGAGGTACAAAAAAATAAAAAATGGCAAATTCTTCCAAAAGTAATGAATGTAAATAGTTGATGGAAAAAACAAACTGCAGTCACATTATAACCTTAGGAAAAATATTTGTTTAAAACTGTCCCAAGGTACGACACTTTCCCCTACACTAAATTTAAGAATTTTTCAGTTACAGTTGGAAACTAAGATGAATGCCAGGATACAGAATAGAATTTCATCTGCAAAAGGCTGTTTAACTCCTTGGCTGATACAGTTCTTCATGGCGCATTAGATCGTATATCGGTATCTCTCTGTAGTTACTATGGAATCTTGATCTCTGCTCTGTCCAAACACTGCAAATAGATTATTGTCTATACTTGAGATAATCTTCATACTCTTCACACTGGCAAATCCCACTGTTGTCTTTAATATATTTTGATATTGATTAACTACGTGAAAATATTTCGTTTATAAAATAATTGGTTTCAAATTTCGTTTTCAATGACAATTGAAAAAATTTAAACATATTCTTTCCTTTCGAAGAATTTGTTTCTTTAAAATGTATGTCAATAGAATCTCTATGAATTCTATGGATTTATTCATAACAGTAAACTACACAGACTACGATTGAACTTCATTGATAGACGGAGTCTCCTGTGCAACAACAGAGGTTGTGTTGCACCAGAGCAACGTAAATTCAACTCATATCTACCGCAACAACAGAGATTTGTGTTGCGAATTTTTGTTGTGTGTTGTCAAGGAAACAAACCACCGCAACATTTATAAATACCTGTCAACATTAATGTATAATATTAAATAATATTGATCTCCAATTTCGGATTCAACTCATTTCATAGTGTTATGCCTGTAAATGAACATGCTTTAGATATGTTAGTCGAAAACTTAAGTTGAAATAAAAGCAATAAAGATTCCATTAGGACGGAATAAAAACTAATTTTTACGTATATATATTTTTACATGACTAGTGCACCAGTTGTTCTAAGTGTGCTTTCTTCGACACTATTGTAATAAAATTAAAACTGATCTGACTTTTTTTAGCGTGATGCTTTAATATATACTGCTGTTTGTAAAAAATACAACATCATGAAGGAGTCATCAGAATTAAATGAAATTTTAATACACAAACGGCTTGTATTAGTACAATTAAATGAATAAATTTTCAAAGCAAAAAACAATATTAAGTGTCCGATATCAGTATTTGGTGTAGCCACAACGCGCTGCAATAAGTGCTGCTATATGACGTGGCATGGAGTGAAACAGATGTTGAATGTCTTCTTGTGGAAGAGAATTCCATACTGTTTGTATGCGCACCCAAAGTTCGTCTTTTGAAGCTGTTGGACGCGGATCACAAGCGAGACTCCGACCAACCAAATCCCACACTTGCTCAATAGGAGACATATCCGGCGAATAAGCAGGCCAAGGAAGAAATTGCATGTGTTGGGCTGAAAAGGAGTCTCGAACATTTCTTGCAACATATGGGCGTGCATTATCCTGTTCAAGGATAGCTCCAGGAATGCCTTGAAGGAAGGGAACGACTTCGGGCTCCAGCACTTCACTAACGTACCTGTTGCTATTCAGATTACCCTCAATTCGTAGCACCTGCGATGGTCCATGATATGAAATTGCACCACAGACAATAACTCTGGGTGTTCGGCCACTATGACGTTCGATAATGCACTCTGGATGGCAGTGTTCACCGGCATAGCGTCTAACACTAATGCGGTCATCATGGTTCCACAAATTAAAGCGGGATTCGTCAGAAAAGACAACTTGTTGCCAATCAGCAGCTAGGCTCTGTGCTCATGAGCCCACTGCAGACGCAGCCGTCGATGGTTTGGCGTGAGAGGGATCCTGTATAAAGGAATCTTTGCACGCAGTCCTGGGTGCAGCAGACGTCGGCGAATTGACGAAGCTGACATTAGTACACCTGTAGTAGAAGACCAAAGTGCTGCCAACTGCCTGGAGGAAGCTGTACGGTCATTCACCGCCATATGGACCAGGTGTCTATAATCGCGCGCTGACGTCACCTTCCGTCGTCCACTCCCAGTTTTTCGAGCTGTCCGGTGCTCGTTGGTCCACTGCTTCCAAACTCGCATCACTGTGGAACTGTTCTGCTGCACACAAGCTGCTAGTGCGCGATAGGAAATTCCTTCTTCACGAAGGCCGATGATTCCCCCGTTCAAACTCCTTAAGTTGTTGAAATTTCACCCTATTTCGTCGTGGAGGCATCGTCTCATTAAACGTTTGCCACTAAAAAATAACCATGCACTATTTTCAACGTCTCGCTACAGTCCTCTATTTATACGCTTTTACCATCAGTTCAGAGGGCGCTGCTCACACCACGCATGCGTGGTGGCTCTGAAACTTTACTACTTTGCACAACATCCTATAATTGACATTTGCTGCAAATTAAATTTCATTCGGATGATTCCTTCATGGTGCTGCATTTTTTACAAACAGCAGTGTATATTTAAAAATAACATTTAAGTATTAATTTCACTTTACAAATTACCAAATTAGATGCCATTTAATTTGTCGCTTTAGGCTACAGATTAAATGTCATTAGGCTACAAACTACAATGCCATTTACTAAGTCGCTTTACCTACTGAGTGTATTTCAAAATGCAGAACCCCAATACCAGCGCGGCCCTGACCCCTCGCTTCCTCTCCATAGTTTATGCAAGCCCTCATCCCATTAATTTTATGAAAGCCCTCTCCCAATATTTTTATGAAACCCCCTCCAAATAATTTTATGATATCCCCTACATCAATAACTTTATGAAACCCCCTCCCAATACTTTTATGATAGTCCCCATTCCAATAATTTCACGAGATCTCATCCCAATAATTTTATGATAACCCCCTTCCAATAATTTCACGAGACCTCCTCCCAATAATTTCATGAAACCCCCTCACAATAATTTTATGAAACTAGCTCCAAATAATTTTATGATAGCCCCCATTCCAATAATTTCATGAAACTCACTCCCAATAATTTTATGATAGCCGCTGTCCCAATATTTTTTATAACAGTCCCATTCCAATAATTTCATGAAACCGCTTCCCAATAATTTTATGATAGCTCCATCCCAACAGTTTTACGAAGGGCCTCCTCCTAAGCGGGCGGAGTAAATATTAAAATATATCACTAATGGAATGACCCAATAAGCTATTCCAAAAAAACACCCACACCAGGAGCGCCAAATCCTCGAGGCTCGATACACTTGAGCCTCAGTATTTGTGTATTTGGTACCTGTTCCCTAAAATACGAGGGATGAAAATTGCAAATAAGATACTATGAGTAACCAAATGCAAGGGACTTTATATATTAGATCGTAGATCATTTGAGAGGTGTTTCAGGGGACAAGACGCAAGAGCACGATCAGGGTGACCCCAGTGTTTTTATGATCAGGACCTGGTCCCCATTTCGAGGGGCCCAGATCCAGAGGAATCCGATCCAACATGAGAGTATTTATTGCTCCTGTTCTAGTTTATTTTTAAAATAAAGAGTATTCCGAAAGCTTAATGGAGCAACTGGGGTTGTTGTCCCCCACCTTATAATTTCACCTAGTTGGCGCCACTGTGCAGAACTGATTTAAAAGAAACTTGAGTCTTTTCTTAATCTCCATCAATACTTTTTAAAAATTGCAATCACAAAAAAATCTGCACCTTTTCCCATCCCTGAGTCTTGATAACACTTTCTTATTTCCACTCGATCTATTCTCCCGAATACTCTTTAGATATCCTTTGTGTGAATGCGTACAGATGCGCGATTTATCAGTGCTAGTTAGTTTGATAACACCTTGAATATTGAGAGATTCTTATACAGTAGGAATTGTTCCGAATAACGCAAGGTAGGTTTACTACATTTTTCACTTAGACTTCTGGCATATTCTATTTCACAACATCGATAATCTCACTGTTCATATGATATTAGAAATAATTTAACTGAAAATATAACCCTTCGGACCCAATGCTATTTAACTAAATCGTATTTTGTATATACGTATTTTGGACACAGAAGTGGTTTAAAGGAGTTAAAAAAATTATATATGTATCTAATACATCATATCATGTAAAACCTTGCAGGGAATACTTAATTTTCAATTTATCCACATTATATAATTTCAAAGCATTGCCAATTAGTTCTATTGTTTTCATTTAAACGCGTTTCTCCTTTCACTTTTGAAAACTATATTAATCAATTTTTTTTGTTCGTTTCCTCATTTTATAATTTCAATTTAGATTTTATTTTGTAAAGAAAAGCTTTTCATAAAAAATTTCTGTATAAGATTTTAGCTGAAGTCGTAAAAGATGTAATACTGGTAATGAGTTTCTATTTGAGTCATTGGGAAATTAGCAATTGCAATCAACTTTTTAGAAACTAAAATTTTCTTTTGGATCCATTTTGGATTTTTTTGTGCTTTTAATAGATTAAAAGGGAAGCATTGCTTAAGATTCGTTACTGCATAAAAATTAAATATGCATAATTATCACAAAATTATAATTATATTTCTAAAGGAACTTACTTTTATTATTCAAAACATAAGAAAATGTCATTTTATGTTTTAAATTAAAATTTCTGCTTCGGAAAGTTTTTAAAAATTTTAAGCGAGGAAATAAAAAAATGGTAATAGTAAGATTAAAATATAAAATAAACATTAAAAATTCGAAAATAAAAAAGAAAATATAATATTGAATGTTAAGGACAATATATTCAAAATAGAATAAATTATTTTTGCTTACCATTTGTATGGACTTAAGAGCACGATTTCACATTTAAAAGATTTTTCCCTTTTTCTAAATGGGATATAAATTTATGGAAGTTTCTAAGAACCATTTGGAAGTCATTCTAATTTATAACTATGTTAATAATTTGTTATTCTTAACATAATATAATAAATATTTTACATTCCCTCCAAAAAATAAAAATTTTATAAGTCATTTGAATAAAAATATTTTAAACAGTATTGCAACTAAGGATGCGTTATGTATGCCAGTTCACACATATGTATTCAATTTTGTACTGAAACGGCTCCTTTTCGATCTCCACAAAATATTATGTTTTAAAGTTTGAAATTTCAATAAAAATAACTTAGTGTTTATTTCTCTCGTTAAGCCTAACACAAATACAAAAAAAAAACGATGCTTCTTTTCTTAAAAGTGACTTCTGCTTTTCTCCCCTTGACAAAGTAAGCGGACTCACTCCTACAATTACAAAAATACTTTGTTTCTCATGGAAAAATTTACTTTCTGATAGTTTGTACTTCATATTTCCCTCTATTTCGCAGCTTTCAGTGCCTTAGGATAACTAGGCTTAGTGCTCTATTATTTGCTTCTGTTATTTTGTTTTTGGTTTGTTTATATATATATATTAACAAAACCAGCTTAACCTTGTTTGATCGCACTTGGCGAGCTATGACATTACATGGCTTGAAACCTCTGGCTATATAAAGTTGAACTCGCGCGCGAGAATTCATTCTTGCCTTGCCTTACCTTGCTTGCTGCCTTCTTTTAAGTTCTACTTTAGTATGTGGTGCAAAACTGTATTTCACTTCTAATAAATGTATCAGTTTCATGATCGTTGTTTATTCGATACTTATATATATATATATATATATATATATATATATATATATATATATATATATATATATATATATATATATATATATATATATATATATATATATATATATGTGTGTGTGTGTGTGAGTGCTTAGCATAGCTGAGATTACGTTTTCTAACTCGTTTCTGCCTGTTAGCGCGGGAATTTGTATCGTGATTACTGGGTTGTTTGTCTGAACATTAATTTAAGCATACAAAAACGTTGCTGTTGTTCAAGCAAAGATCTTATTTTCACTTTAACGAGTGCCTAGATAGGTAATGTTCAGATTATTTGGGTGGTCTGAAGATTACCTAGGTAATTTGTGAGTAGAAATAATTTTTCGCACTTATAGGTATCGTTAGTTAATCTACATATTACCTTGTTAATCAGCAGATTACTTGATTTCCGTTCTGTGAAAATTGTGAATTTTGAATTTCCTGTTTGGGGTGTGAAAATTTAAACACCGTGAAAGAATCATCAGAAATAAATGAAATTTATTCCAAGTATTACTTATAGTGGTTTAAAGAAACGATCAAAATTACAGAGCAACAAAATAAAAATAATGCCGAAAATTAATATCTTGTGAAGCAGCCACGCGCAGCTATGAGAGTGTACACGTCGTGGCATCGAATCATGCAGATTCTGAATGTAATGCTGATGATTGGCATTCCATATGGCTTCAATCTGATGCCAAAGTTCAGCCGTATTCTCTGTCCGACGAACGGTACGAGCGAGTCGCAGACCGATTTAGTCCTAGACGTGCTCAATAGGCAACATATCCGGGGAACGTGCAGGAGTTTAGAAGAAGAAGAGGACCCTGTGGAGGAAGAAGGCTTATACATTCCGAGCAACATGTGGACGGGTATTGTCTTGCTGAAATACATATCCGGGAATGCGTTGCAGGAGGGGTAGGACCTTGGGCTCCACAACTTTCCTTATGTAGACCCCGCTGTTTAGGAAAAGTTGTGGAAGAATTTGGAGTAGACTGGATCTCGCCCATGATATCCAATAGCGCTCCAGACCATAAAGCAAGGCGTTCGTCCAGTATGACACTGAATAAGACACTACGGGAGAAAGCGTTCACTTCTGTAGCGTCTGACGAGTACGTATACATCGTTATAGTTCAGATTGCAGCGGGACTCATATGACAAAACGACTTGTTACAAATCGGCACGCCATTGGCTGTGTTGGTGAGCCCATTGTAGCCGGAAGTGTCGGTTGTTCAGCGTCAAGGTAATCTTGCTCAGAGGAATCCTTCCACTTAGACTATGGTACAGAAGATGTCGACGAACCGTGGGGGAAGACAATGACACACCTATAGACATGCTCCATTGTTGTGCCAACGTAAAAGAGGACGCTGTACGTTCCTTCACCGCCATTCAAATGAGGTGTCTGTCGACCCATGGTGACGTCATATTGCGTGACTCACTGCTGGGGTTTCGACTTGTCAGGTTCTCCATGGTCCATCTCTTCCACACACGCATCACTGCGGGATTAAGCCCCGTGCTAGTAGCAATTTTACGATACGAAAGTCCAACATGAAGGAGGTCGATCATGCAGCCCCGTTCGAACTCCGTTAGTTGCTTGTATGGCACTCTGCGTTTTAGGCGAGGGATATTGACTTCTAACAAATCATTTACAGCTGTCAAAAGACGATACTCACATTTCAAGGCACCTTTGCAGTGCTTTTTATACACATCATTTGGAAGTTTAGAGGGTGTTTCTTGGTCCACACGTGCGTAATCGCTTTGTAATTCTAATCATTTGCATATCCTAACTGGTTTTGCATTTCCTGCAAGTTTCGTTTAATTTGCATGATTACTTCACGGTGTTGCAATTTTCACAAACAGTAGTATATCTATATATACGCTGAGCGGTCTATTTATTATGACCACCCCGTCTATATGTTGTTGGGCTACCTTTTGCCTTTAATACAGCGTTGATTCTTCTTGGTATGGAATCTACGAGATGTTGATAGTTCGCTTGTAAATCTGAGACCATAGATGTCTGATGGCTCTTTAAACTTCATCCCACAAATGCTAAATGGGATTAAGATCTGGTTACCTCAGCTAAGTGAACTCTTCTTTATGTTCCTCAAACCAATCCTGTACAATACCAGTCCTATGCCAAGACGCATTATCCTGTCGAAAGCACCCATCGCCATTGGGATAAACCATCAGCATTTCAGGATGTACTTGGTAAGCAACGATGTTTAGGTATGATGTCTGATTCAGTCTTCCATGCACAGTTTTTTCTCCCATATATTCACAAACAATTCACCTGTACTACTGTCTCGGGAACTCAGCTTTCTTCTTTGATACAACACTAACCCTTTTGAGGAACCACTGTGATACAGATGCTCATTTGCTTAAAACTGTCAGGTGGTCACAACAAAGTGGCCGCTCAGTATATATATATAACCATCGCAGTTATTTCGAATTGACGAAAGAAACAAATAATTGCCATATGCTACTTTGAGTACGACAGCCCAGCGGAAGCCCTCACCGCCACAATCGCACTATAACATATTCAAAAAATTTGTGGGGGTAAAGCAGGAATTGCGAATTGTGTGTGCGACTTTTAAAAACTTTTATTATCTGCCTGTATTTGGAATTGATTGCGCCTCTAAATCTAAACGTGTCTGTTATTTCTCTTTCAGCGATGGGGTTTACTTTTCGTTTCTTCTTGGCTGTCCTTTTCTGTCTCGTGTTCCGCCAGAGCAAGGCGACCCACCTGAACGAATGCCCTCATCCCGAGGACAGTTACCCATGCTACTGCGAGGAAGATGAGGACCGCACGGCCATGCACTGCAATTACTTGACAGAATCGAAGCAGATACATCAAGCTCTGAGCGGGCTCACCGAGTACAAATTCTCTACTGTATCCGTGTGGATGTTTGATACAGGTGAAATCAAGTCAGATGCTTTCAAGGGACCTGCCATAAATGAAATAGTTTTCAGTCACTCTACTATCAGTGTAGAGTCTCCTCCTTTCTTAGGTCAGGAAAAAAACCTAAATAGAATTACATTTTTGTCTTGCTTTGACGAAGAAGATCTATTAGGTTCGTATTCTCTTGGACATCTTGAAAGCTTAAAAGAGATATCATTCGAGAAAAATGATATTCCACTGCTCAAAAATAATTGGTTGTCTTCTTCTGGTCCGAGTCTGAGGTCTATAACATTTGACAACTGCAAGATAGAAAATATGGAGGATAAAGTATTTTCTAAATTGAACAAGCTAACTACTATTTTTATTATGGATAACAAAATCACCACCATTGCTCGATCCATGTTTCCAAGACCAGCTGAGAATTTACGATCAATAAGTTTGAAGTAAGTTGTCTTATACTGATGATTATATAACAATCCTTGTGGCATAAATGAGTAATATCTACTATTATAAAAAGGAAATGTTTGTGTGTGTGTCTCTCTCTGTGTGTAGACTGTCCTGACAAATATATGGCACTTACAATAATGAGATTTTGCACACAGGTAGTCCAAAATTTTTGCAATTTTTCTACCACCCGAATTTTAAAATTCAATCTAGAACATTTTAAAATGAATTTGTTACTTTTTTCACACCTTCCTCCTTTGCTCCGAAATGTGACGTCAAAGAAGAAGCAAGTAGATTTTGCGATTTTAACCCAGTGACGTCAGCCTTTGGAACCATACCATATTTTCCGATTCTAGCGGTGTTTTGTCAAATGGGAATACGTAGAAATCACCGGAGTTTAGCGAGCGTTAGTGAGCAGTGGTCACACCTGACCCCACGAAAAGAACTGTAAAGGGCAACGCCATGCCGGCCACGCAGTGGCTAGTGAAGTATAAATATCAGTAAAACATGTTTATTCACCTTTCAAAAGATGAATAGAATAGTTATATATTAGTATTATATTAAGAATTTGATAGGTATTTCCGACAGTTTACAAAATTATTTGCTAACGAATCCCTTATTCTCATCTTATGCATGTTTCCCAAACTCAAACAAACATTTTGTATAAAACACAGTTTTATATAAAATATTCACAATAGAATTTCTTTATTCATATCCTTATTCAAGAGAGTTTGTAAGTTAAATTGGAATCTTTGATAGAAAACACTGCTTCAATGCCCTGGTGCATTTGGATTTATGAAGTCAGGTTTAATCAACATTTTCTGAACAATTACAAAGATTATTGGAAAAGGATACGAAATTCCAGTTTTTATTTTCCATAAGCTACGATGGGTTTTATGAGTGAAATGAACGCACTTTGTGCTCCATCCTCCAAAAATAAAACCAGGTGCCTTATTTATGATTGTAACCACTGACCCCCTAAACCATCTCTCAGAACGACACTTTTGACTACATACTTCAATCAGGGCCGCGGTAGCCCATATGGTGGAGTAACGGATTAACAACCGGAGGGTTGCGAGTTCAAAACTAGGTTTAACAAGTCCATCGTATAAATGGAGGCTTGTTCACGTCAAATCTGTCATGGCCTCAAATATCCTCACGTTGGCATGATATGGAAGTTTGGAGCTCAGGTGTAGCTCTCGTCATCTGACGGTGTCTCAAAATTATGAGGCGTCTTCTGATTTTTCCCTTTGACATGGATTCCGGGAACAGCCCGTTGTGTTGCTCCTTTATGGAGTAAATTTAACTACCTAGCCTAATCTCTTCCGATCATACCACGAGGAATTTCTAATGACTGCTTATTACCACTGTACCGTCGTGACAGATAGCGAATCAAAACTGATGTTATATATTTAATTTAATCTATTTCAAGAAACTTAATGTTAAATATACACTACATTAAAATAACATGCAGCGTGACAGGCTGTTCGAGCACCTCGTTTTTAAAAATTCTCGCTTTCTCCGTTCTGAGGCCCTTGGGTTTGAAACCCCCAAAAAGGGCCAACTGTCTGGTGTCGAGTTACAGGGCATTCCTGAGATGTGAGCTCCACAGTTTGCTGCAGAGTGCGATATGCCACCCTGCTATCTCTTTTCTCCCATAGACTCGTCCCCAAGTCATGTGAAGACACCTCAAAGTGTATGGGTGCTGGATATTTCTGTCGACCTGAATGAAGGGATGGTGGCAAGTGGAAATGGCCATCTCATTGAGGTGACCCCTACTTTTAGAGAGATATAGGATGAGAATGTATCTGATTTCTTAAGAAAAAAAGACGCCAAATATATTTGGAGAAAGCATTAACACTTGAGATTCATGCCAAACTGATTTCAGGCAATTCAAAATTAAATTTTGTAGAAATTGTACTTTATTCCCCAATGTTTTCCTGTTTTAAAGCCCTTCTACAAACAAATACCATAAACGTGTAGCCAATGGGTGATCTAGCACAGCTACAGAAAATCTACAGATTGCTAAATATTTAATAAATAATTCTAAATGAGTGAGATTTTTCTTTGAAGCTTATTAGTGCTTTATTTCAATCATAAGAAAAAATGAAAGTCCTTACGTGTATATATCATAGTAAAAAATATCCATATTAAATATA
This sequence comes from Metellina segmentata, assembly GCA_947359465.1. NCBI lineage: Eukaryota > Metazoa > Arthropoda > Arachnida > Araneae > Tetragnathidae > Metellina > Metellina segmentata. The sequence continues at coordinate 108,317,812 of OX375872.1, read as the reverse complement.
ATAACTAAAAATAAGTAATAAGCAAGAAGAGCGCGCGCGCAGGTTATACATTATGTGCTTGTTTTGTTTCAGAAGTGACTTGGAATCGGAAATCTATAAACAAAATCCTTAAGGTCTTAGTATGTTAAATAAAAAACATCTCAGGAAGATCCTCGCAAACAAAGATTTTTTATAAAAATACTGCATAAGAAAATCTTTCATATTTTAACTTTTACAATCCTGCATTTTTCCATCTGACCATTCTAAAACAAGCTTAAGAGTATGTTATGTAACTTTTCCATCTTTGAAGTCAGAGTTTGACTTCTCGCTCTTTTTTTGCTACGTAACGGTAAATTTGTCCTATAGTTTAAAATAAAGTTTTGTTATAAATTTGTAAATTTCATTTTCAAAAACTTAAAACTTAATTTTTTATGCATTTTGTACTAAAACTTCACGTACACTAACACCATTTTTATTTTCCCCAATTTTCATAACTCACTCGTCTTGCTTCTTCTAAGGGAAGGAGAGGATACATCTTAGCTATGAGTATGAGAGAAATAAAGAGATCCCGAAAGTAGTACATCAACTTCAAGACCACTTTCTTAGCCCCTCCTTAGAAAACATTCTTAGCCAGAGAGCAATTATTTTGATTGATTCATTATTATAATTTTGTTCTCATAAAATGTCCTAGCTTTATCTTTGCTTTAGTTTTAAGGGTTTCTATCATACTTTACCATTTTCTTGAGGGAAAACGTTTCATTTCTTTGAAAGAGATTCCATTTCCCTAAGAGTTTGTATTTTATTTTCAGTGGAAACAACATTGATTCATTACCAGATGATATATTTGAAGACATGCCAAGCCTTAGAACAGTAGAGATGGAGAGAAATAACCTAAAAACTTTGAGTGAATCTGCTTGGTCTTCCGTGATTGAAAATTTATCTCGAGTTTATCTAGAAGGTAGCAAATTCTATTATATATTCTAAAAAATTCATATGTAGCACTCATATACCCAGTCCACAGTAAAACATTTAGTTAATTTCATTAACATAAAATTATTCAAGTATGACGGTTTTCAATCATACTGGCATCGTTTATAATCATTGAAAAAGAAATAAACCACAGTAGAAAAGTGAATATGAACGATTTTAAACGCAAAGAAGGAAAATATAAGATTCCAGAATATGTTATGATTGAAATTCTTCCTAAGCCACTGAGGTGTAGTTTAATATTTATATATTGTTTATTGTTTTAAAAGTTTGTGTGTGTGTGTGAAGTCGCAATTAAAGAGAATGAATCACAAACAAAAATCTGAAATTTAATTTGAAATATATAAATATTAAAAATGAAACTTTTACCAGGAAACAAAATTGCTTCACAGTATTATATTTTAAAAATACGCTAAAACACGACCCACCGTATCAATGAAAAGGGTTCGCGATTGAAAATGTGAATTGTCACAATAAACGGTTGAAATACCCATTGGTAAATCCAAAAGGTTAATCGACATATAATAAAAGTAAAAGTACTGCGGCAAGTAAAACAAAGCACTGTTCAAGAGTCACATGGTAAATAGGAACTTCACAACAATGATCGACTTTTACGCATGAAAACAAGTTACACTTACACTATTCTTTAAAAGCTATGCAAGGAAATGTGAATCCTCTTGTGATGAATGAACACATCCGTAAATTGTAGTGACCAAAACTTGTTAAAAATTTGAGGAGAATACGAAAATTTAAAAACATGACTTGTTTGGCTTCTAGTACAATTTAAATATTTGATAAAAAAAAGACACGTCTGTGTTTACTTACACGTCTGTGTTAGACTTTCATTGCAAGAACAGTTTAGAAGAATTTTTTTACAGTCATCTGGTTTCAGCATCACCGAAAAGTACATATGGACAGTTCACAACCTTAATATAGGTGTGACTAGAAACAAAACAATCTTCCAGGAAGCGGAGGGATATCTTTACAGTATCCATCAATAATTTCTCATTTTCGGATACAATCACAAACAAATAGAATGTGCACTAAAAGATTGTCGAGAAGTCCCCAGGCGTATAATATCCATCCAAGTTCGCTAAATAACTTAAAATAATGCATGGAAAAAACGATTCTACTAACGATTGTCAGAGTCATGGGGAAACTAGGTGTATTCCTTTCTCCTTTGTCAGGATAGCTTTCCTTGTGTGGGTATATACATTACTTGGCCTTGTCTCTTAAATGTTTGATCCATATGGGTCAAATATGGCCATTTCACCATAAAACTCAACTAATCACGCATTAGAAAACAGATATTGACAAGTACTTTGGGACGAAACTTTAATGTATATGCCAAAAGTCTATGTCCCATTCAGTTCCATCATGCCAGAGCACAGAAGGTTATTCTCCCTACATGATTCTTTAATTCGTGAAAAAGAGTTTGGAAAGAGTCTAAATGTACAGTTGTGAGGGGATATATACCACACACACCTCTTTATTTTTGCATGGTTTACAGAAATAAATAAAGAATAAATTTGCTAAAGAATAACGTCTTCTATTCATGTAACATATAACTTACATAAGCTGAATTCATATCAAATTGAGCACAAACTTCACAATTTCCAATGGTACAACCCAATTTTAATTCCAATTTCGACTCAAAATTCAACCTAGGACAACATGTTTCAAGTCATTTAGGCCAGGCGTTTCTGGCTCATAGGTTTTGGACTCCAAATGTTAAATTACTTCCGATACTTATTCATAAACTTTAATTTAAGACATAGGTCCCGATCTAATTAACCCTAGTGTGGCGAAAGATGACAGCAGAGCGCAAACTAAATCGATCACAACTTCTAAAATAAGCCTATCATGCTTATTTATTTTTACTGTGTGAAACGACTTAAAACCTCAAAAAATCTAAATTGGATCTTTTGAATAGCAAAATAATGAGCTGAAATTTTGGATTAATTTTCATTGAAACTTGTTTTCAAAACCATACCCATTATTTTGTCAGGAGCATACAGGATCTGTACTTCAAACATTCTTGTCTTGCAATAACTCAAATTACAATTTAAACTTAATTAAACACGATACTACTACTCATTGGTGTATGCGCCAGTCTCTTGGTTTTTCAAAGGGCTTGTAATAGCCTAACAGTAAAACAAGAGACTAGAATATTCTTTGTGGTACGTGTTGACATGCAAAAAATATCCCAAGTTTCTGAGTAAGAAAAGCGTGAGAGAAATAGCTTGTGAACACTATAGGCATACGTGCCATTAGTTACTGTGTATAGTGTAAGTACTATTTCACTACTCTGCCAAATATTTATGTTATAAATTCTTTATTCAAGTTTTAATGACTTTTATAAGACAAATGTGATTCAAATTCTGTAAAGCTATTCAAAAAGATAGTATCATAAATAGACCAAATATAGAAGATCAATGAGGTATGGTAACCTTTATATGTACCCAGGATCATGTGACTAAACCTAGTAACAGCGTGATTCTTAGACTAAATACTTTCGTCTACCGGGAGGAAACGATCATTCAAGATCTGATTGGTCCATGGGACTGAAGAAGACACTCATTCATTGATTTCGCATATGATTGGTAGTAAACTTAGGCGATTTTACCATTTTGTCCACTCTATAGAAATGCGGATTCACACACCTACCCTGTTGTTGTAAGATGTAAAATCGCCAAACAAGGAAAAAAGATGCCAAATCGGTCAATCGAGTCAAATTTTTACAGATCAGTCGACTACTAATCGACAAGTTGGTCACACTATTTGAAGCTCTTCTCAATAGCAATACTCAGTATACTTATATTTCATGTCTACAGTACCAACATGTTCGGTCCTTGTCAGTTGACTGCAAGTTGTAGGGGGGGGGCAAGATTCGATTCCTCCGCGGGTGTATTATTCTCTTTTGCGTCAGCAAAACTAGTTGTAGAAACAAAATCGCAACATTTAAATTAATTTTCTACATCAACTGCATCATATTATTACTAAATAATATTTCAATCAAAAAGAAATTTACTATTCTCCTTTTCAGACAATCCAATACGCTGTGATAAAGACGTGAAGTGGATCAGCAAAAAATCTTTACCGAAGACATTCACCGGAACCTGCAGCTTGCCTTCCAAATTGAAGAATAAAGCGCTGCGAAACCTTACCCCTGCAGACTTTCACTAAAGCCTTCGCTGGAAAAACTTCCAATAAAAGGAATTCTTACAATTCAGTTTGATTCCATCCGTCACCGATTTTCTCTTTCTTTCTTCACACGAAACAAAAGACTGGCTCAAGATCAGTTTCCCAATCTCCAAAGAAAGCCCCCCTTCCCAGGAGAAGTAGTTAGAAAAGGAGGCTATGATTTTGTCTCACTTCTTGAGTCTCTTTTCAGTGATATATGCTGATTTTCGCAGCATATTAATTGCTACGAAAAAAACAGCTATTCAGAATAGAAAAAGATCATTAAAATTATAAGTTTTATAAAATTGGGAATTGAAAGTCCTTAAAAAATGAAACAATTTCAAGAGTACTAACTGCAAAAGCAAAAAATAGTTCAGTTTCTCTTTGAAAGAAGTTCTAATTTAGCACGATTCAATACTTTAAGTATAACCAAAGGTTTATTTTAACGAACCTTTTAACTTTCATTTTGATTTATGCATCACTTTTACTTATAACATTTGGGGTGATTTAGAATTGCCCATTGAATTATTAACTTTTTAACCATTGGTCTAGAAACACTTCTAATTTTCAACTTGCATAAAATATAACGCTGACCTGGCCGCGTATAATCTACTGTCTTGTGTTGATCTGGAAAGAGAGGATCGCTATGGAAGTTTTGATCTTGCGTTAGACTTTTTGAGGGTGATTGGACTCATAAACTTGGTCTAGTTGTTAAGGTAAACCTTCTAACTACAATCAGGTTTAGATTATGGGCATGCATTTGTGATACAAAAGAATTGCCTATTATAAAAAATACAAAATTTGTGTTTTTATACTGGCTATTAAACCAAGAAACTTCCAATGAAAAATCAGACAATTATATAGTCTCATAAATAAAAAGTTACAGGAAATTAAATTTTACAATTGATATCACTTTTCTGCTGTGATTGTCCTCAATATTTTGTTTAATTTATTCATACTATCGTGCAGAAAAATCCATTTACAGGACAGTGTAAGAAATACACAACAAATAACAAAACAAAGCACAATACAAAATAAAACCAGACACAAATCACGTGAAAAAGTCACCAATAGAATAAAACTTACAGTCAAATAAATTCAAAAACTAAAATTTTAATTCTTAAAAGTCACGATAAATGTTTAGAAGCTTCGGAATTTTCAAAGAAAATGTCCAGGCTCGGAAGTAAACTAAAATTACTATTACTCTTGGACGTAAAAGATGCTATTTTAAGGGATCCGGGAAGGGTGCTAGATTGTGTGCTTACTTTTAAAATTCTTCCTAACTTATAACTGATGAAATACTAACATTTCAACTGTCCATCTTAGAGAAGGTGGATTTTTTCCACACAAATTAGACCTACTACATGTTGAAATTTTGTAAGTTTCTTAATAAAAGACCCGTATGAGTTTTGAATAACGAAATGACCGTATACTTAGGGGTCGAATGAAATAAAAACTTAAGATTTATTTAGGAAAGCGACTGTATAAGTATTTAGTGACAAATTGCCATGTATTGGGTTTAATTTGTGTTTGCCAGCAAATCACTGAACTCAGTGCCTATCGGTTTAAAAGAGGGGGTGTACGGCGGCATAGAAGGGGGCACAGATGTTGAGAGTGGAGAATTCATGCTGTTAACCAAGTTGTTTTGGAAAGTCCTATGACACGTAATAATTTGTTAGGAAGGATGACTGGTTATTCAATGGGTTATATATACAGGCAACTGAATATGTTCGAATAAGAGCTATTGGTGTGTTCCTAGTTCCCAATGCAAAAATTTAAATATAAAAAAAGCAAAGCAATAAAGATATCTAAATTGTAAAATTTAGAGCTTATATTCACCCCTAAAATGTATAATATGCTGCGATAAAAGAAACGAATACAGTCTAGGAAAAAGTTGAAAAGTTTCTAGAAGATAATACAAAAATGACACGCCATACTAAGAGAAAACGAGACACACAGCAAACAACAAATTAACAACAACCCCTTATAATAAATATTTCTGCCACATTTGATTCCACTTTATGTTTACAATGCATAAAATATTGATTAATTCAGTGGTATTAAGTTTTTTAATTAATGTCACTGTAGCAACAAAGCGGGCTGTGACGTTCCGGGATCAACCCCGAAGATAAATTCAGTGGTACGCATATCTTGCACCGTGCAAATGTCTAAACGCCAAGTCTGAATTTTCACGCTGCTTAAACTTGGTAGTTTTTCTGATTCGAAAATGTTCCTCAACTTTATAAGTTTTTGTAGTTTTACCTATCTTAAGCGGTGTGGTAGCCCGGTTGGAAGAGTGACGAATTAGCAACAGGAGGGTTGTGAGTTCAAATCCAACCAGAGAACGTCGTGTACAAAGGGGACTGGTGTACTTTAAATCAGTAGTGGCCTCAAATGTCCTCACGTTGGCATGGTATGGGCGTTTAGAGAGTGGGGTGTCAGCTCAGGTGTTATCTCGTTATCTGACGGTGATTCAAAATTACGTGGTATTGTTCTTGGATTCCCGTTGGAATTTATCCAGGACTATCACCAATAGCCCGTCGTATTGCTCCAGTGTGACGTTAACTAAAATACTACCTATCTTGATTAGTTTTTCTTCAAGTAAGTTTGATTTAAATAAAAGGCTGTTGACTTCTTACTTTTTAAATTCACAAAGAACGCTACAGATATTTCTAGTGCTTGTTAAATGACTTAATATGTATTATTAAATTATGTAATACGGTAAATTACAATACGTACGTATTTCAATGCAAAACAAAAAAAGTCGGAATGCGAATATTTCCATGCTCTTGCTGACACATATTGATGTTACCTTAAAGAACAGTCTTTCACAGTTTTGTCTACGCTTGGCGTGCAGTACAATTGACGTATACCAATTAACTGTAATTCTGAATGTATTCTTTGGCATTTTTATTGGCGAAATGCGTGACGTCACTATCGGAACACGAACACAAAATACGTCCGCTGAAAAAACTTTACCGCCACCTATATTTAGATAGAGTTTAATTTTGGAAATGGCTCCTCAATTCTTGACGAAAGTGTAATGGACGAATCAAACTTGTAGGCTTTATATATCGATGTTCTATACTGTTTATACCCTCGGAATTGATCCCGGATCGTCACCAATAGCTTGTTTTGTTGCTATAGTGCGACGTAAATTCAACTGAAAACATGCCCTATACATGAATTGCAAATAGCTGCTCCTTGAAGGACTAAGGACTTTATTTTTTCCCTCACGAACAATTTAGTTCCGTAGGAAATTAATGTGAAATACTGTCAAAATGAGGATAAATCGGATTAGTTCTCAATCAGAAGTATCTTCTTCGATGGTTTATAGTTTGCATAAAAAAATTTTAGTGAGTGTTGTGTGTGTACCATATATCTCTTATAGTTTTATTAATTTACCACAAGCTTTTTTTGTGTTGTCATTTATACTATCCCACTTTTAAAATCATGCTTCATAATGTACTAAACACTTTTTTAACACCCTGCATTAATATTTTATACCCAAGGCTATCGGTCAAACACATTTTTAAGACCAGGTTGTTTTAAAGGTAACGTTGTCGGTGTGATTATGAAGTAATCATGTTACATAACTCATTAATTAAAGCATATAAGAAATATTAAAGTAGAGTGAGTAATGGTAACCTATACAAGTGCTCAGGATCAGATGACCAAAACTATTAATAAAGTGACCCTTAAGGTACGATTCCAATGTGACAACTGAAACAACTACGATAGTGTGATTAGAGGTGAGCAATCAGAACAGACGATCCAAATAGCTTGCTCAATTTCCAATCCCAAGAGTTTCAGTCACTACATAGACATCAACGTTGTTTTTTTACTCTCCCGTCCAAGTTTCTATCTTCGCGATCGTTAAAGAAACAAAGAAACTTCGATTCCGCTTCGCTACAAAAGCAATATACCGATCTTCCCCGGGGGTCGTAACCCTTCAGGTCTTCGGACCCTTCAGCCACAGGTCTTCGGACAACTGTTTGGCTTGTTTGGAATTGTTTCCATAATCGTGAAATGACAGAATGACGAACGATGAAGAAAATAGCAACATCAGTGATTGTTTGCCTTGCTTCAAGACGTCCCACAAAAAGTCATTTTCGCAATCTAGGTAGACAAAATTATTGCATCAAAAATACACTGGTTTTGGGTGATTATAAGAGGTTGTGAGTGATAAAATACTGATTTGGTGTATATTTAACGTTTTTAGTTACTATTTGAATGCAGAAATATGCTAAACTTAAGAAATTTGTCAACTTTACTCCATATATTAAATATACTTCGATCAATTATTAACCGTATATTTTACAATTTTATATTAATATACACCTGAACAATGGTCAAATATACCCATAACAGTTCCATTTAAAAATAAAGAATAATTCAAAAACTAAAGAGGAAAATATTTGAAAAATACTACAAAATTATGTACTTGGAATCTCAACTTTGAAAGTTCTTAAAAAATGCAACCTTTTTGGAAACATTTGGCTGCGTTTAGTTTTAGACCTTGGTCGTAACCTTACTATTAGTGGATCTGAGGTAATGACTAATTTATTCGTATCAGTTCTTGACATTTTTATTGAAGTTAAATTAATTTGCGAGATCTTTTTTTCTGGCTGCACAGAATTGGGTGAGTTATAATTATGTGTTGGTATATTATTTACTTGTGTTGTTTGTCAGTATTTGTATTAGTTCTGTCCATTGTTAAATTAAAATTTTTCATTTTTTGTTTATGTGATAAAGTTAAAAGAATATAATATTAGTTGCGGTTAATTAAAAAGTTTTTCTGGATTTTCACTTTTCCTGTCCTGTGTTTTTTTTCAAAATAAATTTACCAAATGTTTTCTTTTCTGATATTCATATTCTGGTAACCCTACATGGACCCCTTATTATAGTAAAACCTGACCATGAACCCCCAAGTGAAATAACTATATATAATTCCATGATAGAAAAATTACAAATTTAACTTTGATGTCTTCAATGTTAAATGGTGACGTAAAAATAAAATATAAATAAAACAGTTTGATATTTAAAGTTGTAGTTATTAAAATTATAACTTGCGTTTTAAAATACACGACACGTTTTTTTTTTAATGAGATAGGTGAACCTGATGGGATGATGAGATTATTTATGTTCGGCTCTATGTTTGTAAGTAACATTCGTAAGTCTCGGCGAGCACTAATTTTCAGTCGGTTACTTTATTTCGTGATAAAGCTCATAACTGCACTAAATACATGTTTTACTAAATAGGAAGATGGGAAGACAATCAATAGCTTCTGTAAAATGACCCACATTGCAGGATATAAAATTGATATCTGTTTTTGTAACCAGTATTTGGGGTATCCTTGTTCAAACATTGGTTTCAGCTCCTCATTTGTTGATAATTCACTAAATTGCTCCTGTATTAGAATGGATTCCTCTGAGTTTATGGGTCTTCTTGCAAAAGGGTCCAATAACCAAGTGAAGAATGTCTTCAAATCTTTGGATGAGGTCAGAATGAAGAGCCGTTAAGCATTGACAATAAGCAAATCTACCTTCATCTCGTTTATCCAATTTTTTAAGATTTGGAAACTGAGAGCATTCTATTCTTCCCAAGTTTTGTTTGTATTGAAAAAGTTTTGTATATTTTTAGTTATTATTATTTATATTATACTTTTAGTTTCGATTAATTTAATTGATCAACTTGTAGCTTCAAATTGGTTTCGTTAAGTTCGGCAAAAAGCTATATCATTTTTCATATAAGCTAAGTCATTTTTTTGAATTAATTAAATTTAGCTCCAAATCATTGTCTTTACTTTCCTGGTATTCCGACACTGAATCAAAGAGTGCATAAAATCGATCCAAACATGCACTTTTAGGTAACTAACAAATTTCCGTGTTACGTAGTAAACGATTACAATCTTCAACATTTTACAAACAAAGTTAAGCAAATAATCTCTCTTTTAAGGCATTCCTTTTGATTTTATTAACTGCTCTAATGACATAATCTAGTAAGCCATGCAAGGGTTCACTAAGATTTTTGACGACTAAATGTTGTCGATGAATGACACAATTTACAGATAATACATTCCGTATAGCATGTTTTAAGTATGCCTGAAAGTCTCGGTGTGGTCCTACCATTGCCGGAGCACCGTCAGTAGCAACGAAGAGCATATTACTCAAAGGTATAGCTTTTAAATCGATTAATTCATTAAAATATTGTTTCACCTTTCGTATTAGTTTCCAAACATTTGGCAAATAACCATTATTGGGAAATTTTCTTTTACAAATCTCACATAAGCTAAAAGTAAAGCTTTGTTTTCTGGCAAAGTTGGCTGGTCAAGCTGTAAAGATAATTCAGATTTTCTTAAGTACTCGCATAAATAATTTTTTATTTATTGCTATTTATTTTAACTTTCATATTAATGAAAAGGGGTCACAATTATTTGACTAAAAATTAAAATTTTCGAGGACCCCCCGACGTTGTCCCCCCTCCCAAAAAAAATTAATTTTAATTTGCCACAGACCCCAATCAGTGGTCACAAGGACTCCTGGGGGTCCGTAGGAGCTACTGGACTAGAGTATTTAATTATTTTTTCATTCTCATTATTATATCTTCGTTGGAAAAGAAAAGCAATTCAGAAATTCTGCCGCCTCTGTGTGGACGATTTTACAGCGCCAACCGGCGCCCCTATCTAGACGCCATATGCGACCGCAACTGTCGCATGGGCCTTTGACCGGCCCTGCAGCACAATGTCCAATATTCGAGTGTAATGGGGCACTGCAATTTAGAAATATGATTTAATTTGTCAACCTCATACATATACAACGATTTTTTTTGTCGTAATTTGTGTGAAATGTTGAATATTTTGCCTTTTACGTGGGGCGTAGTAACTTTATTTAAAATCGAGCGCACTAGCCATTAAAAGAAAATAAGTAGTTCGCGGGCTCCCGTGCATGTCGCTTGATACAATTGGCAGATTGTTTACTTATCTCTCGACTATAACGTTTGTGCGATGGTTTTCATTACTTGTATTTTATGTACAGCCGTCAAAAGAAAAAAACGACTCACCCGATCGCAATTGCACAATTTACATCATAGAACAAAACGGAAGGTAGCAATCGATAGGTATTAATGTTTTTTACAAATATCAATATTGTCTAAGGGGCCGTCTTTATATTAAATTGGGTGTTTGCTCCGATAATTTCCATACGAACCCCCATCTATCATCACAGATTTGGATTCTACACAAAATTTCAGGAGGATTTGATGAAAAAATAATAAAAAACGGCGTAAAATTGACCGAGAAAATCCTTAAAAACCCTTGTGGGAGAGTATAAATGTTCGGAGTTCAATCACATTATAAATATTAATAAAGACGCATACTGGCCGTCGCAGTCAAATGACCTGTTGCAGGCGCCTTGGTATGGAGTCCATAAAGATGGTGACAAAGTCAGAAACCATTCTGATTGAATCCCAGGATCTGTTGGCAGAAATTTCTGTTTTCACTTTGTAAACAATCCCCAATAACAATAATAATCATCGAATTTTGCAAACAATCTCTATGCGCTACTAATTATGCACGTAATGAGCTGAAATTTCGAATTCCGATGTTTCAGTAACAGTTGAAACACATGGTGTCAAAATTTGCCCATGTTTCTGTTCATAATTTTCATGAATATTAATTTCATAATTGATAAAAAATAGTAAATTTAGTTTGGTAATTGAAATGTTTATAGATTGTGTTTAGGTTTTTGGGTAGCAAAGGATGTAGAAAGAATTTTCAAGAAAAATTTATGTTTGTAGTAAGTATAACAAAAAACGTGAAACATCAATTTAATATTAGGAGATCTAATTTTCAAACACCTACAAATCGGTGAGAAATCCAATAAAATTAATTAACTCTTTTTTATTTCTCCCTGAAATTGTATGTAGAATCCAAATTTGTGATAAAAGATGGGGGTTCGTATTGAAATTATCGGAGCAGGCATCCAATTTAATCTGACAAATATGACAAAATAGGACCCCTTAGACAAATTTTAAATTTGATAACTGTAGAAAACATTTATCCCTTTCGATTGCCACCTTTCGCTTTGCTCTACGATGTAAACTGTGCAATAGCTATCGGGTGAGTCGTTTTTCATTTTGACGGCTGTACCTATCTATACTTATATACACAGTCCAGTCACATTAATGTGACCATCTGTGAAAAGCCAGAATAACCACCTTTGGCAGAGAGGACCGCTGCGAGACGTGCAGGAAGAGAGTCAATTAGGTTTCTGAAGGTGTCCACTGGGATATTGAGCCATGCCGACTCCAGTGCCGTAGCCAGCTGCGCTAGATTACGCGGTTGAGGATCCATGGTGCGAACAACCTGATCTAGGTGGTATCACTGATTCTCGATTGGGTTTAAATCCGGTGAGTTTGCTGGCCAGGGGAGTACGGTAAACTCATCCTGGTGCTCTTCGAACCACGCACATACACTGCGAGCTGTATGACACCTCGCATTATCCTGCTGGTAGATGCCATCATTCTGAGGAAAAATAATTCGTATGTAGGGGTGGACATGGTCTGCAAGGACAGATGCGTACTTGTGCTGATCCATCGTGCCTTCTACAGTGATGAGTGCACCCAGTGAATACCAGGAAAACATTCCCCAAACCATAATGCTCGCATAGGTGCATTAACCAGGCGTCTGCTGCGGAGGCCCATGTTCGCTGAACCATTGTTGAGGATACACTCTTGGTAGCCCCTTGGTTCATCTGGGCGGTCAGTTGCTCAACAGTTGCACGTCTATTCGCCCGAACGCATCTCCGTAGCCTTCGTTCGCCTCTGTCATCTATAGCCCGTGGTGCACCACATGTGCCACGCCGCTGATTTTGGATGGTGCCATTTTTCCATGCACGGTATACTTTTACCACGGCGGCACGCGAACAGTTCACAAAATTAGCCGTTTCCTAAATGCTTCCACCCTTTGCCCGAAAGCCAATAATCATGCCCTTTTGGACGTCGGATAAATCGTTACCTTTCTGCATTACGCCAACGATTGAAATGCTTTCCGATGGATATCATTTACATACACTCCACTGCAATGTGCTGCCACCTGCCTTTTGTGATTGGTTATTTCACGTTGACGTCGAAAGTAGGTGGTGGTCACATTAATGTGACTGGACTGTGTATTACTCAGGACATACAAATCGCCACCATTTATTACTATTTATTTTAACTTTCATAATAATGAAAAAGGGTCACAATTATTTTACTTCATATTAAACCTTTCGCGAACCCCCTGACGTTGTTCACGCACCCCTAAATTAATTTTAATTTTCCACAGATACCCTTAGAGGTTACAAGAACCGCTGATGGTCCGTAGGAACCACTGGTCGAGACTGCTCGACAGAGCAGTCGAGTTTTACGTTTTGAGCCGTCTCACTGGAGTCGCTACTGTCGCACCGCCACTGACGCATTGGAAAGGGGTTCCATTCATTTACCTTGAAGCAGTCCCTTTTATGCTGCGTTCTCCGACGCATTGCTAGTTGTGCGGAAATAGCAGTTTCAGTCGTCACACTGGAATCGTACCTTCAGACTACTTTGGTCTGCTGTGGGAAACCTACCATTCTTCATGATTGGTCCACGGAACTAAAGAAGACACCCATCCATTTGATTGATCTATGGATTGATTGTATGATTATGGTATACTTCGGCGGTTTCATCACTTTTGTTGCCATTCTAGAGAAATGCACATTCACACACTTATCCTATCATAAGATCGTTGTGTTGCTCTAGTACGACGTTAACTAAAATTACCATTACCTATCATAAGATATTATAACGCGAAACGAGGTGATAGGATACCAAATCGGCCAACCAAGTCAATTTTTAACTGAGAAATCACGTGACAAATGTGTCTTCATGTGTGGCATACTTTTAAAAGCTCCTCTCAATAGCAATGCTCAGTCTACTTATATTTTACGTCTATGCACGAACCGGCGAGTTATAGGTGGTGCAGGTTCGATTCCTTTCAGGTTACATTCAACCTTAGGTGTATTTCTTTCTTGTGGGGCAATTAAAAACTTTCTTTAAGAGTGTATGTCCATTACTCTATGTTATCTGTCTTGTATCTAACGCAGCATGCCCAAATATGGCCCTTGTGCAATAAAATCCAAACAGCAACTAATCATAACCCAAACTCATCAGTTTCCTTTAAAGAAATTTTATAAGGAAACTGACTTGGGGAGAGATTTTTATGATTAATAGACACGTCGAAAGGTATAACCTGATATTATAATCTAATGAAACCATTATTAGTTTATTTAAAATTGAAATTAAGCAGATACTAATAATCCAATGAAAATTCTAAGACGTACTTATAAAATAATGATAGCTTTTATTCGGCTTAATTAGATTTTAAGACACTTGGAATTCTAATAAATTTATTTAAAGAAAAATAACCTTATTTTTGCTGAATTCAGAAACAATTAAAACATACCCGAAGAAATTTAAACGTATTGCATATATATATATATATATATATATATATATATATATATATATATATATATATATATATATATATATATATATATATATATATATATATATATATATATATATATATATATATATATATATATATATATGTGTGTGTGTGTATACTTCCTTTGGTAAGCAGACTATTGGTTATTTTAAAACTAAAACTGTAATGGACTGAATTTCTAATACTCCCTCAAGTTTGTAAACCTTATATTTTTGGCAGTCTTGATTTTGTATATGTAATAGATCGGGTTCATATATTCTTTACAGTAAATTATCACAGCCTTATATATTTTTTATTTATTTCACTTTTTAGAAACTAATAAAAGACCTCTCTGAACTAAAATGTACATATATATATATAAATATATGCAATACGTTTAAATTTCTTCGGGTATGGTTTACTTGTTTCTGAATTCAGCAAAAATAAGGTTATTTTTCTTTAAATAAATTTATTAGAATTAAATCCTTAGTAAGAAATCCTTAAACTTTCATCTTTAAGCAAAGCTTATAACACATAATTCAATAAATAAGAATCTAAAGGGCTGTAGAAAAGTGAAACAATAGTTTTTATAAAAAATATTACATTTTCTATATATATATCGAAAAGACTGCATTCTTCAGTTTATAGAATAGGGCTGGAAAATAGCATCTAATACAATCTATCTTTCTCATTTGATGTTGAAAAATGTACGATACTGAAAAAGAAAAAACAATCTAAACCAATTTACAGCCGATGATACAATAGTGTGCTTTTATAGAATAAACTAAATTTTGACAAACGCTTCAACTGTTTCGAATGAAAACAGCATTTGAAAATGAAAGGGAATTCAATCATTTCTTATATAGTAAGAATGCCATAAGCACTAAGGCGTTTTGTTTCGTTACCAGCACAAGAAACTTTGACTTCGAATCGATTTTACTCTGCCTGAATGACTTTAAGCTTTGAAAATTCCGCATCTGTCTCTCTCTCGCTAACAATATTTCCCTTTTCATATATATTTTTCTATTACATTCTTCTTCAAAGGAATATTTATTTCAATATGTTTTAATGTTCCTATTCGAAAGTACGATTTTTTAGTGTTGAAAACTTGTTTAGTGTACTAGTTTACAAGTGTATTCGTTTATGTTAGCTTGTACTTGCTCTACGGAGAATGATAATTTGCTTACATTTTAATTCGCACAATTATTTATTTGGTATAAATAATCCTTATATTTTATTCATTCCTATATTTAATTCCAAGAGGTACAGAAACCAGAGCATTCATAACTGTAATACAGTAGTTTGAAAACTCATTATTACATGATCAAATAGTATTAAAGAACATCGTTACGTTTCATTGCACACTTAACTATACAGTCAGAAGCTTTGTTTAAATAATTGGTTAAAATATCCAAGTACACTTGATTTTCCAGAGTATACTGCATGTGAATAGCATAAATCAGGATACTTATAGAACAAAAGTTGAATGTACTAGAAAAACGCCAAAACTCAAAATTAAAATTAAAATAACTGATATAAGTAGCTAAAACCAAAATATATTAAAAGATAACACACGCGACATCTGGGAATTCTGAAGTATCAACAGAATTACATAATTCCAGTCTAACAATACTCGCAGCAGTGTCGATGTTTGTTAACCGGATCTTCAAAGGAAAGAGGGAAAGATCCCAGTTTTCCTCACCACAGACAGTTTTCATGCGAAATCAGCCAAAGTCAGGTTAGACAAAGATTTGGATCTGAGTGCCTCAGGGAAGGCGCAATGACCTTGAAGAGACTCTGGCAATCGATACTTATAGATCCATTTCATATCATCGTCACATTTCAGCGGGTTACCTGTAATAGAAAAAGGCATCAGCAAACTGAAAAGCCCACAACGATTAGAAAGAAAAATCATTTAGAAATACATTCGATGAGATTAGAGTCGGGTACCGACTTCTGTTTTGAATTCAAATTAAAGGAGTAGCGACAACCTCGAAAGAAATGAAAAGAAGCATAATTAAAAAAAAAAAATTATGTGTGTGTTTTTTCGAATCTGTTTAAGCAAATCATGACCAATAATTCACTCTCATTCTGTCACAATATAAGTGACGCATTTGTGCATTTTTGTTTCAAATATTAACCGCGTGGTTTCGACGAGATATCTCGTCCACCAGGATATGGACACTTTATTAATGACAAGATATTCCGTCATGAAGACATTGCCAATTTTTTTGTGGTGACGAGATCAAGATTTGGTCAATGTTTTATGATACTCTCATTCTGTCACAATATAAGGGACGCGTTTGTGCATTTTTGTTTCAAATATTAACCGCGTGGTTTCGACGAGATATCTCGTCCACCAGGATCTGGACAATTTATTAATGACAAGATATTCCGTCATGAAGACATTGCCATTTTTTTTTGTGGTGACGAGATCAAGATTTGGTCAATGTTTTATGATACTCTCATTCTGTCACAATATAAGGGACGCGTTTGTGCATTTTTGTTTCAAATATTAACCGCGTGGTTTCGACGAGATATCTCGTCCACCAGGATATGGACAATTTATTAATGACAAGATATTCCGTCATGAAGACATTGCCATTTTTTTTTGTGGTGACGAGATCAAGATTTGGTCAATGTTTTATGATACTCTCATTCTGTCACAATATAAGGGACGCGTTTGTGCATTTTTGTTTCAAATATTAACCGCGTGGTTTCGACGAGATATCTCGTCCACCAGGATTTGGACAATTTATTAATGACAAGATATTCCGTCATGAAGACATTGCCATTTTTTTTGTGGTGACGAGATCAAGATTGGGTCAATGTTTTATGATACTCTCATTCTGTCACAATATAAGGGACGCATTTGTGCATTTTTGTTTCAAATATTAACCACGCGGTTTCGACGAAATATCTCGTCCATCAGGATCTGGACAGTTTATTAATGACGAGATATTCCGTCACGAAGACATTGCAATTTTTTTTTGTAGTGACGAGATCAAGATTTGGTCAATGTTTTATGATGACGAGGTATCTCTTCCATCAAAATCCGGTCAGTTTTGCTAATGGGGAGATACTTCGTTGAGACAATCCAGGAAGGTTAATAGTTTTTCTTCAATTTTGAACTGAACTACACCAACGAGGACATTTGTGAACGGCTTAAGGTCGCTTAATAAAGCCATTGGATCGTCTTTTTTTTCTATTATAAACAAAGCCTTATAAAAATCGAAAACAGAACTTTTTCGAGCAAAAGAGTCAGAAAACATTTTCTTAACATTACAAACATGTATGAAAAGTACAACGATGTCATACATATAAATAATGCCTCTAAAATTGTACACAGTTAGAAGGAAAACCAGTACGATTGAAAATCTTCCAAGTAACATTAATTGCAATCCTAAAGCTGTATTAAAAGCCACTGTTAATATGTTGTTGCACATCCCCCTGGTGTAGGAAAGCCTACACCAGGTCCAGAAGGCCCCGTCGTGCCAGATCCCCATATACTAGACAATGCTTATATAAATATACAATGCTTAACCATACTATAGAAAAAAACTTTTAAATTACGATTAAATTTTACCGTACGAAATCTTTTTTTACAAATGTGACAGTTACTCCGAAACGAAATTCGTGTTAAAGGCGACACTTATTTTGGGAAAGAGGGGACCTTAATGTTTAAACGCTGAAGGGAGAAGTATAAAATATCGATTTCCAAGGTATTCGAGCCCCTGGTCTTTGCGCCCTTGTCTGGATTTCAAGCAATTGGATGATTGAGGTCACCCTGCCAATCTGAGTCGATCTGGCAGCCCAGTGGTCAGCACTAGCCCTTCGATAAAAGATCTCGGTCATGGCCTTTAAGTAGACCACTCTAAGCCGTAGGTCCAAGTGTGATTATCCCTCGTGTTGCAAAAAATGACTTACAAACTACTTGTTTTGTTACCAGGATTATATGTACATTTCTAATATTTATTCCTCGCGAATTTAATTATTAATAAGCAGGTTCCAATTTTCTTAAGCCGTATAGTTAGAATAAATCTCCGGTGGCCTAGAATCTAAATAGCTAACGGCTTAGTAATCATCATGCTCATTGAGTAGTTGTGCTTTCCCGCCCATCATGATATACTATTAAGTTAGGATCTGTAGTTTTACAAATGAAACTCTAAGTTTAAAAACATAGTTCTGAGAAGACGAAGGAAAAGGGAAAGAATTAAACTCTCTAAGTGTTTTTCCAAAAGAAACCTTACCTTCATCCAAATAAAAATTGATTAATGGGTAGGAGGTTGGTATTTTAATTAACGTCGTACAGGAGCAACACAACGGGCTATTGACGACGGTCCGGGATCAATCCCAAAAGGAAAGATCCGCGGATAACACGACGCCAATGTGAACCATAGTCAGATGACGAGGCAACATCTGAGCTGGGACCCCACTCTCCAAACTTCCACACCACACCAACGTGAGGACATTTGAGGCCACGACAAATTTAACGTGCACCAGCCAACTTAGTACACGACGGTCAGTGGTTGGATTCGAACTCGCAACCCTCCGGTAGCTAATCTGATGCTCTTCCAACCAGGCTACCACGACCTATTGATTTATGGGACTTATCAGTCTAAAGATCGCACATTCTGGTCTGGCAAAATTAAAACCCATATCTTGAAAATTTTGACTAAGTGGGTTTCACTTGTAAGACGACGGTTGACATCTGTAGTATTTCAAATGGTTTAAATAAACCTTACTTTATTGTTATGTGTTACTTTGTAGTCATGACTTTCAGAATAATGTACTCACCTTACCTTTTCTTTTCTTAGTATGCATTATCTACCAGATACGCCTATCAGCTGTTTGCTTAAAATAAGATAATTTATTTCTTTTACCGGTCGGAAGAGACCCAGTGTTAAAAACATGCAAAAACCAACTTTTCACTTTTTTTCATTTTTATTGTGTGCATTTTAAAAGTTGTTTAAGTTTCGTTATTGTTTGCGTCAATCTTATCAAAATCTTAGCGAAACGATTTTGGAGAAATTCAACTATTAGAATAGTCAACTGACTTTTTAACTTCAGTTATGTTTGCAAGTTTTCGTACCATGTTTGGTCATCCGTTTGGGTTGATTCTAGACTCATTTATTATCAAAATTCGGACCGATTAATTCTTTAAAAAACTTAAATGTATCGAATAAATTAAAAAGGATGAAAAAACAATCAGTGATTCGTAACACGTCATTCCGGGGAAATGTAGCATTTCTGATTTCTGGGAATGTCTCTCATGGTTCACTGTAAACAAAGAGTAAACATAAAGAACTTGTAGAAAGATTCCGAAATACAAGATTCAACAAATTTATATTTCTTCAATCCATATTAGAAGACCACGTGGAGTTATTGGGGGGGGGGACTGATTATGCATACGGTTTTCCTTTTATGCTAGGATCATGGATCTAGTGATCTTGGGTTCGATCCCTCTCGTTCCTCATTGAAATGCTCTCATGCACTCGTAGAAGATCGTACACTATCGAATACAACTACTAAATATATCATCACATAAATCTAACTGGTCTGTTTTGTATTATGCAATTAATCTTTAAAAATCTAAGCTGAATTTAGATCGTAAAAATAAGCAACACATTTCTCCATATAAAGCACACACATAAACTGTAATGAATTGTAGATAATATTTACCATGAAAGAATACATGAGACAGTTGACTCCAAACCTGTGAATAAGTAACTTCACTAATACTGGCTAAGGCATTGTTATCCAAAAATATTTCTATCAAAGATGGCATTCTGGAAAAAAGGTCCTTTGGAAGAGATGATATCTGGTTATTGCTGAAAATTAAGAAAAAGAAATATTAAGATTAGTAGCCAATTCAGAACAATTACTAACTAGAAATTAATGTTTATTCATTTAGCTAAAAAATATGCAAATAGCCCCTTTTGTCGTTAAAACGTACATATTCGTAGGCTTTTCTTCAGATACGAACATTTGATCTGTATTCTTAAGACACAATTTAAGAAATACAAGTACGATAGAATGTTATACTGAATGTTCATTCGTCAAGTGCGTGTTTCATTTGCTGTTCCCCATCGTATTCGCATTTGCTATGTGCAATGAGACATATCGTAATATTTGTACCATTCACATTGTTATTATTCATGACTGTGGACTACAGTTTGGTAGGGTTCATAAAGCACTCAATTAGTAGGAATTATGGGAAAAAGATGTTTTAAAAATATATGTGTGTGTAAATACATTTCTCTATCTCTTATCAATCAAAGTCAATCAAAAATATACGGCTGAACGAGGAATGCTCATCACGCTCTTAAAAAGACAAGAAATAATAAGTTGATTGATTGACGCTGGTTTGTTGCTTATTACACGTGTAATGTGTGCTATTTAACAAAATTGACCAAAAAGAAAAGAATTTAAAGCTTATTAATTATTTTTTGCTTTTAAAAGAAATGAATTGTTTGTGAATATAACATTCATATACAGAAAATTATAATATTCAAGTTTAAAGCTATGATTTTGAAAATTTTGCAATAATTTTTTGGCAAGCTTAAAACTTAATGCGATTGAATTGTTGTCTTATAAAAATAATCTGATTTAGCTGAGCTTTTGGTAAGGAATTTTTTCACGCATTTCCTGTGATTTTTACATAAAATGGGCATTTTTCAGTATTTTTTAGTAATTTACAGCCAATTTTTGTAATTTGCGAGTTATTATTTAGCATATTTTGGCTGTATTTTCAAGATAAAAGGCAATTTAGAATTTTTCTGAATTCTCATTTTTCCTTCTGTAGACGAAGAATTGTCGAAATTTCCAGACTGAACAAAGTAGCAGTTTACTAAAAAAAAAAGTCTGAAAAGGAGCTTTTCAATGTTGGTAGACCACTGAAATTTGTTCTTATAAAAATCTGCACTCTTATTTGCAATTCTAGATTAAATGAAAAGCTTTCAGTCTGCACAACCAACTTAAAATAATAATTAAATGCTTTTGTTAGAACAGTTCAAATTTGAAACTACCACAGGAAATGATAGAGAAAATGTAATTTTTATTTGTTCTTGATTTTTATACGGCCTAGTTTCATTTACAAAATCCAAATTTTCAGTTGGGCATAGGAATTAAATTCTACTTTAAATTTTTTGTTCGTATCAGGGTTAGTCAGACTTTATGTTCCATGTGTACATATTTTTATAAAACAAATTTACATAAAAGTTATTTTTTGTATATTATTGGATAGGGATTACATTTTTGTACAGTCCTTTTTATGAGAGAGAGTTTTTAGATCATCAAAATCTTACTCATAATAAACAATCGAATTGACAATACGAATGTAACTAAAGAATATACAGAATAAATAAAATAAGCTTGCCTGAAATCCAATGATTCTAGGAACGGTGCAGGTTTTGGTAGCACGTCCCTTGAAATCTCTGTTAAATATCCTCCGGTGAGTGAAAGCTTTCTGAGCTGCCCTAGTGCCATGAAAGCATGACTACCAAGCTTTGATGTACTCGAGTCAAGTATATATAATTCTCTCAATCTATATGGCCCACTCTCAAACCAATCATTTCCGATTGTTGGTATAATGTTTCCTTCCAACTGAATAAAGGTCAATTTCTTTAAGTGAGATAATGATATTCCAGTAAGAGGAGATTGGTCGTTTGTGAAAGCGTCTCGAATTTCAAGATATTCCAACGAGTTTTCGAGTCCAAGAAACGGAGGACGATGTAAATTTTCACTGATACTACTGATGTTAGTAAACAAGATATTCAACACCTGTATTTCTACATTTGAGAATGTATCAGCCGGTAAGACTCCTATATTGGATTTTTCCAAATTAAATGTTGAGAATTTATAGTTCTTCATCCCTTTGAGTGCCGACCGAAGAGCTTTTGCTGACTGCACTCCCTCACAAGATATCCATGCTCTATTGTCTTTTCCAATGGAGCAAATGCAAGGCTCAATGTCTTCCTTTGAAGGACATGAGCTCTGACTCAAACATGCCGTAAAACTCAAACACAGCGTCAAAAGAAAAATTATCATGGTGTCTTCAATAATTAGTCGAAATAGAACCTGAAAAAAAAAAGAATAAAATAACGATAAATTAAAGATGAATGGTTACGCTTCTGAAGTCCATAATATAAAATATGAAACTTATGAAAACGACGTTTGTAGTTATAGCTAAGTATACGCACAAATATTATCATTTGGGCGTGATTAATCATTTGTTATCAATATTTGAACTGTTCAAGAAATTTACAAAACAAATCGTCCCTTCTAGACAAATTTAGATGCCCATTCATTATTGGGAATACAACTTCAAGTGGGGTTTGACATCCACCTAACATACTTAATTATCCATTTTATATAAGTCATTTGCAAAAATTTATTTTCTTTCCTAAAAAACACAATTTTCCAGTATTTCTCTAATTTGACTCAAAACTGACACTTTTTACGAAAATATAAATGTATACATCTTATATTTTCACTCACTTTACACAATCTAACTGAAAAATAGAAATATCATATTTGGATTTTCATAATTCTATAAGTAGGAAAAATGACTTGTTAAATGCTGAAAATTCAATTTTCTGGTATGCATTGCTTTAACTATTTGATCACCATCAAAACATTTGTTTAATTTTTTAATAGAAAGTAGCTTAGTTTTGAAGTTTATATTTTTGAATACTAAAACTATACAATTTTACTGGCTTCTCAAGCTAAATTTTAATGTTGAAATTGTGATAGTATTTTTGGTACCCAAAAGTAAATAAAATGAGCAGATTGAGATATGAACTCAGATATAATGGACAAACATGGGTTCAATTTTTTTCTAGTCAGATAGCAGTTCAAGGCGCATTTTCTGATTGATTTCTTTTATCACTTTTATATTTACAATTTTCTCACTTGATATCACAACCAATGTTTATCGATAATTCTTGGAACCTGAATATTTTGTTCAATAAATCTGGGCTGCCAGCTTTCAAGTATCGCTTTCTCACCTTGACGTATTTCAACTCACTATCAGCAACTATCAAAGAAAAGGTACAAGCGTAGTTCGAGTCAAAGAAAAAGAAAAATGATTTCTCAGAAATATTTTTCAAAATGACTTTTGCTGTTTAAGCTTTGAAGAATTTTCTTGCGAAGAAAAATGTAACATTAATAAGTTCTGTGTAAATTCACGACTCATTTATATCTAAATTATAATAAAAGTCGTATAATTTATAGCGCTCTCATTACGGACGAAACAAATTATTTCTCAATGCAGCGTTGTAGGTTGAATCATAAATTATTAAACTTTAAAATAAATCTTAATCGTGACTTCTGAGTTAAATGAATAATTGATTGGATATTCCATACTTTTAAAATATTTCTTCGATTCGATGTATCATCAGACTCGAAAAATGATATTTCCCTGAAGGCATTTCTTACAGTTGGAGACTTAATCGCTTTTCGGTATTTGAAGCCACGGTATTTGAAGAAATGGACTGAATCGGATAGTACTGGTATCGAAATGCTTTGGAATAAATGAGTTTTTAAAACAGTTAATGATAAACTTAATCACTTTTGGACTTAATTTAGGTTTCTGATGACTTCTCTCAATATATTCAGCATTGGTTTTAAATGATTGTCACAACTTTCTGGTTCTATTTCTTCCCTTCTGCAAGGCTAAGTTCATTTTCATAGAGAATTTTTAATTACTAATTCTACATTGGAAATAATCCCAAGTGTTATCAATACGATTGGAGTACGGAGTTTTGATGACTTTGGACGATGGTATAAAAAGTATAATAATTTACAAGCATGGACATTATACGTCGGATTCGTTATCCTAATCAAGTTTAAAATTTGACGTACCTATTTTTCAACACTTTCTTTTAAATATTTAATACATAAATTTGATCATTTGGCAGCTGATCAAATGTCTATTTGAAACACCAAGAAAACACTATTACAGCCCAAGACCATCTGCTACTATCACTATATTTTATTATGGGTTGGACCACGATAGCCCAATTTGTAGAGTTACAGATGAGCAAATTGAGAGTTGCTAGTTCGAGACTAGATTCAACCTAAGACCATCGCGGACGGGTAGCTGGTGCACGCTAAATCTGTAGTGGCTTCAAATGTCCTTACTTTGATGTGGTTGAAAGTTTCGAGTGGTGAGAATGCCAGCTTAAATATACACCTCGTCATCTGACCGTCGCCAATAGCTCATTGTGTTGTTCAAGTGCGACGTACATTCAACTACCTACCTTTCGATGGGATTAAGGGTTTTTAGTTCTCGTTCAATATTGGACTTTTGTTAGTTTAAAAAATTTTGAATTTTGATTCATCTACAAATCTGATTTTGTTTTAAGAGAGTTGCAATTCTCGAAGTCAAGTGATGCAGGCCTTTGGCGATTTCTCTTTCATCTGCGAAAACTAACTGATTTGCTTTGTTTGGGTATGACTTTTTCTCTACATACTCAATAATTAAAGTGTATTTTCTTACAAATTTAGCATTAGAGATCTTCAAAATTCTGTTACGTTCCTAGGTCAACTTGACTCTCGTCTAGTTTTAATGATACAAGTAATATTCTCATGGTACACTTTTATTTTCGTTAACGGACACACTTTGGAAGTTCAATTCGTTTTTTATTTTCAGCTAAATTAGTCTTCTGAATTTGAAAAGCATAGTGAATAATAAACTTGCTTGAAGTCAACATAATATATTCGATTTTCTACCCAACCCAATAAGAAGAAAATGTTTTTTATACTTCTAAAATTAAATATAAATACATAGAATACTTTTGTAAGAGTTTTAAAGAAACAGAGTTGAATTAATAGCAACTTAATTATTCCTACGAAAAGTGAAAGTATAAGGATTGATTTTTCTTCTAACCGATTCATAGATTCGAAAATCTACCTACTGAGTCTAAAATGGGTATTTGGGGGCAAGTAATGTCGATAATTTAATGAAAAAGGTACATATTTTTCTTAAAGTGAAATTTTTTGCTGTATAGAATATCTGAAAATTAAAAAAAAATCCATAAATAACTTACAATTTTAGCAATAGGGACTTTAAATATCGGTTTTAGTAAAGAAAGTAGTAAATAAAATACATTATTTATATGAATATTTTAGCACTAAAGTTATTTAATTTAATTTCATGTATAACACAAAATTTGTACAGTATAATCTATCATACCAGTTGTACAGAAAATGCACATCAATATGACTTTTATATACTAATAGATATAGTGTGACCCTTAATCATATCTTACACTTTACATTGCTCAATAAATATGAGCATGAAGTAGAAAATAATTTACTATTAAGAAACATTTTTACTTGAAGAATTTATAAATGGCAAGGCGTAATGATCTCGTCATTGTCAAATGCGGCCGAATTCGAATTGCGAAGAGATCCAATCGGCGTGACGTCACAATCGCTTGCGAATATATAAATATTAAACAGAAAAATTATTTATTAAAAGAAAATCAAACGTATAAGGTATCTATCTATCTGGTGTAAAATTTTCAGCAGATTTCAAATTCGTTGAAATTTTTAATCTTTCTCTAACGATCTCGAATTAACAGAAAAGAACTAAAGAATGACAGTCAAAAATCTTTTTATTTTTTCAAATCAACTTCAAGAAGTCAAGTTCGTATGGGAAAAAATATAAAAGTTACTATTTAAAAATTATTTATTTAAAGAAAATCATATTTTAGGTATCGATCTAATGTAAAGTTTTCCACAGATTTCAAACCCGTTGAAATTTTTACTCTATCTTTAACGATCTAGGAAAATCTTTAAAAATAGGATCTATCTTTAACGATGGTAAAAAGAACTACATAACTCCAGTTAAAACTTCAGTTGTTTTTTCGTCCGTTGAAAAATCGTTCATCGGAAAATGAAAAGGAAACACCGAAAAAATAAATTTACGATCTGTCATATCTTTATGGTGTTGCCATTCTAGGGAAAACAATAATAATTAAATTCCATTAAATTCATTTAAAAATATTCTAGAATGAATTTTAATATTCGGGCTTCGTACAAAAATTGCAAAACATTCGGACTACTTGTGTGCCAAATCCCATTACTGTAAGTGCCATAGATTCGTCAGGAGCGTACACCTAAACATACAAACAAACAAACATTTCCTTTTATAATAGTAGAGATAAAAAAATGATGTACTTTATTTAATTTTATAATTAAAATATCAAAAATAAGCCTTCTTAGGAAATTATTAAAACGTGCTGTAAATTTTAACATAAAAATTGGTAATGCTGAAAAATGAAATCTGACTACTTACTGTTATCCTAACTCTTGTTACTATTGATAATATTTGTTAGAAATTGAAATTGCAGACATTTATAGAGTTTGTCAAGCATGTGACAAATTTCTCACGCTAATGTTAAAACGAAATGCTGCAACAACTGTTATCGGAAGCAAAATTGCAATTTGAGAAACAACACCTGGAGGAATTACCATTATTGATCAAACTTTCAAATCATGATGTGGAGATCAAGGTAAATAAACAAAGTATTCAATCACGAGGTTTAAACACCTTTTTTGTTTACTTAAAACGCAAGGCCTAACTGTATATCTCAATATGGAAAATAAAACTCAGTTTTATCTGGTTTTTAACAGACTACGAGGCTGCCAATAAAAATTCCGTAAATAAAAATAAATGCAACTTCTTTTTTTTGATAAGGCTAAAACGTTATAGAAATAAACCGATAAACGAAAATATTTCTACGTTATTACAAATAAATAGGCTTGGAAGCAGGTAGATTTGAAATCCAATATTGTTAAATTGGCTTTCCGTTAATGAATTTATGAATAGTTTGATCTTAAGCTCCATTTTATCAAAAATTATTTATGAAGGAGGATTTATTTGGAACATAAAATATTTTTGAGAATAGTTTGTTGTGGTTTGCTCATGGGCGGCCTAGTAGACAGAGCCTACTACATGGGCGGCATACTAGACAGAGCCTACTACATGGGCAGTCTACAAGCAGTTATTTTACTTCAGGGACAGATCTATTAGTCAGGTTATCGAAATATATTACTCACAGTATTACATTTTCTAAAGAACATGCTTGAGTGTTCATTTAGATGAGGCTGAACCCCTTAGTTCTATTGCTCATATAGCTCTTTTAGTAAAACGCATCAATAAATTCGGAGCTATTTCTCTTACCAGCTACCTTTCATCGTCGTTGACTCGTATAAATTAAAAATGCGCATTTTAAATCGATAACCTCTTCCCAAACTAAAGAGGGATTTACTTTAAGCCGTAGAGGGGAGGGGGTATTAATCAGTAAATCATTCTACTGCACTCTACTTCGATTAATGACGCGCAGTCTTCATCCGGCTTTGGTAGAATATCAAGGAAATAAAAATAAAGTACACCACGAATTTCCTTAAAACTTTAAACACTTTTTCTGAAACTTCAGGATCTAACTTGCAGAAAATTTCCAGAACTGCTCTGCAGATTTTTAAACACCCCAGTAATTAATTAAAACTTTATTAAAACTAACTTTTTATTTTCTGTATTTAAAAAATTGAATACCACGTGATTTAATTTTTCCAAGAATACATTTCCGATTTGCAAACTTGAAACCAATTCACTTATTATTTTGACATTTTATCAAGATTAAATCTGTTCCTGGCTAATCATACACTGTTTTAATTTGTAACTTGTCTATAGATAGGCAGCAAATTATAAACAATGATGTTTTGCATTAAATAAAAGAATTCGGACTACTTTTCCCACGGCTAAAAAGTAGGGTAGATTTAAAGAAGGTAAAATTCAGCTAACAAGGGGGAATGTAATCTGTGGGTGAATAGGCATAAATTGGGATTTTCAGATTACAATAAGAAAAGAATGAAAATCTGCATGTTACAAGTCCTGATCAAATATACTGTATTTTTATATTAGAAGACAGTGCAACTGTCGTAAGACCAAACTTTAAATTAAATAGAGATCAATTAAAAATATTTTTTTTACATTGTTTAATATCTTAATGGGGCATGAGAAGAAAAGTTTGTCGCTCTATGATTATTATTTACTACACCCTAGTGTAGTAAATAATAATAAGACAGACGACGTCAAGTAAAAAATGTCATAAAAGGGAAAATTGAGTGTTTAAGAGGACATTTAGAACCAAAGTCAAAGAAAAATCGAAAGATAAAAGAGCTGAAACTCAGGAAAGAATTCTAAGGCATAGAGACTATTGAAATAAAAAAAATGGTTTTTAAAAATGTTTCGGAGGAAGACATAAGGTTTGGGAAGAAATGTATTTGTGGACTCGATCCAATGTCTGGATACGGGTATTCCAGAGGATTCTTAAATCTATTTGTACTAAGTTATACGTTTACATATAGACGTATTGATCTTGTTTGAATTTCTGTTATACTTCCAGTATATCTAGCTAGTAGTACTTTCAATTGCTTGAACCATGGTAATTTGAAATTTATTGAATATGTTAATGGAAATGTCTCTTTCATTCATAATTATGTTAGTTTATTCATGAATATAATTTCAACCCTTTCATGTCGTACGTATGATTTAAGAACATGTGGCACGGAATGCGATTGAACTACATCTGTTGCGGTCTCTAAAAAAAGCCTGGGTATTTCCGTGATCAATCAAACAAGAGGTGTTTAGTAAGCAACAATTTTTGTACTCTACTCCACTCTGTACATTCATTAATTGTTGTGCAATGTTTTTTGAATGAAGACACTTGTGATGCAGACTGAAACCGTAGCCCACGCCTTCGGCGTCACATGTGACGTCACACACTGTCTTTTTTACCCTTTCTGTTGCACCAAGCGATAGAATTTCATTGATACTGAACACAATATTTGGCGATGGATCACGACGGTGGCTCGGCGCGATTCATATTATCCTGACTTGTACATATAAATAAATAGCGTACAAAACATAAATATGTCTTACAAAAAAGTTAAAATTCATATTATTCTGGCTTGTTTTTTTGTTTGATATCTGAGAAAAAATAATTATCGAAAAACGCAAATGTGCTATAAATTCTTCAAAAAAGTTTTTCTAGTGCTTTTCATATTTCGCACGCATGATATGAAACTATGCCTTGGTATTATAAAAAGAGTCAATGTTCATTTTGCAAGTTTGAAGTAACAGCTGATTTATTAATTTTAATTTTTAATTATAAGCGAATTTTAAGCGAACAAAAAAATTCCATTGTTTTTATTCTTTCAGAATGTATTGTCAGGAAGAGATTGGACCGTTTCTCTGTTATAACGTTCCTTGCCTCGAAGTGATAGCTCCAAATCATGGAATTTCAATATTGGCCTTTTTTTATTTTTACATAAAGAGTGAATACTTTTAAAATTAAAGTTTCACAAAAACTATTTTGAAATAAATGCAAAACAACAAAATCCCACTATGGAACTATTTATGCCGTGTTTATAAGCTTGTAGATACTTCAACAGAACGTTGAAATAAAATTAACAATCTTCGAGGGAATTAGCTACGATGCAATGAATCTGCAGGATTATTTACTGCCAGTTACTGAAAACAGACGAATTAAAAAAAAAGGAAACTCACTTATTAAAACCACTCTTAAACCATTAAAAAAGATATTCCTAAAAAAACCGATTCAAACAAAAGCTGATTAACTTTTTTTTACCCGCTCCCAGCTTATTTAATACGTTATTGGAGAAGATGCAGTGGAAATGAAAAATCGATATTGCTACGGTTGAAATGCCATGATAATTTACATAACTAATGACATCATTCGCTTTTAAAAATATGCATTTTGTCACTAAATGAGAAGAGATATATACGAATGTGTGTTTGATTTTATAAGACAATTAAGATAGGAATTATTGATGAAACATCTAGCCAAAGAGGCGATGCTTTTCTCGTGCATTACATGGAAGATGATGAGGTTGTTACAAAATTTTGAGTAACTGCGTCAAATTTCATACTGATTGCTATTAAAAATATCAAGAAAATTCATGACATTTTTCCCTCGAAAAGTTTGTTCAACATAGTAATGAAAAAAAAATTTTTTTTAATGTTCAAAAGGATTCTATGAAGGAAATTAGATTTTTTGAATGAGTGCGCAAGAGTCGAAAGTTTAAGATAAAATGGCCTTCTTAAACTGTGGATAAACCATTTTAATTTTGTAAATTTAAGAAACTTAAAAATTTTGCTAGAATGTTTTTGTTAAGATTATATAAACTCTATATATACTATTGATAGACTATATAAACTATACTATTACTAAGACCAAATAAACTATAAATTTGAAAAGAGGCTTATCATTAGATTGCCCGAAGTCCTTCAGTTGACTTTCTTGTTAATAACTACGTGCTAACAATACGAAACCTTAGTTTAGAAAACAGAAAATGATAGTTAGATTTCGTAAAGTTTATTTGCTTTTTCACGTGATCAATCAAAAACAATAACTAAAACTTTCAGGTGTCCTTAGATAATTTAAAATTACCGGATACAAACTCACGAAATCAGTAATTTAAAAAGAAAAATGAAATTTAGTCATATATTTTGTTTGCCCCCAAGTCATTATAAATCTATATTAAATAATAATAATAAATGTAACTAGATTCTCAGTCATTCATCGATTGACTTCAGATAAAAGTAATATAAATATTATTTTCCTTTTACTTTTCAACAGATCTTAAAAGTGCTAAAGATTTAAAGTTTGTGCTTGCTTCGAAGTGAAATTAGTTTCTTAAAACTTTAGTATCCGAAGCTATTCTTAGAATATTGATTAAATATATGATTATAAGTTTCCTGGATTTTTTTTTAATTCACAGAAAAAAACCTATTTTCACTCAGAATGAATTTTTGGAAAGATATTTTTACGTTTTAACAAAGCCACATTTCTTCTGCAATTTTTATTTTACGTTACATAAAGATTTCAATTTAGGATTATTCTATCGCTTCATAAACACATCCTGTCACACTGTAAACATCGTGTCGTCAGTAACTAAACTTATTGACTTGGAATGAAGTGACTGGCATGAAAACTAAAGTACTTTTTAAAAATTAGTGTTAAAAAAATATCGTTCTTGATGAAC
Source organism: Metellina segmentata (assembly GCA_947359465.1). NCBI lineage: Eukaryota > Metazoa > Arthropoda > Arachnida > Araneae > Tetragnathidae > Metellina > Metellina segmentata. The sequence continues at coordinate 108,286,076 of OX375872.1, read as the reverse complement.
AAAATGTTTTCATTTTGTGCGAAAGAGAGGAATTTTTTCTTGCATAGTTGGTTAATAATAAAATATGATTTTTTAAATGTATTTTAAGTATTATTTAAATCACATATTTGCGCTTCATAAGCCGATGGAGAAATCCTGAAGTGTATTTATTTTAAATCGAAAATTCGGAAGTAAAGCTTTTTAATGTTTTTTTTTAGGTTTGACTATCTGTTTAGCAATGACATGATTTTATTACTTTTTATCAGAAACAGTTTTTCTACATACATAGAATGTTCCACTTGAAAAACCTCAGAAGCAAAAGCAAGAAAATAAACTTATAAAAAGTTATCCACGAAGTTTTCTGCGAATTTTTGAAATGAGAAATTCTTTGTAGCATTCTTCATTCAATTTTCAAAAAGTACACAAATTATTTCCAACACTTTTTCTAATACTTCTTAATTAGCCCTCACGTAGCAGACACTGACCGTAGAGCTATGAACCAAAACCAAACAAATGTAACACTTCTCATTCTACTACTGCTTTTTATTTCTACTATTGGATATATTTTTGTTTGATTCGTTTATCAGAAGGCAGGTCCTTTTTTTTTATCGATTTTTGTGTCAATATTTGCTTAAACCTGACTTTTCCGTTAAAAAAGTTTTAATAAATAAAATAAGTATTTCAAACTGAGAGAGAGTACTCGGATGTGACGATTGTGATGACTTCATGTGATAAAAATGTTACGTAAACATAGTTTGCCACACCCAAAAGCTTTATTTCCCAACCAGAATTTATTTCAGTGTCATTGCCTACAATTCATTATTTTTCAAATTCACTGACCAAGCAAATCGTCATGCCAATTAGTAAAACTCGTAACTGCTCTGTTAACGTATAGGAGTTACGAGTTATGCTAATTAGTATGACGAAATTGCATTTATTTAGATATTAATATGGTAAATCCGTTTCATATCACGTAGCAGGCTGGGACTGATGATTTTATGTAAGGGGTTTATAGTCCTAAAACTGTTATTGGGATGCAATCATGAGGAGTAGCAGCTATATCTCAGTGAATATGTTCCAATTTTTTGTACCAAAAAGGCAAACTACTCTAATTTTACAATTGAGGAACTTTTGAAGTCAATGCGCTTAACTTTTACACTTTTCTACCAAAGCAGAAACAATAGAAATTTCAAATCAAAGGCCTCAAAGGAGGAAATGTAATTATATGCACTATAATCTCTTGTGAACGCCCTGTTACTTGACACAGAATTAAACATATATACTTTGCTATGCATCACAACTGAATTTAATGAGGATTTGTCTGTTCGCCGATTCACAGAAAATTCGTCTTATAGATAAAGCAAACTTGGCAGTTTCCTGCTTTTTTTTTTATTTGATTGCAGGGAGTGTAAGACAGCGTTGTGTTCTGAAAGCCTTACGGAACTATTCTGTGCATAACTGGACGTAGGCCATTTAGTATAAGCAATCACAATTTCTCTCCATTTCACCACACCAGTTGAGTGCATATGTTGCGCGGGCAATAAGAAGCACTGGATTCCCATTTAACACAAGCTTAGCAACAAACACTAGTTATTTTGATTTTGGTTTATCGCTCTACATTCAGTTACAGCTACACGAGGACCGGGACCCGCTACTTAAAGTGGATTCCAAATCATTACCATCACACAAACAATGATTGGGATTTAAATCCAGAGCCTGTTGAACCAAGGGCTGGAGAGATAACCTCTCAATAAACACTTGCGGAGGTATCGTGACAGCTTGGATTGCCTTACATGGTTTTCCTTCGATGCCCTCGCACACAAGCTCAAGCTACGTAACAATAATTTTATTTCAGAACTAACACATTATTAATTAAATGTGTGACATATTTGGATTTGTCAGTATGTAATTTAAATGTAGAAAATTTTATCTAACGGTAGAATTTGATTCAACGTTCAGTTCAACTTGTTTTCGTTTTCGTGTGTTCCATTAAACAACTTTTGCAGTAGGGTAGTGAAAAAATTGAGTATTGGTAATTAATTTGAAATATTTGGGTAGCAATGCCCAGTACTCGTCTGAAGAATAAAATTGAATGATAAAAAAAATTTTCAGTTGATGTTTTGGGAACCTAATAACTTTACATTTTAAGGTCAAATCAAGAATTTCATAAATGTAAATAACAATATAACCACTGAATTTAAAAAGCGATATTAGCCATATCCTCACATTATAAAGTAATATGTTATTTGTTTCAAGGTTAAATCCCGGGATTATTCGTTTTAAAAAAGAGAAGGACATTAGGACCACATTCATTATGATGGTATTTGTAATTATTTACCACCTGATGAGGAAGTTTGTTACTTAAGAGTTCTGTTAGCTGAACCTTTAAAATTTATCTTTATTTCATAATTCATCCGAATATACAAACTGGTGCCCTATAGCCCCTAGACGTAGGTGAATGTTGATAAAAGTTTGAAAGAACAACAATTATATTACATACCTGAAATTGGAAAATGGTCTATGAAAATACTGGTTATTCTGCAATAAACTTGTATGTATTGTGCTTGAAGTAATGACCACACCAAACCATTTTGGTCTTTAAATAGTAATATACGGAAAACTGATAATGGACTGATAAAAATAAACTATTCAACATTTCAGGCATGAGAACATTTGTGACCAAATTTGTAGACGAGTTATGGAGAACGTTTTTTTTTTGCATAACAGGCTCTTCGGCTCTTACATTTAAGGTATTCTTACTGATGAGTAATGTTTGGTCTGTGTGTGTGATGAAAGCGGTATGACAAGAAAGCGACCTTATAGAGAAACAATTAATAAATGAAAAGAGAAATAACTAAAATATTTAACACATAAAGATGTGAGTATAAAAGTTCAAAGTATTCTAAATGTGCAAGCTTTGAATATTGTAAATGTGTGAAAGCTTTGAATGCTGTAAATGTGAAAATTTTCAATATTGTTAGTAGTGAAAAGAATTCAATATTTCCAAAATATAAGAGGGATCTTAGAACTGACTGAAGAAAAAATAGAAATGTTTCTTTGTTCAATAGATACAGTGACTATTCTAGAAGCTACCAACTAAGCTAGCATTTAGCTGCAGCTCAGAAATTTCAGCATGAGGAAATAGAAGGAAGGAATTTTCCGGTTTGTTTCTATTCTCTACCAATTCCATCAACTGCACAGGAATCAACTGCCGCAGGCTGACAATGTTCCAGAATCTTCAAGAAACCAGAGATTAAATTTTTCATCTTTAGCTCTCACGTGCGATCATGCTGAGTTTTTATAGATCTGCGAGGCTTTCTTGAAGATGTTTGGTTGTAGATTACTTGATCAATGGTCTAAGGTACACTACAAGCTACAAAATACAAAAAAAAGTGAAACCATTGGCCTCAAGAACTTTCTGATACCACTCTTAGAAAAGAAAATACTCTTGAGAGAAAAAAAGGCCTTAAGCATTATAAGAAATTTTCGGACGGACACTACCTATATCCGATGCGGATATATTTTTATACATATTACAACCCAAATAAAACTTTTGATCTGTCAGTATTTGTTGAATCTTGGAATATCACCGTCATAAACACATTCCCTTACATGATTTTGTTTCCCATCTTCATTTAAATGAATTTCCTTTTAATGGTCTGCATTTTGATCCGTTACTCTTGTTTTAAATTTGTGGCGACAGGATTTATAGATCCCATACATAATTTAGCAAAATATTAAAATTACTGAGCTACCATAGACTTCAAATTTGTCTAGATATTAATTGCAGAAGACAGATGAAAAAACTTAACCTTCATTAAATAATACCACAGATGAAGTTTAGTAAAAATGTGAGTGCAAAATTGTAAGCTTTTGGGAAATTTGGGTATCCTTAAACTTTCATTCTAAGAGAATACTAATTACACTAAAATAGAGCCTATATACAATAATAAGCAAGTTATATATTGTTATAATTTACATAACAAATATTTAACAAATTTAACATTTACTAAAATCCACAAAACACTTAAAAAGTAGCTATAACTTTCACATTTAATGCTCTGTGAAGACCTTAAAATATTAATCTATTAATTTCAAATTTTCAACAAAAACGATATATGAGCCGATATATGCACCTTTTAGCAAGTACTCAATTTTGAAAGTAAGAAAAGTTAAATTATATGTAGTTCCTCTCCACTCTATTGTGCACGAGTTTAACTTGTTCTGGAAGGGGAATTTGTTCCCAACAATTAATTGCTCAATTTCGGCTGTTGCATATAGATAGTGCGCACAATGCCTAGTATAAGTGGGATTTGCACTTTGGTAGCTGGGTTCAAGAGCTTTTAAAAATTTTGGTACTGTAATATGGTCTGTTTTCTAAGTTTAAATGTTATTTTTAAACTGTTGAAAATTCCGTACAAGGGTACAATGGAAAAAAGCAAAATTTATGCACTGTGCAAGTTAACATTAAATAAATTAAATTTGACAATAACTTGGGTTAAGTTTCAAAGAAGGAATTGTGTACTTATATTTGTGTCTTCCCCGTAATTTCTCTATTTTGGCCCCGCCAATCATGCGCTTTTATCACTTGAACACCTAACCAGATATCCCGATATCCATTACAAAGTGAGGTATATAATTTTATTGTAACAAAATAGCTATTTAAAAGAATTAACTCTGTTTCATATATACGAATGAGTCTTTAAACTCGGAAATACTATAATGAATCCTTTAAATTGTTGGTGCAAAATAGTTATAATGTTAATCTGCGATCTGCAATGATACAAAAAGAAATTCACATCCAAGTCTTATGCATTATTTGTTATCAGGAAATTTAATGCATAATCACTAAATGAATCGTGTTTGCTCGTGTTTTTGATTATTTTCTCAACAAAGACTAGACTCCAGTGTCCACTCTTTTCAACTATCATAGTCCAAATACATGAAATGCAGTGATTCACCGAATCTGATAAACTTTAAAATTTCTTTCTAAATTTCTTAAGCCCTCTCATGAGTACCTTTTGCTATTGTCCATTCAAGTTGATGTCCGAAATTACATTTTTATGAATCATTACGGAACCGAATTATCAATGTTCGTCCTTCATCTGTTACCTCAGGCAAAGTAATTTTATTCCTTCAGACAGGAAGACAAAATATTCTCGGATCTAGATGTCTCAAAAATTTACGCGTAAAAAGTGGACGATTTTTGTTGGCACTATTTTGAAGACTCCCGCTATGACGTCGAATCTGATATACCTTCATGCATACATTTCTTCACATTCTGATTTTCTTCAGCTCTCTTATGAGTACCTTTTGTTACTGTCCATTCAAGTTGATGTCCGCAATTACTTTTTTATGAACCATTCCGGAACCGATTTACCAAAGTTCATCTTTCATCTGTTACCTCAGGCAAAGTAATTTTATTCCTTGAGACAGGAAGAAAAAATATTCTCGGATCTAGATGTCTCAAAAATTTATGCGTAAAAAGTGGACGATTTTTTTGCACTATTTTGAAGACTCCCGCTATGACGCATCACTCACGTAACCCGAATTTCCAGGGATATTTTTAGTTGGTATTATTTTTTCTCTCTCCCTACCCTTCTCTTCTCAAGAGACGAGTGTTGGCGGTTAGATGGGAATCTTTACTGTGAGTAGAAGGGCTCTTTCTGGCAGCTCTCGAGTGTGCCGCCAAGTGTACCTCGCGTCGATCCTCACAGTCGCCTCACATGCAGCATGCCTCACTGTTTGGATATCGCACCCTCGAGTGGGCACGCCAAAACTGAAAGCAAGAGCATCTTTGACTGTCACTCTGTCAGCGGTTTAGTGGATTGAAGCGCTCCAAAAGGGAAGAAATACGTTTCCATCCCGATGCAACCGAAACGCCATTTTAAAACGAAACGAGACCCACGAAAACGAAACTGAGGAGATTTCCTGTGGAGCGTCAGTTCGAAAACTGAATCCTCGAAGAATCGGCGAGGCGTCTGGATGCTCGAAGCAATGTGCGGAAATCCGAAAACGAGATTAACCTAAGTGGGAAATGCGTTCTTTCGGATATCTTTAAACCTTCAGTCTTTTGAAAGCGGTTACCGGAATTGCCAATCATGAGGAAATTAAGCTTGAATTGGTTTCGCAGTTTGTCGTACAGCCCGCCTACCCCATCTTCTCCAGAAGCAGCTAACACACAAAATCCAGATTACACTCGGAAAAGACTTTATTCTACAATACCAGAATCTAGGAAATCGGAAACAGCTAAGGTAAGACATTTATACACTTTATAAGAATTAAACTGGAATTACAAAATAGCGTCTAGAACCCGAAATCTATTTCGCTTGTTGAGAGATCCCCAAATATGTATAAACTTGATTTTTTGAAGATTATAAAACAATATTTAAAATCGAAATATACATGTATTGAAAGTTCGAATCAATCCATTTTGCGTCATTGATTGATAGCTGATACTTTATCAATTTTAAGTGGAACCCTGAAAAAGAATTTAACAAAATGTATATATTGTAATCCGATGCGCATTTTTTACTCCAAATGAATCTGTAAACTTTATTTTCATGAAGAGTTCTTAACAGAGTATAAAATATATTCTGATAATATATAATATGCTATAGGAATAGAGAAGTATTTGTAACTTAAGAAATAAACTTCTCATAATCACAAGAGCTCCGAATTTTATAGTAATAAGCCATTTTCATATTCCAAAATGATAATGGTTTGCCTACTTTTCAAGAGGTTATGTTATCTTGAACTTTTACACGAATTATGCCACTCTCATCCCACAATCAAATAACCGGCATAGTGCTTAAGGTGTTAGCCTCTAGATCGGAAGGTTCCTGGTTCGGGTCCGGGTATGGATATGTCTAAGCGTATGGTGTACCTTAAATCTATCGTGGCCGAAAGTCCTCACGATGAGTTGGTGTGGAAGTTTGAAGAGTGGGGTGCCAGCTCAGGTGTTGCTTCTTCATCTGACCGTGGTTCAAAATTACGAAGTGTTGTCTTCGGATCTTTCCCTTAAGGGATTGATCCCGGACCGTCGTCAATAGCCCGTTGTGTTGCTCTAGTACGACGTTAATTACCAAATTAACAATTACCCACAATCAAATTCTTTTGCTCGTCTTGAATACTTTTTCATTACGGAATTTTCATTTAAGCAAAATCACGTCATTCAGTCGTACGAGTAGGTAGGTATTTGTTGTTGTTTCTCATGCCTATACTGGCAGATCAGAGGAGTGCCAGGCCCGTCGAAGACGGCAAGAGGCGAGGGGGGTGCGCCTTCCATGTTATTAAGCCCCATTGGGAGGAAGTCCGACTTTTGCTCGACATACATGACACATCCGTTTTACTGGAAGGTCCCTTTCATACATCCATTCACTCACTCACACCTATCGTAATTTAGATCCCAATCGGAGGCCTCTAACCCACTGATCAGGTACCCCCAGAGGTATTGATTTGGTATGGGAACAGGGGGGATTTTGTCACCACGACCGATTTAACGTGCCCCAGTCACCATTAGTGAACACGACGGTCTTTAGCCAGGTCTAAGCGCCGATCTCGCAATCATCAGAATTGCAAGTTCCGCCGAGGACAGAACCCACAACCCTTCTAATGCGAGCCCGACGCTCTACTGACTGAGCTACCGCGGCTCTAGGTAGGTATTTAATTACCGTTACTCCAGAGCAACACATCGGGCTATTGGTGAAAGCTCGTCTATCCCGAAGGGAAGGTAATGGTAATGGTAATTTTAGTTACCGTCGTACTAGAGCAACACAACGGGCTATTGACGACGGTCCGGAATCAGTCCCTCCCGAAGGGAAGGATCCAAAGTAATTTTGAGTAATTTTGAATGACGTGGACAACACCTCAGCTGGCTCACCACTCTTCGAACTTCCACGCCAGCGGGAGGACATTTGAGGCCTCGACAGTTTTAACGTGCACCAGCCCTCTTGTACATGCCGGTCTTGGGCTGTGTCGAGTATCGAACACGCAACCCTCCGGTTACTAGTCCGTTGCTCTTCCGACAGAGGCTACCGCGGCTTTAGGTAGAATGAGGAAATGTTAAGAAGTAAATCTGCCACTTCTCTTGGTAAGAGTTCTAAGAACTCGACACAACGAAACTTGCAACAAGTGTGGGTCACCTCCAAACCGAACTGCCTCTAGATCGGAAGGCTCCTGGTTCGAATCCGGGTTCCGGCATGGATGTTTGTAAGCGTATGGTGTAGAGGCGGCTAGTGCACCTTAAATCTGTCGTGACCGAAAGTCCTCATGTTGGGTTGGTGTGGAAGTTTGGAGAGAGGGGTACCAGTTCAGGTGTTGATTCGTCATCTGACCGTGGTTCAAAATTACGAGGTGTTGTCCTCGGATCTTTCCCTTAAGGGACTGATCCCGGACCGTCGTCAATAGCCCGTTGTGTTGCTCTAGTACGACGTTAACTACAAATTACCATTACCAATTACCAAACCGAACTATAAATGTTAGTTCCAATTTTTAAAATATCTACCAATGAAATACTGTGAATGCATAAAATACTTATTACATGTATACTTCAAATAAAATAAGTTACTTTATTCTTAAAGTAACTAGAGGGCCATCGTGACTCAGTGGTTATGTCCACTGCCCTAACAACCTTCGAGATGTAGGCTGCGCAGGTTTGATTCCTATTAGGTGCATTCCTTCCTGGAATATTTCGCCGACCAACCGGTCTGGTGGTTAAGGTGTTAGCCTCTTGATCGAAAGGATCCTGGTTCGAATCCGGGTCAGTGTATGGATGTTTGTAAGCGTATGGTGTAGAGGCGGCTGGTGCACATTAAATCTGTCGTGGCCAAAAGTCCTCACGTTGGGTTGGTGTGGAAGTTTGGAGAGTGGGGTGCCAGCTCTGGTTTTGCCTCGTCATCTGATCGTGGTTCAAAATGACGTGATACCCGGTTGTGTTGCTCCAGTGAGACGTTAATTGACTACCTACCTAACATTCATTTTTTATTTTAATTAACGTCCCACTGGAGCAATACAACGGGCTATTGGCGACGGTCCGGGATCAATCCCGAAGGGAAAGATTCTAGGGCAACACTACGTCATTTTGAACCAAGGTCAGATGACGAGGCAACACCTTAGCTCCTAACATTCATCACCTGATTGGAACACGGAACGGGAGCAGACGCCCATTCATTGATTAATCATGTGATTGGTCTGTGATATAGGAGTAGACTGACGATTTCACTATTTTGTCGTCACTAGAAATTCGAAGTCACATATACTCTATCATAAGGTGTTATATAGCTAAACAAAGCGATAAGATGCCGAATCGGCCAACCAAGTCAGTTTCAGAGCCATCACGTGATTGCTAGTCGACATGGTCACATCTTTTGAAGCTCCTTCCAATAGCAATGCTCAGGCTACCAATATTTCACGTCTGAGACAAATGCTGTGACCAGTTTTCCAGCGTAACACACTAGTAAAAAGCGATTTTCCTGTAATAGGTTAGAATATTTATTTCATGTAATTTTCTGAAATTTGCCGGAAAATCATTCCAGTTATTCGTGTACTTTGATCAACTAATAAATTCCTTTTTTAACTATCAACATCCTCGGAAATGACTACTAATTGACTGCAACAATACGTGATATATGCTTGCAACAATACGCGATATATGCATGCAACAATACCCGATAAGTACGTTGATAGAGTCGCGGATTACTTTTCGGATTGTACTACCGCAGCTTGTCCTGCTTAGGATCTTGTGCCATAAATTCAATATCCTATGCCGGTGTGTTGCGAGTTCGAAACTCGATTCGACCAGACTGCCGTGTATGTGGCGACTGGTGCACGTTAACTGCCGTAGCCTCAACTATCCTCACGTTGGTGTGATGAGGAAGTTTGGAGAGTGGGATGCCAGCTCAGGCGTGTCCTTGTCATCTGACTGTGATTCAAATTCACGTGGAGTTGTCTTCGTATCTTATCCTTCGGTTTTGATCCCACTCTCAACATTTATATTCTTATATGTAAACAGGTTATGAAATTATTTTATTTTAAAATCAAGTGTATAGTTTTTAAATTTTCAGAGAAAGTGAACCTAAAAAATGTGGTTTATTTAAAATTAAATCAATGGTCTAATGCGATAGAACTGAGCCTCCGGATTTAAAAAATAAAACTCTATTATCAGTAAAGTTTTCACAGATAACCATTTGTATTGGAAAAGACTATTTTTATAAGGTGGAAAAGACTATTTTTATAAGGTAAAAAATACAACTTCGGTTTCACCGAAAGGGAATTTACGTCTTCGATAGCCTTGTATCAATCAGCGCCTTGTACCAATCAACGATAACCTTGTACACAACAATAACCATGCCTGAATAATAATACAATTTCATGTAAAATTTAATGACCTAGCTGAAAATTATAGTTGGAATCTAATCAATATTCAAAACCTAATGTTATTTAGTAAATTTTAAATTAAAGTTTGAATACAGTGAGTCTAAGTGAAATCCAGACACCCTCGTGAAATTGGTGAAAAAAGTTGTAAACTCTTAAAAACTTAAAAGTTCGAAAACGTTTTACTCTAAATTAATTCTTTATTGTACTTTTTAAATCTAGTATTCACAATTCTATATGTTTAACTATTATATTAGTTTTAGTTATAGCTATTATTTTTTTGTAGAGAAAGAGAGAGAGAGAGAGAGAGAAACGAAAACACACACATGAACTACATAATTTTAACTCTCAAAATGTGAAAAACAGGATTATTGAAAATCTAGACTTTTAGGAACCAAGAGTGAAACAAAATTCACTTTTAGTACTTCGCGTGTAAGCCGACCAACCGGTATAGTGGTTAAGGTGTTAGCCTCTAGATCGGAAGGTCCCGGTTCGAATCCGGGTTCGGGCATGGATGTTTGTAAGCGTATACCAGCTCAGGTGTTGCTTCGTCATCTGAACATGATGCAAAATTACGAAGTAATTGTTAGGAGCAATGATGGTCCTCCCACTGGGTGCTCCTTCACAAGTGGCCATCACTTCCGGCCTTGTAGTGGCCAATGACTTCGGTCAAAATGTGCCCGCCATTAGAAAAAGGGAAAAAAACTTCGCGTGTATTCGCTTTCAGTATTCTTTGACAGCTAAAAGCCGTTAAGGTATCGATTCAACTAATTTTATAGACAAACTGGTTCAATTTCAGCCTGCACTTCCTTTAAAGAGCGCTGTAAATTGATTTTGCTGAACGCTCGAACTTTTTGTTTCAAATGTGTGTGGTTTCTTATAATTTTGATAACATTAAAGTTTCAGGCTGGAGAATGCTTCTATGACCAGTTATAGGAATAAATGCCTCACAATCCCCGTACTATGCTTGTTATTGTCCTAAAAATAAACGTCCCTTTCAATCCGACATTTCTTGCAATTTCTGTAGCATTTATTTTTAGAATGTTAGGATACTTATTTCTTATACACATACACGTAATTAGCAATACTTGTTTGCATGAAATGTAGGTCACGTGTAATACACTACGGACTATGATACACATGCCCAAACTTTAGCAAACTTTCATCATTAGTGATTTCAGGTTACGAATCTATCTTAATGGATCTTTTTTCTCGGTCAAACTTTTTGGTGCTAAATTTAGCTAAACATGCTAAATTTAGTCTCGTTAGAAACTTACAAATTGAAAAATCCTTTTACTACTGTAGTTTTTATTTTTATTTTGCTAATTTTACCCGCCCTTTCTGGCAGGCAGTGCTGATATTTATGCTCCTAACATCTTATATTTTACGCACATTTCTTGTATTGATAATTCTGGGTTTTTTTAGTTAATTTCCTTTCCTTATAAAATTCGTAAAAGTCAATAGCAAATTTTAGAAAGATTTCCTACTTTTTCTGTATTTTGTGTTCCGACGTTCATGCACATTGAAAATGTTTCATTTATTCTCCCTCGTCTTTTTCAATTTTACTCTTTCAAAAACTCGTAATGACTTCGGATATAATCGTATATCTAGATCCAATTACTATCCAATCTTGTTTTTGATTGATATATATATATATACATATGTATATATATACTTAATGAAATATAATAAATTTCGGATATGAATTGGGTATGATGACCAATCGTCTTAGAGGGACTTAAAATAAGTCTAAATGTATATTTATAATAAGCAAGACAAAGTATAATAACGAAAATCAAAATCTTATTTCTCTTAGGCTGTAAATCTCACAACCACTAAATATTAAGATTCTAAAAGTATGGCCGCGACTTCAAGTTCTTTTATTTTACATCAAATTTGTAGTTTTTCTTTTCATTCCTCATAATATAGGGGCTGTTGTGGTCAGTGAGTTTGTCCACTGCGCTAGCTATTTGTAGGCGGTGCAGATACGATTCCAGTAACTTACCCTGGATTTATTTCTATCTTCTAATCTATATCAGTAAAACATGATTTGGGTGGCTTGTGTTTGGCCCCCCCTTACGCCATAAAACCTACCAAGTTCAGGCGCAAAATTCGTGTAAAATTGCGAACAATAATATAGAATAGTGCAATAAATATTACCTTTAATTTAGTGAAGAGCGTTTTGGAATTATCTTAGTTATTTCGAATGAATTTCATGCTGGTGCTGATTTTTCTTCCTGTTATTTCTCGTAACTAAATAAAAATTAGGAAGTTCACCTGAATTAATAAACAGTTGGCATAGAATAACGCTCTTCATTTAAATTGTGCGTGAATGGTTTCAAAGTAGCAACAACGCATCACAAATTGGCACACGCAGTCTTTCGGAGCAAACATGTCTTTTACTTCAGCTATCATCAGCTTCATATCGAATCATACGCAGCACTAATTTATTTTCCATTCAGGGATATTAAACTGAACCACATAATCTGTTTAGAATATAAAGTAAAAAGTCACTCGTTTAATCAGTAGAGCTTTCTATGAAGTAATAAATAGCTGAATTTATAATTCGCACTGAAGCTATACAACAGGCTATTGACGACGGTTCAGGATTGATTCTGAATGGAAATATCCGAGAACAACGTCTCGTCATTTTGAACCACGGTCATATGACGAGGTCAAAACCCGAGCTGGCACTCCCCGCTCAAACGTCTACACTAACTTAACGTAATAGCATTTGTGGCCACGACTGATTTAACGTGCACCAGCCTCCACGCACACGACGATCTTTGGTTGGACCTAGCTTTGAACTCGCAGCCCCCGGGGCTATCTGTGATTCTACCAACTGTGCTACAGCGGCCTTAATTAAGAATGGTGAATTAGTACTTTTTATTGCTCTTGTAACCAACTTATTGAGAATTCGTATTTAAAGTAATCACTGAATGATACGAGCTTGCTCGTCTGGTTTTAACTTCAATCTCCAAAACTCCTTTAAAATTATTTTATCGTCTATTTCAGGTACTTTTTGAGACTAAATAGAATTTACTGTTTCAATTTAATATCTAAAAATCATGTCTCCGATTTGGTATATTACCGTTTGGGGAACATTACCATATAAGTGGGTGGGGACAGCACGAATTAATATACTATGGCGTTTGAAGGTTAAAAAGTAATTTTCATGTACTCAAACATGTTATGTTTTCATTTAATTAATTTTTTTTTTAAAGCCAGATTACTAAAAACACTTTTTAGAGAACTTTAAAGAATTGTGGGAAAACATTTACCTCAGAATAAACAATAGAATGTGAAATGAATCCTATAGATATGGTAGAATCGAACATGAAATCTGGAGTTTGTTGCATACCAGTTTGATATTTTTAGAAAAAAACGTGAGAACTGTTCAAAATTCTTTAATCATGGTTTTAATTAAACATCGTGTAGTTTTAATTATTTCCTTATTTTACATTGTGGTAAAACAGCACTCTATTTATGAATTTGTTATTCGGTGAGTTCGATTCGATATTAATGAATGTCTTCATCTCAATTAAATCTTCTACTATCAGAAAAAAAAAATTAAATAACGACGATAGGATTTTTCTAGTCAACAATACAAATAAATGTACCTTACCTTATGGAAGATCACATTCTCGATTATCTTTAAAGTAAGAAAAAATAGACGCAATTCAACAAATACAAATGTAAACTAATATGCATTTTTTGTATTATTAAATAAAAAATTATTTCTAATTTATAAGTTTTAATTTAACAATTCTTTCTAATTTATTTCGGTATTGTGTCATATGCATTTTTTGTATTATTAAATTAAAAATTCTTTCTAATTTATAAGTTTTAATTCAATAATTCTTTCTAATTTATTTCGGTATTGTGTCATACATATAATAGAGGTCCTGTATGTAGGATCTAGGTCCAAAATACCAGTAGTTATTTTCTTCAGTCGTAAATCTTAACATTTTCTTTTTACGATGTCCCTAAAAGAATTGTATATCACAGCAATGAATAATACTTTGACATTGTGGCTAAAATAGAGATGAATCATAGTTTAGAATTTTATTCATTACTATTGATATAAATGTTATAGAACGCCTTGTCTCAGGATCTATTTCAATCCCTTGCTTCGTTAATGATGCCTATTTCCCCTGATTATAAATACGGTATATCGAATCTCTTTCATACCAATTAGGGTCTAAATAGCTCTCGAATAGCAAATAATGACCGTAAGAGCGACACACCGAATCAAACCATTCCAATCAGATGCTGGTAGAAAGGTATCTATAGTATATAGTGAAAAACATTTTTTTAACAAAAGGGAGAATATATATCCATTGTTGGATTTCTCAATCTAGGTAAAAATGGCTATTGAGATAATGTATTCCGTCTTTCAACAATAAGTGAAATCGTTTGCACAGTCGTATTCGGTTACAGTTACAGTTATAAGTGGAATCTACCAGAAATATATATGATCAAAATCTGATGTTATATAATGTTTTTGAACTCAGATGTTTTCCCAGTATTATAGGATTCCGCGGTAACCATGGTAACTATTTATTCATGACGTCAATTCCGACTTCCACGACAGAAAACAACTTCTGAAATCTCTATTGGATGTTACGATATCCCGAAGTTATTGAAGATCCTTTTTTATATATAGATGTCTGTCTCTCTCTCTCTCTCTCTCTCTATACATTTGATAAAAAGTTTCATGAAAACTATATGGCATTTTTTGTACTGATGGTTTTCTTGTATAAGAATTAGCGTCTATGAGAGTTGAAAATATTATCAGCTATAATTTCTAAACTATTCCAAGAACTTTCATTTGAAAGGAATGTAATACGAGTGCTTGTATTAAACGTTTAATTGCAATAACGGTATATCGTATGATTAAAGATGGACGTTGTCTGCGTAGTGTTTGGCGCAGCTTGGCTAAATATGGCCCTTACTCCATAAAACCTAACTCAACCAACATGATTATAACAGTATTAAACATTTTCCGATGAAAAATTGTGCTTGGCATACTTGTTTTACTTTCCGAGTAAAATATGCAGTGGAGAGCCTGTTTACGAGGTGAAACTGAATGAACTAGCGCTGAATGAACGTATATTTTGGATCGCGCGTAGGAAAAGGGAGAGAAAAGGCTGAAAAAATATTTAAAGAATAGAAAACAAATGTCGGTCTCGGAGGATATATTTTTACTCACCTCCTCACTTCGCTAAAATAACGCAGAAAACACTCACTTGTGATTCTTTTTCCACCTTCAAATCCTGCAATTCCAGCCATTGCAATTACACTTAGTTCAACTCAGCTACGTGTTTCTACTATTAAAGAGAATCTTCCAATACACAGTTAATTTCACAGATCTTCAAACATGCATTTATCTAATAAACGAATTTCTACGAATGTTGATAGGCTCGGGCTGTGAGAGGCTTTTCCTGTCAAGCTAAATATAGGGGGCGGTAGTGTTTCTGCGTGTTTCCGGTATGTATTTCGAACGTGACGTCAGTTGGCTTGTTTTTCGAATACGATTTCAGCACTTCGCCAATAAAAATTCCAAAGCATAAACCCCTAATTGATATGAGATAGTTGATTGGTTAACCTTTAACTGCTGTCATGGGTCTCACAGACCCCGAGTCATTTTTGACACGTCGTTTCCACCCCTTAAAGTGAATATTGGTCCCTGCCCTATTCAGTACCTTCCTACTACGTCCAACAGAAGCCAAAAATATCAAGACTGGTTTGGCTGCTCCAATTATTTCGTGTTTTACACTATTTGAATTTCCCCCGTGGTCTCTTAGACCCCTTCACAGCATTTGCCTTAGCGTTCTTGTTGAATGAAATCGTCTAAGTTGGAGTAGGGAATTTCGGCAGAGAGCTTAAAATGGCAACAAACTTTACAAAAAACGACCTGTGTATCTTACACAAAAAGAAATTCAGGATATTGTGGATAATTGGTCGGAAATAGAGTACTGGATTTCGGAAATTTGGGCACGAATTCGGAAATTTAGGCATATGAAGATGAAGACATTGCAAGTGCGTCTTCACAAGAATATTTTTACAGAAAAAATAACTTCAAATGGGATGCCGGGGGTACCTAATCGTGTGCCGTTAGAACACCAAAACACAACATAGTTTTACAGTTTCCAGGGTTAAAACGTCCAGCAAAATTAGGTCCGAAAGCTGAGCCTGAAGAGACATGGAATCTACTTAACTTATATACTAATATAAAATATATTTCATGTTAAGAATTGAATTATCTAAATTTAAAATGTATAATTAAAAATTATCTTAAGAATCTTTCATTAATATATTATATTAATCAACTTTATACGCACTTTAGTGATCGAGGTCTGAGAGACTCCTCCACACTAGTTACGAGACGGTTTGTGACACAGCAGTTAAGGGTTAAAACGCTAAACTTTGCCATGACGCGATGAACAACATTTACGGTATCCCCTATATGTAACATGCGAGAGCATTTAGTCAGAAGTTAAATCTTCGGCAATATGGTTTATTTAAAACTTAAAATATCCCTCATGCTCACTTAAAGGTTATATTATTCGGTTAAATGTATAAGAAAATTTCCACTACATTTACACGTTTGCGTGTATTACTACTAACATTCACGCTTTTGATACCGAAACTTAAACTTACTACATATTAAATTTCATAGAATAAATCAAATAAGACAAAGACTGGTTCAATTTTCGTATTTTTATCCCTGTCAATTTTTTCTTTCAAGTATTGAATTTCCTGACAGATTTTACGACGAAACCGCCTTTTCTTGTTTCATTCCTCGAGAAATCCATTTAACAATCTTGTCAACATAGCACAGGATTGAAAATGGTAAAAGAAAGGTTTCTATGTAGTTTCTTTTTACGTGAAAAATATATATACACCCGTCCAATACGAGCTTGTCAAAAAATGTTCTCTATATCGTTAAAACAAATTTGACTGATAGTTTCGCAAAATGTAAACTTCGCAATGCGCGTTTGTGTACTTTATATTTTATCTTTGTATTACATAAAATAATATTTCGACTCTACTACTTAAAATAATTTGTCGATCCTTTATAACTTAAAATGATGTTTCGATACTTCATTCTTTATAAAATAATGTTTCGATGCTTTATTCTTTATAAAACAATGTTTCGACACTTTATTCCTTAAATTAGACTTGAGACTAAATTAGACTAGAAAATGACTAACCTCAACTAGTAAAATGTTGTACTCAATGATCACGCTGGCATTTTATTTGTGAAAGTAATTTCTTCATTTACTTTAAAAAAGCATTAAATTTTTTTTTTTTTTACTATAAATGTTGAAGGGGGAGGGGCGAGTTTTGAGTTGCGGCAAATCGGCTTATTGACAGTGATAAAACTTGCCAATTGAGTGATAGAACATAAAATAATTGTTCTGATTTTCCTAACAAGTAATGACCATTTTTAACAGAACCAAAGTTGCTTTCAATGAAATAATTAACTTCCTGGCACTCAAACTTTGTTATTTTAATAAAAAAAAGTTTCTACGAGTTAAAAAAAATTGCTTAAAATTCGTTACTCATCGATCTTTAACATCTGAAGTAGTTTTGAGTTGCCGCAAATCGACTTATTGACAGCAAGAGTACTATATTTTCGGAAATATATTTTAAGCAAAGTATTCACACCCTTGAATTAATTGGATGGACTGTGTTTCTCATTCAATTCTGCTGGGGAAGTGAATACAATTTGGCAGACATCATAAAGTCCTTGAGAAAAACCGTAAACATTATGGCTACAGGAGCGTCTGCTGCTTTCCTCTGGCAACCACTCAGATAAGGTTCCCGGATCCTATCTATGATTACGTCGATATCTCCCAACAGTCTCGCTAGGCATTCAGACACAAAATCTCTGAGCCTCTTTCGAGGGGGGAGACATTAAAAGTTGGCACGAATGTTTACGAAGCGGCCAAGGGTAACGAAATGTAGCAACGAGAATTTCTCATTCTTGAAGCACTAGAGAAGGATTTACAAGAAAAACATGCTTTGGGCCAGGGAATTGGCACGTGTGCTAAGTAATAGTGGCTCGAACCCATTAAGTTCTCGTCCATAATATTATGAAATGGTCAACCTTCCCTAAAAGAGAGGGTAAAATATCAAAATATTAACAATGGCTAACCAAATAAGTTGAAATAAAACCCCTAAACATGAGATGGAAATAATACAAATATACAAATCATAAGATAATCAAATAGGTCAAATGACTCGATCTCGCTTATGAAGTCTCTTGGTCATTTATTAGAAGGGCCACAAAGTCCTCGATACCTAATATTTTTATAATTTGGGTTCGGCCTCACCCTTAAACACAAGGAAAGAATATCGCAAACATGCCGAAAAGTTGTAGATATTTGTTTTTGCAAAACAGTTTCAAGAACACTTATCTATGAAGTGGGGTTTTACGAGTCTCACAGTAGTTTTCCAAATTGGCGCCACTGGGAATTGGTTTGTCGCTCTACTACCATTTTTTGCTATACGAAGGCTAAATAGACCTCACTGAGGGTTGAATAATGGTTCTCACTTCTGCGTCTTTATAACTCTCGGGGGCACATATTAAAAACGTGTCTTCGGGCTAAACGATATACCCTAGTGATCTATTCTTTTTTCATGGGGTTTACTGCTTCTGGTAAACATGGGTGTCGTGACCCCAAGATGCCCAAACGATCGTTCTCTGCTTTCTTTTTCCATCCTTTCTTTTCACTATCGGCATTGTCATATGTTTGATGTCAAAATGGCCAAATATGGCTCTTTTTTGTACCATAAAACCCAAAACTAACTAACCAACTAACATCTTTATACAGTTCACAACCGTTCTCTATAGCTCCACAAAGTACAATGGTGAGAAGTAATTATTTTTAGATTTTAATTCCTCACTATTTAAAAGGGAAGTGGTATATATTTAGCTGGGTGTACAACTGTTTGGACTGCGTGCTCGCAGAGATGTCAACTCCGGAAATATTCGCAGAGTGGCAGATATAAGTCCCCATGTGCTTCATACGTGTGAGCGTTTTATTAGAAATTCTTTTCACTATCCTTAACTCACTAATTTTTGTCATTTTCAAGCCTCACATTTTTTTATTCCTCACGCTGCGTATTCCATACAAAAAACAAATAGAAAATATTCCGTAACAGTTTTTTAAAACAATTGGAGGAGGGATATTCTTATATTTCTAGCGCTATACTAAACACAAATAATAAAGAGGTATAATTGAATCATCAGAGTGTCGAAATTGTGTTCTCTGAAAAAATTAGCAGAGAGTAGAAGTGTCTCATAAGAAAGAATGAATGAACTAGGTACTTCACAAGGAAAAATGAAAAAAGTACCTCCCGACAAAGAATGAAGACAAAAATTGACGGAAAGAATGCACTGAGTGCGCCTATGGTTAAAAATTATTGTCAGTTTGCAGTTTTTGTGTTAAGCTCTTTGTTCATATTTATATGTGAAAATAGAGGGTGATACAAATAAAAAACCACTGCTTCTAGTGCTAAAAATTTTGAGAAGAGGGGAGCTGAGTGTTCACTCCCCGATCTACGGAGTTCAAATATTTTTTTATTTGAATAGTCCACTTTGAGTTTATTTTGCCGAAAGGCGCAAACCCATTATTTAAAAACATTAGTCGTGAATGCAGTTAAAAAATTCTTTAAGAGAGGACTAAGTTTATTTGTTACTTATTCAGCATTCAAAGGTTATTTAATTTAAAAGAAAAATGAACTATTATCTCCGGCTCACTATTATGAAATTCTCTGCCAATTTCTCTTAACGAGAGAAAAATAAGCAAATTTAGTTTCGTTTGAAGGTTTTGTTTATTTTCCCTCCCCGCTTTTGAAACAAGAATCCTCTTTTTTGAACGCATAATATTTTCAACTTACGAGAGAGCTTACAACCGAGGTGAACAGCTGCGAAGAAACATGAAAACCACCCCTCTTTTTTAGGACATTATTTACAGCAGAAAATTCGAAGATTCGATAGGAAATAACATTATTGTAAATAAATTTGTATGAGTATAGAAAACAACGCTAAGAAATCACATGTGTTCTTAAATAGACCGTTAGGTGAATGGATATATATATATATATATATATATATATATATATATATATACATGTATATATGTGTGTGTGTTCTCCATCGAATGATGTTTTTCAATTGTATCGAATAAAGGAGATAATTTGTTTTTTCCACGGCTGTCAAAAGTGTGTTTAGGAAGTAACGTTTGAGATTTGTTCGTCAACAACGTATCTCTTTAAATAAAAAATACATTTAATGTGAAACAATGTTGCCTATTTCTCCTACATTTCCGTAGAAGTCCTTTTAAAATGTTGCATTCATTATATTTCTTCGCTATTAGATGTTCAACGAAAAAGGAGAACCAGAATTATTTTTCTTTGGTGAAGATAAACTTTCTCGATCTAAAATTTCAAAAAATAGTTTTAACAAGCGTTGTTTAAAATACGGTCTAGAGTTTCTTTAACTACATTAGCAACAGAAAGAGTTCCGAAACAAAACAAATTTTTAACGGAAGCTATAAAAGAAATAAATTTTTCCGGTGTGTAGTTGTTACGAGAAGTCTAATTAACGAAGTCCCAGCAGTTTAAAATTGAAATGGGTTGATGAGAGGAAAATGTTTAAAAAGAACTTTTATTGAAAAATCTCATTTTTCTCGTTTCTCTGTTGCAAAAGAATATATTAAAAATCTATTAGATAATTTTTTCTTGTTTACAAATGACTTCTCGACTTAACGTAAAAGCATACTTGCTTTGTACCATGTCACAAACAATTTGACTGACGTAATTTCAAATAAATTACAAAGTACTTCCATTTCCTAAATATTTCTGCTCATGATATGGCTTACCAATAGTGTTTTTAAGACTAAAACTTTCTCAGTTATGGTTGATTGTATTCGAGATTACGAAGAGTAATTGATTTAGAATTTTCGACGACTCTTAAAATCGTAGGTTTGATTGGAAAAAGATTTTCTGTGAGAAGTAAAGTAGAAAAGCGTGAAGGGAATTTTTCCTACTGAATATGAAAGATAAATATGATAAATACAGAAAAATACATAAAAATCTTTACCGTATTCAGTTGGACATAAATTATTGTTAAAACTTTGTTACTATACAGTTGCTTGTAATCCATGTTCATTGTGAAGTTCAAAAGCTCAGCTTTTAAAAGAAACACAAAACTAATTTCGGATACTACTAGAAAGCTTAATTATTTTCACAAATTGTATAATTAAATATATGAATCCTGGTTGTTCATGCTAATTTTTAAATGAATTAATTTTTTTGAAAAATTCGATACTAGCTCGAAGTTTGGAGAGGGGTGTCAGCTCAGGTGTCACCCCGTCAGCTGACAGTAGCTAAAAATTACGTGGTGTTGTCCTCGAAATTTTCTCAGTGGGTTTGATCCCGGACCATCGCCAATATCCCGATGTGTTCCAGTGCGACGATAATTAAAATACCTACCTACTTATCTACTATATAAGCTCACGTCTTCCAAAGTTCGTCTTGTCATTCGTATAAGATCATATTTCAAAGGAAAAATACACAGGCAGTTTCAAATCCTCCTATGTTTGTCTAGATTGTAAGATTTTTTAACCGTCCAAGTGGTATCGACGAGATATCTCGTCCATCAGGATCTATTCAATTTTGCTAATGACGAGATATCTCGTCATCAAGATAATGCCGATTTTCGTTGATGATGTGATCACGATCTGACCAGCTTTCTTCTAACGACGAGATATCTTGTCCTTCAAGAACTGGTGAGCTTTGCACAGTTTGACGAGTTATATCGTCCAAACAACCACCAGCAGGGTATGATTGCTACCTGATGCACAGTACGGCATCCACCGTTTAGGAGTAGTAGTATCGATATATTTATTTCACTTTGTGTTATAGAGCGATTCGAATACCTTGGAATAAATACTTTTGAAGCAGAAAGGCAAAAAGCACTTGCAAAAATAGGATGGACGACAAAAACAATGTTTCAGACTGTTGATAAACATTTTAAAAGGGGTGTCGGTCAATCCCTTTCTTGAAGGATGTGCAAAAAAATGAAAAGTTCAAGGGAAGATAGTTCGTTTCCTAGTTCTGAGATGGAACAGGAAGTAAAACATGTGCTGTTCCAAGGCAGCTTTGTTTTCTTTTAGTTTTGTTCTTACAGTGTGTTTATATCTTTCAGTTTTATACCGCTCTCTTTATCTGTTTGGACCGTGTTTTCAAAACGTTTCTGTTTTGAAAATAAAGAAGAAATATTGTAATGAATTGTGAGCGTTTACACTCTGAAAGAACTCATTAAATAATTTTTTTGTTAGGCGAGTTTGTGAAAATAGCCTGAAACTGATATTACTTTTTGACATTGCATGCCCAAAAATTATATAAA
Source organism: Metellina segmentata (assembly GCA_947359465.1). Classification (NCBI taxonomy): domain Eukaryota; kingdom Metazoa; phylum Arthropoda; class Arachnida; order Araneae; family Tetragnathidae; genus Metellina; species Metellina segmentata. The sequence continues at coordinate 108,263,299 of OX375872.1, read as the reverse complement.
AGAACAAGTTCACTTTAAGTTGATCGTGTCTGGATACCTTTTTAATGTCCATTGCATAAAAAAAAACATAGCTGTCAAAAATAAGCAAGTGTCACTATCAGTAAAACGAGCTTGAAGTTGTCATTCCGCTATTTGTTGTAGTTACAGTAAACGTATGATTTCGTTTTTAATTTTGTTTTATTATATTTGAGTTTCTATTGCTAAAAAAGTGAAAATGAGTGGAAGAAAGGTTTGTAACATGTGTTTCTGTTATTTTTAGAGCAATTTCTGAGAAAGTTTGCGTTTAATTTAAAAATACCACATGATACCATCATATTGTTTTTTGCAAAATTTATACTATAAATATATACTAAGATTTTTTTAACCATTTTTCCTTTAATTTTGAACATGAATTATATCACCTTGATTTATTTCACCAAGAAAGAAAAAATCATGCAAAGAAGGGTTAAGTGACGTTCTACAAAAGCAAAACCCAGGCGATTTCATTAAAATTCTTTAGTTGTAATTCCTTAATTTAAAATAATTTTCTCTAGAACTTGTGACATGCAAATGCCAACGGGTTCGTAACAAAGACGATTGCATAACTTAATTTGATTTAACTCTATCCCAATAAATACCACTAAGATTTACAAAATCAGAAAAATCGATTACATGCTTACGAAATTTTATATACATATGCCAGTAACCGATTATGGGCTGATCTGACGAGAGAATTATACATAACGGCGACGGTATTTATTTGTTCACGAAATGATGAATTAAAGAATGCTTTGCTCACACAGTACTCAGAATATGTCCAGGATATTAATGGGTTTGCGCAGATCGTAGTGTTTCTGGTATAATAAGCAAAAAACTAGAACGACTAATAGGGTTTGAAAATCAGCCCATAAATATCATTGAGTACTCGAAAAATAAATACCGTTCTTCAGTGTTCTGGGTTTGAAAACCAGTATCGAAACATCAATTTTGAAAATCGATGAGTAACAAAAACAACTGGTTTTATACGTTTTCCTACTTTAATTTTAATCGGGCCATTTCATGTAAAAAAAAAATTTCAACTCAATCCCCTTTGATTTTGTTAAAGCTTGGCTATTTTGTTTCCAAGTCTCATGTATGTAAATCTGGAAACTTTTATCCTCTACCTGCAATAATTTTTTATTTGCATGAATTTGAAATATGAGAGCAAAATGTTTTTTCACTGTTCGAGATTTACTAAAACGTTTGTATCATTAGACTAACTGTCAAATCAGGCTTAATTTGTAGATAAATGTGTAAACTTTTTTTGTGACAGTACATGAACCTACCAGTGACATTCTTGATATTTAAGTCATACAATCTGACTTTTAACCTGGGGTGCCAGCTCAGGTGTTGCTTCGTCATCTGACCGTGGTTCAAAATTACGAGGTGTTGTCCTCGAATCTTTCCCTTAAGGGACTGATTCCGGACCGTCGTCAATAGCCCGTTGTGTTGCTCTAGTACGACGTTAACTAGAATTACCATTACTGACTTTTAACCTCGAATTTTGAAAAGAGCGCGATTTTTATTTGTTTTCTAGCAAATATAAAGATGTTAAAAATACTTTAATAATTGTTACAGAAAAGTTCAAAAGTACGTGTTTTTCTCTTTTATGTTCCAACCAGTGCAGCAACTAGGCAGGTGCAACAGTTGCACCCCACAAGGCCCACTTGGAAGGGGGCGCAAAATGCTGTTCACTAGAAATTATATTTTTAAGTTTTCCCGCCTTTCTACTAAGCGGTTAGGCGATTAGATTTTGCCTTACTTAGACCCTAGATGTCTCTGCTCACCAACATGATCATTCGAATGAATGGCAGAACTGACTGATATTTTCAACGTGCTTGTGTTAACTTGCCTGGTTAGGTTAGTGTGAATCCATCAACGTAATCACTGGACTTGTGTTTTCACGTGAATGTGAACACAGGTAAGAATACAAATAATAATATTAAGATTGTTTGACTGCAATATTTCAAGGATTTCATTAACAGACACGTGACGTACGTGCTTGGATAACTGTCAATTTTGTTATGTTGGGTTTTTGTTATTTCTGTAAGTAATTATGTACTTCTGTATTTGTATAATGAAGTGATTTACAATGTTAAGTTTTTATGTATTTGTAGACTACTTCGTTTAGTACTTTGTAATGTAGCATTTGAGTTTTATAGTAAAATTTTAATAGTTAATTTCACATGCAACAAATTTTTAGATTTTTATTATTTTCTATAAAATGTTTGGCTGGAAAAAAACATGGGAATATGGGATACGAGTGCATCCAAACAAATGATATTTCGTCATGTGCTTGCATTCGCTCTATAAATAATAATTAGTATATAGTTTACAGTAACTTATTACAGTTTTATACTTGTACAGGCAACATATTAAAAATAATAGTTCTGTTTAGTTCTAGTTTTAAAATGTCTAAGCCACTGTCCGGTGCAAAAAAGAGAAATATTAGGAAACGAAAATTAGAAGAATGCAAGTCAATGTAGCAACAATTTGTTAAAAGACTACGAACAGAAACACCAGAGAACGGAGGAAGTGCGTAAGAGTTCAAATCTACTACTACTTCACAAGCTGATGATACAACACTACATTTGGCATCTACCCCTTCAATGAACTACAATTCTCAGAGAATAAAAAAACAAGAAGCCTCTCCAAGAAGTAAAATCTACTGCTTCACAAGATATTTTGCTACAGTTGCCGCACTTTAATTCAAGAGGATGAGCCTGAACAAAGTACCGTCTCACAAGTCGATAATACCGTACAAAATATGTGTTCTACTGTTCCAGAAGAAATACTGCTAAATTGCAATGATCCCCATTCCTGGACTGCTATTACAAATAAATCAATATATTTCCTTGTCACACATGGTCCAGATCAAGGCGACAACATTAACTTAGACACATTGAAATCAGACGATTCAGGGTAACAAATTACAAAGGACTGGTTTTATGTTAAACAAATTAATGGAGAAACTGTTAAAAGAAAATTAATTTTATATTCCAATAATCAAAATGCAGTATCTTGCTTTCCTTGCATACATTTTGGACACAAATCGCATAATCTTTCAGACTCACAAAAATGATTTCATGATTGGAGGTATCTCCATCAGGTTATCCCTAACCCGAACATTATCCGGAGCACCGAAATTCGTAAGTGAAATGGAAGTGATGGAAAAGAATCTAAAATTCAGGATCTAAAATTCAGGAATCTAAAATTCAGGAAATGCAATTGATGATTGTGTATTTTATTCAATTAACAAGGATTAAAATATATTTCAAATAAAATTATAGGTGATCCAAACTGCGGCATTTTTTAAAAATTCCATTGAATTTGCTAGACATATACATAACAAAGGTTCAGTTTCTTATTTCTTACCCACTTCTTTCAAAATGAAGTAATAAAATTAGTTGGGGACAAAACTAGCAATGAAATCATATGCAGAATTAAGAAAGCAAAGTACTACACCATTTTATTCGACTGCATCCCTGATGTTTCAAGAAAAATACAAATGATACGATTATCCATGTTGAATGTAATGGAAAGGTAATGACTGAAGAAATTTGATTCATCAACTTTATTCAGTCATATGAAAAAACGGGAGGAGGTTTATCGACTGAAATTTTAAATAAACTAGAAGTTGATAAATTGGATATTTTCAGGATTGCAGTGGGCAAGGATTTGACAACGGTACCAATATGGCTGGCAAATATAGGGAAGTAAAGGCTGCTACACACTAGGCCAGTAATTTAGTCGAGTAGCGAGTAATTTAGTAACTAATCGTGTTGGGACAAAACTTTTTATTCGAGTAGTTTAGTAAAACGATTTAGTGGACTCAATCCAGTCGAATGGATAGTAGGCGGTCGAGTAGTGCCTCCCACCTCACTCCACTAACCACTTGCGTGCCACTAGACAGGTGTGAACTAGGGATGAGACATCAACAACAAAACATCGATGTTGATAATGCATCGACTAAAAACTATCGATGTTTATTAGCATCGACTAAAAACTATCGATGTTTATTAGCATCGTTAGTTATTATTAATTATTTATCAACTTATGGGGGGGGGGTAAACATAACAAACTTATTTTTTATTTACTGTAAATAAAAAATATTGGGGCCTATAGTTATTATATGCCCCAATATTTGTTATTTAGAGTTGTAAAAAAAGAAGTTTGTTAACATTCTCCACCTTAAGCGGACTTCTTTTTTCACTAACTATCCCACCAGTTATGGGAAAAAATTCTTTCTGATAGAACTTATGTCCCCATCACTGAGAAATACTTAGTTGCGCGGTTATTTTTCTTAATTTTCAAATTTTTCACTATTTTTTTATTCAAAAATAAAACATTGACAACGTAAAAACATCGACAATGTTAAAACATCGATGTTAAACAGACATTGGCTACAATAAATCGATGGTAAACACATCGATGTTTGAAAACATCGAGATCGATGTCGCATCCCTACTTTTCAGACCCTTCAACCTTGACCACTTTGGTCTAAAAGTCTGTTCAATTTACTGATTATAAAAATTATGCTACTTGGTTATTTTTTAACTTTTTCTAATAGTACTTTTTTCGCTTAAAAATAAAACATCGACACTGTAAAAACATCGGCAAGTGTAAACATCGATGTTCCAAAAACATCGCCTCCAATGCATCGATGTTAAACACATCGATGTTTTTTTATAAAACATCGACATCGATGTTACGACATCGACTAATCCCTAGTGTGAACACGTCTGTTTAGCAGAGCTCATTAGTTATTCGTTTTCATTACACGAGGTCTCTTTCTTGCGGGTGTTTTTTGTTAAAATATGCCTATTAGAGAGATACGAGTTTTAAATTTTGGCAGCAGTTTTTCGATCGTCTGTCTCGCGAATCGTTTTCATAACTGTAATTTAAATTCATTCTTTTCTTTAATTTAAATGCTTAACGTTTTTTATTCTCTTAAAATAACATATTTATCGGCAACGTGATTCGTTGGAGTAATGGTACTACGGTCAAATTTGTTACTGCTTAATGTGAAACAGGAGTGCTTATAGTATGTGAAGTCTTGCCTGTGCCAAAGTAAAGAATCCAAGGCAGTTGCAATCGAAGAGTCTGAAAAAGCGATGGGGATACCGGAGTTTCACGAGAAGGAAATCAAACAAAAAATTTAAAACATTAGGAAAGTATTTTCTATTTATTTTTAAACTAGAAGGGAATTAATTACCCGGCGCTGCTCGGGTTGAATTAATTAAATACTGATTGAAAAGTGATATGACTAACCACTTCTTTTTCGTAAAAGAATGCTAGCTTCATTTAAGTGTACGGAAAATAATTTTAAATATAGTTTTAACTTTTTTATCGTCTCTATTTACTTCAAACGCAAATATGTATTGACGATACATCCTTTTATGTACTCTATTTCATATAATTGTTTTCATCGCGATTCAGCTTCGTTCTCCGCATCATCTTGATCAGTCGACACTGGAATACCAACTAAACCGTGTGTGAACAGCCACTCCTCCACTTGCCGTTTTCCCGTTTAGTAGAGCTACTAAATCACTCGCTATTCGACTAAATTACTGGCCTAGTGTGTAGCAGCCTTAAGTGCGTATTTTGGAAATTAATAATTTAGCAATATTTGTACCTCATGCAGCTCATAATCTAAATTTAGCTGGTGTCCACACTGCATCTACAACTCCAGAAATTATTACTTTTTTTGGTACTGTGCAGATTATTTAATTTTTTCTCGTCCTCAACAACATGTGGGGACATTTTAATGAAGTGCCTAAAATTATCACTTAAAAATTTTTCTAATACAAAGTGGTCATCAAAGGCCAATGTAATAAAGGCGCTGTTTTTATAATTACCTAAAGGATTGTAAAAACGATTTTTCAAATTTTCTCACAGGATTTAGCCTTGTCATTATCGTTAAAATTACGTGATGTTGTCCTCGATCTTTCCCTTCAGGGGTTTTATTCGGAACCTTCGTCAATATCCCGTTGTGTTGCTCCAGTACGAAGTTAATGAACTTCCTATCTACTGTTGCTAAGTTTATTTGAGTGTCGTAATAAAACGTGGGTATTTTTTTTTTCAGATAGGAAAGGATGTGATTCGGGTTGTATCATCGCACACGGCAGCAGTGAATTCCGACGAACTCACCGTAAACTGCGGTGATCAGATACATTTAATTGAAACAGAAGAGAGGAGATCGGGATGGTCGTTGGTTCACAGAATCTCCGACGACGCCCAAGGATGGGTACCATCCAAATGTCTGAGATTCCCATCTGTTTCAGCTACATCTTCACCGAATATCCAGCTCAGCATCCACAGAGGTATTTGGATTCAATTGTCATTGAGTACTTTTTCTCATTGCTCTGAAATAGCTTCTTCAATAAGTGTATGCTCAGATGTTCACTAGTGGGATGTGTTGGATTTGTTTACTTTGTTTTTCAGAAATTCTTCACATATCTGCATTGGTCTTTTGCCTCATTCTGAGGGGAAAGCATATGAATTTAAGAGTATGGAAATATTTATAACTAAAAAGCCCTTTACAAATTTAAAGGAGAATTCACATTTGACTCCGTAAACCAAAAAACCAGGCGACACATCACTTTTAGTTGTGTACGAGTCTCACGAACCCGAGGTACTCCAGTGAGCTTTTTCTTTCCCTTGGGGCTTCCTGCCTATAGTAAACACGGAAGTCGAGCTCCCGGGATTCAGAAGAGATCTCTTTCTTTCATCCCACTACTCTGTTTCCCCAGTCCCTCTTTTTTTTCTTTTTACGGCATTTTTTACTTGATGTTGACTTGTGTTTGGCACAGCTTTGCCAAATATAGCCATTGCGCCATAAAACTGCAAATCAACCTACCAACTACTGCATTTCATAGGGAAAATGTACTCAATTGCTTCAGGTTGGTTGCTTATTTATAGGTTTTATGGCTCGAGGGGCCATATTTGGCAAAGCCAGCTGCTTCAGGAGTATGTAGATTTTGCATATTTAAGATGCCAGTGGGTGCGGACACTCACTCAATAATTACTATTTTTTCTTTAAGCCTACATAAAATTAAAGATTATAAAAAGTATAAGTACCCAATCCTTTTTTCCTTTTTACGACATTTTTTACTTGACCTTGTCTTGTGTTTGGTACAGCTTTGCCAAATGTGACTCATGCGTCATAAAACTTAAATCCACCAATCAACTACTGCATTTTATAGCAAATTGTACTCAACTGCTTCAGGTTGGTTGGTTACTTTTAAGTTTTATGAAGCGAGAGGCTATATTTGGCAAAGCCAGCTGCTTCAAGAGTGTGTAGATTTCGCATATTTAAGATACCAATGGGTGCGGACACTTACTCAACAATTGCTATTCTTTCATTAAACCTACATAAAATTAAAGATTATAAAAAGTATAATTGGTGCTATAGCGATTTTGTAGGGTCCCATATCTCATGACCGCAAAGGACGTCATAAAACTGACATGTATATCTCCAAAATTCTATGTCCAATCGAAAACTGGACCCGGGTGTTTTTCAAAAAGGAATCATAAAATATTATTAGTGTGCGATCTGGATTCTGACCACGTTGAGGATCATGTGCGTATCTGGAATAGCTTGAGCAATTTCACTCGGGTGCCACCAGAAGAAACTTGCTAATGAAACAGTTTTGTACAGAGACAGATGTAAAAAATGCATTCTTGGGAAACGCAGCGTACATCGTCTACATACTTTAGCTCCGATTCAAATATTCGAAAGTAAAAATTGAAAATGGTTTACAATTTTACTATCATTGTGCAACACGTGCAGACACGCAATGCCCTCACTCAACAAAAGTTGTCAAACGCAATATTTTCAAACTTCAAGTTTCGGTAGCGTGCTCCCATTTACGATTCAAATGTTGGTGATAACGCCGAATGAACCCAGGTAGCTCATCCAAGTATTCGTATTTAATAATTTGGCGATTGGTTATAATTACCCAACGACATTAGAGAACATTGTTAATTTTGTTTGTGAGCAAGGCCTGATCTTGTCTATTGAGTTATGAGCAAATAACAAATCACTTTGTTTCCATATGTTACTCGTTTTAGAGAAACTTTTTGCATTATTTATCAATTTAATGCAAATCAAATATTCACATTTAAAAAATAAATATATCTCCATTTGAGCAAAACTATCAGCATATGTCCATACGTTTTTAGTTGGATCTATCCAAAGACTGTCATGTACAAAAAGGACTGGAGTACGTTAATTTGTCGTGGCCTCAAATGTCCTCTCGTTGGCGTGGTGTGGAAATTTGTAGAGTGGAATACCAGCTCAGGTGTGACTTCGTAATTTGACCGTGGTACAAAATTACGTGGTGTTGTCCTCTGTACTTTCCTTTCGGATATGATCCCGGACCTCCGGTCTAGTGGTTAAGGTGTTGGCCTCTGAATCAGAAGGTTCCCGGTTTGAATCCGGGGTCAGGGCATGGATATAAAATTGTGCTGTCTATGTTAGGAGAAATGATGGCAGCCCATTGGGTGCTCCTTCACAAATGGCCATCGCTTCTGACCATTGCAGTGTATATGGATTGAATACCAATTCCAATACGGTCATATGTTTAAAAAAATTATCCCGGACCGCCACGAATAGCCTGTTATGTTGCTCCAGTGAGACGTTAAATAAAATACATACATGCCTACCTTTTAGTGTGGCTTTTATTTTGTAGGATCACCTGCAAACGGTGAATTTCCAAATCCGAGTTATTTGCAAGTTCTTTTGTAACACTGTAGTCTTATAAAATGTTTCAAAGTAATGTGGAAGTAGTGTGACATTTGGAGAATTATTTAAAGTTTACATTTTAGTGTTTTGATGCGCTATTTCTAAAGTAAAGCGTCTTTATTGAAAAATATGCGACAAATTTTACTGATTCATGGAAAACAGCTCCAGATCTCGCTTAGTCTAGCAAAAGTTTAAACATGCTCGTTCACTTGTGAAGATTAAAGCTCCAGCGACGAAGCGTTTATCTAATCCCGGCCATCCCTTGATAAAAAACATTTTCATTTTGGCGAAATCGATAAAACCTGAAGCAAAAACAACAAGGATTATTTTTTTCTTAACTGGAGTGAGACGTCAGTTCCGATTTTTAACGTACTCGATTTTTCATCGCAAAAAGCCAAACAAAATGAACTCCCGATTATTTCAACTTCTAATGGGTTTTTAATATGATTGGTTAATGGTGTTTGTCGTGTAGAATGTATAGTGCGGTTCCCGCGAGACGACAGTTGAGTCGCGTGGTTTTCTTTTACTAGTCTATCAGTTATATTAGGGGACTGGTGAACAAATCCAATTACAATTGACGTCTAGCGCAGATTCTGGTTATCCATTGATGCTGAAAATAACAGCATTGATAACGATTTGTCAGGAGTAAAAGATCCACGGAGATCATTCGTGCTTTTGCGTATGGCAGCCTCCTCCTAATGCACTTTCGGTTCTTGTCAGGTTCGATTCCTCTTTAGATGTGTTTCCCTCTTCTGTGTTAGTAAAACTTTCCTTGAGTGTGTATGTCCATTACTTTCCTGTTTTGGGCGCAGCATGATATATTATGGCCCTTGTGCCATAAAACCCCATCCAATCCACCAACCTATCTAATGCGCTTTCGTACCTATTAAGAAAGCAACCGACTCAAGGCCAACTGCATTCTCGCGGTAGCCTCACTATACCTTCAGAGCCGATCTTTCCTCTCTCCTACGGACGCTTACAGCAACCTGGACCTTGTGCCGTAAAAAAAATCAATCAATCATGGACGCTGACATCCAGTCAAAATAATACACGTAGTTGGTCTCATTTTCCCACATCTGAAAGTGGGAGTCAAGCTTTGAGACAATTTTGGATCTTCCATTCAGAGATCCCAAGATTGGACGCAATTGCGCCCTTTGGGTTTCCCTTCTTAAGGCTAAAATTATTTGTCTTTGCTGAAAAGAAAAAACGGCTAATGGAGTTGACAAATAAGGCATTTGTGACATTTCTTTTTGCTTTCGATCCAATCTCGGCATTCCCAGCTATCAAATATACGCTACGCTACTGTAAAGCCAAATGAAATTGCAATTCCGCTTGGTTTCGGGCTCTGACTTTGGATTGAGCCTTCATTTTTTCTCCACGAATATTTCTCTATTTCTGTTCCTTTTCCTAGTTTCAAATAAGAGGTAGGTAAGGGTCAATTAACGTCACACTGGAGCAACACAACGGGCTATTGACGATGGTCTTGAAGAGAAAGCTCCAAGAACAACACCTCGTAAATTTGAACTGCGGTTAGATGGCGAGGTCAACACCCGAGCTTGTACCCCACTCTTCAAACTTCCACTCCGTGCCAACTTGAAGACATTGGAGATCACATGCGCCAGCCCCCATGTACGCGATTTTCTTTGTTTGGATCAAGTTTCGAACTTGCAACCCTCCTGTTGCTATTCCACTAATCTTCCAACTGGGCAACCGCGGTCCTCAAATAAGAGAAATTAAAGTAAAATAAAAGATTTCTTTATAGTCTATTAATAAGATCCTATTATCTAACTTTTACATATTTTTTATTGAATACAATATCCTTATAGATTATCCTTTTAATGCTTTTCAAAGTTTCTTCTTTTTCCAAGTTATATTGAGTACCTACTAACTGTTTTCACTTTTATTGCTTACAAAAATGGATAGCTAAATGTATGTTAGTTTTTAATAACTTTTACAGCAAGACTATTTATCAATAAAATACTGCTGTGACAAATCAAAATACTTTCAACTATCGAGGTAGAAAAGTGTCTTTTTATACTAATATGCATTTCAGAATAGTGCTACAGTTTTAAGAATTTCATTCATTTTTATTTTTGTAGATTACTCTTTTAATAAATTTGTAAAGCTTTGCATCTTCATTTTAAAAGTTACATTAGGCTTCTTACGGACATTGTTTTTGTACCCTCATTTGAAACTCATCTAAATTCACCTATCGACCTGAATGTTTGAACCTCATTAAGATATGCCCATTTTTTCTTCACAAGTTAAAGTTTCATATTATTAGATACTATTTGATAATCCCTATATATGTATTTAAATTGCTTCCATTCCATGTAGTACGGAACCAAAAAGAAATATAAGCTTTCACAAAAGAAAAAATATTTAAAACTAGAAACCAGTGTTGTTAATTCCCCGTCGATAATTTATCAATAATGAGAACGTTGGTAATCCTCAAACCCTTATGATTCTTAAACAGTTTTTTTTTTCCAAACAATACTTTCATTCAAAATACAATCACTCGTAAATATCATTTGGAAATACGCACTACGATACATGGTACTGCAGAATGCTCTAAAAGTAAATTTTCACCAATTATTCGTATTTACCCCCAATAAGTAGGGGAATACGAAAACCCCTTTCCTCAGGTTTCAACATTACTATTATTTTTCAAATTGAAAACTCGTAGTGTTGCTAATTCGACAAATATCCGTCCTCCAATTCACTCTTCACTAGTTTTAAACGTTGTCCACATGCTTTATTTAAAGTCCATTATTCTACAGTAAAAGCAGCATTTTAAGATTTGAATACCCTATGAACAGTAAGTGTAGGGGGATAGAATAGTACTATCGTCAAACTTCGTTTCAAACTCCTAGTCATAAATATCCTTTTCCTAGCTACTCTCGTAATCACCCGCCCTCGCTTTCAATAGTTCTCCGACATGATTCATCACATTTTCCATCATCTACCCGCAGGCATCTCTTTGTCACTTTAAACGACCATCAGCCCACTGCGGAGGGCTCGTATAGGGTGGGAATACTCGACGACGAATGCGAATTTTGCTGCGAAATCGAATAAAATGCACAGTAACACTCCTAGGGAAAGGCATTTAAAAAGGCTGCTAGTGCATTACTTTTGTGTTGTCTCAAAATGGATGTGATTTGAGAGTCAGATTTGGGATGTTTGGCTAGAAATAATTTTAAAGCTCACGTTAAAGCGTGTTTTACTTAACCTCTTCATTCCAGGAGGACCCTTTTGGATATGCATTCAGATAATAGTTTTTTACCTTAAAAACTTCCGAAACCTTTTTTCATCAATTCCCGCGTTCCCGTTCAATTTAGCTACATCCAAATGTTCTGGCCCTCAGGGCACATCTCCCTTAGGGCTTCACGGACACGAGGTACTCTAGCGATCTTTTCTTCTCCCGTGGGGTTTACTTCACGGACCCGAGGTACTCTAGCTATCGTTTCTTCTCCCGCGGATTTTACTTCAAGGACCCGAGGTACTCTAGCGATCTTTCTTCTCCCGCGGGGTTTACTGTCCTAAGTAAACACGGGATCCTTTTCTGCTTTCATCAAACTACTGTTTACCCAATCTCCTTCCTTTTTATGACATTTTTTACTTGACGTTGCCTTGTGTTTGGCGCAGCTTGGCCAAATATGGCCCTTGAGCTATAAAACTTCATAACAACCAACCAAGGGCTCTGACACATAGTGGAGCGGTAATGTCCCCAAGTATCCAAACATATTCGGGGTCATAACCCTATGGGTCAAAATATTAGGATATTCACTTGCGCCACAAGCGGACTTCGACACATCCTAGAGAGAGCGAATCGAAACAAACATCCGTCTGTATTTCGATCTTCTATATGAGCTTTGGGCTATGCCGACTCTGTTTACCATTAGTGTTTACTTTTGAAAGAAGTGACTGATTTTTAATTATTCTATTGACAGGATATTCAAATCGTACGCATGTTTAGGTAGTTTAAGGTTTGGTGAAACTTAATTATTTGAGTAGTCATGGAGGTGAAGGTTTATGAGAGAATAATATGCAAAAATAGATATGTTACATCAAAGATATTTATGATTTCCATTTATCTCTGTGCTCTCTTGGGTTTTTTCTGTAATATTTGTACACCAAGCGTTTAAAATAGCATCATTTGGTGTTTTTAAATGCCGTTTCGAAGTTAGGAAATTCTTATGTAGCGAATTGGGGGGGCTGTGTCAATAGCACCCAAACGCAATTAGGCTTAATTTAATGTTGAGGTAGCTATTTCAAATTAATGTTAAGGTAGGTATTTTAAATTAACGTCGCACTAGAGCAAAGCAACGAGTTAATGGCGACTGTCCAGGATCAAACCCGAAAGGAAAGATCAGAGGACCACACTACGTAATTTGGAACCTATGTCAGATGACACGGTCAGAACTGAGCTGGTATCCCACTCTCCAAACCTCCCCACCACGACAACGTGAGGGTATTTGTGGCTACGAAAGATTTAAAGGTGCAACAGCCCCTTTATAAACGACGGACTCTGGTAGGATTCGAACTCGCAAATCTCGGGTTGCTCTTTTTCAACCGGGCTATCGTTAATTTAATGTTAAATCTATTAAAATAAGATGAGATGGTATGCAAATGAAGGTGGTTATAAACATCCCACTGGAGCAATACAAAGGGAAATTGGCGACGATCCGGGTTCAACTCTCAAGGGAAAGACCCGAGGACAACACCCTGAAATTTTCAACCACGGTCAGAATACAATATCAATCGCACGGATAGTTTCTTTCCAAAAAAAATTTTCGACTATTTAAGATACTTTGATTAAGAAAGAAAATGATTCTTGTTCTTTTGAAAAATGGGTTCCGCCGCTCCCATTCAGTTTCTCCTCAATAACACAGCACACGATCCAATTATACATTAACTGGGTCAAAGCACGCATCACTGTAAGTGAAGCATCTAAACAACAGGCCAAACTAGCAACAAGATACACTGCTCTACTCAAATGACCTCAGGCCCTGTTCACATGGAGTTTTTCTAACGCGCGTTTGATAAGAAATATTCGAAAACTGCATGTGTACTAGGGATGCGACATCGATGTTTTTTTAAAAACATCGATGTATTGGAGCCGATCTTTATACTTGTCGATGTTTTTACGTTGTCGATGCTTTTTTTTAAGTGAAAAAAGTACCATTGTAAAAATTTAAAAAATAACCAAGTAGCATGATTGGCCAAGGGTAAAGGGTTTGAAATAGGGATGCGACATTGATGTCGATGTTTTCAAAACATAGAGGTCTTATAAAAAAATATTGAAATATCTACCATCGATTTATTGGAGCCGATGTTTTTACGTTGTCGATGCTTTATTTTTAAATAAAAAAAAGTACCATTATACAAATTAAAAAAATAACCAAGTAGCATAATTTTCATTATCAGTGAATTGAACATACATTTAGACCAAAGTGGCCATGGGTGAAGGTTCTGAAACTTAGGAATGCGACATTGATATCGATGTTTTCAAAACATCGATGTTTTATAAAACATTGTTGTATTCACCATCGATTTATTGGTGTCGATGTTTTATAAAACATTGTTGTATTTACCATCGATTCATTGGTGCCGATGTTTTATAAAACATTGTTGTATTTACCATCGATTTAATGGTGCAGATGTTTGTTTAACATTGATGTTTATACTTGTCGATATTTTTACGTTGACGATGTTTTATTTTTAAATGCAAAAGTACCATGGTAAAAATTAAGAAAAATAACAGTGCAACTAAGTACTTGTCAGTGATAGCGATATCCATCCCACTAGAAAGTATTTTTTCCCTAACTGGTGAAAAAAGAAGTCGGCTTAAGGTGGAGAAAGTTAACAAACTTCTTTTTTAACAAATTGTAAATAACAAATATATTGAAATATATTACAAATATATAAATATAACAATTATTGGCTCCAATATATTTTATTTAAAGTAAATAAAAAATAAGTTTGTTGTGTTCCCCCCCCCCATAAGATGATAAATAATTAATATGTAATAATATTTATGTTTATGTACTTACCTAATTATACTTATAGTTAGTAGTACCCATGTCAAATTGTTGTAAATATTATTTACTTTCATATTATTCAATTTGAAAATATTGTTAATTGTTCTTATGAATATTTTTGCTTTATTTTGACAGTTAAAGAAGTCTTAATTGTCAATTAATATATATAAACACTGCAAATGACAAATTAAATCCCCTCCCCCCCGGCGAACATTAATGTTTGAAGTTGCTAAACCAGTTTTAAGAAATGAAGGGAAAACATCGATGGTTTTGGGGCGATGTATTATCAACATCTATTTTTTAATTTTGAACATCGATGTTTTGCTGTTGATGTCTCATCACTAATGTGTACACCCTTTCCGCGTTTTGTAAGGTCAGTTTCTATTATCGGCATTAAAATGTATTTTTCCCCTAATCCCAGTGTCTATCTTTGCAATGGCGAAAGATAGAGTGAAAATTTCAACGGATTTCAAATATGTCCAGTGCAAAAATTTACAACCGAGGTCAAGGCATTGGCATTCAAATTTGCACCAGAATGCTTTGTATACTAAACGAAACGAAATATTTGCCAGTTTAGGTTGTCAACTTCTTGTCAATCAATACCAAAAACATGATGTTCTTAAAAAAAGTTTTATTTCAACAGTCGTAACTAATATTTTTTCAGATATTTTAATTAATACTAAATATAAAGGGAAATATTGCCTTCCTTTTATAGAGAATGCCACTTTAATTAGGTATGTTGTTTCCCCTTATCAAATGTTTTAATTTTACAGCTTTTATAAATTACGATAAAAATCGTTCTTTTCCCAACCTAAAATTGATTTCCCTGTGTTGACAGGAGCCTGGATTTGGTTAACTTAGAAATGTATAAAAATGACCAATATACCAATTGATACCTAAAACGATCAAAAAAACATTGAAAATGACGTAAAAATTTGATTGATATTCTTTCGATTTGTAAAAACATCCGTTTCCTAATTACCTGTGAATAAATTGTTTTTGAACTTAAATCTTAAAAATACAAAAATGAATGCAATATAATAATTGACAAACAAGAAGTGACAACCTAAACTGGCAAATATTTCGTTTCGTTTAGTATACAAAGCATTCTGGTGCAAATTTGAATGCCAATGCCTTGACCTCGGTTGTAAATTTTTGCACTGGACATTTTCGTACTGTTTTCAAAATTTTTTGAATCGCAGGATTATTTTGGTCATAGGAAGTGGTATGAGCCAGTGTATCACAAAGAGAAATAGTCAAAAAGATTTGTTTGTGTTAAGGGGTAATCACGGATTTTTTTTAGCACAAAAAGCTAGTATATGAGTCATTTGTAATGTGTTTTATCTCAAAAGCTAAACTGCGTATGAAATATTGGAATATTCCTGTAAAATGTGAACAAAACTAACTTAAAAATTACCAAACCATTTCCTAAAACTTTCAAAATTGACAGTGAAATATAAAAAGATATCCCCGAAGCAACTACATATTTAGAATCACGAAATTTTAAATGGAATTTCAATTCATATGGACATTGTGAACGAAGTACTATAAAAAAGATGACAAGCAAAAAAAATCCGGCACTGGTGATAGCCTTTCTTTGTCTGTTGTGTTATTTTTGAAGATTTTATTCGTGTTTCCTTCGATCTATAGCTAATTTTTATTTAATTTTCGTTCAAATAAATTTTTTTATACATTTTTAAAAATCTGTCTATAAACATTTTAATGTATCAGTATAAGAAAGCCATATAACAATAATTAGGTTTTTTAAATTTTGAAAGCAATTTTCCCGGAGTTCAGACTATCCGAAAGGAAAGCTAATTCTCCAACCTACCCTCTTTGTAGCACAAATGTAACCACGAATAAAAAAACGACTGGAGAATATTTCAACTAAAACTTGATTATAACCCACCACAAAAAATGAAAACTAAAAGAATTCCAAGAATGACCAAAAACTAGTATAAATGGAAAACCGGAAGAGTGCAAATAGAATTTCCGTCTACATAATAAAAAATTTTCAATTAAAGTAGTGATAACGCTAACTTCAAGATTAAAATATAAATTCTATTAAAAATGATTCTAGAGTCACATCGAGTACATTTTAACACGAGGAAGTGAAAAATGAATGAAAATTGAGACATCTTGCACATTTCTATGTAGAGGATATTTAAAAAATAACTTCGAAATTTAGCTTTCAAATTGAATGTTAAATTTTAGCTTTATTTTAAAGACGTTTGCCACACATGAGAAAAAAAAAAGGACCGTTGTCAGTATACGTTATCTCAGAAATACAATATCCTACAATCTCCTATTGTTGTAAACTATCATATTTTTACAAGTTTTATGTAAAACTGGGGTAAAATGTTTTCAAAACATCGAACACGGTTTAAATTGTCATTGTTTTTTAATGGCTATAAATATAAAACAGCAGATTATGCAGCAAAATACTCAATTCAAGTTACATCTTTTCTATAAATCAAGATAAATAATCCTTTTTGTGTTCGTAATGAATATCTTCGTCAAATGCAGTCAAATCATTTATTGAAATAAAATCACATTTAAGGCATCGATCTGATGTAAAATTTTCCATAGATTTCAAATCCGTTGAAATTTTCTCTATCTTTAACGATAGCAATGATAGAAACTTGAACAGGATAAGTGAATAAAAAATCGAACTCTATTAATTTCGTGTCAACAAGTTTGTGTCAACATCAAACGCGCGTTAGAAAACGCCTCGAGCCTACTCGTTAAAACCAACTATGAACAAATTCGTACAGCAAACAGAATGCGAGGGAAGACTCGGAAAACAAACATAATTTCCCATCCTTAAACAACAAATAACAGTATGTCTGTAAATAAACCTTATTCTACAACAAACATGGTTCCTTTCCATCTTAGGGCCGCAGTAATCCAGTTGGGAGAGTAACGGATTAACAACCGGACGGTTGCAAATTCGAAACTCGTTCCAACCAAAGACCGTCGTGACCACGGGGACTGGTGCATATTAAATCTGTCGTGGCCCAAAATGTCCTCACGTTGGCGTGGTGTGGAAGTTTGGAGAGTGAGGTACCAGCTCGGGTGTTCATCTCGTTGTCTAGTGTATCTTTTCCATGGGGATTGACCTCGGACTGTCGCCAACAGCTCGTTGTGTTGCTCCAGTATGACGTTAATTAACTACCCATCTAAAGATAGAAAACGTTATGAAATGAGAATTGTAATATATTACGTAAGTTAATTATCACTAACTATTGTAAATATTAAAATGAATTTATTTTTAAGCTATAGTTGATTAACCCGCTAGCTAAAAAAAAATCGCCATTTTAAGTCACCTCTCTAATTGACTCTCCGTTATCTGATCTGAATCTAATCTGGAAATTGTTGATCGAGATGGATGTCCATCAAAGTCTCAAATGACGATGAGCCGGGGTAGAATTCCTCTTGTAAGGAGACCTGCAGGGTTATTTGGCTCGAGCTTCTCGTTCCTGCAAATTTACACTTTTAACGTTCGCCCAATTGCTTTATTTTCTTCGGTTTTTAAATTACTGTGAGGCCGCAAGAATGAAGTGACTCTGAAAGTTCGGTTTGGGAGCTTTCGCATGTAAAGCGAAGCGTATGTAATGAGATCGTAATGAGAGCGCATGTAATGAATTAAATATTTACTGTTTCGAATGTAGTGCCTGTTTATTGAAATTATAGGTATGAAGGTTGTTGATACTCATACTCTATTGAATGTGTAGGCTGGCTCAAGAACTGACGCCGTAGGTATTAACAATGACTTTAATTAAATAGCATTAAACATAGTAGCATGATAGTCAATTGGCAACCAACAAGTGAGATATTACAACTTGAAAGGAGCAGCTTCTTACAAGCTTAGATTGCTGAAAGCAACCTGGACGCCTGATGAAACGTTCATTTAAACTTAACATGAACTAATGCCACCACCAAATTCAAAAATATTATTGAAACCAGGACCAAATGAATGAGACAGTTGCGACCTAGGAGATGACCACTCATGACAACCTAGGAGACCTGGTGGTAACATAATCAAGTCCCATCCACAATTAATGTCTAGCGCAGATTCGGGTTTTCTTTTTATCGTTCGATGCCGAAAGCGATAGAATTTATAACAGGGGGGAAACATTCACGGTGACCTCTATTCATGCTTTTGCGTATGACAGCCTTCTAAAACGTTTTCACACACTTGATACTTTTGATATTTATATCTTAATAACAAAATGAAATATTTTCCTTAATAAAAATTCATCAAAGTAAATAAACATAATACGCTGACTAGTCCATCAGCACAGCGTCTTTTCTCAAAATAAAACGACTTAACATTTATTCTAATATCTAAATCTTCCTTGATCGCCGCATTCAAAGGATATTTTTAATTTGCAACCAACACAACTAAAAAAAGACGATGATTTGATTTGATCCAGAGTGACTCATCTTCATGCGTCGACCAATGCCACCACAAATTCATCGTAGATAGAAAATAAAGATAATTAATGGCAGGGAAACGAATTTTTAAAGGAATGAATGCATTTAAATAAAAAAAATTTTACATCAGAAACATATTTTTCTATTGAAAAAGCACAACATAAGAAAGTATTTTATTAGGAATTGAAAAAAAATTGCTCGTGCCAAAAGATCCCCTTTTTCTTCACATAAGATTGCTCTACCCAAATAAGAGTATTCGTTTACCCAAAATACCACACCTGCTTCTATCCAGCTCCAGAAGAAAGACCAGAGCAGCGCTGGTTAATGACATCAGTCACAGGAAATGCCGATTAGGCTTTTATTTTCTTCTTTTGAGAAGTTATGGACTGCTGGGATGGGGCAATAAAAAGGGCTATGAAATTCTGAGATGGCTACAGTTGCACTCTTGACATTGACCCAAGGTTAATAACGTAAATGAATGGGTACCTCGGCCACTGCTTTTCAGAAAAGTATCATTATTTTCCTATCTCACCCATATTTGCGGAACTTTTATAAAACTCCGACAAGAGCTACCTACAAGAGAACTGAACAATCCTTGGATTAAATGCATATACCTAAATGTCGGAGAATTGGAGATGGGTATTTCTTTTTCTTTCCAAAAAAATACCAACGTCATCTGACCGTGGTTCAAAATTACGTGGCGTTGTCTTCTGATCTGCGGGGTGGTGGTCCCGTATCGTCGCCAATATCCCGTTGTGCTGCTCCTGTGTGTGACGTTAATTAAATTCCTACCTACCTACCTACCTACCGAAAACAACACATTTTCTTTCAATCTCAGAGAAAATTCCTTAGAGCATTGCAATAAAATTTTAAAGTGTGAATCGTCAAATATCTATAACATGGTATATTTTGTCAATCTGACATTTTTGCTACACATAACAGTAAAAACAACCTGGGACCTACGGCTTAAAATAGATTTCAAAACTACTAGATGTGCCGTGCTCAGACCGAAATTTAAAACAGAAACCTGTTGCGTACAATGTTTGAACCATTCATTCAGCAGTAGAGGTCAGCAGAAAGAGAGATATTCTGGGGCCCCACAGAAAGTGTATTTTGTTTAATATCTCTCTCTGCAAATAAAGTTCTTCTTCATTACATATTCTACTTTTTCTGTACTCTTCTACTAAAAAAGTAGATATTTTATTTTTAAATAGATTATTATTTATTGTAGAGTATTCCATATTTGGTAATGAATTAGATGTATTACGTAATATAAAATTATTAATTATGGGCTAATCAAGCACTAATTCTGGCTACCTTTTAAATATATACGTGTCATTTCAACACCCACAGTGCTACAAAAGTAAAAGTTACTTTCCAGAAACAGTTTCTGAATATTTCCTTAATCCTATTAAATGGGATGCATATTTGGTAAACCTGCATAAAATCAACTGTGCAGCTATTCATGTGCAATAATTCAGATCAACGCGATGTATGTCATCTTTCATGCGCTCACAGTAATATTTTTAACGTTCGTAGTCTGGTGACCAAAATTACCCTACAAAACCTTTTTCTTAAAATGCAATAAGATTTTAATTTTACCTCTAATTTTAATTTTTGACCTACGAAATAAAATTCTAGCTACTCTAGCGATCAGCAGGCTGGCATCCGAATATAAAAGTGTTGTTTGATGTTGACATACTGAGTGCGACACCAATTTGGGGACACTGAAACTAACATATATTACAAAATCTAATTCGATTTAGTTCACCTTTGCCACACCATATTATGCGAAACCTTTCGATCATTAAAACCTGTTTCCAGAAAGAAAAATTTATGTAATATGCATCATAATCTCATACATTAATACGCTTCTTCGTGAATAAGCTATCCTTAGATAATCTCATTTTCCGAATGATAAAAAGGCAAGCTGTCCTTAATGATCCTTGAAAACTTGCCTGCATCTAGATGAAAGTAGTGCCCGTTAAAAATATTACTTCATTAAAAACTACTTTAAATAAAGTAACTATATAAATTTCTTCGTTATTGAAAATATTACTCGACAGAAAACAACATTACTTGGAAATCTATTAAGGCACTTTTATTAAATTCTGTCCCAAAGAAAATAATCTTGTAATGCTTTTAAAAATAATAATTTCGTAATGGAGGGTTTTTCTCATGGTGTTCCGCTATTTCAAACAGAACGCATTTTACTGATTCTCCATAGGTAGCATTGTAATCTCCAATTATTGTACGGGGATACTTTTTTTTTTTGCTTTCATTCCATGACTGTGTTCCTAAATCCCTCTTTTTTTCCATGGGTAGCTCTATAATCTCCAATTATTGTACCAGGATACTCAGGCGATTTTTTTCCTCCATTTCTACTCAGTTCCCCAATCCCTTTTTACTTCCATCACATTTTTTACTCGACGTTGTCTTGTGTTTGGTGCGGCTTGGCCAAACACGGCCCTTGCGCCATAAAACTCCAAATCAACCAACCAAACAACTGTACGAAAATAGTTTCTGGCGCTCAGTGCACTTTTATTTAAAAAATCTATTCGAAATGACATTGACGTTATTTACTTGGCAGTTTCTCAATATTTTATATTTAAATGAATCCAAAGTAAAGTTATCGGGCTCATTATGACAGCCGCGTTGTTTCAGCTTTCGAATTTCTTCCCATCTCCTGATTAAAAGTCTCGTTGAATTATATATTCTTGGCCCACTCGTTCGCGGAGTAACGAGGCGGCGTCTGCAAGTATTCTAGTTGCGGGTCGAGTTTAATTACATGACTCACTTCGAATATGACATGATTAAAAATTCATCATGGGTATATTGGAGGCAGCTGCCGACTTCATTTAGCCGAACAAGTTTCCGAGATAAGTACTAGTAGGATCACGCACAAAATTAGCTGCAACATGAACGAGAAATGATTTTCAGCAGCGGAGCGCGCGCCTTTGAAGATGTTCCCCTTTAACCCTCCGTGTAGTTTAGTAGACGTGACATCTCGACCATCAAGATCTGACCGATTTTGCAACTGGCGAGATATCTCGTCCATCGAGATTAGAATAATTTTGATACTGACGAGATATCTCGTGCATCGAGATTAGAATAATTTTGATACTGACGAGATATCTCGTCATCCAAGATTTTGCCTATTTTTTTATGATGGCGAGATGAAGATCTGTTCAGTTGTCTTCTATTGACGAGCAATCTCGTCCATCAAGATTTGGTCAGTCTTGCTAATGGCGAGATACTTCGTCGAGACGACCAGTCGGAGGATTAAAAAATTATAAGTATTATTTTCTATTAAACGTATTTAAGTTTTCGAGATATAGACGAGATATCTCGTCCATCAAGATCAAAATAATTTTGCTAATAACGAGATATCTCGTCATCAAGATATTGCCTATTTTTTTTATGATGGCGAAATGAAGATCTAGTTAGTTGTCTTCTAATGACGATAAATCTCGTCCATCAAGATTTGGTCAGTTTTGCTAATGACGAGATACTTCGTCGAGACGACCAGTCGGAGGATTAAAAAAATGATAAGTATAATTTTCTATTAAACTTATTTAAGTTTTCAAAACGGTTATTTTATATTTTCTCACCAATTAAAATTTTGCGACGTTTTAATTGAGAATATGTGTTATACATTAATTAGGTTAAAGCATATACACACGTATTATGCACTTTCACCGACAATTACATTTATTTCGACTTTTCTAGTTTAACGTTATTTTGTGTGCAACCGCTTCAGGATTAGGAATATAAATCCCATTTCTTTTGAAGCCCCTGGTGACATTGATAATTTTCATACGAAAGAAAAAATATATTGGTTACACTTTGACTACGATTTTCTCTAACTATTGGTTCAAAACATCTTTCCACCTTCTTTTAAGTGATGAAAATATAGCATGTCTCTAAAAGCTGGAGGGCATGTTTGGTGTTTGAAGGTAGACAAAAGATGATTATTTATTTTTCGAAGGATCGCTGTTATCCATGACAAATTATTTCAAAACCTCTGCCCTTGCTCTTATAAGTAATTCAGGCAACCTATTTCAATGGTTTTTCAATTCATCACTCTGATGTACGAGATATCTCGTCAAAACCACTTGGAGGGTTAATAAACACATTGCTGTCAATCGAATGTAATTGTATCAGATATTATGAGCTGGGAATAATTTAAATCAGACATGTGACATGAAGTCGTCCTCAAGAGATTTTACTGTTGCCTCTCATTTTAAACAAACTATAGAACTACAAATAAAGAGGCATCAAGCATAAAACAATTGTGTGTTCTAAAAATCTGTAAGTTTTTAAAATGTTAAGCATTGTGTTTAGACAACCCATTTTACCCTACCTGACCCTATTTCTCCACTTTGTCAGCTGAAATTCTGATTCGATGCATCAAGGTATGTATATAAAAATAAAAATTTTCTTAAATATAGTTTTAAAAAAATTTCTGATGTATATCTGCTTTTGTACCAAGAGGCATATAACTATAATAGTGAACATTTCGAAAGTGGTATTAAAAATGTAAATTGTTCGTGTCGTTAATTTATTGAACTTTCACATTTATTCGTTTATGGTTAAAAAAAATCATTACATGGTGTTAACATTACATTGTTTAACATTACATCCTTTCAATAATTCAGCGTGAAAGTTTAAGACGTTAATGGGGAGGGGAACAAGGGCTAACCTACTAATGGTAGAATTGGATGTTTGAGTTTGATGGCAAAAGGTCAAAGATGGACAAAAGCTACGATAAACACAAGACTAAATAAAATAAAGCCTGTACAGAAGAATAAAAAGTACGCCAAAAGTAGGAAATTTTACAATAAATGCTAACATTTCAAAGACAAGATCTAATTAATAGTCGATGGAAGAAATGAGCTAAATCGCCCTTAGTCCCAGAAGTTGAGCTAACCCAAAAATATCTCTAAATATCTATTGCAGGAGTGCGCGGCATACAGCTCGAAACATGGTCTTATGTCCATTCACACTGAACTAGAATAAAGAAAAATAGTTTATTTTTTCCATAAATTTAGCGGACTTAAATTTTCAAAGAGGTTGCTATAAGAATGTCTAAAATGAGAAAAGGGTGTAGTTCTAAGAATTACAATTACATTATGTCTCAGAAAAAATTCCAAAATGTTTATCTTCCCAGAAGGACCAGGCACCAGCGTTCCTTAGACCAGATGTGCCCCAAGCACCAACTAGATGTTTAATGTTTAAGTTAAAGTTTCAATTATGGGCAACAGATTTAACCAAAAGCCTCGAAAAGAGCAAGTTTAAAAATTGGATGGCGACTGCAAGGAAACGTGATTCATATTTGAAAACACACTTCTCTGAGCAAACTTGTTTAGTTATAAATCAAAATAAGTGTAGATAGTTGAAGTTTGAAGCACTGTAAGTACACAAAGGGCAATTGGCGACGGTCCGGGTTCAATACCAAAGGGAAAGATTCGAGGATAATACCTAATCATTTTGAAGCACGGTCAGATGACTAGATCAACACCCTGAGCTGGGACCCCACTCTTCGAACTCCCACACCACAGAAGCCGGGGTTAAATAGGAAGGACAAAGCGTAGACCAATCAGCGTTCAGCGTGTTATCCGCTCGCTCGACAACACTGATTGGTCTGCGCGTGTTGCTTTGCGCTTCCTATTTGACCACGGCTTTACTGCTTGTTGGTGCAATGAGTTAATTTATAATTATCCCTACAAATTTATTACTCTTATCAGTGCCTCACTCAACACTTTCTCCTTTAAAATAATCGACGTGATCTTTAGTCTTTTACTTTTCTGTCAGTTATGCAGTTTAAGTTCGACCTCATCTGACCGTGGATTAAAATTACGAGTTGTCCTCAGATCTTTGCCTTCGAGATGGATCCCGGAATAGCCCGTTGTGTTGCTACCGGTCAGTTGTGTATCACCGATTTCTTGGAATGGTCATCCAGCTTATACCTAAATGTGTAACAAAAACAGTTCGTTCATTTCTTCCGCGCATTGTAAACTTTCGCCGTAAGGTCTTCAATTCATCCCTGCAAAAGCTGACACTTTAAGATCCTTTGAAGGAATACAATTCACTTTCAAGCGCTCTATTATATCAAGTTGAATCATTCTGTGAAAATCATTTTTACGGTTCACTGACATTTCGTAGCTTAACTTTACCCACACTATAGCTTTATTGATATAATTTATCTCACATAAAAAAAAGGAAACCGTTCTTATGTAAGTTTGAGCAGGGAATAAAAGTAACGAGAAAGAAAAATGTGGATGTTCTTTGAGAGCCCGAAAGCTCGTTAAGGAGAAAATAGTCTCCCTAAGCAGATGTTCGAGAAACGTCCTTTTGAGACGAAATTCCGGGTTTTACTTTCAGCAACTTTCCCAGGTTGCGGCTTATCCTGGAGTGTTCGCTCGTTTTAAAATTCTTTCCTTTTATCCGGATTGACGAGGATACTTTCGGGGCAGTCCACAATACGTAAGAATAGAAACGTAAATTTATTCCACTTCGATTATCTTATTTCTAATGCTCCGAAATTCGTTCATAAATGTCCTTTAGATGTTATAGGAAGATACCATTTTGTGAAATGATGAAATAATTTCTGTACCTCGGTCTACAAAAGGCCAATGTCCAAATTCGCTGATTTGGAATTAAGTCTGCAAATCACTTCACTGCAATGAATGCTGTTTTCGAAAAAGTGCTAATGTTCTGTCAATACGTTATGAATGAGTCAGACATTGGAAAGTATTTTCGTGTGATCTCTATAAAAATTAAAGCTCCTAGTGGTTGTCTCAACGAAGTATCTCATCAATTGCAAAACTGGCGAGATCTTAATGGATATCTCGACCATCAAGATGTCATTGTTTCTCGTCATTACAAGAAAAATGACCAGATTTTGACCTCGTCATCATCTAATTATCGGCTTCATGACGAGATATTTCGTTAAAACCACTTGGGGGCTAAAGAAATAAAAATTTCTAAATCAACTGTAAACAAAACTTACAAAATGCAGATTGACCCTTTTTCTTCTAAGGTACAGATTTGTTAAAAAAATTATTCAGTCGTTCTTCTTGGAAAAGTGGTTTTCAAAACCGCTTACTGAAAAGAGCCTTTAGCAACATATCTTACAAAGTACTTCAAATTAGAATTAGTCATATTTACTTGCTTGTATACACTTGCAATGAAAACAAAATATGCTTACTATTCTGTAACTATAAAATTTTATTTCATATTTCCATCCTCAATTCTGCATTTAACTGTAAAATAAATAATAAATGTATTGGGCAAAATTGCTTAAAAGTAAAAACACACATAAACCACATTGTATGTTTGTCACATGTTACTCATGTCCACAATAATCTTTATATACCCGAAAATAATTATATTCCATGAAATACCCAATTGATGTAATCCGTTTTTACAGGAAATGTGTGAAAGACAAGCCTAATTAAAATTATCCAATTAAAAGTATTCAAACGGTTTCTGATATGCAAATCAAGGCGTTACGTCATCTGACGGTGAATTCTTTGCGAAAAGTGATTATCTGAGTGAATTTCTGCAATACAGCGTTAGATTTTAGTGTGTAAGGATTCGAAACGGTTTATAATGGCTGCGAAGTATCATTTGGAAAAATCTGTGAAGTGGCACATTATTGGCCGTTTAGAAGCAGGGCAGACAATCATGGAAGCAGCGAGATGTGTTAATATTTCAAGACAGACAGTCTGTGCGCAATGGAAACGTTTTCAGAACTCTGGAACGTTTGTAAGGAGGCCTGGACATGGTTGTAAACGTATGACAACTGCTTCTAAAGATCGCCCGTCGAAACAGGAAGTCTACTGCTCGGCAGTTAAGTTCAGAGTTTGCAGTTGTCACAGGAACTGTGGTATCGCGGCAAACTATATACAGAAGGCTTATGAAAAAGACTCTTATGTCAGAAGGCCATGGGCATGTGTTTCAGTGTCTTCACAACACAAGAGGGATCGCCTTAATTGGTTCAAAGAACATCATAACTGGAGTCAACACCAATGGACATGTTCTCTTTAATGGCGTGACGAGGTTTAACATATGATTCTAAACGTTATTACGTATAGAGAGAGTTAGAAGCGAGAAATTTTATTTCAAACATTATGGAATGTGACCGTTTTGGTAGTGCAGGTGTGATGTGTTGGTGAGGAATAATGATGGATGGACGTACTCCCATACACGTTTTCAACAGAGGATCTGTGACCGGCCAGAGATATCGGGATGGTGTCTTAGAACGTAACGTAAGATTTTTCAGAGGTGCATATGGATCTGATTTTTTATTTATGGACGATAATGCTCATCGATTAATCCTCGTTGACGAATTCTTTAAAAATGAAATCATTGAGCGAATACCGTGGCCAGCAAAATCTCCTTATCTGAACCTGATAGAGAATTTATGGGACTACCTTGGAAAAGTAGTTGCATGGATACATCTTCCTCCTAGAGAAATAAATGCCCCGAAGATAGCATTGTTAGAGGAGTGAAACTATTCCCCAAACTGTGGTTACTAACATTATTACCAGCATGAAATCACCTTATGATATATGTGTACAAGTCAGGGACGATCGCATTCCATATTATATTCATAAGCCTTAATTTTTTTTCTTAGTTATTATTTTTTCTGAACTCTCCTTGTCACATATTGACATTTTTATTGTTTCATGCTACAGTTTTATATCATATGTATTGTTCTTAAATCTTTGTATTTATTGTTATGATGTTAAGCCTCATTCCATACAAATTCATAAAAATTATAAGTTCAGTTTCTGAGAAATCCGTGATTCAATGCATGTAAAGATAATTTTGTACACCAGAGAGGGTATTTTTATTTTGAGAATTTGAAGCAGAATTTATATTCATTCTAAGAAATCATAACCTGAAATTCATTACTTCAATTACTTTTAGCAAATTAAATCAAGAATAAAAAACGTGTTGCGATGGGATTATTTCAATTTATATTTTCCATTTATTCCTAAATTTTTGTTCCCGAGTAATTACTGCTCTTAACATCGTGTGTATTAGCGCAAGAATCATTTTTATTTTTCATGAAATTCATTTTTTAGCTTTCGTTTCGCTCTTTTTAATAATGGAGAAGCCTTTTTAAGGAACACTTTTGCGAATAGCGGATTATTTCTCACTAACAAATGCCTTCTTATTTTTATGCTATTTTGTTCCTCTCCCTGATGGCATAACTTTCTTCCAATTTTTTATTCTAAATTTCTCTAAGGTTGATCTATGAACTTATTTCTTCAAATAAACTTATCGTCGTGTTAATATTTTTAAGCTCCTGCGCTGATAATTAAATCAGAATAAATATATGGATTTATTATTTTTTGCTAAATCGACATACATGCATTTCAGAATCCATATTTTTCCAATATCTCATATTTTTAATCTTATTTCAGGATTAATTATGCTAAAAAATTTCTAATTTTATTTTTTGAAGTATTAAAAAGAAATCTTTGCAGGAGCATTGAGGTATCAATGTACCTGATTAATACCAAGAATTATGGCTGCGAATATTTATACTAAACCTTCAAGTTTTCTTCGAAGGTTTGAGGTTCAGGTCTCCCTTAACTACAGCAAGTATGGCTGGCAGATCTGTACTGACCTGAAAGTAGTGGCTTTGTTGAGGGGTTTGCAGAAGGGATATACAAAGTACTGCTGTTTTCTTTGTTTATGGGATAGCAGAGCAATCTATTTGCACTATACCAAGCGACTGACCTTCGAGAGCATCTTTTAAGCCACGAGAAATGAATGTACAACACCCACCATTGGTAGAACCACACAAAATCCATTCTTATTCCTTTACACATCAAGTTTGGACTTATCAAAAACTTGGTAACAGCCACAGATAAGAATGGACTAGCAAGCAAGTACCTGTATGAAATATTCCGTCGTCTCAGTTAAGCCAAAATTAAAGAGAGGTTTTTGTGGAATCTCAGATTAAACAGCTCTTCAGAGATCCCAAGTTTGAGAAAGTTCTTCAAAGTAAAGAAAAACAAGTCTGCGATGCATTCTGTCAAGTGGCTAACTTCCTGGGGAATGTGAAGGCCAAAAACTACAAGAAACTGGTCGAGGATATGTTGACTTTGTTTCATGATTTCGGCCCTGCAATGTCGTTAAAGATTCGCTTTCTTGACTCCCATTTGAATTTCTTCCCTAATAACTGCGGGGAAGTTAGTGAGGAGCACGGTGAACGTTTTCATCAGGACATTGCTAAGATGGAGCAACGGTACCAGGGCAATGGTCCACGTCAATGCTGGTCGATTATTGTTGGACGCTCATCAGAGATACTCTCCTCGTCTATCACAAACGACAGGTCAAAAGAAGGCAAAAGTCCGAAGAAGAATAAGGTATTCTTAACATGTATCATAATAATTACATCTAATAACATTTTTTCTCAATAATGCGTACACATTACAAAAAAAAAAACCATAGGCAATTGAGATTTTTTCCTTGTCATATTCTTATTCAGCACATTGAATTAATTGGATTGGATTGGACGCCGTAGGCGGACACTGTTTCACCTGTGCGGCTTTCAGCTGGATAGTCCGCCTTACGGAGGAGATTCTGGGATAAGGGAGAGCTAAGCAATCCACAATTTATACATACACATTTAAGTACACAGAAGGGGAAAGTCAAGTGAAGGGCAAAACATGTAAGCACAAAAATACAAAATGACAAAAGAAGAGGATGACAAAGTTTGAAAAATTGACACAGAACAAAATGAGAAAACAAAAACAAAAAAAAAAGGACATAAACATAAACAAACAAACAAAAAAAAAACATTTTCAGAACGAAAAAAAATAATAATAATAACAATATTGTAAAATACATAAGTCAGAACGTTAAATACAGATGTCAGACAGCCAAAATGACCTATAAAAGTTTCGAAAGGAAAGCAAAGTTATTTTGAGAACTTTCGACTTAGACTTCTCAGCTCTCACAGATATAGTCAATGTTGGAGCTGAGAAATTCCATCAGTTTAAGGATTTTGTGGTGGCAGTGTATGTTCTTGGCAGTATTTTGAATTAATTAGGAAATGGCTATTTTCATCTTGGAAGCAGAAATTTTTTTGAAAAGCTCGAAAAAGAGAATATGAGCGAAAATAGGTCAAATCATGCCAAATTGCCTTAGGAAATTGAAAGAGACTTTTATAATCTGTTTGTGGTAACATGACGGAGTTGAGCTTCTTACCATGCATTTTACCGTGGAAAAAATAATTTACATCAGTAAAAAAAAAAAACGAAATGTTATATTATTTGCTGTTATTTGAATCATTAGAGACATGAAATTCATTTAAATGGATATCTATTCTGTATTCATTATGCGAGTAATGACGCTCTTTTATCAAGAGATATACGTAATTCATGACGTTTAGGGCAGATGCCACGAGCAGGTCTGCTAGTAAACATATAAAGCTTAAAAGTAGAGCCGTACTCAAAACATGCAGACTTCCCACCCATTTATAATTAGTCGACCAGTAATTGTTTGAAGTATTAAATAGCTGTATTTTATTAATAGTGTGGTGTCTAATTCCACGGTTAGGAATGGAGCACAAATACAAACATGGAATTGTGAAAGATGAAACGGGCAATTAGAGGCCTTAAATTATCTTTTTTTCAGAAATATA
The DNA here is from genome assembly GCA_947359465.1 of Metellina segmentata. Classification (NCBI taxonomy): domain Eukaryota; kingdom Metazoa; phylum Arthropoda; class Arachnida; order Araneae; family Tetragnathidae; genus Metellina; species Metellina segmentata. The sequence continues at coordinate 108,232,389 of OX375872.1, read as the reverse complement.
CCACACTGCAAGTACTAAAGAATAAGGTTTAGTTATTTCATGACATAACACTCATGTTAGATATTTTACAAAAATTCTCATTAGCACCTGAAAAAGATGTAAGCATATGAAAAGTTGGGAAACAAAATAGCATTTTTATTTCCGCTCTAAAATCTTTTTAGAATAACCGCTCTAAAATCCCTTTAAAATACAACATAGTTTAATGTTTATATACTTGACTATTTATATGTCCTCATTTAACTCCATCCCCATTTTTCGCTCCTGTTTATTGTCGGTAAAAGAGAGTACATTTAATATCTACTATCGAGAATGCCAGTTTTCACGAAATATATAACGCTCAGCCCAAAAACTTTTCTCAGCAATAAGTAAAATGAAATCAAGAACCTAGTAGCTCGAGACGCAATCCCGAACCCCTTTTTCTCACAATTTGTAGCACAAGAAATCCGGTAAATAACCTAATTTGCTATGTGTCATTCTTCGGGAGCGATGATTGAGCCCTCCTTGGACACTGTTAGCGTAATGAACACGAATCAGTGGACCAGGGGTCCCATTACCTTTTCCTTTTTACGACTGAGAATAGAATATAACCCTCGATATTTTCCCTATAGCGAGATGATTAACACCATGGTAGAAAAGACACAAATCATTTTCAGTTAGGGATATAACCAAACTGATTAATCATGTCCTATCTCGCTTTAAGTGGATATTTCTTTCTATAGGTACTGGTTGTATAGAATGTTTTCTTCGTGGCGAACGCACCTAAATAGACTTTGTTTCAAAAAGTCCTTATCTGGGCCAAACTTCCCGTACAAATTAAACAAAGGATTTTCAAAACAATCTTTTGTAATGTTTATTCGGTTGTTATAGAATGTTCAGATTGACTGTTTTCTGTTGAAACGACTGTACATAAATTTTTTTCCATAAATATTAAGCTATTCGGAAGTTATTGCATAAAACTTGGTAAAAGATATTGATAAATTTGCAAAAATTGATAGGTACCAGGTACATTAATTTTCACATTTATAGTCTAAATTTTAATTCACACAATAAATTGCATACATACAAGTCAGATCAACCCCTTTTAGTAAGCATAGCTCTATTGTAAAAGCATGTAGACATTTTGTACTAAAACACCTAAAATTTTCAAAACAAGTATGGGTTAAGTTACAGTTTAAACCAAAATTTGGAAGCATGATGGATTTCTAGTTTATACTTAAATATATGCAACATATTTCAAGGATTTTCCAAAAATTCCAAGAAAATCTATGAATACCGGATGGCACAGAAAGTGAGAAGAATATCAAAGCCTCGATCGTAGAAAAACACGTTTTTGTAGTAGACTTAAACACTAAAACAAAATTCAATTTCTTTTAATCGATTTTGGTGGTTTTAAAAGTTTATTAACTCTTTAACAAGGGGTAGGGAACACAAAAATGAACCGTATTCTCATAGAATGATTCCGCAAGCTCCAGCCAGATGATCCAGGGGTGGCTAAGATGTATAAAGGAAAGATAAAAAGTGTAAGAACAACATTTGTAACGGCTTTAATTTTACAGTTTGATAGTTGTACACTTAACTTTGCTGTAGGTCCCTTAAAGTTGCGATCTCCAAAAGCAATGTTTGGCGCAACTTGTACGTTTTTGGACATTCCGCCATAAAACCCAAACCAACAGTAATGCACGCCTGACAGCGTCGATGCACGGAAGGAGTGAGAAAGAAATGCATTGAAGGAGTATATACCGTGTGTCAATCAATACATACCTGTTTCTGTTGAAAGTTCCCATTCCCAACAAAGTGTTGCAAACGCAACGTTTGGTGATTTGGCTTACAACTATCGGATTAGCTTTGACATACAATCTCACGTCTCAGCATTCGAGAGATGATACAAGTCAGCGTCTAAAATGCGATGGTCCAAACTGTAAAACTGCATCACTACTAGACTGTAGCATATCCAATTAGCGCTTGAGAACATATATACCTATGTGAATATCGTTTACTTTTATATTTCCAAACTCCTCTTAAAGATTGTGGATGAAGTTTTTGAAACACCCTGCATTTTCTATCCTTCTCCCACACTACTGTGTGCCGCCCAGCCAGTATGGTGGTTATGATCCTCGGTTGTCACCGAGTGGGCCCGGGTTCGAATCCCGGATAAGGCATGGATGTAAAACCTGGGAAAGAAGTCGGACTTTCGCCTGAAATGGATTCCCGTCTTGAAAGGAAAGCAGCGCACACCTTCTGTTCTTTGCTGGGATCATCGTTTGTTATAACAAAAAATATTCTTCTTCTGTATTGTCTTGAATGTTTCTGTTCACCACTTGCTTTCATATGCATCCCAGAAGAACATACGACAACAACACTACTGTGTAGCTAAAGGGCTTATTAAATGCACCGAAATCTTTTAATTCGCCTCATAAACACTACCATTTAAAATATCTCTAAAGAGGATGTTGCTCATATCAGAAAGTCTTCATACAAAATGTTCTTTATAAGTACCTACTATAGTTAAACGATCTTCTAGAAGAAAAAAATCGTTACGAGCGCCATGTGGTCAAATTGCGACTAGTCTATTTCAAATGTCCAAGATTTTGATGTTTACTGTCCAAGGTTGTGTATTCATTATGCAATGAAAATGTGCATCCTTAGCTCTTTTCATGTGTTTCGTCAAACGTACCTCTATGGCACATCTCGTTCATCAACTCCGACACATTAACTGATTTTGTCTAGTTTCAGGGGGGCCGGGACACAATTTTCTATTTTTTTTTGCTAATTAAGATATTGCTTTAGAATTTTTAATCAAGACATAGCACCTAATTTACAAATAGAAAATTATAAAAAATTAACTCGATATCAGTTCAAAAAATTTTAAAATTTTAAATTTTTCAAAAAAGTGACTGTTCTTACTTTTGATATAACTTCAGAATTTTTTTATGAAAAGACACAATATTTACATTTTCTAAAAGCAGATATTATATTTAAAAATTTGTCTTCACAGTTTTTAAATACATGCATATAAAAAAATACTAAAAATTTTTTAATTAAAAATTAGCATTATTTTATTTTATAATTTATAAAAACACTTATATTTTAAAACATATCAATAATTTTTAAAATTGCTGAAGAAAAATCACTTAAATATGTATGAAGAATATACATACCAAATTTCATGCAATTATCTTGAATAGATTTTGAATTATATCATTTTAAAGTTGGGATAAGTGTGAAAAATCCATCATGGAGAAAAACCGCCTTAAAGTTTCATTAATGAAAATAAGTTACAAAAGTGAAATTTTAGTACCTGATCGATTTTTCACTCCGAGTACGTAAGTAAATCCGTTAATGTCTTCAGACCTTTGATTAAGGTTTATTTTGGCTAATAGTACCTTTCTACGGTACAATTTGTATGCAATTGTACTTTTCTTAGCAGTTTTTCGGATAAGTCGACATATTTTTCGTTTCAAAACTTTGACAGCTATCAAAACGTTTTTTTGTTCATAACTTCGGTTCTACTCAAGATATCATCATAAAATTGGTGTCAAACAAAAGAGAATTAAATTCCAAATTTTTTGAGAACATAAAACAAAAAAGGACTTTTTGAAGGTTTTTTGTGTCCCAGCCCCCCTTCAATCTTGAAATCACTCAGTCCAAAGGACAAACCATTTATATTTATTCTGTCTACCGTCTATATTTATTTTGTCATGGGTCCTCCCACTTTTGAACCGAAAATTGAACCTAGTGTTCACTTTTATTGTCCAACCAGATAGATAAAACCTTTACAAGAAAAGCAACCCCATTAACCCCTAGAGGGGTTTACACACATTCGTTCGGATATTTAGTCTCTCCTGCCTACTCTGACCTTGACCACTAAAATGTTCCTTAAGCCGCGTCCCCTGTGCTGACCCCTTTTCGTCCTTTTTTTCGACCGACTCCGGTGTAAGTGCTCCCCCAAAAGTTGCAACCCATTGATCTTTACCGGCTCATGGCGGAAAACAAATTTGGCTCTGCAAACTACAAATCGCCACCCCGACTTAAGATCTTGTCGATAAAATTAATGCCGTTTCTCGAAATAGCTTCGATGTTTGTAGGGAGAGAAGCTGTGCAAATCCGGTGTAAACGCGGCTTTAGGATTCTTTCAACCCATATAAATGCGGTTATTTAATCCTTAACCATCTGGTGGTTTCTCTTCGCGTCGAAAACTGTCCTGTAATGGCCAGCGTCTGATAGAAAACCTATTGGAAATTGACACTAGTTCTGTGCAAGTGACAAATTGTTTTTCCTACTTGTATATTCATTTCCCTTGGAGTTAACAAAGCACTGACGATAATAAATCGCATCAATCATTCTGTCCCTTCAACATCTGCTTTGAGGTTCCATAATGAGTCCTCTCTCCTCCCCTATCTCCCTTCCATGTCTCAGGTGCGGAATGGACAGCAGGCCCTTTACTCTAAAAGTACAGCTACTTTGTGTGAGTACGTTATTGTAATAACACGTGAGAATCACATTAAAAAATGCTCAGAAGCATGAGAAGCCACACCGAAGCTGTTTTTAAAAGCTTATCGAAATAACTTCTTTGTCTACTCAATCAAACGAAAATCGCCTATCAATCAACTGCTCTGGGGGAGGGCATCCGGGACGAGGCACTCGCGAATCTCATCAGCTACCCAGTTTTGTGATCGCTTTCGAAAGGGGGTGAAACGATAAGCCTCGCAGTGAAACTTGCACGTTGTCTCTCCATGGGCTCTTCCTCAGTAAAATAAGGCAGAGTTTCAAACTTCGACGAGGTATACGAGGTATCGAAGAAAACACTTGGAGTGTTAAATGTGATATGTAGAGTAAATACAATACCAGACCAAGAAATCTCGTGAAGCTCAGTAGGTTAAACATATTACTTTTAATAACAGGTTTACGAAAAATTATTTCTAAGTTACATAGCGGACCGTTTCTTAGTGTGGAAGAAATAGAGTATTCTTATATACAGTTTCAGACTACCTCAGGGTTGAATTCTTCTGAGGATTCATGCAAGCTAATTGATATCTTTATAAATCGCCAATACGTATATGCACATACAGAATACCGAGTGTTTATTGAAGCAAGAAATGTTATTCTATGAGAGAGCAAACATATATTTACGCGTCTCTGAGGAACATTCCTTCATAGCATCATTCCGCAGACTATTGAGATAGCGAGTTATCCAAATAATGCAGAGAATCTTCGTCCTATCAGATACAAGGGTACATTTTAGCGCAGAGCTGCATTAGTTTTATCAGTTATTGGGTCTCTTCATAAAATATTTATTTCTTTTTGACTCCATGTTCTTATAATCCCCCATTTTTACATCAAGATAACTTTACCTACATAGATCGAGCTCTTTGGGGCAATATGTAATGTAAGTAATCTCCCATCAAGCAAGTATATATAATAGATTGTATATTTATTAATATTTATTTTACTAATTTTACTGTATAAAATTGTTTTAATCTACGAAATAAGTTTTTTTTGTGTTTATTATTTCTTCGTTTATTGATTATAATTATTTAAAAAAAATGCAATTCTTGTAGTTAATTTTCTATCTCTGCTTGTGATTACATGAAAAGCGTTACTATTAAAATAAAATCTGGCAAGATTATTGCTTGAAACGACACATTACATATTTAAAGAGTCAATCATCTAAATTGGTGCGTTTTGTAAGGTAAGTCTCGAAAATTGCTCTATTAACTAGGGAAATTATGGGGATATAGTGATTAAATATAATCACAGAAGGTTAGATAATTGGAATGCAAATTCTTGTTCTAGGCATTATTCGTTGTGGAATACTATTTAGAAATAATCTTTACACACCTTACAAATCTTAGGTGCTACAAAAACAGGTTTGTTTATATTGATAAAAACAGTCATAATTTATCTATTGGCATTGAATGAAAATGTTTTGTCCGAACGTTAGAGGACTCGGAATGGTCTAACATATGAGCATGCAGATATTTTCGAATTATATCCTAGCTTTAAAAGCATCGCATTAAAAGCTATTAGATTTTTGTGAACTTTCAGTTCCTTCAGATTTTAAATTAGCACATTGTTTTATTTTATTTGTTACTCCAGAGTTAATTTGTTGCTCCAGTGTAACGTCGATTCAAATACCTACCTTCAGATTTAAAGGTTTTATGAGATTGATTGGAAATTGGTGTTGAACGTACATATTTGTGAAAAATGTTGAGTAAGAACTTGAATTTCAGTAGCACTCGAGTGTGTAAACATTATCGTGGGACACGAACAAGTGCTCAATGAACGAGGGTGGCTGGTGTAGACTGTTTGTCTCAAAAATAATCGGGGTCGCAGGAGACCGGTTGGGAGAGTAACGGATCAGCAACCGGATAGTTGTGAGTTCAAATCCATCCAAAGAACGTCGTATACAAAAGGGGTTGGTGCACGTTAAATCTGTAGTGGCCTCAAATGTCCTCCCGTTGGCGTGATGTGGAAGTTTGGAGAGTGGGATGCCAGCTCAAGCGTGTCCTCGTCATTACCGTGGTTCAAAATTAAGTGGTGTTGTCGTCAGATTTCTTTGGGGATTGATCCCGGACCGTCGCCAATAGCCCCTTATCTTTCTTCAGTGTGACGTTAATGAAAATACCTACCTCATTCCTCCCTGGGTGTATGTCTCTTTTCTGTGTCAGTAAAACTTTCATTGTGTGTGTCTATCACTTGGTGTTGTATGTCTTGTGTCTGGCGCAGCATGGCAAAATATGACCTACGCGCCATAAAACCCCAAAAGCAACCAACCTACGTACCAACCCACCTCAAAACTAATCGAAATCCTAAAAGAACAGTTAGCAGAGACTCGCTTCAAGGGAGTGTTGTGAGAATTTATTATTTCTTTCAGAGGGCTAGGAAATTCTTCCAACGATCTGACTATAATTTTCTTGATACCAAGAATTTGGGAAAATCTCCACCTTGATCGGTCATAACTTGAAATGTAGTTTCTAAACGTGAAATCTATCCCTCGAAGAAACCTTTTATGATGGCATGAGTCAAATATCTTCGATTGGTATAGCCCCAAGCCACCAAGTGTAGGATCGATTACTGTCAAGCAACTCATTCTAAGGTGGTAAAGGACATATAAATTAGATGGCAAAATAAATTAGATATTTTTGTTCGTAAGTGAAACGTGCCCAACTCACACTTGTTTTTGCGTACTGAGGTGCATTGATTTAGAAGAAAAGTGTCCCAATTCCCGATTCTTGTAAGCCTTGTTAGCGCATCTCTATTATTATAAAAGGAAGTGTCTGCGTGTCTCTAGTATGTACTGTCCTAACGAATCTATGGTATTTACAATAATGGGATTTGGCACACTAGTAATCCGAATTTTTCGCAATTTAAATTTTTTTTATGAAGCCTGAATTTTAAAATTCAATTTAGAACATTTTAGAAATAATTTAATTATTATTGTTTTCCTAAGTATAGCAACACCATAAAGAAAAGACAGATTCAAAATTTATTTTTTCCGTTTTATTTTACAAAGGAGCGATTTAAGCCGAAGAAAAAAAGAAATAAAGTTTCAACTGGAGTTATAAAGTTCTTTTTATCTGTCTCCTAGATCGTTAAAGATAGAGTAAAAATTTCAACAGATTTGAAATCTGCTGAAAATTTTACATCAGATCTATACTTAAAAATATGATTGTCTTTAAATAAATAATTTTTAAATTATAACTTTTATATTTTCCCATACGATTTTGACCTCGATCGTGTTCGAGAAATCACAGATTCCATTCCTGCGCTCAAATTATTCCAGCGAAGGAAAGCAAAACATATAAAAAACATTTTGAATGGCATTGTTTAGTTCTTTTTTGTAAATTCGGGATCGTTAAAGATAAATAGAAAATATCAACGGATTTGAAATCTGCAGAAAATTTTACATCAGATAGCTACCATATACACTTGATTTTCTTGATAATTTTTCAATTAAATATTTATATTTTCGCTAGAGATTGTGACGTTACACCGATTGGATCTCTTTGCAATCCGAATTTGGCCGCATTTGGCAATGAGCGTTGCCTGTGGTTAGCGAAGCAAACCAGCACCACGGGCAACGCCGTTATGGCTGTTATCCAATAGACTACGAATTTCGCAAACCAAATTGGAATTCGTAGCAATCACTGGGGGTTATCGAGCAGTGATCACACCTGACCCCACGTAAAGAACTGTCATAGCCAACGCCGTGCTGGTCACGCAGTGGCTAGTAGCCAAATAAATCGAGAATGTACGAGTTTGGTAGATTTGTAACCAGGATGTCCTAAATTATGAATTGAATTGAACACGTTTTCTATAAACATCCGCGAGAAAAGGAAGGCCTGTAATTTCGTGTCACAATATAGTTGAACATTCAGAGCAATATTTTTAATTGTAAAGTAGTTTTAAAGAATTGATAAAAAAAACATCCATGTTTGGATTCAAACAATTTAAACATGAATCGTTATTTGAGATTCGGATAAAAAATCATGTTAGACGGAAATTCGGAAAATTTTGCGATAATTTTGTAACATACTAGGAAAGGCATATCAATTGCCTCTGTTCAGAAAGAGAAGACGTGCTGCCTAATTTTCGAGTCTTTTGATTCGTCAGGAGTCCCTGGGGCCCTCCAACAACTAGTTCTTTATACCTTTGACAAGAAATATTCAAATATTTGTGAAAAGTGTATACAACGAGAGTTCTGAAAACGCGCACGTATACACAGCAACAGGGTCGTTACTTCGGCGCACCAATAACTCACTCCAGTTGTAAAATACCTTGTAAACAATCCAACTACATGCATGCTCATAAATTAAGGATAATGACAGTTTGTAGACATAAAGCTACAAAAACACAACAAAAGTGATGTAAACATAAAGCCTGTTTATTAAGCAAAAGGTATAGAACAAATAATAGGGTACATGTTCCATAGTACCCAATAAAAATAAGAGACATGCTCACTGGAGCAAATAGAGAATATATCTTCCGTGCAAAAAAAAAAGCAAAAAAGTAAAAAAAAAGTAACAGTTTTCGGTTTATATGAAGGTTATTAGGCTGTATGTTTGCCATGTGCTACAATGGCAAACATACAGCCATGTGCTACATGTGAAACAATGGGCATGCTGAGCACCAAATTATCCAGCAGGTCTTGGGGGAGTATCCCACTCATCAATCAATGCTCTCCAAAGTCCGGAATAGACTGAGGAGGTGGATTACGGGCTTCAATTCGTCGGCCGAGCATGTCTCATGCATGCTGAATGGAGTTCAAATTTGGGGAGAACCCCGGCAATTCCAAACGGATGATATCCTCTTCTTCAAGGCATTCGTTCACGATGTTTGCACGGTGAGAACGAGCGTTGTTATCCATAAAGATAAAATCTGCACCTATTGCACTCCCGACAGACGCACGTGTTGTTGCATAATGATATTCCGATTAATAGAGCCTGCCATGATTCCTGTTTGGACATGGAAATTTGTTCGAGAACCCAGGATAATGCAACCTCAAACGAGAAGTCCAGCACCACCGTAACGGTCGTGTTCAATGGTATGTTCATGGTTGTAACGGGTCCCTGGTGCTCTCCATATGAAGATATGACGTGAGTCAGATTGCATTGAAAATCTGGATTCGTCGGGGAAAAGCACACATCCCCACTGTGAAGGTGTCCAGTTAACATGTTCTCTGCACCAGGCTAACATACGCTGGCAGTGAGCTGCCGTGAGTTGAACACATCTGACTGTCCTCCGGGCATATAGGACATACTATCCTAAACGTCTGCTCACGATATGCGTGGGAAACGTGGATACCCGTAGCTGCAGACAGCTGTCGTGACAAGTCTAATGCTGTACTGTGCCTGCTTCTTTTGGCAGTTATTGCTAAATACCGGTTGTCTTGCGGCGTTGTAGCCCGGGGACGACCTGTACTGAAACGTCTACCTACGTTTCCATCCTCTTGGAACCGCTTCCAAAGCCTTAATATGACACCTACACAGAACACCCGCCACGTAAAAAATTGTCATTGAGTCATTGAAATCACGTTGAGTCATAACTATTCGTTTATGGCACTGTTAGGCTTATATGCCAACGATTCCTTTAATACACTCCACTGATTGCTCTGTTCCTTCTGACGTTCTGTCAGCGCCGTCTGGTGGCTTATTTCAACTTGAAACACAAGCATGTTATTCCTGAGAATATGTGTGATTGTCCTCAAGGGTAAATTTTTGCTCTAGTACACATTTTCCGTGTGATTCTGAAATATCCTTAATTTATGAGCATGAGTGTAGTTGGTGAGCTAATTCACGAGCGTGGTGATTATCGATCATCGATCTAGATGTTAATGTAAGCCTTACTATAACAATCACTTTACCAAATGAGTAAACCCTTTTTGTGATAAAGGGTGAATGGTGATTGCATCCCATTTATTATAAAGGTGCTGCATGGATTGTGGAGAAAAAAAGAAGCAAAATGAAAGGAAATATTATTAGAAGGAGTGGACAATAGATGAGAAACGATAATGAAGAGACCAATAAAAAGTATTTGGAAAAGCGTAATTAAAAAGAGTATAAATATGAGATAAATATTTTCAGGTTGTAGTCAGATGCTAGCATCTGTTACGAAATTCCAGAAAGCAACAATAAAAAATACATATTTGGACCTCTGGTTAGTAAATATAAAGTGGCCTTGAGTCTCTTATATCGACGATCCTTATTAACTATGTCACTAATAATCGATCTCTTGTTATTTGCATACTTTTTACCATAAGAACAACTAAAAAAAACCTGAAAAACACGTTATCTAAATTAAAAGTAACTAAATATTCATCTGGTTCATTTATATTCATTCAAGACACTGTATAATTATTACAATCCAAAAAATATTTTTCAGATTCCTTCACTTGATCTGAGCGATAAATATATATAAAGTTTCTAACAACCATTTCAGGAAAGCTCTGAGCTGGATCGAACTAAAAGCTCAAAATCAATAAAATTCGAGGGAGACCGACCGCAAGTTTTTGCTGACCGAAGCGATAACGACCTTTTTAAGTCCAGCATTTCTCGACCTCACTCACGGGGGTGCCGCGTGCCATGGATTCAACTCCCTAGCACCTCAATATTTTTGTTTGAGAACCACCCCACAATTTTTTAATAAAAAATAATTCTATGCATATAACTCTTTAATTGCTCTACTGATTTGATAGATTTGATCCAACGCGTCTTAGCATTTCCAAATATTTCTGCTTGTTTCTTTTCAATCGTATGTTAACCTAATTAAAAGGAAACAGAACAACGAACAATGTATTATCTGTCTCCAAAAAATCAAACAATACGCGCTCGCGCGAAGGTGCTTTTAATATTATTGGTTTGTACTCAACCAACCGGATAAATTACTTTATCATTAATAATCGCAACCAATTGAATACAGAGGCTATTCGCACATTTTTTAGACTATTTTGGTTAGCGGTAATAAAAAATCGTTTGCTGCAAAATAAATAATTGCAGTTGTACTATGTTTTTAAAAGTCAAAATTATCGTCTGCGGCTTGAAAGGTTTGTTTTTATTCAAAATGGCGTTTTTAACGAAGCAGTGATTCGAAGGCTATATTTATGCTCTTTCCGAAGATAAATATTCATATTTCGTTACCCAAAAACGATGTGAGAGTCATGGTTTTGTGATAACTAAAGCGTCGATAGGTAATATCGTCAACAAGAAAGGAAAAGAACGTCAAATTCGAGCCTCAAGTGGGACAAAATTTCCAAACAAGTATCCAAGGAAGAAACGGACATCTTCGACTATCGCAAAGGTACGTTGTTTAACGCTAAAAGAAAGTACCCCTAGTCAAAGGACAGTTGCAAAGTCATTAAAATGTTCTGTGTCCACTGTAAACAAAATGATAAACGTTGATTTAAATCTTAATATAGCGAAAAAACGCAATGTGCATCGTCTTTCTCCAAAGCATATCGCTGTACGCAGGACACGCTGCTGAATTTTATATCAGAAACACTTATCCAAAAAAAAAATGGAAAACAATTGTCACAATAGATGAATCATGGGTGTATTTAAATGAGTGCAGCAAAAAAAGAGCCATTTATTATCATAAAAGGGGAGAAAAAATTTAAGTACATGGTTCACAGAATCGAAAGAAAGTTTTTCTAAGGGATTCATGATTGTTGCTGGTTTTTCATATAATGGCAAGTTAAAAATAAAGAGAGTGGAAAAAATGTCAAGATTAACTCCAAATACTATCAGGAACATATTTTATAGCCAATTTTTCTAAATGAAATACCATCGCTTTACCCACAGTGCCATCAATCTGTGGAACTCCATCAAGACAAAGCTAGCAGTCACACATCCACGGTAAATTTCCTAAAAGAAATGGAACAAAAAACCGGTATCAAGGCCATACCCTTCACTGATATCCCTACTAAATCTCCCGATGTATCACATATGGATTTTTGTGCTTTCGGACTTTTAAAATCTGCATTATCCAAACGTCGCCCCACAACCCTTACAGGACTCTGGAAAGCTGTTCAGGAGGAATGGGATAAAATACCTCTTCTGACACTTCAAAAGGCATTATTATCCTGGAAATTACGGTGTCGAAAGATAGTTCAGAATAAGGGTAATCAAATAGAACATTTAAAACACAAGAATTTTATGTAATTTATTTTTTTATTACAATATACATTGTCTAAAAAATGTGTGAACAGCCTCTGTACCATTTACAACCAGCAGAGCATGTTTCACGAATACAATCCTCATTATGATTGGTTCTATTTCGCCCAACGGCTTATAATCATTTATTATTGGTGCACATCGGACAGTCTCCATTACAAGCAAACAATGCGATGATTGTTTTATAAATATATTGCTAACTTTAACGTTGAAAATTCCTTCATAGTTGTTACTTTCTCGGCACCAATAGGATATCACTTTTTACAAAATGACCAATATGTATGCAAATAAAAAATCATTTAATATTGGCGCTACAGTGCTTCCTTTCTAATGTCAACCCCAAAATAGAAGGAAATATGAAGAAGCATCGATTAAATACACTTATTTTTAGTTGGTATTCAACCCTCCATATCAATTAGTTTACCATTGATAATACTCCCACATATCCAATAAGCATTAGATTTTACACTTATTAGGTTTATGATTGACCTTATTTGATCATAAGGCTTGAAATTAATTTATTATTGAGGGATTTCACTTCACATCAAATATTGCTTCTTATTAAAGCAAACACTTCGAAGATGTGTTTAAAAAAATATTACACAAATAAAAAAACTTTCACACACAATAGAATATTACTTAAAATAAGCGAGCAAGTTTTACAAGCAGAAACATTCTTATTACGTAATGATTGGTTCTATTTTATCAAAAGGTTTAAAACTAATTTAATATTGGTGCGGCTCACTTCATATAAAATATTTTCTTCAATACGACGAAACAATTAAAATATGCTTTTAAAAGTATTACTTTGTATTTAACCAATCGAATAAATTACTTTATTATTTAAACTGTCTTTAATATATTCGTATTCAACCAAACGAATAAATTATTTTATCATTGATACTCCTGCATGTCCAATAGAATATCACTTGCATGAGTAGACAAACTTTTGCAACTCTTATTTGGTTAACGTTTGGTTCCGAAGGGTTTGCAATTAATGTATCATTAGTGGCATATATTACCTAACGTCGAATATTGCCTCTAATAAAAGCAAACAATGCGAATGTGATTTTATTACAAAAGGCTCAAAATAGTTTTATTGACATTTTCTCCCATCTAATAGGATATCTTTTTTAACTGCGCAATTTATTTAAATAATACTATTATAGTGGTTCTATTGATTTAGTCCGACGATTATAAATTATTCAATACTTGTGCTTTCTTCTAGTCCAATGTCATCCCTAATAAAAGAAAGCAATACAAAATAGCTTTCGTTGTATTTATTATTGGTTGGTGTAAAACCAAAGTATAAAATTACTTTTTGCTTAATTCACTCCCTCCAAAATAAATTATTAAAATCAGCACAAGAATTTCCCAAATAAAACTGTTTTATGTGTGATTGGTTCGATGTCCCCTCCAATAAAAGGAAGTATGTAAAGCCGTTTCTATTAGAGTTATTATTGATTGGTTTTTAAATAACTACTTTGCGTTAGTTTATTATTGATTGTTTTATACATCAATTTAAACAGGGGCCCGAATCTCTTACTCACCCCTAATATTTTTATTTTTTGAGCCTGCCAAATATTACAAATAAACAGGTAATAGGAGTAGTTAAATATGTCGGATGGATATATCCTTTCTGGTCGTATGGCTACTATATCATGCCGACCAACCGGTATAGTGGTTAAAGTGTTAATCTCTAAATCGGAAGGTTCCTGGTTCGATTCCGGGTCCGGGCATGGATATTTGTAAGCGTATGGTGTAGAGGCGGCTGGTGCACCTTAAATCTGTCGTGGCCGAAAGTCGCCGGGTTGGTGTGGAAGTTTGGAGAGTTGGGTGCCAGCTCAGGTGTTGCTTCGTCATCTGACCGTGGTTCAAAATTACGAGGTGTTATCCTCGGATCTTTCCCTTAAGGGACTGATCACGGACCGTCGTCAATAGCCGGTTGTGTTGCTCTAGTAAGACGTTAACAAAAATTACCATTACCATGGCTACTATATCATGAGCAAAATAAGTAGGTTTTAAATTTTATTATTTTATTATTATTTAAGTTCGAGTCATGCCCCTTTAATAATAAAAATAATTATTACAAATATACAAATTTAAGGATAATATCACAGATTTACAGATAACTGTCTTTTATAAACACGGTGTCAAATACACGGGATACCCAAGGAATCTGTTTTTGCTTTCATCCCATTAACCTATTCTCCAATCCCTTAGTCTTCCCTTTCACGACATTTTTTAGTTATCTGTCTTGTGCTTGGTGCAGCTTTGCCAAATATGGCCCTTGCACCATAAAACTGCAAATCAACCAACCAATGCTAAATTTTAAAGGAAATTGTACTCAACTGCTGCATTTTATAGGAAATTGTACTCAATTGCTGCATTTTATAGGAAATTGTACTCAACTGCTTCATGTTAGTTTGTTATATTTAGGTTTTATGGCACGAGTGGCCATACTTGACAAAGCCAGCTGCTTCAGGATTATGTAGAATTTCCATATTTAAGATTCAGTAGGTGCGTATACTCACTCAATAATTGCTATTCTTTCGTTAAGCCTACAAAAATGAAAGGATAAAAGATTATAAAAAGTATAATTGGTGCGCCATTCAATTCTGTAGGGTCCTATACGTAAAACTATCAGAAGACTCCGGTTTGTTTTGAACGTACCGAGTTAAATAAATAATTTTATTCGATTGATTCATTGTGCTACGAGATAATAAGTTAGTCTCCAAACTCCTATAAGTTAAAAATGTTAAATATTATTCATTAACAAGTTGTGTTAATTTCCCCTCTTAAAGATGTAGTTTAGCGATGTATTGAGCATTTGAACACATCAGCTATATCTGTGATACCCGAGTAAAAGGTTAATTTGTATCTTCTCTGGTAGCACGAAAGAGGAAGTAAAGAATGACCGATGGGGATTGGTAACTCTAGACTCTTTATACACGCTAACTGTTAGTCATTTCATTGTAATTAATGTTTCACGTCCATTTTCTCCTTCTTACTTAATATTAATGTTCGTGTTTACTCATCGCTAGTGTTTATACTACTCCATTTGTTACACAAGTAACTAGTCTATGTCTATGAAACATACCTTCCTCGTAGAATATTGTCAAAAAATCAAATTTTCACGAAGGTTTGTGGCTCTCAAGAGCACATCTCCTTTAGATGTGTATGGACTTCACGGACACGACGATCATTTCTTTTCCCACTGGGTTTCCTGTCTTTAGTAAACACGAGGATCGAACTCCCGGGATACTCAAGCGATATTTCCCCACTATGTTCCCCAATCCCTTTTTGTTTTCTCTTTCACATTTCTTTCTTAATGATCTTGAGTTTGGCGCAACTTGGTCAAATACAGCCGTTGTGGTATATAACCTAAAAACATCCAACCATGAAGGTTTGTGACTCTACGGTCATTTTCTGCTAACTTAGGGCTTTAGACCGGAATCTACGATTTTAAGTGAATTCCGTACACTACGAACGTCCACGTCTTGGCTAGGATTCAAACAGCCTGGACCATATCTTAACAAGGACAGATTTCAGGAGGTAGCTAGGCATTTCAATTAGCGTTACACTGGAGCAACACAGCGGGCTATTGGCGGCGATCCAGGATCAATCGCAACGGGAAAAATCCGGCCACGTAATTTTAAACCACCAGATTTTATGAAAGGAAAACCAAATTCTAATTACTTTGCGTTGAATTGTGAATTAGTTTAATGCAATTAGAATTGCGTTGTTTAGTTACGACAGATTTGTGTGACAGTAATCCATTTTGTAGATATATTTTATGCATGTCATGTCATCCGTGGTCCGTATCCGTGACATCAGGCTTGTCATCCGTGGGCATTTCTGCGTTTTTTTAGCTATGACACTACACATTAAATGTGCGCTTTTACAAATTTATTGATGCATAAAATGAATAAAATTCGAAGCTAATACACTAATGTTTTTTACTACTTTAAATGCTTTCTCATTTCCAAAAAATAATTCTCGAAAATCGCGTGTTCGTTGTTTAACAGGCAATAAGTATTTTCAACGAGTCTTAAGTAAACATCGCTTTTCATCTTATTTAAAGAGATTTAATTATGCTTTTCATTATCTGTCTTTAATATTTGTTTCCATTTTTCAACACACTAGTCAAAAGATATCGCGTTTTCCAAAGGCTCTTTTTGAACTGTCGAATTTGAACTTTGGACTGTGTCGAATGAGGCTCAATCTATCTCGCGTGCTCAAAGAAACGGATCGTACTTTCTTCTCTCATTATGTACAATTTTCTGAAAGATCAATTTTAAATTGAAATAAATGGCACTTTTCCTATTTGGAAACAGTAGAGTTGCAATGAGTCTAAAGGCACGTCGTATATGTATGGTAATTTAGTTTATTTTACAATATTTCAATGTTGGATTCCATTTTAAACATGTATGGGTAATGATGAACTATCATGATTCTTAATCTCTGATCCTCGCGAGATTTGTGAGTATTGTGTTTCTTTTTCTCCACAACACACTTTATGACTAAGTAACCACATCTTTCGATAGGATCCAAGGATTCTTTCAATCTTTAAAAAGATTTTACTGGTCCTTTCATTAGAATAGAATCATTCGAAAAGATTCCATTGCACCTTTCTTTGGATTGGAATCCTTTAGAAAGATTGAATTGCTATTTTCTTTTAAATGAAATCCTGTGGAACGATTCCAATTGCTCTTTTCACTAGAAATGAATGATGTGAAACGATTATGTTGCTCTTCTTTGGATTCGAATCCTTTGGAAAGATTCTATTAGCAAAGAAGGTCAAAATTGTTTCAAAATCATACAGGGAAGAATGCAGTTTTCAAGGTAGAATATGCATATTAATCCCTCAGAGGGTTAAACGTCGGAATTAGAGCTTAGGATAATGAGGTTCCATCTCTTGCGTGCTCCAAGAATTCTCTCGTACTCCGAGAAACCTTCGCTTCAAGTCATAAATATTCGCCTCTCTCATACGTTAAAAATGCGTGTCTAATTTTTCATTGAAAGACATGAGTAATGACAAACTACCATCTGTCTTCAAAGCTGGTTTAGAAAGGATGAGGCGTACTTGAGTTCTTGAACTCCAGCGAACTCGAGAAATATCTTTAATATTAAGTATGTTCTTCCATTCCCTCTTCGAGATTTCTTATTAGCATGCAAATCTGTCTCACAGCGGATGAAATCCAGATTTCTGGACTGTCGAAATCCTTGACCAACGATCAAAAACTGCGTCCGCAGTGAAGCGATGCGTATGTATACATAGCGTACCACCTAATCAAATATCCGATCCTCGCTGATAAAGCGTACGAGCGAAATCTCTCATCACTGAGTAGGCATCTTCGAAAAGATCTCATAACTTTAAGCTCTTTGATAACCCTTGCAGTGTCGAGTGATGAATCCGAGAATGATGGAGGTAAACTATGGGATGTATAGGGAAGGGGGGAAATAGGTCTTGTTTCATCAGCTGCTTTTCCAAGTGTCCTCTCATTAGTCACATGTTGCTCCTCTCTAAGTGGCCGTCTATTGACTAGCATGGGAACTGCAGCTCTCATTCATTGCTGTAGCAGCCGCAAGGACTATGCTGTGGAAAACGGTAAATGTCATTCTTTATTTGTATAAGAAGCATGGTGTATGAAAATGAGATGGTGTTGAAGATAAGTGATGCAAGGCTCAACGGTTAGAGTGTGTACGCTTGAAGGGCACATGGCGGCACTCGCAATGTTTTGATGTTGAATTTGACAACACGCGTGTCAAAAACGAATCAATTTATTGATGCAGGACTAACTGCAGATTTATTTTTCTTTGGCAAATTAGGTGCACTAATTCTGAGACTACACAAGTCTTATTTTTAAACTCGTTCATTTTTTTTTCAAATAAATATGTTTGCAAGTTGTATTCCTCTCATAGGAGTTATTGATTTTAGTATAAGGTGTGGTAATGCTAATCTTTTTGGTATCTAAATGCAAGTAGATGTTATGAATATTTTAAATTTACCAGCATTCTCATCTAAGATGAGTGCTGTGCTATGAAATTATGTTTATATCTGCCTCCGAATGAAAATTGTAGATTTTTTTTTGTATGTTTATATCACCAGCTTACAGCAGAAACTCATTAACTTACAAAAATAACTTTTTACTGTGCAGTTGTTTAAAGGAAAATTATTAGTCTTTTAGATTAAAAAAAATTAGTTATGAGCATTTTGACAGCGTTGTATTTTTTGGATAGATTGCCATATGAAATTTTATTTCACGTCATGAAAAAAAACTTTTAGCGTCTCCGAAAAAATGTTAGTTAACGAATTTCTATTCTAAGTCAACGATATCTCTTTTTCAATAAATAAGTGCGATAGAAATTGCGCCTTTTAACTGACTCCTTAATAACAAAATCCAATAAATTCAAAAAGTAAAACAAAATTTGGGTCATTTATAAAATCAGGGCGAATAAATAACATTTTGAAAGTAGCGTATTCTTAGAAAAGAAGCCTCATCTCTGCAGGGTTCGTGCACATAATACGAAACACCGAAATATCTCGGCGAATAATTACCAAAATCTATCGGAATTGCATAAAATGCTTCTTTTTTAGAAGCCAACTGCCTTGAGCGTCAGTCAAGAATCCGTTTCTTAAGTGGAAGCATTTTTATGTTTCGACTTATTGGAAATATTTTCGAGTCTCATTTAAAAAGCCAATTATTTAAGTGAAAAGAAGTTCAAAAGTATTTTTATTGCTTCAATTCTAATAAAATTTGTTTTTGAACGTTCAATGCTGATTTTCCGTTAAATGCCTCTATTTATTCTTCAAACAATTGCAATTTTTCTGTCGAATGTCTTGTGCATGCAACATGAAATACATCCCAAATTGGATGCATTTTCTATATTCTGAAATACGAGTTATGAAAATAATAGAATTTTCTTGTAAAATACAGATGGCTGTGTACAAATAAAAAAAATTTTCGTGGGTTCCACAACTTTTTTAATAAATCAGTAATAGTTTTCAAAATTTATTTTAGCTTAAAATTTTTATTTATTTTTTTTTTTTAAATTCGATACTGGTCGAATTAATGTAATTAATTAATTCGAATATCATGAGTTTAATTAATGAAAAATTCAAAACATTTTGAAATATCCATACTGTGTTTCAGAATTTAGATTTTGAACGTATACTTTATTATGAATCGATTTGTTTGAGTTGAGTCGCTAAATTACATATAATATATACTTAACATATACTACACTTAACTTATAATCGACGGTATCTAACAAAAAGTATAATTTACTTGAAATGAACGCATTCTTTTATATATTGAAACTATTGCACCCTGATTTCAACACATTAGTTCCAAGAAGAGAATTTAGTCATCTATTTACTTCTATTATTACCGTTTTGATATTGTATTATCAATACGTAGTGTTTTCATTATAAAAAACTAAGTGAAAAATGTATTCTTTTATTTTATCTTCAAATGTATTCAGCCGAGGCGACTTTTAAGAAAAAAAGCTAATACACTTCGTCTGCATCAAAAAATTGTACATAAAATGTTTTAAATTACCTGTCAAAAACATCAAAATCGATCAAAAAATCGATTTTTAAAATTTTTTAGCATTGAAATTTAATTGATATCGAAGTCTGGATAGCAGAAACAATGTTTCCATTACTATTGCATTTTACTGAGTTGCACATACAGAAACATGAAATATAGTAGATAAAGATAATTAGTGTGTTCTGCAAAAACACCATCTTCGAAGTAGAAGATTGTTTGACATTCCTATGATTTCAAAATGTTCCCTGTGCATCAGGTTTTAATTTATTTCCTTGAAATTGTTTCGTATATACATAAAAATGATGTATGAAATTTTGGCTTAAAATTTTGCAAAATTTTAGGTGCTTAAGCAAAAAAAATAAAAAATTTATTTACCAAATTGAGTTGATTCGATTTATGTGTATACAAACTGCTATGTGAATTACAATTTCTATAATACATGGAATATTTATGAGAATGTTATTTTCTAATTTATCAAAACTTTGACTAAGTTTAGTGTACTTCCACACAATTTACTATTTTGGACCAAACTTTATGTATAAGCTTTTCACTAGAAAACAATCTCCAAATTTAGTAACAACCGGATAACTGAAAAAAAGCTTGCTTTGAAAGTCCACTGTCCTTCAATAATCTTGTTTTAGATCCACTTCTATTGTGGTATATATAAAAATAATTACAATGTAATTCCACCTGCTTTTACAGCCTTTAGTAGCTTCTAGTGCAGTATGTGGAAGAGAATACGGCTTGAATTGAAATGTTTGGAAACCGTTGGCTTTGGATATCATACCTATGTTCAGTTATCAAATAAATGTGGACCATTAGTTAGACTTTAAACAAGAATTTTGCATAACCGTTAATGACGGTTTTTCTATTTTAAACGGTATTAAGTTTTGAATTACATGTAATTTGTCTTAAATTCGATAAAATTAAACTGAGATTGATGTATTGTAACATTTTCTAATTCTTCAACTTGTTTATGAGTATTATTAGTATAGGCAAATTAAGATTGGGTGACGGAAATAATTATTAGAAAGCGGATTCCTTCTGAAATACGTTCTTTAGGTCCCCTGTAAGACACCCTTAAATTTTGAATAAACGTCCGACATCTTGGATTTTTCCAAAAAACACAATAACTCAGCAATGGACAATCATAGGGAGGTGCTGTTAGTGCCAAACGTTTCTGTTTTGGAAGAACTCATTGATGTAATAAAATGTCTAAAATTGTGAGCTGATATAATTTTATTAACATAAAACAGGTTTGACCAGTTTTTTAATTAAATATTTATATTTTCGCAAGAGATTGTGACGTTACGCCGATTGGATCTCTTCGCAATTCGAATTTGGCCACATTTGACAGTGAGCTTTGCTCGTGGTGTTGGTTTGAGAAGCAACCCAATCGGGAATTCATAGCAATCACCTGGAGTTAGCGAGCAGTAGTCACACCTGACCCCACGAAAAAAACTGCCACGGGCAACGAAGGACTATGCTGTGGAGAACGGTAAATGTCATTCTTTATTTGTATAAGCATAGTGTATGAAAATGAAACGGTGTTGAAGATAAGTGATGCAAGCTCAACGGTTACAGTGTGCAAGCTTTTAAAAGTGGAAATTAACCGAATGTGGATAACTTTGCCCACGAATCCACCCTTTCATTCGACAATTTGTAGAGACTTAGCAAAACTACATAACTTCCATTGGTGTTTTCAAATTGATTACCATTTAATTTTCTATTACTTTGGGGATGGTTGAAGCTCGTCTCCTACCCCCTTGAGTATGCCAACGTCGTATGTCATCTACAACCTATAAATATAATTGCGCATATTATAGAAAACTATAAGTTTCGGCAAATATATTTTGGTAACATATTGATTTTGCTAAAAAAAACATCATTGCACCATAACTTTTTAAGGTCTCGCCTTCATCTGAAAACCTAATATTTTTAATGATAACGAGCAGTATTTTTAGATTATATCCTCACCTAAAATTTATTTCGTTTAAAAAATGTCAACAGTCTAATCGAAGGAATTTGTCACCTTTCACTCTGAATTCAGTTTGCAATTCCTATGAGAGTACTGAGCTCTAGATAATATATTTATCATATAACCCTCCTGTGAGTCACCATTAAACAAATGTTGGTATTTCAAGTTTATTTTCAGTAGTTTAAAATATCGGAAGCTGTAGCGTAATATTTTTCCACCTTATTCATTAAACATAAAAAATGCGTAAATCCTCTTTTTAAAAAGTTGTAATTCCTCT
Organism: Metellina segmentata; assembly: GCA_947359465.1. Taxonomy (NCBI): domain Eukaryota; kingdom Metazoa; phylum Arthropoda; class Arachnida; order Araneae; family Tetragnathidae; genus Metellina; species Metellina segmentata. The sequence continues at coordinate 108,209,910 of OX375872.1, read as the reverse complement.
TTTAGTATCGCATTGGTTATCCTTTAAATTCGCAGAAACACTTACACAAATGCTTTCGATCTAATTTTATTACTTTTGTTTAAAAGACATGAGAAAAGGGAATCATCTGGGTAAAAAGTACCCGAATCTTTTCAGATTCAGTGAAAATAAAACGCATCGTTCACTTTTACAATATTTGATCTAGGTGGCACTCTTGTAAAATAAAATATCAGATTCGGATATAAGATCGCATTGGTTATCCTTTAAATTCGCAGAAACACTTACACAAATGCTTTCGATCTAATTTTATTACTTTTGTTTAAAAGACATGAGAAAAGGGAATCATCTGGGTAAAAAGTACCCGAATCTTTTCAGATTCAGTGAAAATAAAACGCATCGTTCACTTTTACAATATTTGATCTAGGTGGCACTCTTGTAAAATAAAATATCAGATTCGGATATAAGATCGCATTGGTTATCCTTTAAATTCGCAGAAACACTTACACAAATGCTTTCGATCTAATTTTATTACTTTTGTTTAAAAGACATGAGAAAAGGGAATCATCTGGGTAAAAAGTACCCGAATCTTTTCAGATTCAGTGAAAATAAAACGCATCGTTCACTTTTACAATATTTGATCTAGGTGGCACTCTTGTAAAATAAAATATCAGATTCGGATATAAGATCGCATTGGTTATCCTTTAAATTCGCAGAAACACTTACACAAATGCTTTCGATCTAATTTTATTACTTTTGTTTAAAAGACATGAGAAAAGGGAATCATCTGGGTAAAAAGTACCCGAATCTTTTCAGATTCAGTGAAAATAAAACGCATCGTTCACTTTTACAATATTTGATCTAGGTGGCACTCTTGTAAAATAAAATATCAGATTCGGATATAAGATGATTAGCATGAAATATGATCTGTCACGCGAAACGATTCTTAAATCTATAAGACGATGATGCGGTGGCTGTTGATGTTTTTCGACATGAAATTCTGTTGACTTATGGGAGCATTATTTAGGTCATGAAGTGTTCTATAAGGAGGGTGTAATGAGTCTCTAAAGCTGTGGTCGCGTGTCTTGAGTGAAAGCGGAGCTATTATATCGATCTCACATAATTTTGGCCGTGCCCCTAGAGTTGAAATTACGCTTCTCCCCCCTTCTATACCCGCTGATATGCAAGAGCAGATTGTTAAAGGAAAAACGAAATATAGGTTGCAAGCAAAACTGATAAAATAAACAGTGCACTGATTAAAATTTTTTGGTTCTTTTTACCTTGCTTATGGTAGTGGTTTTTACTAAAAAAAATGTATCGCTGCTGTAACGATTGAGCAAATTAAATTTAATTGCTATGTATATTCACTAAACCATATTGCTACGAATCTGGTTAAAGAAACTGTTTGAGCATAAAAAAAAAGGATCTAACGCTACTCCGTCATTCTAAAAAAAGATGGAAATTTTTTTTTTACAACAACAGTCTTAAAAAAGGATAAAAAATGAAGAAATGTTGGTGGATCAGGGCTGTAGGATCAGTTCAGTTCGAGTTTCGGTTTTTGGTTTATGCGCCCCGGCTGTTTGGTTATTTTTTGTTCTTTTGTGTGTTTTATGTTACTGTTATTATATATATATATATATATATATATATATATATATATATATATATATATATATATATATATATATATATATATATATATATATATATATATATATATATATATATATATATATATATATATATATATATATATATTGAGTAATATGATCTAGACCAGTGATGGCGAACCTTTAGAGCTCGGTGTGTCATACGCAGGAAAAAACCTACATTAACTCGGATGCCCGTGTCACTTCTAGAAATATCTATAATTTTGGGATATTTGCAGCCCTAGTGAAAAAAGTTATATTTTTGATTTATTTATTTATTAAAAAGCAAAAACAAATAATTCTTTGCATTAGTGACTTTTTTGTTGCTGAATTGCATTTGGCTCAATCTTCTGTTGAAGGTTGGTATTTCGTGCACTTCAAGCCCAAGCAAGCGCTACTAACTTCATCTGTCAGTCAGTTTCTTTAATTGGTTTTAATATTATTTACCGCCGAGAATAAGGTCTTGACGAAGTACGTAGAGAGAAAAATTATGATTAAAGCCATAGCTAGATTTTTCAGGGCGCTAAAAGTGTCTGGTAATCTGTTCCAAGTACTCCACATTTCCTGTTCGTAGTGGCACTCTTCATTCTCTCAACGATTTCTTTCTCGATTCTCAAGTTTGGACCTCTAGTCTACAAACATTCCAGTGTTAATTTTTCTTCAAATGACTTCAGTTTTGATGTTGATGTGACGATATTCTCGGATGGACCTTGAAGACTTAAATTCGAAGAGTTCAGCTTTTCAAACAAGTCCGAGAGAAATTGAACTTTAAGCCACCAAATCTCGTCATGAAGAGAAAAATCCAAAAGATGTTTTTTTCGACCTCCAAGAACAAAATCACCTTTGCTTTCAGGTGTATGAGTCTTTTCAAAACCTTTCCCTTCAAAAGCCTGCGCATTTCGGTGTGATATAAAAGAGTTTTGTAGTCGAAATCCATTGCGATTGCACAACTGAGAGAAAATTCGGGATTTAAGAGGTCCACTCTAAATGAAATTGAACACGTGGATGACTTGGTTCATAGCAATCAACATATCTGGAGTTAAAGACTTTGAAACGAGAGATTTTCTGTGAATCATGCAGAGGACGCTTATAATATTTGGATTTTCTTGGCGCACAAGTGTGATAAATCCTCTTTTCTTTCCCAACATTGATGGACATCCGTCTGTGCAAACACCAACGCAGTTTATCCACAGCAAACCAAAGCTTGAAATATTTTCTTTTATAAGAAGAAATATGTCTTTTCATGCCGTCATAAAATCTGCACTCTTCAAATCTTTGCAGAAAAGATACTCATTCAAGAATTTTTTTATCTTTAACAAATCGAATGAAAGCAAGGAGCTATGCTTTTCCACTGATATCTGTCGATTTTTAAGTCTGAAGATAAATCTTCGATTCTGCGCAATACTGTGTCATTGGATAATGGTACTTTCTTGACCATCTGTGTCGCTTCTTTTCCAGCATTGTTTCTACAATGATAGCTAATGTTGGTGCAATGATGGACTCGGCATCGGAGAGTGTTTTTTTGCGTTGTGTTATTAATTGTACAACCTTGTAGCTGGCGATCAATCCCTTTTCTGGCATCTTCATATAGTTTTAAAATGTTTTTGCTGTTTTATTTTGCTGCGCTGACAGGTTTTCAAAATCTACTCTTGGTTTGTTTTTGACCTCTGGGTGTGAAGAGTTTTCAAATGTCTTTTCAATTTACTAGGAACGAAAGCTTCATTTGCAAATGTTCATTTGCATTGTTTCTTTTTGCAGACTACACAGAATGATGTTTGAGATTCTTCCGTTTCAATTGCGATGAATCCGAATTCGATTTAGTCATCTTTATAGTTCCGTTTATTTCTTTGTTTATCTTCTGTTTGTGAAGCACCAGATTTTATTAAATATTTGTCCATTATGGCTAAATGAATAAAACAATTTTAATTTATTCACAACAATGCAATCACATTAAAGAAATTTAAAGACTTGTTTATTTCACAAATCTTTTGATTTTAAGAAAGAGCCAATTTGAATCAACGTCAATTACAACTGGGAAAAAATATATATCAAATAAAACCACGGGAAAACTAAATTTAAAAGGACTTTTTTTAGTAACAGTTTAGGCAATTACAAATACTATTTCAAAGTTACAAAACCCATGCAATTTTAATTATTTGTCAAAAACCCTCGCGGCACATTTGACAAACTCTCATGGCACAATGGTTGAGAAACACTACTCTAGATGCTTCCCCTTTTTATTGGTGTACAGTCCATACTTCTCGGGACTGACCCCCTCCCCTCATTCATCAACCATAGTCATGCATATGCTTTTGAGTACTACAAGGGGCTGCGCAAACGAATTCTCGATACTATCACTCGTGAATGAATAAGGAGATCTTTGAAGGTTCATTTCCTTTTCGACATACATTTATTTATTACTCTTTAAGTTCTACTAGTTTCACTTTGTAATCAAGGTTTCTTAACAGCCTACATATTATTAGAAGTCTAAATACCTTAAGGGGCTCTTTAAAGATTGATTACAGTGTAATCAGACAAGCCATTTAGTTCTGCAATCATTCAGCTTTATTAAACGTGTTAGAAAAGCAGTATGGTATTCCTTGGCTATTTCTTTCCTTGTGACAGCTCAAGAATTCTTGATTCATTTTGTTACAAAAAGTAAAGGTTTTTTATATTTCCTCTTTAAGTTCACACAGTTAAAAACACATCGCACCAAAAAACTGTCCAACACAAATTCATGTTTTTAACAGTTGTATTAAATACTTAAAAATATCAGTATGAATTTTCTAACTGAGATCGAAGTGTTTGTTTTCATCTTTAGACTTTCATACACGTCCTTCAAAAATAGAAAATAAGCCACACGAATCAGAATGTTTTTACTGTGACTTAAATTAAATGACTTTTTGTCAGCGATTTTCTTGCCGCGTCCTCAATTTTTGCGAATTTTTTCGGTTGTACTTAACTTTAATGCAGCATCAGCTGTCTGTGTTTACATTGTTACGGTTTCATCGTTCGTTATTCAATCTTGTTCTCATAACTAGGAAGCTGCTGAAATGTTTACAGAAGCAGTTACATAAAAAGTGGTACGGAATTTGGGGATACGGGAAAATATGTTTTCGCAAAAAACGCACAAATATGAAATTTCACATTTTAGAGAGCTAATACATTTGGCTCAATCGAAGCGAGAGGAATAAAAAGAGATGAGAGGTGGAATATTATGGTACAGGATAATTCAAAATGAATATTTCTATTTGTAAATATAAACAAAAATATAATACATAGAAAAGATTCGGTACCATTAAGACAGATAATTCAGTACATTATCTCATACATAACTATTGCTATAAACTAACTTTTAACGTTTTTTTCTCATACAACATTTTTCTAATGCATATGATATTCACTATAAAGGTTTTTACAAAATGTCGATAAATTTTTTTGTAATTTCACTATTCATGGTTGAAAATTGGATTAATGGGAGAACAAAATGAATGAATAATCGTATATGAGATATCGGGAATTCAGTCGGATCTAAGATTTTTTTACCACACCATCTAATTTTTATGCAACTATTTTCTTATACCAAAAAACAAACGTTTTGATTCTACTTTCCCTTTTGAATTTTTGCTTTAATTGCTTGTGAAGAAAACTTGCAAAATTATGTTTGTCAACAAAGAGAGTAGACATTTGCGAACACTTATGAAATTTGCTAACAGAGATATACTCAGAAAACTCATAACATCATGGCTAATCCATATACGCTGAATACGTTGCAAATTTATTCACAAAAATATTCAGCCATTTTTATAGAACAAATATCTAACCAATTTAGGACAGCTGCTTTTCAATAAACGTTCACGATCATCCAGATTAGTGTGTATAAATTTAAATACATAGAGAACATATCCCTTACACAGGGATTCTCTACATAATAACTATTTTCTTGAGCAACAAATTTTAAAACACTTTTAATTTAAAAGTTGAAGTTTTAATTCTATTTTTGGTCTTAGAATAGAAATGAACATCGATCAATGTGGGTGTGGCCGAAAACGAAATCTTCGATCATTCATAATTTACTTTACTAGTTTTTTTCGATGACTTCCTCTTTTTTTTTTCCATTCCTTCTCCAACACGAAATTAAAGTTTTTTCTGATGTATTAAATACCATTATTTTATCTTTCCATCACAACGGATGTCTGCATGAGATGCCCCCTTTTAAAAGTTCACTCGCAAAGAAACATTTTTATGGTAAAACTGGAGCAGGGAATTGGTTACATTCTTTATGATAAAATATTTAAATTAAATATTTGAACGATAAATATTTGAATTAAATATTTGAATGATAAATATTTAAACTAAATATTTGAATGATAAAATATTTAAATTACACATTTCAATAATAAAATATTTAAATTAAATATTTTATCTCCGATTCTTTCTGAAAATTTGAGTCTTGCCTTTCAACAGGTTGTGTGTTCGAATCCCGATCTAGACATGGACGTACGTAGTGGTTCGAAATCCACTTTCTGCCATGCGTCCCGGTAGCAAAATATGGCTGTAGAGCTATAAACCAAGCCTGAAAACTTGTGTTTTATTTCTTATTTTATCCAGTTGGTAATCAGGCCGCGGTAGACCAGTTGGAAGAATAACGGATTAGCAACTAGAGGGTTGCGCTTTCGAAACTCGGCCCAACTAAAGCCCGTCGTATAATATAGTTATAACATTTTACATCAAATAAAATAAGTTACTTTACTCTTAAAGTAACTAGGGGGCCATCGTGACTCAGTGGTTATGTCCACTGCGCTAACAACCTTCGAGATGTAGGCTGCGTAGGTTTGATTCCTATTAGGTGCATTCGTCCCTGGAATATTTAACCGATCAACCGGTATGGTGGTTAAGGTGTTAGCCTATAGATCGGAAGGATCTAATTCGAATTCGGATCAGTGCATGGATGTTTGTAAGCGTATGGTGTAGAGGCGGATGGTGCACCTTAAATCTGTCGTGGCTGAAAGTCCTCACGTTGGGTTGGCGTGGAAGTTTGGAGAGTGGGGTGCCAGCTCAGGTGTTGCTTCGTCATCTGACCGTGGTTCAATATTACGAGGTGTTGTCCTCGGATGTTACCCTTAGGGGATTGATTCCGGACCGTCGTCAATGACCCGTTGTGTTGTTCTAGTACGACGTTAACTAAAATTACCATTACCTTTCGTCTAATAAAAACCTATCGAGATTGAAGCGCACTTTTCGAAATGCCTGCTATTGCTAGCTGTGGCACTTCTGGGGAATACTTAAAACAAGCATGATTTTGAGCGCGCCAAAGCAAAATACAATTCAAAACGATTGCACCTTTTAGTAATTTTTAAGTCCCAAGGGCTCGAAAAATTGTCCATGTCAAACACTCATCTCATTACTTCCACCCTAAGTTTTCTTTCGCTCCCCCTTTCAAAAGAGAAATGAATACCAATTAGAAAGGATTATTTATCGGGAGCTAATTCCTCTCTCTCTCTCTTTTCCTCTAAAATTCTTCCCAAAAACTGAAGCGAGTTTTTCGAAACAGAGCAGCTTTCAATCCCCGATTCACGTAATTGAGCTGGACGGGGCTTTGTTTTTTGCGTTCTTTTTAATCTCTTTCTGAAACTAAATGACTCAACGCCGAGGCACGGGAGGAAATTGAATAGATGGCGCCCGTTTCATTCAGCTGTTGCTCTGCCAGCGGCGCTGCGGTCGCTGCGACAGCATTTTCCCTACGTCAGGATTAGACGAGAATGTCCTAAAGGATTGCGAGTACGTCGGCGTGCTGCTCGTCCGGTGCTTTGTTTTGAAGGGGCTCGCTTCTACTTCGCAAACAGAAAAGTCGTCTCATTCACACAAAAAAATTAGGGGTCTTTTTTTCCACTCGTAACAAAGCGAAAGGCACCCGAATCCGCCGCTGTTACGGGGTCTGATGAAGAGGACTGCACGTTTGTCCGCTAGATCCGGCGGGTGGTTTCTGCGGAGGAACTTCAAACATTAAGGTATGTTTGTATAGTTTCACGCAACTTTTTCCCAGCTCTTAATAGTTCGTTTCTGAGACTCTTTGTGTGTGGTATTCGAGTGCGCATTCCCTTATCCCGTTTGAATTCGCGATGGGCTGCAGCCCTGTCGCCTGACACTTCCCGATTTCGACGGGTCGCTCCGCATTCCGATACCGGCCGGGAGCGGCAAAAAGTTACTGGAGTGGGAAAAAAACCGAAACAGGGCTGCGAAAACCGACTGGGGGTGTTTAGAGTGGCATTACATTGCAAAAGATGAGTAGCTGTGGTCGCAAACTTTATCACCGTTTCGATAATGTGCCGATACTTGTTACTCCAATTAGTTTGATTTTGGAAGTTAAGATCGATGCTGTATTACGTTGCTACGCGATTTTCTAAATATACCCTGAAAGACAGTTGATTGCTGAAAAGCATGGACTAGCTGTCAACATGTCTTGTGCCTCTTTGTTGACAAACAAGATATTTTTGTTCCATACACCTACGCGAAATGCTTTTGACGATCGTATCGTCTAATGCATCGGAATAAAAACTTTTATAACTTTAATTCATTGCAAAAATTTAACTTTACACCATACTTATTATCTAGGACTAAAATCATGAATTTGAGTAATCGATTTGTTAAAATATGTCGGTTTTATATATATATATATATGGTAGCCTTGTTGGAGTAGTCCATGTGGTATTTGTGTGTGTGTGTGTTTTATCAATACATCAAAATAGAATTATTAAGATTTTGAATATTTAAAGGAACTAGCAGCTCCAAATTCTGATGTCTTAATTTTATGCAAACTCAAGTTTTCAAGAAAATTTTGACCTAGTGATTAAACGTGAAGAACAGGACACTCATTATTCCCATCTGTCGACTGACTTATAAATATTCCTGTAAGCGCTTGTTTTTAAAGTTTATTTAACGAGTTTTATAAGAACATTTTGTTTGTGACATGTGAACAAACCTCATTTTTCAACATATTTGAACGAACAAAAATTGAAAATAACGGAAAGATGAAATGTTTTGTAAATCCGCCCTGCACTAAATATTTTCAAAACATGAGCCGCAATATCATTTCGATCACTTACTTGGCTTTGGATGCTCAGGATACTGGAATTCAACCATCAAATCACTTTAAATTTTGTTTCCTTAGAACTCTTGGGAACAAAAGTACACCAAGGGCATTTTCTTTGATTTCCAGGTTAGATATTTTATGGAAATTTAGATATTTTCGTTTGAATTTGGTTTTGATTAAATAGTTGTTGTTTATGTTGTATTCTTAAATTTTAAGGAACACCTACAGCAGTTTTATGTATATTACAAACCCAAATTACATCGTATAATAGCCGCTTATTAACAAGTTTGGTTCTTATGAGTTGAAGTTACGGTTTCTACATTCTACGTATTATAACCTTAACAATTAGAAGCCTATCGCTCAACCAACTGTTGATTGAAAGCTATTTCCGAGCTTTGAGGCATCGTATACTTTCACATATAATTTGGACGATCGTAACCTCCAAAATATAGTCTAATAAAACTCTTACCTCGTGTAGCAAAAAAGGTTCAAACCAAAGTTTTCTTGTCCTTCACGCAGTATGATGAGTTATCCTGAATTTGAATTGCACCCTGACCAGGAGTTTTATGTTTGGCTCTCATACTCAATTTATTAAAAATCCATGTATTCATTCGATCTCTAACTGCCTTTGAAATTCATCCTGTAGTACCAATATTACGCTATACAGCGAATATAATAGGAAATAAAAACCACGATATAGACCACAACCACCAGCGTCTTAAAGGCACGTATCAATATTGAAGAAATTGTTTGCCATAACGTAGAGATTAGTATTATTTTGTAAACGAAACTTATGGGGCAAAAACTACAGCTGTTTCCTGCATCTCGTTTTCTGGCTTGCGATTCGCTCAACTTGGCCAAATATGCTCTATAAAACCCAACTAACCTGCATCCACAGTATTTAACTTCGTCAGGTTAAATACATATTGTGGACAGTATAATTTTGAAACATTGATCATAAGACTAAATATTAAATGATTAAAGACATGTCATTCAAAATGTTAGATACATATTCGGAAAAACCGCCACTACAGTGCGACTACACATTTGTGGGAGCAAAAATATAATTTTTTAAGTATTAAAAAATTGTATTCAAACAATAAAGATTACTTATTAAGTGTGTACAGTATTAAAATAATAATATCTTGAATAATTACCAATATTTTCTAACTTTGCGCTACCTTTTGGTTCAAGACTGTTGACAATCTGGCGTAATTGTGATTTCTCGTATCGAGCAAATAAGTAATGAGACGATTAAATCTCGACCACCAACAGAATTGGAAAAACTAAAATTTATACGATAATCGAATCGCTCATTTCTACAGCATAGAATAGATGAAAATGCTCGTGGAATTTTACTATATTTTTTTATTTAAGTTATTTTCAAAGAATTTTCAAGTATCAAAAAATGTAATAAAAACATCATGAGCAAAGAACTTAATTTTATTTTTAAGAAATTCAGAAAATTTTTTAAACATTTTACAGAATCCAATATGAATGTCAATGGTTTTAGTTGAAATGAGAGGCTGGGTAGAATGCTAGTTTTAGTCATCTGTTTAAAATTCTCTATCCTAGAGCTAGTACTAGAAATGAGAGTTCAATTGTTCCGTGCATACTTGAAACATCTAAATTTAAAATTTTAGTATCGTTAAAATACCGAAGTATAATTTCTAAACTGTTAAGTACAAAACTGAAAATCAACCTCCATTACGACGTATTCCTTCCTGTGTGTATTTTTCCCTTCTGTGTCAGTAAAGCTTGCAATGTTTGTGTGTCAATTACTTGATGTCGTATAGTGTCTGGCACAGTTTGGCCAAATATGGCCCCTTTGCGCCATTAAATCCCGAAACCAACCAACCATTATGACGTAAAAACATTTTTAAGAGTTTAAATTTGGTGTGCTTAGTTTTGTAGTTCTATCGAATTGGCTTACTTTAATAACCACTAAAGCGCAGAAATTTTCTTTAAGTGCTCTAACGTTTACAGTTTGAGATTACTTTAATGCTTTGCACTTAGCCGTAGGATTGAAGGTATTGTAATGTTTTGAAGAGAGTAAACCCTCAATGTGTACTAGCTATTCAGCATAAGTTTAGACCGTGTCGTAGTTCAAGCTGCGCCCCCTTATTGAGGTACTTGGTGCCCTCAAGTTCATAAATTCTGTCAGAAAAGAAATGTTAAATCCTTATTTTTACCTTGCCCATTCGAAACTGAGTTCAACTTTAAGGATTATAAGGTGTATGTAAAAATTGCGTTGTATGGGTAAAATCTGAGGATTATTTTTATCTTCTGGAATAAAGGCTTTTAGAAATCTAGTAATTTTTAAAGAAAATCCATGCTTCTCTACTGACATTTTCTAAATTCGAAAATGTACATAGCATCGGCTTACTTCACGAATAATCATTTTTCTGTTCGTATAAGTGACTTAGCCGCAATATGCACTTTTAAGCTTTGGCATCCTGTTTGATGGCATCGCTTAATCACCCTTTCAGCGTTATTGAATAAATTGAAAATACGATTAACACTTGTATCTCAATAATTAAAATTTTCATTCCTGCTGAAAGACGTTTCTGTGTATCTCGACTTCATTTTTACCTTATATCAAAAAAAAAAATGTGCATAAAAATATTTTCTAAGACTAGTATGAATGCTTTCTTTATTTTAGGATTCAGGGTTTTTAGCTTAAATTTGAGAACTTTTCAAGCTCTTATAACGTAAAGTTAAAATGTATGCTAAAATTAAAGACATTCATTTATCTAACAAACTTAGAAAATAATCAAACTTAATCTCGAATTTATTGAGAAATATATTTATACAAAAAAGGAAGCACACTAGACGTTGCAATGTGTTGGAATATCAAAATACGAGGGTAAAATGTTGAAAATATTTTAAGTCTTTTTCTCAACTTCATGTATACACACATTAATGTTCTTGCTACGAAGGAAGCAATTCAAATAACATTTGGGACTCACTTGTCCCTTTATAGCAGTATTACAAAGCTTAGATTTAATTGATTGAGCGAAACTCAATGGTTCACTATTCCTTAAATGTGGTCTGAATATTTTTAAATGCCCTTTTAACTAAACTAGACATCTTGCATAGATCCTTACAAATTTCAGACAGATCAAAATTATATAAATCCGCACTCAATGGACAAAAATACTCGTCGAGCAAAATTTTAAAATGCCAGAGGAGTTACGGAAAAGTTATGTAAATCTAAACCAGGTTGTGAAACAGTCTAGGTAATGATCTTCCCCACGTACCTTTAAAAAAAGAGCTTCGTAACAAAAAGTATCTCGGTCGAAACTAGTCTTTTACAGTTTAAAAAGTTGATTTTTGTTTCCCCGAATCAATGGTATGTGTAAATTTTGAACAGAACCACACCAGCAGCAGTAACTCTTAAAGCATTGCGCAAGAAAATGACTAATATCTGATTAACTTACATTTGAAATAGATCAGTTTCGATGACATACTCTCGGTTATTTTTCTGTTTAACACCGAGTGCATTTCCTATTTTATTACCGTAGGACTTATGTAAATGCATCACCGGATTGTTCACTAAATGGGCTCTTATTCGCGCATGCAACTTGAAACCACAAAGTAAATTAGAACGAGCTTTATGCGTTAAAACTAATGTTTTCCCAATGACAATTTGCAATAGAATTCGTGTGCTGAGGTATGACCAGAGAACAGCCAACTGCGAGACACAATTTGTTGTTTTGGGGTAAATGGCACGAATCTTCGTGTCGTGCGTTGCTTATTCATGTTAACATCTTATTTAAGGACTGACAAGCAGTGAAAGATGTGTGTGCGCCCTTGAACACTTCCGTTACAATTGTCTATATTGCAGAGTAAAAGGATTTCTAAATTAATTTTGAGCGGTAATAAATTTCCTTATGAGGAAACAGAATAGTGTTTATTATCAGACACAAGTTAAAAAACTGCTGTCGCAAAACATCTAATATTCTTGTTTATTTTAATCTAGTTTCTGATACTTTCTTTAAAATCAATTGCTTCTATGACAATGGGATATTTGCCTCACTATTTATCCCTGAGGTTATCAAGTGTGGGGTATTTGTCAGAATATCGAAGGAAGTGGGTTAACTTAGATCATCACATGGAAATTACCATTTTAGCTCTAAATATTAACCGCGCCATTGTACTAGCATTGCCAACAACCTGTTTCCATTACTCACATTTTAACTTCTTGTTCTAGTCTTACCAACTTTAAATACATCACCTGTTTGATTTATTGGGTCACCCTCCACATTCATCACCAGTTACCTTTATACATCACCAACTTTTTATCGCATATGTAATGCAACATTTTGATTCTGTTTCATAATTAAACTCTTTTAAACTTTAGATTGTTCTTTCATTACTTATATATACGTATATATCATTGTCATATTTTTAACATCATGCTTCATGTTGCTGATTAACATGCTTTGAGTCACCTAACTCAAAACATTTTTACGTTGACGTGTTCACTGGTATTTCTTTTTTCATGTTTTTGAAAAGTTTTTGTGTTCCTGGTTCGTGTATATTTTTGTTCTGGTTACTATTGAATATAATTTAATCTTGCGTTTGACGCATCGTGTCCGTTATCGGACCTAGCCACAAAACCCAAATATAAATGCCACAAGAGTCGACGAATTCATGTAATTAAACATGAGCGTCGATCAACAAACCAACCTAAGCACTTGCATCAAAATTAGCAATGACAAAGACGAAATCTCGTGGGATCTGCTGACAATGGTGGCTGGAAAGTGTCGGAAACCGTGAAGCGGAGGCGTTGACCAGTCGCGAATAGACACTGAACGGAATCATTTTTATTTATGATCTATCCTGCTTGACTTTATTTGTTAGCCCTTCCGAACTAATAAATCTTTACCGTAGTGTAAATGTAGCGCATTGTATTTGTTATGTGAGGTTGTAAAATGTTGGATTTCAGAATTTGTGTTCTACTTATCAAGTATTCTTTGACTTTATTATAGAAACCACGTAAATCAATCGGTGTCTCATTCCGTATTATTTGTGCCGTATGGAAAAGAGAGACTTGTGGTGTTTCTAGTTATATTCAGGAAAAAATTTTCATGTTCTATGTATCTTTTTATGCATAGGATATCCCGATCGGGTTTGTTGGTATGTAACGTAATAAATGTGAGGTTTCTTAAATGTTATGTGTTTATACCTTATTGGTATTATATGAACGTAAAATACGAATCGATATTATGTTTTAGACCTGTTGTATTTATTTTAAGCTCTGTTACCTAAGAGAATAAAATATATGGAAACAATGAAACGTAATTACTAATTCAATTTGTTTTAATAATTACGTTACAAATCGCATATCATTAATCCTCAATTATTGTTTCCTTTAATTCAAAATTTTGGTTCACTGTATGTATCCGCTACTTAACTGGGGACTGCCTCCTAAAATATTGATCGAAAAGGCAGATTTTTGGATGTGATTAGCGATATTTTATTACCACAATGATTTTACTCTTCATTCCATTTCAAAAATATTGATCCGATCCCATTGGTCCTAAATGGCATTCCTTGAGATATGCGCAGTCTGATAAAAGTTGCTCATTAAAAGGAGTCATTCCATTTGGCCTCTATTACAATTTATTTTATTCTGATGGGGTAATTTTATTTTATCAATCACGCGAAGTTTGGTGGAGTGGTAGCATCCGCAACGTTAGGCCGCCAAAGCGATTGTTTACGCCAAATCAAGATGGCGGCCGATGTAAGCAATTCCAAGATGGCCGCCATATACAACGTGAACCTTTGCATACAGTGCATAAATAATAATAATAATTTGTTTAAAAATTAAGAAAAAAGCAATATAAATTTCACTTGAAAATTTTCTAATATTTCAGTCTGGTTTTCTCCGAACATGTACGCAATTTTGCGTCAATTTCATCCTAGTTTTGTCACTTAAAAAAAATAATATTAAATAAAAAAAAATAAAAAAATTATAATTTAAAAAAAAAAATAATAATAATAATAAAAAAAACGTGATTTTTTTTAAAACGTCTGGATTTTCATCAATTTTGAATTAGAAACTTTGCAATGCATAGAAAATTCAAAACAAGAAATCTTTTTTTAATAAGGTAGTTCTTTTCTGTGATCATAATCCACACAAAGGTTTTTGATGAGAAACCAAAAATCTAAAAATTCTTCTGCTATCCTAAAGTGTGAAAAAATATTTTTTCACAATTTTTCTAGCAATAAGCATTATGTGAGCAACTCAATGGGGATATTCCAGGTTATAGAGCCATATATGGAAAAGCAAGACAAATATTTTTATTGTAACGACTTTACAAGAGGAAATTGTTTTTTAGAGAAGTCAAAGCGTATTGCGCTTAAGGTTTCAATGCATTTAAACCAGTATACCGGGAGAAATTTGTTTGTAGATAAGTCACAGCGTATAACGCGCGATCCCCGCCTGCCGGCTACCTCGCCGCCCCTCCGGGGCCGGCGAGGACCTTTCACCGTTGGCTTCCATGCGTATAAGTCACCGTATTGGGTGCCCACCCAAGCATAGTCCAGTGTTTGTAATATAACCAAAAGCTAAACAAAAATCAAACTTACCCTCATAGCCGGGTCCTTGAAATTCTGACAATGGTTAACAGTCATATGCTCGAATCGATAACCCTTGAACTCTTTGTCCTTCGGGTATTGATACCAGCATATGACTTCCAATAGTCAGAAATTTTTGTAGTTCCTTGCAAAATTCAGCTCTGAATTACCTCAGCCAAAACTTTCTGGTTCCTATTTTTCACCTCAACCATAAAACATTTATCCGTCCCTCGTTCAAGTCCTCCAAACACCCATTTACCCTCCAATTTCTTACTCCTGTTATACTTTCTTTTGCCAAATTTTTGTCCTATCTTTCTACATTTCCACTCCTACCTATCACCAGCATCCTTTCTCAATGTTAAAATCATATCATTCTCACATGAAAGACATTTCACCTTCTTCCCAATCAAGCTACTACATGTTTGCAAAAAAAAAAAAAAAAAACATTTTCTAATGTTCAACACTATCCACTGCTATATCAAATCAACTAAGGGGAAATGAGCAACCAAAAGTGGAAAAAAATTCTAAATTCCAATCTGCAATTTCAAAAATCAAATTTAATCCAAATTTTTTTTTCGAAATTTTAATTGAAATTTAAATAAAGTGACAAATTTAAAAAATTGTAACTTACAATCTGCTTTCCAAACTTATCCTAAAAATTTTGAAAATTAATAAAACAAGTCGATTTTATAAATCAAGAGCAAAATTCATATGCACCCAACAATTTCAAAGACTGTCTAAATTTTAATTCCGTTCTACATTAAAAATAAAAGTGGAAAAGCGTATTTTCTTCCTTAACCAATCATGAGACCCGTTTATTATCGTCAGGAGAAAATATCTAGGGTTGCCTTAAAACTAAGAAAAACGCGAAAACGGGAAGGTTACCACAATTGGCAATACATCGCTCGAAAGTTGTAACGTATCGGATGCTACATACCATCCCGAAGTTTTAGTGTACAAAAAGGCATGACGTTTTTTCACCAACTCTAGTTATAGAATTCTTGCACTATTCTTGGCCGAATGATTAGCTCCATGTCCCTTGATTTTGTAGGCTGTGGCTTCAAATCCCGGTCTCGGATTTGAAGTGGTTAGAATGCGGGTTGAAATTCATTTTTAACCGTAGGTCTGCAAGCTAATCTTATACCAGTCAAAGATAGACTAGTACTAGACCCAGTATTAAACAAAACTTATTGTTTAATTTTGGGTTGATGCAAAAGTTCGTCTGACGTTAGATCTTCGTTCGTTTTGACGCTAGATGGCATTGCATCGCAAATTCGACTACTTCACACGTGTAAAGTTTTGATGTGTGAAAGAAAGAATTTCAGCAAGTACTTGGGGGGAAATTGTGTTATTAGATTGTTTCTTAAATTTTGGTAAGCATTTAAAACGGCAGAAAATAAGGAGAATTTTTTGTCATAGTATACTTTTTATTCCGAAAAGGCAAGAATGCTTCGCAGACGCAAAAGAAGATAGGTGTTGTGTAGGATGCTGTTGACGATTCCACGTGCTGTAAGTTATTCAGAAAGTTTCGTCCCTTCGTCAGAAACCTCAGAATTTCTATGAGCGCGGTATGATGCAGCTACCAGAGAGCTGGAGAAAGGACATCGAACAGAACGGCACATGCTAAATTAATTAATTGTAATTTTTAGAAAATTAAGTAGTTTTTCTTCAATTTTTGTCAAAAAAGAATGGGACGAACTTTTGCATTAACCTAATACATGAAATTAATTGTGATGATTTGAGTTTCATTTCATTTTTATGACAGTTTTAGTTCGATTTATATGGAAGCTCCTTTATTTGAAACATGCCGTTTCCAGGTATAAAAAACTAGTTTTAAGAATTTATAATATTACATTATACTAATTGTGGCTTTGCTGAAGAAACAAGTCATGATCGATATTCGATATTGCAACGCTATGATTTTAAAATTTATTTTATGTTTCTGGAAGTTACACGTATTTGAATTTTATGCTAACTTTTGACGGATGCTTTATTTTTGAAATACAGCAATAAGTATATCAACTTTTTTGTTTACTAAATTTAACAAAGATACTTTTTAATCTAAGGATAAACAATACTATATTATTTTCTTTAGAACCCTAAAAACTGTTGCCCCCTTTGAAATAAGTAATAAAATAAATCCCTAATGTTCAACCAACTGATTTACGTTTTTAGATTACCTTTGATCAAATGTGTAATTCAAGCGGCTCAAAAATCGCCATATATAAAATTATGTATCGGCTTCAAGGTATGAAACAAGTTAAAGATTGGACAGTTTTCAATACCGGTCTCGAATCTAAATCTAGTGTTATGGGGTTGCTAGAACGCCGAATTCGTCCGATGAGAAAATTCTTAAATCTGACGAGGGCTTCTAAGTGATGACACGTTTCTGTCACTTTGGAAGTTGATGGAAAGTCTGCTTGTAAGAGTCAAGTTTGTCGTTCAGACCAAGCTGTCCAAGCAAAGTGTAGATTCCGTCAAATAAACTTCGGGGGTTGATCCTGGACCGTCACTAATAGCCCGTTGTGTTGCTACAGTGTGACGTTAATTAAATACCTACCTACATACCATCCTCAAATAATAGCACATTTTTTTCACATTAGACATCCGAATACTTTTGTATAGCAATAGTGTAGATTGATTGTAATTCTTTATAGACTATTCAATTTCATTTATTCCTTTAACGTTTCAATTGAATTTAAAAAAATCTATACTACATTGAACATGGAGATATTTATTTTCATGAATACAAAATGACCAATTTTTTTAAGTACGCGTACAACAACCATTTATCCAAATGTGAGAATTTACATTCTCATCTTTATTCATTATGAGTTCATCAAAATTAAGTATTAAGTTGCATGTAGTTTATCAAAGCTGTCATGCTGCGTACCAAATGCATTTTTGTACTTGTAAAATAAGTGTCGACTTTTACTGCACCTGGTACAGATATGAATTCATAACAATAACACAATTACCAATTTTCGATTGGTTGCCTCGGCCGTTTTTCGGTTTGCGACGGAACATATATTGTGATGGTGCATAAGATACTACAATTAAATGAAAGCGAAAAGATTCTATGAGCGATAGGCTTTGCCAAACCTGGCCCTTGTGCCAAAAATTCAATCAATCAATCAATGAACGATAGTGAAATGAGATGGGGCAAATCATTGCCAATTGGTGGACAGAATGAACACATACGCAAAGCTGACACTTCACCAGTGATAGTTATTTCCCGATTCGAATTACAATAGTTTAACTTAAACAACATTTTAAAATGTTCCATGTCTAGGACTACAGTTCAAAATTTTACCGGACCGCAGTGGCCCGGTTGGAAAAGTAGCGGATTAGCAACCAGAAGGTTGTGAGTTCAAATCCAACCAAACACTGTCGTGTACAAAGGAGGCTAGTGCACATTAAATCGTGGCCTCAAATATCTTCACGTTGGCGTGGTGTGGAAGTTTGGAGAGTGAGGTGTCAGCTCAGCTGTGAACTCGTCATCTGAACGTGGTTCAAAAGTTAGTTGGTGTGGTCCTCGGAGATTTCCCTTGGGGGGGATTGATCGTCGTCAATAGCCCGTTGTGTTGCACCAATACGACGTTAAATTGAAATGCCTGCCTACCAAAATTTTACCTTATTTCCTAAATTTCATGCTAAAATTCGAGTTAGTTTTTGGTTTATTTTTTACATTCAAGTTTATATTTTAATATTTCTACTGTTTACAAGGATTTCCTCGATAACTACATTTTTATCCAAAATATATTTTACTGTGAAAAAGCAGTAGATTTTTTTTCAATTTGTTTTAAATTCGGTTTTTACAAGTTGCTGCACGCCTTTATATGATTTGATTGGAATGAATAGTTTACCATAGAGAATTTTATATTCCGCTTTTGTAATGTGAATTGTTAAAAATTAAAAAAATATCTTTAATTTGATTTAAAAGAATGAAAATTGAGATTTTTCAGTTTTAGTATTGTTTTAACATCTGTTTTAATTTACTGTTCTGTTACGATTACTGATTAAACAAATGATCAGAACTTTGCTACTTACATTGAATTGAGCTCGAACTTTTGTGCATGTGTTAAATTCCACTTAAATGTAATATGTTCGCTTTCCACCAAATGACTTAAAAAGTATTATGCCCTTTGATACAATATTCTTACTTGTGCATTTCTTACTTCTCCCCTTGAAGTTTAATGAGATTAGATTTGAATTACTGCAGGAGTGCCAGACGAAAGTACAGGCAAGTCTACGATATACTGGAGATTATGACACCATTAGCTTGGAAGATCTTGTTTGTGAGTGCTTTTTTTCAGGGGTTGGGAATACTTTCAAACACTAATGGATTTCATCTATATAAATAAGAATGGAGTGTTTGTTTGTACATTCAATATTTTCGACCCATTTCAAGTTTTCTATCCGTTTTGGACCCTTCTGATGCCGAATCCGCCTTTTTCTCGTTTGGTGTCTGTCTGTCTGTCTGTCTGTCTGTATGTTGTGCCCTATACACGTCCACACGGTTTAAGATATTTTCATGGAAATTTGCATACAGTGAGTACTTATCTTCATTTAGTGAGTGGAATTGGTTGCGAAAGTCTGTCTGTCCGTCTTTCTGTTCTATGCTGGATTTTGTGTTTGTGTGTTTGTGTAGGCATCACATGAATTGTATTCTAGATATTTTATTGCAGTGTATTTTATTTTATACACTATCTATTATTGTAGTGAATGCAATATTAAACATTTCTTTATTGTTATATTTAGATGAGTTTCATGCTAAAACACCTGAGTAAGTATACTTAAATCAACCATAATTTGGTAGTTTCGGAAAAATTGGAATGTCATTTGAATATCACGATTACTTCGATTGTTTTACCAGTACTAGCTGAAAAAGTAATTATTCTTCAAAAAATTATATTTTTTAATGGGATTTCAGCTCTGATACTTCATTTATTTCGAGTCTTATTTTTGTTCTTTGCGCAATGAAAACGATTTCGGAATATTTGAGACAGACGATATTTTTCAACGAAACGAGAATGAACAAGAACGCGTGAGCAGTGATATTTTCTGTTTCTTTCGCTCTGAATTAATTTCACATTTCTAAATTTTGTGCACTTTTAGTTGTAAGTTGTGGCAACTGTGCGAGATCAAGAGATAAAAATGAATCACAAATTAATATCTTTAGAACAATTATTTCCGACATCTTTTATTTTGTTTTATTTCGCGGTTTTCTGTTTTAAATATTTATTATTTTAATATATATGTTTTCCTTCTCATCACACGCAACAGCACCACAAAGTATTAGACTTAAAAATGTTAGGTAAGTCAGTATAAAATTTCAGTAAATTTTAAGTGTAATTATGCCATTATTGAAAGAATAATGCCGTTATTTAAAGAATAATGCCGTTATTGAAAGAATAATGCCGTTATTGAAAGAATAATAATGTTTAAAAATCCGAACTAGAACTTTTTCCAACATTAAAAAATTCGTTGTAATAATGACAAGAGAAGACTGCAAAATTTCACAATGTCGCATACCGGAGGCAAGAGTGCCACAAGTAAAAAAATATTTTTTTGTTGACTATGAGTGCGAGAACACTCGCCGTAAATCGTAATTTTAATTAATTGAGTTGCACATGAAGAGAACTTAAGAAAGGGAATTCCAAATCTCCCTCAAAATCGTCTTTTATAGTAGTAACCTTAGTATCACCTTTCGTCATTTTGTAGCTTTGTCATACAGCAATTGTGCGATGTATGTGAAATATATTACATGAATGGATATGCATGTGTAGGATTTGTGTCCAAAGTAAGTTGTAGAAAATATAAAGATGGCGAAAGGTGTTAAAATAAATTTTTATTCTACAAAAAACGTAAGTCATTATATATTTTGATTATCTCTTCAATCTAGAGTAAACCAATTCAAACCGAGTAAGGTCGGGTATTTTGCTAGTATTATAATAATGCTTGTGCATCAATCGAAATGGTATTTTTATACAAAAACATAATTTTATCTATTAAAAATCCTTATAGCATCTCACATTTACCACGCATTGATCTCTATTTTCTGACCACATCCTCTTGTGCTTTATTATTTCTATTGTTGTTTGAAACGGCTATATCTAAGGAATTTGTTTTAGAGACGGGGAATCGGAGCACTTCGACAATCGCTCACTCCTGCAGAATATGGCAACATATTTTCAACTTCTAATTTAGGTTGATCATGAAATAAGAACGAAAAATTGACAGGTATAAATATTTTTCGTCCAAATTTTTGATAGGCGACACGTATTCTGCCCTTTTAGCTGAATCTTCCTTTTAGCTGAATCTTCCTTTTGAAAATCCTTTTATTGTTTTTTAATTGGTTACTCATCTTGATTTCCATTTTTCGATAACTCTTTGAAGGTCTTCTTAGGTGCATAGTTTCATGCGTTTGTTTATGATATATTCACCTTATTTCCTTATGATTTGCCTATTGGGGTTAAATCAACTCGGCACCTTCGACTATGGTACCACTACTTCTTTTTCTGATGCTCTTGTAAGTAAAAAGTATTTCGTCCATTCGTTAAAATAATCACTTTTTTACCATCTGGGGAGTTGATATAACGAGTTTAATTCATGAAATTATTTATAAGTTAAGTTTCAGTTCTCCTGGTGTCAGTTTCAGTACGTTTTTACGGAAGCTATCGTCTTCTAAGCATGCTAGCATTAAACTGCTTTTAAGGATTCCATTATACATTGAAATTGTGGCTCTGCTGAAGACTAAAGAGTCATGATCTATGTCCGATATTACAATGGAATGATTTTAAATTGCATTTCTTGTAACTTGGAAGCTGCAAGTATTTGAGTTTTTATGTGAACTTTTGATTTCACTTAATTTGAAATAAAAGGAATAAATACTTCACTTCAAATGATTGCATTATTTCTTTATTAGCGACCTCTTGTACATCCAGACTCTTAACCAATAACTTTGGTCCCCCAGTTTATTTGCTGATTTTTACGAGTGCACAATATTATGCCCATCCGTTATAACGATAAATTTTTTATTCCCTAGGTGGTCGCTATAACGAGTTTCCCCTGATAAGTAAGGAGAAACATCTCGTTAAAAACAAGTGAAAACCTATAAAGATATTTTGTTTGATTTGTCCTCGTAAACAAGGCTTGTTATGGTTGTTAGTTGGCATGAAATTTAAGTATCCCTCCTGTGTTGCTTGGAATTCCTTAGACCGGAAAGATAACAGGGCTTGTTAATACGTTAGAAAAACGCTCTTTCAAATCGCTCTCAAATTTTTATTCATCGCTTGAATCGTAAAATTTAAATATTTTAAAAGCAAATACATTTCGTGTTAAGTGATTCTGACGCTCATTTATTTTAAATATGCGAAAAATTTAATCGAGTAAAAGTCGGGGTATACTTTTCAAAATATGCCAAGGCTGGCGATATGACGACCAGCAAATGCAGCCTTAAGAGTTACAACGACATGTATGGCAGTATTTTTAGTTTGAAAAAATCGATTTTGATATCCCACTTGTATTCAAAATGAAATCTTGCGTACCGCTCCACAAAATGTTTTATTATCTTTGCATTCACGATAAAAGTTCCATGTTTTCATTCTGTTTTTAATTTCCAATTTTTTTTTTCATCACCTTTATATTTTGCTCGCTCTCAATATTAAATACTACTTGGAAACTGAACAGTATATTAAAGAGAAATATTCAGCAGCGAAAGGCGCAATCTCGTGAATTTTGTTTGCTGAAATGTTTTATACGTCTCGAAGTGTGGAGCGACGTTAGGAAATGTTTCGATGATGCTTCACAAACGTTTTTCTTTTCACGCCTTTACAGTCGATTTCTTTGCATGGAGGAAATAGGCTTATTCAATTTCATATTTAGAGTCAAGTTTTGACTGCATCTCTGTTTCAAAATTATAAAAGAAAATTTGTCTCGCCTCGTTTCGACACGGAAAAATAACACTTGTTGATTCCGAATCGAATGGGATGATCTAGTTATGGGACGTATTATGGAGTTGTTTACTTTTAAAAGTTGGATATATGATTTTGTTGCGGTCATAGCTTCGAGTGGGAAAAGTGTCTGAACAGTTTCTCCACTTAAGTGAGGGTAAGTGTTTCGGGAGGTCCGAAGTGGTGTGTCCGGGAGAGAGCGAATCCTGTCTGTTCCGGGAAGAAATTGGCCCCGAAAGTCTCGGCCCCGCGCAATATTGATTTGCAATTGCCCGGTCGTTGAAATCAAGGGTTGAGGGAAAGGAGTCTTTGTATTTGGAGTGGAGGTGTTTTCCTTTCGATGTGCCGACATTCGGCACATCCCTTTGACCCTGACCTTGTCCCGGATGGTAGTTCCCGCCGATGATATAGATCGCTTGACCTACTCTTCCTGCCCTCAGCCGGAGCATATGGGACTGCTGGGAGAAGCGGTTAGGGACAATTTTCCCCACCATTTTTCCTTCAACTTCTGCGCACACGTCATTTCGTCCATCATTAAACGTATTTGCACGGGGAGGTAAAATGCACGCAACTTTTTTGTAATGTTCGTGCATTTCAGTTACCTTTGTCCTGTGTTTTCGCTTCATTTTCTGTCATTCTATTTCTCCCCTTTTCTTTCATTTACGGATGGAAGCGTTTTATCGAGGCCACATTGTCGGTCATCTGGGACGAATCTGTAGAATTGGTTTGCTTATTAAAGCCAATCGATAAAAATCGTTGCCATATGGTTTATTAAAACAAGAGAAGCGTGTTCTATTAACAAATCTGCACATTTATTCACGTTTTATTAGCTTAAAGAATTGAATGCGAGCTTGTTTTTGAGCTTGTTTGATTTTGCGTTTCAGTTTTAAGTGCAGTCTTAAGGAGCTAGACATATTTTCAAACATTAAAACCCTTATACTAACGCATGAAGCGATAACTTGTTTGTAAAATACTTTCAGTCGTAAATGTTGAGTATAGTATTTTTTTACCATCGCTGTATGTATATTTCTGGAATAATAAAGTAGTGATAAACTGGCGTTTATTTATAAAACAAGCTTAATGTGTGCTTTAAAGTACGCATTACGTTCCAAGAACTGCATGACTCCGTAAGGCACCGTATAGAAAAACTACACTGCTTTTCAAAAGCTAAGTAACCCGGTGTTTCTGATTATAGCTGAGAAAACAAAATGATTATAAAAACATCCAAGCCCACCGCGCGCGCAATTTGTTGGAAAAATAAAAGTGTCTACGAAAAACAATTTCATAAATTACTACTAACCTTTTATTAAATTAATAGTTACTTAAGATTAGAGAAATAAAGTTATGACAAAAAAAAAATTTTCCTTACATGAAAGCATTGATTTCTAGAAAACCTAAGTATATATTGAAATTTTGCGTCTGAAATATTGTAAATTAAGTAAATTCGTTTACATAATTTTATAAGAGGATTCGCAGTTGACTAGACGAAAATGGGATTGTCATATACTGAAAAGGCTTGGCAGCTGAATAATAGCCGTCTTGTCACTGGAATCAGTTTGTCTGCGAAATTGGTTTCAAGAATGACCAGTAGTAGAACGGACATCAGTTACAACCTCAGCCTCGATCACTACTTTTGCTTCGGTTTATTTCAGCTCGTCCGTCATTAAGCCTTGCGCAGCAAAACCCAAACACCCCAACCTCAGTTTATTATCTACTATCTTTTAAGAAGGCAAATCTACGTATACTGTGAAAAAACCTGACGTGCAAGAAATTTTCCGAGAACCTTTCTTATTTATACATCTCGTTTTAAGCAGGAGAGTTCAGCTTTGTTGAACAAGAGAATATCACACGTTGAGTAGGATAATAGAAGCTCAGTATTGTATTTTAGTAACAGTTATACTATCGTCGTGTATCTATGGAGATCTATAGAACACGATCTATGTAATGACCTATAGAACACGATCTATATAATGATCTATAGAACACGATACGGCCTGATTCAAGCTTTAACGAAAGGGAGACTTATAAAGAGAGACCGGTCACACACACACATGGTTTGGACCGAAATCTCTAAACTCTTTAGGGTACACACAATACTATCCTCCCTGTATTTCCTAATGAATCTTAGTCTTGATTTTGTTTACAATTCTTGTGTCTGGCGCAGCTTGACCAAAAGTGACCCTTACATCATAAAACCCAACCTAATGAATCTTAAAGATCTGAGAACCGGACAAAGTCCTCAATCAGTAAAACCATACGCTATCGTAGTGGGAGAATCTTTGCTTTTAATAGATAATGATGCCATGTTAGGTAGATCAACTGTAGTCAATCTGTATCACAGATCAAGGAATTCAGCGAATGGACTTTTTATTCTGTTCAATAGACCTCAATCTTCTCCAGAGCTTGTGGGGACCTCCTACGAAGAAAAGTAGTTACCCTTTACTCCCTCTGAGGGAAGGTTTGATCATTAAGTGAACTACAGCACAGGCTAAGGCGTGTATGGTCTATTTTCCCACTTGCAGTGTCTGACAACCTAATTGATGGCATGGAAAGGAAGACCCTAATTGGCATATTCGCCACATCTAATGTTAAGGTTTATTTTCTTAGTAATTTTTTGAAAAACCATTGTGTCTGAATTTTCATTAGTCTGCAGTGTGTTAACATTTTTCATTAGATTTTCATTTTTGTTTGCATTTCATAAAAACATTATTCTTTCGAAGTGCAAGTTATGCGATGTCAAATACAATAAATCACTGTTATCTAGACCAGGGATTCCCAACGGGTGCTATGCGTACCACTGGTGGTACGCGGCAACGTCTCAGGTGGTACGCAAGGATGATATGAGCGACCCAAATATTCTACGAAGTTTGTTCGATTTTTTAGTATGTACAACCACGTTATGCTCTTTCTTATGCCATTTGTTACTAGTTACTTGTTTGAGAGTGGTTTTTCTAAACTTTTGTACATGAAAAATAAATATAGAAACAGAGTAAGTGTTGAAGAGGACTTAAGAGTGAAGTTAAGCTTCATTGCTCCTGATATTGATATTTTAATAAAAGACAAACAACAAGTTTCGCACTAAAAATTGATTTTTTATTATGTTAATCTTTGTTTGCTTAGTTTGTACTAATTACTTAAAATTAGTTGTTTTTAAACCTATGAGTAAAAAATAAAACTGTAATTTTCAACTATCGTTTTATTTTTTTCCTTTATTTAAAACATCATTAATACGAAATGCAAGTGCATTAATCATAAAATATGCAGCTTTCTTAGTATTTTAATTAAAATAAAACAAGCCATTGGGCACTTTTCTAACATTAGATATGTTTCTAAAAATATATAAGACTGGTGGTACACCAAAAATTTCTAAAAATTTCAAGTGGTGCGCAGTTACTAAAAGGTTGTGAACTCCTGATCTAGACCTTTGCCAAATTCCATATTCTTTTCTATTTGTTGCAAATTATGACCTAAAACTATTTTCTCCTTAAATTTCAGCAATAGCCCGTTGTGTTGCTCTAGTGCATCGTTAATTGACTACCCACCTTAACTTTTTAGGGACAGTAGTTCTAAATACATGTTCCAAGTTCTACCCGATCCACTTTGCATACGTTCAAATTGACTTACTCATTGACTACAAATTTCGAGTCGTTACTCTGAAGTTTTCTATATATCTTGTTCTCGTATTAAAAAGGCGGCGATTCCTTTTCTACATACGTTATAGCTTTTAAATGGCTTGATAATCGCCATGCATAGTCAAAACTTTGAATATTAAATTCATTTTTATATTAAAAATAGAATTTACACGCGTTCTTTTCCCTTAATTTGAATTTCTCCTATGCAACAAAGAAAATCGGAAGTCTTCACCGTACATAAAAACTAAGTATTTATGCACAAGGTTCAGCCAGTTAATAAATAATTGCAACTGGCTTAAAACGAACTGTATAGAGAAAAGTAGTAATATAATCGGAGCTGATGACAACAAATAAGGTTTAAAATGCGAAAAACTAAGAGAAACTCCCTTTCAAATCATAACTTGATACTATTTCGTAGCATTCAGTTTCAAAATAATTAATGTTGCTTCATAATCAATATTTACATGTCCTTTTTAATTTTCACTGACGGGAATGTTTGGTTGTCATATTTCACCGCTGAAACATTTACGTTAAGTTCCAAACTTGTCTAACGTTTTCAAGAAATGCAAGTTCTGTGAGAATTATAAAGTAAGAAAAATTATACTAGAATGTTAATATGTGCTTTTGATGAGCCTGAATAGAGTACGTGATTTAAACCCAATCATAAACTGCCGCATTTTGATATCCATCTGCAGAATTACAAAAAAAAACATTGCCATAGAATTGCTATAGTTTTGTATGTGCCAAATAACAAGTTGTGAAAAGGAATTTTCAAATATTCCACATTTAGTGAACTGAAGTGAAGCAATGGTATACCTGATTTTTCGTTTTTTCCCTCTTTAAAAGAGGGTTTTTTAATTTTTTATTTCATACTTTTTTTTGCCGAGCACTGGAATAAAGCACTTTCTTTTTGAGGTTGAGTTCTTGCATAGCATACCATGGAGACGTGAATGGTAAATGTTTCTGTTTGCGGTTTTTTTACATCTATCCTTCCGTCTGTTTTTGGTTTTCCGCGTAAGTTTTTGCTTCGGTTCCAATTACCGATATTTTGGTGGTAAATTAAGTCTTAAATAAAATATTTATCAGCAAACAAATACAAAACTCATTTTTTCCTGCCAGAAATCCTTGGATCATCGGATACAAAATTAAATCAACACGACTCCCAGGCTGAGAACCCAAATGCAGCTCTGCGTGCTCGAGTTTCAGCATCTAGTTCTAGCCTGGGTTGCTCTTTTGAAACAGCATGAAATATTCAAATAACGGAAGTAGCCTAGTGAATGAAGAATCACTCTGGCGTCTAGCGGCTTTTCTTTTTACTGTATCATGTTGAAAAGAAATAAATCGCGTCGATTCCCTTCACTTCATGAAACTGGTGGCCACGATGATTTAGATATCAAACGGGTTATTTGAGCTGCCTGCGAAAAGAATCAAAATGTTGGTATCCTCCGTTTGATCTGTTGTATTATTTGCAATCCAAATTTTTATCTTTTATCTGCTTGAAAAATGTATTTCATGTTCATTTAGTTCTGTGTTTCATTTGATTTACTTTTTTTTTTTAGTTTTCGCTGGTTTTTTTTTTTTTTTAAGGTGTGGTTTTTGCCAACTTTTTTTTTCCCAATCTAACAAAAGGTGCTATTAAAGTTTTACATGCAAAAAAGACAGATACAAAATTCTTTCTCCCTGTGCCAAAACTGAAATGTTTAACGAAAGAAGCATTAGGAAAGACAGGTATACTATTCAAACTTCATAATGGGTACATTTCGCAGCATGTCTTTGTAATACAAAATGATTTTACCATTTCCGTTTACCTAATATTCAAGGCGTAGTCGTGGCTCGATGGGTATACCTACTGTGCTTAGCAACCTGCTTTGTAGGCCGCGCATGTTCGATTATTGGAACCTATCTTGGGTTTATTTCTTTCTTCTGTCAATAAAACTTTCATTTGTGTGCATTTGCATTGCAAAGTTGTCTGTCTTGTGTTTGGCACAACTGGGTCAAATATGACAAGCGCTATAAAAACTCAACCAACCTAATTTTCAAACTGATAGTCTAACTTTAAAACCGTCACCTGTCTAACTTTGAAATCGGGTGTGCCCCATATGGCCTTAGCTCGAGAAAATCTTTAAATAGACACGTTTTATATTAGTTTTTGTTATATCTAGAGTTTTTTGTCTTGTATCTAGCGCAGCTTGGTCATGTGTGGCCCTTGCGCCTTAAAAACCCAACCAACCTTAGCTCGAGGGGGTCGTCGTGGGTTTGTCCACTGCGCATGCAACCTGTGAGTTGTAGGCTGCGTAGTTTCGATTCCTCCTTGGGTGTATTTCAATCACATTCAGTAAACCCTTCGCTATGTGCTTGTTCATTACTTGACGTTATATGTCTTGTGTTTTACGCAGCTTGGCCAAATATGGCCATTGCGCCATAAAACTCAATGCAACCAACCTTAACTTGATCTTTTATGATTCCCGAATAGGATACGTTCTTTCTGAAGAGAAGTTTTCTAAGGAACCTTATATTGATGGCTTTCGGAGCTGGCTTGTCATGTGAAAAGAATTGCTCTGTTAATGTGATCATTTTTCGCTCCTAAGCAATGCGGTCCCTAGCACTCTCCGACGAGATGGTCTTGTGCTCTGCTAATGAGGTTATTGATGTGGACAAGCTCCCAAGCGAAGAGTGCATTTTCTATATGACAAAGCCAGCATTCGCTGGTATTTCGTATGGCAGCTAAAGTGAATTCTGGTTCGTAATGGCCGATTGAACGCTGATACAGCGTGAAGGGCTGATTGAATCAGATTGAACTGAACCCACCATATATTGGATCGTTTCACTCGATTAGGGTGAAATGAAAGAATCTTGTTCATCCCTTTGCACGGAACAACCAAACACGTTTTAGGAAGAAACAGTGCTTCATAGAACTTATGCTCAAAACGGTTTGGTCCATTTGTGATTGGAAACTGAAAAGCATCTTAACATGTGAAATATGATTGATTACGAAGTTCCGTTCATTGATATTGATGAAATTATTCATGGTTCAAAATATTCCAAATTGTTTATTCATCTACCTTTCCTTTATTTATCCTTATTCTCTTTAAAGGATTTTAAAACACAAAGGTTTATAACTATAATTTACTTTTTCTGGATTACTACTGTGAGATTGTTACAAGAAACAAAATTTAATTATGTAATTACTGAAGAGTATCAAAGCAAATGGTCATTAATTTTTAAACCAGATTACTTTTATTCCGAAATCTTCATGAAAGCTTGATACGTCTGAACTCGTCCTGCATTGGAAAATGAACCGTTTCGTTGAAGTTGTGACAGGTATTACTAATATCTACAGTACCTGATATAAAGTACACCGACAGATCGTTCTTCTTGTCTCTAATCTTTGACAAACTTTGGGAAAAACAACGCATAAAATATAAAGTTCACATAATTTTTTGGCTCAATTTTTTTAGTAGAAAATTGAAGTATGAATAAAGTTACGTTGTGTACAACACAAGGAAGTGAACTAACTAACAAATTAATGACGGATTCCAAAAAATAAACTATTGCGATTGAAGGATACGGATTCTATGACCCGTTTTAATTTTTCTTACAAGATGCTTCGAGCTATACTTTTCTCTGGGGAACACGGCATTTCAGTTTGTAAGCATAATAATCGAAGTTTTGTTTCGTTACCTGTTAATTTTCTGAACACTAATTCTCTATTGGAGACCGTTTACATACGTTGCCATGAGAACATTGATTAAGCTGATTCGTGTTTATTGTCGCTTCGATCATTTTATTCAAATCGAGGAAAGATTAATGTACATGAAGTATTCACCAACATGCTAAAATAGAACGGTCGTGCTTAGATTTGCCTCTGAACCCAATTATTTTCTGATGAAATAGTTAAAAAGTAAAATTTGTATCTTATGCTCACTTAGAAGGTCTTTTCGACATCCCATGCAGTTCGTAAGTTTATTCAATTCTCTTTAATGGCATATTAAATTAATTCTATAACTAGTTCATACTTCTTCATTTACAGCTATCTTACTGTAGCAGAAACCTTTGAAAGGACTACCATAAATGAAATTTCGTGATTTCCCAAACCGTCGCCGACCAACCGGTATAGTGGTTAAGGTGTTAGCCTCTAGATCGGAAGGTTCCTGGTTCGAATCCGGGTCCGGGCATGGATGTTTGTAAACGTATGGTGTAGAGGCGGCTGGTGCACCTTAAATCTGTCGTGGCCGAAAGTTCTCACGTTGGGTTGGCGTGGAAGTTTGGAGAGTGGGGTGCCAGCTCAGGTGTTGCTTCGTCATCTGACCGTGGTTCAAAATTACGAGGTGTTGTCCTCGAATCTTTCCCTTAAGGGACAGATTCCGGACAGTCGTCAATAGCCCGTTGTGTTGCTCTAGTACGACGTTAACTAAAATTACCATTACCCAAACCGTCTAAAATATTGTTACGTCATGTGTAGTATAACAAATATCATAAGTATGAAATAAACGGTTGTGTATGAGACGGGTTTAGTGTATCCCAAACAGGATCAAGGTTTCTAATTCCACACAATTCTAACTAATTATTGATGATTTGGTTGCTTTTAATTTTTTATTGTTTCTTGAAAAATAAATGTGTTAACCATAGTTATGTTTCGGAGTTTTTCAGAAATAAATCTTAAATTGTATGGGGTGAGAAATATTTTCATGAAATATACAGTGGCTTTTAAATGTAGTTATAATTTTCAGGAATATGGGTTCGTTAAATATACCATTCCTGTTTTCACAAATCGCCGAACTTTATTTTTAGCGTAATGTTTAATTCTATAGTTTGTAAGGTAGAACGATTATATCTGTGATGATTATGATGGAAGTGATCTTAACATTATTATAAACTCACGTTTATGGCTTTAAAAAAAAAAAATCAAGACCTTATCCTCTTAAGCTAGTCAGTAAAACCTTGAACATTTTTTTAACAAAAGCAAGATCTCGTCCATTTAAACTAGTCGATAAAACCTTGAACCATTTTTTCGAGGATCAGATTTGTATTTACTACACGGTTCTTGCGTGTTTTAGTATCGAGATTATTGTGGGATTTTTAATATTATTATATGGTATACACATAACCATGATTACAGGCTCCTTAGTGCTCATAAGCCAGGGATTTTACGAGTAACAGTGAAGGTAAGAGAATACGTGTTCACAAGGGTCTATTTAGCTTTCATTACGGTGACAGTATTTTTGCTACAGTCATTTCGAAAATCAGCAGCGATTTCTATTTGGTGGTGCAGTTGGAGTAATCCAACTGCTAGTTCAAGTATCAAAATGTTTCAAATATCTAATATTAAATTGCAAGATTTAAAATTTTCTTTTCCCTTTGAGTGAGAATCTGTATAGTAAGAATCTGAATTAAATTAACTCTTATTCGTTCGAAATATACAAAAACGTGTCAAACTCAACTTAATGCTATAATTAACACTGGTTAGAAGCAGATACGAAATATCTAAAGCTTATTGAATAACATTAATGTATTTAACCATACCTCTGTGCTTTTATATTTAAACGGCTTTTACAAGTGCAATAAAAATGTTAAAATATTAAGTAGCTTAAAATGGTGCTAAAACGTGAATGTAGTGTTTATCTCTAGGTGGTACAAAATTTAACTTAAGTTTGAAAAGGTTATAAGGGATGCCAAGAAAAATTTTTGAAAATGGGCATTCTAGCTTATATGTTTATCAATACAAATTATTCAACTTGCTTAATCTGTTAAACAGTTGTTTAATACATAGAGAATAACCATTAAATTCCGTGCTTACTTTTCTAAAAATTAAGGACTAAAAATTACCGCTCTGATTTCTGACTTGACAGTAACAAACCCAGTATTGACATTTCTAACGATTGCCGTTGCATAAAATGAATCAGAGTTGTATGTAATCAATAAAAATTACAATCTATTCTATTCTTGATTGTTGGAATTCCTTTCTTGTGAATTTTGCAGCTATTTAAAAATCGAAACCTGCCTTCGTTTGCTGTCTTGAGTAAATCTTGCGACATTTCAATGATACGTGAATTTACTCTCGTCAACGGAAACTTTCATGCTATTCTTTTTTTTAAGCATCTACAAAATTGCGAATATTAACAGTTTTTGTCTCAACCGGATTTTGTTAAAAAGTTTCTAAAATCTTGCTAAGCGAAACGGTTGCTTCAGTGTTATCGGATAATACCAATGAATATAATCAAAAGTTTTAAATATATAGAACCCAAAGATATGTACCTATCTTAAAAAAAAGTACGATAATTAAACAGTTTATTGGTTCATCAAATAATTTAGCATGTAAAAATATTGATTGTGATTGAGTAATTGATTGGCAGAAAGAGCCGGGTTCAAGGGGCAATCGAGCAGTGCCATTGAACAAGCGACGCATCAAATAATGGTATTTTTCATCAAAAAGTAACTGATAAGAAAATTACTGTAAAATAATTGGGGAATCGGGGGAAGAAACTTGTGTTCCAGATAATTAAGAAAACGTCGATAAGTAGATAAAATAATATTTTTAACCCTTTGAAGGAGCTCTGCCAAAGAATGGGATACTTTGACGACATTAATTGAAGTATTTTGCACATAACAAAATTTAGTAATTAGGCTAGGAGTTGGAACACACCATATGTGACCCACTGCGCGCTTTGATATCATTTAAAAGAGTATTTTATACCTTAACCCTCCTGGTGGTTATTTTGACGAGGTATCTCGTCGATAGCAAACCTGGCCATCTCTTGATGGACGAGATATCTCATTTGAAAAATTACTGTCCAGATCTTGATCTCGTCATCGTAATAAAATCGGCAATGTCTTTATGACGAGATATCTTGTCATTAACAAAATTATTAGCAAATTGAGTCGCATCTTGGACGAGGTATCTCGTCGAAACCACTTGGAGGGTTAACCTCTCTCTCTCTCTCTCTCTCTCTCTCTCTCTCTCTTAGCATACCAAGAAAATTTATAAACACTAGCCTTAACACTTCCAAAATAGACGCCCGATTTAATCCTTTAAAAAAGCGATAAAACTCCCTCATAGATTAAAAACACCCAAGGCTTATTTCCTATCATGAATTTATCATTTTTTGCATGAGCCGGGCGTTTTGTTTAAATTCGAACAGTAGGGATGGGGATGTTCTCGATTGAAAAGACTGAAAGCATCCGGTCATTTGGAGATAAAAGGACAAAACCAAATCACGACAAGTTTCCCTTCGTAAAACTACCCCTTCCACTATTCTCAGCCGTATGTATCCAGTTACAAGGATTTATTGCTTTCATCGCTGTCTTTTCCCGACGTCCTCTTCTCAAAAGATGTCTGCGACGGTCATTTTGCTCCCCTCCGATCTCACAATTTCGGGAGAATGAGCAGGAATCTCTGAGGCACGTGCAAACTCCAGAAAAAACCCTGCTATATATCGGCGGTACGCTTTCCTTGATTTTCAACTTCTGACACTACGAAAGCTCTACACACTTAGGCGACTGCTTTATTTTTGCAGCTTCTCGTCCTGCAAAGCACGAACTGACACTGGGATTTCGAAAATTGTTCTTGGTTTAATTTTGGAATTCATAAGATTCCAGATGCATACATCAATAGTTAAAGTGTAATTTACATTAGTTTATTTTAATAGTAGTTTTAACATGACGTTTTCACTGGAGACGAATTTTTAACTTTCATTTAAAAATCTGGCAATGTCCTAGTTCTTGAGATGTTTACTCGAGGAAAAGCCACAAATATGAATGAGCTGATTCACGTTTAGTTACATAATTAACATATTTTTGAACATTTATAACTCAAGTTCTAATTCACCTAGAAAAACAAAGCTTGGAAAGTATTCGGATATTGATTCCCAACCCTTTGTGCCACAATTAACCTTCTCGAATACAAATAGTTCTTTTTTACAATTTTTAACTTGAAGAGCAGACA
Source organism: Metellina segmentata (assembly GCA_947359465.1). Lineage (NCBI taxonomy): Eukaryota > Metazoa > Arthropoda > Arachnida > Araneae > Tetragnathidae > Metellina > Metellina segmentata. The sequence continues at coordinate 108,175,078 of OX375872.1, read as the reverse complement.
AAGTTTCTAAATTTTTAAACATCTTGCAATGTAAGCAGAATATTTTTGGGCAATTCACAAAATAGTACCACTAAAAGGGGCAAGTCGTCAACGCACATTAAATGGTTGGCAATTATCATTGTAAATTTGAAAAGCGTCAACATTTTTCTACCTGACGTTACTTTTATTGAGTATATAGCGAAGACTACTGCGAAATTATCAAAATATTTTCTCAATATAATTTATAATAATTAGTTAGTTATAGGTAATTATAGTTAAAAAATAATAATTAGTAATGTCATAAATGAGATCTATTGTTGGAACTAGTATTAAATGTTTTCATAACATTTCATTTTACTGTGTCTCAATTATTTTCTTTGATTGCCTTCATTGTGTTTAAATGCCTTCTCTTTATACTAAGTTCACATTACAACAAACTATGTTTACAAAAACTTAGTGTTTTGTATTAGTTTTATTGAACTTAAAAAATCTGAAATGGTGTGTGTTGTAGCAGAGATTTTTTTTATATTTAATTTTAAGCTGTACTGCTTATTTTCTATATGAAAATAACTATATTTTAGTTGAATAAATTTTTATTTTGTTTCCGAAATGATTCAGTACATTTTAGGAAATAAGCTTATCATATAAGTAAAAACTGAGTTACTGATACCATTCAATTTAGTGTAAACGAATTAATTAATTTAAAATGAAAATTGAAAAACCATCATTTTAAAACATGAATTGTCCTTTCAAGACATCGTGGCAGAATATGTGGGACATGGAAATCCAAAAAACGAACTTCATTACATTCAATCATCAGTAAAGGGATTCAAGAAAGGTATTTTAAAGAGATTATTCTGTTAAACTGACTAGGCTTCGAATTAGAAATACATATTTTACTCATACACTTACTATACGGAGAGCGTGCTCCGTTGTGCTCATTCAGTAACACTATTTTATCTGCAAAACATGTATTAACAGAATACAATAAATTTACTAATCAGACTAAACCGTTCCGGAGATACTAACCCTAACCTAAGTGACTTATTAATAAATGCTTTTCACACAAACCTGTTTTTTTTTTTTTTCATCGCCAACATTGGTCTTATAAACTACATTTAGATTTCTTAATTTCTCAATTCGAAATTTGCTTTGTATTCTTAGACTTGAGCTTTTACTTCATATATTACGACAGTAACAACGTACATTAAATAAACTTCGTTGGCGCAGCATGACCAAAAATGGCCCTTGTGCAATAAAACTCCAACCAACCAAACCAAACCCTTTTAAGAAAAGTAAATTTTGCGAGCCGGTTCTCCACTGGACGCATTAGTAGAATTGTTTGCGGGACTTTTGGGAAAAAATGCGGCTTTCGGTTCCTTGAGTGGCGGAGGGTGGGGTTCTAGGTGTGCAGGGATGTTATCTGCAACGGATCGATGGAGCCCGGAAAAGTAGTTAAGTCCCGAAGTTTTTACCGCTGCGAATTCCGAAAATACCTAGTTAAGGGGACTGGACTTTCCGAACAAACTTTTGCGGTTGATATTCGATTGTTGTGAAATTCTCAGACCGTTTGTTTTCTACTGAAACGCCTGCATATAGAATCGAGCGAAAATATTACCATTCGAAAGATTACATAAAACGCGGTATACATTTTTTTGATAAGTTTAGCAAACATCGATAGGTCCCTCGTGCATTCATTTTCGATGCATCGTCCAAAATTTAATTCACGAAACAGTTTGTTTAGATTTGTATGAGATTTTAACTCGGTTCGGTAAATGGATCTCTAAATTGTTAAGCAAAAATATATTCTGAGACATCGCAAATTTTGCAGAAAAGCTTAGTTTAGGCAGCGTTTTAAGCATTGGAAGCATGGTGAATGTCTCATTTGCACTTAGTTTTTATACATCAGATTTCGAGGGTTTTCAAAACTTTAACAAAAAAAAATCAGAACCAGATGCACAGGGAACAGAATGTCAACACATCTCGATGGGAGGAAAACGAGTTTTTGTAGTCGACTTACTTTATTTATCTAGTACTATGTTTTGTGTTGTGTATATTGCACTCCGTCAAAAATCATCGCAATTCAAACATTCATTTTGCTATCCATGGAATGCGATATCAATTTAATAATAATTTTTTTTTAATTGAGGGTTCGACGATAACTTGGCATTGCGCCATAAAAATTTAATCAATCGATTTTGGTGATATTGAATGTCTGTCCCCTTACTTTTTTTCTCGATGGAACAATTGGATTTCACCTTCCTTCATACGCTCATGTTTTAATTACGGACTCCTGCGTGTGCAGATTGTTCACTTCTAACTTATTATTAAATTTGTGGACTTTGAGGCTCTTATCAAACTCAATTATCATGGTTTATATACGTAATAGGTATTTTAGATATGTTATGGTATAATAGGTGAAATAAGTTTTATGTATTGAAACTACGTTGAATTCATTAATGCCCCAGGAGCATAAAATCTCCAGTTTCCCGACTAATTTCAGAGGTGCCATTTTTTATTTAAAACGGTGTTCCATATTTTTAATTCCACTTTTATCACGAGTGTTGGGTATAAAAGTTGAAATTTTGCTTAGTCAGCATAATAATTTTATTTAATTCAGTGCTTTAACTATATACCCTCAAACTTCAGTTTTTCTTTTGAATTAACATTTAAATTATTTTAATTTCATTAGCGTCCGAAACTAAATTATCCGATTTTATTTGTAATGAGTTTTGTGTCTAATGAATTTTAAACTACTGAAGAAGTGACTCATTTGTAACTTTGTTTCTCGGATTGTTTTGGAAATAAGACGAGGATTAAATGTTGATCTGCGATGAACTACAAACTAACTCTTGAAATTATTTTGTAACCTATCAATACCTTAGGTGTTTCTTTTCTGATAAATAATTTGAAAATGTATGTTTTTATTTATCTTTGTCTATAGATTTCTACTTTGTTTTGAAGGCAACTTCATACGTTCTTTAAAATGTGTCCTCTAATGTTAATATAAAACCCGTTTTCTACTTGTAAAGCGGAGTAAAATCTTCAATCGCTGCCATGTAAGACATTTTTCAAAATTTCCTGCCCTATGTAATAAATGAAATTGTTTTACATAAATAATATTCTGCTCGCCAAATTTTCTAAAGTATTCAGAATTCGCTGTCACTGAAATTTGCTTTTACCTCCAAATATAATTCGTTATTCTTCATGACACCCTGGTAAATGCAAAGTTTAATTTTGAGAATGCTTTTTAAAATTTGAGCAGATTATAGTTGTGCGATGCTGAGTAAGAAAAGGATCTTGAATTATTCTGACAGTGTCACATTTTTTTTTTTTAAATTTTAGATCGGTGTATATAGCCAGTGGAACTTAATACAATAATTAAATAAAACTATTTCAGTTAAAATACTAGGTATGCATTTTTAAAAGAAGGCATTAACAGAATTATTTACATATTTTTCTTTGTCAAGCCAAAAATTCTTTTTTTTTTCTGTTGGTAAGCTGCGTTTATTGCTTTTCCCCTTATGCAATACTTTTGAGGGTTTTTTTGGCGATGCAGCAATCCAGCAGTAATAATCTGCAATCATATTAACATTCCAAAAAAGCTCTAGTACCTTTTCGCAATTTCTTTAATGGCTTTGTGGAAGCATTCTCTTCGCTTACCACGCCAAGAGTTTCTGGAAAAAATGCAGGTATGAATTTAAAAGTAAATTTTTATCCTTATTGAACATCCTAAAACCTTTAAATTTCTGTAACGTATTTTAACCTGCTCAACATCGGGGAAACTTTTTTACTTAAAAACTTACTGCTGACATTTTAATGGCAATCGAAGTTCTCTTTTCACTTTTTATTTATAACACGTAAAAAGGTTTCATCTTACATTAATTATCGTATGTCTGGTTTGACGAAAAAAATATTTCAACAAGCTTCTGAAGAGATTACCAACCATTGCAGATTTTCCCGCAATCGCTCCGGTTTTAACCTTTTTTACGGCGTTGCGGCAAAATAGTTACGAAAAATCTCACTTGATAAAACAGTGGTCGCCAACTTGGCAATCTTCCAATCCTTTTCTACAAGAGTTCGCCATGTTCCGCCAAATCTAAAATTCCTAATCTGTATTTTGTCCGCATAACAATTAGCAGTAGCCATTACTTGATGTTGTATGTCTTGTGTTTGGCGCAATATGACCAAATATGGCTCTTGCGTCATAAAACCAAACAAATAAATTTTTACATTTGGGTATTTTTCCAGTTATTTTTTTTAATGTTCCAAAATCATACGACACCCTACTTTGATACTTTTGAATTTGAAATACCAAAAATTTGGTTAAAAATAACTTACCATATTGTTTGAATGACTCATTTTTTGCTGTCAAAGCAGCCAGTCTAGACAATTTCACTTTCTACATATATTCAAAATATTTGCGTCGATAATGAAATATATATTTCATTAAAAATATATTTAAATAGAAATTATATTGGGTGGATGATAAAGTTTACATTCAAGAGACCTATGTCTAGTATAATCTTCTGCTTTGTAAAAAATTTTAAAAAACTGGAAGAATATTGAAATAGCATTAGATAACGCGTGATAGGATTATGTTCATGGGAATGGTTCTCTAAAGTAATGTGTTTGATTGAGATTGGGATGTCAGCTCAGGTGTGACCTCGTCATCTGACCGAGGTTCAAAACAAAGTAGTGTTGTCCTCGGATCTATCCCTTTGAGATTGATTCCGGACAGTCATCAATAACACGTTCTGTTGCTCCAAAGCTTACTTTAATTAAAATGCCTACCTACCTTTGAAGTAATGCAGCGCAGACAGTAACCAAACTAAAAATAACTAATTCATAGATAATGTTCACATAGGTACTTTATAACTATTTCACTAATAGGTCATTTATAAAAGCATTAACACAGCTGAAAAACACATTGCGGATTCTTAAAACATCAAATCGCATCAGCAGGTTTCTCCATATTGATTGTAACCGGCGCAGGTTCGCATCCTGTCGGGTTCGATTCCTCAATGAGTATTTCTGTCTTATGTGCTTGTAAACCTTCCCTTATGCGCGTATGTTAATTACTTGATATTGTCTGTCTTTTGTCTGTCGCAGCATAGTGCAATATGGCCCTTTCGTTATAAAAAACTCAATCAACCATGATGATTGAAATTTGTGTTTGTCAAAGTAAATATAAATAGCGTATTTACTTACGCAAGTTTCCTCCGGATTATCAAGAGTGCCAACCAATGTGTTAAAGTACTTGTCATTTATTTCATTTTCGTCTTAGGACGAACACCTTCTTGCATGAACTTGTTTGATCCGCAATACTTCAGCTTTCGCAAGATCAGACACACGTGATCAAAGGGTTGATTCAGAGAGCAAAAAATGAAATATTAATTTGGTATTAATTAATTTTAAGCTATATTTTAAAAAGCTGCAGGTGGTTGCATTTATGCAGAAAGTTGCATTTATGTTGCAGTTATAACTCACTACTACATGTAGGAGGAATTTTGGTTTTTGTACTTTACATGCAGCGTAAAACGCGTGAAAAAAAAAGTTGCATTTGTTACAAAAAGTTGCCTTAATCATTACTGAAACATTTCTGAAAATCAATCATACTCCTGACACGATCAACCATAGCTAAGCATCTGCTTCTGATAAAAATTTCTCAAAGGCATTAAAGCAATAACTACTTCAAACAATTGTTTCACAAACTATTTTTAGCTCCCCCATTTTTATGTGAAACGGTGGTAAAAGAATTTTATTTATGTGCTATCGAGGCCTTTATGTAAAATGTTTCTGCTCCCAGATTCAAGAGATTTCCTTTCTGACCAGTGGTTTTTGTAGTGCTTACTACTTTTGCTCGGTTGTCCAAAACTCGCATAAATGTTTTATAGATCTGTCTTTTATGACTGTTATATTTCTTTTTACTATGTCCCCGAGCTTTTTACGTTTCAATGCTCTTATTGCTTAAAAACAGGTTTTTATACGCTTTTTTTTTATGATTTTTAGGTCACTCTTTTCATCGACTTCCATATTTTATCTGTGTTTGACTTAATTTGTCCGTGTTCCTGGACCTCGCGGCATGCAATACCCAACGCACATAGAGCATCGAAAGTTGATAGAACCATCCCAAGTGTTTAGTTGAATTTCTCTAGTTCTCCGGGCCTAATTAACCTGACAACACTATTCGGATTGTGTTGCCGAAATGGATACTAATCTGAGGTAAAGGATTAGGTTAGACCCATTTTGACCTCGCATATTAAATCCCAATAGGCTATTGGGGCGTGTGCTGGTAATATGTCCACAAAATATGCACAATGTTTTAAGGTATTGACTGGTGATTACCCTGTCATGATCATTGCATTTTTTGACTGAGGAGCTATTCGCTTTCAAATTCAGTTGGAATAGAATGGGTATTTAATTTTTAATGCCACGTTGTTTGGTTTGGTCCGGCCCGTCAGCTATTTTTCAGAGTACCAATTTGTTTACTGTGTTAAGTTGCCCTACAAACCAAATTAGAGCAACATTGTTTTTCCAGTTGCTCTTCGAGAAAGTAACCGATGACTCTCAAATGCGAGCTCGCTTTATTTGTCCCAAAGCGAATTTGCTTTCCTGTAGTTGACTCTTTAAGAGTTCTGTTTTAACAAGACTTTCGGATCACCCTGGAACCATCAGTTATTCCAAGACGTAGTTTCTCTTTTCCCCACTGGTTTCTCTTTTCTAAAGAATGGTTAAAAGAAAACAGTTTCCAGAGATGAAAAATCTTGCAATTATCTGGCAGTTATAAAATTTAGTTTCCCGTGACTCTCCCAATCTCTTGTTTGCTTTCGAAATATGTTATCGTTGTGCCATCTGACAAGAAAGCCTTCTATAACAAAATGCAATCTTCATAAACTGGATGACGTCTTCATTTGTGATTAATGAAAGTAAATCAGATAACACATCACGTTTCTTTTTTTTCGTCATAATTTTCTTCGTGCTTGTGCCCCCCTCCAATGTTTCTATACAATCATATCTTATCTTGGGAGTTAGAATTAGACTTCAATGCCTTTCGTAAAAATACTTTTATCTCATGATGAGCTTTTTGTTAATATAGTCGATCGTTGTGACAAACCCCAGGGGATCGAGAAAATGTTTCGTAAAATAGGAAGTTTGTGATAATTGAAATTATCACGAGTTCTCTCGTATTTGGGCTTCATAAAATAGAGGTTCGTTGAAAACAGCGCTAACTGTTTAAAAATTATTTTAAACCGTTATCTTTTCACAGTTTTTTAGAATTTATTTATGTAAAATTCTCGATTCAAATTTATTTTTACGTTTTGTAGATTCTGTGGTAAAAATAAGACTAGCTTGAAATTATTCCGTAATTTGTGCTTAAATATTTTTTCATCGACTTGTAATTTGTTACAGTGGACACATAAAAAAAAAAAATAATTGTAGCTGTGATTAAAATATGCTTATCTGGTTGTTTAGGTTTTTAACTTAGGGTTATTATACATTTTCAAACTATGGAAACATCACTGTTCAAAACACTAGTTCTAAAGAGAATTTAAGCAAAATTTGTACGTTGAACAAAATTATTTAACATAAATTTATGTCTCATGAAAATACATTAATTTGCTATAATATGGAAATCTAAAATTCCTATTTTGTTCTGATGTAATCTGCAGCATATTATCTGTATGTAAGTGTCAAAGCTTCAGATAACCATATACTACACGAATAAATTCTCATTGACAAAAGTTAGAAGTGATAATTTTTTTTCTTTTGCGAAAAAAAATCACGAAAATTGTCACTTTTAACTTTTCCAAGAACACCGATCCATGATTTTTTTAAATTAATTTATTTTCTGAAGTTCACTTGTGGATAAAAATAAGTGCTTCGTTTTTTATTTACCTTATATGCATTCAAAACCAAATTAATAAAATTTTTATTTCTGAATGTTTCATTTATTTAAAAACTTACGAATTTATTCAAAATGAATTTTTTCTTTTGCTCAATTACAACTCCTTCCTTCATCTTTTTTTGTTTTTGTCTTGTGTTTGGCGCAGCTTGACCATGTATGGCCCTTGCGCCAAAAAACCCCAACCAACCTTCTTTTTTGCAAGTTGCTAATACCAATTCGTTATTCATTTCAATAACAAAAATACATTGCCATAAAAAAGCGAAACACCCCTCTCACGAAGCCTGGGCTAGATCGGAATTAAACTTAGCATGTGTGATGTACGTGAACAGGTAGAGATGATTACACTATCAAATCTAGATTACTCTACTGTAGAATTGCATCATGATGACCATGAATTGATTGTAAAGCTTCTCTAGGGATGATACATGCCATTGTACGGCATGGCAAATACTATCCTGTGGCAAAATATACCAAGCATTCTGCAGCTGTTACTCCAGATCTATTATATTCTGGGTTAGGTGCAATTGCCTGTCAAGCGTATCCCAGACATTGCTCAATGGGATACAGATCTGGGGATCTCTTTGACCAAGGAAAGGTTTCAATTCTCTTAGAATAGGCAAGTCGTGTATTGCTGGACGTTATCGTGCTGGTAAATAGCCCCTTGAACCGTGGCATGAAAGGTAGAACAGGCTGTAGGATCCACTGGACAAATTGTTGTGTTGTCAAACTACCTCATACCATGACAAGAGGGTTGTCGCTGCGGTAGATTATCACTGCATTCGCGTATGGCAGATCAGGCCAACGTTACCACTCTCCGTTTACTGTCGAACAGCTGACCAATGTTCATTTCACTTCAAACCCTCTTGTACGTATTTGATGCTTTTTTTTTGCTTAACAAATCCTGCTATTTTTAGTGTCATATGTGAGAAATTCAATCCAAATTCGGGCTCTATTTCTAGGAAAATGCTTTTAACCATTAACTTCAGCTGTACCGTGACATTTGTTCCCTGAACTGATTCTCTCCATGTAATGATAAATGCAATTCATTTGTGTTTCCTTTTTACTTGCATCCATTCTTAAGGTCAAACATTTCTTTTTCAGCAAAGCTTTTATGTAAATATCAATTCTGATATCAAAACCTTGGAAAAAATCAGATATTTGCCAACGCGGTAGATTTAAATCCATGTTATAAAACTACAGTTAATTTATTTTCTTTTTAACCCCTGCATCTACGTTTGAGACCACATATCCATCCCTTAAGTTTTCACGTCAACATCAAATTTGTTTTTAATAGTATGTGAATTTTAATTTATTTAAGTCTTTTAATCTGAATGCCAGTTCCTATATTTCTAAAATCGTCTAGACAGTTCTAGAGTTTATAAAAAAAAATTCTGAAAATAAGATGTTTATAGAAGGTTGTATTTCTGCTATTGAACAACCTATCTTTATAGTAAATATGGTTAAATCTCATGCTTGTTGATTTAACTAATTTCAAAGCTTTATTTAAACAATAGTTTAAAAGTTTTAAAAATAGTACCGTGGATCAAATCAGTTGATTAAATACTGCTTCGTTTCAATAGCTTTTAAGTCTCACTTCTCTGGGAACTTTTTAAAGAAATTCTCGGGTTTTAAAATGCCAATACTTTACAACAATGGATTCGTTGAACTGAAATATTGAGTGTGTTCACAAAACTTTAACTGTAGGTGATTCGTAAATTAGGTGTGGTAATTTTTTCAAAATATCGCTACTCCTACACTCCAAAATTCGACAAAATAGTAAAGAATATAAAGATTCCTGTTTTGTGTGTCACACTTGATATGATTAAATTATAAACCAAAATGTACTTTATATTGAAAACTGACAGAAATAGTTGATTATCCTAGACTGATAAATTTATATGCCAAAGGTGACATCTAGTGCAAAAACATAAATATTTCTGTGTTCGTGACTGTTTTGTTAGATTCTATGTAATGTATTTGATGTTGGTAGCATTACTAAAAATTTTTTACTGAGCGCTGATATATTGCATTTTTATTCGACTAGCTGAAAATATGTTATCTAAGATAAAATTTAACTTTTTTAAGCGAGTGGTATCGAAATAAACAAAATTTGGTGTGCCTTCTCAATGGAATTTTGTTTGGCATGATTAATCGTGTAGTTCTAAATTTTGCCGCCAGACAAACACTTTCCACAGTGAACAAGATTCAAAGGAACAAGAAAAAATTTTGAATCGCACCCTAGTAAATTTAGGCAATCTACAAACACCTTCAACAATTGATTTTTATCTAAACAGAAATTTCCTACATTAAATTTGCATTTTGTGTTTACACAATAACCTGCTCAAGATTATCTTTGTCAGCTGTGCACTTTAATCGTAAACTAGTATAGTACCAACTGATCATTAAGTTCTAAAAGGCCATATTTTGGGAACAAACATTTAAAAACTGAATTAGGTATTGTAAGGACTGAACAATGAACTAGATTTTAACTGGACTACTACAGAATTCACTTCATTCTATTAAAACTTTGTATCTGTTTTGGATGGCGTAGAAATAGGTGACGAAAATATTGTGCTCTCTTAACACCAAAATAGATCTTTCGTCTATTTTGAGGTTTAAGAGGACTATTGTCTTTGTTGTTTATGACTCGAGTTGGAAAAGTGACTGGGTTTATTGTTTAACTCTCATAATAGCACAAACAGTTACAAATTTGTTACATTGAAACCACCTATTGAATCACGAGTTTCTTTTTTCACAAGGTCTCCTAAAATAGGTAACCGTGCAACCTCAACATTGGATAAAAATTCTACATTCAGCCGTCACCGACTATGAAAATGCCCAATGAAGAAGTTATCTTTTCAATTGAAATCCTGGCAGCTTGTATTTTACATCCCCTGATTGGGAGCTCATAATAACATTCGCAAATTATAAAGTTGACAGTCCTCCATCACAATTTTGTATAACTATTAGATTTGAGCACCGATTATCCACATTGTTTACTCTATAATGAAGAAATCAACTTGAAATTTAAGAAAAAAGCTATCTACTTTCAAAAATACCTCAAATTTTTATATGTACCAAATCTAAAAGTCGTTAGGTTTGGGTTGTCGCTCTACAATCAGTTTTTGCTACACGATGGCAAATTAGACCTGAGGTTTAAAGTGGATTCCGATCCGTCTCGAAGTTTCATGCCCAGACCGTTATTGGAACCCTGAGACTGGAACGGAGGGTCAGAGTGTTAACCACTCAACTGCTAGAGTATTATTTTTTTTAAAGCTACATGGCAATTTGATCATCTAAATTAGCGAATTTTAACATTTTTCACGGCAGACATAAACTAATTACTAAAATTCTGCGTCACACCAAAAAAGTTATTCTATTTTTGGCCAATCAGACAAAAAAAAATAGCTGACTCTGATTTAATTTACAAGAAGTACTAGTAATTAACCCAAGTAGTAACCTAACCCTAGGACATTTCTTCTAACTTTTTCAAACAATATATTTATACTTTGATAAAAACATTATTTATACGGGTATTACTTGAAATTATTTGAACGTGCTTGTCATAAGTTCACAGCTAAACCTCTGGAATGGAATGAATCGTACCCAATTCAGTTTCACCATCTATAAGACACACCAGTTAAAAATCGCTTATTTTAATCGAATCAGTTCATTTGAAAGAAACTGTTTTGAAAAAATGGAAGCCGCACAGTTGTTAACTTTTTAAATTCCACTATTCCGTGTGCTGCGTGATGAATTGATCAGAGCTATAGTTCCTCACTCTTCAAATATTTCGCAGTTTTCGTGCAGTGTCAAAGAGTCCTTGTTTCATTTTCTTTCCCATCCTGCTATCGTGGTGCGTTTTTCCCACTCTTCGTTGGGCGCGACTTCTTTTTGCTGCTATTCAAACAAAGCCAGCCCTCCCGAAATGGTGTCGCTTGGAACGACTGTTTGCTGGACGCGCCTTGTGGTTTACATTGATTTTTCAAAAAATATCGCTCCATAAATATTTCCGTATCTTATGTCACTTCCGGTCGTCTTTTCTTTCCGCTTTTATTACAGCTAGTTTGTCAACAGGAACTAGCAGAGATCCGCAAACACAAAGGCCCGCTTGAATAATCCGCTTTCTTCGTGAAGCTGCTTCTGTTCTAATCCGCTAGGTTGCTTTTATCGTCTCGCTTTGTATTCGGAAGGAAAGCGACTATTCTTAATTGACGAGTCATTCCATGAGGGAAATTGTTTTAAAAATCAGTAAAATAAGCTCGAATCGAGTGAAATAACTGTCTTGTTTTCATTTTTTTATTCAATGAATTAAACAAAAAAAAAAGTCAGAATGCGAAAATTTCCATTCTCTACATATTGTTACCTTAAAGAACCGTCGCCGACCAACCGGTCTGGTGGTTAAGGTGTTAGCCTCTGGATCGGAAGGTTCCTGGTTCGAATCCGGGTCAGTGGATGGATGTTTGCAAGCGTATTGGTGTAAAGGCGGCTGGTGCATCTTAAAATCTGTCGTGGCCGAAAGTCATCATGTTGGGTTGGTGTGGAAGTTTGGTGAGTGGGTTCCAGCTCAGATGTTGCCTCGTCATCTGACCGTGGTTCGAAATTACATGGTGTTGTCCTCTGATCTTTTCCGTGGAGATTGATCCCGGATCGTCGTCAATAGCCCGTTGTGTTGCTCTAGTACGACGTTAATTAAAAATTACCAATTACCATTAAACTGAGAAACGACTACCTTATAGTTGACAGCTTCAATTTGTTCTGTTGCATATTGTTAATAGCTTTATTTTACTTTTCCTTATTCTTTGTTCACTTGACAATTCCTCCGTCATCAAAGATGCAGAAGGAAGAAAAATTAAATACGCATCATTTTCAATCTGAGGGAGGGGGGGGGGCGGTTGTAGTTACCCAGTAGGTATGCCCGCTGCGCTAGCAAACTGTGAGTTATCGTTGGCTCAGGTTCGATTCCTTCCTATTGTATTTCTTCTGTGCCATTAAAACTCCTTTTGCGTGTATGTCTATTACCTGCTGTTGCCCATAATGCCTGGCGCAGCATGGTCAAATATAGCCCTTCCGCCATTAAAAAAAGTCAACCATCCTTTTCAATCTGCAAAAGATGATTTTCAAGGAATGTTCTGGGCAGTCTACTGTGTTGATACAATAATCGGTAAACTTAATTCTTTCCATGCCAATTTTTCACAATTGCAAACGTCCATACAACCTTCGTGGCACTGAAAATGCTGTGGGAAATAAAGTTGGCATGAATGATCAACTTTTCAGGTAGTGAGAACACTCAAATTTGTGTGTGTCCCTCCGCACACATTTCCTTTAGGTGTTCAATGTCCCAAGGTACTTTCGTGATCTTTTCTTTTCCATGGGGTTTACTGTCTTTTGTATCCAAGCGATTTTATTTCTAATCTCCTCCCATTATTCCCCAATCTCTCCTTTAAATCGTTCCTAGATCATAGATCATTGCCAATAACCATTTGTGTTGCTTCAGTGCGACGTTAATTTAACTATCTACCTCCCCAAGCACTCTTTTTTCCCTTTCACGACATTTTTACTTGAAATTGTCTGTCTTGTGTAGCTTGCCCAGATAGGGTCCTTGCTTCATAAAACACCAAAACAACCAACGAAATTCGCGAATGATTTCCTATGAATTTGCATTAACGAATTTGACGCCATTTTAACACAAAATATTGATTTTTATGGAACAGTTATGTCTTTATGGGTAATTTTTATTAGGTAATTAAATTACAAGAATTTGTGATAGAAACCCGATATTATGACGAAATGAATAAAATGCCTCTACAGGGACCGATTATTAAATGTTTATAATTCGTTTTATAATCGCCTCAGCAAAAGTTACTGTCGAAAGTATGTTTCAATCGCCTGAAATCTTAAAATAGACACTTAAACGTGTGTCTAATACTTAATAGACAAGTACAATCTGAACTCGCACACAGTATGATTTCTTACCAGCTGCCAGTGATCAATCTACAGCATTTTTAATTCGAATTCAAAAATACCCTAGTCAAATGGATTCTGCAACTGTTTACAAAATGAAAAATAATTGACAAACAAATCATGCCTAAAATATGACGCCATAAATGAATGGTTTACGACATCCAAGGTATGTACCGATTCGGTCCATAAGTTTAAGTGATGTATGTAATCTGCCTTTAATTTTAAAATGAACGCACAAGCCATACATCTTCACTTTGTAGTATGGAAAATCTTCGAAACTGCTTTAGTTGCGAGAGTTAAAAGTATGACCTGCATCATAATACTACTGTGATCAAAAATTACCCGTAATGGTGTCATAAAACAAAAGGTATCAATTTATTGGTCAAAATTTATTATATCTCCTTCAAAGTAATCTCCGACTTCACTGCATTTCTGACAGCGTTTTCTCCAATCCTCAAAACATCAGTCGAAGTGGATGGTTCACCAGATCGCGAATCATCTACGACGGATTCTCTACCTTCTTTAAGCCTTTTATACCATTCAAATACTGTTGTTCTCGATAAACAGACGTCTGAAAGCTTTTTGAAACATTTCAAATGTGTTTGTAACAGAAATTTCATTGCGGAAACAAAATTTAATGCATGTTCTTTGCTCAATTACATTCGACATTTTGGAAAATCAACGAAGTGAAAATTCTTCTCTTATTGAAAACAAATTTATTTTCAGACGATAAAATTAAATAAATCCCTGATTTTTGCGACATGTTTTTTTAGTCGTAAAAATATTTGATAAAAGTTTGTAGACGATATCTGCACTATATGTATTTTTAAAAGAAGCAATCCCGGATACTTTTTCATCACAGTAGTATAACACTAGTTTTCAAGAAACCAGAGCATTTTTACATTGCCTCACGTACACTTTTTCAAACAGTAAGTATAGTTTGGGCTATTTATTATATTATAAGCGTATCAATTAGTTATAACCATTTGGAAGGCACTGATAAAAAAAAGTTATTTAATAACAACACGATTGATGACCTATCATGCAGATAAAAATGGGAGTAAGTAGTAAGGATGCGACATCGACAAGAAAACATCTATGTTTATAATACATCGATGTTTTTAAGCTTTTTCCCATGTTTTAATATTGGTTTAGTAACCTCTAACATTAATGTTAGCCTTGGGGAAGGGTGAAATTTAATTTGTCAGTTGCCGTGTTTATTAATTTATAACTAAGATTTGTTTTTAACTTTCAAACGTCTTCAAATTGAATAATACAAAAGAAAATAATAATTACTGCAATTTAAAATGGGTATTACTAACTAAGTATAAGTAGGTAGGTACCATGACAATAATTATTGTTAGTTATTAATTATTTATCAACTTATGGGGGGGGTAACATAAAATTATTTTTTATATCCTGCAAATAAAAAAATATTGAGGCCTATAATTATTATATGCCCCAATATTTGTTATTTACAGTTTGGAAGAAAGAATTTAACTTTCTCCCCCTTAAGCCGACTCCTTTTTTCATTAACTGTCCCACAAGTTAGGTAAAAAGCTCTTTCTGATAGGACGGATATCGCCATCACTGACAAACACTTAGTTGCACGGTTATTTTTTAAAATTTTACAATTGCACTTTTTCATTCAAAACTTAAAACATCGACAACGTAAAAACATCGATGTTTAACAAACATCGGCTCCAATAAATCGATGGTTTTTATAAAACATCAATATTTTGACAACATTGACATCGCATACCTAGTAAGCAGTTGATCGCAATAAATCTTATCGCCCATCTAAAACACTCCTGGATATCATAATATCAAATGAGAGCATATTATTACGGCTGCTTGTATACATAAATATACCTAGAACTTTTATATATATAGCCTTAACCATTCCAAGGAGGTGAGACGCGTGGCTCAGTTGGTTTGCCGAGCAGCCTGAGTGTTGTATGCGGTTCGGGTTTGATTCCAGTCAAATTCAATTCCTTCCGGTGTATATTAATCTCTTGTGTGTGTGTCAGTGAAATTTTCCTTGTGTGTGCGGGTCTACTTACTTGACATTGTCTAGTGAAAGGTGCAGCTTTGCCAAATATGGCTGTCTCGCTGTAAAAGCAAATCAATTCACCAGCCCGTGGCTCAGCGGATATTCCCACTAAGCTACCAACCTGCGAGTTGTAGTTGGCGCATATTTGTTTCCTCCCTGGGTGTCTTTCTTCTATGTCAGTAATCTCCTTTAGCCCAGGTTCAGAATTATATTCAGTGTTCTACAACGCTACTTCAAGCTATTGCAATTGTTTGTCCGAATTTTGAAAACTGCAGTAAAATCAAAAACAAACGTGAATCACAAGTATCGGCTAAATATGTATTGCATATTTTTAATAAAATACATCAAAATTAATTAACTTACTTTATTTTAAAACCTAGGCATGCTTTCAGAATTTGCAATTCTGTCGATAACTTTTGAAGGTAAATATTTTGTCATTTTCATACAAGATGTGTTATTTATAAAGTGTTTGTGGTAATTTGGGGCGGTGTAGGGAGGTTGTTCCTTAGCAAGAGAAGAGAAAAAGGTGTGGCAAGAAGCGCGCTTTGTATCGTAACTTATAATTTTAAAAAATCGGTCAAAATCTTGTTAAAATTAAGGAAAAATTGTTCTGCAAAGACTTTGTTCTGCGACATACGTCGCAGTTTTAAGCACTTTCTGTTCCCGGGTCCTTTAAATGTGAACGGGCTTCATGGACCCAAGGAGCTCTAGTGGTCTTTTCTTTTCCCATCGAGTTTATTCGTGCTCCCAGGTTACCCAAGCGCTCTTTCGGCTTTCATTACACCAATCTGTTCCTGTGCTTTCATGACGTTTTTTGCTTGACGATATTTGGCGCTGCTTGACCAAATATAGCCCTGTACCATAAAACGTCAAAATAACCAACCTCCTATATCAGTAAAGCATTCCGAGTGTATCCATTTAGTTGACGTTCGGAGGAGCTTGGTCAAATATGACTCGCGCCATAAAATCCTACCCACCAGCTCGTAAATTATTTGTTTTTAGGAGCAAAACGTTACTTAATGAGATTTTCAGTCGCTGCAGTGATCCAAACAGGAGTTCACCCATCAACTAATGGGCTGCAATGCATTTTGGTGAATTGCAAATGGTCTGATTTCTTCCAAATCCTCGGAAGAAGTCGGAAATTGCAATGAGATAAAGCCTGGCTGTTTCATTTGCGAAGCGTCTGATTCTGGCGGCGGATATGGGGGCAGTCCCATGCCGTGTTTACTAATTGAGTGCTGATGAAGTCCCAGTTCAATGAGAGAGAACAATGGCAGCATTTGTTCAAGATAATGGAATCGGGGTTATTTACTTCCGTGTTGGGGTGCAAAGTTTTTTATTTTAATTTCTGTCCAAGTGAGGGTGGGACGAAATTAGATGATTTGGATTGCTCGCAATCGGGAATAACGTGAGCTAGTTTTATTTTTGTTTGTATAGATGATTGTTTTCCTTCACTGGAAAGAACTCATTGAACCTCAGGCAAGAGACGGAGTTTTAATGTGTATAATTCGTTAATTCTACTTAACTTTGAAAAGTGAGAAAGTGTCAACTTTTCTTTCGTGTAACGAATTTTTTTTACGCACCTCGAAGTAGTCCTAAAATTTGAGACGACCATGACTCATTGGTTTTGCCCACTGCACTAGCAATCTGCGAATTGTAGGTGGCGTGTTTTCGATTCCTGTAACTTACCCTGGGTGTATTTCTCTCTTTTGTCAGTAAATCCTACCTCGTTTGTGTATGTCCGTTATGTGACGTTGTCTTGCAGTAGGCGCCGCTTGGTCAAATAAGACCCCTCGCGCCATAAAACGCAATATGGCATAGTTCGAGTTTTATCTGAAATGTGTTCTACAATTCACTGCAGTGTTTTACGCTTAATAAATTAAGAATCGCAAATCAAAAATACAAGTTTTTCAAAAGTACTAAATACATCTCAGTATTTTATGTTTAAAAAATTTTTTACCACATAAAGATTCCCTTTCTGGGTATCCTCTGGCTAAAACGGTTGCGGTAGCACGGTTGGAAGAATATCGGATTGGCAACCGGAGTGTTTCGAGTTCGAATCCAACCAAAAACCGTCATGTTCAAAGTGGGCTGGTGCATGTTAAATCTGTCGTGGCCTCAAATAACCTCACGCGTGGCGTGGAAGTTTGGAGAGTATGGTGCCAGCTCGGGTGTTGCCTCGTCATCTGACCGTGGATCAAAATTACGAGGTGTTGTCCTCGAATCTTTCCCTTAAGGGACTGATTCCGGACCGTCGTCAATAGCCCGTTGTGTTGCTCTAGTACGACGTTAATTAAAACACCTACCTTTGACTGAAAGATAAAACTTCCCTGAGACATGAGACTAAATATGTTGCCGCTCTCTCAAACGCTTGTTCGCTTGAACATAGTTTCAAGTACAGTGGGTGGTCATAATCAATATAACCGTCCCACTATAGCCAAGTGGACAACGTTGATTTTGGATGCAATTGGTTGGAATCTCTGTTTACGCGCGGCTGATCGTAGTGGTTCAGAATTCAATTTAGGTCATAGGTCTCGCTAATCTACTAAAAATGACTTTCCGTACTCAGATTAACATGATTTGGATTTTACAGAATTTTATTTTGAAATATTTAGCGAAAAACTGGCGAAATCTGGATTTACTGACTGGTGGAAAACAATTGTTTGACTGCTGTTGTAAACACTATTGGGGAGGGCTTGTCGTTTCAAATATTCTAATATTTAAAATCGTTTCTCTTTATTTCCAAGTCTTAATACGAAGTAATCGTATTGTGTCTCAATTTTCGTTACTTATATTCTAAGCTTTGCTTTTGGATGCATGATAACACTGTTGAAATAGCAATGATTCGGGTATGTATTATTGAGTGAAATCGCTCACTCCTTTCAATAACGTCATATCTCAAAATTCGGCGATTTTTAGTCATGCCTGTTTTCAGAATGCCCTGAAAGAGTAGTATATCCGTTCAAGATCTCACCGCTCAATCATTAGCCGCTAGAAGCAGAAGTAATATTTATTTTAAAAACATTTATTCTACTTTTAAACTTTAAAATCACTCATGAAAAATCAGTTGTTTTGAGATATGACGTTGTTGAAAGGAGTGAGCGAAATGTTTGAGGGTAAATGCAACCTTTTTTTTCCGGATGCGGCTGCCCGGTCGGAAGAGTAACGGATTAGCAACTGAAGGGTTGAGAGTTTGAATCAATCCAAAGACCGTTGTGTTCAAAGGGGGCTGGTGCATGTTGAATCTGTTTTGGCCTCAAATGTCCTCACGTCGGCCTGGCGTGGAAGTTTGGATAGTGGGGTGCCTGTTCAGGTGATCTCGTCATCCAACCGTGATTCAAAATGACCGGTGTTGTCCTCTGGTGTGTTCTTTTGGAATTGATCCTGGACCGTCGTCAATAGCCCGTTGTGTTGCTCCAGTGCGACGCTAATTAAAATACCTACCCTGCAACCATTTTGTCTTCTCCCTTAATGTTGCTGCTGTTTCGAAGCACATCCATTTTACAATTGAGCATTTCAATTGAATCCTTACGCTGGAGGTTACTAATCCTATTCGGCATCCTATATCTGCCATTTTTATACGGGGCCGTCGTGACTCCATAGGTATGTCCACTACGCTTAGCAACCTGCGAGCTGTAGGCGTCGCGGTTCTCGGATTCAATTAGTCTCCGTGTAAAATAGACGACCCCATACAAACGTGTTGGAATCGGTCACAATCTCTTTAGAGGATGTTAAATCCCTCGTATATTGTAAAGGTCTGTGTGAGTGCGGGGAGTGTTTTCTCTCACATACTGTTGAGGGCGCTGTGGGAGCGCGTGGGTGACATTCAGGCTTGAGACATGGAGGAGAGATATGCTCTCCTAGACCTGATGAAAACGAGGCTTCTGTGATGTTCTTCTCTTTCAATAAGCAAACACAAGGTTATAAAAATAACAATTTAATTAAATGATAAAAGCACACCCTAAAACGAACATCATTTCATTCGGTACAGTTCATCGCACCTTAAAAACAAAAGCAGCCTCTCTCAGCCGAGACAAATATCCGAATGTCATTTTCTCTATACAGCAACCCTTCCATGCAGGGAGGTTAGTCGTCAAGATCTCTCCTAAATTGAACGCCAACAGCGGCCAGATATCACAGCTTCCTTAGCCCTTACGAGAACCGCTTGGCCATGTGTGGCCTTTGCGCCTTAAAAACCCAACCAACCAACCTTACGAGAACCAGGCTTCCTTAGCCTTAATGAGAATGGTCCATCTACAACCTTGTTAAGTTTGTTGTCAATAAATATTGTTTTTGTTACAACGAATTGTGTTAGTGAAAATACAGTCCACTATAGAGCTATCGGAACACAGGACTTAATTTTAACATGCCTTTTGGTGGATATAAACCATGTGAAACTTATGTTAATGGTGTGTGAGCTTTCAAGTGTATATATGAACGATTGTAGAAGAGATGAAATGATAGACGAGACGTCTTGACTTAAAGGCTTGATGTATTTTTAAATATGTTATCAATAAACTGATTTTATTAATGTCTCGTTAATTTGATTATCCTTCGGTCCCAATCGCTGTCAAAAGCGAACAAAACGCTTTTTTGCATTAGCATGAATTCCCGAGTGAAAACTAATAATTTTACTTTTCCTAGAAGAATGAACTATCGAAGTCATGACTAAGTCGAAGATGATTTTCTCCAAGTCTAATTCCTGTCAGCCAAAGTCTTGTACGTTTTCTGGAGAATGCACTCTTTTCGACGAGACTTGCGAGCTCTGCGTTTGTTTAGTGCATATCGGGATGCTGTGAAGCAACGCGCACGCTGCATTTCCTTTTTGCTCCATAAATCAAACTAAATTCCAGAAGTATCGCGTAGAGCACGAAATAATGCTGAATTGAACCTTTGAAAGCGTGGGGTTTTTGCTCTTTATTGGGGAATCCGTTTCGAAACTGGTGGTATTTGTTAGCGTAAGTGCTCCTGACCCCGTGTTTACTTTGAGCTGTTGCGAAAGAGCCATTCGTGAAATCCGTTGAAAGGGATATGTGCTGTATCAACTCTGTTTTGCGTGCCTCGCGGTAGGTTGTTTTTTATAACGCAATAGAAGGATGTTTAAAATTCTGAAAATCTCGTTTTCCCTTCAGAAAAGGAAGACCACTTTCACTACTTGGATTTATTTCGGAATCGCCTTCGTTGGTATTGGCCGTATGTGCGTTGAAAGCATTCTTCACATTGAAGAAAATAACTCTAAACATCTTTCAAAATGCCTGATTTAGCCAACAAAATTTCATTTGTGTTCTGTACTGGTTTCGGAAAGAACACGAATCTAGTAATACTTATCTGAAATTAAAACTTATTAATGCTACTTTTATTGATATTAATGCATCGTGTATTGATGGATTAAGTGACGTAAGATGTTTGCGCATATTGTTATGGGGTTCTCCATTTATGTAATTTTAAAAGAATGTAAATGTACATTCTGCTTGTTTGTAAAGCTGCGACTAAACGCTAAATTCACTTATGAATGTACAGTGTCAAAATGTTTGCAATTTCATTGAATGCTAAAAAAAAGAAATTCATAAGATTTAGGAACTCAAATTGTAAAATTTTATTCCCATACTAATTTGGGTTTCAATTTTTACATCTAGCTCAAACTTTCAACCAGAATGATGTTTTCAAAGTTCAGGTATTAGAGCTTACTTTTTCACAAAGTATGATATTCAGTTATGTAAAAGAGGGTGTAAAATTTGTAATGACTGATTTCCTAGCGAGCAAATATCCCGTTGTGTTGCTCGGATCTTTCCTTTAAGGGACTGATCCCGGACCGTCGTCAATAGCCCGTTGTGTTGCTCTAGTACGACGTTAACTAAAATTACCATTACCCGTTGTGTTGCTGCAGTGCGACGTCAATTCAACTACCTATCCCTAACGAGTAGTTTTTATCCGAAAATTCTGCAGGGAGCTTGAATTAGTCAAATGCTAATCTCTACTTCAAATCTTAAAAATTTAAAGGAAAACTTGGGAAATTGAGTCTCAGTCTAAATTTCTCAGGTATCGAAAATATGTTTGGAAGTGTAGGTGTGGAAGCTTGGAGAGTGGTGTGCTAGCACAGGTGTTGCTTCGTCATCTGACCTTGGTTCAAAATTACGAGACGTCCGTGGATCTTTCCCTTCAGGATTAATCCCGTACCATATTGAGTATCGCGTTGTGTTGCTAAAGTGCGAAGTTAAAAGAATTTACCTTTTGTTTAATCACGCTTGCAATACAGCTAAAATAATTGTTTATTCTAACGTCTAAATTGAACCGAGTCTTCCTTTAAAGAGATGCTGTATTAAAGGTCGAATTTTATATAACTTGATTTATATGCATCTGACCCCATGAGATGTAGAACTAATCGTGTCAAAGTCAAAAACATTTAATTACGAAAGATTTCTATTATAAAAATAGTATTTTTTCATTCCGGCTTATGTATTTTAAATGAAATTCAAACGATACAGATATATCCGTTTATTACCTTTGCCACACGCAATTGTTCCATCGAAAAGTAATGATTGGTCCCTGTCTAATTATCCGTTGTTTATCCATAAACGACATTAAAGTGCGAAAAACTAAGCCCGATTGAAAAAGCCTATGAAAAACGTAGCAAATATAGTGTCTCAAAAAAGTTCACAAAAACGTATCTCTACAAAAATGCAACGAATTATCTGTATTTACAATAATGACTTAATTAATTTTGGTAGTCTCTTAAAAATTATTTTCTTCAACGAGGTATTTTTTAAATTGCCCCATACACACAGCTCTACATCTTAATATCTGCTGAATATTCCTTAACACACTTTGAAAGATTATATTGTTTGGTTTCTGACGTTTACCAACCTAAAAACAGGGCCCCCACAAGGAGACCGTGTTTATGATATCGGGATTCTAGGACAAGCCCAGGAAATGTGTGAAGTACTGTAATGAGTAGTTCATTTTCAGAGTTGAAAAATTGAATCTTCGTTTCATTTATAATCTATATAAATAAGAATGGAGTGTTTGTTTGTACATTCAATATTTTCGACCCATTTCAAGTTTTCTATCCGTTTTGGACCCTTCTGATGCCGAATCCGCCCTTTTCTCGTTTGGTGTCTGTCTGTCTGTCTGTCTGTCTGTCTGTATGTTGTGCCCTATACACGTCCACGCGGTTTAAGATATTTTCATGGAAATTTGCATACAGTGAGTACTTATCTTCATTTAGTGAGTGGCATTGGTTGCGAAAGTCTGTCTGTCCGTCTTTCTGTTCTATGCTCGATTTTGTGTTTGTGTGTTTGTGTAGACATCACATGAATTGTATTCCAGATATTTGATTGAATTGTATTTTATTTTATACTTTATCTATTAGTTTAATGAATGCAATATTAAACATTTCTTAATTGTTATATTTAGTTGAGTTTCATGCTAAAACACCTGAGTAAGTATACTTAAATCAGCCACAATTTGATAGTTTTCGAAAAATTGGAATGTAGTTTGAGTATTACGATTATTTTAATTTGCTTTACCAGTAATGCTGAAAACCAATTATTTTTCAAAAAAAAAAAAATGTATGGTGAAATTTTAGCTCTGATACTTTATTTATTCCGAGTCTTATTTTTATTCTTTGCGCAATGAAAACGATTTTCGAATATTTGGGACAGACGATATTTTTCAACGAAACGAGAATGAACAAGATCGCGCGAGCAGTGATATTTATTCTGGTTCTTTCGCTCTGAATTAATTTTACATTTCTAAATTTTGTGCACTTTTAGTTGTAAGTTGTGGCAACTGTGCGAGATCAAGAGATAAAATTGAATCACAAATTAATATCTTTAGAACAATTTTTTGCGACATCTTTTATTTTGTTTTATTCCGCTGTTTCCTGTTTTAAATATTTATTATTTTAATAAATGTGTTTTCCTTCTCATCACACGCAACAACACCACAAAGTATTAGACTTAAAAATGTTAGGTAAGTCAGTATAAATTTTCAGTAAATTTTAAGTGTAGTTATGCCATTATGGAAAGAATAATGCCGTTATTTAAAGAATAAAGCTGTTATTGAAAGAATAGTAATGTTTAAAAATCCAAACTAGAACTTTTTCCAACATTAAAAAATTCGTTGTCATAATGACAGGAGAAGATTGCAAAATTTCACAATGTCGCATACCGGAGGCAAGAGTGCCACAAGTAAAAAAATATTGTTTTGTTGACTATGAGTGCGAGAGCACTCGTCGTAAATCGTAATTTTAA
This sequence comes from Metellina segmentata, assembly GCA_947359465.1. Classification (NCBI taxonomy): domain Eukaryota; kingdom Metazoa; phylum Arthropoda; class Arachnida; order Araneae; family Tetragnathidae; genus Metellina; species Metellina segmentata. The sequence goes on along the minus strand of OX375872.1, from coordinate 108,150,921 downwards.
TTAATTGAGTTGAACATGAAAAGAACTTAAGAAAGGGAATTCCAAATCTTCCTATAAATCGTCTTTTATAGTAGTAACCTTAGTATCAACTTTCGTCATTTTGTAGCATTGTCATACAGCAATTGTGCGATGTATGTGAAATGTATTACATGAATGGATATGCATGTGTAGGATTTGTGTCCAAAGTAAGTTGTAGAAAATATAAAGATGGCGAAAGGTGTTAAAATAAATTTTTTTTCTACAAAAAACGTAAGTCATATATTTTGATTATCTCTTCAATCTAGAGTAAACCAATTCAAACCGAGTAAGGTCGGGTATTTTGCTAGTTAATAATAAAACTGCAAAAGTATAGAAAAAGTTTGTACATGTACTCCGTAGCTTTAAGCAGTAGGATACATATTGGGATTTCCCTTTATCAAACCTAGTACTGAGACCCGCAGTGCAGATGTGGGGAGCCTGCTTTGAATGTTGAGTAGAAATCCATGAATAAAACTCTTGAACAAGTAGACATGCTGTCTTATAAGCATTTACGGAAGTTTCGTGATCTGAAGAATAAAAAAAAATCGTTGTCATGGTAATGCGATCCTATGTGGTTGAGCGATTGTTACAGAAATAAAATATATATAACACGCGACATTTGCATTCAAGACGTATGATTTCTTGCGGTTTATGTGCGTGCTCCAATGTCAGAAATTCGGAACTCCTGTCGGCCACTGAACAACTAATTGTTAGAATCCGAGCGATATATAAATATTTAATTATTGTCCGTTGGATTAGTATTTTGATAAAAGCGTTCATAGAATATTTATGTAATGCAAGACTTCCTTCTATTATAGAAGTATTTAAGTGGTTCTATATTGCACAATGGCTTGAAATATTGCACAATTTGCTGTTTTTCTGATATGTACCACCCAATTATTTGCAAACAATTGTCATGAGGAATTACTTTTCATGTAAAATCGTATGAAATTATTATCTCATCTTTTCACTACCTTCCAAAACTAAATAAAAGTTCATTCACGGAAAACTAGACACAATATTCTGAAAAACCACTGAATTATTCTTTCCTATATTTAATGAATATTATTACACGGTGTTCCAACAATTAACTTTCAAAGGCCATAACGGATCTTGTGCCATTAAACCCAACCAATCAAAGGCCATAACCTCACTCACTGAGGTACATGGAATAATTAAATTTTTGAAGGTTATCGTTTTGTTGTATTTGAGATTCATTGAAGCGAATTTTGTTATTTGCTATATTATATGTTTCCAAGTGTCAAGTTGTCCAGGTTGAAGCACTACCCTTTCTCAAAGCCGAAATAGTTAAGACTAGGTTTATAAATATTTCAGGGGGTATATTAAGGATGTAATATGTTATTTAACATTCTAATGTCGAATGTTTCTGGCCATTGTGCCGAAAAATCATCCAGCCCCACCTTGATGCCTAGGAGTGAGGTGGGAGGCGAGACTCCACCCCTTGGTAAAAAACCATTTGATTTCAAAAGCTTCAAAAAGGTGTTAAATAGACCATAAAGATTGGTACAAAATCAATATACAGGGTGGTCCCGAATTCATGGTACAAACTTTAATGGTAGGTACAGGACATTGTAACAATGATTTATTGTATAGGAATGTATAGTCGCAAGTGACGCGGTGAGGCGTAAACAGGGGAAATAAAAGGAAAGAGAAATGGAGTGATCGGTTGGTATCATTGCCGGTAGAGGGCAGTAGATGTCTAGCCGCTGTTGAACATGATGCATCGCAGTAGGGAAAAGCGCCATTCACAATTGTGCTGCCGTAGACGATGGGTGACTTTACGTATGCAGAAAAAGCAGACATGCATTACATGTACGGCCGTGCAAATGGTAACGGCAGAGCTGCGTTACGAATGTATCGCGCGGAGTATCCTGATCGACGAATGCCGGATCATAGAATTTTTCAACGGTTACATCGTCAACTTTGTGAAACAGGTGCGTTCGACGTCAACAGACATGGCGCTGGTCGAGTAAGAGCTGTACGCACTCCAAGGCTGGAAGAAAGCATCTTGAACATTGTGGCTGATAGACCCGAGTCAAGCACAAGAACTGTTGCGCGTGACGTAGGTGTGAGTCATCAGACTGTATGCAGAGTGTTAAACGAAAATCGCTTACACCCCTTCCATTTTCAGAAAGTACAAGCATTGAATCCGGCAGATTATCCTCGCCGCGTGAACTTCTGCCTGTGGGTGATGCAGCAATGTGCGTTGCAGCCGGATTTCGTAGATTATGTGCTATTTACAGATGAAGCGACATTTTCACGCGAGGGTGTCTTTAATGCGCACAATTCCCATGTGTGGGCAACCGATAATCCACGTGCAACGCGTCGACATGCGTTTCAACAACGTTTCAGTATTAATGTGTGGGCTGGTATTGTGAACGACTTTTTGATTGGCCCATACTTACTACCCACGCGGCTCACTGGCGGAAGCTATCTTATTTTTCTGAAAGAAGTGTTACCACAACTGCTGCATGATGTTCCGATCGCCATTCGTAACCGCATGTGGTTTCAGCACGATGGGGCGCCAGCACACTTCAGCATTGATGTACGGAATTACCTGAATGCCACGTTTGGTACTCGATGGATTGGGCGTGGTGGACCAGTCCCTTGGCCACCCCGATCTCCCGATTTATCGAGCCTCGATTACTTTTTATGGGGACATCTAAAGCATCTTGTTTATGAGACTCCAGTTGACTCAGATGAGGATCTCGTCGCTCGCTTATCTGTAGCTGCTGCAGGTGTGCGTGAAATACCAGGCATCTTTGAACGTGTACGCCAATCGCTCCACCGACGCTGTCAAGCATGTATCGATACTGGTGGACGCAATTTTGAACAATTACTGTAAACATGACACTTGTCAACAACGCTTTCAATAAAATCTTTGTTTTTCCTTTCGGCCGTTATTTCCCCTGTTTTCGCCTCACCGCGTCACTTGCGACTATACATTCCTATACAATAAATCATTGTTACAATGTCCTGTACCTACCATTAAAGTTTGTACCATGAATTCGGGACCACCCTGTAGAATAGTACCCTTCACACACACACACACAAAGGGTTAAAGGCTGCTTTTCGCGTATATCGGGTTGGTACTATACTCTCACTTTCGTTTGAAGACGTACTATACTTGTGTGAACAAATTGTTTTTTCAATGCCACCTGCTCGAAGTTCGTTTGATTCATCTGAAACGTTCATATTGTTTTAAATCTAATACTGATCATTATTAATCAAAAATTCTTTGCACGCGCGTGTAATATTAGCTCCTGCAAACTTCCTTAATGCACATTCTATAGGTGCTGATCTTCGAGTAGAAAAGCTGTGGTCAACCTACAATCTTCCTACTACAGAGAAAAACTGTTCGTTTTTCCGAAATAGTTAGTTTCCATTTAAAATATTAATATTATATAATTTAAATATTTTCCGACTACACTCCTCAATGAATAGTAAGTATGAATTCGGTAGATTGATTATTTTTAGAAGAAATTATAAGAAATAAGTATTCGTGAGTGGATAGAACTGATACATTAGGTGAATTAAACATTTTAGAAACATTTTGGTTTATCAAAAGTAATGCAATTATTGGAACCTCTATGGAAGCTGTTGCTGTACTATCAAGCTCCTATAGTGTTGAAACTTCTGAATCTGAAGTTTTTCTTGAGGCTGGTTTTAAGAAATAAACTTCGGTTGGTGAAATCAGTGGATTACTACTGTGAAACAATATTTATCACCTTCCACAAAGGGAATTCCATCTAGAACAGGAGAGTGAGGAAACGGGAAACCCCAGCATCGCTTTCGTTCGTGTCTGATATTGAAAGAGGAAATCGCGAAACGGCACAAGCGAACGGATCTGTTTTGAAATAAAATAAGAGAAAAGTTTGGAAATGTGATACGTGGAATGTAATTGTTGGATGAGTTTTCAGATTGTTTTTCCGTTTCCAGCTTTTTATGACATGGATCAAATCCACGTTTACCCAAAATTTAATTTTGCGCTTTACTTTTCGAGGGGATCTCTGGATTGTTTTTCTTTGGTTGTAGTCAATATAGATCGCTTGTAAGAAAAGGGAATATTTTTTTTTAGATCTCGATCAAGAAGAATACAGCTTTTTGCCGCACACGTTTCTTTCAATAGCGTTTATTATTTTTTAGCAAAACTTTTCGATTTTTCCCAAGAGTTGCAAATCTTGTCAGTACATGTCGATTTCTGTGTGCGAATTCTTCAGATCTTGGGCTGGGTGAAACAGGATATGTTCATTTGGTTTAACTGAGTGTTGGTTAACTGAACAGCCGCGTGATATTTCTGAGTAATTACTTCCTTACGTAATATTTTTTTAACATGAAATGATAGAAGTTATTATTTTGCGACTTCTGTGTAGCTCTGATTAAGGGTAATTTCGGGTGGAAAATGGATCACATCATATTATTTCAAGATTTGTGATTTCATCATTTGTTATATGTTAACAAAATTTCAAAAATTCTAATGTGTTGCTATTCGACATTTCTGCGCCTTTGTAAGACCTCGGAAATGATCACTTTTCAGCTCCTTGGAATCCGTAGAATTGAAAATAATTTCTCCAAGGAAATTATTGTTCTTTCGTTGCACTAAAATACCTACTGTTAAAATATTATGGTGAGTACCAATTTGGCTTAAATACTTTGTAGTGACTAATATTAGACCTGCCGACCAACCGGTATAGTGGTTAAGGTGTTTGCCTCTAGATCGGAAGGTCTCCGGTTCGAATCCGGGTTCGGGCATGGATGTTTGTAAGCGTATACCAGCTCAGGTGTTGCTTCGTCATCTGAACATGGTGCAAAATTACGAAGTAATTGTTAGGAGCAATGATGGTCCTCCCACTGGGTGCTCCTTCACAAGTGGCCATCACTTCCGGCCTTGTAGTGGCCAATGACTTCGGTCAAATGTGCCCGCCATTAGAAAAAAAAAAAAAAATATTAGACCTTACACACAAATCATTAGTATAACTATGTAACATTAGTATAACATTAAATAACAATGTCTACCTCACTTAAATTTTCGATACTCAACCTGCGCCTTTGTAAGACCTCGGAAATGATCACTTTTCAGCTCCTTGGAAATTGTCTTCCCGTAGAATTGAAAATAATTTCTCCAAGCAAATTATTGTTCTTTCGTTGCACTAAAATACCTACTGTTAAAAAAAATGGTGAGTACCAATTTGGCTTAAATACTTTGTAGTGACTAATATTAGACCTTACACACAAATCATTAGTATAACTATGTAACATTAGTATAACATTAAATAACAATGTCTACCTCACTTAAATTTTCGATACTTAACCTTTCATCTTAATAAGATTTGGATTTGAACACATTAGTTTTAAAACGTGGTTAAGTGGATCTATAATATCGGTTGATAAGTAATCTTGGTTTTATACATCCATCTTTAATATGCATGCTTCGAAAAATAAGACCTAACATAGTAATTTTATTTTTTAAGTTCTTTATTATCTAATGAATCCATGTACTTTATTTTACTGTTCCAATCTATTTAACGTTGAGTGAGAATTAAAACTGGACTTTCTGAATAGGCACACAATGTTAAGGACATGATTCGTGCAATCTTAGAAAACTTAGGAGCTTACGGTTAATTTAACTCTAAACAGACAAAGTATTTCGATTCATTTTTGTGTGGTTTTAAACGATTTTTTCCATGTTTAGTTATTTTTTGACCTACAGAAATCTCTATCTAGTGTATTATGTTCATTTAAATATTATTAACTAATTTTTTAACTTCATTCCAGAACTCACGCTTAATTTAAATTATCGTTATCCTTCTCTTTACGTGTATTTAACTACCAATCGATTTTCTTACATCTTTTTAACGCATTGTCTTTCATGCGTGAAATTTCTAATTGCGGTGTGTCTAGCCGTCTTGAATAAATTAATACTTCAAAGATTCCTAACATCCTAATTAGTATGAAGATTAATTTTCATTTGCAGCGACTAATGCGTAAATGCTTAGAATTTTTATACTTGAAAATAGTGTTTTTGGAATATACATTTAAATGTACAATACTGTGCATTTTTGACATGCAGCTAAGCCTTGAAGAATTAAAAGCCTTAAAATATTTGTGTACTATAAAAAACGTTTGTGCGTTCGATACTAGTTTGCTGTTGAATTTATTTCTTCTTAAAGCAAGCAATACTTTCCGTCCAAACGCATGTGTTCGTGATGTGAAAAACCTCGACCGAACGCATTGTGGAACATGTTCCACATTGCTTGCATTTTGCATACTCTGAAATATATTTTGAAAAATATAGAATTTTTATGCTTAAGAAAACAATCTATTTGAAACGAATGTTACAAATTAATTGAAAATCGAAGTTCTTTGGTGTCTTGCATCCAAACTCGAAGAATTGAGGTTGATTAAAACAATATATCCATGGAAAATTTTCAAGACTCCGTCAAATAGTTTCTCTCATCTATGGACTCAATAATCACACGTATGTATTGCCTTCAAGTATTGGGTTATTGCAAAAATTCGTCCCGTTTCAGGCGCTCTAGGTGGCATTGCATCGCAAAACCTAAGTGTCGTCTACTTCAAAAATGTCAAGTTTTAATGGTGTTTAAAAGAAGAAATTTTAGCCAGTACTTGGGGGAAAAATTGTAGTATTGGGATTCGTTTTTAAATTTTGTTGAGCATTAAAAATGTCAGAAAATAGGTAGCATTTTCAACATATATCGCACCCCGGCAAGAAAAGTGACGAAACTCAAAATTGCAGAATTTGAGAAACATCAACTTAAAGGATACTATAAAACTTATATTGAAATAGTATCAGCTTCTTTTAAATTTTAGGTAAGTATTTCTGTTAGTAACTTCTATTGTATTCCATAGAATAGCAATATAACACGCTAGGGCACCTCATACATATTTTTCAATGACATAACATCAAATTTTATATTTTTGGACTTGTCACTTTTCTTGCCGGGGTGCGATATGCATTTGTATTTCCGAAAAGACAAGAATGCTTAGACGAATCCTACGCTAAAGAAGATGCGAATGTTGTGTAGGGTGAGAGTACCGTTGACGATTCCACGTGCCGTATTTAGTACAGAAACTTCGTCACCTGGATCAGTTCTTAAGCCAGAAACGCCTTAACTTCTATGAGCGCGGGATGAGTAGCTACCGAAGAGATGCAGAAAGGTCATCGGAGAGAACAGCTCATACTATAATTTATTTACTAAATGACATTTAATCACTAATTTTTGTCAATAAAAAGGACGAAGATTAAAATTATACGGCAGACTAGAAAATAAAATCGCTATTTTTTATGTGAGCTTTCAGGTGAAATTTGCTTCTCCCTGACATGGTACTCTGAGGTAGGTATTATTCATAAATATTTTAATGTTAAGACAGACGGTATTTTATAGATATTTTTCTTTCACGACAATTTAATAAGAAATAGTCTTAATCCTTTAGGCTACTTATGCACACCCAGGTATCCCTTAACGCAGTGGTTTCCACACTTAATGTAAATCCGCACCTCTTTTCTATTAAAACGCTCGTCTCTGCGGATTTACTAGGAAGATTCCAACCCCGAGTGAACCTCGGTGATCCGCCCTCCCTTTCGCTTTCCCCTTGTCCCCCGGGACACATCTCCTTCAGGTGTGTACGGGCTTCCCGAACCTAAGTTACTCTAGTGATCTGTTCATTCCCCATGGAGTTTACACGATTTAGTAAACATAGGAGTCGCGCTCCCTGGACATCCATACAATCCTTTCTTTCCCACCACAATTCTTTCACCTTCCATGTGCATTACTGTCAGCCTTACGCTTGATTAAATATGACTTTTGCGCCATTACATCTCAAAACCAACCCATAAAAATGTTTCGTGTCCCCGCTTTAATTTTTATAGCAATCTACTTTCAAGTAATTTTCTTATGTTACGTTTTATTTATTTCACACAATGCAATTTTGAAAATATGTGAACAAATTTTTTACATGAAAATATGACTTAAAATAAACTATCGGGTAGAAAATAAACAACTATCAGTTTCATAAATTTTTAATACGTAGGACTGACAAAAATAAATATGTATCACCTAGTATTATTCGTTGGAATTGATCTCTGACCGTCGTCAATAGTCCGTTGTGTTGCTCCAGTAAGACGTTAATTAAAATACCTACCTTGTATAGTTAATTCTTGCCCAGTCTCGGATCTTTCCCTTAAGGGACTGATCCCGGACCGTCGTCAATAGCCCGTTTGTGTTGCTCTAATATGACGTTAATTACAAATTACCAAATCTTGCCCAGTCGTCGAAAGACCTCGATTTTAACCCTCCTAGGGGTTGTCTCGTCCTAAGCAAAGTCACATCTTCGTTGGAATTGATCTCTGACCGTCGTCAATAGTCCGTTGTGTTGCTCCAGTAAGACGTTAATTAAAATACCTACCTTGTATAGTTAATTCTTGCCCAGTCTCGGATCTTTCCCTTAAGGGACTGATCCCGGACCGTCGTCAATAGCCCGTTTGTGTTGCTCTAATATGACGTTAATTACAAATTACCAAATCTTGCCCAGTCGTCGAAAGACCTCGATTTTAACCCTCCTAGGGGTTGTCTCGTCCTAAGCAAAGTCGCATCTTGTTGGACGAAATATCTCGTTATTAGAAGAAAACAGGTAGGAAACTGAACATATCTTTATCTCATAAAAAATCGGCAAAAACTTGACGAGATATCTCGTCATTAGCAAAATTGGTTGCGACTTGGAGGGTTAAATTACACGGGTTTCTCACCATTCATACAAAATGAGAATTACTTCTGCTTCTATTATTAAGTATATTTTCATCGAAATATATCTATAATGACTTGTTAGTCATAATCACACCTCCGTACAAAAGTCTCCAATTCGGAAAATACACTTCCTTGACGTCTACATAAAAATAGAAACCGAAACTTAATGTAAAAATACTCATTACTTCAGTCCTCTTAAGAACTAAGAATAGCAAGGTATCTAGAATTTCAAGTGAAATCGATCTTTTAGCAGAAATAAGTCTAGATACCCACGTGCAGCAGTTTCTGTATTGTTTTGAGCAATTGCGTCTTTGAAGTTGCGAAAGTTTTCTTTTCATTGTTTGTATGATGGGTTATCGTCACGTGGTTGAGCCGAACGTCGGGTACTCTTCGCTACAATAACAATGACATAAGTTGCACAACTTCTAATAAACTTTTTTATGTACTCAGTTATTGTTTCATCTTGAAACAAAGCTAGAATGGACCTTTCCCTAGCAAATAAGTTTAAAAGTAGAAACCGACTGACTTCTAGAATAACGACCATTTCGGTATTGCTTTTAAAAAACGTGGCATAGTGCCAAAGGTCCAGAGAGCGCACATGTTAGGTAACAAATGCAGACGCATGCTGACTCAATTAAACTGCTCTTCGTACAGATCATTTAATTTCGTTTTTCTGGATTTGGTTTATCTTTACATGATGTCTAAGAGTGTTTTCAAGTTAAGTCCTCAAATGCGATTCTTATTTTGAGCATGTGACTGTGGATGGCACCTATCTAATGGCAGAACACTAATTGCGTTTTAGATTGGTTTATTGATTTGCATGATCTCATCTCTGTTTTTCATTGTCATGAATACTTTGCTTGTGGTTATTATTTTGTGAAAAGCAAAAAATTTAATCATTGCCTTGTATGCCAAATGCAGTATATCCCACGAATATAAAAAAAAAATCAAACTTTTTTATGTGGTTAATATATTGTTATTGTTGAATTGCCTTAAATAACGCTGATATATTTTTATTTTAATCAAAAGGGCAATGAAAATCTCAACAAAATTGCAACAACTCAATGCATAGAAAATCGACCTTTTTTTTATGTGTGCTTAATTCGTATTTAAAATATGGAAATAAAATATTTTTGGACATTAAAAGTAAAGGTTACGCTAAGAGATGTTATGTAATTTTGGATTTTCTTAACGAATTATATAATAAAACAGCTCTCGCTTGTAAGTGACTTGTCAATTGTATTACAATTACTTAACATTCATTAATCATTCAAATATTGTGGGTCTAATCTTGTTCTTATTTTAATTTAACTTTAAAAAATAATTAGGAAACTTTTGATGGTTAGTGTTGATTGAAAGAGATGATATGGACTACGTCATTTTTTTTATTATTCCCTTTCGCTTCGTGTGTGTGTTCTCTGTTGGAGCTATTCAATTGATAATGCGTTCGGCATACCAGCAGTAGACATACAGAATTATAGACGGTTGTATATCCTGGTCAAGAACATGAACAAGAAAATACGTTAGACCACTGAAAACTGTATAAATGAAGCTAACTGAATTTGTTTATCCGACTGGAAGAATTCTACATTTTCCTCACTGTAGTCAGTTTTCGAACTTTGAAGTATGAATAGCACATTAAGCTGCTGACTTCAGTACTCCGTCCTCAAGACTGAAATATTTCGCCGTTTCTAGAATTTTAACAATCCATTCAAATGAACAATAGGGTTTCAGTAGAATCGCAGAGTTAGAACTTCAGCGACAGGATTAACTGGATCTAATTTCTGGAAATTGTTTACAAGAGTGTATCTACTTTTGCAAAAAATGCGCTCTTAAACCACGATCTATATTTGGGGAAATGTGTTTGTTTAAAAGTAACTTTATCTGTCGTAAAGTTGTCAAATTCAGATCCAGATACAGCGTTATTCGATGATAGTCTTAGTTATTTAGTAGAAACAAGATGTGTACTTCGAATGCTGGTCAAACATTTTCAGAAGTCATTTGCGCATAAAGATAAAACCATTCACAAAATAAATTGTATTAGAAATGAAGGTATATAATCACAATAACATGCAAGTAAAGTTATTTTGAATGTCGGTTGTGAAATATTGTAAAAGTTCGGGCTTGATTTAACCTTTATATTACTTTATGTTCCTCGATCGATCTTAAACTGATCGTCACAGTTTTAGATAATGTAGCTTGATTAGTTGTGTTTCGTAATTTTATTTTTGATTTTGGAATTACTGTTTAAGCAGTATTGGTCATAGTTGGCCTACCTTTAAAAGATCTTGAGTTTATTTGAATATTAAGTTTGTAATTGAAATCGATTTCATGCATTTGTTTTTTTAGATATTTTTTTGGTCAGGTTTTTTTTATTCTGTTCAGTGAAAGTCACTTGGAACTTTATGTCATTCATGGGCATAGGAGAAAATGACTTTAAGCTCCTTTACTTTAGATGGGGTTTCTCCCATTTAGATCGATATTTTATTCATCGATTTTTGTAACGGCATAGCTATAGATCTAAATTAAATCGTGAAGTCTCAAAGGGACATGTGACTTCAAATAAAATAACCGCTTTATTCAATGGGATAAAATATTCTGTTAGCGGTAATGATATCGGTGTTTGTGTTTTTGTCCACATTCAATCCTTATTGAACAACTGATTATTGACTCCTAAACTTTTTCAGTTCAAGGACCATCTTGAAAATAAAATATACTGGCCAACCCCTTGAGATTTTGAAATTAAATGGGGTTCAGGAGACCCGCATAAGACCATAGCAGTCCTTATTTTTTATCTTAATTTTGGGATTGAAATATTTTGATCTATCCTAAGTAGATTATATAAAACGTTAAAAATTCACATTAAGGATTAGTAATGACCACTTAGTTCTGAAACATCGAGAAAAACTTAACTATAAAATAAAAGGTTTGAATATTAGACAAATTCTTATTTATTTTTTAAAATATACTAATATCAATAGGCTATCAACTTGCAAAGATATAACAATCAAAGTACATACTTTTGACCTTAATGTGAACAATGAAACATCACTTTTGGAATTAGCTCAGAATTGTTTGGATTAATGTCTGATAACTTCAATATTAAGTCTTTCTCAACTTTAAGTCTATTTCAAATATTTTAATTCCGGACACTAAGGCACTGTTTTAGATTCTAGAATTTAGATTTAAGAACAAAAAAATCTGAGACAATAATGAGATATTTTATTTTCTTGGAAGGGTTTTGTTTCTCTCGGCTAGTGAAATATTGCATATTTTCCAAGGACCTCTTTTGGGAACCACTGCTCTGGATTGCAATATCTCTTAATATTTAAATCAACACAGGGTGAAATTTATTTTGAAAAGCCTCTGCTCCCATAAAACAATTCTCTTTTCACCTAAGTTTATTTTTGAACAAGAAAATATTAGTTTTTCCTACACACCCCGCTCATCTTTGGTGATCATGCAAGTTTAATAGAATACATAATTGTGTATTATATGTATTGAAATAAAAACTGATTTGCACATTTGAATAGAACTATGTATTAAAGAGATTATTTTAATTTTATATTGAATTTTTCTTAATATTTTATTTTAACCATAGTGTAATAAATGTCTGTAATGGGGAATTAAAATGGGTTGAGGAATATTTATGGAGCAATGCGATGTTAAATATAATATTGGTATAGTTTCAATTATGAAGCGTTCTACTCTACTATGTCTAACGTTCTACTGTATGATCTAACCGCTTTTGAGAGAATCTGGATTCCTACTGTTGGAGAAATTGAAGTTAAGACCACAATATTCTAGCTCATAAACGTTATACAATCCCCGATTGCTGATCTAGTCTACTTCAGAAAAGTACTTCAAGCCGAAGAAGGATGTACTCTTGTGATCAACAGTTCTTTAAAACAAAGTGGGCAGTAGATTTTTTGGCCGAGAATATTTATTTTAATATTGGAAACTTTAGATTTCTCTGCCACTCGAGAAGGTTATTGTAACGCTCTTATTAAGCGGTTACTTCTCTTTACAATTCGGATGAGGAAGTGCTCTATCACATTTCCCAGAGGAAGATGCAATGTAGATGTTGCAAGAACTCATCACTGACACATTTTTCCCCGTCCGATGACTATGACGGATTAATTCATCTTTTTTAGGTGATTTTCTGCTAAGGTTTTTTCACTATTAAGCTTGTTTTGTCGAGTGCGTATTAGGGATCGTTTTTCCATACATCTGTGCACCTTCATCAATCAAATTTCCCAACTAGTGCTCTAAAGTTGCTAGCATCAGTGCTCTGACGGCGGAAATGGAGTTTTTAAATAGGTGTCTGGTTCCTGTGTGCTTCTTTTCGTCATCAATTATTTCTTCGCAATGACGACTTTAATTTGCGAGCTATTATTCAGCATTTCCAATCAAAGGAACTCTGCCTGCTCGGCACTGCTTTTCTATACGAGTGCTACAAATGTAAGTTTGGTGTCTCGTACCGTAGACAACTGAGGCAATCTAGACTTGCGTTAAACTAAGAATCGCAAAATTATTGTATTATTAAGAGCTGTTCCGTGTCCTTTCTCAATCCTCGAAAAATGGCATATTTCCAAGGTTGACTATGGACTGTATTTCTTCTAGATCGGATGACGTGCTTTGATACCTCAGAGTATTGTATCAGAACCTATGTAAGTAGAGTATTATTTCTTAAAAACGCATACAAACTTATGTTTAAAGATGGATATAAAACATTTGCCGGTGCAAATCGAGAAATTGATATTACATATAAAATTTTTAGACGGTATTATATACAATATTTAATTGCAGATAGGTATTCTAAATAAATATTTTTTAGGTAATACGACATGCATTGCATTGCATTGTAAAATTTAAATTTTACACTACGTATATGGATTGACTATTAGATGATAGTTGTGTTATTCATTGGTGAGAACAGCTAGTGAAAATGGATTGACATAAACCATAACTCGTACGTTTAGCGTCTAATTTGCAATATATCTACTATTTAAATGGGAATTACTACTAGCAAATTTTGTAGCAAATATTAATGTCACTACATGCCAGTGATCTTGTCACTTAGGGACATAGACTATACTTTAATTCTTGAAACATTATTTAATCTGTCCTGCGGAGTATATCCTCGGTAGTACCAATTTATCTATGACCACGGGTGTTCTGGGTTTGTCAAATGATATGTATTCTCCTATAATGGTTATTGAGACTGCTTTTAATATTGTCCTAATAAACTTGAAGACTATTGGGATATTAGAAGTATCATGATTACTGTTTTATTTCTATATTTTATGCTTTGAAGATCGAAGATTGAATCGACATGAAATCTGAAATTTTATCTACTATCTCGAGTGAACTATTAAATACAAAAAGGACAATACTTAAATATGATTATTTTGGTTTTTGAATAATTTGAAGATTGATTACTCGTATTTGGAAATTTTTCAATTTCTTCATATGTACAGGAGTTACTTAAATTTAGTCATTTTTTTAATTGACCTCAAGCAGTAGCCGTATGGTGATTTTTCGGGTTTAATGCTAATTCCGTTGTACTCGAATAGAAAATCTTAGAATGACGTTTTAACTCGAGTCGCATTGAATGTATCGCATTAAAAGCAAAAATCCCTAGTCTAGACAATTGTCTTTGACAAAGGAACTGACTTGTTAACGCGAACAAATTTCAAGATTTTAGATTTGTCAAACCTCAAACAATCTTATTCATCGATTACTTTAAGTTATAATTTTTTTTCGTGTGAACATGGATTCGCCTTTGAAAATGTACATTAAAAAATGTTTCTCCTTTTTTTTATTCTATAAAGTTCCATTATAGGACGCTAAGTATGAAATATTTCGTGCGTCAAGGGATCGATGGATTCGTGGTTGTCAGTTTATCTAAGCAATAATCAATAATGTCATTAGTTTGGCCAACTGCTCTTTGATGTTGATGTAACGCGTGAAAGATATTTGCTCTTCCTCTGAACCAACGACATTCCAAAGCATATTTGCTTCTTTAGGTTTCAAAACAGACGGAATGTTTTAATGAAATACCTTCACCTTGCTTTGCTGTCATGGAAAATGTATCTCTGAGGGCTAATATTTTTCTCTTGTCTTGAAATTTCCCCAGAAATAAATGAAAGGATAGCTGAACCTAGCTAGAAAAGCAAATCTTCTCAAATGAAATTCTGGTGCTCTGTTTTGTGCAGCGGGGTGTAGAATTAAAATGTCTTCTGGGCCCAGCATTGTCATGTTTTCCTAGCATTGTCGTGTGTGGTTTACTAATTGTGGCGTTAATGTATCGTCATTTTTAGAAACAAAATGAATTGATAATTATTGATAATTTATTTGCTGTCATGGAAAATGTATCTCTGAGGGCTAATATTTTTCTCTTGTCTTGAACTTTCCCCAGAAATAAATGAAAGGATAGCTGAATCTAGCTAGAAAAGCAAATCTTCTCAAATGAAATTCTGGTGCTCTGTTTTGTGCAGCGGGGTGTGAAATTAAAATGTCTTCTGGGCCCAGCATTGTCATGTTTAGGTTGGAACTCCTAGCATTGTCGTGTGTGGGTTACTAATTGTGGCGTTAATGTATCGTCCTTTTTAGAAACAATGAATTGATAATTATTGATAATTTATTTGCATTTCTTTAAGACTCCAAGTTAGAAGATCACATGTTCGAATCGCTTTCGCTTCACGACTGTAAATGTAATAGTGGTCTCTTAATTAAGCACGAGTTTCCTGTCCTAAATACTTGAAACCCTTATAAATTAATTCTGATAGGATTGCGCACACACGGAAATTTATAACTTTCCCCGATATCACTTTATAAACAAAAACAAGTTGTCTGACGCCTGTAACACTCGTGTGATTTAATAAGCTAACGTAGTGCTTCATACAAACGGATAACAACAGTTCAAAAGAGTTCCTCTTTATCTATAACTTAGGTATCACTTTTAACCTAATGGGTTAATGCTCTTGAATAGGGACCAACTTTTTCAGAAAAGGACTGTGCCGCCATCTATGGATATAAATAAAAAGGATAAAAGGCATATATTTCGAAGTTTTTTATTTGGTAAAACTAATAATTATGAAATAATTTTAATAATAATGAAACAATTCTAATATTCTAAGGATTGCTATATAACCAAACAATAGAGTATCTAAATTGTGAACAAAGTATGGAAATAGGTATATCTAAGAAAATCAATTTTATTAATTGCTTCATCAGATAACATTTGATTTGATTTTCTATATTCATGACCCGGCTTTGGGTTCCAATTCCGGTCTTAGCGTGAATGTCGCTGTGGTTCGGAATTCACTTTAAGCCTTGGGTCCCTGCTTAATTGGCCCTCGTCGAAAATAGCCCTTGAGCCACAAAACCCAACCAATCAGCTCTAAACACAACTCTTCTGTCGTTTACAAATTGAAAACAATGGATTTTTATAGTCAGGTTGATTGTGAATTAAATTTGTTTTCGATTTATTTAATCACTAATTGGGGCATTTTCAGGATTAAGTCTTATGAATTATGACGCGAGGAATAAAATTACAAAAAATTTGGAGAAGATGTAAAACGTTTTTTGTTTTTCTAGTTAAAACGTTCATTGCTTGCAAGGAATAAGCTCATTTTTTGCTGGATTTCCGTAACAAGAACTCTTACTAACACTGCTTCATCTTTTATGAAATCTGTCCAGTCGAATAATTTTCTCTTTCGAACATTTGAGGTATATTTCTCAGAGAACGGAAAGTAAAGCTCATACACCCTCCCTTTCGATTGCAATAAATACTTTTCATAAAAAAACAAAACAAAGAGTAACGTAAAACTCAAAGGAGAAATCTGATTTTCACCGTACTTCAAAAGTATTACCAGGCTATACACCTGGTAATGAATTCCCTAGAACCATTCTCGATTTCCTCTTTTAAAATCTCCGGATCCTTTGAGCGCTATCGATAAATGTATTGATTTCATTTCCCCTTTTGAAATTAGTTTAAAGAATTGAAGAATGCTGGCGCTCGAACACATGAATGTATTTCAAGTATTCGTGTCTTGTGATGCCGCTGGGGAAACATTTCCACTTCGTATGCTGAACAATTCGTCTTTAATGCAAGTTCGGAAAATGATTAGTAAACCCGTAATGGGGCTTTCATTAACAAATTTATGCCTGCTGTGGGGGAGTTTTAATTTGACTGACTACTTATACAGTGTGAGGCTAACATGCTGGAAGGACACCGAAATCACGTAATGGCTATCCGATTCCGATCAAAGAATAACATGGGTAGCATACGAGTAGTTATGCCCACAACTCCTTAATATCGCATGAAATCCTGTTTTGAGAATTACTCTAGCACGTACCAGAAATACTGCTCTATCATTCTCCCTGATCATCAAACACATTTTAAAGGTTTGAGTGCCTCTAACTGTTGTAAAAATTGTAGTACAGAATTTAAGTATTTTATAGTAAAAGTGTAAGTATTTTATAATCTTTCAATAAAGTTTCTTTGTTGTAGTGATTCGAGTATTAATTTTTAAATCATAAAATACTTATTACGAATTACATAAATAAAGTTTCTTTGTCTCGTATTGATTCGAGTATTACTTTTTAAATCATAAATAAAGTTTCTTTGTCTCGTAGTGATTTACTTTTTAAATTATAAAATACATCGATTATGTACTCACAATTTCTTTTTCGATTTCAGAATCCCCAAGCACTCCAGGTGATATAGGCCTTGGGACTTACTCGGACGGTGTAAGTCGTGACTCTAAGCCTAGAGGAAATTTTAGGTAAGCTCATTCGATTTGAATCGTGTGAAAGCAGTCATGCTGGCATATTTTTGTTTTACCAAGTTTCTGTTACAGGGCTCGCTAAAAGTTTCCATAGTTTGAAACTTCGTGATATCTGCTTCAAATTAACCACGAAAAGCTATCGAAATTGACAAAGCTGGATACGTTCAAATTTCGGGCATGGTCTACCCAGAATTGTCAAGTTGAAGAGTTGGTTTGTCGTTCTACGGCAGGGTTGTGCAACCTTTGGCTTTACTGCATTGACTGACGGGATATTGTCTTGGGACGCATATAAAATAAAATATAGTTGATGTATAAAACAAAATTTCCTTTACTTTATATTTTTACAATAACACATTTAGAAAAATGGAGAGCATAAATTTAAGACTTGTGGGGTATTTGATCCTACTTTGTGAAAATAATGCATCGGTCTAATTCGACGGAAGTGATCCCAATTCTTAGTGAGTTCTCAAGGTACTTGTCAGGAAATTGTGATCTAAGTTTGCTCTGCAATGGATGCCTCCTTGACAATAGTTCACAAAAGTTCGTACTTCCAAAAAAGCGATGACATGAATAATACGTAAATGTGAAGCGAGGGATAGTTTTCTTTGGGAAGATAGGTTTTTGAGTCATGAAAATTATCATTCAAAATCACTGGACACAAGTTTACGATCTTGTGGTACCACGTTACTAATTGTCGAGGGTTGGACATCCCTGATCTGGTAATTTTTTGATACACGAGGGCTGCAGAAGTTGAAAGGGTTATCTTCATTCACAGTTAATATGGTCGTGAATTTACAAACAACGGAGAAAAGCAGGAATTCAAGTTTTATGGAATTATGCCAAAAAACGTCCATCTGTGTTAGTGGAACCTCTCGAGGTACATGTATCAATATGACCACTAGAGGGGAAAACACCTACCCTTAACTGTTGAGTGACGACTCATGAAACAACAGAACTATTCAATAACTCACCTGCAGAAATAACAGCTCATATTTGGCTATCAGTGATCATGTATATTTCCTCGCTTGTTTCATGTGCGGGATATCACGTCACAACCATCATTTGTATACGACACTCGCAGTAACCTCTCCAGTTTTATATTTATGTCATCCGTTTCTAAAAATCATTTCTTACTAATTTGATATTCTGCAACTTTCAAGATGTTTTTTCCTGTCTTTTATTTCCCGTGGGGCCGAGGTAGCCCGGTTGGAAGAGTAAAGAATTAGCATCCAGAGGGTTGCGAGTTTGAATCCAGCCAAAGATAGTCGTCTACAAAGGGGCTTATAATCTCTTATACCAGGCCTCGAAATGGATTTTTTAATACAGGTGCACCTTGTGCACCTACGTTTTTAAATTAGGTGCACAGATTATATTTTAGGTGCAGATTTAAAAAAACGTATTATAAGAGCATTTATGTAATGTAAACTACTTTATTAGTTGGGTATGTCACAAGTAGATAGTAAATAAAAATATTTAAACATTTTTTTATCTGCGAAATTATTACTTACAAATATTCAGACATTGGTGGGCAATCAGAAACGTCTACGTTTTTGGCAGATCTTTACCCATAAGGTTTAGTGTCAATTCTTATTTTTGTATTTTTCCTTCATTGCAACATAGCATTTTCTGAATTAAAGTTTCCGCATAGTGTATTTAGGAATTTTAATTACGTTCCTTAGAGCGTGAACAGTCGATATTAAAATTTTGTTCAAACACCAAAATAACATAAAATACGTTTCCCACACTTTTTTATAACGATAGGTGCATTGGGTGCACCTAGAGGGAAAAAATTAGGTGCACAATTTTATTTTCAGGTGCATAGTGCACCTGTGCATCCGGGTATTTCGAGCCCTGTCTTATACCATGCTGTAGAGGGGCCGAGTTTGTTTTCTGCGGTATCGTATTCAATATCATTCAATATGAATATATCAGAAATGAATATCCAATATCTTGCTACTGGATTACAAACTGTATAACGTATCTTACGTCCATTCACTGTCCTAAACACTCGAGAGAAATAAAACCCAAAACTTATTAAATGCTTAACTGCTGTATTCATTTGAGTCTTGAAATCTGACTAATTTTCCAAGATTGATTGACCGACCAGCCGGTATAGTGGTTAAGGTGTTAGCCTCTAGATAGGAAGGTTCCTGTTTCGAATCCGGGACCGGGCATGGATGTTTGTAAGTGTATGTTGAAGAGGCGGCTGGTGCACCTTAAATCTGTCGTGGCCGAAAGTCCTCACGTTGGGTTGGTGTGGAAGTTTGGAGAGTGGGGTGCCAGCTCAGATGTTGCTTCGTCATCTGACCGTGGTTCAAAATTACGAGGTGTTGTCCTCGGATATTTCCCTTAAGGGACTGATCCCGGACCGTCGTCCATAGCTCGTTGTGTTGCTCTAGTACGACGTTAAATAGAAATTACCAATTACCCAAGATTGATTGACGCAATCTGTCATTTATGATTATATTCTGCTCTGATTCGCCGACATAATGAATTTGATCTTTCGTTATCTTGTTTGTGTTTTGTTTTCCTTTTTGCTGTCAAGATCATTCTAATGATCCTTTTCAAATTCAAAATACACTACCCTTCAATAATGGACCGGACGCCAGCGGATTTGCATAAAATCCGACTACTTGTTTGGGGTTGTTTTTCGTAGTATGGCCTGGTACCTTTGCATATTGTTCCTGGTAAATTAAACTCCGGCGCCTACATGAACATTTTGGACAATCAGGTTCTTCCTACGCTTTGGCAATTTTATGGAATGGACGAATGTTACTTCCAGGACGACGACGCTCCATGGCATGTTGCAGCCTATGTCAAACAGTGGTATCAAGATATGGATGTAAAAAGTCTTCCCTGGCCTGCTCAAGAGTCCCGACCTAAACCCCATAGAACATTTGTGGACGAGTTAGAGCGACGCTTACGGACCAGGGAACCACGTACGAAATCTAGAACTGAGCTGCCCACATTCTTGCAGCTTGAATGGACACAAATACCCATAGCTGTGAATCAAAACCTTGTTGAAAGTATGCCCAGAAGGGTTGCTAGTGTAATTGCAGCACGTGAGAGACCATCCCCCTATTATAGCATGTATTATTTCCCTTATACCATCACATCTTGCTGCCCGGTTCATTATTGTAGGGTAGTGTATATTAATGAAGCATTCCTTACACAAAATGTATGTTCATGTGGGCGAAGTTTCACATTTTTTGAGTAACGAGGCAATTTTCTTTCTGATAGTACCTCAAGATATGCTTTTTTTTCTCCAAAGTTTACTGGATGCCCACGGAACTGGGAAGTATTTCCCTTTCCGCGGGAATATTGGAGAGATCTCTGGCTTGATCTCACTGCAAGCCCTCGTATACATTTCAGGCACATGCATGCCTTAGATCCCTTTCTAATTAGCCTTCGTGAAGTAAAAAAATGACTAGAGCAGCAAAATTAACCGGGCATGTGCATGTTAAGTCTTCCATTCATGAGAGGATGAAATGCAAAAGGGAATAAGTCCACAGAGCGCTGTGCCTGTAAGTTTTGATTAAAATTAGGTTGCATTTCTGTTCATTCTTACTTAAACGGGTAAAATCCAAATTTGAATTGGGTAACAAGTGATGTACTAGTACATGGTATATATAGTGGCTAGTATATGGTAGTGTCTTCATATTGTAAAACTTCACCTTGTATGCAGAATTTGGCCTGTGTTACTCTAGTAGTTGCGTCAAGTGATTTAACGTGAACTGAATTTCCAATAATATTGCGTGGCATTATTGTGGTAAGAGTAAATTCTTAAGGTTTCCTTGGTCTTAAATCTTTAACATTCGATAGAATTACTGTGATACTTGTGTTTTATGTTTCAAATTTTTAATTTCACAAATTCCGCCGCATTAATAGTATCAAAATATGTTTTAGATATAGGATCATAAAAATGTTTGAGATATGAGATTATTAAACGGAGCAGCCTAAGAATTTGCAAGATCTTTTTTTTAATGGAAGAAGTATTAACACAATACCGTTGTAAACAAAATTTGGGTAATTACCTTATAAAACAGATAACATTGCGAAAACCGATTTGATTGATCTGTTACAAAAAATAAATAGTTCCTTTATAAGCATATTTTCGCTGCATTTTGTGCCTGCGATGACTGGTGGTGATTTGCATAACCGTTACAGTACTCCCCCACTAATCTTGATACCGTCAGTTCCACACTGAATAGATCCTAACACTATCTTTTGCTAACAGGCGAGTTTACAAAGTCTTGTAGGGAGAAAGGGGCGGATTTCAGGCGATTCCTGTTTTCTTGTAACTTGAAAACTGTCACTCCTGGGAATATCCCGTTGTGTTGCTCCAATTCGACGTTTTAAGTAATCATTACCATTCCCTTGAATCACAGGAAATCACAGTATAAGGTCAGTCTGTGAAGAGGTTTTGCTGTGAAGAGGTTTTCTAACACAGTGCTCTCACAAATGCTTATAAAGCAATAATCATATTGTGGCTGTAAACGCTCTCCTTGGAATGACAGGACATCGAAGCAGGTCTCAATTGATGCATTCGTTTTCTCAGAAGACGGTGAAAACTGGAGATGTCATGGACGTTTAGTGATGAATTCCTGTAGAACACACCGGTAAAGTCGCAAAATATAACAGCGCACCACCTCAACGGAAATTATTTTCATATCTTTAAAACATAAAGGGATAACCAACAAATTGGCCAGGTCTCCGTCCAGTGTTCGGAAGCTTGCCAACGGATGGCATGTTTATCCTGGTGGTGCAATCTGTCCACTGCTCCATTTGAAGCTGTGTTATATGCTGTTCGTGTTTTCTGCACTCTAAGAGAATATCAGAGATAGAAAGGATATTTCTGTAGTGGCCTAGGGCAGTAATTCTGACATCCCAAAACGGGAATCTAGCCATTGAAGTATATTCAGCCCTTTGATCTGA
The DNA here is from genome assembly GCA_947359465.1 of Metellina segmentata. Lineage (NCBI taxonomy): Eukaryota > Metazoa > Arthropoda > Arachnida > Araneae > Tetragnathidae > Metellina > Metellina segmentata. The sequence continues at coordinate 108,128,387 of OX375872.1, read as the reverse complement.
CATCCAAACCAACACATAAATATATCAACTTCTGTCAAGCAACAGCACTGACCTTTTAGTGTAGAAGTGGTCTCGTGATGTTGGTATTTGTAAGACTAAATCTACTGGTAAGGGAAATGAGCCGCTACCAGACAGTACCGTTGAGTCCTTGAGCTCTGACATTGTAAACAGCTTTTAGTCCAAGATGAAATATCTTTTTTTTTAGGTTTGCCCAGATAAATCGTTCGTTTGCTCTGTCTACTATAATCTAAATACCTGGATGTACCAGATTGTGCAATGATAATTCACGCCTTAAATTATTAACACACGGTTGTTGCGGAATTGTAAGATTTATTTTTACTGGAGAGAATTTTAAGGGTTAATTTAAGCGTATATAACAGATTTTTGAATTAAACGAGCTCACTATCATCTACCTTTACGACAATCCAGCAGTTGTCAGCTCTCTTATCATTGCGAAGCAGAATTGGACATCAAAGAGTCAAAAAAAATTATGTCGCTATGAACGTTTGGCCGCCATAAATCAATTATCACTGTAGTCTTTTTTCCGACACCTTGTATGAAACTCGGAAAGTTAAAAGTATCGAAAAGCCACGCTATCAAAAATCAAGATCAAACCATATTTTTCCCTTTTAACCTATGCGGAATTTCTGTCTTTACTCCCCTTAGGATACCTGCTTAACATTTTCACATATGTATCAACTCAGCTTAACTCCATACCGTCCTCGGAGCTGATTACATAGTATTACTGAGGTACAGTGTTTAGTGCTATGACCGTAGTACCTTCTAGCCGCTTTCCACGTATCCCTCAGTAAAAACACAATAAAGATAGTTTTAGTTCAACTGGTTTCTTCCCCTGACTGCGGGTTTGCTAGATAGTAGACAGTTGGTAATCTCGTCAATCCATTCATGTGCTTCACTAATTAAATAGGATACCAATTGACTAAAAATATTTTGAGCGTAAAGGCACACACTTGCAAAATGCAGGAACACGCAATAAGCTACAAACTTCCCCATCGCAGGACACCTCACAATATCAATATTTAACACCAATAATTCTTAATACATACACCTTCAATATGAATATTGGGCTTAACAGTCAATGACAGCTGACCTTTAGAATGCGGCAACCTGATCAGAAGAGCACCTTCCAGTAGACATGCACGCACCACTTCACTTGACGCAGATCCTGAGCAGTAAGTCATTGATCAAAAAAGGAATATGATCAAGTTCATTCGTAATAAAACGTTAATAAAATAGCTAAATAAGGACGCTGGATGAAAGAATAAGTTGATAGGCCACTTTATCAGAACCCTGCAGGCTATAACTCGGAGCAGCCTCCTTGAGATTGTGTTTTCGAGCAACTTCTTGTTGTACCAGAGGCCCATATCCCTCACCAGTTCAGTGAGATGAAACCTAGATTTCAACATCATTCAACGTTTAATTAGATCGTGTCAAGCCAAGATTGTCTCCGCAGTCAGAGACTTCCCTTTATGTGCCTATTCAGATCCACACCGTCGCCTACTTAATTACACCTACTACACCGCCGTCTATAAGTATGGTAATTCGGACCCTGTCGGTCTCTCAAGTCATTTCTTTTTTCCTCTCTAAGGTGTTGGAGATGGACTCAATTTAAGTCAAATAAATTGTGTTTTATGCAACTCAGCGGAGAAGGCCGACAAGATGATTGTGTGGAATATGGTTTAATTTTTATTTTCGCTGGCACCAAGCCCTACAGTACCTATTCCGATTACCACCAGTTTCATCTTGAACCAGTTGAAAGGGCCTTTATTCACAGTTTGCAACGATAAAATTCTAAATGTTCTCAGGGCGATTTATAGTCCCACTCGGTATCTTTTAAAATTGGGCAACCGATCATCAAAGGAGCACACGGGTATTATTAAGTTATACCCATGTCTCTCTCCCGGATGTATATCTCGAAGGATTTGAGATTCTCTGCTAACAGGCTACGAGTCATAACAAATTCATTACAAGTCCGTTCCAGTTCTGAGTTGGATTTCGCCCGTCGAAACGGTCAGTCCGGACGGATGCCCGATCCGCCGCGCAGCTGGGGTATTTCATGGGGTCGACGCTGGTCCGTGCCAAACTGGACTGCATTACGACAACCAGTCTCTTCCACTCTCGGAGCAGAGCCACGCCTGCTTCGGACCCAAACTGTTAAAACGAGATAAGGCATTGGTAACAGTATTGGAGCCAGATATGAAGCGAATCTTACTGGTGGGAAGTAAATTTTAAATAGCGTTGCCTGGTCGAAGAATTTGCATTAGTTTTGTTGATTGCAAAGGTAAGTAGGAACAGTAAAGATCGCATAAACTGGCATCCTAACATTTTTGCCGAGAATGATGTATGGATAACCAATAGTTCTGGATCAAAAATACTACATGTGTTCAACTGCAATTTTTACTTTGTTGCAAAAGTTAAAAATCGCAAAAAATAGGAAGAGGGTCGTTACACTCGAATGATGATATATTTTTACTAAACTTTGACTGTTTATTAACCGAAGCAACCAACATATCAAAGTAGAGATACAATATCTAGATTTCGAGAGTTTTCATCGATAAAACGCTGAAGACTTAGTGCGGCAAAAAGAATTCCGAAGCATATGAATACTCGTCCGCCATAAGGCGTAACGATTCAGTTTATAGAAATAAAAACAAAACGGCTAAATGTAGCAGGGAAATGAAAAATTTATTATCGGACTTCAGTTTCAACTTGGGAGACTTGTCATTGAATAAAGTTATATGTAAGCGAATTTTATGTAGATTCAAGGTTTTAAACAAAATGTAACTTTTAATTCCAAGTTTTATTTCATCAAATTTTATGATGACCTGGGGTCAACGTTGACTCAAAAGAGAAAAGGTCCGGGGCTTACGTCCCTGCTTTTTCGTTATGGTGTGACTTTTTGCTACCTTTTTAATCGGCAACTAATTAAAGCACCCTGGGAACTAATATCAATGAGGTAGAAGTCTTAACAGTTGACAGGAAGTCTAAAATGACCTCAGAGGAACAAACCAAACAACTTGTTACCGCGTGTAATATTTAGTGACTTGTTTTAATAAAATATTAACAATAAAATTGCCACGTTTGTTTTACTATTTTTTAGTTGACAACAATGAACAATCGCGAAAGCTTCTATTCTTTGTCACATGCGATGTTTCACTGTGATAACGCAATTCAACTTTTCCTTTTGGAAGTTCGTGCTTGATACAAACGATTAAATAAGGCGCGATTATTCCATTCATTATAGCAACCAAACTACCGCGAGGAAAGGTGAAATGTTGTATGATCATAATATAAGGTGTTGAATCGATTCTCAAAATATGTCAAGGTTGCTACTCACACACATTTTTTGAATATTAATTTCATAATTGACGTTGTGAACTAAAAGTTGTTAAATTTAATTTAGGGTTCTTTAATGTGCGTAAAAAAATATCAAAGTGATCGAAAGATCACTTTAAACGCTAAAAAATTTGGGAATTCTAATCAAACAGTTGGAGCATAATACTTTCCGTACTCATAATTCATAGAGAACCGGTCAAAATTACAGAATTTTCGTGTCTAAGTTTTAAATCTTGATATAGATTTGAAATTTGCTCAGTTTGACTCATCAAGACTCCTTTTTTTGCATGTTACAGGTATAAATTTGTAGAGTATATTATTCGCTATCAAATGGTATCTTTGAATTTGCTCCACAATGAATGATGCACGAATAACGATGGATTGATCAGTGTTTTTTTCGCATCATTATATACTTTTTGTGCTTAAGATATCATTTTAAGTTTTTGCTTACTTAAAATGGATTATTTTAAGTCTCTGAATGTTTAATTCTCTTAAGAAATTATTTGTTTTAAGAAAGGTCGGGGCTATGAAATGCTGGTTAAATGTGATGTTGTTAGTAGCTCATTGACCATTTATGAGGATTGTAGGTTATGCTATCGATGGTTGAGTATTACTAAGTTTCTGAAGATGTACGCGCTAAAATATTGAAATTGATGCATCGCTGTATGAGATTTCGCCATCCGAAAAGAGTTGCAAAACATGTGGGAGAGTTGATGGAGATAGTTCTACTGTACCGATTATCAACGAAATGTGGTACCCCATAAATAAATTCTACTCGCGATATTAATTTCATGTCTTTATAGCCGAAACAATTCTACACTAACAATTCTACACTAACAATAATAATAACAATTCTAAACAAACAACTCTGAACTAACAATTCTAAGCCAACAATTCTAAGCCAACAATTCTAAGCCAACAATTCTAAGCCAACAATTCTAATATCGAAAAAACCAGATTTCATTATATTTCTTGCGTTTTTTTTACTTGCGATGATTAAATATGCTTTGTTTCCTCGTATACTATAGGTTAGTGATTTGGCACACATTTGGAACCGTCTTTTTTGTACCATTTCACTTTCGACTGTACGTTATGCTGGACATTAATTTAATAGAGGCTAAAATGTTTGAATTCGAAAGATGAGTTTAAAAAACTATTTTTCTGCGATTTTAAAACAAATATTCAAAATTGATTTGTGATATCACAATAGACGAATACTTTCCAAATGGAAATGATTATTATTTCATAAAGATAAGCTTTAGTACCTCTTGCTATTCAGCTTTAAACTAGGCATCAGATTATGTATTTAAAATCAAGTAGAGGCGGTGAAATTACGTCTATTTTGTTTCACGATAATTTGTCGATGCCTTCAATTCCTTTTACGTGGTGTATGTCCTACAAAAACTGAAATATCAAGGCCAAATGTTTTCTGGAAGCGTGTATCTGTTCTATTAAAAAGAATATAAATGAGCTTTTGAAGTATTTATAGTATATTATCTCCCTTCATAAGCGTATATAAAACGTTTTTGGACCATTTACATCGAACAGAAAATGAAAAGCAAAATGTAAGTGGTTGTCATATTTATGTATCGTTGTGAAGCTGAATTATAGCCACAATAGAGTATTACTACATTTATCTTTACTACATTGAAACCCTTATGCTGAATCAGCGAAATTGTAAACAGAAATTTGGATTTTTAAGGCGTGTTTTCCCTTGGGGACACATCTTTAGGTGTGCACGGGCTGCACGAACCTGAGGTACCCTAGTGATCTATTCTTTTTCTATGAGGTTTAACAGCCTCTGGTAAACATGAGGGTTGCTACCTCAGGATATGTAAGCTATCTTTCTCTACTCTCCACAGTTACTTGGGATTATCTGGTGTTTGACGCAGTTTGACCAAATATGGCACAAAGAAACCTGAAAACAAACCAACAAAACCGCTTTCCAACTTGAAATGTTTATGAACAGTTCAAAACATGGAGGTTCGTGTATTCCTGATGTGATTCATGGTTCAAAAGTTGGTCCTCTGTTGTACTCGCTCTCGTTGTTGGGCATGTGTTATAGAATGAGTAACAAATCAGTATCGGTAATAATTATTTCTACATTCCTTACAGCCTCACTAGTTACTGGTGAGCTATCTTTGCGATAGAACATACATTTCCGGTATTTTCCTGATAGCTCGAAGTACTTAATTTTAAAGATTTCTACGAGTATAAACGTTTTTCATTAACAAAAAACTGTAAATTCCAACTTAACAGTTTGTAGAAAATTCTTGTTTGTGTTTTAAAAATCTAACTTTTAGTTTAATTGCTTAATCCATTTTTTTTTCTCCAGGAAATGGCTGTGTAACCCTGTCAGAAAACTTAGCCATGGAAGATTGGACAGAACACCCGGAGATGCTGAAATTCTATGTGCCAAAAAACACTCTTCTTCAGAGTCTAAGGTATGTAATAGTATTTTATTTTATTTGGGAAAAGTCTACTTATCTTCAGATAGCTCTCATTATTGTCGAATCTCTACTATTATAAAAGGAAGTGTTTGTCTGTCTGTCTGTTTCGCGGCCGCAAAATCCTGACGATCTATGGCACTTGCAGCAATGAGATTTGGCACACAGGTAGTCCGAATGTTTTGCAATTTTTGGGTCGCGGCGAATTTTAAAATTCAATCTAGAACATTTTAAAATGAATTTAATAGTTTTATTCTCCACGGCTTCTTTAACGCGTTTCTTACCGGCGAGAGAAGAAACTCCGGAAACTAGACATTTCTACCCACGTGACCTCGCCTTCAGGCTTTGGAATCATGCCAAGTTTTTTTCATCGCGGTAGATTCTAAATTTAGTTTTTTCGTTTCCGCTTTGATTTTGCGCGGAGGAATGTTTTTCCAGCGAGACGATAAATATTTTAACTATAGTCACAGTTCTTTTTTCTATCTCCTAGACCGTTAAATATAAAGTAAAAATTTCAACGGATTTGAAAACTGCGGAAAATTTTACACCAAATACCTTACACCACGGGCAACGTCGGGCTAGCCACGCAGTGGCTATTTTAAAATAAAACGCGTCATATCTGCCGTGCCCTAAAACGTCCTCACGTTAGCGTGGTGTGTACAAGACAGTGGATTAGAGCTCGAGGTGCCAGCTCAAGTGTTGACTTCTTCGTAATATGACCTTGTTTCAAAATTAAAAGATGTCCTCAAATCTCTCCCTTCAGAATTGATTCCACACCGTCGCCAACCGCCCGTTGCGCTGCTCCAGTGCTACGTTAATTCAACTACCAACTTACCTTTACGTTTATTCCTACTCTTAAAAGACAGTTGCGTTTTAATCAGTGTTATTATTTATGTCCGTTTTGGTTACGGTTTCCGATCTAATAATCCAGACCTTCCACTTAGGAGAGATAGAGCGCTAAGAAGACGGGAAACTTAATAGTTTCTATTGTATAAAGCAGACAGTTCTCTAAGTAAAAAGTTATAAATAGTTTCATTATATATATAAATCTGTACAATAAGTGCGAAGGAAAGGTAGAGAAATGTGTATTTCGGGTGTTTCGAAATATCTGGGCAGGTGGTAGAGGGACCTAAAATAAATCTGTTTTGTCAAAGAATTTCTCCCGGAAATACGAAAGTCCTCACGTTGGGTTGGTGTGGAAGTTTGGAAAGTGGGGTGCCAGCTCAGGTGTTGCTTCGTCATCTGACCGTGGTTCAAAATTACGAGGTGTTGTCCTCGGATCTTTCCCTTAAGGGACTGATCCCGGACCGTCGTCAATAGCCCGTTGTGTTGCTCTAGTACGACGTTAACTAAAAACAATTACCATATCCCGGAAATACCGCGTTAGGTAGAGTGCTGTATTCCTGCTCGGATTTTCAACGGCAAACTCCGAATTCGAGCAGCGGTACATACCGTTGAAATTCATAGCGATGTTTGTTTTGGGCCTTTCTATATATATACCACTCTTTACAATTTGGCCAAATATTTTCAAAACGCAATGTATTTGTGAACATTAAACAATGAGCACTAGGAATGCATATTTGTACTCGAATTTCATGACGGATCCATCTAACTTGATATTGGGGTCGGAGTGTAGATGAGACTGGTGTCGTCTCCAGTGGTGTGTAGATTGGTGTGTCCATCTACACACCAATTGGATTATAATCATAAACAAAACTTCAAGTTTTCATGTTTGGTTTGTCTCTACGATCATTTTTTACTATACCAGGACTAATTATACCGAGTTTAGAATCAAGGAGGCAAAATTGGCATGACGTGACTTTGTTAAAGATGGCGATATTCTGTTCAATGAATGAAATAAAGCATTAAGTAAAAAAGTTTATAATTGGAGTTATGTTTCATGCAAAAAAGTGTGAAGCAGTTTCACAGCATTTTCATGGTTATAAAAGGGATTTTCGTGCTATATGCATAATTAACATGCTATGTACTATATGCATAATTATGACTTTAGCGCAACTGCACAAATTTCGACACAAGCGACTCGCACCTATTTCTCCACGTTCATAAAATGAAGTTGAATACTTCTGTTGAGTTTACTTAAAGAATTAACTTGCTTAAGTGTTTAAATGAATAGAAACTTTTAATAGAAATTAGATTTTACCAGGTTAACTTCTGGGATACATTTAGGTGAACGTTTGTGGTAGCTCATACATTCAAATAAACAACCAGCCGAGGAGTTGAGCTCTTTCAGGTGTCCTCTCGCTTAATGCTTTTCCAAATCATTAACTAAATGAAATAGTTAATTAGCACCTTTTGAAATGTGAACCGCCTCTACACAAAGTCAGTCTGCCTCTGTAATGAAACCTTAGAAATGGTTCGGAAAGTGTACGAGAATTAGGCTATTTCAAAGGTGTTTGAGTGGTTCGAATGCCGAGAAGCTCTTAATGAAGATCGATCGCATTGGCGGTCAACATCTCGAAACAAGGATATCTAGACTGACTACTTCTTCATGACCATATTCCGTGTGTTCCATTCATCTGTTCAAAATCATCTGTCTATCCTTCCTATTCGCCAGACCTCGCACCTTGTCCTAAGCATGAAAACACTGCTAAAGGAACAATATTTCTGTCATGAACAAACGTTCTGAAAACAGCTTCGAAGGATGTTATGAAATGTATCACCAACACTGGGTTCAAGAAATATTTTGAATAGTTGCCTGAGGGTAAGAATAAGTGACTGCGAAAGAACAGCATTTTTAGATGATTGGGTTTAAAACACTTGCAAATCACTAAATTTGGCTATACAGCATCGAACCCGGACCTTTTTGTATATACCTAGTATTTGGTAACTTATACAACATTGTTAGACTAAACATTGTAAATAATGAATTATAGTCAGGTAAGTAACATTATCCCTCTTATTTTCACTACATTTCTGATTGCATTAAACATGACACTACCTATTTCTACAATTTGCGTTTTATTCCGATTTTAGTGCAGTTACACTTCAAATAATATTGCATATTAATCGAAATCTCAAAAAGGAATTTACTTTTATTTATTTTGTTCGTTTTCGTTTTCTTGACGTAGTTTTGTGTTTCCCTTTCTGCAGGTTGTGATTAGTAAAGAGGAAATGGGAAACAAGTCTTCATCTCCTGGTCCACCTTCAAATATTACTAATGAAGACTGTGAGTGTGAAGTAAGCATTGTTTAGAAACTATTCTTTTTGCAACGCTTGTGTACAGTGGCTTCATCCACGATTTTGAAGGCTGAAAGATGGAACTATCATTAAGTATTTTATCCAGATCTGTTGTTGGGCAAATCGTTGTACAGCCCTCTATGGATGACACATGGGGCGTTTTGTGAAGTGCGAACCCCATTCCTCTTTTCGTCGATCACTGTTTGGCTCGCGACCTGGTGGCCCGTTCCGAGCGGTTCAGCTGGTTTCCTTTCCGTCAAGAAGAAAAAGTGAACTCAAACGGACTGAACAGAACGCCTCGTGTATCGCCCACCTTAGAGTCACGCACTCGTTCCACAGTGCAACAAGCAATTTCTCTGCATGACTTCTAACCTGTTTTAGACTTGATCAATAAAATGTATCTGATTCGTTCAATCATTATTGCGGCGCCGCGCGTTACTGTCTTTGGTGAGTCCCAAGTAGTGTGGAGGGCTTGCTCGTTGCGATTTTCGGTCTCATGTCGGTCTTTCGTCCCAATCTAGAGCAAACTCATTCGCCTAGTTGTGAGGTGAGCTCGACCCACACTTAGTCCAAATATTTTCTGAGATATGTACTTACAAAGGCGTAGCTACTGGGGCAATGACCACACAATGTCTAGAGTGGCGGAATTTCCGAAATATTAACTTTTTGATTGGGAAAAAAATGTGTTTTGCAAAACAAAAAATGTGACTTCTAACCTGTTTTAGACTTGATCAATAAAATGTATCTGATTCGTTCAATCATTATTGCGGCGCCGCGCGTTACTGTCTTTGGTGAGTCCCAAGTAGTGTGGAGGGCTTGCTCGTTGCGAATTTTCGGTCTCATGTCGGTCTTTCGTCCCAATCTAGAGCAAACTCATTCGCCTAGTTGTGAGGTGAGCTCGACCCACACTTAGTCCAAATATTTTCTGAGATATGTACTTATAAAGGCGTAGCTACTGGGACAATGACCACACAATGTCTAGAGTGGTGGAATTTCCGAAATATTAACTTTTTGATTGGGAAAAAATGTGACTTCTAACCTGTTTTAGACTTGATCAATAAAATGTATCTGATTCGTTCAATCATTATTGTGGCACCGCGTGTTACTGTCTTTGGTGAGTCCCAAGTAGTGTGGAGGGCTTGCTCGTTGCGAATTTTCGGTCTCATGTCGGTCTTTCGTCCCAATCTAGAGCAAACTCATTCGCCTAGTTGTGAGGTGAGCTCGACCCACACTTAGTCCAAATATTTTCTGAGATATGTACTTACAAAGGCGTAGCTACTGGGACAATGACCACACAATGTCTAGAGTGGTGGAATTTCCGAAATATTAACTTTTTGATTGGGAAAAAATGTGACTTCTAACCTGTTTTAGACTTGATCAATAAAATGTATCTGATTCGTTCAATCATTATTGCGGCGCCGCGCATTACTGTCTTTGGTGAGTCCCAAGTAGTGTGGAGGGCTTGCTCGTTGCGAATTTTCGGTCTCATGTCGGTCTTTCGTCCCAATCTAAGGTAAACTCATTCGCCTAGTTGTGAGGTGAGCTCGACCCACACTTAGTCCAAATATTTTCTGAGATATGTACTTACAAAGGCGTAGCTACTGGGGCAATAAGCACCCAATGTCTAGAGTGGCGGAATTTCCGAAATATTAACTTTTTGATTGGGAAAAAATGTGTTTTGCAAAACAAAAAATGTTTTATGCATCCACTTTAACTTTGCTGAATGTTAAAATTTTATTAGTTTTTCTGGTTAAAATTTAGATTAGTGATAGTTGCTTTTGTCGAGTTTCATGAAAACCTTTAGCTTCCATACGTTTTTATCAAGTGCATTTTAAGAAAATGCAACAGTGCACTCTCGCTTCTCTCGTGATGTTCAGAGATAATAGTTATTTCTAATAAAATATAAATATAAACCACACACAGCAAGATTTTTAATTTGATTTTCGAAAACTATTAAAATACTTACATTCCGTCCTTGAATAATTGTTACTCAAAATGTTAAAAATCTAAGTATTTTGAAACATTTAATGCAAACAATTTTTAGAAAATGCTTAGTTGTTTTATGAAAGCGTTGAAACAAAATTTTGCTGTCGTTTTTTATTTTTCTCTTGAACTTTTCTTCATAAAGACTTTTTTCAGGTAGTGAATGCTTTTGCAGCTTAATTATGTGCTTTGAAAGTTTTTTTAACGTTGACAATCGAAAGCTAAGAAATATCGTTCAGCGCAAAATTAAGGTTAATTCTCTTTAAGATAAATTTAAACAGAAGATTAATACTTTTAAGTGGTTCAATAATACTTTTAAGTACTCTCATTTTGACCCTCATTGTGTTGTCCGTCTTGTTATTAATAAGGCCATTGTACCCAAATATAGCTCTTGCAAAAAAAACCGGAAACAACCAACCTTTTTATGATGTCGACCATAAAAATGTATATTGTTGAATTCTTTAGAATAAAACACATAAATTATTTTACAAATGTATAGTATAAATAGAGGTATGTGAGTTGTCCATTTGCAAGTTTGTGTTTTATGTCTTGCACTACTAAGTGACATGTGAGTGCATCTACAAATTTCTAATAAGACAAGTGTCTTTGTCTGTTTTTCTTTAGTATTGCCGAGAATTAAAATAAATTTGTGCGATAATTAGCATTTAAAATTGTAGTTTGAAGCATTTAAATTTTTTTTTGTGGAGGTACTTAAATGTTGATGTCTGAATAAGTAATTTGAGGTGTTGAGTATTGATTGATTAGCATATTCTATGTTAAATTTTAAAGGTTTACTCTCGTCTGTCTCACTCAACAAAAATATCCCTGCCATGTTTAATTACCACTGTTTAAGTTTTTTTTTCATAAATATGATGAGTTTACTAATTTTCTTTTTCCATGAACTTTTTTAGGGACCAACAGAAGAAAACGAGGCTGAAGATAATGTATTTAGCCCTAGTGAAGAAAAATCTGATGTTAATAGTACCACAGAAAGTAGTGATTTTATAACATCAGATCTTCAAACAGAAAATGAAGTACCACCTGAAACTGTAGTAAGTTAATACCTTTTTTGTAGTAAGTTTAATATTTTTGGAATCGGTCATCTTTGATTACCATTTGGGAAGCAAAGTGTTACTAGATTAATCATATATGAATAAAAAACATGTAGCATAGACAAAAAGTATTGTTTTCAAATTATGTTCCATGTTCAAGTATTTGCATTTTAATGCACTTCAAATCATATGCATCCGATGAGGGCCATAAATCTTATCATAATCTTATTCCATCTTCAAGAAAACAAAGTCACTGAAGCTCAGTTTATATCTGTTTAACAACTCAATTTGGGATCCCATTGACATGATTTCTGTTTAATCTTAATGAGAATGACTGGAAGATAATGCGATTTATAGTGAAAGGAATGAGAACTAATTCAGAACAACATGGTAATAAGATTGCTGATAATACGTAAACATAGTTTTCAACATAGGTGTATAAGACATAAAATTGTGTAATAAAACTTATCCAGAAATACAGTACAAAAATAGATATTTGTTTTTCTTTTTGGTTATGGTAGTAATGAAGTAAGTATTTTAATATGAAACTAAAATTTGTTCTTTTGCATTTCCTTCTGAAGCTATATGATCGGTCCTCTTTGCGATAATTTGAATATTTTTACGTGTCCTTTACAAGAATATAGTCAATTGTGATGTGTTATATATAAAGTGTGTTTTTTTTATTGTAAAACATGATTATAAACTAGAGCATTTTTTTAGTTAGAGCCTGGTTTCAATCTATTTTTATTTTATTCTGTTTTTATTAACATCGAAATTCTAATGATGATACAATAAACATTTCCTGATACTTGATAAATATTTCTACTGATACAAATATTATTTTGCTTTACATTATTAAACTGCTGTTCAAAAGACTACCCTACTCATTGGGTTAAAAAGAACTTAGTATTTTGACTTTGTACGAGTTAATTTCAAAGCTTATAAAATTAAATTCATAAAAGAAAAAATTCAATAAGGTTATTTTTTTTAGCTGTAATTTATATATTTTATCATTTATCTTTTGCTAAGAGTGATTCTTCGGGGAATTTATCGCTTTCTTTTCTGCGAGTTATATGTTGCGATAAAACCTGTAATTTTCTGAATTATATCTAGCCCTTAGAAATATCTGAAGATCAAGATGATTCATTGAGTCAAGAAGGAAGTGCTTTAATTGATGGAACCGGTGATCTATTATCTGCTGTAGATGAAAAAGAAAAGGCTTTAACAAAGCGCAGGTTTAGTATTGCAATATTTAAATTAAATTTACTTTGCCAACCCTCATATTTTTTTGCAAACTATCAAAGTTATTTTATCTAAAAAAATGTATTTTAAAGTTGTAGCAAAAATTTCTGTACAATAAATTGATCGATAATATGTATAAATATTAATTTTCAAAAATATCAAATACCTAAGGTTTTGAGACATCTTTTGCAATCTGACTGAATGAACATTGAATTAGAAAATTCATTGGGTAGTCTTATTGCAATCAATTGTGAAGGAAATGTATAGTTGTGCTGTTTGAAAATATTTAAACGTTCCTGACATTAACCTTTACAAAAATCATACTAAACTTTAATTTTGAATTGGATTGAAAAGCAATGTTTTAGTACTGTCAATGTTATCATTCCTAGTTCACTGACATATTTGTTATTTTTTTAATATAAATTATATGAATTAAAAGTTAAAAGCATTTTATCACCTTCAAAAATTCTACTGTTCAAATTATTTTCAATTCATTGTGCTATAAAATAAATGTAATAAGTATTAACATTGAATAAAAGTACAAATCTCACAAGAATGTATGAAACACTGCACAAATGTGAATAGTACAGAAAACTTCTAAATGTTGCAAGTACTACATCTCTCGAAATTTGGATTATAGTCCATTGCATAACTGAAAAAAAAGGCTTAATTTCTCAAGTTTCCGTTAGGATAACAAAGTAAATTTTTCTTCAATTCCAACTTGTGTGATATTTTTAAAGGCCAGTTTAAAATCTTGTTTAGATAAACCATATTAATCTGAAACAAGCAAATAAACCCAACTAATTTGATTACCTCTTGGAAGTCTGATATTTCGAATACCTTTAAATTTATTTATCTAGCACTCTGTTTATTCATGTACAACAAGAGGCTCACTCATTCACATCCCTGGAAAGGCCTTATTTCCTTGCCTTATCTAAATTATCGATAAAAATGTTTATTAATTAATGTTAACTTGTGTATAAATTAGATTCAACTAACTATTGTAATTAACACATTTTATTATTTATCCTATAACAAATTATTCATATTTGGGTTGGAAATTGCTTGTGCTCCCCTGTCAAATTTTTAACTGCTACACCCTTGACTTTTTCCTTGAGTTAACCTTTTAAGTGCTTTTCTCTTATGTTTACTGCTCTTGCATTGTTTTTAGATGTAAATAAATATGTATTATTAAAACGTACACCCGTCAAAAATAAAACGAATCACCCGATCGGAAGTGCGCAATTTATATCACATAACAAAACTGGAGGTTGCAATCGATAGGGGCGAATGTTTTCTAAAAATACCAATATTTAAAATTTGCTTAAGGGGTCGTCTTCATATTAAATTAGGTGCTCGCTCCGATATTTTGAATACGAACCCCCATCTTTTATCACAGATTTGGATTCTACGCAATTTCAGGCGGATTTGATGAAAAATAATGAAAAACGGCGTAAAATTGACCGAGAAAATTCATAAAAACCATTGAGGGAGCGTGTAAATGTTCGGAGTTCAATCACATTATAAATCTTCATAAAGACGGGTAGTGGCCGTCGCAGTCAATAACCTGTTCCAGGCGCCTTGGTATGGAGTCTATTAAGATGGTGACAAAGTCAGAAACCATTCTGATTGAATCCCAGGATCTGTTGGCAAGAAATTTCTGTTTTCACTTTGTGAACAATCCCCAATAACGATAATAATCATCGAATTTTGCAAACAGTCTCACTGCGCTACTAATTATGCACGTGATGAGCTGAAATTTGGAATTCCGATGTTTCAGTAACAGTTGAATCGCAAGGAGTCAAAATTTGCCCAGGTTTCTATTCATAATTTTTATGAATATTAATTTCATAATTAATAAAAAATAGTAAAATTTAGTTTGATAGTTAAAATGTTTATAGATTGTGTTTGGGTTTGGGGGTAGCAAAGGATGGAAAAACAGCTTCCAAGGAAAATTAATGTTTTTAGCAAATATAACAAAAAAACGTGGAACACCAATTTAACATTAGGATAACACTTACAAATCGATGAAAAATCCAATAAAATTTATGAACTTTTTTTTATTTCCGTCTGAAATTGTGTGTAGAATCCAAATTTATGATAAAAGATGAGGGTTCTTATTGAAATTTTCAGAGCAAGCACCCAATTTAATATGAAGACGGACCCTTAGACACATTTTAAATATTGATATTTGTAGAAAATATCCATCCTTATCGATTACTACCTTCCGTTTTGTTCTGCGATGTGCATTGTGTAATTGCGATCGGGTGAATCTGGTTTTTTTTTTTACGGGTGTACATTTCAACTTTGTGATGATCTTGTACGTTAAGGATTTTTTTAATGTATCCAGTATTCATGCTATTGATTCATTTTACAGATTTGTTCTACAAGAACTTGTTGATACTGAGAGAGACTATGTTAGAGATCTAGGATATTTAGTTGAGGTTCGTAAATAATGCATTATTCGACATTGAAATGTATATTTTTATTTACTTGTGATTTCTAAAAATATGATATCGTGAAGTTGTTCGGAAGTTACCTTGAATTCGATTCTCATTAACATTTTGATGGCCTAATAATATTTAATTGGATACATATGGAGGTTTTGTATATTAGGTAGAAGTATGGTAAAGTTATTATTTTGGGCTTATTTATGTTTCTAAATGTAGTAATTTTCTTCTACCATTGCTATAAGGGATTTAAAATAAAGTTTGAAAAACAACGTTGTTTTTATAATTTCGTTGACAAATTCTGCATTACTGAATATATTCTACTGATAATTGCTATTAATAGGGTATTTTTTCAGCTACAAATTATCGCTTTCGAGGGGATTTCTTACTGATTAAACGGTACCATCTCAAATAATTCTAAACTTTATTTATCTATTTATAGTTTAAGGTATTCAAAAAAAAACATTATTTTATCCTTTTCATAAAGAATTACGTTTCTAACCGTCCTCGACCATAACGCAACGCTGTTTGCATAAATTCTCAACTCCAATTGATCTTAAACCAAAAAAAAAAAATGATTTTACTTCATACACATGTAGCTCCGTTTGACGAACCAGAAATTGACTTAAATAATTTAATTTACGGTAACTTGTTAAATCATCCATTTCGCACAAAATTCCGGAGTTTTTTTGCGAAAAATATTTAAGCTTTTCTGACTCTTAAGACAGTGAAAATAATGTTTTTTCGATTTGCTGTAACCATTTCAAGTCAATCAAACCTCTACTCTTGTAGATGTGCCAACCACTCGCGAAAAATATCATCAGAGAAGCGCGTTTCAAGTTTCCGTTAACGGGAGCATTTTTTAGTACATATAGTATTTTCTTGCTAATTAACTATTCCAGTGCCATGCAGTACGATTATCTCTTGATGTTAAATCGTTGTAAATCGACTATATAGAATTTACATCTCATGTGAAGTGGCGCACCTTGTGAATCTGATTGCATCTATTAATGGCTCATGACAAGGTCAATTATGCGAATTTCCACTTCAAATTTGGCAACTATGTTCTTAAGACCCTAAAAAATAAAATTGTTTGCAAAAATACAAAATCAATTTCCTTTGCCTTAAAAAAACGAAATCACCTTAAAATAGTGGGACGGATTAAAGATTTAAAAAATTTTAAGAATTATTCCAAAAATGCTTTTAAAAAAACTTAAACATTTTCCTTTTAAAACTTACATTTTTTTTAAGGTTGATAAAGAATATAAAAATCTATTTTAAAATTGAAATTCAAAAATTAGACTTGCGATAATCAAAACGTATAATTGTGGAAGTTCTTTTTTCACATTGGTTTCAAGGCTCAATGGGTTTATCCATTTCACATTAAGGATTATTGGTAAAAAATAGCGTGACAATTTTAAAACTCAATTAAATACCAATCTTTTCAGTTATATTTCGACTTTTATAGCAGTGACCCAAGAACACATGTTTATTGGTCTTTCAATTTTTATAATACTAACCATCCAAATTTGTCGTCTTCTGATCGTGATTCAAAATTGCTTGGTGTTGTCCTCGGATCTTTCCTGTTGGTATTGATCCCGGTCCGACGTCAATAGCACTTTGTATAAAATAATATTGTTGCTCCAGGACGACGCTAATTAAAAATACCATCCAAATTTGCTTCATTTTCCAATAATCAGTTTGAGAAACGGGGAACTGTGACCTAACCATTCTTCAAACATCGCTTAAAAATAGAACTTGAACCATCTGCATTCTAGAAAACTTTCATAAAAAATTCATAGTAGTTTGCATTTATTTTAGCTTTAAAACTTTTGTTTGACGTTTTTTCTTGATTCTTTACAGGGTTATTTAAATTTAATGCGAAATGATGAAATACCAGTGCCTGAGGACCTTAAAAATAGAAAGGACAAGATAGTTTTTGGAAATATTGAAGCCATTTATGAGTGGCATCGAGAGTATGTATACTCGTTTTAACATTCTATATATAACTACATTCAAATTAGTTGCTTATGCCAGTATTCTTTCGAATAATTTTTCTAACATTTCAAATTCTACGAGTAAAATCGAAACTATTTTCGTTATTTAAGTATGCTAGTTTAGAATATACTCATTTTTGGTTAAATGTGGATATACAGGGAGGGTGACAAGTCCATGACATATTTCAAAATTAATATAAAATCAACTAATTGTCATTTGAGAGTTGTTTTCACAAAATTTCTTTGCATGGCAACATGTTTTTTATTTTGGCATAAAAAAGTTCATACTTTAACCCATATATGACAATGTACCGAAAAACAATATAAAATTTACGCAAATAATTACAACACATATTAGAATTTTTTAAAGCCTTTTGTCACTACGTACTACCTTATTTCAATTTGGGCAGCCTTTGTGGATCGAGTCCCATCTAACCGATACTCAATTTCAATCCATGTATTTGCTAACATGGATTGCGGAATAGTGTTGATGACTTGTGTGATTTGTGCCTTCAATTCTTCAAACAATTGAACTATTTCTTATGCCAAAAAAAATTATGTGATGCCATGTAAAGCTATTTAGTAAAAACTGCACACTCATGCTAATTGGTTGATTTTATATTAAATTTTGAAATGTGTCATGGACTTTTCGCCCATCCTTTATTATCTGTAGTAAGCATACATTAATTTAGACTAAATAGTAGTTTGTTTACAAGATTTTTTTTTAAGACAGTTAAAATCCTTGTGTACACAACAATATACAAAAAAGTTCACTAGACTGCTACCTGCAATGTATGTAATTCTGTAGATATACAGTTATTAAATAGTTACTACAGATGCAGTTACAGTCATACACATGATATGGGTTAATCTTTGAAAACTGTCCATTGTACGATTCCCACGAAATTCAAGTTTATTACATGAGAAAATGATAAGTTCTGAAATCGAATTCTCTTTGTGTTACTTGTCATGTTGTATAATATTTTAAAATATTAAAAAATTTTAGCACATAGCATTTGTTAACATAAATTTAAAAAAGTGCTTCAGAAATTTTTCCAATTAGTGGATATTTTTTTTATTGTGAGTTTGGTTTAGTATTTATACGCCTAGTTTAATAGTTTCCTAGTTACATCTATGGAACGAATTGTTTAAGTCTTAATCCAACTTTTCGAATTCAGCAGTGATCAAAACTTCTAGTTGAAGAGCTAAAAATTCGTTGCAATCTGTTATTTGTACTAATCAATTGACTATGACATTATTTATATCTTTGCAAACAACAAATAACTTTGCAAAACTATTACATTAATTGTGTAATTACAAATGTTAGTTTGATTCCAAATATTTTACATATTATGCATGCAAAGTGTTTTTAATCGGTACTTAAGAAAACTTCACATATGCAAAGACACACAAAGCTCTAATAAACCTTTTAATGCCTTCCCAATTTGTCAGTTCTATACAACACTTATATTTTAACTATGTTATAAATTTACATATAGAAACTAGTGCAACTTGAGCCTGGCTTGCATTTGAAATCCACGATAAATGATAAACTAAATATTTTGTGGTTTGTATTGAAAGGAGTTCAATATGCAAGTTATAAGTTCCTTTCTAAATATGTATTATATTTTATCTGTTAAATAGTATAATTCTTCATCAAACAACAAAAGTATTACTTAAAAGTTTTGTGCATAAAAAAATTATATTTGAGTTGTGTATCCCTTTAAAATTCCATTATCATGTAATTTCTTATTTTTATATATTTCGTGTTACATATTTTTGATTTTTATTTAGCTCATTTTGCGCTGAAATCGAAAAGTGCCTCGAAGAACCCCAGAGGTTAGGTATTTTGTTTAGACGTTATGAACGACGGCTAAATATGTATGTTGTGTACTGCCAGAACAAACCAAAATCAGAATATATTGTTTCTGAATATCTTGATACATTTTTTGAGGTAATAGTTCTGTATAACTTTCTTTCTATTAATGAATATCAGTGATTGATTTTATCTTTTAACGTTTTTGGGAAAAGATTATGTAGTTATTTAAGGCTATCGTACCTTTAGATTGCAATTTTATTCATACCTTTAACCAAGATAATCATATTCAAATCGTGATTTTTATAAAGAATGATGATTAAAATCAGAATTTCTATTTCTTAAAAAAGTTTAATAATGAAAAGGAAATAACTTAGGACAGGATACATGTTCTATTCAAATATGTTCACAAATTTCCTTGTTCTTAGAAATGCTCCAAAATAGCTCATTCTACCATAAATCAACAGCAGATCCGTTTTTATACCCATGAGACCAGTTTTTATATCAAAGCTTTCTGAGACTAATTTTAAAACCTTTGTCCCATAAAAAGTACCTCTGTTGATGAGATAAATATGCTATTCCAATGAAAGAATTCACTTTTTTTTAACATGTTTTTATTAAGTAATAATATCTATCATGCCTGTATAATTGTAAAAAAATGCTCATTATATTATGCTTTCACTAAGTGATTTCTTTACCACTGAAATTTGTTTATTTACTTTTAATCCCAAATAGTTTCTGATCAACTAAAAACAATCTGGGTACAATAAATTACCTAAGCATTCCTTAAAACTTATAAATTTTTAACCTGTACATACTTTATATTCAAGATCTTATTCATAATCACTTTTATTTCAAAACATATAGGAAGCTCGCCAAAAGTTGGGTCACAAGTTACAATTGCCTGATTTGCTGATCAAACCCGTACAGAGAATAATGAAGTATCAGTTGCTTTTGAAAGTAAATCCTCTATTTCCAAATATTTCATATTCTAAAATAATTTAACAGTTGGAATTACTTATTTATTTATTATTATTTTTTTTTTAATTTTTTTTTTAGGACGTTTTAAAATATACTGAGAAAGCTGGTCTGGAAGAAGAAGCTCAAAATTTACGCAAAGCAGTTCATATTATGCACGTTGTTCCTAAAGCTGCTAATGACATGATGAATGTTGGTCGTTTGCAAGGATTTGATGTAAGTCTCATGTTTTTCATGCCAGTTTCAAGTTCTGTATTTCAAAAATATTTTTAGTGTTGTAAAAATAAAACAAAATTTTGTACAGAAAATGCATTTAGCACTAATTTGAATACTATTTTCGTTTTATGGGGTACAATTATATTCGCTTACACTAGTTTCAGATCAATCATGTACTCATGCAAATTTATCGATTCTGGTAACTGATAGCTCTGACTGGAAATATTGAAAGCCTGGCTAAATCTGCACTAAGTAGATGGTTAAAATTTCCATTTTTAGAATAGGAAAATCTAATAATTCTTTCAGTTAATTCACTGACTGAAACTCACACTGAAGTATTAAATATTTATATTAAAGGGCTTCATGAAAGCAAACTTAAAGTTCATCAATTCTTCACGTTACAAATTCTTTTCAACATTCTCAGCTTATTTGAATAGAAAACTTCTCAAATATAGCTAAAAATCTCATGTAGGTTATGATCGCATAGTTCTCTATCAGGTTCAGATCCCTCTGAAAAGTCTTAAATAACGTTCTAAGACCTCATCTCGATATCTCTGTTCGGTCACAGATCCTCTGCTGAAAACTTGTAGGGGCGTACGTCTATCAATCATTATTCCACCCCACACATCACACATGCACTACCAAAACAGTCACATTTCATAATGTTTAAAGGAAGATTTTGCATTCCTGACTCCCTCCAGATGTAAAAACGCTTAGAATCAGATGTTAAACTAAACCTCGACTCATCAATAAAGAGCATGTGGGTCCATTGTTGTTGACTCCAGTTCTGATGTTCTTTGCACCAATTAAAACGATCGCCTTGTGTTGTGAAGACAGTAAAACACATACCCTTGGCTTTCTGGCATAAAGGCCTTTTTTATAAGGCCTTCTGTAAGCAGTTTCTGTGGTGGCTGCAAGCTCTGAACTTAATTCCTATTACGACGGGCAGTTATTTCCATCTATCGATCTTGAGAAACAGTTGTTATACGTTTACGACTTTGTCCAGGCCTCCTTACAACAGTTCCAGAGTTCTGAAATTGTTTCCATAGCGCAGTGACTGTCTTAAAATATTCATGCATCTTGCTACTTCCATGATTGTCTGCCCTGCTTCTAAACGGCCGATATTGCGCCACCACATATTCTTCCAAATGATACTTCGGAGCCATAACAAACCGTTTTGTGTCCTTACACGCTGAAATCAAATGCTGTATTGCAGAAATTCACTTAGCTATCACTTTGTGCAAAGGACTTGATTCACCGTTGGATGACGTAACGTCTTGATTTGCCTATCAGAAACCGTTTGATCAATTTTTCTTGGATAATGCTAATTAGGCTTATCTTTCGCACATTCCCTGCAAAAATGGATTACATCGATTGGGTATTTCATGGAATCTAGTTATGTCCAAAATTATCTTTACATACCCAAAAATAAGTGTATATGACCGTGTCTATTAACTAGTTCCTAGGAATTCATTATTTGAAAACACATCTTAAGTTATTTAAAGGTTATATACATATTTTATGTATGCATAGAAATGGGTTTAAAATTTTTTCAAATAAAACAAAATAATTCGTCAGTTTT
This sequence comes from Metellina segmentata, assembly GCA_947359465.1. Lineage (NCBI taxonomy): Eukaryota > Metazoa > Arthropoda > Arachnida > Araneae > Tetragnathidae > Metellina > Metellina segmentata. The sequence goes on along the minus strand of OX375872.1, from coordinate 108,106,069 downwards.
CACTATTAATCTTTAAATTATTCTAAATTTTAAATTATGCAATATTGGGTCTATTTTAGAAAAGATGCAAAATGTTTCCATAGTTTGATTAAATGCTTTAATTTTTTTAATTTCAGGGTAAAATAACTGCTCAAGGGAAACTTTTACAACAAGGTATCATGATGGTATCTGATCCTGCTACAGGAAAAATGAAAGAACGTCAAGTGTTTTTATTTGAACAAATCATAATATTTAGTGATGCAATTGGTCCAAAAACACAGTTTTCTACTCCTGTATATATATACAAGAATCATATTCAGGTATTTAATTTACATTTATTGATATTCTATTCGTTCAAATTCATTTTGTGCACTTAAGGGTTGGAGTTGTATGAAAAATTGCATGTTCTATGACAAGTTTTATGAATTTTAATGATGTTCAAAAATTAATTGCTTTAAAATTTCTAAATTTTGGAAATCTAAAATTTGTTTTTTAGAAATCTTGAAAAACAAAGTGAAAATTTTGCAAAAAAAGACTTATGAATTTAATATGGAATGTGATCGATCCTGACTTGTACATATATCACAACGTGATTTCCTGCTGGCAATAATGTTAACCACAGTTTGCTAGAATAGTGGAACTTAATTCCCCAATGTGCTCTTCATATCTAGGAGGAGGATGTCTCTGTGCAACTGCCTTTCCAAGGTAGTCCCATAAGTTCTATATCGGATTCAGATCCGGAGATTATGCTGGCCACGGTATTCGATCAATGGCTTAATTTTCAAGGAATTCATCAACGAAGTTTGGTCGATGTGGGCTAGCATTATCGTCCATAAATAAAAATTCAGATCCATATGCACCTCTGAAAAGTCTTATATAACGTTCTAAGACCTCATCCCGATATCTCTAGCCGGTCACAGATCCTCTGTTGAAAATGTGTCGGGGCGTACGGCCATCGAGCATTATTCCTCCCCACACATTACACATGCACAACCAAAACGGTCACATTCCATAATGTTCGAAGGAAGATTTCGCGTACCTGACTTCATTCAGATGTAAAAACGTTTAGAATCAGATGTTAAACTAAACCTCGACTCACCAGTAAAAAGAACATAGGTCCATTGGTTTTGACTCTAGTTCTGATGTTTTTTGCCTCAATTAAAGCGATCCTCGTGTCCAAATGATACTTCGGAGCCATAATAAATCGTTTCGTGTCATTACTCACTGAAATCAAACGCTGTATTGAAGAAATTCACTCATATATTCACTTTGCGCAAAGCGCTTGATTTACCATCGGATAACGCGTAGCGCCTTGATTTGCGTATCAGAAATCGTTTGATCACTTTTGATTGGATAATGCGAATTAGGCTTGTTTTTCATATATTCCCTGCAAAAATTGATTTGATCGATTAGGTAATTCATGGAATGTAATTTTTTTTGGTATGTGAAGATAACTTTAGACATGAGTGTATATAAAAGTACCCGAAAAAGAAGATATCAAGATAGTTTTATTAAATTTATAATACACTACATAAAGGGACAATTCCCATATGTATAGATTTCAATATATTGTTCACAGTATATTAGCTATATCGATAGCTTATGTAATATAAAGCAATTTATTACTATTCATAATTAAATTACTATTTCCTAGATGAAAATGGTGCAGGTAAAAAGATGTAAGGTCATAACCCAAGATTCTCCTCATACACACTTTATTTATGTTATAACTGTTAATATAAATATAAATTTCAAAATTACTAAAATATTTTAATGCATTTCTGTTCACTCATTTCGTTGCATTTTTTGTTAGTATAACTGATAAAATAACTATTTTAGGTTAACAAAATGGCTCTAGAAAATCAGGCAGACGATGGTGATCCTACTAAATTTTTACTTAAATCAAAAGATCCATTGCAGGCTGGATTAACTTTTACTATTCAGGGTAAAACAGTTGAAGAAAGAAATGAATGGGTTGCAAATTTAAGAGCAATACTAGATACACAACTTGATTTTCTCAGAGGTAAGTTTTATTTAAAATATTTGAACAGTTTGGAGTTAATAATGAATTTGTATTCCCATTCTATTTGCATAATGTCTTCATTTCTGTTCAAAATAAGGTTTTTAGATTATATTAACATTTAAATATATTTGTTTTATTCACAGCTTTGCAGTCACCGATCGCTTATCAGAAGGAATTAACCAAAGACATGTAAGTATTCTTTAAGTTCTTTTTGACCCTCTTTGAAGAAGATAAAATGTACAGAATTTTACAATATTTAACGATTATAAGTTTATTTCAGTTGCTTTTCAAAGTTGAGTAGAAATAATGTTTAAATTGTAATTTAAAAAAATGTGTTATTCCAATATAATTTGTCCAGTGTTTACATTGATTTTATAACTATGCATATATTTTAAATCTGTAACACTTCTACTTTGCTACAGCTTCATGTATTTGGAAAATATAGAAATAAAAAATATTTAAAATTTTCATTTTAATTTATGATATAAATTAAAATTTCTTGTGTAGGATTTGGGAGCACTGTTTCTTTTTAGCTTATCAAGGTATTACAGGCTGTCAAAGTAAAATAAAATTTTACTATGCACTGTATTGTTTTATGGTAGAGTGATGTACAAAATATTTACTATATTCTTGTATTTCAATTGAACATTTAAGGCAAACACTCCTTTATGACATTTTAAGATTACCAAATATGCGATTATTTCTAAAATGAGGCACACAAGTGTTCTTAAGTTACTTTCAGAAACCTTAACTTCTGTTACTTGAAAACAATTGAATCAAAAAATTTTGTGATACGTAAACAATTGATGTAGGGGAAAAAATGTATGTTCCAAAGTTCCGTATCAAATTTGAAACCTACTTTTTTAATCCATACTTGTTTAAAGGTCAAGAGCGTTACAAATTTCTCGCTTGTATCAAGCAAGAGAGAACTTTTGCTAGTTATAATTCCTCCTTGTTAGGACCAGAACTGTGAAGTTCCTTCATGGAAATTCTCAGGAGGGACTTTATGGTTAATACCAAGCAAATAATCAAAATTGCAAGCTTCAAAAACTGTCACTCATTTTATGACATTACATGGTAAAAAAAAAACCATTTGAGTATTAGGTAATTTAGAGCCCACTGTATGCGACAAACTAATCGCACAAATCATAATCGATTAAGAAAGTCTTATGGGTAATAAAAAACGCTTACTGACAAATCTTGCGAAATATACTTTTGAACGCTTTATAATCTAAGAATATTAATTAAAGTCTAGTCAAACTGGTTTTTTACGAGGTTCACAGTTTGGAGGTCTGAACTGTTAAATCGTTAATGATTGCATAGGAAAACAGTACAAGTGGGTTATCTCAATTCTTCATTTTTCCAATTCTTTTCAAAATTCTCAACTTATATGAATATGAAACTTCTCAAATATGGCTAAAAATCTCATGTAGGTTATGATAGAATGGCCATTTTTTGTGATAATTAAAAAAAATACCTTAATTTTGATCAAAATATGTTCTTATGATACTTTTACATTTTTCAATTCTTTAATTAAAACAGCTAGTTATATTTTTAAAGGCCGCAATTTTTATCAGTGAATATCTAGAAAGAAACTGCTGAAAATTGTGTTTTACCTAGTGATTTTGGACGCCACTTATTCAAACAAATCTAGAACAAGATCCCTTAATATATTTTTATTTAAATTTTTTGCCTGATTTGAGTAGACTCGGTTGGGGCTATGTACTATTCGCCTTATGTACCTATTAACTAGTTGCCTCCATTATTTGACTTGGGCTGACTTGGATGTTTGGCGCAGCTTGGACAAATATGAACCCTACCAACTATGTTAACTATTATCAATTATAAGTTTTTTCAAAGATTATTTATTTCATTTTCATGCTTCTATCGTAAAATGCCTAATTTCTTTGCCTTGCCATTTCCGGTAGCTGAGTATCGTAGCATTACTTAAACTACATATTCTAATATTTTGTGTTTTAGAGCAATAATACGTACTCAAATGTTCTTTACTTTTATGCTGTTAGTTCTATCTAACTATACATACAATTTTTTTTATTATAATCGTGATGGCTTACCTTACGTTTTAGGGTGTTAATCACAAGAAACAATTTTTTTTACTTAGTGTATTTCTGAAGAGAAATATGTGTTTTACAAATGCTATATTCTTTTGCCAGATTTAGATAATTTAATTCTGTAGAAAGTATTTTGTTTTGGAGAAGATGTGTAAGTGGCTTTCAAATTCTTTATACACACTTTAATGCTAGGTAGTTTACTATAAAACACTGTTTATGTTCATGATCTTACTCTGGTTCTAGATTGGTGAGTGCCATGACAATTGGCTAGTCTTCCATTTTCATTTCTAACATGTATTTTATGAGTAACATGAAGCTTCTTATTAAAAGTTGAGATAACTGTGCGTCTACACTGTGGACTGTAAATGGAAACGGAACTGCCATGTGATTGTATTATGCCCTAACAGATATGTGCTAAACCACAAAACATTTTGTTCCACCATAACTGCATACTACTGTTCTGTTACTTTCAACATATCAAAATTTAGTTTCGAGTTGTGAATTTAGTCAGTCAAAAGTAATTTTGGGTGATTTAAAGTCAACCTTGCATATAAATAAAATTATTTGAACACAAATACGAGACAATGTATACACTTATTCAATTCGAAACCTTCATTTTTTTAAACACAGCACATGGAAAAGAGTTTTCTATTTAAACATAAGAATTGTTCTTAAGTTAATGAGTTTCCTACTTTTCTGGTAAAATACATGTAATTGGGGAAAAACAGCTTTATAAATACTAAATTTAACTAACTCTTAGTTAAATACTGTGTATAACACATTCAATATAATATTTTAAAATTTAAATCAACTTCATCTGCAATTATGTTTAAAAATCTTGAGTTGCAATGAATTGCTTTTTATTGGTTTTTGATATATAATCAATTAAGCACACATGTAATTATACTTATGAATTGTATTACTATTCATTATTCTAACATTATTCATGAAGATCCATTAGTGTGATCCTCTCATGTGTGAATCATGAATTTGATGGAATTTAGTATGTACTTTTTATAGCTTTGTATTCATAATATATATATATATATATATATATATATATATATATATATAATACTTCTCCCAAACTTTATTATTTATTGAATTAATTTCCAAAACTTCTAAGGCCATATTTTGAGCTAATTTTCCTTCAGTGCATATAAAAGTAATATTTCAAGATCATATTTACAAATTATACCCCCAAATGTTTAGTTCTCCATATAATTAGTCTAAAGTGATAATAAAATATTTATTAGAGTACAAAATAATTTTAAAACAAGAAGTTATTGATCTTATAAAACATGGAAACAAATATATGTTTTGCATCTCCAAAAAACTTCAAATTTAATCTTTCAAAGAATTTTGTTTTCATTAACATTTACATTATACTTATTCAAATTAAAAATTCAGCTCTTGCAAACATGTCTTAAAATACCTTATAACTTTATTAAATATGTTAAATATGCTATTTGCTTCAGTCAAATTTGTAATATTTTTAAATATACACTAAAATAAAACATGAGCTTATACTTTTTCCCTTGCTAGTGTTTGGTGGCAATATTTTAGTGTGTGAGTTAGTTACAAAAATTATTCTAACTAGAATTTTAGATATTAAAGTGATGATATTTGCTAAAAGGTTTTTTAATTAGTCATTTATCTTTCATTTATTTACCTGTTTATTTAACTTGCATCATAGTAAAAATAAAGTAATTACATCATCTAAATAATAAATTTTAAAATCAATAAAAATCCTGTCTAATACCTCGTTTTCTATCCATTTGACTGATAATGTTGAACTGTAATTAGCATTCCATACAAATTCCCTGAATAATACCACCCATGAATTTGTAAGCTTAAATTCTAGTCTTAATGACAAAATAGTGAAAAAATATATTTTTATGAATCAAATTGAAATTCCACATTCCTGATATTGGTATTTGCTTCACAGGCGCTGACTTTTCATGCATAAAAATTTGTATCCAACAGAAACATTTTTTTAAAAAGCCATAGAAATTTAATAAAAATAGTTAAAATTTGAAAAAAATCCAAAGTTTCTTTTTTATTCACAGGGAATCAAGGACAAAATTTAACAGATAATTTTGAGGCAGGAAGAGAAGAAATAAAGAAAGAAGGAGAAAAAGATGCATCTGGAATTATGTTATGCCAAATTTACCACAAAACTAACAAATTAAGCTAATTAAAGATGAATTTTTTAAATTCATAACTTATCAATAATTCTATCCGAATACATAATATATATACACATCTATACATATATAAGCATACCAAAGAATTTTAGTGATAGGAATTGGAAATTATCGTTTTCTGTACATTATGAGGGACAAGTATAAGTCAGCGCCTATGATCTGTATCATGTTTCAAGCATTTTCATGCCATACCTCTTCTAAGTCTGATGTTTTGATCTCATTTTAATATCTTATATAATCGAGAAAAATACAATTCACTGGAATATATATAGTATAAATTTTACTATACAAGTTTGATACAAATGGTTTATGAAATCCTATAGCTTCAAGCAATCTAATGTATGTTTTTTAAAGGGGTGTTAATTTTCCATCTCTTCTGAAATAGTCTTACTTGATTATTTCAGCTATGAAGATTCTTGTTTTCTAATCTAAATTACTGCTCATTAAATGCATTTACTCAGTAGAAGTGATAATGTGGATAGAGTATTTTCTTAACTTGAGAATCCGAGATAGAAAACACTGCTTAAGTTATTTTCCTTATTATGCGCTGTAACTGCTGGGAAAGTAACATTGAGTTTAGTGACTTTGCTTTCACAAGATACTGTATATTTTTACTCTGCGCACTGTGATATCGATGCTGTATAAAGATTCTGAAAATATCTATTTTAACATTTTTAAGACGCATGAATGTACACAAAGTGGAAGGGAAAATTATATTTGAAATTCCACTCTGGTGCTAATACAAAACAATATGTGGTGCTCATCAATCAGACTTCAAATTACCGAGAATAAGGCGAAAGTACAATTTAGCCTAATAAACATACATCATAAGTACGTGTTTATCTTTAGCATTATCTTTAGTTTTCTGTGTATTTGTTACTGAAAAATAAAATTGTCATGTATTAAGAATATTATATTTCTTGTACTATTTGATACTGATTTTTCATCACTTTGCTTTATGGAGTCAGTCCTCAATGCCACTTTGTTACAAGGATGCACGTGTGTATTTTTCTGCACTTGCCACACTTTTGTATATTGAGATTTATGGAATCTCCATTAACAGTTTGAAACTTCACACATGCTTGTACTATAGTAAAAAAAATAGAATCTCATTTTGTCTGAAATGAAGCATGTTCAAAATGCCTCTATTAGAAACTTTATGGTGTGAGATATTTTACCTTTATGGTATGAAAAATATAGGATTGACAGTATGTATAAAAGATTGAAGATCATTAATATTTTGAATTTAGTTTTTGTTATGATAATTTAACGATCAAAGATGACCTTTATAGAAAACAGACTAGTGTTTATTTTTTCATCTAAAAACGTTGTTTTAATATTTACAATTTTGTTGAAATTTATGAAATGCTTAAAACTTAAGTCATGTGGAAAAAACCTTCTTCAAATGACATTTTAATCTCATGCTGGTTGTTATACTATTACTTAAGAACAAGCATACTTTTCTTTATCTGAAAAGTATACAACATTTTAAATCAGATTGTATTTTTAATTCTGAAATAAAGGCTTTTTTTAACCTATTTTTATTTTTACTTTATATTTCGATATGATGTATATTTGGTAATTAGCATAAACAGATTAGATTAGGGTAAACATTGTTTCAAGTCCTTAAATGTACTTAAATTTTATATTCTAACTCCTTTAAGAAAGTTATTGTTTCTAAAACTTGCGAAAAGGAAAACCTTAATAGTATCCAAATATAGTTAATAAACATTTATATTCTCGTAGCGTTAGTTTTGTTCTTTAAAACATTCAACCTGTTGATTACCAGATCGCAAGAATATTTTTCTTTCAAAATAGAATTTTGGAGTATTTATATAAACTCGAATTTAAATATTCGATTCTTGGAAAAAGTTTTGTACAAAATTGAATATTTAAAAATTTTGTAAACAATGCGATTGCTATTATAATGCAATGGTAAATCAACTTAATTTAATGGTGCAATGGTAAATCAACTTAATTTATTTATTTCAAGATATGTTAACTATTATCTTCTCTGTTTGTACTATTGAAATATCCTAAATTTATTTCTACTATTGTTCTATTTTACATCTCGCATTTTTATTTTCAAAATAAAGTATTTAATTTAGTCATTTTGTTTCGTTTTGTGTTTGTTACCCAGTTTTATTAAGATTAAAATATAACGCTCTAGTACTTTAATAATCCTATTCAAAAACCTCTTTAGCAAACAAACTTCAATAACGAAATAAGTTGATTTAAGTACGAAGGTGGTTTTATTTTGAAACTTTATGCTGCGTCCACCTAACTTTTCACCTATGCATAGTAACATTACGAATGAGAAATGAAACATTAATTGGAATTACTTTTATTGAAAGAACGTTTTGTTTTGAGTAACATGTGAGTTTTAAATGCTTTGTGATATGTATTTTAAAATTAAGATGAGCTTTTTAATGGTATATAATCGGTAATGCACAGATGACACAACTTCTGAAGTTATAGCTTTGCCAGATTTGTGTTACGACAAAATAAATTCATCTTCGAAGTTGTATGCACAGTAGGGCAGGCCGAAAAATCGAATTTCACTGGAATAAATTCTAGCTGTGAAAACAGTTTGGTAGTTCACCTCAGGCACAAAAATGTTCTTTTTCAGAATTAAACTGTATCTAAGTAAAAAGACCGTTGGTTGAAATTCTCAAAATTCTGACGTTTGGGCTTTTCCGTACACCACACCCTATGAAATTACTTCAGTTAAAGGTTTTAATACAAGCAGAGTTAAAGTGATCTAAAAGAATAGCTTTCACTGGTAGAAACTCTTTGAGCACTTACGGATGTCCAGGGCCACAGGGCGGGTGCACATTAAATCTGTCGTGGTCTCAAATGTCCTCATGTTGACGTGGTTTGGAAGTTTGGAGAGTGGGATGACAACTCGGGTGTCATCTGATCGTGATTCAATATTACGAGGCGTTGTCCTTGTATCTTTATCTTAGTGATTGATCCTGGACCGTCATCAATAGCCTGTTGTGTTGCTCCAGTGCGACGTTAATTAATTTCCTGCCTTATAATGACCTATTCGTGTCAAACCTTAAAATGAAACGGCCAAATTTCCGTAAAATGGCAAGAACATGAAATGCCAGAAAAGCTGCTACTGACGAGCCTGTGCAAGATACATAGCAACGCCACAAGATATATACATCGGTGGAAGTATTTTGAACTGTTGACGTGTTATCGTGATTCGGGGAATTTTCAAAGCTGTTTAATACGAGTCGGATATGATGAGCTCGTGATATGGGTCAACATTTCGTAAGTAGAGATGTTTGGATTTGAACGTATTACCATTTCAATAATGTTTCATGACTACAAGAATTCTGGAAACACTGTAGCAAGTCGTTTTACGAAATAGGCATGCAATACTGCCACCAATAACATCGCAATTCGATCCCTCTGCAAACATCAACATGAGACACGTTCTGTCAAAGATATGGGCCGCCCAACTCGAATTATATTTGATGAATACTCAACACAGCTATGCACCTCGTCTGGGGTCGGAAACAACGCCACTGGGCACTCACTTGATGACTGTAAACACATAGCCTGGTTTGAAGAGTCGCTTTTCCAATTGTTACGGGCAGAGAAAAAGATTAGTGTGGAGAAAACACCATGAAGTCATGGGTCCCGCATGTCTAAAGGGATTTGTACAGGCTGGTGGCTCCATAATGGTATGAGGTTTGTATAGCTGGCATTCAATAGGACCCTTGGTACATCTGGCACGCTATGTGTGAATCTTTTCTGACAAGTTACCCGTCTTCCAAGCAGGACAAGTGGCGCGACATAAGTCTAGACACGCCAAATTATGGTTAGAGGAACACTCGTCTGTGTTTGGGGTCCTGTCATTCCCACCTAAGTTACTAGATCTCAACGTTATCGAAAACATCTGATACCATACAAGACGCTGTGCAACACAGAAATCATACACCTATGAATACAGCAAAATTGTGAACTGTTCTGCATGAAATATGGCATTCAATGCCTGTAGAATACTTCGTCAAGCTCGTGGAGTTCATGCCCCTTTGTATTTTTGCAGTCCCCCGCTTCTGAATGAGGCTTACTAAGTATTATACTAGTGTACCAGTTTTCCTGGCACTCCAGTGTATACTCAGAGTTTGCCTTAGGTTGACGACATAAGACGAATTGCGCTTCATAACTAGTTTCTACCTGGCTATCGAGACATGTTATGTGCTTTTCCCTGAACTCACTGAGGAATGGCTGCACATCGAGTCACCCAGTCTTTTCCATCTGCGGAGCAGGCTCAACGTACAAAAGGTTTGAAGTCAATTCAGAACATAATTGTGAAACGAGAAAGATCTTATGTAAGAGTCGGTTTAGTTCATGGCATTTTACAGAACCTTGAACGATTTTCAAAGGTACTTACTATTTGTGGAAGATCATATATGCCCCATGGCAGAAAGAGACGAAGGATCAATGAATATCAATTACCCAGTCATTCAATCAGTGAGCTCACAGTGTTATGTAGAAAATTTGGGAATTTATTACTTGAGAGCCTAACGTTCATATTTGATTTTATAATCTACAGGATTTCTTTCAACTCACTTATATCTGGATTTCTCTTGATGAAAGGTTCAGATATAAATTTATTATTTCATTGCTCTGGTAAGTATATTATGTGGATGCTCCCGAAATAAGTCGTTGGATGACAGTCGATAGTGTGGAATAAGACAGGGAAACCTACTTATATAGGTGCATCAACAACCAATAGTATTCGGAACTATCCTTGCATGCCAGCTGAGTCTTAAAGTTGAACTACAGCTTAAACTACGTATAAGTCATGTATGTTGCAATTCTTGCAAAGTTAATGGATGGTTCTTGCAGCATGTGATCTGTTTTCTGGCTACATATGTACGAAATCATTAAATCAAGGTCTATTTTTCATTATGAGACTAATCTGATGCATATATATAATGCTCATCTATACTCGCCTTTAAAGGAATTTTAGGAAGGTCAGTATCAATATTTTTGAATTCCACTACGGGGAGTGTCACAATTCTAGATACCTTTTTGATAGGGGCTGAGTACAGGATCTGGGCCTAGTTCCACTATCAAAACTCCTAAACAAGGATATAAAAGATAGTTCTTGTGGTGTAAGAAGCACGGAAACCATAACAAGGGTCGGCGCACGTGCTCCCCAGGTTTTCTGATAATTCCTTCCATTATGTCCTACGTTTGAAAATTATCCATCATTATTCCATTATATTGAAGATACTGCATGCATCTTTCACGAATGCCCCTTTGTATATTGCACACTAAATAGTATATATCTCGAAGAATACCGAATCGAAACGTGCATAGTTGCGTTATTAGTCCTACTGAGTCATCCTAGGACAAACTGGCCATTTATACGAAAATTGTGCTGTTTGGTTTTAATGTTTGGCATGAACTAGATATCATAAAGTGTTCTAAAAGTTTCCACGAGTTTAAAACCATCTTTTAAGTCATTTTAACACTGCTTGTGGAAAAACACTCGACTGGAATTAGTTCAGACGATGTACGGGAAAACCAAAACGCTAGAATTTGAGAACTTCACCTCTTAGATATCATGTTCACCTAAGGTGAACCATTAAACTGTTTTCACAATTAGAATCTGTACCGGTGAAATTCCATTTTTTTTCCGACAACTCTAATGCAATTTCATATACCAGTGGATGTTCTTACTGAGAATTGGAATTATTCTTTCTCATTCATATTTTTAAAGTAACTTTTACATTTTCGAATTTTAAAGTGTCGAAATAAGCTAAATATTTCCGCAATAAACTTACTAAGAACAAGTTTCTTTGTTTTGATTGCGTTGCATGCTTTGAAAATTAACTATTTGAATTTTAGGATTAATACTTACGCTCTAATTTTGTCTTACTCTTGAAGAACTTTAAAAATTTAGTTTAGAATATTAAATTATAAATTAAAACTTCCCCCGGTGGAAGGATTGAGCATTTAAGCTACCTTCAACATTTTTAGCTTGTATTTTTTCATCTTTATAAAATAGAAAAATTTACTTTTATGTATCCTAAGAAGCATTGCATAGGTTGGTTGCAACAGTAAAATAAGGCCTCTAATCATCAAGACTAATAAAAATGTAGGCGATCTGTTACCAGAGATAAAAATAAGTTTGATCATTTTAATAAAATGTGTTTCTAACAAAAAGTGATGTATAGTGCGCTTAGAAACTTCTGAAGATAAGATTCTATACAGTACAGGTATATTGTTACTATTGAACGCAAAAATTTGCAAAATTTATTTGTTGGTAGCTGTGTCATTTATTAACTTGAAATCCAAGGTCTTCAGAATGTCATTTCTCTTCCTTCACATTGAGACTGATCCAATCTAAAGATTTATATTCTTGAGAGGCTTCCCTCCGTGAATAGGTAAACAAAAAGGAATCATTTATAGGGTAACAAGATAAGCTTATACCGGTTAGTCATAGAGTAACTTCCCCTAGCAACCGAAAATTCAACGAATCGGAATGGAGCTTAAGATTTCGAGATATGCGCTCGAGAGTTATGTAAATAACAGGAATTGAGCTCATGGTTACAGACACAGTTAAAAATTTCGAATAGCAGCACATACTTATCGCAATGTGATTGGTAAAGCGAAAAATCCAAAATTGGCGTTGAAGTTGTACTTTTAACTTTAAAAATGACAGCGTACGAGCATGGACAAAGATGAGTGAAAGACTAAAGAGGAAAGAAAGGTAATAAGCAGCAGTGAGGGTGCACGTAATTTGCATAAATCACACACCTGTCAGCTAAAACCAATTGGCATTAGCATTTATAGTAAAGATAAAATGTTGCTTCTTTTTATCTTTCTCCTCTTTTGTCGTCCACACTTATCTTTGGGGTTCCTGCTCAGACGTTTTTAGAGCTGATAAAATTTCAGTTTGGTTGACCGGTTGGTGTGCCGATCACAATGCAATAAAAAAAAAGGTGTTAGGAAATTAAATTACAGGTGTTAGGTTAAAAAACAGGATGAAATTTTTTTTAAACCGTGACGTTGAAATTTGGAGAATGGGGTGCTAGGTCGGGTGGTGACCTCGTCATCTGACCGTGGTTCAAAATCACGAGATGTCCTCGGAAATTTCCCTTTATAATTCTAGAGCATATACCTCGAAATCTCATGTTTCATTCCAATTCTTTGAAAATTGATGTCGCAAGGTGCTCGTATATGGGAGAAGTTACTTTGACCAACCAGTATGTACTCAATGCAAATTGTTTTAAAATAAATCAATTATTCCTTGTATTAGTATTTCGAAACTGAAATGCTAGATTCTCAAAAATACAATATTCGAAACTTTACATACGCTTTCTAGTATCAAGTTACCAAACAGCCGGCCGACATGATGCAATCATGATAAAGGTAAGTTAACGGAATACATTAAACGTATGCTAATTTTCAAACCCATGAAAATAAATCTAATTTTTTAATAAATACCAGTTGCATGTGTCCATAAAAACAAACTCAAAAAAAAATAAGCCCCCTTCCCTCACAATTTTTAATACTTCTAAGAATGCGGCTTTTATGGATAAGGTGTTTAACAGCATCGTTGACTTCGCTTTTCGTTTCTCATCGATTGATTTTGCATACTGGCTTTTCCGTTTAATTAATAATTGTAATATTTTGCAGCTTAAGGGGAGTCCGGTACCCAAAATTCTAAAATCTTCAATTTTTAAGGAATTGTTTTGAAATTTTTTTTGTTGATAAACATTGTATTGTGTAATTAAACTAACTAATTTATGTTCAAAAAAAATATTTTTTTAATAAAATTTTAAAAAGTGCAAAATTTTGACTGTTAAAAAATGATATATCTTAAAATTTTGTGTGTCAAATTACATAGTTTTTGTTTTAAATTACTTGCAACAATACATATTAAAAATTGTCTTCATGGAATTTTTTTAAATTGAATTCAATTTAAAAAATATATATATATTTAACCTCAAAAGTACAAAAAAGCAAAACATTTGAAAAATTATAGAAGAATAAAAAATATACATATACATAATTGCCGAAGACAAATTAAAGATATATATTTGGTAAAAATGTGCAGAAAATTTCATACAATTATGACAAATAGTGTTTCATTTATATCAATTTAAAGTAAGAAAATTGCGAAAAAAAGCATCACTGGGAAAAACGTGGTTAAAGTTTTAAATTGGTAATAAACATAGTTGACTTCATCGCAGCTTTCCTGAATCATTTGCAGTCCTTTTGTTTGGACAGCATTAGAGAAGTTTTCCCAGTTACAAGACACGAGCATTCCAGCACATCTTTTATACTAGACGTTAGTCCCTTGTTGAAGTCCATAATGGCTCTGCAGCAATCTGGAATCGAACTTCTGAAGCATTTGAGTTTTTAGGGCAACGACTCCAAACCATGTTATGAAGTGATTCGTTTCGATTTTGAGTTTCCCCTTTGCTATATCTTTCCAACAAAGAATCTGAAGATAGTCTTTGAAATATTGGCATCATTTTAACAATGATGACAGATGTCAAAGAGCTTTTAATTCCTAATTTGTGCGATTCTAGCTTTGTTTCGTTAAAAATGGCGCGATTGTAAAACACCACGAATCGCTTCTGTATGGGCTCGTTGGATGCGCAGATGTCATGTTACTAAATTCCAAATTTCGCAGGCTCTTTAAAAGACAGAAATAAAATTTTTGTATAATTTTATTCAGAAATATCTCTAGTATTTTTGAATGTAATAAAAAAATAACATTTTCTTTTTTTTAGATTTTGGGTACTGGACCCCCTTAATTAAAATACTAATTGTTATTTATGCTCTGATCGGTTCTGTATTTCATTAATGTGTTCTTTCAAAATTTAACATCAGAATTCTTGTTCTGACTCTGTTTTTATTCTATCATTTTTTTTGCTGCTACCAAAGTTTAAAAGTTTATTTTTCCAAAACTTTTCTTCAAGTCTCGGATAGCGTAAAATTTTTTACGCATGCTTTTTCCACTGTCAAACATTTCTGGGTTGGAAGCTTGTCGAGTTGAAATCGAAAATTCATGCATGTTATTTTTCCAGTAGGAGATATTCCAAAAAATTGGTCTCGCACCCTCATTGCTTCAAAGTTTTTTTTGCAGTGGAATATGTGCGATGTCTGATAACAGATTTTACTGGACGAGGGATTTTCAGTGTAAACAAAACTACCGGAGAAGAAAAATTATACTTTCGAATATTATGAACTTTTTGAATCTTTTGGTTCATCGTTGTTTGGAATCTTAAAACAGCGACATGCTGAAATTTTATAAGAGTAACGTGAAACAGGTTATAGGAAACAGATCATCAAAACACAGCGCTTTTTCTACTTACGTGTATGTAAAGGATTAGTCATCTAAAAACTCAGTAAAGGCCTTAAACCATCTGCAAAATAGGTAACTTACTGCTTAAAACTTGTTTAAAATTGATTCAGAAGTCAAAAAACTTGAAAACCTCTGGAGTTAAATTTATCTATTGAATGTTTCATTTTAAACCGTTCAATGACGTTGAAACTCGTGCCGTATCACTTTCAAAACGTTAAAAGCTATTTATATTAGGATATATAAATGTTCTCATGAAATTTTCTGGTGTCAAGAAGTACTATAACTTGACGATAAAACATAAAGGTTAACATTTTTCCGTGACTACATGAGAAAGATAGTATCACAATATCAAATCTAGAGGATTGTAGAATTACACTATAAAGGTCCTAAGATAGTAGGCTGCGAAGCCTACTCTGTAGACGTTACATGCCAACATCCCAAGTCGAATGGAGTCCTTATGCTCTCCTGTGGCAAATTATGCTGTCAAGCATTCCGCAGCTGCTGCTACAAATCCCCAATATTCCAGTGTTTTGTGTTTTTCTGTCTTGAGTTTGGTGCAGCTTGATCAAATATGGTCCTTGCGCCATGAAACCCAAATCAACCCTTCTATTTTGAGGATCATGCAATTGATGGTCTTGTGCTTGCGCAACACACATCTTCCCAGTGAGAAACAAGTTTAGGAATCTAGTTGGGGTTATCGCGATGGTTTATTCTATTTAATTTCATACTTTCCAAAGAATAATAGAGAAGAGGGTTGCTTACAAACCTTTAAAAAATAGTAATGGACAAATGAATCAGTATATTTTCGAACGAATGATGTTTTTCGTTCTTGTTTGGTACGTTCGACCACCAGTCTTAAGAGTTCTGTAAATTTTTTGACTAAATCTAAGATTTGTATAACACATGAAAAGCACTTGTGTTTTCGAATGAAAAGTAATTTTGCAGCATCAGCAAATCCCACAAGCAAGGTCACCAACGCATTGGGGAACTCAGCCATTTTCTTCCACAAATTTGTACGTTAAAAGAAATTTGAATTTCCAAAATGAAAATTTATTTTATCATTACGATGTATGCAAGCGCTGCTCTCTGCTGAACTCTCCGGTCACCATAATGATTTCCACAATGTTACGTTTATTGAAATCGAAATTTAAATGCATCAGGAGGGGCGCAAATCACATTTTGCCCTCTTGAGCTCAATTTGGATCACTTTCTGTTAACGAGTTGGTTGTATTTATGCCATATGAGGATTTAACCCTCCTGGTGGTTGTCTGAAAGAGGTGCCTCGTCCATTAAAAAAAATACCAGGTATTTATGGACGAGATATCTCATCACTAGAAAAAAACTGGCCAGATTTTGATCTTGTCATAAAAAAATTTTGTTAGATATTAATGGATGAGATAGCTCGTCGAAACCACTTGAAGGGTTAAGGGGTCTGAGAAATTTCACCTAGTTTGTGCCACTGCCTTCGAGAGTTTTGGTAACAGATTAGCTTATGGGCATCTTGCTCTATAGTGGCGAGTGATATTGTGTCCTGCTTTGGGATGTGGAAATATAGAGATGAATGGGACATAGTAAGTAGATGTTTTTTCTTGATTTGTTTGAATAAAACCCAGGTATTAAAGTTAGCAGTTACGCGTCATTAAAGGCTCGTTTACACGTTGCGAGCGCCAATCGGTTTCAAGTCGTTGGCACAACTAGGAAAAACATCCTGTTTGGGCCCACCCGTGGTTCAAAATTACGAGATGTTCTCGGATATTTTTCCTTCTAGATTGATCCTGGATCGTCGCCAATAGCGTTGTGTTGTTCCGGTGCGATGTAAATTCGACTACTTGCCTGTTTGCGCAATACGGGAGTGAGCAAGGATTGTTGAACTTCAGCACGTCTTGATGAATACTAACCTATGTCATGAACTGTAATGAGGGAAATGAAGTTTATATGCCAGTCTACAAATGAAGCAATATTGAGCAGACTTTACTAATTACTCAAACTTTTGAAGGTTCTTGAATATTAAAGATAATTGCGATTCCTTAAAATGCTTGAATTAGATAAATGGCTACGCTACACAAAACTAAACCGTGAATCTTTAAAAAGAGACATTTATATTTCTCGAATCTTAAATTTTATATTCTATTGATACTTGCCTACTAATCCCAGTTCACTCGACTTTATAATCAACCGTTCTAGCGTAGAATGAATTAAATTTCTTCAATTTAACTTTTTGAAATTTACTGTTCATCATGAAACATTCATTTTAAATTTTATGTTTCATAATTATTCATCTCGAAATTCGATTAACATACATTAGATCCTACAACTGTAAAATGGAGAGATACATTAACTTTCAGGAGGGTAAAAGTGTTCTTGACGAGTGAAAATCTTACACATGAATCATTACAAAACTGACTAGATCTTGATCTGATCATCGTCAAAAAATTGGCAATATCTTACTGACGAGTTTTCTCGTCATTCTCTGGATCGTATCTCATCTGTGTCGGTAAATTTTGATTGTGTACGTGGCTATTACTTCATATTGTATGGCTGGAGCAGTATGGCCAAATGGGGTAAACCCCCAAACTAACCTACCAATCTCGTCATTCGCGAAATTGATCAAGCATTGAACGAGATATACCGTCGAAACCTCTCGGAGGGATAATCGGTCTGATTAACCTCGTAAAAAATGACTGGCCACATCTCGAAACTCCTTTTGGCAGACGTTTAGCCAGATCTGCTCCTAGCGCCATAAAAGCCCAACCTACTGGTAGACAAAAATAGGAGTGCTTCCAATTTACCGTCACAGTGTTTGATTCCGCATTTACAAAATGTCTGGCTTATGTGTAAGCGCACACCCGCCCTTTGGCTTGTGAAAGGGTCATTGAACCCCCTTCTACAAGACGAGAGGGAAAATGCATGGATGCTCTCTAGGAAGCCACTCTTATAAACGAAATCCCACTCATTTGCATGTTGACTAACAGCGTGCCCGCAACTTGGGTTCCTTCCCATTTTTATCCTTGAGAGCGGTTGTGTCACGATGAAATGAGTTTAAGCAACGAAAAATCTTCGAATCGTAGAGTTGTAGATCCGAATACGGGATGTTCGGATAAACGAAGAATGATTTTTTTTCAACAATGACTGGAAACATTTTCATCATTTTTGCTTCGATCAATTGGAAAAAGTCGCGCTATTTAACCCAATCTTGGAAATTTATTGAATTAAATGTAAGTGATTCCGTAACCACTTTTACCTTACCCGATACTAGTTTAAAATATCAAGACTTCGCCTTTACACGCAGCTTGGGAAAACGTACTAAGAAAAGAAGGAGCTTGTCACACCGAGTGAAGTTTTTCTTATTTATAAACTTATTATAACGTCATTCTTTCCATGAAATCATTTAAATGTCTAATTATGGTACTGCGGTCTACAGCACTATATGTATATCTAGCTCCACAAACATGGTTTAGTTTGTCCCTCCAGGACAAGACTGTATAATCCCGTCACTAAATCACGTAAAAAGATTCAAAGAAATGCAAATAAAATAAAATACGAGTGTCATGAAAACTGTCGGACCTTCCATGACATATCTTGGACATGCAAAACTCCAAATTGTTCATTTTTTTCACAGCTCATCGTCTCTGCTTTTAAGCATTTAATTTAAGATAGTTTTAATCCAAGGATATCAATTATTTTTATTGATATCCTATATATTAATTTATTGATATCAGCGGCAGTAATCAAACTTTAAAAGTATTAAATTTTCTATACATCGAGTTTCTATATATACTTTATAGTGCTGCACTTCAGCACTATAAAGTATATATAGAAACTCGATGTATAGAAAATTTAATACTTTTCTCTAATACTTTACTCTTTAATACTTTACTCTAATAGTGAACTGTAGTGATAAATATGAACTGTAGATATTAATTTAAACATCTAGCCATACGCTTTTGAAGTGGCTAGCATCTTTTAAATGAAATACTATTCATTACTTGTCTTGTAATATTTGAATATTTCTCCAATAGAAGTTAACCGTTTGTGTATTGACTGTATACTTACGTAACATTCTGCAATTTTTCAGTTCTGCTCCAGAATTAGGCTCTTTATGGAATCCGTCTCTGAGGAAAACTCTTTCTCATCCTGCTGCTGCTCATAAGTCAGTGAAGTTGCCAAATACTGGTTCGGGATCCTCTGTAACGTCTAAATCCTTAAGATACCCTGGGAGAGATAAAAAATGTCCCGACATGGTGGAAACTAAGAATGCTGCAGTAGTTTCAAGTGTATATTTGCCAAAAGAAATAGTTAAACCGTTGGAGTCTCAATCGCAGAGCTTAGTTGTGCCATCTGTTGGAAACAAACACAATGAAGCAGTCAATCTGAGTGAAAGCAGTGGCACTGCTGCTAAAGGTTCATCAGATAGACTGCGGAAAAACTCTTTGCCACTTGAAAAGTGCTCAAACTTAGCACAGCAAAGCCCTCCTAAAAGTAAGAGAAACTTTTTTGAAGGTTTTAAAAATACTCTACGACCAAAGTCTAAAACCGAATCTGGATTAAATAGTGTTAATGGTAATGCTCCTGTTTCTCTTAGCTCCAGTCACAGCTTAGATTCATCCACTGTTTCAGCACAAATACAAGCCAGACAGGAACTTGTTTTGAATAAAGATAGTGATATGTTGAGAAGGTGGTCTGAGACTAACTCTTCTCGGACGGGACGACCTAGCTCAGTTTCCGATCTCCCAGACGATGTTGCACATTAAATGGTAGTCTGTATATTGCAACTGGTTTTAACATCACTTATTATTCCAGTGTTGGTGCTTAGAGGCAGATTCTTTAAAACCCAACTCAAATTACTGATGTATAGTTTTGTTCTGTAAAGCTTTTGAAGTTTATTTTGAAAAGCATTTCAAAGATTTAATCTTGATTTCTTGTAAAGTATTTATGAGTTGCTTCTGTACAGAAAACTAAAAATTGATTGCATTGTGCATACCCTTTCAACTGTTTTGGAAAAGGTGTAGGTATATGTCATCGATAAGGTCCGAATGTTAATGACCCAAAATTATTGAAAAAATCAAGTATTCTTCACTGAAAACGTAACCAAATATAATTTATCTGGCTCACTTCTAACAGTATATATTGTTTTTATCATGTTATTCATAAATTAATCAGAATTATAATGGGGTGACTTAATACATAACAGAAATAATTAACAATGTACATGTTTCTTTCACAGAATTACAGTAGCAATAGGAAATCACTTTCATTTCAAAGGTTTCAAATATAGAGGTTTACGAGAGTTCAACAGATAAGGTCTGAGATGAATGTGTCTAATTTTATCAATACTGCTTTGAATGTGAGTAACACTTTCTTCTGTAGTAGACTGTTTGTCCTTCCAGCTCCTTGTTGATCGTTGTGCCATTTTCAAACTCCGTACACTTCACACGTACCTGCTTTTTTGACATATTAGGACCATAAACCCCCATGTTGGTGATGAATTGTCGCATGTAGAAAGCTAATTTCAATGCTTAACCGTATTTCCAGAAAATGCAGACCTTACTGCTAAAAGTCATATTTAAATGCTGTCGAATATAGCTAATAGTTTCCAAGGGTGTCCAGAATAAGATGCTCTACCTTCATTGATAAGGGTTTCACCACTCCATTTCTCTATAATAAAAAAAAAACTGAAATGTATTTTTTCTTTTTGAGATGTCTTGTTACCCTTTTGTAAATGTTGCTCTCGTCTTCAATGCGACTTCGTACTGAGAAAAACCGCTTGTAGCATCTAACAAGAACTCATATTCATCTGATTGACATTCCACCCTAATTTGCTTTCACATGCAATGATGTTAGTTCTTCATGAGAAAAAGACCATTGACAGCATAGAAGTTTCCGTATCATCTTTCCCTTTTCCAAAGAGTTCACTTTTTCACCTACTTAACCGAACGAGAAGCTTTGCACAAAAATTGTTCTGCCCATAATTTTTTAAATGAAATATTTTTAAGTAACAAAAAATGTGACCTACACGTAAGAATTGACTAATATCGACCAAAAATAGAGGGAAAAATAAAAGTATGACGTCATAAACATCCGGGCCTTAGCTATCAATGTCCCAGTGCTTCCTGATCTGAAGTGTTGATTGATAATACTTTGTTTTAATCTGATTTTTAAGTTGATCTGTTTTATATATTTGTATATAGAGTTACTTTTATTTTATGAAATACATCACTTCCAGTGTATAATACATTATTATCAAGAGTTTTGTGTCATCTAAAATTTCAAATGTAAAAAGTTCACGTGTTTCTTTAAGATTCTGTAGTCTACCGCCATGTTTTTATTTCTGGAACTGTGTTTCTGTATAGATATATTATTTTTACTTGTACCTGCACATGTTAACCAAGTTTGTGATAAGATAAATATTTTCATATATTTTCTCGTTTTCTTAACATTTTTTAACTTAAAGCTGTTTTTAGTTTAAAGTGCCCAAACATAGATGAGATTTAATTATCTTAGTCTAATTTCAAAATTTTTAAAAGGATGAGCAAATCTTGATTTTTTTCCATCAAGATTATACCGCACAAATAAATTGTTTCCCTATTTAATGCCTTGGTTTAGAAAGTAGAGTTCTCAATATTACTGGTATATATGATTAGTATCTACATATCTCTTTTGAGATAAAATCATCAGTTCTTTCCTAGTTGTTTGATGAGTGTGATTGCCTGTCAAAAAATGTTTTGCTGCAATTGAAATGAAAATAAATGCACTTGTTTTTGTTAGTGTTGTGGTGTTTTTTGTAAAAATGTAGTTGATGTATACAATCAAGAACAAGTTTTCTGTGTATTGCATGAAACAAATATGGTAATCCATTGCATCTAATACATTAGAATATGAAATTTTGCTCACTCCTACTCACATAAATAAACTTTCATTAATATTTATTTGTGCTTTTAGCTCATTTGTTTGATAAAAACAAGTGTAAAATCCTGCTGGAAATGAGCTTATAAATTTTATATTTATGGATATATAAGATAATAAAAAATTGAAATGAATTGTTCCATGAGACAAGGTATTCCAGTGGGAAAAAAAATGTGTTACTAAATGAAACTAAGAGTGCAAAAGACTGGTTTAAAATAACAAATGTTTGTAATGTTGCTTTAAGTTTTGTCTGCTAAGTAAATTCAAAAATTTCAAATTCAATCTCCTGTAGACTATTTTTTAAATATATTTAAATGGAGCCCAATCTATGAAAATAACGATTTGTCCTACTTACATACTTCAAAGCAAATTATTATATAACTATTAAATCGTCCTGAAGTCTAGTTTCATACTCTTACATACATACATCGGTATCCTTCGTAGGTGGTAAAACGATATTCTTCTTTTCCCTTCGCTTATTTTTATACAATTTAAGGTAAAAATAGTTCTTGTTAGTGATGGAGCTAAAATATTCAATATTATACATAAAATTGAATTGAGGGGCTCCGGACAAGAATGATAAGCCACAGAAATATATGTTCCGTGTTAAAAAAACAAATTAAAAACAATATTTAAGACGAACAAAAGAGTTTCTTGTTTAAATTTGTGCTTATTACTTGAAAGCTTGAGACAACATGACCTTGAAACTAAAAATTCACTAAAAGACCGAGATACACAAATTAGAATTATAATGAAGTTTAAAATCTGATTTTTTTTTCTGACAAAAAATCGAGTTGAAATAGATATAGAATCCAGTTTTTCTTCCACGATAATTCTTAAAACGCATAATCATAAAAATGCCTTATACAAACCTATTAATTTTTCCCATATCTGATTGAAATATTTTTTTTGCTTCATACGCAAGAAGTATATGTGGTAGTATTACACGTGTAGATTTGTCTTAATACTATTAGGAAGTGTATCAGTGTTATACCGTAAACTTATTAAAATTTCCCAAAGAAACTTCCGATTCCTTGTATTCAACTACAAGACTGCTACTTTTCTAATAACTGTCCACATTAATTTAATGTGTTTTACTATTGCTCAAATGTAAATCATAAACACTCATATATAATTTATTTTCAACCTACATATATATTAATTTTAACTGCATGTAAATATATTTATATACTCTTTTCATCCTTATTTTAAATTTTCAGAAAGTTAAGATTATAAATTGTGACTCACGCTCGTATTGTATCAGTGCTTGTGGTCATAAATAAAAATCATGCTACATGGTGATTTTCATAGCCCAAACAGCAATACTTTTCGATGTAAAGCAGTGAATATTTCTTGTTTTATTTTGAAACGATGTAACGGAATATTTTTTAACTGAACCGCATTAGAATTATTGAGTAATTTTGCCCTTTACACAGAATATTAACTAATTATTAGTTGCTGGAAAATAAAAATGCTTGAAATGAGCATTAAAAACACCTTAAATTGAAAAGTTACACATATTTCGGAATTTTTATTTGAATGATCTTAGTAAAAACTCAAATTATTAGTTATTACATGTAAAGTTTAATATTCTATATTTCACGCAACTGCACTTTGTCTATAAAATTGTACAGTAAAAGTATCCATTATCATTTTCAAATTGTGTATAACTAAAAATTTCCAAGTAAATGTGCTTTGTATTGTTAACAGATGCCTGTGTGCTAAGTGAACTTTAAAAGTGAAGGTTCGTGTTTTATAGTGTTTTAACATCGTTGCTATAAAGGAAAGAAAAATAAATGTGAATCAATAAAATGCTATTAAATGTTTATCCATAAGGTGTTTCTATTATGCGAAATTCATTTCAAATTATACAATATTTGCTACTTTTTATGTATTTAAAAACTTCGAAAACCAGAAAAAGTGTACAAAGATGTATTAAGTATAATTGTTTCGTTCAATTGCAATGTGAGCCTATTTCATGCTTGAAAAACTGGTGATATGTTATGCTGATTATATTCTTACTTTTATTAGTACATCCAAACAAGTGGCGCCAACTTGTGGAAAATTTTGTGCTTCATATTAGCTTTTCCAGAAGAGTATATTTTTCTTTTTTTGAATCCATATTTGCTTATATTTTCCCCCCTCGTGTTCATGGGTACCAGCCCTTGCGGAATAAAACCGTACCCAACCAATCATGGGAACCAGACCCAAATTATAAAAAATATTCATGGGGCTAACGGGCTCGATTCTCATCCATACGTTGAGGCAGCTTGGCCAGATCGCGCCATTTTGCGTCATAAAAACCAACCAACCAAACCTCATCGATAAGACCCATTAAGTCACACAAGCCTGTATTTACCTTGTATATTTACAGGGCTACCAGATGAATAAAGGCAACTTTTTGCTTCTATTTTTCAACGTTGGGGACTAGGCGTATTTTTTTAAGCATAATTGTCTCAAAATCACCTATTTTCAAAATTTTGGGAACTTTACGACGATTTTGGAGACATTTTCTGAAAATTCAGCAAAGATTACCAAAAATTTAGCCCTTTTATCCAATAGCGGACATAAAAGATATTTTCTTTACGAAGAAAATCTTTCAATTAACAATTTCGAAGTCTTGGCGCCCTTCCGTGCAACCATGAGAGAAAAACATTGGAATCTGCTGGATTGTCATAAAAACCTTATTAAAAAAAAGTATATTTTGTTTTTTAATTTTAAAATTTACATTTCAAAGTTTCATTCTTAATTAGCATATTTTGTGCTCTATGCAATTCATTTTGTATTTGAGCAACTAAATTTGCTAAAATAGGGTTTAAGAGACTTATTCTTTAAATTTATACTATTTCACAAATCTCTCATGTTATGGGGCGTTGCTGTGCCCCAACCATAAAAATATTAACAAGTCCCAAGAAGTCCGACCCCCTAGAAGTTGGCGCCCTTGATGTAATCTGTTTGTTAATTAAAAAATTGTATAAGAGCATGTCTATTATCAGCAATCACCTGCAATTTTCAAAATATCGTTGTGAACATGGGCTACAATGTGCAGTCCAAATTAGGTTACAAAAATATGTTTGTCCTTCGTTTGTTTAAAGAAGTTATACATTTTCATTTTTCCATTTGTGGTAAAATATTTTTTCGCAAAGTTGTAATTTTTTAGTTAAATTAAAGTTGATCAATTAAAGTGTGAGTTACATTATTACACAGTATCCGTAATTTAAGTTTAAAAAGTTATAAATGTTTTCTTTCATTCATAACAATAAAGCCGTGCAAATTGATGAAAATTGGAAATTTTATATTTGTGCGGGTTAGAAATTGAATACAAAGTATAACTTTATCAATTCTATTCTTTAAAAGTTTTTCTGGGTGTTAAATTTTAGTTCTGTATTAACTGTGTTTACTTTGGTTTCGTTTTCTTTGTTATTTAATATTGGTATTCTCAAAATTCAAGTTACAAGAATGCTCAGAAGAGGGAAAGCAGTGGAATGGAATTCAGGTATACGTAAATATGTTTTTCAAATGAAGCTCGAGTAACAAATTTCAGAAGTGGGTTCAAGCGAAGCAAGAGGATAGACATGTGAGTGAATATCACTAGGGAATAGAAAAGTTCGAATGAATGTTTCTAATTTTTAATTTAAATAAAATTAATGCATGGGAGTTTTGGGGGCTGTTGCAAATTTTCCTTCATTTAAAGGGCCGCGGTAGTCCAGTTGGTAGTCACGGATTATCAACCAGAGGATTGTCAGTTCAAAATTCTATCCAACCAAAGACCATCGTTTACGTGGGCGCTGATGCACGTTAAATCTGTCATGGCCTCAAATGTTCTCACGTCGCGTAGTGTGGAAGTTTGAAGAATGGGGTGACAGCTCAGGTGATGACTTTGTCATCTGACGTGGTTCGAAATGACGAGGTGTCCTCGAATCTTTCCCATCGGCATTGATCCCTGACCATTGCCAATAGCCCGTTGTGTTGCTTCAGTGTGACGTTTATTCAACCACCTTCCTTTGCCCAGTGTTTACGATATTCATTCTAAATGCTGTTTCAAAAACACGACATTTCTGTGACTTTCGCTATTGATGGTTAAATTCGATTTATGTACAGAAGTTGGACAAAAATATGGAGACACCTAAAAAACATGTAACCTTGCCTAATATGGTGTACGAAAACCATTGGCATTCAAAATGGATAGCGATCACGCACTTTCCTTTGCAATGTAGACAACAAACATTCAATAATATTGAGGTCTGGTGACTGGTGGCCTGGGGAGATGGGACAAATCATCCTCTTCCTCAGAAAACCAATCCTGGACGATGTGAACAGGGGCTTTGTCGTCTTGGAAGACACCGTCACCATTGGGGAACAAAGTTTAAACCATGGGATGGACTTGATCGGCCAAAATGTTCACATAATCCTTGGTCTTAAAGTGCCCTTGCAGAGTAATCATGTGGTTCAACAGAAAACCACGATATGGCTGTCCAAACCATCACAGAACCCCCGCCATATTTCACTCTTGGCAACAAGCAGTCTGTATTATAGGCTTGTGATGGCGTTCGCCAGACGTAAACTCGACCAGAAGTGGGAAACAGTAGACTCATCCAACCAAATTACTGTCTTCTATTGCTCCATAGTCCAGGCTTTATGACTTAAATACCACTTTTCCTGTTACAATCATTAGCATCACTGATGAATGGCTTTTGAATTGCAGCTCGGACAGAAATACCCTGCTTACGGAGTTCCCTTCTTATTGTTTTGGTACTCCCAGGGTTTGTGAGCACGACATTCATTTCAGCAGTAACTTTTACACCTGTGGTCGTATTTTTAGTCACAATCCTCCTTAATGATCGTCTGTCAAAATCACTCAACACACATTTTCGTCCGCGCTGTGATTTAGCGGATGTTTTTTCCGCTTTTCAAATATGCGGAATAAATCTTAGATACAGTACCTCTTGAAACACTTCGACTACTTTGTTTACGGAAGCACCCACCAAACGAGCTCCAACAATTTGCCCACGTTCGAAGTCTGTTAGCTCTGGCATAATGCAATTACAACTTCACGGAACAGTGCCCCGACAACGACTGACCTGTGAAGCATATTTACGACGTTGTATAGGTGGAATCGGTAAGTGAAAACACCAGCGCCACCTACACATTTCACTAGAATAAACATTTCGTTTCAAGCATGCATTTCACGAGGTGTTTCCTTATTTTTGTCCAAACCCCTGTATTTGCTTCATGGACTTTTGTTAGAGCCTGAAATCTGCAGTTAGCACATTTTTACGGAATATATGACGAGCTAATTTCTGTCATAAGCCATTACCCCTTATTCGTATTAATAATAATTATAAATTTATGAGGGATCCTGATAAGCTCAGTTCTGTACTAGAACTCACTTGTATGAATTAACTTGATTGCCAATAGAGTCTCGATGCTTGTTTACTTTTCTTACTCTTGGATCAAGCTATGACAGAGCAGAAATACATGACCGTGGTTCAAAATTGCTAGGTGTATATTGTACGAGCAACACAACGGGCTATTGGCAACGGTCCGGGTTCAATCCATAGTACTATGAAAGTAGAGTGAGCAGTGGTAACCTTTTCATGTGCCCAGGATCGTGTGACCAAAACTAATTGTAACTTTGCCACTCGTCTTCTGGTTGGAACCTAACATTCATCTGATTCGTCCCTGTAACCTACGCCCATCCACTGATTCATCGTGCGATAGCAGTGGACTGACGATTTCACCATTTTGATCGCCACTCAAGGTAGGTATTTAAATTAACTGGAGCAACACACGGGGGGGGGCTATTAACGACGGTCCGGGTAGTTGGTAATTTGGTAATTTTTAGTTAACGTCGTACTAGAGCAACACAACGGGCTATTGACGACTGTCCGGGATCAGTCCCTTAAGGGAAAGATCCGAGGACAACACCTCGTTATTTTGAACCACGGTCAGATGACGAAGCAACACCTGAGCTTAACGACGGTCCGGGATCAATACCCAATGGAAAGATGACGTTAAAAATACGGCCGTTGTCCTCGGACAACGGCCGTATTTTTTAACCACGGTTAGATGACGAGGTAACACCTGAGCTTTCCAAAGATGCCACTCTAGAACTGTTCATTCACGCATCTACCCTATGATACGATGTTGCATCGCCAAACGACGAGATAAAATACCAAATTGGTCGAACAAGTCAATTTGTTACAACAGTCACGTGACTAGTTGATACTTTAGTCCTTTTTTGAAGCTCCTGTCAATAGCAATGTTCAGTCTACTTTAATTTCAAGTCTGTTTCAATACACAGAAGATCGTCATCTGACCATGGTTCAAAATTATGAGATGTTGTCCTCGATCTTTCCCTTAAGGGACTGATCCCGGACTGTCGTCAATAGCCCGTTGTGTTGCTCTAGTACGACGTTAACTAAAATTACCATTACGATTCTTTCCCTTCGGGATTGATCCCGGACCGTCACCAATAGCCCGTTGTGTTGCTCCAGTTTAACTCCAGTGTAAAGTTAATTAACTACTTACGCATCTAAGATCAACAAAAAGACATCGTAAAAACGACTACTGCGGAACTCTTAACTTTAAATATACAGGTAGGTAGATATTTTAATTAACGACCCACTGGAGCAACATTACTGGCTATTGCCCCAGGTAATGGTAATGGTAATTTTAGTTAACGTCGTACTAGAGCAACACAACGGGTTATTGATGACGGTCCGGGATCAGTCCCTTAAGGGTAATTGGTAATTTTTAGTTAACGTCGTACTAGAGCAACACAACGGGCTATTGACGACGGTCCGGGATCAGTCCCTTAAGGGAAAGATCCGAGGACAACACCTCGTAATTTTGAACCACGGTCAGATGACGAAGCAATACCTGAGCTGGAACCCCACTCTCCAAACTTCCACACCAACCCAACGTGAGGACTTTCAGCCACGACAGATTTAAGGTGCACCAGCCGCCTCTACACCATACGCTTACAAAAATCCATGCCCGGACCCGGATTCAAACCAGTAACCTTCCTATCAAGAAGCTAACACCTTAACCACTATACCGGTTGATCGGCGCTATTGCCCGGGATCGAATATGAAGGGTAATAATTGGTAATTTTTAATTTACGTCGTACTAGAGCAACAGTACGGGCTATTGACGACGGTCCGGGATCAATCCCAAATGGAAAGATCTGAGGATAACCCGTAATTTTAAACCACGGTCAGATGACAAGGTCACAGCTGATCTGGTACACCACTCTCCAAACTTCCACACCACCGCCACCGTGCTTAAAATATACAGAGCTGCTTTACTAAGCGAGTCGCTAATAGCTCGCTATGTTGCTCCGCAGAGACGTTAATTAACTTCCTACCTACTGGCTTTACTAAGCGAAAAATAAACTGAAGTGATGCAAGAGAAATCTGGATTCAACTAGTTACTACCGTCAATGCCTAAGCCATTCTGTGTATCGCCACGTAATTTTGAACCGCGGTCAGATGACGAGACAATATCTGAGCTGGCACCCCACTCTCTAAACTTCCACACCAACCCAACGTAAGGATTTTCGGCCACGACAGATATAAGGTGCAACAGCCGCCTCTACACCATACGCTTACAAACATCCATGCACTGAGCCGGATTCGAACCAGGAAGCTACCGATCTAGAGGTTAACCGCCTTAACCATTATACCGGTTGATCGGCAAGAGAAATCGGGATGACAACAAACAAAATAACTTCCAACGCTCTCTCCATTTTCTAGCAAATTCAAAAATAATTGAAAAGGTAACAAAATACTAAGCCCTAAAATATCCGGCGTTTTGTGAAATTGTGGAATTTCTGCTTGCAAAAGTGTTATATCGAAAATAGGGTCGGCATTTGAAGACATGTAGTCACGGATAAAAACGAACCACTCCTCTTCCGCCGACCAACCGGTATAGTAGTTAAGGTGTTAGAGGTTAGTATATAAGGTATAGTAGCTAAGGTTAGCCTCTAGATCGGAAGGTTCCTGGTTCGAATCCGGGTCCGGGCATGGATGTTTGTAAACGTATGGTGTAGAGGCGGCTGGTGCACCTTAAATCTGTCGTGGCCGAAAGTCCTCACGTTGGGTTGGCGTGGAAGTTTGGAGAGTGGGGTGCCAGCTCAGGTGTTGCTTCGTCATCTGACCGTGGTTCAAAATTACAAGGTGTTGTCCTCGGATCTTTCCCTTAAGGGACTGATCCCGGACCGTCGTCAATAGCCCGTTGTGTTGCTCTAGTACGACGTTAACTAAAAAATTACCAATTACCTGGTTCGAATCCGGGTTCGGGCATGGATGTTTGTAAGCGTATGGTGCACCTTAAATCTGTCGTGGCTGAAAGTCCTCACGTTGGGTTGGCGTGGAAGTTTGGAGAGTGGGGTGCCAGCTCAGGTGTTGCTTCGTCATCTGACCGTGGTTCAAAATTACGAGGTGTTGTCCTCGGATCTTTCCCTTAAGGGACTGATCCCGGACCGTCGTCAATAGCCCGTTGTGTTGCTCTAGTACGACGTTAACTAAAAATTACCAATTACCCGGACCGTCATCAATAGCCTGTTGTGTTGCTCTAGTACGACGTTTACTAAAAATTACCAAATTACCTCTTCCATTCGAGTAATTTTAATTTAATGGTTTGTTCACCAAACAGGTAATCGATAATTTTTAATTAATGTCGTATTAGAGCAACACAACGGGCTATTGACGACGTTCACCAAACATTAGAGGGAAAGTATTCTACTTGGTTATTAGAACTTATTCTTCACTGCCCACGAGAAATATTGTGCTGTCTCGCATGACAGAACAATATATTTTAAGTCCACGCGCATGTTGATGCGCAGACAAGTGAACACTAAACATTTTGGTACTGATTGCACTAAAATAACATAACGAATAAAAATTGTATTTCTAATCTATTCTTACATAATAATTTACATTTATTTTTCCTTTCATTAAAAGCATTAAACACTCAATGTTCAGGATCTTTACGGCCACAGGCTATGAAACCATAAAAAGACTTGCATTAGAGTGTTACCCCAACTCTAGCTATTAATGTAAAATCCAACTGCCTTCGGAAGGTTGGTCAGTTGAGTCACAACAATCCTTTTGAAGAAACTAGATTCGGAAGGTTGTCTTTGCGGGATGGCGAAAAAGGCTGAGGCTATTGACTTCCACGGTAAGCAACTTGATCTCGATGATTTTTCATGGTGCTTTGCCAGGTCTGACTAAACAATTCCAGACAATGTTTTACAACAATACATGCTGCTAGCGCGGTCGACAAACCCGCTGTACCACGGTCTTGGATTGAAAAATCCCAGAAGTCGCATCTTACTACAACCAGGATGTACTTTCTCCGGCACTCTATAATAAAACAGAAAACAATTATGCCAAAAATTGAATCATACATTTTTATTACAATTTAATACACAAATATTAGACTTGACAAATAGTTTTTAATGTACTACAATCTCAATATACTCCTCAAAAGGCAACATATTTCATCAAATATCTGGCCTAGATGTTTTCAAACTGTATTGCGGTTACAAAGGCCTTTTTTCACTGAATAGGCTTCGAAATTTGACTCCTGGTACGTTCCGGGAGATAAGTAATCGGTTGCAATTTTTATAAAAATTCAAGATATTTGTAAAAATTCTTAATTTTTATACAAAAGTTACGTAGTTAAAGCAGCTACTAACATTCTTTTGAACGAACCTAATCTGGAAATAAAAATATATCTTCAAATAGTCACTGCGTGGCGAGCACAAACGTTGCCCGTGGCAGTTCTTTTCGCGGGGTCATGTGTGACCACTGCTCGCTAACCCCCGGTAATTGCTACGAATTCCCATTTGGTTTGCTTCGAAAACCAACACCACGGGCAACGCCGTGATGGCCTCGTCATTATCAAATGCGGCTAAATTCGAATTGCGAATAGATCGAATTGGCATGACGTCACAATCTCTTGCTAAAATATAAATATTAAATTGAAAAATTATTTATTAAAAGAAAATAAAATTCATAAGATATCGATCTGATGTAAAATTGTCCTTACCCGTGACAGTTCTTTTCGTGGGGTCAGGTGTGACCACTGCTCGCTAACGCTCGCCAACCCCGGTGTGATTTCTACGCATTCCCATTTGATTGCGAAGAGATCCAACCGGCATGACGTCACAATCTCTTGCGAAAATATAAAAGATATTAAATTGAAAAGGTTAAAAGAAAATCAAATGTGTTAGGTATCGATCAAATGCAAAATTTTGCACAGATTTCAAATCAGTTGAAATTTTTATTCTGTCTTTAACGATCGATGAGATACAAAAAAGCACTGAAGAACGCCAGTTATATGACATTATACGGTACTGTACTAATATACTATACTATTATGCTGCAGTACTATACTATTCAGACCCTATGCAATACTTATACTAGAAATTCGGCCATTCTTTCGGTAGCCAACTATTTTCACCTCTTTAACTGATTTGTCAGGTATAAAATATACTCTACCACATTAGAGTCTGATTCCTCAGGTTCTAGCCAATTCTCGTTCACAATAGTCTGGGGGAGTCCTTAACTTCTTTCCCAGTACCAGTTCCGCAGGACTGAAACCTAAACTTTCATGGATCACCGTTCGTAATGCAAATAGTGCGGACGGTAAATTATTTTCCCAATCCTCACCTGTTTCTACGCTGAGAACTTTGAGAACGCGTTTAAGACTTGAGTGCTATCTCTCCACCGGATTACTCTGAGGATGGCAGACCAAACTGTGCACCACTCTGATGCAAAATTTTCAAAAAATTCGGACGTCAATATACTCGTAAACGAGCTACCTAGGTCGCACTGAATTTCCATGGGGAACCCTGTCCTTGAAAAGACTGAGAGCAGCGCGTCTATTACGTTCACTGAGGTAATATCTTCCACCGGAAAAGCATCTGGGTATCTGGATGCTAATCAAATGGAAGTGATCAGATATTTGTTGTTTTTTGAGCTAATGGTAAGGGGTCCTACAGCGTCTATATTGATTTTTGAGAAGATTTCTGAAATGATTGGAACTATTTTCATAGGTGCCTTTCGTCTATCTCCACTTTTCCCCTCCCGCGGACAAGAGTCACGTGATCTCACATATTTCAATTTCTTGATAACAATTCGGCCAGAAGTAATGACGTAATACGCGATCTTTTGTCTTAGTAGCCCCCAGATGTCCAGCTATTTCCTCGTGACAAAAAGCTTCTATTTTGTCCCTAACTTTCACTGGTATGATAATTTTAACTCACTGTTCGCCTCTATTTGAATTCGCAATGCGAACTAGTTTCCCTTATATAATTTGAAACTCTCTTTCTATATTCTCTGCACTCCGAGTCCATAGCGCAGCGAGAGACTCGCATTTCCTTTGTGCGGCTTCGATTACAGCTGCAGAGATCTGCGATAAACCATTTTCTTCCTCTGGTAATGTTAACGGCAAGAACGAACGATCGCTTTCGTCAATTAGGAGGGGGTTTTCGTCACCCCCTACCGTCTTAGGGGTTTTGACTACGGGAGTCTCGTTCCTCTGGCTCGCGCCGGAATTATCTACCCTTGTTTGGCTCCACGTGACTACGACATTTAAAGGCACAGGGCTTTTCAGATGCTCTTCAATAAGCTGGGCGGTCTTATTTCCCAGAAGATATAAACCCTGATAAAAGCATCTGGCTTAATAGCAGCTTTCGTGACTATGGAACCAAACTTCTCCTGGAGCGTAACCTTTGCCAAAGGCAGACATTTGCACTCATTATCCAGGGGCTGCCTAACCCAGGTCACTTCACCCAACAAATCTTCGGTTTTAATCCAACTTCTTGCGCATAAATCGATTCCTGACGCTGTATCACGTAAGCAACTCTGTTCTATCCCGTTTACTAGTACTATATTAAAAAAAGGGGCAAAACTCTCGTCGAAATCAGTTCAAGTTCCTATATTGCACATTACATCTTCTGTCCTTCTTTTTAGTAACGGACATTCCGGCCTTATGTGGCCTGGCTTTCTACATTGAAAGCAAACTACCTCCTTTTTCTTGTCGAAATTTTTATTTAAGTCAGGTTTAAGGGGTTTTAAGGCTCCTCTTCCCGTCTTGTCTTTTAACTCAAAGTTTTTTCTAGGATATGATCCTGACTTCCCTTTCCCGTACAAACTCTTTTCCCAGTCTTTGATCTCAGTTCTCTTGAACGTTCTCTTCACACTTTCATAGAGATCTAATTCTTCGGCCAGATCCGAGGCCTTTCGAAAATCCTCCCAATTCTCTAAATATATTTCTTTGAGATCTGGGGGTATTTTTTTTAATTGGTCCGTGAGCATGAGCTGTTTTAATGCTTGAAAGTCATTTACTTCCGCCGACTCCAACTATCCAAATAAACTTTAATTCGTACACCAGATCGGACAACAACGCCCCTGGTTTCCTGTGGTGCTCCTCGAATTTCAGCCTTAAAGCTTAACCTGAAGCGTTTCAGAAGCATTCGCTTCATGTGATAGTAATCGTCTCCTTTCTCTACAGGTTCTTTAACTACTAGCTCTGCCACGTCTGCTGGCAACAAGGGGATACCCACCTAACCTCCTTCAACTTTTCTTTTTGAGCTTGCCTCTCGAATATCCTAAAGAACAATGCTATATCAATTGTTTTCGGGTCAAATTTGGGAACTAGATCTTTTAGACAAATTCTTTTATTGGTCCCCTCACTGGGTAAGGAAACCATAGAATTTGCACTTGCCGTTTCTAGAGTATTTCCCATCCTCAATTTTTCTAATTCGAACTCCCGTTATTCTCTAGCTATCCTATCTAACCTTTCCTCCTCAATCTCTTCCGTTATTCTATCTAAGAACCTTTCCGCGGTTTTCTCTGTGAAATCTGGTACCTCCAGAATACTTTTGATTATATTTTTAACTAGGTCTGAGTCAGACACCTCAACCTCAAATTCCGCGACTAGCTGTTTTAACGTGTCTTTTTCTGCCTGTTTAGGCGTTTTATGAAAGACGACATGACTATTTTAAAATAAATCAAAATTAAATCCATCAAAATTTTATTCTGGTGTAACAAAAAAAAATTGCCAAAACCAAAATTTCCCAAACCCAACAGAAATTTCAACTGAGTCAAAGGGGTACAATATAAAGACACACTATAAATAAACATAACTCACACATAAATAACCTTATACACTTATACAACCCCAACAGATAAAAACAAAATTATTAAGAACTAAGTAAGTTTTATACCAGAACGACTGACCAATACCCTACCCAATTTAATATCCTAACTAACTGCCTCTCAGAATGAAGTTTTCCAAAATAGGACTCACCTCACTCTTCCGTCCGGACAGCAGGGGTCCGTTTTCGGGGTCTTGGTGCTTTTCCTCTGGGCTTCCGGAACCGTCGCTCGTATCCCTCTGACGATATTTTGGTCCACCGCTAATGTCTGGCAATTCAGCTTCCGGAGACATCGATCGTATCCCTCGTCGTAATAGACGGGATTTCGGTCCACTGATGATGTCCGGCAATTCAGCTTCCGGAACCGTCACTCGTATCCCTCGTCGTAATAGACGGGATTTCGGTCCACTGATGATGTCCGGCAATTCAGCTTCCGCAACCGTCACTCGTATCCCTTGTCGTAATAGACGGGATTTCATGCTTAAAGTTCTCAAGCTATGGTCGATCCTGACCAGGTTCGTAGCTCATTAACTCGAGCTAATATCCCACCGCTGCCACCAGTTGTAACAATGTTAAACAACGGGCTTGTATAAGTTTTGGCAGAAAGGATATTTTAGGAGATCTGAACAGTGGCGTATATAGGAGTTTATTTCGGGGGGTGCCAAATATTCTCTAAAGCAATTTAGTATGCATCGTACAAATGTATTAATTTTGGGGTAAGCAAACATTCGAAAGCTATTTAGGACTTCAGGATATCAATTTGAATAAATAATGACAATTCAATATAATTACAACAATTTGAAATTCTCAAATTGTTTAAAATTTATTTCTAAAAATAGGTAGTTATGCATTTTAAATGTCAGTGTATATAATAATGACTTAAAACCTGCATGGATATTAAAAGGAATAGAAGCTCAGACATAGATTAAAAAAGGAAAGTTTAAATGTATTTTTAGAAATTGGGAAATATAATTTTAAATATTATTTTTATAGTGTCTAGTTTTTTATAGTATTTTTATAGTATCTAGTCTACACATTTCTTTAATTGGAAAAAAGTAACTTGTTTACTTATTTAATATATTCTATAATTTGTTCTTATTTACAGGGGGCCCACTCTTAAAGTTGATGGATAGGTAATTTACTTTTAATTACCATCTCAATAGAAATTTATTTGTTTAATGTATTAGTATCTGGATATTAGATTACTAATTATGACTGATAGAATTAGAACACCGAAAAAAAAATTGAGAATTTTTTTTTACCTAAAACGTTTTAAATACAATTTTTTCCTTTTAAAACATTTTTGTTATTGAAAATATGCATACATAACGAATGGTTAAAAAATTAGTGAATACATTATCAGTCATCCTGTAAAGGTTAAGAGTAGACATCCTGTAAAATGACAAATTGCTGAGAACTTTACAAAACAAAATCCGTATTTCTTGGTGAACTGGCAAACTTATCAGAAACTTCTTCGTTTGATATTTTAATGTCTCTGTGAATTGAAAGCAGCGCCAGCCAATTTAGTCTCGTTTCTGAAGTCGTATTTCGTAAATAAGTCTTCAGTCTCCGCAAACTTGAGAAACTCCTTTCCGCGGTCGTAACAGAGACTGGAAGAACCGCCAATATTTTTAGTAGAATGAAAATATTTGGGAAGAATGTTTTATCGCATTTTTCAATCCTTTTCGATACAGAACTCAGAAACATTATTTAAGGACGCAATTGTTCGATGGTGGGATGCAAAACGCTCTTTCAGGGAATTGCAGAGATCATCAAGAAAAGGTATATAAACGGCTCTCCTATAATATTCTTCTGCTATGCAGTAAGGGATGTTGCTCCTTACAGTTTGAGCCGACCAACCGGTATAGTGGTTAAGGTGTTAGTCTCTAGATCGAAAGGTTCCTGGTTCGAATCCGGGCCCGGGCATGGATGTTTGTAAACGTATGGTGTAGAGGCGGCTGGTGCACCTTAAATCTGTCGTGGCCGAAAGTCCTCACGTTGGGTTGGCGTGGAAGTTTGGAGAGTGGGGTGCCAGCTCAGGTGTTGCTTCGTCATCTGACCGTGGTTCAAAATTACGAGGTGTTGTCCTCGGATCTTTCCCTCAAGGGACTGATCCCGGACCGTCGTCAATAGCCCGTTGTGTTGCTCTAGTACGACGTTAACTAAAAAAATTACCAAATTACCTTACAGTTTGAAGGCGGCAAGTTCTAGGAACTTCTTCTCTTATCTTTATTTTTTTAGCAAATTCCTTTATTTCACTCGACATAGTATTGAAATTTTCATCGGCATCCGTCCTTAGATTTGATGCCAGTTCCAACACATTTGACACATTTCTCATTGCTTCCGAGAGGTCGATATTTTTTCTTTGCAGTTTTCGTGGAAGTTGCAACGCGTGACTACAGGATCAAAATAGGAATCAACTACCTTTGAATTCAACGGACAGAGAAGAGAACGGATTCTTTCTGAAATACAACCAATCCGAGAATACCCAACACGTGTGTATCTGAACAAATTTCTAGAATAGCATTGTATCTCTTCCCTCCCGAAGTTTAAGAATTGTGTTTACACTTTTGGCAAGTATTCGTTAGTTCCACAACATTGTAATTTCTAAGGCTGGGGTCGTAAAACAAGTGAAATGCCCAAGGAGTTGTTTGGGAAGCTAGACAGAGGGTTTCTTATCTCGCAAATTCGTAAAACTCTCGGGGGTGTCCATTGGATTCTGCAGGCAGCGGAGGAAGAAAATGTTCACTGTTGAGTTGCACTCTCACAAACACGTGGTTACAACACATCTTTCATCAACCATCATAAATTTTGGTGATCCCTGTGTCCAGCCCACTGTGTTTACTTTACTCAGAAAAAGAAATAGCTTTCAAATGTGTCCAAGTAATAAAATTTTTTAAGAAAATTGTTTCCGCCAGGAATACAAATTCGATTTCAAAAAATTCAAATTAAAAAGTTATCATGATTAAACCTAGTCGAAATTTCGGGTGGGGC
The DNA here is from genome assembly GCA_947359465.1 of Metellina segmentata. Classification (NCBI taxonomy): domain Eukaryota; kingdom Metazoa; phylum Arthropoda; class Arachnida; order Araneae; family Tetragnathidae; genus Metellina; species Metellina segmentata. Next base: position 108,067,374 of record OX375872.1, on the reverse strand, counting down.
CCAGGCCCCCCCCCCCCCCCCTATATACGCCCCTGGATCTGAATATTGTATATTTACAAATATTCGTTTATTTGCTCTCGATTATACATAGTTGTACAGTTCTGCTCTATTAAACAGACACAGTTCTAATATAGCAAAGAGTCTCCACCGGAGACTTAAATCCAAAATCTGGGCTGTCGATATCCGACGCCCTCACAACAACCAAACTCTTCTCGAGTCTGTCAGAGAATGTCTAGATCGCTGACACAGCCCTCGAAGCTCCCGTACCGTGGGTAATTGGTAATTATTAGTTAACGTCGTACTAGAGCAACACAACGGGCTATTAACGACGGTCCGGGATCAATCCATTAAGGGAAAGATCCTAGAATAACAACTCGTAATTTCGAACCACGGTCAGATGACGAAGCAACACCTGAGCTGGCACCCCACTCTCCTAACTTCCACACGAACCAACGTGGCCCATACAATGGGAAAAAACCCTTGGGCAGTTTTCCATAGTCCGAAAACTCCAAGAGGGGAGCTCCCTCGCCTTTTCACTTCTATTCCAGCAGAGACTGGCTATTGTCCGACAAAGAACGATTTCTGCAGGCCAGGCGACAGGTGAAACTAGATGTCCTCCATTATCACTTCGCCAAACTGTGCTGTGTACCGTGCAGTGCATTTTGAACTTCTGTCTTCTTTCTCGACTGAAACATTGTTTTCGACGGTTCATTTCAAGACGTGGGAAACCCTCAATAGTGTATTGTGACAATGAGACCAATTTTCTTGGAGCCTCCAATTTACTGAAATCAAATTGTACAATATAGTAAAATTGAATGAAGTTCAATCCACCAACTACAGCTCGGTGGGGAGACTTCTGGGAGAGATTAGTTGGGGCGATGAAAATTATTTTAAGGAAAGTTTTAAGTAAAGCTCATCTTTCCTATGAAGAGATGCCCACTTTTTCGTGTGATGTAGAATCAACTATCAATACAAGACCTCTGACTTGTTCGTTTGTCTCCTTCTTTTACGAGATACAAGAGACTGGTGTTCCAGATTTCGACAAGGTGGATAAACATACTCTGAATAGGAGACTGAAATAACGTCAGAAACTAATGTTAGACCTGCGGAAACGATTTATATCCAAGTATTTAAGCTAATTCAAAAATCAGAATCTAAAAAGTGCAATTGTCTCCTTTCGATAAGCGATATAGTGATTATTAGAAGTGATAATACAAGGATTGTTCAAATGAAAAGATACGAAACGACACTATGGGTATAAATGAAGACTTTATTCAAAGTATACACCATAGGCCTAACCACAACGATCCCATTGGTTAACGAGCCGAAGGATTCCTTGTTTCCAGAATTCCCGTGACGAGACCCAGTCCTTCACAGCATCCTTGAGTTTGTCATCCGATTTGAAGCGCTTCCCTTTCAGATGACCAAACACATGGAAATCGCAGGCCGACATGTACGGGCTGTAGGGCGGATAGTCAAGCTGCTCCCACTTGAACTTGGCCAGTTCCGCGTATGTGACCCTGGAGACGTGTAGACGCGCATTATCATGGAGCAAAACCACACCCTCCGTGAGCAGCCCCCGTTCTTGATGGACCTGCGTAGGCTTCGGAGTCAATGGTTCTTCTGTGCTCGAGGAATTCAACAAGTGGCGGACCTTGGACGTCGAATATTCAATACGTTCGCAAAGCTCCTTCAATATTTAACCCTCTGGTTACGGAGAGGTCGGAATCTTTCAGATCTCAAACTCCTGAAGTCAATGCCTTCATCTCTGTGCCACAAAGAGAGCAGTGAGTGAATAGCCTCCGTTCCGTAGACAGGAATGTCGGGGTTCTTAATGGGGAGTTTCAAGCGCTTAGAATGTGTGAGAGGTTGATCTATCCCCTTAAAAACTTTGCCGAAGACACCTTCGCGTGTAAATTATACATATAGAAGATTCCAGTCCTTTCAGAGTTTACCCGCGACGTATCTACACATAATCAGACCCACAATAGAAACTGCAACATGCGATGACAAAGGTACTAAACCAGTCCTGGGTTAACGACGAGTTAATATCAGCTTGACCTCTCCATTCTTCCAGATACCGAAAATAAAACCTGGTCTGTCGAGACCGCCCTCAGATCTGTGTATGAAGGATGTTATCTCCTTTTAAGTGACCAATGGCATCGTACACCATTTACGAGCAGTCAGCGTCTGACCTAGATGATTCCTCCATTTGTTCGACCGGTGACATCTATCTTGCGCCAAATGATACGCCACACATTACTATGAAAGGACAACAGATGGCCCCGCTTCATTTTACCGTTGGAAAATTTCTAGAACGTGGCGAGCATTTCGAAATAGGTAATGGTAATTTTAGTTAACGTCGTACTAAAGCAACCCAACGGGCTATTGACGACGTTCCGGGATCAGTCCCATAAGGGAAAGATCCGAGGACAACACCTCGTAATTTTGAACCACGGTCAGATGACGAAGCAACACTCGAGTTGGCACCCCACTCTCCAAACTTTCACGCCAACCCAACGTGAGGACTTTCGGCCACGACATATTTAAGGTGCACCATACGCTTACAAACATCAATGCCCGAACCCGGAACCTTCCGATCTAGAATTCGTGCAAACGTTTAAAGAAAAATGAATTTTTTTTCTTCAAACAGAATTTAAGAACTTAAAACCCCTGAAAATAAAAAATAACCAGTTTTTTTAGGGAATGGTAATTTTAGTTAAGGTCGTACTAGAGCAACACAACTGTCAGGGATCAGTCCCTTAAGGGAAAGATTCGGGGACAACACCTCATAATTTTGAACCACGGTCAGATGTCGAAGCAACACCCGAGCTGGCACACCAACCCAACGACTTTCGGCCACGACAGATTTAAGGTGCACCAGCCGCTTACAAACATCCATGCCAGGAACCTTCCGATCTAGAGGCTAACACCTTAACTACTATACCGGTTGGTCGCCCAGTTTTTAAGGAGTATCACATAAAATTAACAAGTTTTAAGAGTGCTTAAAAACGAAAATCCATTTTATGGAGTATTTAACCATGTATTAGGTCACTAGGAGCACTAAGTTCTCAGGACACTAGCTCCTTGAGTCCTTATGTACTGCTTCAAGACGAGGAATAAAATTTTCAAAAATGCCAGAAAAAATTGGTACGATTAAATAGTTTTTGGACCCCAATCATTTATTCCAATATATACCTATGTCCCTAGATTTCATTTTCAATAAACTTTTATACAAAAATGGCGATTTAAATTGACACTGCAAACTTCCAAAAATGAACAGCTGTCATGAATTGAAATATTGCATAATGAACAAAAATTGCCGAGTCTTTATTGTTACAAAATATCAAACAGGTATGAAGGAAATGAACACGATAAGTGTTATAACTGCCCAGAATTGGAAATGGTTATCTTCTTGTTAGTTTTTCCTGATTGGCTTCCATGCGTCTCTATTGCCTTGACCACATCCATTCCTTCAATCACTTGGCCAAACACTACATGTTTGCCATCCAACCTGAAAATAACAAAGGCTCTTAATCATTTCATGTTATAACACTTAATAAACTTTCAATCCAAGTTTACAAAAAAAAAAAAACTATTGCATAATAGTTGCTTTTTAAAAGACCCACTCAAGCTATTGAATACAAAAACTCTGTGTTCATACAAAATTTTGAATATAAAAAATCGAGTATTTAACGAGTTCTTTCGAAATTTATAAGGAGACAAATGTTTTAACACTTAGAACTTAGTTTCACTTATTATATTACTAATAACTCAAAACAAAACTATACTCTGATATTTCAACTCAACATAAAGTTAATTTCTCCCTGCTTGCTGGAGCCGTTTTATCTAGGATGCTACTGTAAACAGTTGTTATACACTGAAATCTCAGTATAATGTTTCTCAGTTTGAAGTACACATTTCTCTCAAATCCCAACTAAAACTCACAATAGAAATCCAAGCATATTTGTTTTGAATATAAAGCTTTTTTCAAAATAAATCATTAAATATTTTTAGGATGACAAATGAATGAAATCCGCAATTACTATTGTTTATATATGTATAAATGAAAAATTTAATTATATTTCAACTTCAAATATTCAAGTATAAAATAATCCACTTCAATTATAACAGATTGCGATAAATTTTGTTTACAAGTAAACTACCACTTCCACAAAAAAAAATTCAAGAATTTGTAACAATATTTAACATTGAGTACATAACTCCTTCAATATTTAACACCGAGTTAATATCAGCTTGATCCGACCCCTCTCCAATCCTACCTCTTTTTCCAGAATGCGAAAATAAGACCGCCCTCTTTGCTTCACTCTCTTGCCGTTGGATGGTTCTTATCAAGGATGTCAATTGGTTGACCGTTTTATGCTGCAGCAGATACAGAATTTCATCTACACCAGTGGCATAATAGATCTGTGTACGATAGCTGTTACACCCCCCCCCCTAATTGACTGCTGGCATCGATCACCAGATACGAGCTGTCATCTGACTTTCTAGAGGGCTCCTCCTTTAATTCGACCCTGATGTGTGAAAGCTTTGGGGGAAAGGCAGAAGGTTGCAATAGTGATATCTCTCTTGTGCCAAACGATACACCACACAATACTATTAAAGGAAAGTGTCATAAATGCCAATCAAGGTTGAAGTTAGGCAAGATGAATCGGACATGCAGGTGGCTTTTTCGTGCAGGAAAATTACCAGAATACACTGCATGCAATGTGAAGTATCCTTTAACAACTGAAATGGTACGTTTTTGAACCCATTCTTACAGTGAAACATAAGCATGCATTTTGAAAGTGAAAGAAATACAAGGAGTAGCACATAAAAATAAGAAGTTAAAAGTCCATTTGAAGAAGTTCTCTTAAGGAACGTGCAAACCCTGACAAAGGTTAAAAACTGTCCTTGAATAGTGAGTTTCATGTCCTAAACATGTTAAAATGAATGGAAACTGTGCAATCATCCAACAGTCGTAACTATTCGAATAGTACCTCAGAATATATAAAAGTTCTTACCATGTTGTTTTAGCAGTGCAAATAAAAAATTGAGAACCATTTGTATCTTTACCAGCATTAGCCATTGAAAGTATACCTAAAAAAAAAAAATTAATAAACTAAAAGCATAAAATACAAAACTGCACCTTCTTGACAGTTAAAGTTCTAATCACAACTTAATAAAAATCAAAGTAATCAGTATATTTTATCTCACATTATTTCAATTCAGATTCAATCACATAAAAAAAGGAGTACATTTTGAGAAAAGAAACGCTCTTGAGCTGCTACCAACACTTTAAATTATTTACTAATTTTCATTTGTTTTATCTACTCGAATTAAAATAATTCACAGGTTAACTTATTTTTTATAGATAAAAATAGTCAATTTTTCTACATTAGGCTATTGTTGGTCCTTTGTAGTATTGTGTAAACATTTTGCACAACACCAAATATATAAAATCAGCCTTAACGTAATTTTGGAAAAATGTTGTACTAGACTTTTTTACTAGTTTAGTTAACATAATGTTACAATTAAATTTACTGGAAGTCACGACGGAAAATTTATAAATACTCAAAAGATTGGAATACAAGTGAATTATTAGTCTGCTTCCAAGCTTGTGTTGTATAAATTGGAAAAAAAAAAAAGATTACAAGAATAACATGTTTTCAATCTTCATGAGATGTATACCAAAATAGTATATGCAATATTTTATTAAAATTCAGCCCTGCTTTTTCTTATTATCATTAAGGCACAAATTGAACACAATTAAAACCCCAATTTACAAAAGGGATCCATAACATGATTTGAAACAACTAGAAACAAATTCTTTATGTTCAAAACAAGACAAATCAGAATGATATAACAATAACCTTTAAACCCTATCAAACAGCAATTTCCTATTTTAGGAAAAATATATTTCCCATTTATAACTTACCACTATTTTACTTCCCAAAATAAAGTTCCCCAGAAACCACTTCGAAAATAAACAATACCAGGTAATGAATTAAAATTGCCCCTTATAAAGTACAACTTTTGAAAAAATAATCCCAATTGCATATTGTCCCAGGTCTTGAAGACTTTCAAGATTAACAGCAATCAAGCTATCTAAATAGTAAATTTAATTATAAAAGTAAAAAATGTACTTACCAGGTCCAGTATGCTTTAAGATGAAGTTTTCATCAGCAAACTTGTTCCCATAAATAGACTTTCCACCAGTTCCATCATGCCTAGTGAAGTCTCCACCTTGGCACATAAAACCTGGAATTACTCTATGAAAGATGCTTCCTTTGTAACCAAACCCCTTTTCTCCTGTACATAATGCTCGGAAGTTTTCTGAAAAATTTAAAATAAAATTTAACTTCAACATAAAAATCCACTTTGCATATGTAATTCATTGTGTTGTATTCTTATCAAAGAAAATGTTACATACCTGCAGTTTTAGGTACAACATCAGCCCTTAACTGAAATATAAACATATTTTAATAGATATGCTGTTTATGCAAATATCTACATAAAACTATTATATTTAAAGATCAATTTTAAATAGCAGTTAATAAATAATGCAAGAAATCAATTCAGACTGTATGCAATTTTGATGTTAAAAATAAAAATGCATAAAGTACAATATTGAAAAACAATTCTTTGAATTTCTGAACAATCCATTCGAACTTACTACAACTGGTGTTTCACGATTTATTCGTGTTTATAAACATGACCATGTTGTTACAAAATATGTGGACCAAGACTAACTCTGTTAAAGCGAAAATTGCAAACAATAAATCATGTTGGTTTAAATGTATTACATAGATAATTACAAAAGTTATACAGATACACCACATGCAATTCATATTGTTACAGTAATTAGTTCTTGATTGTTTTTTTTAACGTTACTTTGTTTAAAAAAACATTGATGTAGAAAAACTCCAATCTCTTGTTCGCCAGCGTTTTTCCAGTCACTGATTTCATTAACTTGAGTGTTTGTGAGATCAAGTTTAGAATTTTGGTAGCTTTAAAAATGGAAAAGAACCAAAAAAAAATCCTAGAAATATTTGATACCTTGGTTGAAGCGGAAACTCTGATAACCAGGTTTTTTTTTGAACTCCAGGTATATCACAGAACTTATTACACGCACAGTAAATATGGTATTTATAGTGACCTGTAGCAATAAAAAAAAAACATTTTTACTGTCTAAATTAGACATTTTGCTCCATTTTTAACCTTTAAAACTAAAAATCAACTTTTCCCCCCATGAAAAATAAACGTTTTTTAAAGAAACGAAAAAAAATCTAGGAACCACACTACATTTTTTAGTCGCCATGCCGTACCCTGTTTTAAGAGCATCAAAATTCAGGAATTTTTGGCAAAGGAAAACAAATGCTTAGTTTCAAAAATTTATGTTTAATACAATGACATTTTAAGAGCAGCAGGAAGTACAATTAGTTGAGCAGAGTTAATCATCTGAGCATCTGTTAAGTTGAAATCAGAATGGGAAAAAGCAATACAGGATTTGCTAGAGAAGTTGAGCCCTAATAAAATGACATCTCTTAACCAACAAATAACAGTTACACAATAGTAATGTATATTGACCAACAAGAAACTTTAAGTTCACTAATACAAAATAACTTGTTTTATAAGATCCAGATTTAGATTAACCTAGTTACCCACCGCTGTAAAAACAATTTTTTTTTGTTTAAATATGAAACGGCCCATTAGTGGCTGGTTCATCCTATATTATTCAACTTGCAAGAAAAATGTAAAAAGAGATTTGGTGAAAAATTATAACCAAAACCGAAAGGAATGGATATTTGTCAACTGTTCAAGTCGTTAATAAATACTACCGGTTTCTTTTTCGTTAAGGTACACCTTAAAGTAGATAAAAAAAAATATCCATACTAAGCATTGTGTTTAAAAGTATCATCGATTTTTAACATCAGCTGGCATTGCATACAAGATGCTGTGTACATTACATAATTTCGCATGGTGTTAAGTTTTCTACAAAAATGTAGTTTCACCAATTCATCCTCTGAATTCTATAAACCTTTTATAAATGAAACCGTGAGCTAATACTGAAACTACTACACAGGAAAATAAAAAATTCACAACAGGAAAACTTAAGTATGAATCAACATGCAACATTTGGGTAAGTAAATGTTATCAGTTTTAAGCCGGGTTAATGTACTTTCTTGTGTATTTGCCAATGAACTTAATTTAAACAGAAATAAAATATATATCATACTTCAATAACAATTCTGCCGAGAGGCTGATTGTCAGCAGACATATCAAAGAAAACTTGTTGTTTAGCCATGGCTTCGCTTGCAAAACTTCGAGTGAAATGAAAGTTTATCAGCGGTACAGAAGGCGGATGGAAAACAGGAAGTCGGCGAGTGGCGAAAATGGCGTTGAAGGAACGCGGTAAAACTTTTTGTAACACGTGAACCTGAGCCATGATGAAAAATGATGCCAGATTCAACTTTCATACAAGTGCAAGGTGGAATCTTTTAGGGGAGTTACACATCCTAGTAAAACTTTGGGGAAAGATAGAATGTGTGACGTCATAATGTGGACCGGCGAGTGTTCACGCTATCACTGGGTTACAACGGAGTTGATTCACTCTGATTGGTTACGAAAATTGGCATTCTCTCTTTGGCGTTTTACTGAGGTTCTAGTGAAGTGACTCATATCCGGGAGACGCTTAACTCAAATTGCCGCGCTTTACAATTGTTTATTGTTTGTGAAATCAATTTGGCGGACGCGAATCTTTGGATTGCTTATTTTTGTGCTTGCTCTCAAATATTATATATTTTATCCATTCATTATCATAAACTTGCATTTTGTTTGATTTGCATTTTATTCTGTGTTTGTTCACATTTGTTGATCACCGTATCTCAGTGTTAATAATGAGACTTCTAATAATCGGCGATTCAATGGTTAAGTATTTGAACGAATACTTAACTACCGAATTGCAGGATCATGAAGTTGATCTCATTTCTTTTCCAGGTGCGAAGATAGAAAGGATATCAAGAAAACTTGGTAGTTTAGGTAATTATGAATGGATGCTTTTTCATGTACTCATTTACAGGGCTCGAAATACCCAGGTGCACAGTGCACATGAAAATATAACTGCACCTAAATTTTTTCCCACTGTACATAACTGTGCACCTAATTAAAAAACTTAGGTGCACCTGTATTAAAAAATCTATTTCGAGGCCTGATTTAGTAGCAATATTTTCATTTGAAGGAATATTTTCATCAAGATTTTCTTTTCCATATTAGCTTCTGTTTTGAAAAGTATTGTTCTCTTGCTGTGCTAAATGGTGAATAACATTGAGTTTGCTTGTTTTTAAATGCTACTCAATGAAATTCACTTTTTGGAGGCATTGAAGATTTTTGTTCAATCCCATTGCAGTCCTTGTACGAACCACCAAAATGAAAATTTTCTTGCTGTGGTAAATTGTTCTGCTGATGTGTTAAATACATTTAAAGTATCTCATTAAATTCCTTTATTGTGGATTCTTTTAGGTGAAAACAATGTTTTGCCTAAATACGAGCCCAAATGCCTTGACACATTTTACGAATTATCAAAATAAAAAATTTTCATTATGTACTAAGAATATTAAAGAAGAATTCAAGAATTTATTTTGCTTGAAAAAACCTGTATGTCCCAGCTTCTACTCCCAATCATCTGTTTGTCCCTGAATTGATATAGGATAGGATAACTGTATGTCTTATCACATTCCATATCACTCGAAACAGGATTTTTATTAAACTCTTAGGCGAAATTTACTTCAGTAGATACCATTCAACTAAAAATTATTTTTACATACTTTTTATTTTTGGAGAATATTTTGGATATTTTTCAATTTTCTTTTTTTATGCTAGTACTTTTTTACATTTCAATAATTTATTCCCACAACACTAAGGTTATGGGTAAGTCCACTGCCGTATCAATCTCCAAGTTGTCAGTGCAGGTTCAATTCCTTCCTGGATGTATTTCTCACCTGTACGTCAGTAAAACTGTCTTTGGGTGTGTATGTCCATTACTAGATAATTGTATGTCCAGCACCTTGTGCTGTATGGTTAAATTTGGCCCTTGTGCCACAAAAACCCAGCCCTCTACACTAAAATAAAATTTTAAATTGCTAAACAAGATCCATAGGTGAAGTTATTAGTTATTAAGCACATTTCTTGTAGTTTTATTCAAAGATTTTTGAAATAGAGCTAAAGATAGAATAAAATTCTTGATTTAAAAATTATATTCAAATAGCAACAGTACTGTAAAGGTAAAATAAAACAAATCTGGATTCCAGGAGGGAGGCTCTGTAGTGAAAGGAATTTGGGTATTAAAAGGTGAGTGTTATGGCTAGAAAAGAAAAAATAAAATGTTAGTAAGTGCTATATTATTTAGTCATGGGGAATTTAATCTTGTACATATTTAGTATTGATGATTAACTTTGCAAAACTCCAAAAAGTACATGGCCCTTACATCAAAAAACCAACCAACCCCCAAGAGAAATTTAATACAAGCATCAATGTTAAAAATTGCTGAAAAAATCCATTATTTTTACAGCTGCTCTTAATGTTATTGATTCATTTCTTTCATTTTTATATTTTTTGACATAGGAGTGTAAAAAAAATGTAAAAGGAAACGGTTAGAAGATGTAGAATATAAATAATGTGGTTCTCTAAGCAGAAACAAAATTTTTAAAAACTTCAATTTTTAAACACAATGTGCATCTGAAAATGTAAGATTTTATTTATTTTGCTGTATTGAGCAACCACTCAAGTATTCAGATGACACCTTTTTAAAATCGATTAAAGTTCCCTTGAATAGGATTTTTGTCATTTAAAGGATCAACACATGCATGGTATTACACAGAATGCAGTTTCTTACAAGGAAAGGAAGACAGATATTTTCAATGAAAATGTCAATAGATAGTGACATAAAACAGATTCAAATTAAAGTGTGAGAAAAATATCTTGATATATACGTATATAACCTTAATAAAAGTACCACAGTTGTTGTATTATTTTAATGTATGAGCTACCACGCGCATATACGTTAGGGTGGGCCATTCAGATAGGCAAAAAAAATTATCTTCGAATTTGAATTTTTGCAATAGAGAGGAAGCGTTTTCTCTTTAATTCAAATTTAAGTCTATATTTTGTAAATTTTTTATTCAGCGTCAAGAGCCTTCTACTGAACGTTATATTTTAATCTTAGCAGAGAAACTAATTCGTGTTCCATAAAAATGTTATCAAGTCAAAAAATAGACAAAATGTTTTTAAAACCTTAAAAAACGACAGATTAACACACACACACAATCCATTAAATGAAATAAAAGATAAGTTTGGTACGGTTATCGTATTTAATTTTCAACGACACAGAAGAAAAGTATTTTTAATTGTACAATTTGTAGTTTTTATTATTATAAGGATAATTTTTTAATGAAGCTAGTTCATACCGTTTCTTATCACAATTTACGCAGTCACATTTTATCGTAGGCTTATATATAAAGGCTAATAGGAAGGGGGACTGTTATCAGAGAATCAGTATGGGTTTAGGAAGGGCAGATCCTGCTCTACAAACCTTTTGAAGTTCTACGAAAAAATTACTGAGGAGCTGAATGATAAGAGCAGTGTGGATATCATGTACATAGATTTTCAAAAGGCTTTTGATAAAGTACCTCATGAGGCATTACTGTTTAAATTGGAAAGGCTGGGGATTCAGGGGAAAACATTAATATGGATAAAGAATTGGTTATTGGGTAGAAAGCAGAGAGTGCAGGTAAAAGGAAATTATTCACAGTGGACAGAAGTTATAAGTGGGGTGCCTCAGGGATCAGTTTTGGGACCAATTTTATTTATAATTTTCATATATGATATAGGTCAGGGGATCAAGAATAGAATCAGTATATTTGCAGATGAATTAAAAATATGGGGGACAGTGGATACCAAGTTGCAGACAGAAAATTTACAAGGGGATTTTGATAAGATATCCGAATGGGCTGTAAAATGAGGTATGTCATTTAATGTAGGGAAATGGCAAGTTCTGCATATGGGTTACAGGAACAGTGGAGCCGAGTACTGTCTGCAGGGAGTAAAGGTAAAGGAGGGAGAAACAGTGAAGGATCTTGGGGTGATAATTCACAGGGATTTTAAAATGGGTCACCAATGTTCAGCTGCGGGTAAAAAGGCTAATAGGTTATTGGGGTATATTAAAAAGACTGTAACTTCAAGGGATAAGAATATAATCTTGCCGTTATATAAGGGTTTTGTAAGACCACATCTAGAATATGCTGTACAATTCTGGGCTCCATATATGAAAAAGGACATAGAATCAATTGAAAAGGTTCAGCACAGAGCTACAAAAATAATAAAGGGCTAGCAAATTTCGACTATAATGAACGTTTAAGTAAGCTAAACATGTATACACTGGAAAGAAGGGGGGGGGGATTTGATTCAGCTTTTCAAGTTTGTAAAACAAGGGGACACAGAGGGCTTAAATTTCAATAGGGATAACAGAACAAGGGGCCATGGGTATAAATTGAATAAGACACATTTTAATCGGGATTTAAGGAAAAACTACTACTTTAATAGGGTAATAGATAGTTGGAACGCGGTGCCAGAAAATATAGTTAATTCAAAGGGAGTGTACGAATTTAAGATACAATTGGATAGTCATTGGGAATTGGGGAATTCATAAACAAAGGACCAGCCTTGTTGAGCTCGAGCCTGTAGCTGGTCGTCAATATTTGTATAACTCGGAACTCCAACGATTCAGAATCATGTCGATATTCCAGATTTCACGTCACTTAATTTCTTTATGTAGCGAATAATTTACGAATCGCAAATGTTTTCAATTGTTTCTCCGGGGGCTTCAATCTCTATTTAAAATTAACATCATGCCTTTTTTATTCAAATGTTTCTCTCAAGGTAATTTCATTTTTTTTTTGTATATCCTGAATGAAAGATAACAAAAACTACTCAAACAAATTTGTGTTCATTACTTTTACAATATACTCAAGATCCTTGAATTGAAAGTTCTTAATATTATGGTTTTTTTTTTTTTTCATTTTTTTTTTCAAAAAATATTTGAACAAACAACTTGGAATTGTTAGTTCAAATATTTTTGAATTTTATTCATGTTTTATTTTAATTTCGATATTTAAAAAATTTATTTGAAGCTATGAAAAACTATGTGTGTGTGGCAAGGGCTAGACACGAAGTGTCTAGGGATACAAAAAAACATTGTTAAAAAAGACTTTGAAATAAAAGTAACTAACACTTGCTCAACGCAAAATATTCAATAATTTTATCAATGTACTACGAAATAATTTATGAATATATCAGACACGTGATTTTTAACATGAAAATACGAAAATTTCCCTGAGAGGTCTCCAGATGCTCAGTAGAAGATTAAGCGTAGGGCTTTCGAGGTCTTAAAATATCTTTTCATTAGGTTTCGAGTAAAGTTATGACTATTTACTCCACTCCCGATGTTTCGCATGTTAATCAACTAACTTTTGTGTGATAAGATATATTTCCTCCAGTGGTAATCTGTTTATATTACGTATCTGTTTACTTAACTCGACGTCACAATCTCTTACGAAAATATAAAAGACCCGTCGTTGCCCGTGCCCGTGGTGTTTGTTTGCGAAGCAAACCCACGTCGTGATGTAAGGTATTAATCTGGTGTAAAATTTTCCGCAGATTTCAAATCCGTTGAAGATATATTCAATTTAAAAATTATTTATTTAAAGAAAATCATATTTTTAGGTAACAATCTAAACTGAAATCGTCCGCAGATTTCAAATCCGTTGAAATTTTTATTCTAACTTTAACGGTCTAGGACAGGGATGGGCAAACTTTTTCGGTCACGGGCCAAAAATCGAAAGAAAAAAAAGTTTGGCGGGTCAAGATAAATTTTTCTATAATTTTAAAAACAATATACAAGTTCCACAATTTAAATATGTTACTGAGATGAATGAAATTGCGATTTCATTTTTAAAAGTTCCTTATATTGAGGTTCGAAGTGAGATGTACTGATTCTAAGGAACGAGGCTAAAGGCTCATCTGTCAGTCTACTTCTGAAATAATTCTTTCTAAGGTTCATAGTTGAAAACACTTGTTCACATATATAAAATGAAGCAAACATAGCACTGATTTTCTGGGCGTGAGATATTAAATTTGGGAAACTTACTTTCGATAATGATTTGTAAAACTCTAACTTTGGCATATTTAGAAACAACTACATGAGATGATTGTTAGATTGCAACTCAATTCAAGCTGCAAATCTGACCTCACTGCTTCACAATTTACGTTGAAAGGCATGGTAAAAATATCCAATTCTGTTTGAATGGCACTGAAATCTTAAAATCTGCGTTCGAACTCAAAATGCAGTTTTTTCAAGCCATCTTCATAATTCTTAAGCTTTTCTTCATTTACTGAGGGTATTGAATTTAACCTCGAGAAATGAGACAAGTTCTTAGCTAGCTGCCCAGCAAACAGATTAAGTTTTAGTTTAAAAGCTTTAAGATGGACCCAGATATCGTCGATAAATTGATTTTCCCTTGTATCTTGACATTCAAGTTGCTCATATGACAAAGAAGATCTATGAAAAATGCAAAGTCCGAAAGCCATTCTGTATCTTCTAACATTTCGCACTCCGAAGAACACTGTTTCTCATGGAAGAACGACACAATGTTGTCTTTCAGCTGCCAAACTCGCTCGAAAACACATCCTGCACTAAGCCACCTTACTTTCGTGTAATACAGTACATCAGAGTATTCAGATTGCACGGACTGAAGAAAATCTCGAAATTGCATGTGAGTAAGCACACGAGATCGAATAGTATTTACAAGCTTCACGACTGCATCAAGCACAGGTTTCATATTCAATGCAGATTTACACTTAGCATCTTGATGTATAATACAATGTAGAAAAACAACATTGTTCCCGGGATAGTTTTGATTAAAGAGTCCAAGAAATCCAGATTTTTTTCCTGTCATATTTGGTGCTCCATCGGTCGTAATATTACATATATTTGTTATAGGCATTTTCAAAGTTAAAAGCCCTTCCTGAAATTCACGAAAAATATCACATCGTGTTGTAGTTTCCTTCAAAGAACGCATGCACGCCAGTTCCTCGGTAATTTCAAAGTTCTTATCAACGCCTCTTATAAATAATACTAATTGAGCAGTATCATTTATATCAGTGCTTTTATCCATAGCTATTAAGCAAAATTTAAACTGGCCAATCTTTGACTCTAATTGTGATGTCAGATTTTTATCGATGGCTCCTATTCTAGAAGTCACCGCTTTTCGAGATAAGCTCACAGTCTCAAAATTAATTTTCTTGTCTGGACATAAAACATCACAAACTTGGAGCATGCATTGTTTAACGAACTCTCCATCACTGAGAGCTTTATTATTTTTAGCAATATTGTATGCTACAATGTAACTTGCATGCGTAGCTGCTTCTTGGATAGTGTTTACCTTCTTGAAAAAATTTTGTCGGCCTGACAATTTTTTACAAGGACTTTCTACATTTTGTTTTCTTTCATATTCGGACATTGCTTCGTAATTGGAATTATTATGCTTAAGATGTGAAATGAGAGAGAGAGAGAGAGAGACGGGAAATGTTATATTCTTTGAAGACTGCTACAGCTTTATTGCAGATGAAACACACTGGTTTATCTTTAACAACTGCAAAAAAATATTTCCAGGCCCATTCATCATTAAAAGCACGGCACTCTGAATCAACTTTACGTTTTTTAGTAGCCCTTTTGGGGTTGAAATATTTTACGAATAACCCAAACAAGCACTAGCTACGCTATACTTTTAATACTTTCACCACTATTCACAATGATGTTTTATGTCCGCAATCTTTCCATACGCAATTAATAATATTAAAACTCGCACCAAAATAAAAAGCCGCTGACTGGAGCTTAAAATGCGCAGTCTGCCACATGTGAGGTCTAATTCACCTATATTGGATTCCCATATGTCTGCTCCCCTAGAAAGAGATAACGCTTGCTGGCGCCAGTCTACAGCTATAACTAACAAAGAACTTCCGCTTTTAACACTTTACCGATTGAAAGCTGTCTGTGCTTGCTATTTCCGTCGATTTATTCTTTGTAGAACAAAAATAGAGAAAGTAAAAAGATCATCAGTCCTTTGAAAAAAAAGGAAGAAAAAAAAAATATTTAAACAAAGTAGAAAAGGAGATGGATATATAATGTATAAATCATATTTTCTTTTAATTTCCGTCGGACCGGCAAATTAAAATTCTATCCACGGGCCGGATAAAACCTTCCGGCGGGCCGGAGTTGGCCCGCGGACCGGAGTTGGCCCATCCCTGGTGTGGGCGATAGAGAAAAAACTGACTTCATTTAAAAGATCTATTATGGCTGGAAATTTATTCGTCCCCGCAAAATCAAAGCGGAATTGAAAAAAAAAAAATTTTCTCTGCGTTTTGCGGATGAAAAAAACTTGGCATATTTCCAAACCCTGACTGCAAGTCACACGGGTGGAAAAAGTTATCCGCGTTTAAAAAAGCGATTGAGAATAAAACTATTACATTCATTTAAAAATCTTCTAGATTGAATTTTAAAATTTGCCGCAACCCAAAAATTGCAAAAAATTCGGACTACTTGTGTGCTCATGTACCATTATTGTTAAGTGGTAGTGATTGCAGTGATTTACAAGTAGCATTTATTCTTTGTAAAATAGTATTCCAAATAACTGTCAATAGGGCGGTTTCATATTTGTCCATTTTCTACCCAAGTGAAGTCGCCTCCACTATGACAACTTTTTTTCTTCTGAATTATAAATTTCAGTTAAAGCCTCTTTTATATGGGTGAAACCAAGGAAACAAATAGTGGGAAAATATAGCTAATACAGCATCTGCTCTTGTATTAGAAATTATTTTCACTGAGACGGAATGTTTACACCATTTCTAGATTTCTGGTTAAAACTTTCCAGCGATGGGTTGATGCAGAAAAAAATTTGATTAAATTCTGCACAAACATAAAATACTAAATTGCAGCGCTCTAACTTTCTGCCGCGAAATTTCCAATTTAATTTAAGGAATGATTAGCACACGGAATAAAAACTGCCCTTGAGCTTTGCAAACCTGAGATATTAGAAGCATTATCAAATGATTGTCCTCGACAGTTTTCAGTATCCACTCCTAAATTTATTAAAGTTTGCTAAACTTCTTGTTCCAAATGTGAAGACGTGTGTTTATTTATGGGAATGTATTCCACAAATCTTAAACATATCATATCACAAAAGTTAGTTGATCGACATGCGAAACATTGGGAATGGAGTCAACAGTTATACTATAAAAAGTCGCAGATTTGATTTCTTCAATTATTTCAGCTCTTACTTGATTACAAATAAGACCTACAAATATTGTGAGATCAATAGTTTATATATTCTCGTCCTTCGTTGGCATATTTTTGTAGATGTAACTTCAAGAACTCATCGTATTCGCTTATACTCTGTTTCACCTTAACTTGTCAGTATTGGGAAAGGCAGAAATGATGTTCATCCGCATGAAAAATAATTCCAACTTGATTTGGAATTTAAAATAAAGAAAATGCATATAAACGTGTAAAAATTGTCCTACAATGAAGGAGTGATTTTTGAACCTTTATAATCGGTTATTTATTTGTAAAAAGCATTTTTTTTTGACCGAAGCGAATGAATATATCCGAAACGGAATTCTAAACCGGTTTCCATGGTAACATTTCTGGCGAGCTAAATACGCTTTCCGGCCAAGTCTGCGCCATTTCGCTCTGCGTCTTTGCTAGCGTGTGTATTTACGTTCATATCTCTCTTGTGCTATTTTATTGGAGTGTGTTTGATACTCTGAACATGGCTGAAAAAGGAACGTCACCATCCAAGCTGTATACGCCATCAAAGCAAGGAAAATCAATTGGTAGTGGAGCTCGCAGGAACATATTGAATGTTTATTCTAGACTTCGAGAAGAAAACCATAGTGATTCCATTAACCAAATCGTCGGAAAGGTGTCTCAACTAACTGGTGTTTCCAAAAGAACTGTTTTTCGTTTGAAAAAAGAAAAGAAGACGACAAGTCCTTTGAGTACTCCAGGAAAAAAACGACCTTATGCCGTTGGAAAAAGAACAAGAATGATGAAATATGACAACTTTACTTTATCGTGCATCCGACGAAAAATTCATGATTGTTTTCGTCGAAATGAAATTCCTACATTGGACAAAGTTCTAAATGAAATTAACAATGATAAGGATATTTTTTCGACAAACATTAGCCGAAGTACACTGTACAGGATACTGAAAGATTTGGGATTTTCCTTTGAAAAGCGAAAAAGGCAGGCTATGCTTTTAGAAAGACACGACATAATTTTATGGCGAAGAAATTATTTACGAAAAATTAGAGAACTGAAGAATGAAAATGCTTCAATCTATTATTTAGATGAAACATGGGTGAATGAAGGACACTCACAAAGTCGAGTATGGCAAGACAAAAACATCAAAAGCACCAATGAAGCTTCCTCTTCAAGTTTGACAACAGGCTTGGCTGCACCAAAAGGAAAAGGAAGAAGACTCATCATTACCCATATCGGAAGTGATGAAGGATTTGTACCTGATGCGGCTGACATTTTTGTAGGAAAAAAATCCGGTGACTACCACGAAGAAATGGATGGTAACCATTTTGAGAAGTGGTTTGAAGATATCATGCCTAAATTGAAACGAAACAGCTTTGTAGTGATGGACAATGCCCCTATCACTCGGTGAAGAAAGAAAAAATTCCGACGACATCTTGGAAAAAAAGTGCAATTCAAGAATGGCTATCGTTGAAAAACATTACGTGGAACCAGGACATGATCAAGATTGAACTGTTGAAAAAAGTTAGCGAAATCAAACATATGTTTGATAAATACAGAGTTGAAGAAATTGCCGAAAAATTTGGACATAAGGTTTTGAGACTTCCCCCGTATCACTGTGAGCTTAATCCCATTGAAATGATATGGAGTCAAGTAAAAGGACACGTTGCCAGGGAAAACAAGACTTTTAAACTGAACGATGTGAAGGATTTAGTCATCCAAGGGATTGAAAAGGTCTCTACAAAATTGGAAAAACTGCATAAACCATGTTACTGAAAAAGAGAAATACATGTGGGAAGTAGATGGACTTGTGGATGATATTTGGGAAAGTAAGAACTTGGTAATTTCTTTTAATAGTGAGTCTGATAGCGATTCGGAAATGTTAAGTGATGATGATGTGTAAATTCATGTGATGAATAAGTATATTATAATGTAAATAGATTTGTTATGATGTTTGCTATGTTTTACATATATTGATGATGTATAAATGCATGTGATGAATAAGTAAAACGTAAATATAGTTTTCTCATTGTAACTACTATTCATGAAAGAGATTGGTTTCTTCTGTACACTTTCTTGTAAACTATTTTAAATTATTCATAAAATTAATAATTTACTACTAATCAACCCGACACCGTTCCGCGAGTTTCAGAATATGTTTCACACATATAAGGTTTATTTTTTTAACTCTAATTTTTAAAATGGTTTCATTTTTTTTATTATTGTATGTGTATTCACTATATTTGTATTTTTTATATTCTATTTATTTATTGTGAATGTATTTTATATCCTCTATGTTATATGTATTTTTATTTGTTATTTACTTTCTTTAATATCAGAATAAATTTGATTTAATCTGGAGACTATATTTTGCTGTTAAGAAAAACACATATTTTAGCAGACGACGCACTCTCCCCTACCTTGTCCAACCAAATGTAAGACCAAAGGAGTAATTAAATTGGATTAATTTCCTTTAATAAAATTATTAAAATTGAAAAAAGAAGTATTAATGAAGGTGTTTAGCTTTCAGGTAAGTAAATTCAAAAAATGAATTTTATGGTTCATCACATCTTTAAATAGACTGTTTTTTTAAACAACATTTATTGTAAAAAAATTTTAAATATATATATATTTTTAAATAACTAAAAATAATACTCATTTAGAAAAATCAAAACGCATTTATATTAACATAGAGTAGCTTTTTGTTTAATTAACAAATGTAATGCAAGAGCCATTAGAAATTAAAGATCTGTGAAACGTATAGAATTTCCACGTGCATTTTATCTCTCCTTGCCAAAAAGGGCGAATTTCCTCGCTTATAGCTGACTTCTTCTGACATTGTAACCCTAGTTTCTACGACAACGGCTGTGATGCGGTCAACGTAGCCTTTACTCTACTGACAAGTTAAGGTGAAACAGAGTATAGGTATTCCAAGCAGGATAAATAATTTCCTTTCCTATTGGAATTTTACATTCATCGTGACTCCTATATTCTAATCCTAAGTGACTCCATAATTTTATTGGTGATATCATTATTTTCAACACATCTCTCCTGAATATCAATTCTATTGAATTTTGTTTATCTTTTATACATAGTACACATGGCTGACATGTGTTCTTTTGAAACTTCGTGGTTTGATAAAATGACAGTAATTGATCTCCAATTTTTAAAACGAGTTATAATTTGAACTTACATGTTGAGTAAAGTTTGCAAGGGTAGCAGTGAACACTTTTGCTAGTTTCTGAAAATATCAGCCAATTTCTCTTTTCCATAATTCAATTTGATTTCTTTCTGTAAAAATGATCATAAGAAAGTACTGTGTGATACACTACATCTCTGTCCCTCAATACACGGCCATAAAGCTACTATGGCTCCCAAAAGTGTTCGTACACTTTAAAAAATTGTAGAAAAGGCGCTGTAGCCTGGAATTTAATTTGAATATAAAGTCTAATATTTTTTTTCATATCATCTCCATATAATTCTGAATAAAACCTAACGTTTAAAAAATAATATTGACTCATTTTTTTTATAAAAATGAAAACACAAGGAGGCAGAGAAAGAAGACGTCACAAAAGTGATCGCACACCGAAACATTTTCAGATAAATTCATAAATAAAATTATCGCATATCACTTTTTTTAATTTCTGCATTGTGGTGACATTTGAAAATCATTTGGCTTTAATATTTGCTTGATTACACCGTAATATTCTATTTATTATTTAAAAATTGCTCGTAGTCGTAGGAAACAACGAACAGCATTCGCAAATTTATAGTTTTTCATTAGAATAGTGGTAAATCTGTTCGTACAATCGGCTAAATTAGTAAATTCATCCCATCTACGGTGCAGAATATAAGACGTTTTAAAGAAGAAAATCGGATCGAAAACAAGGTAAGAAAAGGTAATCCGGCAAAGTAACCTCAAAATGATTAAAGATTTATAATTAGAATTTTTTTGAAAAATACACGTTTGAGTGCTGTAAACAAAAGAGAAGAAAGAACTAAAGAATCTACAAAAAGAGACACAACTAAGGATTCCTCTCGTCAAGCAGTTTGGAAAATATTTCAATGAAAATAATAGAGGCAGGCTTTAAAATTTGTTTAAAAAAACAAATTACGTCCTACTTTATGTGTGTTTAAATATTTTTCTCTTAACATTTCCTGTAATTATTTTATATCATAGTTAAATTTTACTTGTGATAGTTTCAAATTTGAATATCACTCGATGCTAGTCTGTATATTTTGTCGAAGTTTCTTCAAAGTTCCTTACATGTAATAAAAAATTAATACAGGCTTTCTTCTCTCGTTAATTTAAACTTCGATTAATTCGAACATATACCCCGGTCCTTTGAGTATAACCCCATGGGCGCACGGTCGAAGGGGGCGGTTAACCCCCTGGCCTTATGTATTTCCTATATATACATGTATGTGAGAGTGTTACATGTTTTTTTGCCCCCCGTGGAAAGTGTAAGTAGTAAGTACATGTTTCGCCTAACCGTGGACAAAATTCTGCGGGTGCCCATGGTATACCCTCTGTTTTTTTTACGACTACAGCACTGGTTTCTGCCAACACTGATGAATGATTTCATGTCTTAATCTCATCATAAATATTATAGTTGCATGTAGTTAGTCACAAGAATATAGATAATGCACTTTAAAAAAAAATATCAGCACTCATAGGCGACAGTCAGAATCGATCTTAATTTAAGCCCCCAATAATTTCCAATCAATAGTATGTCTATTGTCTTCAAAATAAAGAAGCCTGTCACTTTCAGTTTAAAAGCATAAAAAGGGGAAGGAGGGCATTCTTCTGGTGTTGAGTAGAAACAAATTTTATTAACTATTTATATATTTATGTATTATACATTTATGTATATAATCCAGATTATTCTTTTTTTTTATAATAAAAATAATTTGATTTAAATAAAATTGGTATAAATTCTCATACACAGGAAAGACGTTTTCTTGAATCACACACAAATGTTAAACTTTAACATGACAAAAAACTGATAGAATTTGCTCAAGGAAAACGACACAAAAAGACAAGAAAATTGTTATTGTGTAGGAAAATTAAAATAAATGGTTGTAATTGTTCGTATAGATAAAACTAATGCACATATATTTTCAGGGCCTTTTGTGACAGATATAGTATTTTATTACAATCAAGGCCTATCCTAATTTGCTTCCTTTTGGCGTGGTGTGTAAGTTTGAAGAATGGGTTCAAAATGACAAGGTGTTGTCCACGGATCTTCAGGATGGATCCCGGACCGTCGCCAACAGCCAGTTTTGTTGCTCCATTACGATGTTAATTCCACGATGAATTTGTTTCCCCAGTTATTACCTAATTAAAACTCTCAAAGCTTATTTTTTGAATATCATGAAATCCGTTTCACTTTTTTGTGTATCTTCTAATTTATGGTTTTAATAATCAACAATTTTTTGGAAAAAATTAAAAGAACAAAAATAAACAATGTACTCATAGGATATTTGTTTTAGGTGTTAATAAGGTCATGGAGGTCCTGGCCCCGAAGGTGCCTCAATCTCCAATATTGACAGTATAGCACTTGGTAAATGAACTTGCCTTTTTATTTGGGAATCCTAATAAATTGTTTAGTGTCACAATTTAAGGTGATGTATTCAATTTATTCAAAAAACAATTAATTGAAAACTTGAAAAATCAAGGTTGCGAATTAATGTGATTTGAACAAGACCAAGTTTAATAATTCTGAAAAAAATTACGATTTTTAGGGGAAAATTTATCTACTTACTTTTTAAATATTTTAAAATTCAAGCACTTTTATAATCATCTGATTACCAGATATTCCACTCAATTTTTGCTTTAAATATAAAAGCCTTAAAGTGGTTTCCGAAAAGAATCAAGTGATCAGATTTGTTCTTGGAGCTTGAGTGGAATGCAAACTTGCGTGACATTTTTTTTTATAACATGATATATTTGTGCAATGTGTGTTGTCATGTGTAATATAAATTCAAAGAAAGTTCGTCGGTTATGAAAAGGATTTTTCTGCTGAGTTAGTTATGCATAATTACGATTTTTTGGATGGAACTAGACAAATTTAAACACAAAAACGATAGCAAAAATTTAGGTATGTCAAACACATGTGTGGTAATTGTATTGGTGTGGTAACTCAAATGTTTAAATATTGAAAAAAATCTTAATATTCTTGTAAAGGCTGCCTGTCCTGAGATATTTTTGCATTTTAACTCCACTTTATGTAATTGCGAGTTCGAATCCAACCAAAGAGCGTCATGTACAAAGGGGGCTGGTGCACGTTAAATCTATCGAGGCCTCACGTAGGGGTGTGGAGGTTTGGAAAGTGAGGTGCCAGCTGTGACCTCGTCATCTGACCGTGGTTCAAAACTACGTGGCGTTGTCCTCGGATCTTTCTCTTCTTGCGTTCATCCCGGACCGTCGCCAATAGTCCGCTGTATTACTCTTTGTGCGATTAAAAATACCGCTTAGTGCGATGCGATTAAAAATACCACTTCATGTTATGGTTATCGCACTAAACAAGTATAAATAATTAAAACCAGGGCCGTTCAGAGGAATAAGCTGCCTTCGAGCAAATATCATCAAACAAAACTTTCTCTAAATCATTTGATCTTCTCAAAGTACTCCTTTCACCAAGCACCTTTCAATGATTTTTTCCAACTGCTTACAAAACTGATTTCTTTTCTTATAACCTAAATACTTCTAACTATTTAAATAAAGTATATCTCAATATAGTATGCAGAACACACAGCTTATTCATGAATGATAGAAAAAACAAGCACATATGCTCAGGATAACTTGAAATGCAGTGAAACACAATTCAAAAATGTTTATTTTCTCTTTTTTAAAAACTATGATTGGTATTCAAGAATGACATCACTCAAATCTTGGACCACTATCTGTTTTTTTAAATAAATCAGTTTTCGAATACGGCGAATAAATAAAAATTGGCTTTATTTTTCTTGAATAAAAATTTACGCTTTAGATAAAAACACTTTTCATCTTTACACTCGAAAGTAAATTAAGTTTGAATATCTTTTAGTTCTTTAGCAACATATATCTTGTCAAGGCATGCCTTTTGAAATGAGTTTGAAATGCTGATTCAATTCACAACAATGAATTTTAAGCAGAGTGACGAACAGAAAAAAGAAGGTTGAAAAGCATCATGTCCATCCATGGAAACACCTTCGACCGGGAAGATGACGAGATTCTAAGAACCAGCTTAAACCGGTTCCGACCATCACTCCTAGGTCCACTTGGCGTTCTGTAAAATCACCTAAGCGATAAAAGCACCAAATAGCAAACAGGCGACACTGTCACTCCGCAGTCCACTGTTGTCTTTGTGCGCTATTAACCCTCAAAAAGTTTTCCTAGTATGAAACCTGTTCATCTTTTAGATATTTTATTTTTGAGGCATTTCCTGTCAAGCTATATGTAGGTGGCGGTAGTGTTTTTTTGCTATGGAACACATTTTCAAACATTTTCCGAACGCAATGTCACTTGGTTTCCTTTTCGAATTCGATTTCAGCATGTCGTTTAGTTTTCTGAAAAGAATGAATTCTCCGAAATAATATATCACATTTGATTCGTAGGTAGTTAATTAACTTCGTACTGAAACTATTACTCAGAATATCGGGGTATTGGCGATGTTCCCGTATCAATCCAGAAGTTAAAGATACGAAGACCACCTCATAATTTTGAACAATGATCAGATGACGAGGTCACACTTGAGCTTCAATACACATAAGCTGGCATCCCACTTTTAAAACTTCTACACCACGCCGACGCCGACCAACCGGTATAGTGGCTAAGGTGTTAGCCTCTAGATCGGAAGGTTCCTGGTTCAAATCCGGGTGCGGACATGGATGTTTGTAAGCGTATGGTGTAGAGGCGGCTGGTGCACCTTAAATCTGTCGTGGCCGAAAGTCCTCACGTTGGGTTGGCGTGGAAGTTTGGAGAGTGGGGTGCCAGCTCAGGTGTTGCTTCGTCATCTGACCATGGTTCAAAATTACGAGGTGTTGTCCTCGGATCTTTCCCTTAAGGGACTGATCCCGGACCGTCGTCAATAGTCCGTTGTGTTGCTCTAGTATGACGTAAACAAAATTACCATTACCACACCACGCCGACGGATGTGGAATGTAGCCCGTGTGTTGCTCTAGTACGACGTTAATTAAAATTCAAAAATACAAGTGGAATGAAATTTCCAGTTTTTATTTTTGAGTCTTCTTCAAATTAAAATAACCCGAGTTTTAATCAACTAAGAAATTAATTAAAATACCTGCTTACCAACCTTAAAATAAAATCTAGGAGCATGTGTGGTAGAATGAGCTGTGGATTTACAACGCAAAATCCGCTACATCTTTTATGTTCTTGTTCACAGAAATTAGTCAAAAGTTCAATGGTTAAAGTGTAATATGTCTAATGTTGATTTTAATAATGGGAAGAAAGAAAACGAAACTGAAACAGAAACGGTCGAAGGAATTTCTCATGATGATCTAGTGGATCCTCGTGTTCAAGTTCGTATAGTATAAAAAATACACATTGGTTCCCACAAGGAAAAGTTTCAAATCTTAAGTTCACGACTGATTTCCCCTTCAAATCGCATTACAATTTTGATTGTTCGTAAAAAAAAATATTGTCAACATTTTAGTTTTGGTATTTCTTTTGTAAAATAGGTAATTTGGAAAACTTATAAAGTTTAGAATAAAAATACTTATAAAATTTAGAATAAAATACAGAACTTAAGGTTGCCATAGAAACACTCATGGACCTTTGGCAAATATTTTAAAGGTTTTTATCAAACGAATGACAAAAAATTACTCTACATTTTTTGTGGAAAAATATATGAATTTGTCAGCAGCACTCACTTTTCATGCACTTTCTGGTTTACATCAGTCGTGGTGGAAAGTAAATGTGAAAATTGTTCAAGTTGATAATCTCAAGATAAGATAATGTGATGGATATTTTAAAAGGCTCTGTGTTTTAAATGTGTCTGGATTGCACTCAATTACTTCAATTTAGAAATATGTTTGGAATCTAGATTTTTTTTCAATAAATAACAAATGATGGTATTGAATAATCTGGAAAAAAAAGAACAACAAAGCACTGTTCAAAGGATTCTGGAAATAATATTTATTTATTAACTAATTGTTGAAAATGAATTTTTATTACCTCAAATGGTTTATTTCCTAAGCTTTTTCAGTTTAGGAAATACAAAAGCAACTTTACGCAAATGTAAGGAAATCGTAAGTTAAGTGACCGTTGGAAGAGCGTCTTCCATACACAAAATGGCAGCACTTAATAGCAAGGTGTGTCCATAAACGTAATCATTTTTTGAGTTATTGCACTAGAAGGCTGTCCATACTGAATGAGGTTCATCTTTAAAGAAAGCTGTTCCCATTTTTAATGTTCAAGCCTACAAAATATATTATCTCATCAGTCATTTACAAGCTATGTGAATCAGAAAGGCAGGTATTAAAATTAATATATTTCAAGGTAATATTAAAAAAAGGGAATTCTATGTCATGCTTAGAACTTCCTGTGGAGATCTATATTCTACTGAGTGACAACACAAACCAACCATTTCTTAAATAGAGACTAATACAGTACAAAGTCCAAAATCCGTAAACTTCCTAACCTCGGCCATTTTGGATTGATTACTCGCATTTTTTGTCAAAAAAACGTTAATCTAACTCCCTTCCATGTGTGAATTTTGGGTTGGCAATAAGTAAAATAGCAGATATATAAATAGAAATAATTTTTAAAAAATTAAACATTTTTAATACAGTGCAACAAATTTTACTTGCAAATCTTCTAATTTTTCTGTATGGTATTTACTCTGAACGTGTCCATTATTTTGCGTTGTTTCATGAATTAGGACCAGGTTTAACTCCTTGTTCTTTAAAAATTGTTAGAAAGATGTAAAAAAGTGAGAATAAAACCCTGCCAATTAGCAAAACATCCGGATTTTGGACAATTCTGGATGTCCGGATTTGGGACTTTGTACTGTAATATTAAAAGACTCCAAAATATTATGTGTTGAACTGAATGTTTTTTTTAAAACTAAACTATTTGCTTCACAATGTTAAGATAAATTGGATATGGAGTGAAGAAGAATGAAAAATATTTATATTTAATCCCTTAAGATATAGGTCCTATTACAGAGAGTGATTATTACAAAAGATTCCAGATAATAAGGTTACAGTTGGAATTAGACACTGATTTTGATTGGCTGTCCTCAACCCATTAACAACTGACGTTACGTTTTCGCAACATTAGTCAAAACATTTTTTTTCTTATTCTGTATTGCATTTTTTTATATAATTTTTTTTTATACTGTAGACAAAGCTTCAATGTCTCAAAGGAAAAAAATTGTTTTTCTCTCAATGCAAAATTTTTAAAAATAAATTTCTAAAATTATTATTTTGTTGCGATTTTTTTTACTCTAATTTTGTTAAAATCTCACATATTGCAGAACAATTCAAAGGACTTCATAAAGAGACACTTATGTTTTAGCAAACATAGGTCTGCAAAATTGAATAAAAAAATAGGGTTACTATTTTGTCTTTATTTGTTTTAATATGCATTTTTTGAAATGTTGTGAAAACGCAACGTCAGTCCAAAGCAGTGTCTTTATGAACATTTGTCCGAAAATAACGGATGTCGAAGAAAACGGTTTTTAACTGTGAATCAAGCTTTAGAATATATGAGAGTTGGATCATGAAGATGTTTCTGAATTTTCATCAGATGACTACTGTCAAGGTCAAGCAGATATAGTAGTGATTCTCTCCTGACCGATGAGGAATGCATTGATGACGATATAATTTGCTGTGGCCAAAAGACATATCTGGTGATATCGAACTTTCTTCTTCAAAAAAACTTTAAAATTTATCGGATTCATCACAAAATGATAAACATTTGTCTAAATCACCTAAAAAAATATTGCTTGGAGAAATTTGCCTTCCGTATACACGCTAATGCCTGCTGACAAAGAAACCATAGAAAAATCAATTAGGAAGTAATTATACAAAAATTGCATAATCTAGAGCCAGTAGATGTATTTTTACAATTATACAATCAGAATTTTTGGAACATATTACTCAAGAAAGTACAAATGTGCACAACAGAAAATCTTCAAAATTTTTCCTTCTTCTGTTCCTATATTGAAGCGTTTTATAGGATTTCTGCTTTACATTGGCTATGTATGTCTTACTCAAGAGAGACTTTACTGTTCAGTTGTAAAAGATTTCTGTTGTCTGACTACATTGCATTGCATCCATTACCATTGCATTTAGCGGATAACAATGTACTGGATAAAACAGATAGAATGGCTAAAGTTCGTCCGTGTGTCAACATTTTAAATGCCAATTTCATGCAGTGGCATGTGTATTGTCATCAAATCTTTCTATCGATGTAGAAATGATACCTTATTTCGGTAGAATTCGTGCAAAATGTTTCTGAAAGTAAAACCTGTTCATTTCGGGTATAAAGTTTGGCCTTTGTGTTCTTCTGAAGGGTACTAAAATAATTTGATATATACTCATGTAAATATGCAGATAAAACGACGGATCTAGGTTAAGTGGAAACGTCATTTAAATGTAGTTGAAGTTCCTTTAAACCATTATGTATACTTTAACAACTTTTTATGTTGTTGTCGAAATTGAAAAAGTCATGGTTTCATGCCACTGGAATGATCCGTGACAAGGAAATTATCCGTGATTAGGAAAATGTCCTATTACACCTGTTATCAAAATGAAAAAAGAACAACAAAGAACACATGACTTTGTCTTTGTTAAGGAGCATAGTATCGCAGTAGTTCGTTGGAACGAAAATTCTGTTGTTATTCTATGGCCACCAAATTTGATACAATCAATCCATCTTCAATGGCCTAGAGATACTAAAGAAAATAAAGAAATCCGCATCTGTAAAGCAACCTAAACTCATTGGGAATTACAATAAACATATGGGTGTGGTGGACCTGCTTGATAATTTTGTTGCAATGTATATAGAGTGCAAGTAAAGGGAAAGAAATGGTGGTGGCCTAGCATCCCAAAAGTCATATTATCGATAAATATCCAACAAACCAAAGAAAAAGATGCTAAAACTGTAGTAGCCAAACAATAACTGTATGTAAAAAATGTAATGTGCCATTACATAGCAAGTGTTTTAAAGATTTTCATCTTTCCCAAAAGTAGTCGGTTTTGACTGACGTTGCATTTTCGCAACATTTTGTATTTTTTATACAAATAAATGTTTTTTTTCATATTATTATTTTTTCTTAATTAGACTCTTAATACGACTAAAAAATGATTTTTGTTCATTTCCTTCAAGCGAAAAGCAGTGCGGTCGTTAATAGGTTAAACTAGAATGAAATCTTTGTTTTATAATTTTTCTAATTCATTTTGTGGAAATAATAGTAATAACTTATTAAATAAAATATACTAATGCACACATGTACTGTCTCATTAAATAACTTTTTTGCATTGTATGTTCTTATTTTTATAACTTTGTAATATGTATAACTTTTATACCATATTTGGATAAGGTTAAATCCTACTACATAAACAAATTTCAGTCCTCCCCTCTACATCCATTCCATCATCTCACTCCTACCATCAATAATATCTCTGTCTTCGCATTCTTTTAACTTGTCTTCGAATTTTCCATTCAAGGGTCACTTACAAATATTTATTTGTCAATGAAACCGCTCCATTGTACCAGCAATGTGAACAACTTCTTACTATAAATCATATTTCAACTTCTTGAACAGGTCTTATATATTTTTATCAAAGGTATTTTAATATTTCAACAATTTTATTGGATTTTTTTAATTGCCCTCCGCATTCATCACTTGTTACTTCTCTCATTCCACTGGATTTTTACCTCCCTTATAAAATGTTATTGGGAAGTATTTTATTACAAAAATCTAATATGAGAATTTGAAATACAATGCTGATGTATGAAATGAGATTGAACACACTGCAGAAATAAGATCACCACATAGGAAAGGCACCTCAAAGCATTGCTTACCTTTCATTTTCCCTTTGTAAGTACTGTGACACCAGTGACAGGATTCTGATATGTGAAGTTTTTTGTAATGTTGAAAATACAGGGGAGCAACACTGATAGAAGGTTTGAATATCCTGTATTTTGGATAAGCATTACCATTTGAGGTTCTTCACTCTAAAGCATTTGATTGGTTGGATGTATAATTTGTATTTTAGGTTGTGAAATGGTCACTGAATTTATTTTGAGTAATTACTGTAAATAATTTTATACATTTGAAAATCTTAATTTAAAAATTATTTGCACATGACACAAGTAACTAACTTTATACATTGTATACATGTAACTTCATAAGGATCTAATGTGTTTGATATTTATTATTTTAGATTGAGCTTGAGCGACTTAATACAGCTACTGATTTAATCAACAAACTTGAAATTGAATTAGATGTAAGTACTTAAGTTTTATTAGTTTGTTTATGCAGATATTCAAGCATTTATGTCTTCCAGATTTATATATATAAAAAAAACTTCTTGGAAACTCGATATGCCAAGAGGAGCAATACAGCAAGGATTAAGAAAAACTTACTGATTAGAAATTGAAAGGCACAAATTGTACACTAAATTTTGAATTATTAAATTAAAATTATGTTAAACTGTGTGTGCAAGTTACTGCAAAATTGAAGCTAGAATATTTTAATATAAAGTTAAATATGGTATAATATTTTTGAAAATAAATTTCTTCTCATCTATGCTTGAAAAACACCAAAATCTTTTACACCAATTCAGTTTAGGACAACTGATTGAAACAAGTAACCTTTGCACTGCCAATTCCAAAGAAATAAATTGAGATTTCCTTTGTTGTTCACTAACTGAAAATTTATTAAGAACAAGTAGTAAAAAGTAACACAGCATAATGCACAATATATTAGGTCATCGGGAAAGTTCTGCATGTTTTTTAAGATAAATACCAACAAAGCAGTACAAAAACATAAGAAAATTTTATTGAATCACGTAAGCCCCATTTTGTTCAATGACTTTTTGCCATCTTTCTGGCAGCTGGAAAATTCCTTTTTTCAAAAAAGCATTAGGCTTATTTGTAAAGACGTTATCGAATTGCTGTTTGACAGTCTCCAAAGAATTGAACTCCAGGCCTTTCAAAGAATTTTGAAGTGATCTGAAGAGGTGAAAATCTGAGGGAGCAAGGTCTGGTGAATATGGGGTTGACACTAAACTTCTCAGCCATACTCAATAAGTCTTTGTCTGACATTCAGCGTAATGTGTGGCCAAGCATTGTCATGTTGGAAGGCAACACCTCGACAATTGATCAGTTCTGCCCTTTTTGATTTAATTTCTACTTTTAATACTGCCATAAAGAAAGCATTAATTTTTCGTCCAGAGCGGGCATTCGAGTCTGAAGTTTCCACACTTAAATTTAACAAACCACCTTCGAACTGTGGCCTCGGAAACAGCACTATGTCCATATACAGCACATTTGACAAGTAATCCGACTAGCATTTTTCCCTTTCTTAAAATAAAAGGAGTCGCAAAATTTTTCGAATATGACGAAAATGAACTTTCTTGTTCTCCATTCTTAGCACTGCAGTGAAACAAAAATTATGCCACAACACATGCTACAAGAATGTAGTGTAAGCAGGAAATACTGAATTTAAACATCTGCTTCAATTAAGGTCACTCCTTATCAGCAGTAGTAAAATAATAATAACAACGCTAGCTTTGATTTAAAAACGAGAACTTTCCGGATGACCCAATATTTAGGCATGATATAACAAGTGTTTATTGAACTCCTTGTAAATCTCATGCTCAGAGATTTATTTTAAATCCGTTGATGTTTTATTTTTTAGGAGGCAAGATCTAATTTTAGGCTATTGCTAAGTGAATCTTCTGTGCGAGTAAATCACCTGGCAAAAAAACTTGAAACATGTGTTGAAAAAGCTAGACCATATTATGAAGCTCGTATGCATGCCAAACAGGTATGGATCAAAAAAGTAATTGAGTTTTCAAATTTAAT
Source organism: Metellina segmentata (assembly GCA_947359465.1). Taxonomy (NCBI): domain Eukaryota; kingdom Metazoa; phylum Arthropoda; class Arachnida; order Araneae; family Tetragnathidae; genus Metellina; species Metellina segmentata. The sequence goes on along the minus strand of OX375872.1, from coordinate 108,034,957 downwards.
ACTATGGCAATAATTAGGATATTATTTTTAATTTATTGGGAAATAATTTATTTTGTTACCTCTATATTAATAAAAGTTACCGTTACTGCAGGATTGAAAAGTCGCTTTTTTTGCTCGATTCTTAGACGGTTTCCCGAGAAAGTACGGATAAGAAAATTACAAAATTGACATGGTTTGTTCAAAATTGTACAGGAAACAAGACAAAGAAGATTTTTTAATGATGCGGCTATTAGTTTAGGGTTTATTATAACTGTCAAAGTTGAAAGAGCGGAATTTCTAACTAGTTTCTTCTAGTGAGCAAAAGACGTACAATTTTCAGTCTTCAGCTGTGATTTTTTTAGAGTACCTCTAAATGTGAATTTTTGCACCACACCGAGTTTGTTTAGAAATTTCAATTAGGTTCCTGATAATAATTTTTTGAAATTCAGAAAAAATCGGGACATTTTCGTTACTTTTTTAAAAAACTGTCATATCTATATCTTATTACTATTAGCTTTTAATTTTGAAAACATGGCAGGGAACCTTAGAATATCCTCTTTCTTATGGTAAAATTATTTTTGAAAGTGGTTAATAAATTAATTCAATGCAATCAAAAGATAATCATACAAATTTCGGAATTTTGGGAAATTTTCGTTACTTTTTGTTAAAACTATCATATCTATAGCTTAATACTATTATTTTTTAAATTTAAAAACATCAACGTAAACCTTAGAATGTACTATTTCTTATGGTACAATATATTTTTTAATTGGTTAATAAATAAAGTCAATGCAATTAAAAGTTGGTCATACAAATTTCGGCACTTTTAATCGTAATTTCCGTTTCAAAACTAAAACTGTCATATCACTAGCTTAATACTATTTGTTTTAAAATTTGAAAATACCACGTGAAAGCTTAGAAATCACTCTTTCTTATGGTATAGTTATTTTTTAAATTGGTTCATAAATAAATTTGATGTGAGGAAAAGTATAATTTTGGCAAGTGTACAAATTGGTGATCGTGCAGAGGCAGTGGCATAGGAAACGTTGAAACAAAAGGTTGCATTTTTAACTAACGGGTTTGCCAGGTACAAAATTTATCGTAGCTACAATCACCATAGCACCGATTTTTAAATAAATTGAAACTCGCTGTGACGTCTTTTTTTTAGTCCATTATAACGTCTGTATTTTTTGTTAAAAAAAAAAAAATTTAAACAGAGTCATCTAGAATTAGCATTGGATTGGGTTTTTTGGACTGGATCCTGTGAGCCTCATTATTTATAAAATCTGACATTTGTCTGTGGGCCTAAAAAAATATTTAATGGGCTGAAATAATGACGCTGTTTGACGTAGATGTGCACCAAATTCAATAAAAACATTGATGATGTATACATAGATACTTAGATGCACATTGGTAAACGAAAGCATGTGTTTCAAAATACACACACTAGCTGTTATGCAATCTATTCGTGCATGTTTTAGAAATGATATTACTATACCACAAATTAAAAAAGTTTCTTGGAATTTAGAAAAAAAATTTCTTTGAAATTGGCTTGGCCCGCTCATGTTAAATCAAAATTACGCACATTAAAAGCAAATGGAATATTTATTTTGAATTTATATTAAATCAAATTCGTGTTAAAACAGAATTAGGTGTTATATATATGTATATATACTGTATGGACAAAAGTATTTGGACACTGCAGAAATTCGGAGAAGGTGTATATCATAGTGTGCCCATTATAGTGTGGGGTTGTCTTGTTGGTTAGGATTCTGCCCATTGCTTTAAGTACAGCCATAAAAAAAAACGATTCACACAGTCACAATTGCAAAATTTACATCGCAGAACAAAATAGAAGGTAACAATCGATAACAATGAATGTTTTCTGCAAACATCAGTATTTAAAATTTGTCTAAGGGGCTGTCTTAATATAAAATTGGGTGCTTGTTCCGATAATTTCAATACAAATCCCATTTTTTATCAAAAATCGGAATTCTACTCACAATTTCAGGCAGATTTAATGTAAAATTGACCAAGAAAAACCATAAAGCATGAGGGAGCATGTAAAAATTTAACTCTGCAGTAGAAAAGGCGGATTCTGATCAGATATTCCTATTCTGCGAGTATGTGTCGCTTTCAATGTTAAAGTGTGACACATAGATAGTGTTATTGTGTCCAATAAGTTGATTGTTACATTTCTAATCTACAGTAGTATAAGTAGGTTGTTAATTATGTTTCAGAAATTTCTGAATTATGAAGTTAGATTATGCCTAGCAAAGCGTGATAAAATAACCTTCATACTAAAGCTTTATAACAAACCATTTTGTAATATTATACAATCACATTATAACTATTAATATGATGAGTAGTGGCCATTGCAGTCAATGATTTGTTGCAAGCACCATGGCATTGAAGTCCATTAAGCTGGCGACAAGGTCAGAATCCATTCTGATTGAATCCCAGGATCTGTTGACTTATTGATCTGACAGATTGCCCATAGATGGGCAACTGTTGAAAACTGCTGTCAAAATCTGCCAGATTTCCACCTAGACCATACATTTTCAGTGGGATTCAGATCGGCTGTATTTCTGGGCCAGTCCAAAATCCTGATAGTCTGTGCCTTGAACCACTTTAACTGCACGACAAGTGTGGATTGGGCTGTTGTCATGTAGGAAAACAAATATGTTAGAGAGGGATGTAAACATAAAGGTGACAGCACTCATTGCCAAATGTGGTTCATGGTGGCCAATGTGTATGGGGTTGTTTATCCCGCCACCCTAAATAAAAATACAATGCAATTATAGAGATACAGCTTGACACTCTGAGTCTCTGATGCGTGCAATTTGGGAAACATTGCATGGGAGCATTACCAAATGGGTAAATAATTGGTAAATGCAGCATTAGAAAAGAAAAATGACTGGTCCCAAGGACCAGTATATACGAAAATATACTGGTTTGCTGCCATCATAGCTAGTCTGCTCCTCAAACAATAAATTAAATTTGTTAATAGCATGTTAATTGAGTGCACAAAATTTCCACTCGCCATATGCAAGCGAAATATTTTCTTAGGCGAATGAAAATTCTGTCAAATTGTAAGTACGTTTTTATTAGCTTCATCTCTAAGGAATTCTAACTGCCCCATTCTCAGAAATTGGACACACAAGCCATTGTAAAAGAACAGATTGTGATATACCACATGATCAAGTAAGCACACCCGCCAATAGGGATAGAGACCAAAAATGCTCCACAGCGTACTTTCTTTTAGGACCTGCCAATCGTCAATGGCCAATGATTCAACAGGCGGCGATTATTGTGTTTGCAATTTAGAGGCGGAAACCAGAAACGACTCCAGTATACGCTTCTATAATCTTCCAAATTCTCGATCACGTGACCAAAATAAATGTTGACATCTTGCCAAAAGTAAGGTTTGGGAGCTTGAAACTTATTTTAAAAGAAAACAAGTGCACACTTGCTTTCTCATTATAGCTACTGGTCCCGCTGATCACCCAGATTTTTAATCTCCTGGTCCGATCATACTTTTAGTGGTCTCAGACCAGCTGACCACCAATAGTTTTGAACGCTGTAAATGGGTGGCTAAATTATACAACAAATTCGTATTTGCATTACATGTTGGAAAATGAAACAGCTATCCGAAAAATGGTTTCCTAGGACGTCCAGGATCATCACATGCTCTAGTAATCGCTATAGGAGCTTGCATTCAATCGACCATTAATCCGGTGAAGGGCTTCAATGCCTTGGCCAGACATACAGCTCCACACCAAAAGAGACATTCTGCTGCTGTGATGAATAGGTTTATTACACGCCTTTTTAAACCTATAGTCTACCAGTCAATATATTATAACCGCAACTGTGTTGTATGACTGGACGCAGCTCTCATCTGAAAATACCACCGAGCTCTATTCGGCCATGGTCCAGTGTAGGTGGGATTGTGCGAAACACAGTTGTTGTCTGCATTGATCGGTAGTCAAAGCAGGTTTTGGGGCCGCCACACGACTACGCAGACCTGTGTCATGCAGGGTCTGGTGGTTAAGGTGTTAACCTCTAGATTAGAAGGTTGCTGGTTCAAATCTGGGTCAGTGCATGGTGTGGATTCGGCTGGTACACCTTAAATCTGTCATGGCCGAAAATCCTCACATTGGGTTGGTGTGGAGCTGACGTCAATAGCCCATTGTGTTGTTCTGGTATGATGTTAATTTTAAAAAACTTACCAATCACTCACAGAAAATCACTCACCTATTCATCCATCTATTTATAGTTGATGAACTGACGTTCAACTTTCTTGCAATTTCCCGACTGCTTTGGTCGGTTTCATGCAGGCCCAACATCCTGCCTTTCAGTGAAGGGCCATTGTTAGCTGACACAGAAAATCGTCCACATTTTATACATGCGATCCGTTTCTAGTAAAACCACTGCAATAACAATTAGCATTAACTCTGATATTAGCATTCATTGCTTTACCTGTTAATACAATGCATTGAAGGAATATATTTTTGATAATTCTTATATGATTTTACCCTTTCTTACAGGAGGCTGATAGTTTATTGACCCACACAGTCAACAATATGCAAATTTGCAGTGGATTTACTTTTCCAAGAAATTTCTGTTTTCACTTTGTGAGCAATCCCAATAATGATAATAATCATTGACTTTTGCAAACATTCTCATTGTGCTACTTTTTATCTGCGTAATGAGCTGAAATTTGGAATTTCGATGTTTCAGTAACAGTTAAATCGTATGGAGTCAAAATCAAAATTTCTATTCATAATTTTTATGAATATTAATTTTATAATTAATAAAAGATAGTAACATTTAGTTTGATGATTTAATGTTTATAGATTGTGTTTGGGTAGCAAAGGATGGAGAAACATTTCCAAGGAAAATTAATATTTTTAGCAAATATAGCATAAAAAGGTGAAGCACCAATTTAACATTAAGCTATCCAGTTTTCAAACACTTACAAATTGGTGAAAAATCCAATAAAATAGATGAACTTTTTGAATTTTTGCCTGAAATTGTGTGTACAATCCAAATTTGTGACAAATGAAGGGGGTTCATATTGAAACTATCGGAGCAAGCACCCAATTTAATATTAAGACAGACCCTTAGACGATTTTTATCTATTGATATTTGTAGAAAACATTCTTCCCTATCGATTGCTACCTTTCGTTTTGTTCTGCGATGTAAATTGTGCAATTGCAATCAGGGGAGTTTTTTTCTACGTCTGTACCTGGTACCATGAATGCTTACTTGGTTCATCGATGTTCTGTATAATTCGGCCTTGCCTACACTATGGTAATACTATGGCGATGATGGTTGTTTTGTCCAACAGGATAAAGCTTCATGTCATACTGCAAAACTTGTGCTGGACTGGTTTCCTGAAAATGAGGAGAATTTGCTTGACTGGCCTGCTCAGATCCCCGATCTCAATCCCATCGAGCACTTGTGGGAGAAACTGGAGCGATAAGTTACGACAACGCCCATCTTCACAACAATTTTTTCTTAGTCTTGCAAGAGGCATGGCAAGCTATTCTCCTGACCAGACTTACAGAGAACAAAAGTATGCCTCAATGTGTTGTAGCAGAAGTGCGCGACATCTTGACGTGGCATACCAAGCATCTTCTGTCAGTTTATGTAGTCGTCCTTGATGTTTTTTTGCTGTTGTTGCTCCGTCTTGCTTCCATCGCTTGATAACATATGCTACACTCGATTATGGAATAGCAGTTTGGATGCAACAGTTCATACAGAAAGATCACACAAATGACATCCTTTGCTTCCATCGCTTGATAACATATGCTACACTCGACCATGGAATATCAGTTTGGATGCAATAGTTCATACAGAAAGATTACACAAATGACATCCTTTGCTTCCATCGCTTGATAACATATGCTACACTCGATTATAGAATATCAGTTTGGATGCAATAGTTCATACAGAAAGATTACACAAATGACATCCTATGACAAGCCTGCATTGAAACTTAGTAAGTTCAGGTCCACGGTCCACGATGCATAGCTCCACTAGAGTGAATAAATAGGTAATACAAAAAAAATGAGCTGCTTTACTTTACCCATACTGTTTGGCAAACTCTGTATTTGCATATTTGCCGATTTTCTGCAGTGTCAAAATACTTTTGTCTATATATAGTATATGAAAAAATACCAAAGTAAAAATTGAAGATAAAGTTTGATTTACACTTAAACTATCAGTCACTTGTTATAATTTATTATTTTTTGTTTAAAATTACATTAACACCCCTTTGTTACTCAAGTGCGATGTTAATTAAAATTCCTACCTACCTTAAAATTATATTACTATGTGAAGTTCTTCATTTTGAAATATTTTCATTTCAAATTAGTTTTAGTTGCAAATAATTTTGTCCATATAGTGTATATGAAAAAATACCAAAGTAAAAATTGAAGATAAAGTTTGATTTATACTTAAGCTATCTGTCACTTGTTAGAATTTATTATTGAAATATTTTCATTTCAAATCAGTTTTAGTTGCAAATACTTTTGTCCATATAGTGTATATGAAAAAATACCAAACAATATATATTAACACCCCTTTGTTACTCAAGTGCAATGCTAATTAAAATGCCTACCTATTTTAGCATGAAACTTTTTAAAAGTTGACATCATAAAATTTTCTTTTCTTTTTATAATTTAGCTCCAAACTCATACACAGAAAGCTGCTCTAAGGTATGAGAGAGCAAGTAGTGCTCATTGTGCTGCAAAAGAAATGGTTTTTTTAGCAGAAGAAGGATTAAAAAAAGAAGGAAGGTGTTTTGATCCTGCTTGGCAAGAGATGCTAAATCATGCTACGCTTAGAGTAAGAATATTTTGCTTATTTATGTTATTCTACATGTAAATGGTTGTAAGTTTTTTATTTATTTAATAATGTACTGAATAGATTAATTGAAAAGGAAAATATCTTTATTTCACCTGATGAATACATTCTGATTACTCCATGAATTCGCAAAATTATTATTTTTAGGAAAATGTTTTTGATTTTGATATTTAAACAACAATTAAGTTATTTAAAACCTAGTTACAAATTTAGGTTATTTGGGTTACAAATCAGAACTCTTACATTGAAGATAGTATGAAACTAGGAAGTCCACCCCCTGCTCACTAGTGCTCACCAACCCCCGGAGGATTCTTCTGCCATCCTCACTGATTCGCTGCACAAATCTTGCTCACTTCGCTCGCGTCAATGAAGACATTGTTTACAAAATATGATATTCCAAAAAAATATTTTTAAAATATAAATTTGTTGGGTGGAGTGGTAGTATATATGACAGTGGCGATTTCTCGCAAAATGTGGCAACCTTCAATTTATGCTGTTATAAGGAAACCTTATTTAGAATTTTCTAGAATTGAAGACGTTTTCTGATTGGAATTAAAGCGTGCCTGATTAGAATTTTGATGTGCTCAGATTGGTTTAGATTTCCATTTCTTGGTTAACGATAAGTGATAATGACTCTTAATCCACTACTTCTTTTTTTATCGTTGTAACGTGCAGTTGCGTGATATCTTTGCTCCGTCTTTTTTTTCTATTGCGTTTCAAGTCTTTGGAAGTAAGTTGCACTTTTTTCCCTTTTGTTCGTCGTTCACTTACCCGATATTAGCTATGGTAGTTAGATGGTTTAACTGGCGGTTGGGTAAAAGATCTGTTTGAAGGCTACTTTTCCGAATACATTTGGCATTGGCAACATTTGGGGACATAGGTGCAGTGGAAGTTTCTGGCCTTCGTCCAGGAAATAAACCAAATTTACTACATAGCAGAGGAATCAAAATGAGGGTAAGTTTCATTTTCCTATATCTTTTCAAGGACTTATCTACCAAAAAATTACTATCAAATCCATATTTGCAAAGGTTCACAGTGTGGATTTTGCTCCATGGGCGCCGCCATCTTGTTTAGCTGGGGGAAAAACACCCTGTCGACACTTTCATGTATACTACCACTCCACCATTTGTTGCACTACTGAAATATTATACAGTACCGCTGGAATCAGAACTCGAACAATTTAGAATTGAAATGAAAACTCTGAGTAAATTTGACTCGAAACGTTAGCGCTGCTTTGGAAATCGAATACCCAGCATGTTGTTTGTAAGCTACAACAGCTCGACTAATATTAATTTTTTTCAATAAAATTTTATCCAATGGCACTATAAATTCAATTGAGGCACTATACTTTGTGGTAAACAAATAATAGTACAGTGTTGCTAAAGCGCAATAACAAATAACGTCTTTTTTGCGTGCCACATAAGAGAATTATATATATAGACATTGAATAAACCCATAAAATGCATTTAATTTAAAACAACCAAAAACAACGATTTTGTGGTTTGGAAGTAGTACTGATGACATGATTTCTTTCCTCATAATAATGATCCATGTAGGATGAAATGAGAACTGAATAATAAAATAAGTTTACACTTATTAAATTTTGCACTGTTATATTATTGGCATACTATCAAGTTCTACTGTTAAATTGCTAACTTTAATTTGTATGAAATTTTGATCCAAAACATAACCAAAATCAAGAAGCAAAACTTGAGGTCCTAGAAAAATTGCTAGTAATATTTTAAGTAGAATTTATTGCTCCTCGTAAAAAGTGCCAACTCAAAAAATGTTTAAAAAAAAAGATTTTTAGACATATCTGGATACTGAAATATTATCTTTTTTATAAATTTCGCCACAGTTGAATACACATGATTGTCATTAAAATACAAGTACCCCTTTTAAATTTGTTTTTACCCATTTTTTTTTAGTGGGTCATTTTTCACAGATTGTTACTTTTTAGTTTTGCTGTTGACTTTGTTGGTGAGGAGTTGAAGTTTCTCAAAGACATATTTTTGTATTATGACAATTGTAATCACCTTATCTCTGCCAGGCATGCCAATTTAAATCAGCTTGATTTAAATCAAACTTTAAATTTTTGTTCTCAATGGAATTTAATAATGATACAAAAATGAAATAACCCGAATCACAGAATGTGTTATTTTATTCAAGTTTAAAATTTTACTCCTACTCAATAACAAACACCTAAGCACATTTTTTAAGTGAAAATAACTGTATTCCTTATTGCAGAGATGGTAGTATTGGGATACAGTGATGCCAACTTATAAAATTATTGTGGGAAGTAGAACACCACTTGCTTCATATATAATGGTTTTTTGGAAATCTTTATTTGTTAATATAAAAAATTATCAGAAAAAAATTTATATCGGGTTAGCCAATTTCTGCCATTTATCAAATTCACTTAGATCAGCAGCCTTTCCCATCACTCGCAAAAGTAAGTGCAAGTATGATTACTTACCTTCTCCAGCAACAGTTAAATACCATTCTCACTTAATCACGTGCCCTCCACGTCATTCAGTCGAGTTCATTGAAAAATGTGGATGGTCATAATGTTTTGGCTTGTCAGTGTATATATCTCTACTATTATAAAAAGGAAGTGTTTGCCCTCCACTACACAGTGTCCTGACGAATCTATGGCACTTACAATAATGAAATTTGGCACACAGGTAGTTCAAATGTTTTGCAATTTTTGTGTCCAGCCCAAATTTTAAAATTAAATCTAGAAAATTTTAAAATGAATTCAATTGTTATTATTTTCTTTGGAATGGCTACATCATAAAGAGATGGCAGATTCTAAATTTATTTTTTCCGTTTTCGATTTCATTTTGCAGAGGAAAGATTTGTTAGCAGACTAAAAAACAACAAACATAAGGAATGAAGTTTTAATTTTAGTTATGTAGTTCTTTTTTCTATCGCCTATATCGTTAAAAATAGATTACAAATTTCAATGGATTTGAAATCTGCAGAAAATTTTACACCAGATAGATACCTTACATTTGATTTTTCTTTTAATAAATAGTTTTTCATTCAAAGATTTATATTTTCACAAGAGACTGACCTCACACCGATTGGATCTCTTTGCAATTCGAATTCGGACTAATTTGACAGTGTTGGTTTGCGAAGCAAACTAAATTGGAATTCACGGAATTCATTCCAATAGGCCAGGCCTCAAAATAGATTTTTTAATACAGGTGCACAAGGTGCACCTAAGATTTTAAATTAGGTGCACAGTTATGTACAGTGGGAAAAAATTAGGTGCACTGTTATATTTTCATGTGCACAGTGCACCCGGGTATTTCGAGCCCTGCAATAGGCTACTAACTTCCATTTTGTTTGCGAAGCAAACCAACACCACAGACAACGCCATGATGACTGTCATCCAATGGGCTACGAATTCCCATTTGATTTGCGAATTTGTAGTAATCACCGGGGGTTTGATGACAGTGATCATACCTGACCCCTCGAAAAGAACTATCACAAGCAAGGCTATGGTGGCCACGCAGTGGATAGTGTTGGACTCTTGAATGTCTTGTTAATAACATGAATTAATCGATTTTGAATGCAGAATCATAGTTGGGGCTTGACTCATACAGCATAGTATTTGGGAATTTGTTGAGACTTAAGATTGCTCGCTCCACAGTGTCAAGAGTGTATCGAGAATAACTCATGGAAGGCATTAGTTTTCTCAATTGATGGCACAGTGGCTCGTCACATCTGTGAACAATCGAGACCAGCAATATCCGAGTAGAAACGTGCAGATGAACAGCAAAGCATGAACTGACTGCCATATTCCATGAGGGACAAACTATAGGCTTCATTACCACACCTGGGCTCACGAAGACATGCATTGGACCCTAGATAATTGGATGAAAGTTACATGGTTCATTCAGTTATATATCGTTTCCAGTTGGTTCGAGCAGCTGATGATTGAGTTCAGTTGTGGAAAAAACCCACTGGGCCGTGTATTGTTAACAAAGCATATTACGAGCTAGTGGTGATCCTATAATGGTGCCTGGAGCGTTTACCTGGCATGGAATTGGGTCCTCTGGTCAAACAATTCCACAGCGAACATTTTGACTGGCATTGTTTTGTTCTTTTTTGTAAAATCAGGATCGTTAAAGATAGATTGAAAATTTCAACAGATTTGAAATCTCTGGAAAGTTTTACCTTGATAGATACCTTGATATTCTTTTATAATTTTTCAATTAAATATTTATATTTTTGCAAGATATCGTGACGTCACGCCGATTGGATGTCTTTCGCAATTCGAATTTAGCCGAATTTGACAATGACGAGACCAGTACGACATTGTCCGTGGTGTTGGTTTACAAAGCAAACCATAGTTCATAATAATCATAATTTGGTTTGCGAAGCAAACCAATTACTCCACAAAATCAACTGGCATGGGCAACGCCGGGCTAACCACGCTGTGGCTAGTATTGTAAAAATGCAGGATTCCTATAAGTATTGTGTAGGCTTATTCAGTTTTGTTGTATCCTAGAAAACCTTTGAGAAAGGATAATTTAAATTCTTAAATTTATGAAAAAAAAAACTAATATTCTGTCTCCCTCAGGTAAATGAAGCTGAAAGTGAGAGGGTTTTAAGTCAGCATGAGCACCAAAAAACTTCAATGGCTTATAATGAAGCAGAGAAAATTGTTCAGCATTTGCATCAAGAATTAAAGAAATCAATTGTGAAATCAAGGTATTATATTTCTTAAATATTGTGATTGTTTTTTTAAACATTGGCTCTCTTTCAGGAAATTTACTTCTGTACTTCCCAAATTTTCTTTAGTAAATGGTGAAGGGATCTGTTAATAGTCAGTTAATAATCACTGATAAAAAAAAATATATTTTCTTCACCTGGCCCCTTTTATAAAAGTTTAAACTAGTTTACATTACTTTTAGAACGGATTTAATGCAATTGCATTTACACAGCCTTATCCTCAGTTGAATTATCAGCATCTGATATTCTAATATCCAATAATTAGTTTTATTTATTACAGTATTCTAATTCTGATTTTCTGAACCACAGTCTTTCAACACGCAGAAGTTTGCTTCAGCTAAACAATCTAGTGAATCAACACCAGTTACAACTTTTGTAAGTATTTGACATTCAGTGTCTTCAGGCCACACAATTTCGATTATATCCTGTTTAATTTTTTTGCTTTATACATTATACTCATTAGATGATTTACAATGCTACATCATAAACAATGGATACATAATTACCTTTTGTTTCTTTTTAACATGCACATAAACTCAAAAGAGGAAGGATTCTTTTAACTTTAAATTTGGCATAAAATAAAGTATCTAATTTGGTTAGAAATTGACCATGACTTAAAAATGTTATTGAGCATATAATCTATTTTTATTCATCTTATTAGTTTGACAGAGTTGCTCACATTACTCTAAATTGACCGTTCAAAAAAGATTGGTATATATCTATTTTGTGACTCTTCATTTTAGTTTGTTAGATACTTAATGAAAAACAATATTTTTAAAGAGAATTTTTCAATTTTCTCTAATATTTTTATTATATTCTGACAATGTTGTTTTAGATGATGTATACATCTGAAGTGTTAGTAAACAATTTCCTAAACAATAGATTGAAAGATGGTGTTGTCATTTCTTTAAACTTTAATCAACTTCACTTTGCTTTATCTGAATAAATTCTTGTAGAGTCACTGAGAAGGATGTTTGGGATAAGTGTGTAAATACAGGATAGCTTATCAATGCTACTATCAAACTACACACCTACTAATTGAAAGAAATTTTATTACTTATGATTATTACAGAAAAACAATTGCCAAATTCAGAATGAAATATTAAACATGGTATTTTGGTGTAGTTAACTGCTTTTTGACTTAAAATGTGTTTTGACTCTCAATTTTAAACTATATGAGAATTAATAAAAAAAAATTATATGCCTTTTAACAATGAATTATCCTTTTGAAAATGACTTGTTTTGTAATTTTAAGGAAATCCTAATATCAAGGAAATGCCAATCAGAGCTACATTGTGGCAATGAAAAATAATAGAACTATTTACTTACCACTACTATCTACATCATAGTTTACTATCACTGTTTTTATCTGTTCTGGTTACAATCAAGGTACAGATTTCTTTCTGAAATACCTAATGCTCAGATTGAGCCACTGAAAGCAATCAGAATTGTGAGTTAACTTATTTGTAGGCTTGACGTTTTATTGGTGACTTAATTTCTGGTCTGTCAAATACGTCTGAAGTATAAAATGACTGTAAAACATTCTAAACTCTGATTTCAAAATATAACCTTTTTTCTCCTTGTGCATTTCATTACTCTGTTTTACACAAAAAATTTGTTTTATAAATCTTGAACCTATTTGGTATGGACTAAAAATCATTTTTAATAAAATATATTAATGCAAAGCAAGTTAATCATAGGAAACTGGGAATAGTCACAGCATTTAACCAAATATCCCCATTATATTTACTAATTACATTTTGTTCTTTGTAACATGCCCAGAGTTTCTTCTCTCCCAGAATAAGTGGTTGCATCTAAATTACATTTCTGCAAAATGTGATGATGTCCAAAAATCCGAGATGTGCCCTTTCAAAATTCCTGATTCAATTAAATATTTCATACATTTGTTCCTGTGCCTCAATTTAAGTACTGAGAATGAATCAAGGAAGCTGATGTTGAGAATGAATTATGATGCTGATTATATTAAAAAAGTTTTTCAATGAAATGGTTTTAAAGAGAAATTTTTGTGTTTTGAGATTTCTTGAACAGGTTTTAAAAAATATGTACATGTATTGCGTTACTTTTAGTTTGGAGAGTGACTTTTACTGTGTGAAGTTGAAAGTCTATATTACACTACATTTGGTACTTACTCTACAACTGCCATTGAATGCTATGCAGCCATAATCATTGGTTGCTTTAGCAGACATGATATAACGTTGATGGAATTAATTATATGTTTTTTAATTCATATATGTTTCTACATTTTTATGTAATATTCATCTTTTTTTGTATTTACTTTCACTTGTCTCTCTTCGACCAGTTTTCAACCCTTACTTTAAATTAGGTTAACATTGATCATTTTATAACTTTCAGTTTCCATTTAATTTTGAATAATATTCTTCAAATTCCAACCTTTATGTTTTACCACATAAGGAAAAAAATCTGAAAAAATGAAAATATGCTGGAAAACATGTATGAAAGTTTAACATGTTGATGATAAGTTTTAAATTTGATATGCAAAAATTCCTTTGGGGGTATAATATTTATATTTTTAAAATTTTATATTACTATCTCTTATTTTTTGTTATATAAAACATTAGCTAGAAACAACAGTTTATAAGTACCTTACGAGTTTGGAGAAACTAAGCTCCTAAGAATATGAATTTCAAATGAAATACCTTTTAGAATTGTGCTTAAATAAGTAATAACCAAAGTTAAGCTTGATATTACTGATAAGAGGAGAGTGGTATACAATATATCATGGGTATTTTATAATGTTAATACCGAAGTTTTGATTGAACTGAACCTTTGTAGTTGGAATTTTTTAGAAACAAGAAAATTGTGTTTATAATTTTCAAAATTCTCTAAATTTTAGCATTCTACTATTAGTTTATATAATCTTTTCATCATTTCTATTTAAAGGTCATGATGCATTTTGGTGTTATTTACAATTTTATTTCACTGAATGCTTATGAATTTGGCAACTGAACTTGAAGTTAAAGTTCTAGATCAATAAGGAATGGTGATTCATCTTTTCAAATATTTCAATACAGACTTTTACATTCCATCTATTTCCATGCATAGATTCCTTCCACTTTTTGTAATTTTTAGTAAAATATTCTTGAATTGTAATCAAGAACAGTTTCAATGTTTTTTTCTATATTTTATTAAAGCCTTTTTTCTACATTTGTTTAGAATAATAAATTGGTTTTGGAAAATTTCTATTTAATTTAATTATGTGTTTATGTGTCAACTTTTGATTTTCAATGCATAAATATATACTTGTAAGTACTAAATGTCAGGGTTGTTTCCTATTATCTGTTTGGTGATGTTCTGACTACAAAATTCAGTTTTCATTGTGACACTACTTCACATGCTTTGATGTATCTTTCTAGTACCTAAGAAATTTTATTTTCATTCCAGTGATATATATATATATATATTTTTTTTTTCTTTTAGAATATCTGACAATATTAATATTTATTTGAATTTAAAAATAATTCTTGAATTTATTTCAAATTTATTAAATTAGGTATGTAATACTTGATCTCTTTCAGACCTTACTTTGAGATGAAAGCACAATTCAATCAATTGCTGGAAGTAAGTATAAATAGTTTATTATGTTAATTTATATCATGCTAAATCTTAAAATATCTTAGAAATTACCTAATTTTTCTATATGTTTGTTTGACAAGATTTTCAGTTCTCTCAGATTAAAGTTTTTACAAATAGCAATAAATATGAGTTTTAAGTGTAAAATCTAAGACTAAAAGATTTTGTGTTTGCTTACTTTATATTTTATCTAAATTTATATTCATAATTTGAATCCATATGCAAACAAAAAATAATACTTGCAAGAAATGGAAGATTTGTGCACAGGCTCAGTTTTTTAGAAAACATGGCAAAAGCATTCAAAAGAAATTTGAGCTGTGATAAGTTTTTTTTTTTGTCTTTGGCTATGACAGCTTCAAAACTTTAACAATGAATTTAAAGTTCAGAAATCTAGAACGTCTGCTGGAGCCTTTTCAACATCAATCAGATTTCCTAGACCAAAAAGTTTTTATTTAGCAAATAAACCTAGAATAGCAAACCAAGCTTATTTCTAACCACTATCATTTACTAGTGCTTTTTTTATGTGTTTATTTGATAGTGAATATGATAGCACCCCATTCAAAGATGGAAATGGGGCAGTCTCAATTGTATGTTTACCTCTAAGTTTGTGCCTCGTCATCAATTATTCTAACTGCAATGTTATTCATATGTGATTTTTCACTTATCTGACACTAAAGAATGACTTCCAGAAAAGGTTCACATTTTCAAGAAAGATTAGAAAATATATCTGATGGTGTTGAATTCTCGTTTTCTGATTTAGATTCTGATGATAAACAAGATTTTGCTCAAAGAAATTAAAAAACCTGAAGAAAGTTACACAGGTGGTGCTGAAAATATCCAGAATAATTTGGATTGATACCATCCACAATGCCACAAGTTTAAAAATGTATAATGTGTGACAGAAGAATTTGGGTGCTTGTAATTTTGTCAAGAAAAACATCAATGTTGATTTCATCCTAAGTTCAAGAGTTTAAGTATCAAAACACGAAAATTATAAATCACAATCACTGGAAAATTGTTCTGATATGCAGGGAATTAAGGCACAGTTTATATACAACCAATGCCCAGAAAACAGGTTTAGTAAGGTAATGAAAAGGGGAAACTGCCAAAACTATTACTTATTACTGTATCAATTGAAAATAAGGTATGTATTGAATTTATAAATTGATGGTTAAATCTGCATAAATATTGTGCTGTCAAGAAAAATAGCATTTTCTTTTGTTTTGTAAATTTCATTGCTTTTCGTGCATTCTACAAGTTTAAGAATCAATTTATGTACAAAATTTTTTGGCGTAGCTGAAAATATGAACCTGCCAACTGGTATGATTTGGCCATATAATGTATGGATTTTGGCTTAATTGTACTGTTGTATGGGCATATGATACAGTTGTAATATTTTTAGTGAAATTTTTCAAATAAATCTCGAATTTTGTTTTCTAGATTCGACAACTATTGCTTCTAAAAGAAAAAAAAATATCTTCTACAAAAAATAAAAGTTCTACAATGAAAAATTAAAAAAAAAATTGTACTGTTAGTTGTTAAAAGATCGTCTTTCACCAAACGGGTTGTGTGTTTTCAAACCATGTACCTAACAAAAAACCTCATTGGAAAGGATCAACTAACCTGTTTGTTACAAGGTTGTATTTTGCGATTATAAAACAAGTTCTAGGTCTTATTAGGCTGGATAGCAAAGATTCAAGAGTGACAAACCAAATATTGAACACAATCTCTTATATGAAACAAGGTAAAACAGGCATTCGATTATTCTAATCAATACGCAAGCAAATATCCCCTGGCAGTTTCATTCATTGTTAATTTTTTGAAAAAGATTTCTGATCGTGTCTATTTTTTTTTTTTATCTCAGTGAACAAACACTTATCTCATTTGAAACATTAGCAGCCATCATAAGCATGTAAAATATATAAAAAAATGCAAAATAATCGGTAGTTTTGAGTTTATGTTGGTGCTTTAAATTGTGTGTTTTTCATTTTCAGGCTTATGGTCCTATAAAAATTGTATTTTCCATAATGGAAATGTTGGCAGGTTTGTCATAATACATGAAAATTTTGTAAAATAAGCTCTAATTTTGCTAAAATGAAAATTATCACGAATGTCATTCATATATTTTCACTATTTTAACACAATTTATGTACTGGTGTCAAAACAACACTAGTGGATATTTAAGGGTAATGGAAATACCTGCTGTCCCGTTAAGTATATATAATCCGGCTCCTGGGAGAAGGTAGTAGAGTTCCATGATTTTGAACAAGTCTTAGTTAATTTGGGGGACTGCCGTAAATGTAAGCAAACCTTTTCACATTTGACATTTTTTGCGAGGATGCTGGTTCTAAGTTTATTGTTCAGTGCAGAAAGTGATAGCATTGATTAGCCGAATTGTCGGAAGGAAAAATCCACTGCTATCACCATTCATTCTTTTGTGTATGGTAACCTAGAAACGTGCTTTCATACCTATTTAAAAAATGACTTGCCCATGGTTGACTACTTTTTTCACATTGTAGCCACACTATAGAATATAATGATAATAGTAGTAAATAATAGTTTTTTTAACTGTCCACCTTTTTTAATAGCCAAATGGTACTTACTTTCTGAATGTGCCTCGCATTGACATTTCAATTTTGTTTTAAAATTACTTTTTGTTTCATTAGGAACAGAGAAAAAAAGTTCATCATTTGGAGGAAAATGTATTAAAAATTAAAATGAGCTATGCTGATGCATTGCATAACCTTGAAGAAATAAGTGATGAAATTCACGAAAAAAGAAAATCCCAAGAAAATCAAGTGCACTCTGAAATTGAAGTTGGTGCTGAGTCTCCTAATTTCTCATGTGATGACATGAATATACCATGCCATAAGTTGAAAATAGAAACATCAAAAGATGTAAGTGGAATGTTATGTATGTAAGGCTTTTCTTTTATTGCTGACAATTCTAATGCATTGCTATTCATTTGAATTATTCTTGATATTTGAATACAAAGTCATAGTAAAGGTATCTATTGAAATATTTCTTTTTTGATTACCTTTCCTAAATTACAGTATGCAAATTGAGGTGTTTATTTTTCTTGGTAATATTAATATTTTTTCTTGGTGTTTTAAACAATAAAATAAAATAAACTGATTTTTTTTTTCAAATTGAAATTACGAATATTCTATCATAGTCAGTAAATAAAGTCAAAAGAACTTGTTTCGAAACAAATTATATTAATTTCATAAACATTTTACTTTTAGTGTCAGTATTAAGAAAAGTAACTGAATGATAAAGAAATAAGAATGCAATAAATAAAAGTTCTGAAAGTGATCGGTCAAGTACAGCTTGAATTACAACTTGAATTAGAATAAGTTTAATTGGTGCAATGTTCTATGTAAATGCATTAAATATCAGTTTCTCATTCATTATTTTATTGTAAAAGTCGATAAAATTGGTAATTAGATTTATTTATGTACCATTTATTCTGGCAAATATTAAATACCCTTTTTCAACTTGGATAAATAGTTAAGAGTTTTGGTTAAAATGGAATCTAAAAGGAGATTTAATTTAAATTATATTATTTTTATGTGAAACTTTTCTTCTGAAAAAAATATCTTTGACATAAGGTCCTTCTTAGCATGTTTTTGGTATTTCACTCTTCTCAATAGGCTATTGTTTCAGAGTAAATTAAATTTAAAAATTTAGCCTCTGTAATACATATATATTTGTATTTCATAATTTTCAACAATTTCAGATTAATGATGATACTTTTAGTACAGAAGATATATACAGGAGTCTGCCTTCAAAGTTAAAGCTAAAACCAGGAATGATTCCTACTGGATGCACAGAAAATAGCTCTGAGGTAGTTTTTTATTTTGTCTTTACCTTCAGTATATTAATTAAAATTTTAACTGAAATGTTATTTAGATATTGCATCACAATGAGATATAAGGGTGTTCTTTTGCTGGCTGGAAATGATAATTTTCTTACTTTGTACCCCCAACCAAATCTTGTATGAATTTTTCTCTTAAAATTTTTTCTTTAGGTTACATTTTAATTTCCTGCCATTTTACAACATTCTGAAAACTGCATCAAACTTACCTTTCAAACCTACAATTTAATTTTTATTCAAGATAAGCATGCGGAAAATAATCAGTGACTAGTAATTGTTTTGACATGATTATATCATGTTAAAATATCATTAAAAACTACAACCACTTAATATATACCTAAATAAAACAATAACTAGAGTTATTTCAGACCTTAATCTCTAAATGCAAACAATTCTGAGACATTTTGTATCCATAAGATTTGATTAATAGACTGATACCCTTATAAATGATTCAATTTATCCTAAGTATAAAATGTTATATGTATTGAAATCAATATCAATCAAATTAAATCACAAAATTGATGTTACAAATTTCAAAATATTGCGAAGTACTAAAATTTTTGAAAATTGCAATGCAAATCTGGCATGCACATTCACTGTATTTGATGCTCCTAGAATTACTAGTCTGAAATTTTAGTCTGTCCAGTATGACCAGTAATAATTCATTAGGGACAAGTAAGAACAAATGATTATATAATGAGGGGTTACTGTTGAAATTATAGATTTGTCCTTTTTTTAGCAGTGGAATTATTACATTCATTACTAATTGTGAATAGCTGCAAAACGAATATTGCATCAGTAGCACTTTTTTTCAACTATATAACAACATAGGGAACTAAGAAATAATGTTCATTCATAAAGAGCATACCTTATTGCAAAATGTTGATATTTTCTACAGTTGCTGAAAGCTAATTGGAATTAATTATTGGCAGCATGGCTAATACCACATTAAGCGGTATAAATCTATGGATAATAAAAAAAATTATTTGGATGTGTGAAAGCTATAATATATTTAAGCTTTTTGTTTAGTTTCTGTTTTATTTGTTTATACAATTAATTGCCAAGATCTACACCTATTCTAATATTTTTGTATATACCAATAATGACATCATTACACCATTCAAAGTCGCAGCAATTAGAAGTTTATATTTGCTTAGTTCAATCTTATCAATTTGATGAGTTGCCCTGAAAGTGAAGGCACTGCTTAACATTTTCCAGTCATCTAATTTGGAGCCACATCAATGTTTCACTAATAAACGCCATATCATAACCTCAACATAAAATTACAATTTTTTCGATACTGAATTTCCTCATCAAGGTTTATATGCGAAAATTTGAATTTTCCATGCCAATCTCTCTGTATTAAAAAAGTAACTGCCGCCGCCACAGGATTGAAAACTCGCTTTTTTTGCTCGATTGTTAGACGGTTTCCAAGAAAGTACAGGTCAGAAAATTACGAAATTAACATGTTTTGTTCAAAATTGTACAGGGAACAAGACAGAATATTTTTTCCAATGTGGCTATTGGTTTAGGGTGCATTAAATGCCAAAATTGGAAGAAGACTAAATTTCGAATGCAAGTGAGCAAAACACAAATTTTCAGTCTTCAGCCATGAATTTTTTTGTAGAGCATCTCTAAACGTGAATTTTTCTATCTTACTGAGTTTTTTTTTAGAAACTTCAATTTAGTTCCTGGTAAGATTTTTTTGAACTTCGGAAAAATTGGGACATTTTCGTTAATTTTTGTTAAAACTGTCATATCTATAGCTTAATACTCTTAGTTTTTAAATATGAAAACATCACAAGAAACCTTGGAATGCACTCTTTTTTATGGTATGATTATTTTTGAAATTGGTTCATAAATAAAATTGATGCGATAAAAAGTATAATTTCATGATGGGTTACAAATTTGTTATCGCAGAGAGGAAACGTTACACCCTTCTAACTGGCCTTGGGGTGATATCATGGAAAAGGAAGCAAACCACATGAGATTGTATATGTCACCAAGGTTTTGCGAGCAGGGTGCGGAGCCTCTAGTGAATAAAATTTTCCATCTATTGGTAGAAAAAATATCTTCATAATTTTTTTAAGTAAGCTTCTTAAATGGCAAGATTCAGTACGCTTGCACTTGATCAAATTTCATGAATTTACACATAATTTTACTTGTAGGTGCTGCAAATTTAGTATTATTTGAATAAAAATTAATTTTTTATGAAATGATGGGAATGCAAAAAGGTTTTTAACCAATAAAAGTACTCCAGGAATATTTAGAATGTTTTGAAAGACATAAATCCTCCCAAATACAAAAATCATGAAACTTACTCTTGTGTGTGTATATATATATATTAAAAAAATAGTGAATGAAATTGGTTACTTCAATTTACAGTTGACTCGAGAACCTCAAATTTTAATAAAACAAATCAATATTTCAAACAGATAGGAAATCTCTACAAGCTAGATGTCAAAATCTGTAGTTGTGTGCAAAAATACCCATACAATATATAGTTAAAATGAATATACTAGGTAGTTTGTAAAAGTGTCTTATTTTAAAGTATATGGGACAGTACAAGATATCTGTAAGTATCAGATACAATCATGACTGACAATCTTTAAGAAGGGAGCATTTTTAACCATTTACATAACATTGAAAATATAATCATCTTTTCCTGCACCAGATGTAGAAGGTATTTGTGGGTATGCATAATCCATTGATAGATGAGTTGAATACCCTACACTGCAGAAACTTACATGAAATTATGTGCTGAAAGGTAGTGGAGAAATTACTAGACCTATAAAGTTTAAAATCTAAATTGCATATTATTCATATATTTTTTAAACAAAGGATTATTTCTGGTGATATAATTTCTTACATGTTTCTTTAAAAAAATAACTTAGCTGTTTAAAAGTATCCTTGTATGTGCTGGGGTTGTGTTTCCATTATACACAAGCAATCTTTTTCTGCTTTCATCCAACTTCCCTATTCCCATTCCCTCCTTTTCCCTTTCATAGTATTTTTTACTTGACTTTGGTTGTCTTGTGACTGGCACAGCTTGATCAAAGATGGCCCTTGTGCAATAAAAACCCAAACCAACCAACCTTGTTTGGGCTACTCGTAAGGACTTGAACAATATGTACTTAATTAGAGCATTTTTGGTACAGCTACAGTTTACATTTATAGTGGTGGCAATGGCTTAGGTGATTTTTTTTGGCACACTTCTAAAGTCAACAGAGAAAGAAATATTTCAAAATATTTTTCTTTCAAAAATATTTATTTTACAACTGAAAATGAAAGCTTGAAAACACATTTGAGAATGTTTTGAAAAGTATATTTTTTTAAAGACTTTCACAAAAGTTATTAGTTTAAACACATTTGTGAACTAGAAGGAAACCTAAGCTGCGAATGTTGGGTAAGAATTCCCTGAAACTTACCTATCAACTTCATGAAATACAGTGAGCATGGTGAAAAAGAAAAAAAGCAAGAAATAATACAACCTGATAGGTTAGAACTGTTCTGGGTAAAAAATTATTAAAGAAAATTCCACAAATGGCGAAGTCGGAACTCTACCGTGAAAACAATGATAATAAAATAAAATTCCACAACTGGAGAAAAACCATTAATTGAACCAATGAAATAAAAGAAAAAAAATTTATAGGACCAATGCAATCAAAGAAAAATTAAAATAACCAATGGAATCCAAGAAAAAATTTCAAACAAACCAATAAAATCATACGATTTTAACAGATTTTGAAAGAACTTCTCAGAATAATCAAAATGAAAATTTAAAGTTTTCTTTTGCCGAGGTTGCCATGAAAAACCACAATAACTGTAAATACATGTGGGTTGCCTTAACCTAGAGGAACTCTTTACTGGAAGTGCGACAAAAAAAAAACCTTAAGTCCATTGCCACCACTATATACGTAGACTGTAGCTATTCCACATTTTTGTAATTATTTCACTCTTTGCAATTTAACTAGCATATTGTATTATTTATCTAAAAATTATTTCTTTCAATAAATTTAAAAAAAAAATTCCTGAATATTTTTTTTGTTGCTCTTAATGTCATTCTTGAGCAGTTTCTTCAACTAGAGAATATTTTGCATCCGTTTTATCTTCAAAATTAAACCAGTGTTGTTTCATTGTTAATTAACGTTTTAAATTTAATTTAATTCCTTCAGATATTTTTAAATTTTGATCTATTTCAGACTAATGATGACAACTTTAGTTCAGAAGATGTATACATGAGTCTTCCTTCAAAGTTAAAGTTGAAACCAGGAATGATTCCTTCTAGCTGTAGTGAAAATAGCTCTGAGGTAGCTATTCATTTTGTTTTTACTGTTTGTATAAGAAGGGGTTTTCAGTGTAAATAAACCAACTATCAACCAATGTCTTTTTCAGAACATGTGCAAGAAATATGTTCTACCACAAAGACACACCATCTATATTTAGCTTTACAAGAAAAATGGCTCATTATTCAAAATTTTATCTTTTATTTAAAGGGGTATTAAAATGTTATACTATTTTTAAACATAATTGAGGTTACTTGTTTGGAAATTTTGTATAAAACTTTATTTGGTGTAATTTTTACTAAGTTGACCCTCTTTAAATTTTTTAACCGTACAAATTATTTTTATTGGATTTTAAATTTTTGATAGAAATTTCATTTTTTACAATACTGGATTATTTGAATAACACTTTAAACAGAATGACAGAATCGGTAAAGCTGATTGGAAACTTAAAAGTGGTTTGAGTTTGTGTTTAAAGAGACCATTTTAAAAATAAAAAGTTTACCCTTTGCACTATAAGAACAATAAAATAAGTCATTTCCTATGGTTCTTAGAAAATTGTTTCACAGCTCTGACATCTCTTTTATTTTGAAGCCTTTCAATTTTATTCTAACCATTAGTGTGAATTGTGGGTGTAGACCTTCATGCAGAATGTCAAAAATAATACTTTTAACTAACCACTAACATTTTTCTATGAAAATTGTTAGTTTTTAAGACAATTTTTTATACTTTTCTCGAAATCCTAACAATACTTTATAGTTAAATCCTGAGCATTTATCAAGTATTTATAATTCAAACTTGCCTTCGTACTTTACTGGTCAGGCTTTTTAAAGCATCCCCCCCCCTTCTTACATTTTCCAAAATGTTTGAAAAGTTTCTAATCATCAAATTGGTTAAATCATTTATGAATGGTAGACTTTTAGTTGAGAATGATCTAACAAAGTTTGCATGAATATTTTTTAATATTAGTTTATATTTGTGGAGATGAACTGTATTCCAAGTTTGCTAGAAGGCTACTCCAAAATTTGTCAGATTGCTTTTAGCTGTCAAACCTACTGCTCCAGAAAAGGCTTCAAAAGATACTTTAGCAATGAACACCCTGGAGCAAATGAAAATGAGAAACTTCAGAATAAAAACTATGCTGTCTGAAATATTTATCC
The DNA here is from genome assembly GCA_947359465.1 of Metellina segmentata. Taxonomy (NCBI): domain Eukaryota; kingdom Metazoa; phylum Arthropoda; class Arachnida; order Araneae; family Tetragnathidae; genus Metellina; species Metellina segmentata. Next base: position 108,010,433 of record OX375872.1, on the reverse strand, counting down.
TTAACATATTTTCTTTTCATAAAAAAAAATGTTTATTTTTATTTTTTAAAAAAATATATGTTTTTATTTTCATCTCACAACCTTTTCTAGGGTTTAAAGTAATAGAGATATTACTATGTATAATTATATTAAGAAAGCATGTACCCTTAAAACTACAAATGAATGCTGAACAATCAGCATAGACTAGCAAATTTCCATAAAAACACAAACAAATTGCAGTCCTGACCCATTTTTAATTTTACCTCTTGAGAAAAAATTGCCTAGAATTACATTTGACCTAAAAGCTAATTGCAAAAAGCATAGCTAATATCTTTACTCTTGATATTTTCCACAAAATAGTTAAATTTAAGATATACTGAAGAAAACAAATGTTTTAATATTATCTGTTCAATTTCAGCATCTATTGCAATCAGGTTAAATATCCATTCTTTCGATTCCTTTTTTCAAATTACTTAATTTGTTTTTGTATTCTTATTTTTAGAATGTGGTATGTCTTCCAGTATCTGAGCAAGAGGCACCTACTGAAGAAACCAAAGACAAGATGTACTATAAAGATAATTTATCAAAAAGTACAACAAATAATGATGACAAAAATGGCAGCATAGTTTCTAGTGATGGACCATTTCTAGTTCCACATAATTTTGAAGAATTGAATGCTTCAAAAATTGATCATGAGTGTGAAAAGAACAAATCTAATGAATCATTTGATAGATCTCCAGAGGGAGAATTACCTGACTATAAGTTTTTGGCTCCTGATTTTAATGTTTTAAGAGTTCAACGGGAGGAAATCTCTGATTCTGAAAGTTTAGCCAGCAATGATACTACTGATACATTAGATGACAATCAAATTGAGTGCTTATTGTTAGAAAAAATCCTACCATTAGATATGCAAGACAGAGATGCTGAGAATCCTTTTATTAGTTTTAACCAAAAAATGGCATGAAATTATAGGAAAAATACTTAGTACATGCTATAATAGATTGCTAAAAAGAGTAAAAGATACTCTAGAAAAATTATGCTATTTGTATGTAAATAACTTTACTTCTAGTCACAAATGAGTTTATTTTTGTGGTAAAACGGAGGTATTTTAAAAAGCAATATAAATATTTTTTGTTTGATATTTTTAAGTAAAGTTTAAAATTTGTTGTAGAACAAATCACCACGATCAGATTGTCTTAAGATAATTTCATTTTTGACAACCTGACCTAGTGACAAAAACAAAATCAGGTAGATCTTTTGGTCCTTTTGATCTAGCTAACTTAGCTAGTACTGTGCACAAAGTGATTGGTTGATGAGGTATGCAATAAACATATCAAATGGAGATATATGTTTCTAATTAATACCAATTCATAAAATCCTTGTTGCTATACGAACTTAATGAATATGTGTCTCACTGGATAGAAAATGGCATTTAATTTTATCATTAAATAATAAGGTTAAATAACCTTGTATTCTTAATCTACGATATATGTGAAAGAAGTGTTCAATATAATCATACTGAAAAATCTAGAAAACTTCTCATCCTTTTCAGCTATTACAGAATCTTTTATTGTCCCCAATAGTTTACATAATGAAATCCTATTTGATAGGAACTTTCCATTGATCAATATTTTATCCCTTATTCTTTTATAAAAAGAAATTTGTCTTAAATTATTTTTTCATCTATTGGTAGACTACTAAATGCATTTCTGAAACTGAAAATCAGCATTGATTTTAGTATAGCAAATAAATATTTTTTAACCTTACTTTCATTTTTGTCTTTTTATACAGTTGTCATACTACTTTTCAATGCTCATTTTATCAAAAAAAATTCTTTTTTTTTCCTTCAGTAGAAAAAATAATTGTACTGTGGGTTCCTTTATTTCAATTATTGCAATGATATGTGTATCAGTGTTTGTGGACTTATAACTTTGTCTCATAAAGAAAAGAGGAAAAGAAAGATCCAATTTCAAAACATTTAATCAAACTTCTTCCTCACAAGTATACAAACAATTGATCTCTAATTTATACACATATTGTACAATTTTGCACAAGAAAAACTAAATGAAAAAAGAGCAAATATACACCTTTAAGATTTAAACATGTTGGATCGAGTCTTAGATTTTTTCACGATTGATGGTGTTCATCATTTGATCTTGAGACTCAATATCAGAGTCAGAATGTGAAAACAGATGAGCTGTACTAATTAAGGATAAAAGGATTCTGAAAGCCTTTTCTTTCTGTGCTGTCCGTTTCTAAGATAGCTTGTTCTCTAATAGCTATTAAAGAAGAGATCACAGTTGCTATGTTGAGCAAGAAGTTATTAGTCTGATGAAGGTATTAGATGAATAAAGTTTATTCTGCACTTTGAAGTGTAAGAGTTTTTCAATGACCTCCACTTTAGATTTCAGTGGATGAAGTCCTTGCTTGCCTATGCATTGACCAAGGTATTGAATACATTCACTTAAAATTGGTCTTCTGCAAAGAGTAATACTCTTAATTTATTTGCAACAGAACTAATGAATTTGTCTATTATATTTTATAATCAAGTAATATTCAATAAATCACTGGTAGTAAAATCAGTGTGTTAACTAAATATATTAGATGTATGTATAATGAATGTTTACATACACAAATATAATTGAAACAAAGATAAACAAAGATGTTTAAATATCAATGATAAAGAGCAATTAACCAACTTAAAAATAATTTAGGTTTTCTACTGTGATTTTTGTTGCCTTTCTATCAAAGACCAGCCATGAAATTCATGTTAACAAATAGATTTTCTCACCTGCTAAGGTGAATCATTCTTTTCATTTCTACTTGAAAACTGGTACATATCTTAGTTATTTTAACTAATCATAAGACTTATAATGGAAGTCACATTTCTGGAGTTTTAATAGCTACTTAATTTTTAGGTAATCTTATCACAAAACATATCTAGATACTTTTTAAATAATATAGAATTTAATCTTACTTCCCTTCAAACAGGATTTTTGTACCCTCCTTAATTTTCGTACGAAATTGAATCATTGTATCTATGTAATTCTTTTAAGTTATTGAAGGTGATGACACTGGATTCTAGGACCTAGTCCAAATGTAACATTTCGGTAGTTGCATGTGTGTATTCAACTGCAGATATTTTTCATAATTTTGTTGTATTAAACTTTCTCCATCTACATGATTGCATATACAATGTATCTTTTTCAAATGGGACTTAAGCATGTATAATTTATACCTCCAATGTCAAAATATAAGTTCTCTGAATTTGCAAATTAAATGCTAAATGTATAATCACTGGAAAGCAGAAAGATCAATGATGAAATACATGATGCACAGTTCTGATATGGTCCATTTGGACAAGATTTCCAAGAACCTAGTGAAACATTTAATAAAGTGTGATAATTGTAGGCCAGCATTGAATGTATTAGTGAATAATTTTCATATGTTGCATGATTTCAATGAAATCATTCATTGCTTATTTTCATGTGTTAAAACATCAATTATATGTTTTTTGAAGGTAATTTAAACTTTAAAAAAATCAAGTAATAAATAATCCATGGACTTGTTTACTTGCTGAAAGTTTCTTAATTTATACAGTGGAGAGCTACATGTTATAAAACACAATTCCAATGAATTTTGCATAACACCCCTTTTTGAAACAAAAATGGTTTTTTAAATTAATTTTATGCTTCAATTTACTAGATTGATATTTACAATCGATTACTTTAAAGATTAGGTTGATTTTTATCAATAAATTAATTATTAATTTATCATTTCTCTTATCTTGATATTGAAGCTGTTTTCACTTAGAATTTCACAAATAACGAGCCAAGATTTCTGCTATCAGTCTGTCTTGGTCATAATAATTCTAAATTGAAAAAGTTTATAGAAGTTCAGCAAACTCACATACTTTATAATGTTAAGCATGTTTCAAAAACAACAATTTATGCTATATTTTTCACAATGATGTATTTAAAGTTTTAAAATCCTTATCTAAAACACCTGTTTGGATTCATATTTTCTCACCATCATTATGCTTTTTGAATGAAAGTATCTTACTTTACAGTTTTCAGTACATTGTATATGTATTGACTATAATGCGTGTGAGGTTGAAATAATATTTATTATGTATGTATTATGAGCAACAAACTCTTGTGTTATATCAGTGCAATGAAATTTAGGTTAAAACCTAATCAAGGATAGCAAATTTAATTTTTCTACAATTAAAATAAAATTTTGTGTATGAACAGGGGTTGCAACTTCACAGCTTTATTAAAATACATAAAAAATTAATGCTTAATGATTGGGAGGCAAAATTTATTTATTAATAGTGTAAATATAAAATTGAATACAAGTTAAAACATGACCTGAGCAGGAAATTATGTTGGGTCATTGCAAGTATGTACCAAAAATCATGAATGATCCGAGGATGAAGATAATGATAAATTTTTTTCTTTAAAAATAGTATCAAATTCAGATAAAAAAAGCTTTATCAGGGATGGTGAGTTGCAGGTTCTATGAAACTGGGACAGCAAAAATTATTTTTATTGTTAGCTATCAATGCTCATTCTGTTTGCCGCTCGCTCTTTGTTCAGTTTTAGCTGCCTGAATCTGCTCAATCTAATTTAAATTAAAAAATTGTCGAAGGGCAAACTGTATTGTTTCACTTTTAATGTCAGTATCAAAGCTACATGTAATTGAAGGTACATGAAAATATCCCCTCTCCCAAAAACATAGTTAAAAGTAACTCCATAAGATTATGTATAATTTTTTAGTTTATATTGTAAAATAATGTGCAATAGTGATCTAATATATATATATATATTTATTTTTACAAGTAAGTAGATAAAGCAAGGTCTTCTCAGTGCCAAAGTTAAAGAGTATTGCCTACAGAATATACTTGCCACGGGCAGATTTTATATCCCAAGATGTTTTTAATAAATATTTTTTAAGTTGCATTTGTGGGGTCAATCCCAACCTTACTTCGTTGAGTTACATTATTTTTACCATCTCAGTCTTAAAAATATATTAAAGGTTAACTTTTTGAAACAATTCCAATTTCAGATAATAACAGAACAAACAGTGCAATTGTACTTTGCACAAATCATATTACACAAACTGCAATAGAAGTATGTTCTGATTCTCTGTTCCAGTTTTAATATCAATCATATCTGTTTATAACAGCCAAAATAAGCAATTCGCAAGTACGATTTTATGCATATTTTTGTTTTAAGCTGACGATTTCTATCTTTAATAAATTATTGCCTTCACCTTTTTGAAAGATTTTTACAGAGCATGTACAAGATGTATTTTTATTAATTATTTTAAATTCAAGTTCACATCTTTTTATCAGTTGGCCATCTTTCTTAAAAGAACACAGCTGATATGATATTTAGAGCATTTACGATTTCTGTCTTATTGCCATATGACTGGTTCAAATTTATGATGTATTGCCCTCGAATCTTTCCCTTCGAGATTGATCCTGTGCAGTTGCATGTTGTGTTGCTCCAGTGCGATGTTAATTCATTGATCAACCTACCTTATTGCCATTTAATGTGAGTGGATATCACAAATTGCTTTCCTGTTTATTTACAACTGCAGCTTATCCTGTTTTGCTCCAATCCTAACTTTGTTCATGTTTCTACATCATCAAGAAGTGGAGAGGAAGGGGGTAGTCCAAGTGTACATCTACTCCACACTTAATCTCTATTTTTTTTTTTTTAATTACAAAAGTGGTTGGGACAGCACTTAAAATTATGAAGTAATTACAACTATATAGGCATAGGTTTAAAAATGTTCGGAAATAGATACAAATATCACCAGGTGAAAATAATCTGATCCTCAAGCATTAAATAGCTAGCAGTCTTGATTGACGAAAAACATGATGTGAAATGAAAATAGGTATGAGAAAGATGCAAAAATGTTTTTAAAGTTCATATTATTGATTCAAAATTACCTTTGGAGAAAATTATGCTTATTTTTATAGTGATACAGGAGAATAGATTTCCTAAATAATGAAAGTATTTGAATTAAAAAATGTTAAATATATACGTATCTAAAATTATCGCAAAAACTTTGTGTGACTAGTGCAAATCTTTCTTGTGTATTTTGTTTTCTCTCTGTATTACATTTTAAAAATAATTAAGTCGTGTTTGTGTTTACATGTATATTTATAGTTTAATTTTTGTTCTATATCAAATGGTTCAAAAGCTGTTTTATTGTACTTAGTAAATTTTCTCAAAGGGCAGCACAGAAATGCATTTCATCAGTCGACCTTGCCATTTTCATCCATTTTAGTTTAGTGGCATTTAGGTCGATGCTAAATGTTATATTGAACGTGTGAATACGTGTGGCATGTAGCCAATTTCAAACGAAAATGTTTTGTAATAGAACTGTGCAATTATTTTTAGGTATTGTATGTAGTGATCAATATTTTTAAAGTTTTTCCTTACAATTCTAATAAAAGATTAGTCTACATATTTGGTTTTTAACTCTCATTAAAATTATTTAAAAGCACCCATTAAGGGTGATATATGGAATGTAAATTACGTTTATAAGAATATGTGGTTGTGCTTGTTAAAGTTAGCAGTAAACCAACCAACCAACAGGAAGTCTTAATTGTATATGATTTGTTAAAACCAATGTGAAGAAAGCTTTGCAATATACAGAAAACTGCTGTGTTTCTTGATATCACTAAATACTTGAGGGAAATTGGGAATAAATGTATATTGAATATGCATTTGATGTTGTATAAATTCTGTCTTAGATTGTACATTGAGTTTTGAATTGTAAAAATAAATCACCTTCTTGATCCCAAAGCTATGTGTTTATTGAAAATAATTGGATTTAAAAAAACAACTATCCAATTGAATCAGTTAAGAAAGCTTCTGATTAAATGTCATTTATTCTTATGAAAGGATTCAATATTTGCAAGAAACAATCGAGAAATTTTTTGTCAAGCAGACTATAGGAAGAACATTTAAATTAACTGTAAAGCAGATCGTTTGATTGTTTCGGCCTCCGGCTGGTTATTAAGATAACCATGTGTATAAAATAGAAATATAATTTTGTGTATTTTAAACACGATGTGTGTGTGTGTTTTTTTAACTAGCACCTATGTATAATCCTATTTTCCTTTTCTCATTGATTGTACAGCTTTACTATAAATGCTACGAGATTTGTAAAGAATCTTTTCAAGTTCTGTTAGCTTAGAAAACACTGCCCATTGCAGTACAAAAATGTCCATACCTCGGCCGTCATCTGACTGTGGCCCCGAAATAAGATGTTTACAGATTTTTCCCTTCATATTATCTTCGATAGCCCTTTGTGTTGCTCCAGTGAGATTCTTACAAAATATGTATTTTTCCTACTAAAGCACTGGAATGAAAAACAATGTATCAGAAACATACAATAATAATTAAGTTGCTTTTGTTGTGTTTAGGTCCATTACTTGACATTGTCTTGTGTTTGGCGCGTCTCAACCAAATGTGGTCCTTTGCGCCATAAAACCCATCAATCAGCCAACTACTTTTAAAATATATTGAGGGTTGTTGCAAACTTTTGTGCTTTCAGAATTTCACAAATCGATTGAAAGGAGTTTCCTGCAAACCACTGACTTCAGATATCTATTGATAATTGATTACGTGAATATAAAATGTTAGATTTGCTAAAATAAGGAAGATTTTACTCAATGGTGTGCGTTTTGAGAATAAACGGTGTATGTGAAGTGTGGGAGAATGGTGATGTGACGTAAAAAAGCTGAATTTTACCCTGAAATATGTCGAAAGCTTGGTAACAGAAAACTTCAGTGTCATCGAGGTTAATGAAAACCCCGTGTGTTGGATCGATACTGAAAATTAATTAATCTTCATACTTTTTTTAAATGTTAAAATTTATGCAATATTTAATAATTTGACCATAAATATGGGCACTGCATTTACTCCTAATTATGTTCTTACATGATAGATACGTTCCTGAAGAATACGCGTAAAAAGTCGTGTTTAAAAAAGACACTACCTATGGAACAAAAGAAAATTGGTTCCTAGTCTAAAAATAATAAAATAAACCATGAAAATATTCGTCTAAAGTTTTTTAATTTCAACAAAACACACAACAAATTCTTAATGGACAAAAAGAAACTGTTACACAACAAGATTTTGTTCATTTTCACTTTCTGTCAATAAACGCCGCATATGTTTGCGTCCAACTGGAATATCACTGCTATTGCCAGAAATGTATATCGTATTACTCTATTAATGAATTTCTTTCTGTGATATCTCTTGGCAAAATCAGCACGAGACTCCTGGTGCTGATGTTTCACCGGTTTACGAAAGAATTCAGTAATTGATTGTTGTGTTCGTGTTTTGGTTAGGCCGTTATACAATTCTCTGTAAGAGGCTGTCAGTAACTTCAGTTCAAGTTGAAACTTCCCAACGCGTTCCTCATTGGGGTCATGTTTGACAAAATGATTAGAGTAGGTGATACAAATATCGCCACTGTGCTTAATATCGCCTAGTCGTGTTTGCAAGCTACTATGTTCGACGTGTTTAAGTTTATATAGTTACCTTGACGTTCCAGGGTTTTGCCACACGTAACACCACCGGCAAGTTTTCTATCAATTATATCTCTAATATTATAAAAGGAAGTGTTTGTTTTGTTTTTTTCGCGGGCGCAAAATCCCGACAATTCTATGGCACTTACAGCAATGAGATTTGGCACACAGGTGGTCCAAATTTTTTGCAATTTTTGTGTCGCGGCAAAAAATTTTAAAATTCAATCCAGAAGATTTTAAAATGAATTTCATAGTTTTATTCTCCATTGGTTTTTCAAACGCGGATAACTTTTTCTACTCATGCGACCTTGAAGTCAGGGTTTGGAATCATGCCAAGTTTTTTTCATCCGTAAAACGCGGATAAAATTATTATTTTTTGTTTCCGCTTTGATTTTGCGCGATTGATTTCCCAGTCAGACGATAAATCTTTTAACGGAAGTCAAAGTTCTTTTTTCTATCTGCTAGACGGTTAAAGATAGAGTAAAAATTTCAACGGATTTGAAATCTTTACGAATAGATTATGAATAGAATCTTGTAAGAAAATATGAAATTAATTTTTTCAGATTTAGTCCTCAAAAATTGAATTTGAAGAAATTTTTTGAAAATTTTTATTTTTGAAAGATTTTGTCTATTGTACTTTTGGTATCATTTTAGAAAGACCTTTCTGTTTTACTTATTTTTCAACCTATTGGGCTGATCTTGGTATCAAATGAAAGCTAATACTTTTCTCTTTCAAATAAGCTATAAAAGTGATAATAAGGGTAAAAGGGTGTTGCCACTCATCAGGTTAAGTGATTTTTTATATTTTTTCAGTCGGTAGATTCAATAGGTCATACCTCATAAACCACAACTAAAACGTGTATCATACTTTTTTTCTTCTAGAATGAGCAGATCATGTACTTGCTGTGTTCAAAAAATAAGAAGGGTGTTTTTTGTGGTTAATAAAATAAAAAAAAAATTTCTTATGCAACAATTTTACTTCAAAATCAACAGTTTTCTATAAATTTGAGGTCTTTTTTAACTTAAATAACTCACAAATTTGTGAGAATAGTTAAAACTATGGTTACAAAATAATAAAAATTTATCTGCATTACTCATAATTAAAAGCTACAGCTTAATTTTGTAAAAGAATGATGCAGAAAACCTTTCTGATTCAGCAAAAAAAAAAATTCTTTTGATTGAAAAAATAAGACTTCAAAACAGCCTGCCTAATTGCCAAATTATGCACTTGTCTCACCTGGAGGGAAAAAATACGCAGTGTAACATAAAAAAAGTTTTCATGAATAGACCTTGATACAACTTCTATTTCGCACGGTTCTTAAATTAATTTCAAAAGGTTCTCTTACCTGTCAGACGAGAAAGACAATCTAGGCTTTATCCTTTTTAACCTTTATTTGACACAAGCACAACATCAAAGACAACACAAAGTAATAATCAAGCGTCACATTTCTCACTCAAGCAGTACTGACTGGAGCTTCAACATCTATCTCATGTCCGAGTGCACGCAGCGCCCTCTGTTCAGCATTTGAGCTTCAACAGACCTGTTTGGTTTTTAAAAAACACCTGCCAATGATCTTCCACTCCCATCTTATTCATATGTAGTCTTGATTTAGATTTCTGCGAGGCAGGTTGTGTTTGATGGATACATTATTTCCTAGAAATTTTTATGGCTTAATAAGGTATCTTTTTTAGTTCTGATTTCAAAAGTTTTTTTATTGAGATATAATGGAAATGTGTTCAGTTGGTCAATACTTCAAAGAAAACTCTACTACATCAATTCAAGAAGAATATAGTCCAGAAAACTATATAAGTTATTCTGAACTTGGGGAAGAAGAAAGGGAACTTTTAATCCTAAGAACAAAATGTGTGAATTTTGAAAACATATGAAGTCAACATATGCATGCTTTTCTTTCGATGTTTCAGGATCGACAAAGGGTATGTCGTGATTCATTTATGAAACACAAAAATAAAACGTGTACAAAGGTCTTAAAACTGCTTATCTTCCATTTTCCATAAAATATAAACAGTGGGTTGAACTAGTACCAGGTACAAATTATGTATTTCTTGTAGAAAAGTAGTTTCCTTAACATTTATCTAAAATTAAGTAGTCTCTATCTCTAATGTCGTTGAGCAAATGATATATAAATTGTACCTAATTTTGTATCATATAAACATAAAAATATAATCTGCGGCAGTTTTTGGTCAACATAACAAGCAAGGGAACTCTTAATTCTTCTAATTGCTTAAATCGAAGTTATATAGTAATGAAAATCACTTTTGAGTTTGAAAGAAAGATCTAAGGAAACAAATCGTGCTAAATGTGTCACCCCCCAACTTACTTCTTAATGAACATCAAATATAACTAGCGGCCGAGAAGGCCCTCTCAGCTACGACACTAGTTGGTTTAACCTTCATTAAGTAGTCGTACATAAGAGACAACTATTTTCCTTTGACTCCATTTCATATACATGAAAGTCATTTCTTTCTTCAGTATTTTCTCAAAATCTGTTTCTTTTCTTAAGTTTGTCTTTTTGCAAGTCTTCATTTTCTTGCAGAGTTTGCTTTTCTAATTCCTCTTCATTTAAAAAATATTAATGATGATTTAATTTATAATTTTTGCTAGAATTCTCCAAACTGATGACTTAAAAATATAAAATCGATTAATTCACAATCGATTGTTTAATAATCGATTTTGATATTTAAAGTTATTTAAAAAAAAATTCCGTTTTGTCGAATCCGATAGATGTTGCTGGATCCGGTAGGTAGCCAAATTCACACGGAATGACCCATAATTAATAATTTTCAAAATAAATAATAATTTTTAAAATAAATAATAATTTTTAAAATAAAAATAAATTTTTTAAAACTAAATTAGGAGCAAATAAACAAATGAATGTTAGCATAAAAATACAAGAATTATCACAACATATAAATAGTTAACAGCATCAGCACGCATTTATATCCGAATCCACAGATGAATGTTGACGTGATAGTTTTGTTCCAAGACCTAACAGTAAAAAAAAAAAAAAAAAAAAAAAAAAAGGATGAAATTTTGCATACAAAAATAACCCTTTTGTAAACATTTTTTTTTTCTTAAACAGTTACAATGTACTCTTCACTTTACTGATGATTCAATTTAGCATAGGCAATTGTATACCTTTTATAATACACTGCTGGCCACCGTAAATGCAACACCCTGAAGAAAGCATGCAAATAATATGAAATTTACAACATGCATTAGCGGAGGTGAGATATGAAAATGATTAGAATTTCAGCGCAGACGCACATCACGCGCGCCTGTGGCGCCACTTCAAAGCGCTATTTAAGGCTTGGAGATTTCGACGATTTCAAGTACGGCAATTGTGTTTTTCTTGTGGTTTCTTCAAAAAAAACCGATCAATTATGCCTCGTAGAAAACAGCGATCATCTTTTGATCAAGTATCCGAGTTCGACAGAGGAAGGATAGTGTCCTACCGAGATTGTGGATTATCTTTCAGGGAAATCGGTAATCGTGTTGGACGAAACCAAACAACTGTAATGCGGATATGTGATCGTTGGATGCAGGAGGGTACGACGAACCGACGTGTACGATCGCATCCACCTCAGTGCACCACTTCACGTGATGACAGGCATATTGTGCGTATGGTAGTGACGGATCGCTCAGTCACATCACGAACCATAGCACAGCACATTCAGTCTGTAACGCATCATCCAGTGTCTGCGCGTACCATTTGACGCCGTTTACAGCAGAGTGGTCTGTCCGCAAGACGTCCATTGCTTCGTTTACCCATGACGCAGAACCACAGACGTCTCCGTCGCCAATGGTACGATGAAAGAAGGATGTGGACGGCAGAATGGATTGAAATTGTCTTTACTGACGAGTCACGCTTCTGTCTGCAACACCACGATGGTCGGATTCGAGTCTGGAGACACCGTAGAGAGAGGATGCTGAACAGCTGCGTTATGCACCGCCACACTGGTCCTGCACCGGGTAGTATGGTATGGGGCGGTATTGGATATCACTCTCGCACTCCTTTAGTACGCATTGCCGGTACTTTAAACAGCCAGCGCTACATCTCCGAGGTGTTTGAGTCAGTTATCCTTTCTTACCTTCAGGGCTTGCTCACAGCCATATTTCAACAGGATAATGCGCGACCACACGTGGCACGCATTGTCCAAGGGTTCTGCGTCTATCGCCAGATTGAATTGCTTCCCTGGCCAGCTCGCTCTCCGGATCTTTCGCCGATAGAAAACATGTGGTTCATGGTTGCTCAACGATTGACCCAGATTACATCCCCAGCTGCCACACCAGATCAACTTTGGCAACGTGTGGAAACTGCTTGGTCTGCTGTACCCCAAGAACACATCCAAAGTCTCTTTGAATCAATGCCGAGGCGTGTGGCAGCGGCGATCTCCAACAATGGCGGCTACTCTGGCTACTGATTTTGGCAGGAACCACACTTCACAGAAGTCTATAAATTTAATCATTTGATACTTGGTCAACATGTTATCTACAAAATAAATTTTGGTGTGATATCTCTTGTCTTTCTTGGTGTTGCAATTTGGGTGGCCAGCAGTGTAGAATAGCTGAAAAAACGCGTTATTAAAAGTTTAAAACTTGCTAACTGCCTTTGGCGCGATGTTTATATAGCTTAAGTCAAATTTCAATGTCGTCTGCTATAATCGTCTGAAATTTGAACATATCAATTAAAATATCCTTCTAGGGAGGACAAAAAAGCATTGGATTGTTTTAATATGGATACATTCGGTATAAATGAATTATATAAAAGCCCACTTACCTGCGTAATTGATGAGATGGATCTTACGTGCTAACTTAGATTGTGCCTTAGATCCAATCCTTAACAACGTGCTAACTTAGATTGAGGGACAAACGCCTGACGAACGCCGACGTTTATTCAAATAAATTAGAAAATTTTAAAAATCATTAAGGGCAGACTTTGATTTTGCTCTCTCTCCCTCAGTTTATCCACTGTAACGTTTCTGGTCTTTTATTAGAGATTAGACTGGTTACACCACAATAAATTTTATTTAAAAGATAAACTGGAAAATTATTTACAAGTTAAGATTCATTACAGAGTACGAGGGTACATCATTATTATGGATTGAATCCGCCACGGAGACAACGCTCGTCAAATAGGAGTATATTAAGGGGAGTGACCGCTTCCTTCCGATGTTCAAGTCTCTCCTTTTATTTGGATGAGGTGAGCCCTCAGTACCATTATCAATACCATTAGCAAGCAGTACCATTAGCAAGCATTAGAGGCAGCCTCAAACTTTATTAAAACGTATAAAAATCTTTTTCGAGATGTTTCTAATCAAGGCATGTACTTATCATCAAGAATTAATCGATTGGAATCGAAAAATTAAGCTATCAATTACTGAAACGGTCAGCTGTGTGGCAGGCTAAACCTAGCTTTGCATGGTCACCGAGATGATGGTAACATTGGACTTTTATCGGCCTCATCGGTCAATGAAGGAAATTTCCGTGCTTTGTTTATTTCATATCGTTGCACAAATTCGTGAAACAAGTGTCTATAGCACAGTGTTTGATGAAACTGCATGTGTTTCGCATATTTCTCAATTGACATTTATACAAAGATACATGACTAGTGAAGCAAGAAGCCAAAGAAGCCAACGTGTCAACTGCGACTGAATTAAAAGCGACTGGAGTTGCGATTGGTCACGAAGTTGTTAAGATACACTCTTTAACAAAAAAAAACAAAAAAAAAAATCGATGCACCAAAAAGAAGTTGTCCGATTGCGATAAAATGTGGTGGATGGTGAAGAACATGCATAGAAAAACCATTGATTAAAATTTCAGAACAATGGAATGATTTATTTCAGAGTTTGACTGTTACAAAGGAAGAAAGTCAATACGGCGTTGGTCCGCCTCTGGCCTGGATGTAAGGTGTCACCCGGCGTGACATAGACTGAAAAAGTTCCCGGATTGTGTGCTGCGGAATTTCTTGCCAAATTGTCTCCAACTGTCGGGCTAAATGGTCGACATTCCTTGATGGTTGATCGCCTTCCCATAAGGTTCCAAATGTGCTCTATGGGAAAGAGATCAGGAGAGATAGCTGGCCAAGAAAGTTGTTATTTTCTTCTTAAAACAACATAAAAATATTTCAATGTCAATTTATACAAGGTAAGAATCATTCACCTTTCATTCCAGGCTGCCGCTGAAAAGGTAGTAATATCCAAAAGTGTGGGACATTGATTCAAGAAAGAAGCATATCTTGAAACACAAACTAACGTTTAATGACGCAAATTACACACAAATCACGTTACACAGAAATCACTATACACATTTCAATAGGACCTTTGTCCAGTTCAGAACATAATTACCAAGAACCTCCCTTGATCCTTTTTACATGTGCGAAGGGGGTCTCGTATCGCTTTCAACTGCTTGACACAAAGATGCGGGGGAAGACGAATGTGACGTGATGGCGCTGCAGTAGCCGCTACGTCATGAGAGTTTTTGACAAAAGTGTTGTGAAAGCTTGAAGACAATTCATAGCAACACGTGTCGTGTGCGGCCTCGAATTATCTTGTTTCAGATCCTCCACCTCCCGACTCACCCGTTAGGGTTTGGAGTCTTTGGCTTGGAGGGGGGAAGGACTTCCAGCACATGAAGTAAACCCAATGGGGCCCACGCCGACCGGACGAGCTTTTATTGTGTTTTTAAAATTGACATGGGGCAAAAGGCCCGGTTCATGAATATAAAAGGACAAGAGTAAAACATTAGGCAACAGGCTCCAATAAAAGGTCCGTGGAAACATAAAAGATTGTGACGTAGTAGGACATGAAAATAAAACATTGGTAAATATACATAAATAAACTATGATGAGTGTTGAAGCAATAAAAATAGAACAGGAATAAATTTTTTTAAAGATTTAGAGAAAGAGGGAACGCATCGGGAGGTCAACAGTGCTCAGGCCACAGTGATCCTATTAGCCACTTCTGCCGCAAAGGAGATGCATTTTTTAATTCGTAATTTGGAGATCGTATTCTTCATGATAGAGATAAGCCATTTCGGTTTAATGTCATCCGTGGGCCTGCATAGGTGATATCGTGAAGTGAGTGCACAGTCAAAAATATAATGATCTGGATCCCCAACGGCTCCACAGCTGCAAAACTCACTGTCTTTAATATGAAAGCGATGTAAATAAGACATGAACGGGCCATGACCAGTAAGAAACCATGTCAGGTAGCGATCTGCAACTAGATCCTTTGAGCTGGTCCCTGGCATGAACTCCCTCAACCGGAGACCACTCTTGGCATGGCCATGATCGTCCTGCCAATCTGTATTCTTTAGGAGAGTTATCTGGCGTTTTAAGTAATTATCTTGTTGAAAAGAATGTAGAAAAGAGAGTAGAATGTCGTATACGCATCGCTGTGCTGTAACTGTGCCAGAAATGACTACCAAAGGGGTCCTGTTATCGAAGTAGATGTCATCCCAGACCATAACGCCCTGTTGTGGGCATTTGTAGCGTGCGATAGTAAGGGCAGGATCACCACTCTGCCAGGACGTCTCCTTACGCCCCAGAGCTATGCAAGAAGTATCATAGACACAGGGGGTTTGGTCATCCCGGATAGTAAGGACTGTACCCCAGTAAAAAGGGGAAGATTAAATTAATTAGATTAATATAGCTAATATACATTAATTATTAATAACAAATTGATTTTAGTAATAACTCTATTCATTAATTATCAATTGATTTTTTAAAAATCTGAAATTTTTTTAAAAACAATATTTACCAGATGACTTTATGGAGTGTGAATTTTAAAACATACAATACATTTAAATTCGAAATTAAAACGTTGATTTTTAACGTTTCGATTTCGTAAAAATTTCGATTTTTTCTGAACGTTTCTTAGATTTAAACTTGATTTCCTTGAAACACATCAGTAAAAATTCTCTCGATTCTGACTCTGCCGTCTATGAGTGCTCATAACTTTAAAAAAGTGTATTAACTATATACTTGTGAATAACTACATGCAACTATAATGTTAATGATGAGATTAAGACATAAAATCCTTTTTCAGTGTTGGTAGAAACTCAAAAAGAGGTATCATTTTTGTAATGTCAAAAAAGAAAAAGAAAAATAACTTATACTTTTCACAAAAACATTTCTATTGAATTTTTTTAGTAAAAAAGTCATCTAAAACGTTAACTATACACCAATAAAAAGGTGAAGCATCTAGAGACCTCTCAGGAAACTTTTTGTATTTTTATGTTAAAAATCACATGATGTATTAATAATTTTAAATCAGCAATCAATAAAAAAATTAGTTTTTATTTGTAATTATATTTTGTATTACGGTTTTAATATGTTTTTAGTTGAAATACACACTTTTTATAAACCCTATTCCTCTGTCAATTTTCAATATTTTTGTATGAAATAAATTTCTACAGTATTGTTTAGTGTTTTCCCATTCATGTAAATTTGTCTTTGAAATTAAATAAAAATAAATTGCGAGTTTCAATCAAGAAAGTTTTTGGACAACTATTCGTCATAGTTTTGTCAGCATTTATTTTGAGTAAAGTGGATTTTGTATTTTCCTCGATCAGGGGGAAAGGAAGCGTAGCATTTTGTGTAGTCCACAATTTAAAAAATGGAGAGCTACGCAGTTTCTCTTTTAAAACATGAACACCCACAATCTCTCTATATTAATTCTACAAAAAGTGATGCTACAAAGACGGGGAAAGATACTCCTTATGACTTCTGTGAGAAAACGTCTCAAAGAAGTCAAAGCCAAAAGATGCGCTAAAGTATTTGCCAAGAAAGCGATAACTAATGAAATGTGATAGTTGCAAAGCTCGATAGCTCGCCAAAAAAAAAAAAAAGATTTTTCCTGAACACACACACTAATAATCCGCCTCGGGCGCTGTATTTCGCTCCCATTTGATAAATCAGCCTCCTAAGCACCGATTTCTCGGTAATTCCTGCCGACCAACCGGTATAGTGGTTAAGGTGTTAGCCTCTAGATCGGAAGGTTCCTGGTTCGAATCCGGGTCCGGGCATGGATGTTTGTAAACGTATGGTGTAGAGGCGGCTGGTGCACCTTAAATCTGTCGTGGCCGAAAGTCCTCACGTTGGGTTGGCGTGGAAGTTTGGAGAGTGGGGTGCCAGCTCAGGAATTGCTTCGTCATCTGACCGTGGTTCAAAATTACGAGGTGTCGTCCCTTAAGGGACTGATCCCGGACCGTCGTCAATAGCCCGTTGTGTTGCTCTAGTACGACGTTAACTAAAATTACCAATTTCTCGGTAATTCCTCGATTTTCCGGAATCTGTCCTCACTACGGTTTTACAACTTTTAAAAATTGATAAAACAGTGTATAAAAACAGAATTAATAATTTTTTTTGTGTATTGTAATCTGATATGCATGAATATATGTTGAATTTCTTTTTACCTTTGACATTTCGTGATGATTACAGATGACGAGGCACCAGCTCAGGTGTTGCCTCGTCATCTGACCACAGTTCAAAATTACGTGGTATTGTTCTAGGATGTTTTCCTTCGGGTAATTGGGAGTTTTTAATTAACGTCATACTAAAGAAAAATAACGGGCTATTGACGACTGTCCGGGATCAATCCCTTAAGGGAAAGATCAGAGGAAAGTAATTCGTAATTTTAAACAACGGTCAGATGACGAGCAACACCTGAGCTGGTACACCACTATCCAAACTTCCACGTCAACCCAACGTGAGAACTTTCGGCCACGACTGATTTAAGGTGCACCAGCCGCCTCTACACCATACGCTTACAAGCATCCATGCCCGGACCCGGATTTGAACCTGGAACCTTCCGATCTAGAGGCTAACACCTTAATCTTTATGGGATTGATCCCGGACCGTCGTCAATATCCCGTTGTTTCGCTCTAGTATGATGTTATTAAATGTTACTAATTACAATTTGGGAATGACCCAAACCATCATCAATAATCCGTTGTGTTGCTCCCCCAATGCAACGTTAATTAAAATACCCTACGTACCTTTGACATTTCGAGTACATTATACAGTAAATGTTATGTACCTTCATAGGCAGGATTATTTGGTTATATGAGCAATTCCACAGAAGTTATTAAAAGGCACTCATTATCACTCTGATTCACCAGACAGGGGAGCTCTCAGAATTTTTAGGATAGAGGTATGAGAACATGGGGGTTCATAAACAAGGCACTGCAATGATGAGGCACGCATTTCCGCTCACACTTCACAATTGACCCCTGGTTTTTGTGTGCAAGATTGGTGAATCATGAAAATTCAAAGCAATAAAACTTTCGTTTGTGTTCGCATGGAGTTTACACATAGTTTACAATGATGAGTTTGGGATTGATCCTAGAACGTCGCCAATAGTCTGTTGTGTTGCCCCACTTTCAACCAAACTTCCCTTTAAGAGAATGGAATGGAAGCGTAAGGTTCAATGTCTATTGTGTCGCATGTTTTGTGTGTGTGACAGGGGTTACCAAAACACTTGCGCCTACTGTTGCACTTGGCAGAAAAATCTATCATTCATAACTTATAAAATTGCCAAAGCAAAAAGCATGGGAAACGCATTTACGAAAGTAAAAGAAAATGCATACCTAAATCCTTAATCTTTTCGAAAATTGAACTTCTTTCTAAAATCAAACACAATTCTGACTTCAAAAATCGAAAGGAAAATTTCCCACTTGAGAATGAATTCTTTAGATCTACAGAATCTTGTTTCCGATTGACTTTTTTTTTTTTTAAATTGGGGCTGCCATTTGCGAAAATCTATCGCTAAATTTGAGTTGGGAAAAAGTGTCCAATGCTTAAATTGCCGTACGGGAAGTGACGTTGGGTGCAAAATGTTGTCCATCCGGCGTTGTATTTGTTCTAGAATGTAGCTCGTTCAGAGAAATGTGTTGTCTGTTGATTCTTGACTGTAATGTTTATTTATAGCTTTTAAAGTTTGACCAGTGTCAAGGTCTAATTAGCCTTCGCGTAATTAAAAAATGACATCAGAGCAACTAATCAAATCTTACCTGTGTCAAGAATATACTCAACTAATCAATTATCGTTGATCTGAATGAACGACGACTTGGGAGCTGTGGTGTCAAAGTTGAATCTGTGGCAAATGACAAGAAATTACCATACTAACTAATCTTTATTCACAATGGTAATTACTTGTCAAGAATTACATGATGTGTTGCCTCACGATCAAATCTATCCACAATAATGTGTGCAAAATGAACAAAACAGACTTTCGATCAGCTTCTTGACGGTCTTTTTTTCTCAGTATTATTCTCTCCATGCCATTTAGGAAAAGTAAAAAACCTTCGGGAAAAGTGTTTCCCGTTCGTATAACGACGATGGACGCCGAGCTAGAATTTGATTTGGATTTCAAAGCTACAGGTAGAGATCTATTTGATTTAGTCAGTAGAACTATTGGTCTGAGGGAGATATGGTATTTTGGTTTACAGTATGTTGATTCTGAAGGCTTTGTTGCATGGTTGAAACTCGATAAAAGGGTAAGAGATCAAGATATACGCAAAAAATTGCCTGTGCCATTTCTATTTCTTGCTAAATTCTATCCTGAAGATATGGCAGAAGAATTGGTTCAAGAAATTACTCAACATTTATTCTTTTTACAAGTTAAACAAGCTGTTCTTAACATGGACATTTACTGTCCTCCTGAAGCATCTGTTTTATTAGCCTCCTATGCTGTGCAAGCAAAGTACGGAGATTATGATGAAGCTTCATATAAACCTGGTATGCTTGCAAATGAAGATCTTCTTCCGCAGCGAGTTATTGATCAATACCAAATGACACCAGAAATGTGGGAAGAACGTATAAAAATTTGGTATGCTGATCACAGAGGTATGACACGGGATGAAGCAGAGATGGAATATTTGAAAATTGCTCAAGATCTTGATATGTATGGTGTCAACTACTTTCCTATATGTAATAAAAAGGAAAGTGAGTTATGGCTAGGTGTGACTGCTCTAGGTCTAAACATATATGAACGAACTAACAAACTCTCTCCAAAAATAACCTTTCCGTGGAGTGAAATCAGAAACATTTCATTTGACAACAAAAAATTTACAATAAAACTGGTTGATAGAAGTTCCCCTTCTTTTCAGTTTTACTCATCTAAGATTCGAATGAATAAGTTAATATTGGATCTTTGTATAGGTAATCACGACCTTTTTATGCGTCGACGCAAGCCAGATTCTATGGAGATTCAACAAATGAAAGCCCAAGCCAAAGAAGAAAAAGTCCGTAGGCAGATTGAACGCAACAAACTTGCCCGTGAAAAACAGCTGCGTGAAGAAATAGAGAGGGAAAAGGCAGACCTTGAGCAAAGGATGATTGAGTATCAAGAAGAAACCAGGGTAGCTCTAGAGGCTTTGCGTAGGTCAGAAGAAACAGCTGAACTTTTAGCAGAAAAAGCAAGAATTGCTGAAGAAGAAGCAATGTTGCTCACGCAAAAAGCTTCAGATGCTGAAGCTGAGATTCAAAGAGTCAAAATCAGTGCCATAAAGACTGAAGAAGAGAAGAAATTGATGGAAAGAAAAGCCCACGAAGCTGAACTATTAGCAACTAGAATGGTTCAAGAGTCTGAACGTAGAGCCAAAGAAGCAGAAAAGTTAAAAGAAGAGCTTATGAAAGCACAGATGTCTGAAAAAGATGCCAAAGAAAAGCTCAGAGAAATAGTCAAAAACAGTTATTCTAATACTAATTCAAAATCCTATTTATCAAATTTACCTGTGGATGTCCTAAGCATTGTGCCAAGGCAATATCCTGAGATCGATCTGGAGTCTAACATAAATACAGGTAATAATTCGTGTGCTTATGATCTTATAGCTGATAGTGAAATGGAAAAATTGACTCTTGAAATAGAAAAAGAAAGAGTAGAGTATTTAGAAAAAAGTAAACATTTGCAAGAACAGTTATTAGAATTAAAAACTGAAATTGAAGTTTTAAAAGTTGAAGACAACATCACTTCCCTTGATCACATTTATGAAGACAATGCTGGTCGAGGCGAAAATAAGTATTCCACGTTAAGGCGAACAAAATCAGGATCCACTAAAACTCGTGTAGCCTTTTTTGAGGAGTTATAGTATTTGTAGTATTTTTAAAGATGAGCATTTGCTCAAAATAACAGTTTTAGACTAAAAATGTGTGGAATAGTTATTTGAATCATATCATGGTTAAATAATTCTTTAGTTTTATTCCTTAGTATTTAAAAAGTGTGGCACAGATGCAAGTCCATTTCATGTCCTGCCTACTTGATAATTTGTTCATTTTAGAACAATGGTTGTCAACCACTTGCCAAGCATTCTCAATTTGCAGATTGATTTTAAAATGTATTTCATCTCATTGATATTCTAACTATTTAGCAATTGAACATATTTTTCATTGCTCTTAATTGTATGTAGCATTGAATGCTTAGTCAAAAATGTTATATTGAAGCAACATTTGGCTTACTAAAGTCGAAGATGTTTAACTTTGGTTCATATTTTTGTTGTAAATCTTAAGTTTTAATTTCTTTTTGCTAAGTATTGTAGATTTGTAAGACGGTAATGGCTATAGAAATGGTTATCACGTGTGGGGTGGTACAGTGATGCAGTTTCCAAGGCCATTACTATATATACATTTAACGAGTCACTTGTTGAACGAAAAAGTTCTTAATTGTAGTTTGCAAAATCTTTGTTAACCTTGAAACCCAAACACTTTACTCAAGAAAAATATGTTCTACATTGGTTCAGATGTTTGGTATGTAATTCCTAGTTTAATATTTATCCTATATATTGTCAAAGGGAATTATAAAAATGTTTGGAAATGACCATTATATGTGAGATGGTGCTGATAGTGCAGTTTCCAATCCATTAATGTGTACACTTTTGACAACTTTTTAAACACCAAAGCTCTTATGAAAAAAGCTTTTTTAACATATCAATTTTAAACATTTGTCTTATTTTACATCTCATAGTTTGGTCCCTAATTTAAAGCATGATGTATACTAGCTTTTTCAGTTAAATCTATTCTACACTTAAACTGCATTTAATCATCACAGCTTGTTAATTTGAAAAGGAGGTCAGTAATGTATTTTGTTAAGTATTGCTGTGTTACTTTTACATTTATCCGAGATTATTGAAAATGTACATTAAAATACAAATATTCCGTCAAGATTACAAATGAAAGTATCTTATCTTAATATTTTATTCATATTAATGATTGAGTTAAGTTATTTATAGTATGGGAATTCATGTTTAGTTACTGCTTTCTGGTTTATAACTGATCTTCAGAAAAGTGTAAAGGGTCACTAGATCCCTGTCTACACCATATAATTTGGTTGTACATGATGAAATATGCTCCTGCCCAAAAATACTGCCACAATATTTCTAATGTCACTCAGATTCAATTTTAATTGAGTGACTAACCTTTGTGCTTGACTCTAACCTTTTCTTGATTGACTTGTTCATAAAATGTAAACACAAATAACAATGAAACATGAAATTGATTTAGTTAACCAAGAAGTTTCAATGTTTTTAATTTTACCAAACTTGGTGCAAGACTGACAGTAAATACTGTTATCATAAATGTTAGTGTTTGTCTCGTACAAAAAAATAAATAAATGAAAGGTATATATGTACCATTTCACCACTTACAGAAGCTGGTGCAACCTCAAAGTAATAACTGTGTTAACCATGAATAAGCAGACTCAGGTCAATCTTTTTTATGCTGTAACTACTACAACATACCCCTACTACAATTAAGTTACTAAGCATTAGAACACAAAGCAGTTTCAGATGTTTACCATAATGTTTTTTTTGGAAAGGTAAGAAGACAGGAATCTGGTAGCTACACTGAATAGGGTATACTCCAAGTCAAAATATTAGGAAAACAAAGAAATCAACTTTAAGACCTGAATAATAATGAAATTATTTTTTGTGTATTTTGCTCATAAGCAATTTTTATGACATAAAACCTGTTGTTGAAATTTCAGAGTTTGCAGAACATTTTTACATAAAAGTTATAAAAATATAATTAAATTAAAACAAAACAGTTGACATTTGAAGAAGATAAAAATAGAATAGAACTTTATAGGTTCAAAATATTATATTCTGATACTGAAATTTGTCCAAAATTAAAAAAATAATAATAGTATTTAGAGGTTTTTTTTTTAGCGTTAATAATGGCTCGCAGTTGATTTAGCATGTTCATTATAATCTGCTTAGTCTTATTTGGCCAGACATGCCATTACAGATATTCTGAATACAAGATCCTTTTTGTTTGTGTGATTTCTTAGAGTCTATTTTTCATTATTCCCCATTATGTTCTAAATTGGTTTTAAATTCAGGAAAGTGTTGATTTGGCATACTGTTTGATCCAATTCTTCATCTAATTTGAAGAATGATAGGAAACTAGGTCGTGTTTAAAGAAGTAATCCACATATAAATCTTCATTCTCTAGCACCATATAATGCTTAATAACAGTCTTATATAACAGTCTCCTTGGGCCTGCGATACTGCAAATCCATTCCATTACGCTCAAGTTCTAAGTAGAAATGGATAGCGATGGTGTAAAAGAAGGATGTTATGTTACCTGAAAAAGGTATTGTACAGTGATGAATGTGTATTTTGAGTATTGTATGGTGATAAAAGCATTTGTGTTTTAGAGTAAAATAATCATTTGACAAAGAATACTTGAAATGTTCCATGAAATTTAAAGTCACCATAATGTTATGGGTTTGCAGAATGTCAGAAGACTCTGGGAGGCTGTGTTGCATACAAAAAAATGAATTCTGAAATATATCAAG
Source organism: Metellina segmentata (assembly GCA_947359465.1). Lineage (NCBI taxonomy): Eukaryota > Metazoa > Arthropoda > Arachnida > Araneae > Tetragnathidae > Metellina > Metellina segmentata. The sequence continues at coordinate 107,986,087 of OX375872.1, read as the reverse complement.
ACATTAAAAATTTTATGGTGCCAGCATCCAAAGATTTTTGTGGGAATCATTATACTTCATAGTCTAAAGAACTGGCGTAAACAGTGTCAAATCAACATGCTTTCATGGTTGGAAAAATCCCCATTTTAACCAAATTGAGTATACTCCAAGAAATTGTGGCATCAAACAATAAGGATCAGGCACAAAATTCATATGTACAGAATAATGTTTCATAGACTTAAAAAAGACATGTCATAACTATAGATGTTTCTAGTTTCAGTTTGGTTCGTCTGTAGTTTCCATAGGACATTGTGTTTTTTAATTTCATTTTGAAACTTTGCCATATAGAATTGAAACAATCATAATCTAAAACAAAAATGAAATATTTATGTAGTTCTTTTGTTTAAATTTTTATCTGATATTTTAATGAAAAACCGTTGTACTTTTATTCATTATTTGATACTTAAAAAATGTACTCGCACACAAATGTACAAGTTAATTATTAGGTAATTAAGAAAGGGAACAGTTATATTGTTTGTAGGAATTACTTATCAATCTCAATATTTGCTAAAATGAGTATTGCTTATAAATATTCTGCTTATGATAAAATTATTGCTGATTTTTTATTAGGTAGCTATCTAACTTTTCTTAAATGCTGAAAGGTAGAATATTTTACTTATAAATATCCTTTGATGCATACATTTGCACAGGTTGAATAATGCTACCCAGGGCATTCAAATCATCTGGAGTTTGTTTCACAATAGACAAATGATGCACTGAAAATTGTTTGGACCCAAAATCTTGTTACTGATTCATCGTCAAGGATTGATAAATTTTCTTTATGAGAATTATTTTTATGTATTGGTAGGGGGAGAAGGTTAGGACAGTTAATATTTACCAGACCTGTAATTAAAATCCTTGTTGAATGAAATGTCACAATTGAACTTAAATTAATAAATTTTCTAAATTTAAATGAGAAAATTTATTGTGAGATTTCTGAAAATTTTGTTTCCATGTTCCTGATACTTTTAGGTATAAAACTTGTAATAAATGACCTGACAAAGAGTTTGCATTCAACTTTGAATGAGCTGTTTCAAATATCTTGGGTTTTCTGAATGAATGCTGCTGTGGTGATGTTGCACTTTCCTTGCCTTTTAAAAGGCTAAAGGGCTCCGTAGCACTTTTGCTGCCCGCTTCACATGGACGAATTGCTACTACCAATTGTTAAATTAAAGCACCTAGATCGTATACATGGATCTTATTGAACTATTTCTGGTTTTGCACGATTTCAGATTTTATCTAAGTCATTGACACTGGCACTAAGTGACTTTAAGTCATGCTTTTTCTGATACTGTTTTATGTTCCTTTTCACAGTGTAGCCAGACTTGGTGCTCTAGCTCTCATAACGTGTATATTTTACATTATACCAATTTTGTATAACATATGGAAATTATAAATTACTTATAAAAACGACTAAATAAAATTGTGTTTCAATATGATGGATAATTAACAGATTTTTAATGACTATACCAATTTTGAAGTGTGGATTCACTTAAATTTCTAGATTTTATGATATGTTGGTTTGAAAATATTAGTAACATTCATTTAGTTTTGCATGCAATCAGATTTCTGTTGAAGCACTTGGCTTTAAAATCAGTTGTTTTTACCCATTTTGGTTGATTTAACTTCACATATTTACTGTGTAATATTTGTAGTGCCTTCAGCTTTAATTTTCTAAATGAAGCTTTTGGTTTGGATTTTGTGTCTGTATATCTTGGCACTTAAATTGATAGTTTTGATGGAAATGAATATTTGAATCCCATACTTCAGTGAATTAAAAATTATAACTTATCTATAAATTCTCCCAAATGTGTTTTTTTATACTTTCTGTAGTTGTCATAGGACCTCTTTTAAATGAATTTGGTTGAAACATTTGCCATATTTTATTGAAACAATTGTATGCAACCCTAATCAAAGATTTTTGCCAATTGGGTTTAAATCTTTGTCTAATGCTGGTGAATTGCATGTACTTTTAAATTCATTATTATATGTTCAAAAAGAAAGATAACCAAGTTCGTAATTGGATAGATAATTTTTAGTTTTCTTTTCAAAAATATTGTGTTAAACTTATTCAGATATCACATTGTAAACCTGATCATGAATTATTTTTTACTGATGCTGGTAATATTGCTGTTGCAGGAGTATTGTATTATAAATTACAGGAATTACTACCTTTGTTATTCTTTTCTAAGAAATTAATTTTGCTCGGTGTATTTATTTTGCTTCTGTTAATGAATTGTTTGTAATTTGCCTATCCATATTTAGTTTTTGTTGTATGCTGGAAAGTTGAATATTTCTTCTTATTACTGGTTACAAACCCTTGCTCATACCTGCGCATGAGCAAGAGTTTGTTTTAAGAGCAATGAATGTACTGGTTCCAGTCTAAAATATACTGCTTGACATAAATAGAAAAGTTTTACATAATCCTATTTTTTCATGATATAAAATAAATTGTGTTCATAATCCAAGTCTGCATGGCAATGTTACTAATAATCTGTGCTTGGAAAATTTTGGTATAGTAAATGACAGTTCTGTGTTCAAAATTTTTTGTAGTTAGTATTTAGTATCAACTTTATTCTTAAATCTTAACAAATATCTAAAATATTTTTTTTTTGTGTTCAAATTCCTTTATATTTTTGCAGATATTATATTTTTTCAAACAAATGTTATTTTAATTTGATTGTAGAGCATTATTCAGCAATTGTTTTTTTGCATTTACAATCTCGTCTTGTGCAACAGTTTAAAAGTAACTAAAATTTCAGTTAAGCTCTGCAATTTATAGATGTGTTGGACAAAATATGAACACCCACTTAAAAAAGTAAATTTTTATTTTGGCTAAGTATTAATAACGTCGACCTCTTTTTGTATACAAGTTTAAGTCTATTACAAGTTACTTTTTACAGAATTTAGTTTTAGATGAAGACAAATTGAATGAGTTACCAACAGGGCCAATTATGGGTTCCTTGACTAGTTGTTGCAGCCCTGACAACCTAATATTGGGAATTGAGAGTTATTGTATCTTGTGTTGTAACAGAAAATAATCAACTTGGAACTCACAACTAATTCCTTGAGCATAAAATCTTGACTGCCCAAAATGGAAACAATTTATTTGGCCAATCTATCAACCCTCTATTTATACCACCATAATATTTGTTTATTCGTAAAGAGCATTGGCAGAAGTGTGCAGCTCAGTCTCATCAAACAGTGAAACATGGAGGTTTTATGCTCTAGGTGGTCCCATTATTACTTATTAATGAAAGAACTGGGAGTTAGTACGAGATAATTTTGGGTGACTCGGTTGAATGATGCATGCATTGTTTTCCTGCAGTATGCCTCTTTTGAGATATTGCTCAATGAGAAAGCTTAGAAATGTTCAGTTATTCAAGGACCGTGGGAAGGAAATTAAATGCCCTGTGACCTTCACAATCACTCATTACCTTCAAAGAAAAAAATGGCTGGTAGTCACCGACTGGTAAGACCATTTGGATGCGTATCTATTTAATGATGCAGGAATTGCTTTTTGCTGAGTATGCATCTCTTCAGATGATAATGCTCAAAATCAAAGCTAGGAAATGTCCAATCATTGTTCAAAGAACCTTGAGGAAGAAATTAAACTCCATGGATGACATAAACATTGTATCACTGGTCTGTTGGAACAGTAAGGTCTCTACCCCTCTAGCATATCAAGGAACTGTAGCAGTTTCTGCTTAAATACAGCAATATCCCCTAACCACCATGTAGTATGCATCTGCCTTATTTCCCTGGAGGATTCAGGATGTTTTGAAAGCCGAAAGTGGTACACTATTTTACTAGTTCATGTTTTGTCCAACCCTTATATTTTAAGCCCCTTATAATATTTTCATTTAGCTCATAATATTTATTGTTTTAGGTTAATCAATTAAAAAGCATACTTATAAACTTTTTTATTAATCTTCTAATAGGATGTAAAAAGAAAAATTATATTGATTATTAGTTAATTATTTTTTTTTATATTAGAAAATGAAGTTTTCATGCAGTTCCAACTGAATTGAGTATTTCAGTTTCTTGCTAAAATTACATCTTAAATTAATTTAATATTTCAAAACTGTTGGTCACAATCCAAAATTAATAGTTTATAAAAAGCTTTTAATGTCTTGATTGCAACTAGGAAAACAGTATGATTTATAAATTAATAAAGGGGCAACTTATAATGATGATTTTATCACATCAGAGTGCAAAAAAATTAAAGTTCACAAGATGTTAATTCCAAGCCATGTTACATAGAACTGTGAAAAAAAGTGTTTTTGTAATTGCCATATTTGTTTAATATAAAAAGTCATATTTTGTAGATAAAATGTTAACCAGATTTATCTGTTACACACACAAGTTATCTATCAATATAAGAAAATTGTTAGTTTCCACTTTTGGATTATTTTTTTATGATTAGTTTTTGTGAGTAAAAAGTGGTTTGGTTCTGTGAAGAAAAATATTTTGTATTTGGGGGAGAATAAAAGAAAAAAATATTTACTTTGCATAGGAGTATTTAAAATAAGTAGTTTCTTTTCTATTCGTAAATCTGACCCCTTTAAAAGTCTGAATTCTTAGAAAGAAGACAGATCTGAGATGTGAATTGCTTTTTAGTTTAAGGTTTTCTATCCTTCAATTATTTCCTGTAAATGGTCAGACTTTCTGTACCTGTAGTGGTATTTTATCCTTTTTAATAATATCTACATGGTTAATGCAACTTGAACTGCAGATATTGAGTTTAGAGATTTTACAAATATATATATATAATCAACTTGTTCTGAAAGCTTTCACTTGTGTTTTTCTTGAGTGTACTGTTAGTCACTCGTGAAGTGTCCTAAGAATTCGCTTTAAGCCATAGATCTCAGTTTCATTACCCCTAGTATAGCAAAAAATGACAAGAGATAAATCAATGGACTCTGATGTTATTTTACTGAAATCATTGTAAACTTATTTTTGTATTCATGTTAAATGAAGAAATTTACATTGAAAGTGATCTTTGTGGAAGAATATGTACAACATTCAGCCTAAGGTTTAAAAAATAATTCAGATTTCAAAAAAATTCTTCAAAAGTTTTAACTTAAAACATACTGTATTTTAATGATAAAACTGTTTTGTTAGTGTGTCTGAAACTTATGTGTGCTTTTAAAGTGTTATTTTTTATCTTTCATGAGCTGTGATTTACTCTTTGGAGAGTTTGTGCTGTATAAGAATTAAATATCTTTTGAAGTATTGATAGAATTTTATATATAGACTCTCAATGCAACTACTATAAAACTTGTCTGTGATTGCACAAGCTGCTTATGCGGATATTGTTTGACGCGAAATATTTATTTTTCTCAGGATATGGTACACAACCTATTCTCTTAACTTATAAAAATGTATAAAAATATTTATAGCATGAAAAGCATCTTTTTAGTGTATTAAGTTTTAGGAGTGAAGGATATTTGCTAAAAAGCAACGTATAAGAATGCTTATTCAAAATGTTAGATATTGTATATTTTGTAATACCATTGTACATGTTGAAGAATTATTAAAATAAAAAAATGTTTGTTAACTATCTCAGTATAATTGCTCAGTAAGCACAAATGACTTATTCGGAATTGGATTTTGAGAATACTATAATAGTAATCAACTAATCTCAATATACTTTAATTTTATTGAAAACCATTTCTAACTTCGCATTTTTGAACAAATACAGGTATTGAAAAATTCGTACCAATCTATATAAATAAGAATGGAGTGTTTGTTTGTACATTCAATATTTTCGACCCATTTCAAGTTTTCTATCCGTTTTGAACCCTTCTGATGCCGAATCCGCCTTTTTCTCGTTTGGTGTCTGTATGTTGTGCCCTATACACGTCCACGCGGTTTAAGATATTTTCATGGAAATTTGCATACAGTGAGTACTTATCTTCATTTAGTGAGTGGCATTGGTTGCGAAAGTCTGTCTGTCCGTCTTTCTGTTCTATGCTCGATTGTGTGTTTGTGTAGACATCACATGAATAGTATTCCAGATATTTGATTACAATGTGTTTTATTTTATACATTATTTATTAGTTTAGTGAATGCAATATTAAACATTTTTTTATTGTTATATTTAGAAGAGTTTCATGCTAAAACACCTGAGTAAGAATACTTAAATCAGCCACAATTTGATAGTTTTCGAAAAATTGGAATGTAGTTTGAGTATTACGATTACTTTCATTTGCTTTACCAGTAATGCTAAAAACCAATTATTTAACCACCAAAAAAAAAAATTTATGGTGAAATTTTAGCTTTGATACTTCATTTATTTCGAGTCTTATTTTTATTCTTTGCGCAATGAAAACGATTTACGAATATTTGGGACAGACGATATTTTTCAACGAAACGAGAATGAACAAGATCGCGCGAGCAGTGATATTTTTTCTGGTTCTTTCGCTCTGAATTAATTTTACATTTCTAAAATTTGTACACTTATAGTTGTAAGTTGTGGCAACTGTGCGAGATCAAGAGATAAAATTGAATCACAAATTAATATCTTTAGAACAATTTTTTGCGACATCTTTTATTTTGTTTTACTTCGCTGTTTCCTGTTTTAAATATTTATTATTTTAATAAATGTGTTTTCCTTCTCATCACACGCAACAGCACCACAAAGTATTAGACTTAAGTAAGTCAGACTTAGGTAAGTCAGTATAAATTTTCAGTAAATTTTAAGTGTAGTTATGCCATTATTGAAAGAATAATGCCGTTATTTAAAGAATAATGTCGTTATTTAAAGAATAATGCCGTTATTGAAAGAATAATAATGTTTAAAAATCCAAACTAGAACTTTTTCCAACATTAAAAATTCGTTGTAATAATGACAGGAGAAGATTGCAAAATTTCACAATGTCGCATACCGGAGGCAAGAGTGCAACAAGTAAGAAAATATTGTTTTGTTGACTATGAGTGCGAGAGCACTCGCCGTAAATAGTAATTTTAATTAATTGAGTTGAACATGAAAATAACTTAAGAAAGGGAATTCCAAATCTTCCTATAAATCGTCTTTTATAGTAGTAACCTTAGTATCACCTTTCGTCATTTTGTAGCTTTGTCATACAGCAATTGTGCGATGTATGTGAAATGTATTACATGAATGGATATGCATGTGTAGGATTTGTGTCCAAAGTAAGTTGTAGAAAATATAAAGATGGCGAAAGATGTTAAAATAAATTTTTATTCTACAAAAAACGTAAGTCATTATATAGTTTGATTATCTCTTCAATCTAGAGTAAACCAATTCAAACCGAGTAAGGTCGGGTAATTTGCTAGTTATATATAACAAGAATCAAACTTGGGGGGGGGGGCAGAAATTATAAGAATACTTTTTTTATCAATGAATAATTTTATGCAATTGAAATGACGAAGAAATACTTTTAAAATATTTTTTCTGGGAAGATTAAAATTTTAATGGATAGTGGTTTTTATAACGAATCAAAGCAATCGAAAAGGAGTATATAAAGTTAAGAATTATCTTCGATATAAAACAATTCCTTACATATAGTGTATCAAATTACTCAGTAAAGTTAAATGTGGAACGTCTAAATCGGAGGTTCCTAAACGTATTGAGCAAAAGGACTGAAAGTTCTGCGAAATGTGTATGTAACAAACCCATAATGAATTAAAAATATTTCTAAGAGAATTGTGACAATAAATAAATTGAGGCTGCGCGATACGATTCTGGATCAGCTTACATTTTAAACTTCGAAATGCTATTCATATAAAAGGATAACGAATTATGCTTTTCTTTATTTTACACTCAGTATTTCTCAAACCTTGACAAACGAATATACCGACACACTAGCACTCGACGCTAATCTGGTTAAAAGTAGAATAATCATTTTCTTTTTTGATAAAAATGCAAATATCATTAATGTTGCCTTGAGCCGACCAACCGGTATAGTGGTTAAGGTGTTAGCCTCTAGATCGGAAGGTTCCTGGTTCGGGTCCGGGCATGGATGTTTGTAAGCGTATGGTGTAGAGGCGGCTGGTGCACCTTAAATATGTCGTGGCCGAAAGTCCTCACGTTATGTTAGTGTGGAAGTTTGGAGAGTGGAGTGCCAGCTCAGGTGTTGCTTCGTCATCTGACCGTGGTTCAAAATTACGAGGTGTTGTCCTCGGATCTCTTCTTTAAGGGACTGATCCCGGACCGTCGTCAATAGCCCTTTGTGTTGCTCTAGTACGACGTTAACTAAAATTATCATTACCATAATGTTGCCTTAAAAAAACATTTTAGAACCGTTTTAACTTGTATAATCCAGTACTTTAAAGGTGATACTTATTTGCTTTGGACAAAAATCGCACATGTGTGTGCCATATCTATTATAAAATTCCATTTCACATATCTAATATTATAAAAGGAAGTGTGTTTGTTTTTTTCGCGGGCGCAAAATCCTGACGATTCTATGGCACTTACAGCAATGAGATTTGGCACACAGGTAGTCCCAATTTTTTTTTGCAATTTTTGGGTCGCGGCGAAATTTTAAAATTCAATCTAGAAGATTTTAAAATGAATTTAATATTTTTATTCTCTCCTTGGTGGTTCTTCGGACGAGAGAAGAACAGCCAAAATCTTGACTTTTCCCCCCACGTGACCTTGGATCTATGCCAAATTTTTTCATAGCTTCGGAGAAGCTCAGAATTTTTTTTTGTTTCCGCTTTAATTTTGCGCGCGGCGGAGGACTTCGCGTTAAAAAAAAAAAAGAAACAAATTACATTTCCAGTCACATTCCATTTCCGCTTCCATTCTCATTTTCAATGAGAGCAAGAAATAAAAAAAACATTGAAATAAAAAACATATTGACTGGGATTAAGTTTTTTTTCGTAAAAACGAAATCGCTAAAGATAGATTGAAAATTTCAACGGATTTGAAACTTGCGGAAAATTTTCCTCTAGATCGATTCCTAAAAATATGATTTTCTTTAATTAATTATTATTTAAATTGAATATATCTTCAGCGGATTTGAAATCTGCGGAAAATTTTACACCAGATTAATGTCTTACATCACGGGCATATTTTATATTTTCGCAAGAGAATGTGACGTCACGTTAACATTTGTGTTCCAAACATAAGCATATTTCATTTTCAGCCCTCTTACGATTTCAGCGAAAGAAAGCAAAGAAAAATATATTTTGGCTACATCATACTCTTGTAAGACAAAACTACAAAATATAATACTAAGGTACTTTGACCCTGATGACTTCTACAAAAGTTGATTAAGAGCTTGGAAGGGATTATGAATACCCCTCAAGTTCATTTCCTATAAAATGCCAAAACTTATGTAAGAAATGAATCTGCGGCGAATAGTCTTCTTGCAAGTCAGTTTTTGACTTGTGGCACTCTTGCAACAAGGATGTGACATTTTCGAATTTCGTCAAGGGAAGGATTACAAAAATTTTGTTAGATACTCGTGACTATGCTCGAAATTTTAAGTTTTTATATGGCTATTTAGGTTTTTATAGTTTCTAACCAAAATATCACACTATCGTAATAGCGTCACCATATTCCAAATATAACAATTCACAATATTCTCAGAATTCTCGTCTGTTTAATACTCTTGCTCTAATTTTATTAACAGAGTTCACAACCGGTAATATATTTGCTGCATTTTTAAAAGTTTATCCACACAGTGCTCTTGGTGTATAATGCAGTGATACTTAAGTAAAGGACGATTTAAAAAAATTTCAAGCAAAGTTGTAGTTCCATTGAATTTATCTATCATTGCCGGCGCTCCGTCAGGATACACACTTATGAGTTTACTATAATCTAATTAAAAATTTTTTAGGCATGATTTTACTTTTTCAAATATGCCTGATACTCTTGTTTTACTGTGCAAGGATGCAATGCGTTACTTGTAATATGTCAGTGCACCACAGGCCACCCATGATCTACAGCCACAGAGCAAAATACCTAACAACATTTCTATTCGTACATATATTTTATAGGAGAGCGAATTCCAAGGTACCATTTGATAGGGAACAGCATTTATTAAATTCTCATGCATAAGGTTTTGTCTTCATATCAGATTGTGCAAACTTGATAATTTATAGTAATAACACACAATTCTAATGCCTAATTTAAAATCTATATCAAACTTTCGAATGCCAAGTTTCACAATGTCATTTTAATCCATCCAGTATCTGAGTTATTATTATGGGTAGTTTGGAGCTCCTAACGTTAAATTACTTCCCCAGATTATTCACATAAAAATAACCTTGACACTGAAATTTTATATTTTGTTATTATTAAAGAACGCCAAAACAAAATATTCGTAATGTTTCATTTAAAATTTAATTTTAACCCGCAAAATTAATCATGAAATTAATGGTAAAAAATTAATAGCAACCTTGTTATAGTTTCATAGAAATGGATTTAGGACTTTTACGATCATGCAAAATTTCAGCTCTGATTGAGAAGAAAGCAGAGAATTCCTCATGTGTGGTATAAAAGGAAAATGGGTCGACATACGTGAGAAAATGTCCATATCAGAAAACGTATGAAATTTATAACTTTGCAACAAACTTGGGGAAAGCAGTCTGTTTATACATTCGATCGTAATTTATATAAATTTTGGGAACAGCAATATGCTAATTACAAGCATATTTTTCACTTTAGTGACGCACTGTAAGCAACGGGCTCCCAAAGAATACACAAATGAAATATGCTGGAAACTTGACGGTTCTTGATTGTTGCTTTGGCTTATGGTCATCGGTCATTATTTTTACTATACAAGAATGGGTAGATGGTTGAATTTACGTCGCACTGAGCAACACAACGCGCTATTGGCACCGGTCGGGGACCAATCCCGAAAGAAAAGGTCCGAGGTCACAGACCTCGTAATTTTGAACTACGGTCAGATGACGAGGTCAGAACCAAAGCTGGCATTCCACTCTCCAAATTTCCACACGACCCCAAAGTGAGGACATTTAAAACCTTGACAGATTTAACGTGCACCAGCCCAGATAGGGGATGAGACCACTCATTCTTTTTCAGGACTAAGTCCAAATCCGGACGTCCAAAATCCGGAATTGTCCAAAATCCGTACGTTTTGCTAACCAGCGTTTTTTTTTTTCTCACTTTTTTCCATTTTTTCGACAAATTTTAAAGAACGAGGATTTAAACCTGAACCTAATTGATGAAACAACGCAAAATAACGGATATGTTCAAAATAAATACCACACACAAAAAAATTTGAAAATTTCCAAGTAAAATTTGTTTTATTGTATTAAAAAGGATTTTTTCTTTCTTAAAAATTATTCTTATTAATGCATCTGCTATTTTACAATTGCAAACGAAAAAAATACAGCTGTGATTCAATGGGTATGCCCACTGCGTTTTCAACCTGCGTGTTGTAAGGGGTGCAAGTTTCATTCCACCCTGAGTGTATTTCTCTGTTCTGTGTCAGTAAAATTCTCTTTGTATGTGTATACCCATTGCTTGATATTTTATGTCTTGTGTCTGTCGGAGGGTAAACAAATATGGTCCTTTCGTCATATAAATCAAACAAACAAAATATTAGAAGAATTAATTTCATTCATAATTTGAATATACGAATTATAAGCGACGCAGGTTCCATTCCTGTAACGTACCGTGGGTGTAAGTCTCTCGTGCCAGTAAAACTATAACAAACAAATATTAGAAAAATTCATTTCATTCGTAATTTGAATTTGCAAATTGTATTAGACGCAGATTTGATTCGTGTAACTTACCGTGGGTGTACGTCTCTCGTGTCAGTAAACTTATAACAAACAAAATATTAGAATAATTCATTTCATTCTTAATTTGAATTTGTGAATTGAAAGCGACGCAGGTTCGATTCCTGTAACTTACCGTGGTAATTTGGTAATTTTTCATTAACCAACGGGCATAACATTCACAACCCAACGGGCTTTTGACGACGGTCCGGGATCAGTCCTTTAAGCAGGGAAAGATCCGATGACAACAGTAACTTACCGTGGGTGTAATCTCTCGTGTCGGTAAAACTATAACAACGAAAATATTAGAATAATTCATTTCATTCGTAATTTGAATTTGCAAATTGTATGCGACGCAGGTTCGATTCCTGTAACTTACCGTGGGTGTACGTCTCTCGTGTCAGTAAAACTACCCTTGTGTATGTATGTCCATTTATTTAACGTAATCTATCTTGTGTTATTAGTACAGCTTGGCCAAATATAGCCCTTTCGCAATAAAAATCAACCAACCTTTATCTTTATTTTAGAGTAATGCATTAGAAAGTGAAATTAAAAATTTTAGTTTTGATGAAAATTGCATTCAAAAATTAGAAACAAATTGTCATACACAACCGTACACAAAATTGTGTTCCCAGTATCAGAATACTCGAAACAGGTTGTTCAAAATTTCATTATTTCTGAAAGCTGCATAAATTAAGAATAAACTGGCTCCTTCCAAAGTTAGAAATATTTGTCACATGAGATTTAGTTCATTTCCTGTAAAACAAGAGTAGCCGGACTGACATATCGGGATTTATGAAACATTGTATTGTTGATAAACAAGGCTGTAATCAACAGTTTATCGCTTGTTACTTAAAATGTTCTGAAGCAGGCGTTAGCAGAATTTTAAAATAATATTCTAATAACGGATGGTTTGAAAAGCCGAACACTACACCAAATGTAAAATGTAATAGAATTATTTTATTTTCTACAAAGATACACCAATTGTCATTTTAATTTATTACATATTTTGATAACTTCCATGTTAAAAAATTTTATACAGTGATTTTTTTTGTTTTAAACATTTTTGCATGGGCGTTATGTAGGCAACCATTTTTAATTCAAAAGTTGATTTCTTGTATTATTCTAATATATTGACTTGGAGTAGTATATATAATTGAATTTGCCATAAATATTCCTTATAAGAAAGAGCTATTGATCTAACTTGATAGAGACTTAGATAATTCAGCATTTCCCCTAATATATACTGCGGCTAGTTATTATTGAAGAGTAAAATATTTACATTCATCATAAATAGTGAAAAACATTAGTAAAACTTGAAATTCCTTCACAAATATTTAAGCTATTGCACTAAAACTATATTCACCGAATATTTTCGGCGTTATAAAACTCAGGAAGCGTATTATACATCTTACCGATTACAAAAAAACAAGGCGACCACAAAAGTACTGTATACCACGTTTATGATGGATGTTTTACGTTTCTTTTACAATCTTCCCTCTCCTACTTCCCTGAACATCGTGTACTATTGGAGACTATGAGTCATGTGATTTCTTCTAAGGTAAGTTACTCAACAAAATGGAAGTGCACATATGTAGATATTCGAAAACTTTATGGGTGCGCAGGTCAAGGGATGTGTGAGATATTAAAGTGCTCAAGCAGATCTATAAAGATACTAAAAGCTCGGAGGTCCCTTCCAATCATCAAATAGAAATCCACAAAAAGCAATACTCCGACTGAAAATTCGGAACGAAATTTTTGTTGGATACTTTCTACGCACATAAAGTGCAGGTACGCATAATTTTGGATTTGAGTTCTTATAAATTTAGTTTAAGTATATATAAGAGTAAATTCTTTACAGAGAAATAATAGATTCAATATAAAATTAGGCTTTACGTAACTAAAAATTCGACTATTGTGGAAATTGTTTTACTCCATATTTCAGAAAATACTAAGTCTGCTTTACAATGCCTACAAAAAGTATTAGCGCATTTGATTTTTCGGTGACCTTTCAGAAAGAATTCATAAAAATATGATAAGATTATTGTATGCCAGTTTTACACCACAAAATTTAATGTGATTGTTTAATTAATCAAAAAATAAATACTGATGTTTCACACATTTCATAAAGTTCAAAAATAAAAAGTCTAAAATTATTTGCACTCTTGCATGCATTCTACGAAAATGTTTTGTAATGATATTTTGATAAAAAATGATATTTTGATAGAAAATGATATTCCGATCGAAAATGATATTTTGTAAGCATGGCATTTGCATCGATTACAGCTTGTAATCTAATAACATGACATTAAATTTATTACATTTTGAGTAACAGCAAGGGGATTTGGGACAGCTACTCAATAAGTACACGCTTAAGGTGAGAATTACTTTACAAGAAAAAATTTTTTTTCTTCCAAATTCCACAAAGGCCCTAAATTCTCGATAACAGTGGATCCCAACCTCTGTTCCGTGGAAACCTAAGGCATCCGAGTACCTCCCAGTAGCTCCGCGGCCGCTATAAAATCTGTTGTAACCCAAATTATTTGGTTACAACAGATTTTTTGCCAAGAGGCCAAGTTTTGCTAGTATCATCTGTATTTTCGTGGTAGTTGAGAAAAAAAAAATTCAGAGATATACTATAACAAAAATTGACACACTAAGAAGGTGCAGAATTACAGTGATGCCGGGCTTGATCAACTTGGAACGGCGCTGACTGGGGACGTATAGTCTTTAGTGACGAGTCCCGTTTCCAACTGTGTCCTGACGACAACCAGGGCAGCGTGGGGATCCTGTCCGTACTATCGCACGCCACAGATGCCCTCAACGGGGCGTTATGGTCTGGGGTGCCATCTCTTTTGATAGCCGGACCCCTTTAGTAGTCATTTCTGGCACACGTCAGCACAGCGGTTTATAGACATTCTACGACCGCTTGTGTTACCGTTCCATTTGCGACATCCCGGACTTACTTTTCAACAAGATAATGCCCGGCCGCACACGTGGCACGTGTTGCTATGAGTTGTCTTCAAGCTTTCCCAACACTTCCTTGGCCAGCTTGGTCTTCTGATCTCTCTCCCATAGAGCACATTTCGGACGTTATGGGAAGGCGATTGCAACCATCCCGGAATGTTGACCATTTAGCCCGACAGTTGAAGACAATTTGGCAAGAAATTCCGCAGGACACCATCCAGGACCATAGGGGTGCGGCCTAGGGTAAAAAATACTAATTTAACATTAGTATCTTTAAAAAATATTAGCTTATTGTGGAAGATGTACTCATTGAGGAAGTGACATGATTCTGAACAGGCATGTGGTTTCCGCTCACAAACTGAATATCAATGAGTTGGTTAGTTGAGTTTCGTCTTTTATGGCGCAAGGGCCCTATTTAGCAAAGCTGTGCTGAACACAAGATAAACATCGTAAAGTAATGGATTTACACGCGTATAGTTTTATTGATACCGAAGGAGACAACTACTCCAGAGTAAGCTACAGAAGCGCCTCTAGGTCGCTGATTGCTAGCGTCCACTCTGAATTGAAAATGAGGGCTGTGATAATTTAATTTGAAAATAGGGTCAGAGTAAAACAATATTTTACACGTACAACTGTCCTAGTATTTTGGAAGAATATGAGTACTAGAAAAATATTTAAAATGCTGTTTTGGTTATAAATACACTCTATAACAAAAAAAATCGACGCACCAAGAAGGAATCATCCGATTGCTTTGAAATTTCGTATGCAAAAATGTTTTGACCAAATATGCAAATGATTCAAATTTGGTGTCCAATGAATGAATAGTGCGATCTCCAGGGTGGACAATGGCAGATTTCAGCGTCATGATGGTAGCGGTCGACGTCGGGCCACAACAGATCGCGAGGACAGAGTGATTGTCAGATCAACTGTCACAGCGCCTGATTCATCGCTATCAATCATCAGTCGTGCGACCCACACACGAGTGTCCACCATGACCATTCACAGACGGCTGAGAGAGCAAAATCTACGCTCGTACCGACCGTTACGCCACCTGCCACTCACGCCTGCACACTGTCGAGCTAGATTACAGTGGTGCTTGGCTCGATCAGGCTGAATGATGCTGACTGGGGACGTATAGTCTTTAGCAACGAATCCCGCTTCCAACTGTGTCCTGACGATCATCGAAGACGGGTCTGGAGACGCCCAAGGAGCGTGCCGATCCTGCTTTCACTATTGCACGCCACACGGGCCCGCAACAAGGAGTTATGGTCTGGGGTGCCATTTCCCTTGATAGCCGGACGCCTTTGGTCGTCATTAGAGGTACACTTACTGCACAGCGTACGTTGACGACATTCTGAGACCTGTTTTGCTACCGTTCCTTTCGCAGTACCCTGGGCTTATTTTTCAGCAAAGTAATGCCAGACCACATACGGCACGTGTTGCTATAAACTGTCTTCAAGCTTGTCAAGGCCAGCCAGATCACCAGATCTCTCTCCCATCGAGCATGTCTGGGATATGATGGGAAGACGACTGCATCAGGTAGGGAATGTTGATGACGTAGTCCGACAATTGGAGCAAATTTGGCAAGAAATACCGCAGGAGACCATCCGGGAGCTTTATCGGTCTATGCCACGCCGTGTGTCAGCTTGCATCCAGGCTAGAGGCGGGTCAACACCTTATTGAGCTCGTTACTGTAACTCTGAAATAAATCATTCAATTGTTCTGAAATTTTAATAATTTTCTATTCTGTTATAGAGTGTAGTTACGGATTTTTTTTTGTGTTGACAGATGTTAATTTTCAACGAATTAAACTGAACTTCTAAAACTCAATTATTAGTAAGATTCATTGAAAACAATATATTTAGAAAATGGTAAGTCAGTTTTCTAACCTAAAATAAATCAGCATTTTCTATTGTTTTCAACTCAATGCTTTTTCTAGACTCTTTTTCGTGTTTAATATAACCCAACATGAACTTAATTCACAGCACTACAACCTAATTGTTGATATCTACACACTTTTCCATAACATAACTTTTTGGAAAGCGTCAAAACTCGAAATGTAATTTTTTCGAAACAATGATTTCGCAGATTCGTGTCTTTTGCTTGGTGCGAACGATATGTTCAGCTTTAGTATTTCATAAATATGATATCAGATTAATTTGTCATCTGTATCTTAGAACATGTTGGAAATCAGAGCTGTAAGTGTAACAGGTTATATGGATGAATATAACATGTATGCGAATTGACGTCCAAAAGTAAAATGTAAATAAAAAAATGTCGAAAAAAATGGGATGATTAAAATTATTTTCAGGATATTTAAATGAAACTTATTATTTTCTATCATTTAGAAAAAATAATTCCGATGAGTTTAAAAAAACATTGGATCAGTTCCACCCGAGCATTGAATGTATTCAATCGTGTAATTCTAGTAATAAAAAGGTTTAGTAATAGTTAATCCCACCACATTCTCTCGGGAATTTGGTAAACTATTATTGTTTCATTGATTATTTAAATCATGACATCATTTTTAAGTCATTTTTCAGTTAAAATATTCTACATTTAAAAAATTCTTTCTCCACTAATCTAACAGAGTAAAATAATTGCTATCGAAAATGTAGTTTTTAATTTTTTTAAATTTCGAATTTTCGGATGAAAACATTTATAAAAGTTTTTGCTATATTTCCATTTCTGTATCAATCCATTTTGAAGTTGATTAGAATTTTGGGAACGGGTATGATGGAAAAATAAGGATTTTAAGTCATCTCTGTCCATTGGTATATTATTTGGAATAGACCCAGCATCTAGTTTGAGAAATACTAATCCTTAGTAAGGATGTTGACCTTAAATGATTATTGAAGTATCTAGTAATATATTTTAAATACGGGACCTATTCATAATCAAACTAATATCACAGCAGAAAATGACTGCAAAGCGACAAACCACAAACCTTATAAAAATTCTCGGAAACATCACATTTTAGATCAGAGAAAACAGTTTTTAATAAACCGTGTTTACCCAAACTAAAGCCTGCCTATTAGTCAAGTAGCTCTCCCTGCAAACAGATCCTAGGTTTGAATGACAACTGTTATTACTCTTAATTTCCTTATATAGCTGTTACGTTATCAATGTGCCAAAGAGTAACGTAAATTGTGAACTGTCATACGGCACTCTACAGCAATAAATCTGTGCAGTCTACGTCAGTAATTACATTTTTGATAATTTGTTGGGTCGTTGAAAATTTATTACTTATTCAACTGAGTGATTATCAAAAGGCCCATGCTTCTGACAAAAAGTTTCTAATTTATTTGAGTATTTTTATGGAAGGGGTCGTCTTCTAATTTAAGTAAAATATTTCGTGAGTAGGTGGTGTATTGAAACTTCCTCTCCCACCTCGGTTTTAAAATCGTACCTCTGGGATACATAAAAAGATTCTTACGCTACTCGTATTGAATACACCTCTACTCGCATGGATCGCTCCAAATGCATAAAAGCCATGCTTTATGTTGATGTGAGAGATTCGTTTTTTAATACCCAGACGTGGTCTTACGGATGTAAAAGTTTCAGTTTTCTCATCTACAAAATGTTTTGTGAATGAAGAACATGTGTTCGCTTTCCGTATCAGACGAAGTCAAGTCACTCGCTTTCCATTTGGAAGAATCATTACAAAGTACACCAACAAAAGAAAAGAATTGAACGCCTGTTTTTTTGTAAAATCGAGAAGATAATCGAAAGTTTAATTTGAGACTAGAGACGACTTTGGAATTTATTGGGTAGGTAGGATGTTGAATTGACGTCACACTGGTACAACACAAAGGGCTATTGGGGCCGGTGTGGGATCGATCCTGAAGGGAGAGATCGAGGACAAACCTCGCAATTTTGAATTGCCGTCAGATGACGAGATCAACATGCGACCATCATTCACGATAAATTATTGGGTAATTTGGTAATTTTTTAGTTAACGTCGTACTAGAGCAACACAACGGGCTATTGACGACGGTCCGGGATCAGTCCCTTAAGGGAAAGATCCGAGGACAACACCTCGTAATTTTGAACCACGGTCAGATGACGAAGCAACACCTGAGTTGGCACCCCACTCTCCAAACTTCCACGCCAACCCAACGTGAATAAATTATTGGGAGAGGTCAAGCAAGTCTCTAATTATTGCATCAGGTCGAAGCGACAATTACAACATGCATTAATTTACAACACATAACTCATATCTATATTTGTGCGTTTTTATTTTTAAAGGGCATCCCTTAAAGATATTCCGGGCGCTTAGAAGTGTGTTGTTGTTTTAGGCATACATCCGTCGAAATAAGATTTTGAACGAGATTAAATGGTCTAAGGCAGTGGTCCCCAACCCCCGGGCCGCGGACCGGTACCGGTCCGTGGATCAAATGGTACCGGGCCGTCCAAGAATTATTAAATTATTTCCATTTTATTTACTTTGGTGCATTTATCTCGAACTTGTGCGGTTCTTATCTATGAAATGTCCACTCAAATTAGGAGGCGGTAAATCAGAACTTGAAATTTGTTCTGTTACTAGAGCTTCAATTATAATTTCTGAATTCTGTACGTCTCTATTTTCTAATTTTGACAAATGTCTCAAGCTGTTTTCAAGTTTTTAACTGTTTTCAAGTTGGCAGACAAAGTAGCTGCATTTAAATCCACACTGAAGTTGTGGGGACGGCGCGTGAACAGAGCCATTTTGGACATGTTTCAGACATTAGCGGGGGGATTTTAGGCGAGACTGAGCCTAAACATTCATTCTCATAGTTGGTGCACGATCAACTGTCTTTGCTTTGAAAAGAGTTCGAGCGCTTCGTGGGTTTTTTTGTGGTTGGGAAACTATTTTATTGATTTAGCGTTCTAGTGAGTTATATATATATATATATATATATATATATATATATATAATGTTGAATCACATTATATTCATTTTTTGGTGTAACAGTATTTTATTTTGAAGGCATGTTTAAATCCAATTAAATTAAAATTATTAAATCAAAACAATCTAAAATGTTAACAATAAACGTCCCCCCCCCCAGCGGGCCGCGTTAAAATTATCAAACGTTGATCCGGTCCGTGTCGATAAAAAGGTTGGGGAGCACTGGTCTAAGGGGTAAATGGACAAAGCACTCATAAAAACTCATAAACAACAAGACGTCTCAATAAGAATTTATAAATCAAGAGTTTGTTCAAATTCAATGCAATCAAACAGCGTCATTCAAGATTATCTTGAACGGAAACGCTATAAGAAGCTACAGATAATTTCTAGCATTACCATACTTAGGACAGGGCTTTTGAGTGGGAAGGGTGGTATGGCGTACAGTCAGTCAAAAGAGAATCCACACTACTTGTTATTCACTCACCAGAAGTCAAACAGATAAACCCGAAGAACATTTAGATACGTAATAATGTCAACTATGAATAAATGCGCATCTCATTTTTGCAGAAGAGTTCATCCCATTTATTTTCATATTTTCAAGTATCCGCACCCACTTTCTACGTGATCAAGAGGTTTATTACAGAGCAATTAAGCTAAATACCGATTGTTGGACCTTATATCTGGTAATTGTAATGACCATAATAACCGGCAGTAGCTTCCCCCTGGGAAAAGATTTGGGGGAGGCAGCATGTAAAACCTCAGTTGCTTCATGTAGGATAAAGGCACGTAATATGGAACACCTGATTTTGCCAAAAAATAATCGTGTTTCTTTGAATAAATCAAATGCCAAATCACGTTAAAAGTAGCTAAGATTCAACCCCCCCCCTAGCTTATTTTTAAAATACAAAACTTAAACCTCATGTATAATAGGTAGGTAGGTATTTTTAATCAACGTCGAACTGGAACAATACAACGGGGTATTGGCGACAGTCCGGGGTCAAATCCGAGGACAAGGCCACGTAACTTTGAACTACGGTCAAATGACGAGGTCACACCTGAGCTGGCACCACACTCTCCAAATTTTCTCACCACGCCAATGTGAGGACATTTGAGGCCACAGCAGATCTAACGTGCACCAGTTTTCCTTTGTACGCAACGACCTAGTACTGGGTCCATCATGTAATTGGTATTGGGCCCTTGGATGCCGAGGTCAGGAGAGAAGTTGGGTTTAGTCTAAGGAAGGGAGTAGAACACGTTTAAAGCTTTCACTGAAAGATACGGTTTCGCTTGTAAAGTAAATGTCTAGAATTATTTTGTGTGGTTGAAGTTCATTTTCTTCGAGGAGTCTTCAACGTTTTGTAGGATTTATTGGATCTTTGAGCTTGTAAAACGACGTGTTTAGACGGTAAGGTTTGATATTGAATGAAAATGCATCAAGGCAATTAAAACCCTTGAACGATCACAGCTACAGTCAGAAAGTTTTCAGGAAGAAATGCGAAATAATTTTTCGGGGCGTATTGAGCAAAACTATATACGAACAATGAAAACATGGAATGACTCTAATGTGGATTATGAAACTACTTCGTAGAGAAGAAAATAATTTTATCCCTTTTATTATTACCACTAAATAAAATCCCCTCGACTTTAACGAAACTCGATGCGAAACATTAAAATACAGAGGCTGTTCACACATTTTTTAGACAATGTATATTGTACTCAGAAAACTAAATTACATAAAATTCTTGTGTTTAAATGTTCTATTTGATAGCCCTTATTCTGAACTATCTTTCGACACCGTAATTTCCAGGATAATAATGCCTTTTGAAGTGTCAGAAGAGGTATTCTATCCCATTCCTCCTGAACAGCTTTCCAGAGTCCTGTAAGGGTTGTGGGACGACGTTTGGATAATGCAGATTTTAAAAGTCAGAAAGCACAAAAATCCATAGGTGATACATCGAGAGATTTAGTAGGGATATCAGTGAAGGGTATGGCCTTGATAACGGTTTTTTGTTCCATTTCCTTTAGGAAAGTTACAGTGGATTTTGATGTATGACTGCTAGCTTTGTTTTGATGGAGTTCCACAGATTGATGGAACTGTGGGTAAAGCGATGGTATTTCATTCAGAAAAATTGGCGATAAAATATGTTCCTGATAGTATTTGGAGTAAATCTTTACATTTTTTCCACTCTCTTTATTTTTAACTTGCCACTATATGAAAAACCAGCAACAATCCTGAATCCCTTAGAAAAACTTTCTTTCGATTCTGTGAACCATATACTTAAATTTTTTTTCTCCCCTTTTATGATAATAAATGGCTCTTTTTTTGCTGCAATCATTTAAATACACCCATAATTCTTCTATTGTGACAATTTTTTTCCATTTTTCTTTGGATAAGTGTTTTTTATATAGAATTCGGCATCGTGTCCTGCGTTCAGCGATATGCTTTGGAGAAAGACGATGTACATTGCGTTTTTTCGCTTTCTTAAGATTTAAATCAACGTTTATCATTTTGTTTATAGTGGACACCGAGCATTTTAATGATTTTGCAACTGTCCTTTGACTAGTGGGATTTTCTTTTAACACTAAACAACGTACCTTTGCAATAGTCGAAGATGTCCGTTTCTTCCTTGGATACTTGTTTGGAATTTTTGTCCCACTTGAGGCTCCAATTTGACGTTCTTTTCTTTTTTGTTGACGATATTACCTATCGACGCTTTAGATATCACAAAACTATGACTCTCACATCGTTTTTGGATAACGGACTATGAATATTTCTCTTCGGAAAGAGCATAAATATAGCCTTCGAACCACTGCTTCGTTAAAAACGCCATTTTGAATAAAAACAAACCTCTCAAGCCGCATACTATAATTTTGACTTTTAAAAACATAGTACAACTGCAATTATTTCTTTTGCAGCAAACGATTTTTTATTACCGCTAACCAAAATCGTGAAAAAAATGTGCGAACAGCCTCTGCAGTCTAAATAACTAGTTTTGCATTTACTTGTTTGAATATCCGGTTTAAATAAAAGCATGAAAGAGCAGTTTTTTTTTTTGCAGCAAGAATTTAGATGGTGGTGACTGATTTGTTGACAATAGATGAGCTCACTTCGTAGTTAGTAAAGAACGTATAACGTTGTAAAAGGAATAATAACCACGAGTACATTGTAATAAAAAGCATTGTTAGCCATCGGGAGTAACGCTATCAAAAGTTTTGATCAATTTGATCGAAACAGCTTCAAATTTTATAAGTCCTCCTGATGATTGTCTAGAAGAGATGTTTCGTCATTGCCAAAACTGACCAGATCTTGATGGACGAGATATCTCGTAATTAGAAGAAAACTTGTCAGATCTTGATCTATTCATAGTAAAAAAAATCGGCAATTTTGATAATGACGACTTATCTCGTCATTAGCAAAATTGTTCTGATCTAGATGGACGAGACATCTCGTCGAAACCACTTGGAGGGTTATCGTGGTATTGATGCATATCATTTAGTGAGTAAGGGAAAATGGAATAGTACGAATAACAAAACTTTCTGGATACATAACGATTGATACTAATTAGACGAAACCCAAAGTGGGCATTTATCAAAAGTAATACCGTTAATTTTGTTTAATAATGACTCCATTAGTAAAACTTAAGCGTAAACTTAAACAAAAACATAAAAACACCTAGAATCGGCCAATTAAAGGAAACCTATTTTTGTTAAAAACGTATAATAGCCTAATAGTTCGTTAAAAGTATTGATATTCGTTGCATCGTATTAGGTTGATTTATGTTTTATCTAAGTGGTGAACCTCATACAAATGATGTTAATTATAGATAAAAAGCGAGCGGGGGGACCCCTTTAGCGAGAAATAGCTATTTTTTAAACACCCTAGCCTTACCCTAAACAGAAAATATTTTCGGAAAAGTAATTATTGCATTGTTTTTTCCCCCTCATCAGCTAAAAACTAATGAAATCTTACGCTAAAGTGGATTCCTCTTAATGAAAATTACAGCTCCAGCTATCAGCGCCATATCGGTTTTACATAATACACTACAATTAAGAGAACGGTACTTTTTATGCTTAAATACATTACTTGTAATCTTGGATAAACAGTTATTTTCTCTTTCAGTTCCTATTCAGTGGGTATAAATAGTAAAATATAAATTTGTTGTTTTTACTTTCCGACTGATTTTTATTTTTAAAGTATTAGCAAGTACAAATCACAACCCTTTTGAACGCCTTTCATTGAATTTATGTTTCTAAATTATGGTAATGCAGAAAGAGTAAAGATTTTTATGCTGATTAATCGATATAGGAATTAACAAAACTGAGTCTACTCGACGACTTCTTCTTACATTTTAATGTCATATTATTCAATCGTCGATCGAAAACTGTTCATGAACGAACGATTAATTGTTTAAAAAGTTTCGTTGGAGATCTATGGCATGTTTCAATACGTTCTAATTTAATTTTGAAATTGAATGCATTAAGAGAAAATAAAAACAGAAGAAAAATATATACAAAAGAAAGAAACAGACAAACATAAGTTTAAAATTGAATCTTCTCAAGCTGCAAATATAGATGCGAAGTATGTAAAGATTTAATTATACACTTTACTATCTTTACAAACTCCTAAAATTAGGTGGTTCCTAAGAGAAGTGCACGGATAAAATTCAATATATATATATATATAATTATTATAATATAATATAACTGACGAATCGTTGTAATTTATTTCAAACTGAATTCCTAGCTATTAATTCAAAATCACAAACTTTAATTAAAATTGTATCACACTATGTCTGAGGAAAAAAAATTTCTGCAAGAAAATAACTTTTTGCTTTGCAAAATATTTCTTGGGAATCGAATATCCAAGAACAGCCGTTACTTTGTATCTATTATTCAAATATCTTTACAATAAATGTAATAGGGTACTGCAATATTTCATAATTCTAATGCGCACTTAACCCTCCGATGTGTATTGGTATTTAAATAATCGGTACTCATTTTTTTTTTGCATGTGTGCTATTTTTCAATCCATGAATAATGATTTTATGTAGCTACACATCTAAATTAGTTTCGTAATGGGATTTTGACAGATCTATTAACATAACTATAAACATAATAATTTTTAGTTTTATGAGATTGATAATATCAGTTCATCATACATATATTATTATGATTACGCTTGCTAATTACTGTACAATTTGAAGAACTATATATATACCGTATCAATCACAACACATTATAATATATAAAATAATATATTTAGTAAAAATAAATGGTGTTTCAGAAACAAATGATATCTTATTTTAGATCACAGAATGAATAAAAAGTCAACAGACGCATAAAGCTATGAAAGTGCCAAAAAGGCTTCACAATTAAACTAATAAACGAATATTGTATTTCTCATTGAATAAAACTATTTGATCCATATTTTGACGATAGATGGCACTACTAAAAGACAGTGCAGAAGTTTCTGAAGTAATCGTTAATATGTTTTCAGTTTTGTATTGGGGAACGGTTTCATTTTGATTTTGCAATTTCATTTTTGATATTTGCAAACTGGAAATCAAAATTTTTTTTGCTGCTTTCATGGCATGAAACAGAGAAAAATGGTTTTGGTCGTAGAAAGTAAATAAATATTTTTATTTCTATAAAGTTTAAAAGGAAATTCTGTTGATGGCACCAGATAATTTGGAAGATTTCTTTTTTCACATCGCTCATCAATAGCATGACGGAAAAAATAAAGCCAGTTTGTAGAGTTAACTTTTATTTATTTAAAAAACCAGTTAGATTTATTCTAGATAAATAAATATATTTAATTATTTATTTTAGATAAATTAATTAAAATACATTCTTGCTTTCAGAGTGGTAAGAGTCAAGACAGTAAAGAGTTAAGAGTAGTAAAAAATTCATAGATATTGCTCTGCTTCAACGAAATACAATTACCAGAATACACGAACAACTTAGAATAAAAACTTTTTGAGGAAGAAACTCCATGAAAATTTTTTTAGTCGCAGCTGCATTAGAATTACTATTACGTGTCAGTGTGGTTGCCCAACAGTCTCCAAGGAAGATTAAAAATAGGATCTATTCTTCTATTTCAGAATAACCCTCATAGTGGCTGATAAGGGCCGTCTCTGAGGTTTGAACTGCCTACATATCAACTTCAATAGGTCACCGACTTCTTGCAAAAACTTTTGATTTTCTAAAAAAAAACTCCCTTCACCAAATACGTATTCAGAAAATGATTTCGGATGGCCAAGTCTTTCTCTTGGTTCCATAAATATTGTTGCGTATTGCTTATCTTGTTTATTTTTTATTTTTTCGACTGCTTAGATACATTTTACTCTGTGGGATTTAAGAAATTTCAATTTCCTCTGATCTAGCTGCAGCATCTAGCCATTTAATACCAAAATTCTCTCGGGTAGCATGTTTCTCATCCGAGTAAATGCCCTGTTCTTGATGAGTGCTTTTTGTTTTTCAAATGCTAATTAAGAACAACAAATGTACAGATTCATAAGTTTCTTTATTACAATCGCAAAAAAATCTACGGAAAGTTTAAAGTTAAAAAGATTGAATATATATATATAAAGGTAAAGCTTTCGTTGTGTGAAAATGTCATATGTCCACACAATTGATATTGGTTTGCTTCACCTGGGGTTAAAAATGGTCCTTGAGCTATAACAACCTAACCTAACAACCAAAACTCCATATCGTAGGATAGAGTAGAAACTTATTAGCTGACGCACATAGTTCTTTACTGCATAGCTGTTTAGAGACTAACTATCAGTTTTCAGGTGAAAAAACAAAAATTATAAGCATTTTGATAGTGTTATATAAATCTTTTAAACAGATTTTTCAATGTGATTATGTATATATCTCATCATGAAAATAAGAATTTAGTGACTCCGAAAAAATGTCAGTTAATGAGTTTCCGCTCTAAGCTGACGATATATATTCTAATAAATTCATTTGAGTCAAATACTATATGCAACAATAAATCATAATGAATTCATGCGAATTATACTACTGTGATCAAAAAGTACCCGGAATGCTGTCATAAAACAAAAGATATCAATTTATTGGAAAATCAACGAAGTGAAAATTCTTCTCGTATTAAAAACAAATTTATTCTCAGACGATAAAATTGAATAATAAATCCCTGATTGTTGCCACTTATTTTTTTAGTCGTAAAGATATTTCATAAAAGTTTGCAGACGATATCTACTATATATGTTTTTAAAAAGAAACATCTCGGATACTTTTTGATCACAGTAGTATATTCTGTATTTCTTTTAAAAACGAAACTTATTTCTTCTGGGGACGTAAACAAAGCTGATTCATTTTTTGGAGATCGTAAATTTGTTTCCGTTCCTTGATGTAAAACCGATGGTCTCTTCGGACTTTGGGCATATGGTTCATTCGATTCGGACAGCACCTGAGCTGTAAAACTGCAAAAGTGGACACGTATTATGTTAAACTTTATTGCTCATAGGAAGCAACAGGGTCGAATAATGTGTATCTCCTGTAAAGATAATCAGCTCACCTTTGGTGTCAAATGCTTCAATTTCTTTTCTTTGCGCGTTGAAACATAGTATTTACTTAATTTGCAGAATACGAGGGCAATATCTTTGTCTACTATCCTGTTTACCCCTTACGGATTCGACAGTCCAATAATCGATCTTTCAGAGTCTGAGGTGGTTGTCGGAAGTTTGCACTACGATTCAAGAAGGTAAAAAAAAAAAAACCGGGACAATGTACAATTGGATAACGCAGAAAATTCTATTCGAATGAACAAAACAAGGCCACAAACTATTGGAAAGGGAGTTCTCTTGGTATAGTCGCATTGATAACTTTTTCCTAAACATAAAGTAAGGATAATATCCACAGTATGATGATTTGTTTTGCAAACTGAGTAAATACATTAACAATTTTCTTAAGTTCTGCCTTTCTTATCAAATCGGAGCCGATGCTAAAAAAACAGATTTTTACGAAGAAACAATTTATTGATAAATTGGATATTAATGCATGAAATTTATTATGTATTATTTATTATAGATATTAATGTATTGTATTTTTATGTATGAAAAAATACCATTGCGAGGCGTTAAATCTTCGAAGTTCATTATATATTCTTAATATTTCAAAGTAATTCGTTTAGCATTTATTTGGAGTTAGCATGTTTTTTCACGCAATGAATTTTTTGGTTTTAATAATTTTATCTCAGAAAATGAAAAACGATGTTTGTATGTAAATAGACTGAGGTTTGCGTATCAATATCTAAAAACCTGCAGAAAATAATTTTGTTTGTTCGGTAAGAAAATCATGCATTTTAAGAAACAAAACGAAAGGAATGGCGATTCTTTTAGAATTGAATGTAGATTTCTAAACCGCTTCATATTTTAATTTAAGTCAAATTGGATGAAAACCTTAACTTTCTGTGATTTAACGACTGTTTTACCATATCGTCATTGCATAGTTCTTTGTATGATGTACGCTGTTATGCTAAAAGAACATTTTATTTTCCATTATACCATATTTGTGTGGGATAGCCAGAAGACGGTGAGTGTGGAATTGTATGCATTATTCTATTCTATCCATGATGTAAGCACTGAATGGAGATGCTTGGATAAATTAGCTTTCTTAGGTATCGGAAAAAATTGTTATCCTTCTGTTTGTGACTGATATTCTTATTTGTTTGTTATTCTTATTGCATAGTTATTTTATGAATGCCATGTGATGAATTTCTTGAATTAATGAGTTTTTACCTGGATTATGGTCAGTCATTGTCTTTGGATTTTCTCTGTTTTGCTATAAGTAATTTCAGACACATCTGATCGTAGTGATCAAATTTATCATGATCTAAATTCAGTTTTTCGGTCTTTAAAGTTTTACAATTCCAATTTTCATAAGCTGTTTTGTTTTATAACTGATTTTAAAAAGTGTGCAGCAGCACAATTGTGTGGTTAGTCGCAATGCTTACGGATATGAAACTTCATGGCAATATTGATTAAACACTCTTATCTTTCGATAACCGCGATCGAAATGTGATAAAAGAAGGTGCGGCGTTTCTCTGGGATATCAGTCACTTTTTATCTCAATAAGACCACAAAATCTCCGAAGAATCAAAATAGGAACAAAATTCATCACACACAGTGTGAACGATTTCTTTTAGCTTAAATAATTTAATCTATATAAATAAGAATGGAGTGTTTGTTTGTACATTCAATATTTTCGACCCATTTCAAGTTTTCTATCCGTTTTGGACCCTTCTGATGCCGAATCCGCCTTTTTCTCGTTTGGTGTCTGTCTGTCTGTCTGTCTGTCTGTCTGTCTGTATGTTGTGCCCTATACACGTCCACGCGGTTTAAGATATTTTCATGGAAATTTGCATACAGAGAGTACTTATCTTGATTTAGTGAGTGGAATTGGTTGCGAAAGTCTGTCTGTCCGTCTTTCTGTTCTATGCTCGATTTTGTGTTTGTGTGTTTGTGTAGGCATCACATGAATTGTATTCCAGATATTTGATTGCACTCTATTTTATATTATACATTATCTATTAATTTAGTGAATGCAATATTAAACATTTATTTATTGTTATATTTAGACGAGTTTCATGCTAAAACACCTGAGTAAGTATACTTAAATCAACCATAATTTGGTAGTTTTGGAAAAATTGGAATGTCTATTGAATATTACGATTAATTCGATTGCTTTACCAGTACTGCTGAAAAAGTAATTATTCTTCAAAAAAATTTTTTTTTTTATGGAATTTCATTTTTGATACGTCATTTATTTCGAGTCTTATTTTTATTCTTTGCGCAATGAAAACGATTTCCGAAAATTTGTGGGACAGACGATATTTTTCAATGAAACGAGAGTGAACACGATCGCGCGAGCAGTGATATTTTTTCTGGTTCTTTCGCTCTGAATTAATTTCACATTTCTAAATTTTGTACACTTTTAGTTGTAAGTTGTGGCAACTGTGCGAGATCAAGAGATAAAATTGAATCACAAATTAATATCTTTGGAACAACTTTTTACGACATCTTTTATTTTGTTTTACTTCGCTGTTTCCTGTTTTAAATATTTATTATTTTAATAAATGTGTTTTCCTTCTCATCACACCCAACAGCACCACAAAGTATTAGACTTGAAAATGTTAGGTAAGTCAGTATAAATTTTCAGTAAATTTTAAGTGTAGTTATGCCGTTATTTAAAGAATAATGCCGTTATTTAAAGAATAATGCCGTTATTTAAAGAATAATGCCGTTATTTAAAGAATAATGTCGTTATTGAAATAATAATAATGTTTAAAAATCCAAACTACAACTTTTTCCAACATTAAAAAATTTGTTGTAGTAATGACAGGAGAAGATTGCAAAATTTCACAATGTCGCATACCGGAGGCAAGAGTGCCACAGGTAAAAAAATATTGTTTTGTTGACTATGAGTGCGAGAGCACTCGCCGTAAATCGTAATTTTAATTAATTGAGTTGCACATGAAAACAACTTAAGAAAGGGAATTCCAAATCTTCCTATAAATCGTCTTTTATAGTAGTAACCTTAGTATCACCTTTCGTCTTTTTGAGCTTTGTCATACAGCAATTGTGCGATGTATGTGAAATGTATTACATGAATGGATATGCATGTGTAGGATTTGTGTCCAAAGTAAGTTGTAGAAAATATAAAGATGGCGAAAGGTGTTCAAATAAATTTTTACTCTACAATAAACGTAAGTCATTATATATTTTGATTATCTCTTCAATCTAGAGTAAACGAATTCAAACCGAGTAAGGTCGGGTATTTTGCTAGTTTAATAATAATAATATTAAAATATAAAAAATTTACTCATCATTTACGCATTGAAGTTTTAGGTGGTTTTAAAACACGATAAGGTGTTGTAATTTGACAGAAGGAACTGACAAGAATTTGACAAAAAAAGCGGAACAAAAATTGATTTAATTCAAACCAACTTAAAAATTACCACATTACTGAAAAAGATATAATTTTCTAAAAAATTACCATTACTTTAAAAGAAATTTTAAATACAAACTCGTAAGATAACTATGCTAAAATTAAAAACTCGCATTAGAACCAACCAGATATTTGTTTATAGGGCCAACAGATTCTAAAGTTAGGCGCAGAGATAGATTTTCAACCATAAGGTCAGTGAATGTCTAGATGCAATTCTTACTCCAATGGTAAAGAGATAGCAAATAGTAAAGTATTAGTTAGTGGTTAATATCAAAAAGTGAAAAAACGTGAACTAAAACGATCTTTCGGCATATATTTCATGGTTACTGAATAGGATTAGTCTAATAACTGGAGTTTACTGGGGCTTACTTAAACATAATGATCGCGACTCTACGATTCCCAAGCGATCTTTTCCCAACTTTCTTCTCTCCATCCTTTCTTTACACAAGTACTTGTCATTGTCTGTCTTCTGTTT
The DNA here is from genome assembly GCA_947359465.1 of Metellina segmentata. NCBI lineage: Eukaryota > Metazoa > Arthropoda > Arachnida > Araneae > Tetragnathidae > Metellina > Metellina segmentata. Next base: position 107,955,020 of record OX375872.1, on the reverse strand, counting down.
GGCACGGCATGGCCAAATATCGCTCTCTTGTGTTATAAAACCCAAAACCAGCCTACTTTAAAGCAATACATTCTTTATGACAGTTTTTTTTTTTTTTAATTTAGGTTAGAATCTTTTAAGTATTGAAACTATTAAGCTAAACCAAATTTATAAAGTCAAATGTGAATATTTCTCAACCAAATTGAAGGCGGGTATTAAATTATCGTCACACTGGAGCAACATAACGGGCTATTGCCGACTGTCCGGGATCAAACCCGATGGGAAGAATCCAAGGACAAGGACAACACCATGTAATTTTCAACCATTGTCATATGATGAGGTCATACCTGAGCTGGCATCCCACTCTCCAAACTTCCACACCACGCCAACGTGACGACATTTGAGATCACGACAGATTTAACATACAGCAGCCCCCGCAAACGACGATTTCTAACTGGATCTAGTTTTGAACTTGCAACCCTCCGATTGCTAATCCGTTATTTTTCCAACCGGGCTACCGCGGCACTCAACCAAATAGAAATAAATGGAAACTACGTCGACTGTTTGAACTAAATGATTGTTTGAAAAGTATTTTAAATCAATTTTAACCCTTATAATCTCGATAAAAAGGACGTAGAAAAGACACGCATGACGTTAAATGTACTATCGCGAAATTTAATCTAACTCTCTTAAGTTAAACTGAAAACGTACATTTAAAATATTTTTCTTTCAATGTTTGAGAAGTGATTAAAAAAGGGCTCGTTTCGAGCAGAAAAAGATATTTCCTTTCGTCTGAGAAAAATGGAATTAAGAACGAACGGAACTTCACCGGGAGCAGTTTTTATTTATACCATTGAAGAGAGGAATATAGCGCACGTAACACCAGTTGGATGAACAAGGGCAAAAACTTTTTTCATCCTGTTTTTAAAAAGAATTTACCGATAACTTATTCACACCTTTCATGGTAGCAATCGGGAGCTCGTCTGTCAAAAGAATCTTGATTAAACGAAGCGGAAATCAATCATTTTTGAGTTAAATCTTGACACTGAATTCACTGCATGATGCCTCCTTTATAAGAGCGTTGTACATTAGGAGGTTTTTTTCCCCTAGTGCTTTCTTTTTCTACCCCACGGAGAAAATATTTATCACTTTCCTTTTTAGTCTGTCAACTGGTTTTTATTTTTTTGTTTAACAAAGGAGATGCTTTCTGGGGACGCGAGAGTCCGATCTATGACAATGATTGTAATCCGCTCATATTAAAAGACTAAGACTGTTTATGTGAATTTCATTAAAAAGTGACAGGTTGCTTTTTAATTTGCATTCATATTTTCAATTGTAAAGGTTGAAAACTCTTCAGAAATATTTGCGATGTGTTTGGCTGTGATTGTTAATAAAATATTTAAGTGTCAAAAAGTTCGTCTGGAAGGTGATGGCTTTCTTTAATCTTCGTTTTCTCTTACCACATTTCTTTAATTAGTTTCTAAGTTTGTACATGAATTTATACTGTACGTATAGTACCAAAAGTATTCAGACTTTTGGGTTGAAAGGGGAAAGTTATAGTAATTTCACGAAACTAATACTTTTGTCTCAAACAACTATGCTTTTTGATTATTCTAACATATTGTATTTCCACTAATTTACAGAATGTTTTTCTAGACCATGTCCTTTAATCCTTAGAGCACCAATTTTTTATGGAAGAGGAAAATGTATTATTAAATACATTCTTTTCTGGACACTAACAAAACCATTTAAAAAATTCTGAACTAAGCCAACTTAAAATCTAATTAAGCACTAAATATTGATGACGGAGTGTTGACGGATTCACACACACACACACGAAATCGAGCAACTTCTGCTCTCTTGCAGAAGGAGATAGAAAGAGTTTTTAGCTGTTGCTAAAAACAACTCAACGAACCTTTCCGGGCGTCCTAATGAAACCATTTTTAAGATTATAAACTAAGCCAATTAAAAATCTAATTAAGTGCTGAACATTGGTGAAACATCGTTGACATATTCACGAAATCGAGCAATCTCTGTTCACTAGTAGAAGAATATGTAAGAAGATGTTAAACGCTATATTAGAGGATGGAAAGTAGAGTCGTAGGCACTGTGATGTATAGGAGAACATTCCACACGGGAATGATTTAGGCATTTTAACTCGTTTCAAGGTATTCAATCGATTGATACAAACCTTTAACTGACCAATCTATGTTTGTACCTTTCGCTCTTTCAATCAAGATTACATGGACCACAAAGTCTGATATGGAATAACATTAGCTGAAAGAGACCTGGGTTGTTTCGAAGTATTATCAAATCGTAGGTGGAACTTAATTCGTCTAGAAAGTCTTTGCCACTCTCTGCGTTCCAATCTGAAAGTACTACCATCAAACGCCTCAGTCCTTTCTAGCAAAATTTTTTATAATACTATGAATTGTTTGTCATAACTTGGACAAGTCTGCCCATTGTGACTTTAACCTCGAAGGGGTTTCGATGAGATATCTCGTCTATCAAGATCTGGCCAGTTTCTGTTTTTGACGAGGTACTTTATTGAGGCAACGACCAGAAGAGTTAAAATATAACAAACCAATCTGCCACCCCGACACTTTTCAGCAAAAACAGCCGCATGCCACCACGGATCTTACGAATGTCCCGGATGGTACAGTAGACAGAAATGAATCATTTTCTGGGAAAACACTATACTCTAATTAGAAATGTTTGGAGTGTGTGTGATTCTCCATCCTTCATGGTTTTCTAAAGCTCGTGGACAACACTGTTGATTTGCAATGCAACATAGTAGCCTATGCAGATGATTTCCTGCTCTCTGTCAAAGGAGACACTCGCAGTCAGCTCGAGTGTGTGGCAAATGCCAATATCAAAAAGATAGTTGAACACGGGCACTTTATTAAGCTCCGTTTCAACCAGCTTTAAGGCTTTGACCATCTTTCATGGAAAGGGAGCAAAAAGTGACGCTGATCCAATCTTCTGCTGTGAGGATTAGGAAATTGAAGCTGTGAAAGAGATGAAATATCTGGGTGTCCTCTGGGACAAAACCCTCAATTTCACCGGACACTTTCACCTAGTACGCGCTGAAATTGTAAAGTTGGGTATGGCTCTTAGAAGAGTGGCAGCAAAAATGTATGCGTGCAGACCCTGGTTGCTTAGAGAATATACCTTGGAGTTATTGAACCCTCAGTACTCTTCGGTATCGGAGCTTGGGGAAACCGTCTCGACACATTTTTGTGTCGAGAACAACTCGAACGCATCCAGCGTGCAGCTCTTCTCCCAATGACCAGGTGCAACCGCACTACACCCACTAGGGCCATGCAGATCTTGGCCGGCACGCTGCCACTTGACCTAAAAGCTAAACTGCGCTACTCTCAATTTCTACTTACTAAAACTGACTCTAAGGTGACATTAAATGACGAGACCTTCTACTCACAACAGGTGGAAAGAAGTGCAAATGTCTGGAGTGTTCACACAGCTGATCGCATTGCAATCCCTTATGACAGTAAATTGCCACAATGTGCGGAGATTGAAATTTTCACTGATGGATCAGGGCTGGAAGGTAGCTATGAAGCCGCCTCCATCGTTGCGTATTTCGAGTGCATCGGCTAATAATATATGTACCGTCTCACGGATAATGCTACAGTTTATCTAACGGAACTTGCGACAATCGAAAAGACATTTGAGTGGGTCTGTGATAGGCCACTTTATAATTCAAATAATGTTACCCATATCTACTCAGATAGCCTCTCTTCGTTTATGGCGTTAAATGATCCCCTTTGCACTCTCCCAGTAGTGCAAATAATAAGTCTCTGTATAAAACGATCACAAGCTATCAGGGAATTCACATGCACTGGATCAAGGCCCATGTCGGTTTCATTGGCAATGAAGCGGCTGATACCGCGGCTAAAAATGCCACCGACAGCCCAGGGGAGAGTCTTTAGTTCAATCTCCACAATTAGCCATAAAATTCTCAATATTCTTATGGAGTCGTGGGAATTACGATGGAGTGGAGACAAAGTGGGCAGAAGAACTCACAAGTTCTTTCCCACACCTGATCTTAGACGACATGTGTACCATCCTATAACATATCAGCTACTCACTGGCCATGGTCGTTTTCCAGATTACTTTCAGCGTTTTGGAAAGAAAAGTTCCGGTTTGTGCCAGTGCGGAGAGGTTGGTGATTCTCACCATTACATCTTCCACCGTAAACTGGCGGAACACCTCAGGGACGGTCTCCATTTCCTAAGGGAGTCTCCTGAAACTTACTCACAACACCCTCAGTGTCATCAGGCCCTCCTGGCCTTGGGCAAATTTGTGATTGAGAAACTTACGCCTCGCTTACCCTGACTCTCCAAACCCCACTCTTCTCGGCATTAGGTAAGTCAGTAAGTATTTTCTAGAAGTAGAGTGATGATGCGTTGATTGTTGGCTTGAGAAGGTCGTTTTCTGGAGACCCGCAGAGGGACGTGCTGAAAATGTGAGGTACTTGTACCATTGCCGAATTAGGCAAATCATCTTAGCTCAAAGATGTCAGACGCAGGTTATTATTTTGAAGGGAGTGTTGTACCCGAACAAAAAAAATAATTAACCGTCCTATGGGCTGAGAATGACGAAGAAACCTTCAGGTTATGGAGCTAGTCTGCCAGGACAATTTTGTCCTCCGACACCTTTGTGCCGACCACGCTCACATCCTGGCTTAACCAATCATGGCGGCAATGGATTTTCGAGCGGAGCGTCAAAGGTGTTTGTTCCTCTCTGTTTCCTACTAGACCTTCCCTGCTCTTGTAGAAAAATCGAATTTACTCCTTACCGGGGTGACACGGAGGGAAGTGCACCCCCAAATAACTGGAACTGGAACTCCATCCCTCATGATCAGTTAATCTTGCTGTTTATAAGCAATGACCTAAGGATGCCTACAGTCGTCTTTTGGCATGTGTTTGAGTGATATAGGGCTTGTGTGTAGTAGATCTAACAGTGTAAACGATGTTAAAACGATAGATTATATTACCCTTTCCCGTAAAAATTTCCTAGCCTGATATCAAATTGGGTATAAGCTTTGTAAACAAGAAGCTTTCAATTAAGCTTCACGATCTTCTTTATATATCCCTCACAGCATATGTGAATTTCATTTGAACTTATTTATGTGAAATGCAGTTTAATTTTAACTTTTGATGTGATTTGTTTTGAATGGTTAATGATTTTTAATACTTACACATCGTTTGATTAACAAAGAAATGTGTAAACTTCAGAATTTCACGCCGTATATTTTTCAGAAAAAATTCTTAATATGAATAGAAAACATATACTGTTGTTTTTTATTTCTTTAATGAAAATAATAGCAAACGGAAATATCTAGAAATAATTTCAGTCGAACAATTGTTACCAAAGAAGTATCCTTTCCTCCTAAAAGAAAGAGAGAAAAAAAGCAAGACCTCTCTTTTGTACCTTCATTAGTGAACAACTGGTGTAAAAGAGAAGTTGTTACAATTGTCTTCTTCAACTTCTTAGCAGATCCCTGGAGGGGAGGTTTATCCTTTGTTTGTTTCACCTGTCTAGGATAAGGTTAAGATAACTGAATTTGTATTTTAAGCGGCATTTTCTTTGCGTTGTACCTCTCTTAGAAAGAAGAAAAAACCGCTCGAAAAGGAAAAGAAAACATAAATAAATGAAATAAAAATAGCTCACATAAAAAGTAGAAAGGAGTGGAAAGGGTGTTAGATCAAAGCTTTCTTTTCTTCAAGACAACTTGCTTGATTTGTTTATCTTGTCACCTGTTTTTCGCCCTGATAACTACTGGTGTGAAGGGTTTTTATTCAAATCGTGGATTATCTTCGTATTTTTGTTTATAGCTGCTCATTCTCGAAATGATTTATTTATGAGTTTCGTGTTTGAACTCTATTAGTATAAATAGGTCGCAAGAATTATAATACTTTTTTGTTCATTTTTATGTGCTGCGGTAGGGTTTTAAACCAATCGGAATGAGGCGAAAAATAAGACAAGTTACAAGAACTTTTAGATGAAAATTTATAGAAACAATTATAAAGCATTGTTCAATCTAAGTATTTTGACGCTAACGAATATTCTACTATTTCGTAACGAAATATTTGTAGGTACAACATGTGCATATATCAACATCTCTATGTGTCAGAAAATTTTCAGAGAAAATAAAATTAAGAAACCTTTGAACTTTTTGGTTTATGGAGCGGATATACTAAAATATGTACCATTAAATAGAACACTAGGTTTATTCATTACCTACGAATGAACGAAATGAACAGCTACAGTACTACTTGCTGTTCCATTGCTAGCTAGTTTTGTGTCACGGGAGAGCATATTAAAATGGTCAGGTGTATGAGCGCTATTTGTTATACGCTTTAGACAAAACGACTTGTTAAACATTAGTTTATGTGATTAAAGATGATCGTAGACAACATGAATAACCTATGAATCTAAGCATGAATGAATGTGCCGCTACTATACTACAGTACGATAGGGTCTTCTGAGTTCTAAAGTGCTTTAGAGGATGAATAGTTGGACCAAGAAGTGTCCATTCCATTGCTGCAACTATATAAAACTCCTTTCGATTGGTATGGCGCAAGGGATTTCCATATATTTCCCGACGTTTGGAAACTTTTCTCATCCAAAGAAATGTCACAGAGCAGCAAACCTTGAAAGAAATGACCTCCGAGAAAGCAGAAGTTGCTGAAGGATTATAAGAACAAAGAACAGGATAAATCCTCGCCACGGAGGGGAGAATATCTATCTATCTACGATGAAGAAATCCATCATGAAGTGTATGAAGCGTTTTCATGCTGGGAGTGCCCAAGACCAAAATGTGATGGAGTATCTAGTGAAGAGAAGGTGACGGAAAATCTTCGGGGACCCTGCGATTGTTTTCGGAATTCAAGAACAGCAAGAAAAATGAAAAATAAAAACAGAAAACACTCAATGTAGAAGTCAGCTCACAAATAAATGGAAACTTTCAAGATGTCATACTTTTAGGGGACAAGTTCTCGGAGGTCAGCGACAATGCTAACATTTTTTCCAACCACTCCTCGAGGCTTTTCCCGAGTACAGGGTCTTGCATAGAGTAAAATTGACTCCGATAATGTTCTTTACAAACTTGGAGAACTTAGAGGCTATGAGTTCTAATTACGAAGTGCGCCAAATCTGTCTAAACGCACTTCGTAATTAGAAATTATTTTGTTAAAAAGATAGTCACTTTTTGATTAAGTACGTTATTATTGAATATTTTAGATAGCATAGTTGAAAGGTATAAGAGAATTTTCTTATGTAAAATATATCCACCATACCATAAAAAATATTGATGAAAATCATATTAAATTTGCTCTTGGTTTATGTATGAAAAATAGTTAATATTATCTAATTCGAATTAATAAAAGATTATTTCTTATGTTTCAACTCCCAACATCTCCCAATTTAATGACGTAAACCAACTATTTTCACACAAAGAAAGTGTATAGTTAATATAGAGCCTTTTATCTTTTTTCCTGTGCCTAATTTACTATGATCTTCTATCATGTTGATGGATATTTAAGCTTTAGAGTTTAAATAGTTTTTAACAATCGGTTCATATTATGAATTCGACGTTCAACGAAATCTATCAAAGAAAATTGTATCATGATATCTAATTAAGTATCATATATTATGCTATAGTAACATCAAATCGCTATGACCTGACATTACTCATTTAGAGTAAGCTTTTCGTTTGATGAGAGCGGTCTATCATGTTGAATCGGAAAGAAATAGCTACAACCCGAAATTATAGATTTCGGTAATTTTCCCTTCTCAATGGATGTTTTTAGTAATTGAGTACAACAAATCTACTAGACAATTTTAAAAACGAAAATACTAAACCTTCTTTGAACGCCATATTTAAAAAGATGGGTCGTGAGTTTTTGAAATCCAAGTATTTTGCAGTGTTTAGAGAAGCTTTTTGTAAAAACCGTTGAAAAGTGAGAAACTGTTATTTTTAGGAATGTAATTTTATTTAAATTCAAAAGTACTGAATAAAATAAATCAGACTTTAGATTTTCTTTTCAATTTCTGGTACTACGCTGCGTGTTATGTAAAATTATAAAGAATCAGTTAAAACAATGACTCAACTAATAATACAATAGATTGAGTAAAATAAAACTAATTTGATTTTCTGAGGAAACACAGATGTCTAAAGCACCTAAAATGCAGCCTTTTACAAATTTACGGTTATAATTACAGTACAAAGTCCAAAAATAGGAATCCCCCGGACCTCCGCCATTTCGGATTTCGAACTTTTCCGGGTTTTGGATTATTTGCAGTATTTTTTGTCAAAAAACCCTAAACTAACCTCCCCCCCCCCATCGCCCGCGAACACGTTTTAAATACTAAAATAGCAGATATAAAAATAGGAATAATTTTTAAAAAAGGAAAAAAAAAAGTTTCTAATACAATTTGCAACAAATTTTACTTTTAAATCTTTTAATTTTTCTGTGTGGTATTTACTCTGAACATGGCTGTTATTTTGCGCTGTTTCATCAATTTAGTCCAGGTTGAACACCTTGCTGTTTAAAAATTGTCGGAAGGGTGAAGAGGTAGAAAAATAGAAAAAAAAAAGTGAGAGAAAAAAGAAAAAAATCCGATTGTTTGCAAAACGTCCGGATTTTGGAGAATTCCGGATTTCGGACGTCCGGATTTAAGACTATGTACTGTATTTTTGTGTTACAGATAGTTTGCAAAATAGTTTCAATTAATAAATTCAGATTTACAACTCTGTACAAGGTAGGTAAATAGGGAATTAATTAAAGTTGCACTGGAGTAACACATCGGGTAACTAACTACGGTCCGGAATCAATCCCTAAGAGTAATTTTAAGAAATGCATAATTAAATACAATTTTTTCTCTTACCAAAAGTTTTCGTTTATTATAGTCGTAATCATTAAGTCAATACCAAAATACTTTATTCATCTTGTCATAACTAGAAAATAAGAGATGGAAATTCACAAATTATTAAAAATAAAAGCACACAAATACGAACTTCAAAGAAATAAGAGTTAGAAAGTTACTTAAAAGCGAACAAGGTTATAATTAAAAACACATGCACCACAAAAATTGAAATCGTATTCTTACGGAACTGTTTTATAAAAAGTAGGCTTGTCACCATAGAAATAAAACAAATTCCAGGTCAATTCTTTAATCGTCGAATAAAAATTCGATTGAAAAATTGACATAAATTGGTGATAATTAAGAAGCAATAAGTTGAGGATAATTTTTTTAGTTTGTTGGTTCGTTTGATTAGGCCTTATGGTATGTAGGTATTTTAATTAACGTCGTACTGAAGTAGCACAACGGGCCATTGACGACGGTCCGGGTAGGCTTTATTAAGCAAGGGCATTATTGCTCCACACACAAAACAAACAACATCAAGTAATGAACATACACGCATAAGGAAAATAGGTTTACTAATACAAAAGAGAAAATATACCCAAGGAGGAATTGAACCTGCACCGCTTACAACTCGTAGAATTTGGTATAAAAATCTTGGTTTTGAGAAAAATGCATTTCAGACATCGATTTGTTGCTTAAAAACTTCGCCTTGTGAAAAGAAGAAAAATATAAGATATTTCCTTTCTTCATTGTAATATCATTTCTTTACACGCTTGGTTCTACAGGAAAGGCGAACTTAATCTTATCATAATTCAAGTGTCAATTATTGAGTGCTACTGATACAAATAAATTATGCTAGAGAACGAGTGTGGTATAAATACCTAGAAGCAAACAAAGACAAATATCTTCGTCGCAGGGGTAGAAGTGGAGATAAAGAAGAGTAGAAGATCATGAATAATATAAAACGTGGGGTAGAGGAATGGCATTAAGTAAGGATGTCTTTGTAGGTATCAAGATAGCTTCTTCAGCTGAGCAATAAGGAACAGCCTTCCATTTTATATGATTCTCTGGATATCAAGACGTAGCCACTTTCTGCTGCGTTTTTCTGCAGAGCTAAGCAGTTCTAACAAATCTTCTTAGATATAGATACTAGGACTTGGATCTAATATTATTTAAAAACTTTGGCTGATTAAACACCTCTAGTATGCTCATTTAATTATACAGATTTTATATAGTACAGATTAAATAAATAATTTTGATTTCAGTATTTATTTAAATTCATCTCGGATTCTTTGAAAAATTCATTTATGAATTGTCTCAAAAATTTCATGTGTGAAAATTATCATGAATAAAATGAATGTAGGCTTTCATGCTAGCTGAAATTTAATGTCTTGATTAAAAATGAAACTAAATCGATGCGCTTCATCTTTAAATGCACTTTAACATTTACAGATATCATACATTCATACAAAATGTTATGAGTTAAGTTTCAATACAGAACGTTTGAGGCTCACGAAAACGCAACTAATAGATTATGTTTTGGCCAAATTGTATTGTTCTTATCACGCTATATATTTACTATTAAAAATACTTCCAGTTAAAAACAATCCATTTACATTAATGGGTTTGGTAAAAATATGAACATGAATGGCAAACTATACTCCATGACATTTCATAATTATGCGGATTCAAAATCAATGAAACAGTTGCTTTCATAAAAACGTCTTCAGACACTCTTCTTCTTTTGATACAAATAAGTATAAATATATTTTAAATAATTTTATTTTAAATACATGTGGAGTATTTGGCTGGTTTATTAAAATCAATGGTTTCGTAGAAGGATTAGAAGGATCGAAGCACTCATATTGCCTTTTATATTCTATTTAATGAGTAATCGCATCAATATTCTTTAGGCATTTGAATCATATTTATGAAATTTTTTTTATAGATAATGTTAGGTTTATTCTGTAAAATGGATTGGATTCAATAATACTACAGAAAGGAAATCCAACACGCACAAAACTGCGTTCTTTACTGTGCCAGTAAAGAACGCTCAGACAGGAACCACTTCATATTTGAACGAGTAAGCAAGTCTCTCCAAACTATATGTACTATTTTGTTACGAGAAACTAAAAGCTGTTGATGATTGAAACTGGGCACATGTAGAAAGTGTTGACATGACACCATTAGGATTTCCGCATTCAAGTGCCAAGATATTCACAATCTGAGCGACTGTACAGTTCTTTTCCCACACGCAAAACAGGGAAAGCGTTTTCTGCCTTCAATTTTGTTTGAAATTCATTTCAAAGCGCAAAGGGTCTTAGATGAATGTTGCGTAATTATACTGATATTAATTTTTTATAGATTTTAATGGGTTATTTTTATAAGTATTTGAACTATTGTTGTTGACAGATAGATCCATTTTCTCTCGCTGGGATCTGTTTCTATATTCCTGTTATTCATAAAGTAACCGAAAAGACAAAAAACAACAACTCTGGAAATCGAAAACAACCAACAAAAGCGGGCGTTGATTGAGAAAACTAGTTATAAAGCTAACATAACGGACCAGAAAGCCTGGAGGAGCAATACGAGTCCCCTCAACGGAGATCATAGTTCTGAAGCAATTCTCAAGTTCTAATACAAATTCACAACATTTTACGTCACTTACCACACTTACAGATACTAAATATGCATCCAAGATTATAGTCCATTACTCTTAAATAGCTGTCTCAAGGTCATGTTTAAATCTGCCACTCACTTTTCTTCCTACATTACTTCCACTTTGAGTTTGAATTCGCATTAATCCTCAAGAAATGAGCAACTAGCCTTAACTCAAGTGGGGTAACTCTGCTGCGTCGATCGCGGTATACAATCCCATGGTTAAAGAGTACTTATTTAAAAGTAATGGAGAAAGTCACACTGCGCTTGTTTCCGCGGAGTAATGGTTCATAAAAAACAGCACCCAGGATTTCAATTATATAGAAAATCTTTTATTGGATGGATTGGAGTTTGATTTCTTTTTGAAGGGTCTTCCAATTCAGCAGTGGGACAATTTCGGAGGAATGAGATTATTTCTGAAATCAGGGAATTATGCATGAAATCGAGAGAAACGTTGGGAAGTCAGCCTTAAAGCCAAGACTGGTCACCCTAATTATACTGGACGATATTTTAGATAAGAGGCAGGCATTAGAGATACGGATGCAAAGAGCAATCAAGCTTCCAGGATGATCCTGACGCTCCTTCTCCCGAGTCGAGGTGAAATTAAGAGTGCTTTAATATGTTAACAGTCGTGCACTTATTATCCTTGGTTGGTAGTGAATGAAGGCGCTCAATTGTGTCGTAAGTTTGTAGTAAATTCATTAAATTAAAATGTCTTAATGATCTCCCATACCTATCTTTTCTAGCTTTGTAATTCAGCCAATCAACATTAATTAAATGATGTCACAAATTCAGTCGGGGAGGACTGTGGTTTATATAATCACAGTGTTAATAATGAAGTTTGAAATAGTGATTGTTTTGAGTCTTGGTTTTGCATTGCTTATGTTTCTCGATATTCTGGATTGGTGTTGGGCTAAAATCTAAACAATTTAAAAATTCAGAATTTCATAAATATGTATTTATATAAATAGTACGAGTTCTAGGCATTTTCCTTTCGAAGCGAGCAAATCAAAACGCATAATAATTTCACATTTTCATTAAAAAAATATAATTTTTGTATATATTTCCCTCACAACGCTTGTCTCTAGACAATTCACAAAAAAATTCTACAAATTTCCCAGGAATTTAAGGAATAATAAATGATTTATTTTACAAAAAATATTGAAATATGAAACCGATAAAATCAGATAATTCTGACAGCAATTTATTCGAAGCGTCATTTTTCCAAGTATTTATATTTGAAAATTTTGTATTTGGTATAATTCGAGATATAAAAATACAAATTTAATTGATTTCTCTGGTTACAACTGTAGGAGCTTTAGCGAAATGGTAATGAAAAAAGTTGAACTTGAGAAAAACAGCTTTTTATAAATTCACGAGTATCGGAAAATAACAAATGGCGTTAAACAAACTGATAGTTTTACTGGAAAAAGACGCACAGGTAAAAAATTTTACATAAAAATGTTTAGAAAGATTTTTTGGAATCGTAAACTCATTTCAGTATCTAAACTTATTTTTAGTATAGGACCCCTTAAAATTAAAAATGCATGATACTAGGAAAAATACCATATTTTAATAACATGGAAGTTTTAAAATATTATGATGTATGTCGAATGTAATAAATAGGTCTTTCAGTGGAGAAATTTTAGACCCTTGTGAATCTATTGATACCTCATTGGGGTGCATAAAATTAGATTAAATCAAACTTTTAAATAGATGATGATTACATTCACTGAAATGTTTATATCTTTTAACTCAAAATTGAGGGACGACAAACCAGTCTGATGTTTAAGGTGCTAGCATGTAGATCGGAAGTTTCCTGGTTCAAATCCGGGTCAGTGTATGGATATTTGTAAGGGTATGGTGTAGAGGCGACTGGTGCACCTTATGTCTGTCGTGGTCGAAAGTCCTCACGTTGGGTTGATGTGGAAGTTTGTTGCCTCGTCATCTGACCGTAGTTCAAAATTACGTGCTGTTGTCCTCGGAGCTTCTTTCCCTTAGGGGATTGATCCTGGACCGTCGTCAATAGCCCGTTGTGTTGCTCTAGTACGACGTTAATTAAAATTACCTTACCTTACCAAAACTAAGGACGTGATGCTCATTCGCTTAGCCCTTCAAGGGGCTTGTACGAGATATCTCGTCCATCAAGATTTGACCAATTTGGCAAATGACGAGATATCTCGTTATCAAGATATTGCAGATTTTGATGACGAGATAGAGGCCTGGTTAGCTTTCTTCTAATGATCGTAATAGTGTTTTCTTCCAATGACGTGACAACTCTTTGAGACCTGGAGAGTTAATGAATATTAAAATGTTTTATCAATTGTGATAAAAGACAAAACAGATTCCATTAATTTAAAATTTAAATGCAATATACCTATTGTAGGTAATTTGTTCCTTTCAGCAGACATTAAAGATTTGTAATTATTTCTTGACAAAGAAAACTTAGTTTTTAATAAAGAATTTGCTGGTGTAAAATTTTACTTCCAATGGCTTAGCTTTAATTAGGTGTTGGAAATTAAAACAATTGCGTTTGATTTAATTCCCTAAATTATTCTTTTATACTTAAATCTATAGTGTGCTTAAATGATACACCAACAACGCAAAAAGTACGAGTTCACGTATATCCATTATGTACATATTATACTGTTTTTTAATAGGTGGGAAAAAGATGGCTGTGCGGCTGGGGATACATATTTAGCGATTCGATTAACGAAAAAAAAGGGAAAAGAATCGAAGGCAGTAAAATGTTAAAGTGAATAGTTCGCGAGTATCTTCTCTGATAAATTATCAACTCATTCGAAAATCCTCTTCGCAAATAACCGTAAAACGAATAAAGGAAGGAAAGAAATTTCCTCACTCCCTCTTGATTTTTTTCCTCGAGGAAAATACACCGCCGTAATGCTAAAGTGAGCGCGTACGATAAATGCAAAAAGTCCCGAAGAGAAAGCTGCGTTGAAGCTGATCTGACAGAATATCAGTTTTTAGGACTATCCACCTGCTCAGTACCATTTAGCAGATCGCGAGGGTGGGACCGAAGAGTAATAATTTACGAAAAGGGGGCCTGAAGCCGGAATAAAGGAAGAATGATAATGAAAAAAAGTATAAAGAAACACATATGAGCAGAAACTTTTCATCTAGGCCGCGCAAGTGGATTACACGAATTGGAATATCCATGCACCAAGGTCTGAGAGGTGGGATTGCCTGGGCGGGGAGGACAAAGGAATAGAAAAGAAAGGACAGGGGGATTACTCCTTGGATAGCAATAACGCTTCGTGGGGATTGTATCGATTGCACCAAATGTTTAGATTTCTTTACGAAGTAAAACAGACAAAAATAAACGGCAAAAAAGTAGTTGAAACGATTTCACCTGAATGTCACATCTCCGGACGATTCAATCTCGTTTTACCTTCCTTCCAGAAAGGGAAACTACTTTCCCCATTTGTATTTTTTACGCGTCATCATTTCTTTTCCCACACCAGACAAACACAAGGCGCCCAATGGTATTGGTGATCCACTCGGTGACCTGCCCAAATATTCACGGGATAAAAAAAAGAGACCGGTCGATGATTTCAGCAGAGAGAGTTCTGGAATGACGGACTGCTATATCTATTCCAAGGGGCCAACAGAGATTTTCCATTTCACCCTTCTTATTCCCTCTCCAGATGCATACCGTGCACTTAAGTGTTGAAACAGAATTCTGCCACACTTAGATGCGGGAGATAAAAATTTTGCCTGCTTCCCTTCGATATGAAACTTCTCACCGCGCCAAGGGACTTCACGGCGATAGAGGAAAAGACACGATCCAGAAAGTTTTGTTCTCCCAACAAACCTAACTGGAAAAGATGGTCCGTGCGAGCTTTTTTTGGTGCGGCTGTGAGGGAAAAATAAATCCTCCTAAAATTAGCTTCTAGGATTCTATAGAAACGAATGCTTTTGATTGTGCAACCTGTAGTATAAGTTCAATTTGAGTGATTGGGGCCAACGGACATTAGAATTTACGAGACACTATTAAAATTAAAATGCGTTTATTAATACAAGTCGTACTGACAAGCTGAAACAAATATATACTACATCATTCAAGGTCAATAATATATATATATATATTCAGTTTTATCATCAATCATCAAACTAATAATCAAGTTAATATCAAATTTTCTGCCAGAGGTTGAAAGACCGATTCCAGGTATAAATTGCCTGGAATATATGTCTGGAATAGAATAGGTCATAGATTGCGCATGTTTTAAGGATATGATTATCTGTTTCAGATAGTGATCGCCATTCCATTGGAATTCTGAGACTGTTGAACTGATGGGTTGTTAATTCGGTAGCTAACTTTTGCTAATCATTTAAGGTAACTTAAATTTTAAGTTTCGGTGGGGCAATAGTTTTGTATTTTGTAGAGAGTTTTTTCTGTTTGCCGAATTGGCTTTAAAAGCATTTTTATAAGGAAGTTTTAAACTTTTTTTGATAAAAAAAATAATAGTTTAGACACGCTATGCCCGAATTCTAAAGTTAAAGTATGGCAAAATATGGTCTTTGCACCATAAAAACCAACCAACCCAAAGTTAGAATAAATTCTGAAAATGAATTGAATATGAATTTTGAGCGTTTCCTTTACTTCAGAGAAAATGACTGCAAACAGAGTGTTTATCAGCATGATCAAAATGTATACAGTTTCCATATTTATTAATCGTTCTATAGGAACTAATATAACATAAATTAACAAGGGCATAATTCAAAAGTCATTATGGAATTCAAATTTGCAAGTTGACTGGGAAATAATATATTATTTTATTTTGTTTGAGTCATTTAAATGTAGATTTAAAGGTATCGCAAGAAGCTGAATATGGATGAAAAACAAGATATTATCGCAAAATCCGTCTATAATGGAATTATTTAATGCTCTAAAATTTTTTATGTATATTTTTGGACTAGCACGTACATGCATAATTCATAATCAAATCTATCTGGCGCTCATACAAGCCACCACCATGACGACATTGTTCAACAGAGAACGCTTGTTTTTTGTCAAATACTTTCTTTATATAACTGCTTAATACAAATTCCTTGATCAATGAGTTACACATGATACAGAATGAATAAATGGATGCCTAGATCACCATAAGATATGCAGAATGTAGATTATTTTTAAGAATACCTAATTCTAATCTTGTTGATTCCAAAGCAATTTTTGAATCGTCTCACTCTAGATAAAGTATACTTGCCTCTTTAAAAGACTTAAGTTTCTGAAGTTTGCATGAAAAATTTCCCGCCAAACCTAACAGCTGTATTTAAATTAGTGTCTATGCTCAATCCGTTTAATTATAGTATTTTTTATTGATTAATTTATTATATATATATAAAGGAGGCACCCAACAGATCATTAAGATAATTTTTATACAAAGATCAACTGTAAGAGACCGGTTAAACCTCCAAGTGATTTCAAAGAGATTCTCGTCCATCAAGTTCTGGACAATTTTGCTAATGACCAGGTAACTGGTCATTAAGACATTGTACATTTTTTTATGATCATGAGATCAAGATCTGGTCAGTTTTCTTTAATGACGAGATATCTAGTCCATAAGGATCTAATACGTTTTCTTCAATGACGAGATATCTAGTCTTCAAGGATCTGGTCAGTTTTTCTAATAACGAGGATGCCTCGTCGAGAAAACCATCAGGAGGATTAAATCTGTGACTGAAATGAAGAAATCTTTTCGGTCATATGGAAAAACTATTTGGTTATATGATAAAACTATTTTTGTTTTATAATAAAAATGAAAGCCCACACACAAAAATGATTACATGTATTTAATGAAAGCTGGAAACGTATACCCATCAAGTCCCATCGGAAATTCTGTTTGAGAACTTCCTAAGAGAGCCTTCGTGGTTATGGGCCCATTGCCATTTCGAAACCTCTTAGCTCTTCTATGTATATTCTTTCATTCACTGCTTAAAGTAGAAGGGGTATATATAAAAAAGAACGACCGGATTTTCCTCCCATCTCAATCTCCCGTTGAAGACTTCTTCGTCCCGAGTTGTTGACAAGCCTTTTCTCTCACCAAAGTAAATAATAATAATGGCACTCAAAGAAAGGCTAGCTGGAAATACGACCACGACGCTAGAAGGAAACGAGGTCAAAGTAAATTTTGACTGAGTGAACGTTTACTCAACGTTTGCTTCGAACTGAACACATGGTAAAGTAAAGTGTTTTGAAGAAGATAGACGGGGCTCTATGGACGTGAGTGTTGTAGCATACGACGATTTCCATATAACAACAGTGGGATTCTTCTGCTACAGTTATTTAAGATAGCAAAAGACATTCTTGTACCGTCTTCTTTTGGTCTTAGCTAAATATTTGAGCCATAGTTCAATGCCAAATATAAGGGGGACATGGTGGTTTGATCATAGAATTCTTACCAACATTGTGATAGTTAAATTAAGTATACTCTAGGATTACAGAGGTTTCATAAAAAGTATTTCCATTTTAGGTAAATACAACTGTAGATGGGTGTTATTCAAAGGGATGAAACGCCAATAACACTTTCTTTTCGATCCAAGTTGTAAAGCTCATTAAGTTGCATTAAGCAAATTTTGAATACTGTTTATCTTCAGAATTGTTAGTAATAAAGTTTGAGAATTTATACTGAAGCCTCAAAAATCAAAACTTAAATTTTAAAAGTATGATGAAGCTAAAATAATTTCGCGTCAATATGTATTGTACTCCAGAAATATGAACTGGAATGCATTTATTGAGATTAGACTGCTTCCATTAATGACAGTAAAAACCAATGACAACCCAAATATAAATATTGAATTTAAACTTTTCGAAATTTCCAAAATTCGGCTACATAAATTTAAGATGGAATCAAAGCTTGAATTTTTTTAAAATTTAAATTAAAGATTACTTTTCTATAAATTTTTTAACAAACACGTAGAGAGAGAGAGAGAGAGAGAGAGAGAGAGAGAGAAAGAAAGAGAGAGAGAAAGAAAGAGAGAGAGAAAGAAAGAGAGAGAGAAAGGAAGAGAGAGAGAGAAAGAAAGAGAGAGAGAAAGAAAGAGAGAGAGAGAGAGAAGAGAGATAGTAATCATAAATAAAAATTAAATTAACTAAATAAACTTTCCCTTCTATGATAGCTTTATCGAGCACAGAAATTCAGCAAATGACGGAAATGTTTCTAAAACTTTGTTAAAAGTACAAAAAGATGATAAATACTTTTTCCACAGATACGAGTGAACATATTCATTTAACAGATCCGTATTCATTCTTGTATCTAGTCTGCTAAAGGCATCACCAAATGTTAGTTAAATTTTATGGTCGTAAAACATAACTTGAATTCCTTATTGTTCTTGTGGAGAAAAATACAAAACACTGAGTATCAAAAATCACTTTAATAGTTGGCTAAAAATTTACTGTTCTGATTATACAACCACAAACTCCGTAAACATTGAGAATAAATTTGACCGAAAACGTAATGTAATGTAGCGTTCGAATTTTATAAAAATGCTAGAGCTGTGTTTTGAATTTATAAGGGTACTCTAAATATTGCTATTAAATTACAAATATTCTTAAACCGCTGAGGAAAATTAAATTGAAAACATAACATTAATATAACGCAACTGATATCACAGAAGGCATGCGATAAATTTATAAGCTAAGTATCTGTATTTTGCATTACACTATTAAAATCCAAAATTTCAACCGAGACAACCGAATATAGCTTTCAAAATATCTTTAAAGTAAATAAATATATCTGTCTACGAAGTTTCAGAATAAAATAAATTATTTAAAAGTATATATATTCCCTTTTCAAAAGTATCCCCTTGTCAATATTTATCCATGACTATCTCCTCACTAAATATTCATGAAAAGATGGTTTGGAATTGGTGTTTCTTTATCACAGGATAATTTTAGTGAGTGCCCCCATATGAAACTCTATTTTAATACTTGAAAATGGTTAAAATACATCAGTGTTGAGTTATCCTTGAAGGTCTTCAGTTGATGGCCTTAGCTAATATTTCTACAGAGAAAGATAACTCTGAAACACGCTTACAAGTCACACTAACATTAAATAATATATCATTAAAAACAAAGCCTTGACTTGGATCAATTGCGAATGACTCTTCTGAAAACAGTTGCGAAACAACTATAACAATAAATGAGGGCTTTGCATTAAAAGTAACATAGTAAGTACCATAAATGATTTTACTTAGGGCAGTACTTGAAAAAAATGTTATGTTCGCATTTAAGTTAATCCGGCAAATCTATTACATTAATTTTTCCAAGTCTATCCATTTCTTTATTCACTTAAATATAACGAGATAAACCATTTGAAAGCTCCAAAATTACGATGGTTTTCTTTAAATGAATACAGCTTAAAGACAAAGGCATTAAAAACGTTAGGAGAGATGTAACCTGAAGAATA
Source organism: Metellina segmentata (assembly GCA_947359465.1). NCBI lineage: Eukaryota > Metazoa > Arthropoda > Arachnida > Araneae > Tetragnathidae > Metellina > Metellina segmentata. The sequence goes on along the minus strand of OX375872.1, from coordinate 107,935,065 downwards.
AAAATATTATTGATAGAGGGGATTTGTTCGGCAATTACATTATTTCAAAATTGGGATAATATTTTAATGCTGTGAGTGACAATTTTTTTTTCAAGCTTCTATAGCTGTTAAATTATATTGTAACCCTTACACACATACAATACCCTACAATAATGGACAGGACGCCAGCGGATTTGAATAAAATCCGACTACTTGTTTGGGGGTGTTTTTCGTGGTATGGCCTGGGACCTTTGCATATTGTTCCTGGTAAATTGAACGACGACGCCTACATGAACATTTTGGACAATCACAGGTTCTTACTACGCTCTGGCAATTTTATAGAATGGACGAATGTTACTTCCAGGACGAAAACGCTCCATGTCAGGTTGCAGCCTCTGTCAAGCAGTGGTATCAATATATGGATGTAAAACGTCTTCCCTGGCCTGCTCGACGACCCATACCTCATAGAAATACCCCATGCATTGTCCTAACTTAAACCCCATAGAACATTTGTGGGACAAGTTAAAGCGACGCCTACGGACCAGGTAACCACATCTTAAATCTACAGCAGAGCTGGCGACATTCTTGCAGCAGGAATGGACACAAATACCCATAGCTGTGTATCAAAATCTTGTTGAAAGTATGCCCAGAAGGGATGCTAGTGTAATTGCTGCACGTGGGGGACCATTACGCTATTAAAGCATGTATTATTTCCCTTATACCATCACATCTTGCTGTCCGGTCCATTATTGTAACATTATTGGGAGTGTATACATAATTTTCAGCATCATTATACAAGAGTGCATGCATTTGATAGAGTGCATGCACTCTATCAAATGCAAATCTCTGACAAGAGTGTATGCAGATAATAAAATAATATATTTGATTATAAATGATATGGAGGCCCAGAATATACAGATACACATCGACTATCGATTATCATCGACACTTTAAAAGATTCAGGAAACCAGTCATTCGTATATCTTAAATTTCCTGCATATTTATTCAAGGGGCATGATTTGTTTAATATTTACTTTTTAAAAGCTCACATTTGAGAGATATGTTTTTTTCTTTCCTTTTACAGTAATAGTAAACACATTTATCTGCTGTGACGAAACACCATATATCTACTGTGTACGTATTGAACTTCTGAAGTTATTCTCTTTACTAGTCTCGAATTCCTTTTAAAATAGATAATCTATCGTTACGCTATTTTTTAAAACTAAGCTAAAAATTATAAAGCGAAATAGATTGTATAAATAATATTCAAATTAGACTATCAAATCCAATTTTAGTTTCTCTCTGGGTGTGTTTCTCTCTTTTGTGTCAGTGAAACTTTCATTGCGTGTGTATGACCATTTAATTATTTACTTGTCATTTTTGTCTTGTGTGTTTAATACAACTCGGACAAATATAGTGCCATAAAACCCAACCTAATTAACCTATGTTAAATGTTTAGAATTTCATTTCTTCTCAATATAGAAAATTAAATGATTTTTAGAGATAACTATCACTTAAAGTCTTGGTAAGAGCATCTTTGAAGCAGAGACAATGGAGGCTGCTCATGCTGTGAAATTGTATCCATCAAAAATGGTCCGAAAGAGATGACACTTCGAACTATTAACAAGACGCTATAGATGTCAGAAGTCAGCATAAGATATCTTGCTCTATCGGCAACAAAACGAGACTAATGAGGACTCACATGACCCACATTACCCTGTGTTCTTCTTCATGGTTACAAGGCTTGCAACAGAATCCTTGTCGTCGGACCATAAATGAATGAAAGAGGATCACAATTATGACTGTCGCCTTCTGTTGCACCATGTGGATGGGCGATCTTTAGAATGACCTACGAAAGTTTTCTCCCTGAATACCAAGATCCAAGTGATCGTAATCGTCTTTGTCAACGACTGAACCGTTTCCCATCCAGAACAAACTGTGACAGTTGCTACTTACCTGGTCATCCTGGCTGACAATCCTTTATGACTCGCATTCCTTAAACTGAGACGTTGTCTTTCAACAAGGCCATGTCACATTGCGAATGAAGTTAGGAATAGTTCCAAAAACATATTGCTTCATTGACTAATACCTCAGTAACGAAAGCACGTAAAAAGAGTACATACGAATGAAAAAACTCAAAGGAACTTAAGAAAAATGTATCGGGCACTTTTTTTTTTCCGAACAACAAAAGAATCCAAGGAAGTAAAATTACTATGTAGATACATGCAAATTGTAGACATATTATGTTAAAAACTGGTGAAGGAAATGTGGAAATCTATGTTTTATTGTGTTAACTAGTTTTAAGAGAGAAACGGCAATATTTATCAAATGCAAAACCTGGACTGGGTTTTTAATATTTTATGGATTTGCAATATTTTATATAAACAATTACTTGATTGGTGAACAGATCTCGAAGTTTTATCATGATAATTTAGTTTTGAAATTGCATATCTGCACATTGGTTACTATCAATAATATACAAAAATCTCTTATCTTATCTGTTTATATAGAAGTAATAAAAATAACATTTTATTTTTTTGTCATTTTAATACTTCTTTAATTTTATTTCGAAACTACTATTTGATGTTCTTAAAATTTTTCATGACTACCTCCTTTTTTAGTAAATAGGTGAAAACATTTGGATATTGAAATTAGTTTTTAAATACATATTAAGGTAAGAAATGAATGGGGCCAAATTGCTAAGGTCTCTTCTAATCACTTCAATTAACAAATCCATTCTGGATACTTTTATTCACACTTTGTACAGCGACGACAGTAAACTCAGCAATTATTAAAGCATTGTAGAAATTCTATTCACAAGCTCAGATTGGTAGTTGGTAATTTTTTTAATTAACGTAGTACTAGAGCAACACAACGGGCTATTGACGACGATCCGGTATCAATCCCTTAAGGGAAAGATCCGAGGACAACACCTCGTAATTTTGAACCACGGTCAGATGACGAGGCAACTCCTGAGCTGGTACCCCACTCTCCAAACTCAGAAGGCAGAATAATTTTTTCTGCAGTTTAACTGTGCAGCATGTTCTAACAAAATCTTATTAAAGACTATGTTTTTAATAAAAATCATAGGTGTTAATAAATGTGGTATTTGACTAGGTGATATCAAAATTGGTATGGATTACACGATTTCGGGGTGTATGATGCAAATGACGCATAATTTAGCAAATGAAGGTAAATGCGATTCTTTAGTACTACGAAGTTGGCATTATTCAAGATATCTCCATTTGATTCTCAATCTCCTAGGGGGGGGGGGGGAGGGAAAGCAACTTGAAAGAACCTTTGTATGACGAAGTAGGACGGAGGGTAAGAGACTCGGATCAGAATTAATTCATGTTGGGGTGGGGGGAAAGCTTGTAGTGTGGCGTGCCAGCTCAGGTGTTGTTATCGTAATATGACCTTAGTTCAAAATTATGAGGTGTTGTCCTAGGATCTCTCCCTTCAGGAATGTTACCAGGCGGTCACCAATAGCCCGTTATGTTTCTCCAGTGCGACGTTAATTAACTACGAACTGATCCTAAATAGATAGTCTACACGTATTATCCAATTAAAGTTTTAGCGTCTAGTTTTAAACTCATTAAATTGTACAAGAAATAAGAGTGGTTGTCAGCTGTATGTGAATTGCAGTCTTAAAAATATCATGTAATTCATATCACACGCTACTTATTCTGAGTAAATTAACTGCTTAAAATATTTTAATTACTTTGTAAGATTGTTAATTTTAGACTGCTATTCTAGATATAATATTAATATGCATAAATTAAACTTGAGATAAGCTGAGGTTGGTAGGTAGTTGAATTAACGTCGCATTGGAGCATCACAAGGGCTATTGACGACGGTCCTGGATAAGTCTCGAAGAGAAATAACGGAGAACAACATCTCGTAATTTTGAACCACGGTCAGATGACGCTGTCAACACGTGATCTTAAGGTACGCTGATACTTAAGAGCAAATATATAGTCTGCTGTATGTGAATTGCAGACTTGAAAACATCATGTAATTCATATCACACTCTACTTATTCTAAGGAAATTAACTGCTTAAACTTTTTTAATTGCTTTTTAAGATTGTTAATTTTAGACTGCTATTCTGGATATACGTTGTATAAATTAAACTTGAGATAAACTGAGGTTGGTAGGTAGTTGAATTAACGTCACATTGGAGCATCACAAAGGGCTATTGGCGACGGTCCTGGATCAGTTCCGAAGAGAAAGAACTAAGAACAACACCTCGTAGTTTTGAACCACGGTCAGATGACGCTGTCAACACTTGACCTTAAGGTACGCTGACACTTAAAAGCAAATTAATTAGTTTTTTATAAATAAATCGAAACAGATTACACGGACTACTATACCTTTTTGAATGTTTGCAAATGCAACAGCACTCATAATTAGCGTTTATGTGCCATTTGTGGTTTACAATAGCTTGATCTTAATTATGCTTACCACCGAGTTCACGCAACTGCGATCCAATCCAACTTAAAAATAGATCCAATTTGCTACTGGAAAAGATCTCGGGACCCCTTCCATTAAAGGTTAACACAACCCCAAAACCAGAAAAAAGGAAGTCCAAGTAAAAACCGATTTTCCGTAGGGTCTTAATTAGAGTCGGTTGAGAGGAATCCATTTCAGGAGCTATTGGATGTCCATCGACCGATAGGTGTTAGCGTCTCTACCAATGGATATTTATCGGAATTGAGCTCTCAAGAAACCCCTAGAGATTTGGCCCTAAGGCTTTTCATCTTCATCTAGGAGCCTATCCATGTCAGGGGTTGACCCAGCCCCGCCCCCATTTCCCCGTGCCCCTGTCTTGTGTTTAATGTCTGTGCTTTGCTTTTTCCGTCAGGACTGAAGGGCCTGACTTTGGACCGAGTTCTTCACAGATAATCCTGAGGGTGATGGAAAGTCCTAATGTCGTTAATGTGTAAGCACCTTCGCGCAAACGCCTTTGTACTTCTGCTCAAGACAATGAAAACAAAATGCTGTGAAGAATTTGAGTTGCACACTGATTGCACGTATGAGAGTGGTTATTGTGTGGTTCAGTCGCTTGTCTATTTATGCGATGTTGTAGCTATGGGAATTGCGTGTATGTTTGGATACTTGATGAAAGTATTTATTAATATTTGAGTCTGATGTATTCCAAGATGTGGTATGCTTAATCCAAAAATAGTGGTTGGATTCTTGAAACACTATTCCCAGGACATTATAGACTAACTATATTTAAATGAGATTTGATGTACGGATTTTTATATTTGTTTTGGAGGGCCTGAACTAGGATATAAGTGATATCTTGAAAGGAAAACTTCTTAAAGATTTCAGTGTTGTGGTTTCTTTGTGTTTGTATTTTTCTGTTGTAATGTTTTCCGTTAACGTAATCTTTTAACGTAAATTTTCCAATTTTTCAAATAAATTTACAGAATATTTTGTGTTTTTTTTTGTTTTAGAATGTGTTTTTAAACAGAAAATGATTTCGAACATAGTAAGATAAAAGTAAGTTTTAAAGTAGACGTATATTTAAAGTATATGTAAAAAAAGGATTTCAAGTTAGTTTTAATGCCTGATATGTAAGTATACTTTTTACCGTACTGTTTTAAAATTAAACTTAGCAAATCTTTTCCAAATCCAAAAAATATATATTGTGTATTCCATAGTCTTTTTCGGTCTTTTAAGATTTCTTATAGACTGTACAACAAATAAATAATCTTTCGCTTGTTCAAAAAGTGTTTAAATTTATTAGATTTCAACAAGAAAACAGCATATTTTCAAAATTTTTTATAGCAATAAAAACTTCTCCTTTAACCATAAAATTAAATATAAGACTGACAAGAATTGTCTTACTAAGAAATATATAGATGATTTAAAACGAAAATCCCTCTAATTAACCCTCAGTTAAAAGTCTAATGTTCTATGTATTTTTAATAAACAATGTTAAGAGCTAAACAAAGAAGATATTTAAGGGATTGCGAAAGTTAAAGTATTGCTGTTATCTATGCAAGAGAATCCACTTTCTTACTTTTCTTTCCTGCGAGATAGAGATAAAGAATAGTCTTGAATAAATTGACTACCGAATACAATTTCATTCCTTAGCTTGATCGTCTTTTCTTTTTCAGCTAAGACAATCATTAACTCTTGCAACACTCATTTACGATAATCCGTCTCTAATTGAGCTAATGCTTGCATTAATGATTTCAAATCTATTCAATGAACCATGTGTGTTGAAAAGTAATACACTCTTTAGAAAGGCATTTGAAGACACATTTGTGATATCACAAAGCGAATCTTAATCCTTAATTCCAATTACTATCCACATCATGATTCATGAGACTGATAATGTTTTTCGTAAGGGATGTAACGAAACTCAATGTAGTTTGATCCTGGGTGAATCGAAATCTTCAGTTTGAGCTGAGCCTCTAAACCTTTACTGAGTTCTCAGCAGCTGTAATATCTTGCATTTTTTAAAAATGACTACTGTGTACGAAGCTGAAAGTAGTTTTAAACAAGAAATATGGAATCAGGGAATATACTTAGGGTTTCTCTAAACTGTGTGACTTTTGATCGTTCCAGTAGTTTATCATCTTGATAAATATAGGGGTTCACTCTTTAGCTACAAAAATGAAAGGTCGCAAGATAAGATGAGAATCAGAAAGAAGTTTGTCAAATATATAAAAATTATGCAGTGCTATGTATTATTCCAATAAATATCGAACAAAATTCGTCGTTTCAGTAGTTTCCAGTAGTTTTCAGTTTGCACAAATACCATTTTACCACTATAATTTTATCAAAGACAAGTCATTTCTGATGTAAAGATGATTGCCGGTACTTTGAAAATGCTTTGGGAATGGCGTTTATACTATTTACATATCGCTCAGGTATCCCTAAAAATGTATTCATTATAAGAGGCGGAAGGAACAACGGACGTTAGACTTTCGACTATAAGTACCAAAAGTTTATAATCAAAATTTCACGATGCTTGAACTAGTGTATCCTGAAAAAATATCACTGAACTTCAACAGGCCCAATATTCACCATGACATGTTGATATGAAAATTCACTAACCTGCATTTTAATTATTTTAAATTGAATTTGAAAGAGAGATGGAACTGGATTTTATAACTACGTGGAGAGGGGCCATTGTCATTCCCTTTCTGCAATCTGAACTGAAAGACACTAATAACGTATCACAATTGCATCGACAAATTACGTCTGTTAGGTAATGGAACGACTAGTTAATACCAGATCAATACACATATTAGAATGGGAACGGATTTTGTTCCTGTCACGGAATCAACAATACTTTAAAGCTGGAATCCTCGATCCGAGAGATTTATTGACGAAGAAGCATTTGGTTTTCGTATATATTTAGGTATGGAAAAGGCATACTGACATGACTCTACGGGATAATAAAGTGGGCTTTCGGGGCAATCTCTCACTATTAATTTAAAACTTTCTAAGGACAACGACATTTAAAGTACGCATTAATGACATATTCGGAGACGAGAAGAGGTTCCTCAGGGAGACGTTTTATGAGTCATATTGTATTTAAGTATAAGTCGAAACGCAATTATGGATGTGCTGTGTATAGATCTGCTTCAGTCTGTTCTCCAAACTCTGGACACGATGTATCCTCAGGGATCCAACTTTCTCTTAGAGCTTTCCGCGTCATCCATAGACTGTGCATATAATGACAGGTGAGTCATGTTTGAAAATTAGACGGTTCTCAAATATTGTTTTAAACTCTAAATTAATCCATCTAATATATTGCTCAGCAGAGTTGTTAGTGCAAAATTTGGAAACCACTATACTCTGAAGCTGTCATTCACACCCTCATTTGACCCTTTAGAGTTCGATGTCTACTGAATTCAGTAAACATTGAAGTATCTTCTAGAGAGAATGAACACCTTGAATAGGTAGAAATGTATCATTTTGATAAATTTATATATTTGAACAAATTATCTCCCCATTTACCTATAATTATTTTATTTTCAGACACATTTTCAAATAAATCAAAATAATGTTTTTTTCTAATGGTTCCAACATAGAAAATAAGAATAAATAAATCTGAGCAGAAAAAGGTCTAAACTGACAAGGTGTCGAATAGTATACACTTATTTCGTGCACAGACATTTGCTATGGTAAAAATACTGCATCATTTTTTCTATTGCAGCATAATTTTATCGGTTTGACATATTTTGTGTGTGTGACAGGATGTCCAGATTTTAGCAACCATAGACTAAACCGATTTCGTGTAGCTGACGAACGAGAGATATTTCCCACTCAAATATAACCTTGTATTTATCAGACTTTATAAAATACATTTAAAATTTATATATATATTTATATACGCGGTACTTGTCACAGCTGAGCCAAATTTGGCCCTTGCGCCATTACAAAGCAACGAATTAAGCAAAAAACACATGGCACATTTAAACCCACTAAATAGCAAGCACCTTTTGTGATTTTAAATTCTTAGAGAGAATGCGTGATGCGAAATATCATGGGGCTTACAGATAGAGCAAATCATCGGTAGGTATGTAGGTAGCTGAATTAGCGTCGCACTGGAGCAACACAATGGTTATGGGCGACGGTCCGGGATCACTATCAAAGTGAAAGATCCGAGGACAACTCTTCGTAATTTTGAACCTCGCCAGACGACGGGGTCAACATCTGAGCTGGAAGACCACTCCCCATCCTTCAAAACTATGTCAACAGGAGGACATTTGTGACCACAACAGGTTTAACGTTCACCAGCGCCCCACGTACACTACGGTCTTTAAATAGATCGAGTTTCGAACTCGCAATCCTTCGGTTGCTAATCCGTTACGCTTCCAACTGGCCTGCCGTGACTTCAGTAAATCTTCGAAAAGCAACACGTGGAACACAATACTGGTTACAAAACTTGCTTCAGTCATATCATACAGAACAGTGCACCCTGGTACAGAACTACACGAAAGTACGCGTTTATCGAGCATATTTCATGGCAAAGTGACACAAAATTTTCTTTATACTGACTAAATGTTTCATCACCCATAGTTTCGCTATTTGTGATCTGTTTGGATAAAATAAACTGCATTTTTTACTCTCTCTATCTGAACTCTTGATGTTAAATTTCACGAATCGAATTCGGAAATTGAAAAATGCATTTCTATCAAGCAGCCAAACGGATTGAAAAGAAGTTAATTTCATTTTAACGCGAATATAAGTTAAAAGTGAATAAGAAAAAGTCGAATTATTTTCGTTTCCACTGTAGTTGACAGTATAATTATTGAGGCATATCAAACGGACATTTTGTATTAATCTAACATAGAAAAAGGGGTTTCTCCCGGCATTTTTTATTTATTCGAAGTCATTCATTGATTCATTGTTTATTTTTTTTTAATACTTTTTTAAATCTAGCTTGTTAAGTTTCATGATATTTTGTGTCTTTTTTTACTTTCTCATTTTGATATCGATTTTCATTTCGATGTTGGACATCATCTGGCCGTGGTTCAAAATACGTGTTGTTGTCCTGAGATCTTTCACTTAGGGATTGATCCCGGACCGTAGCAATGACCTGTTGTGCTGCTCCAGTGTGATGTTACTTAATTACCATTACAATCGCATTTGGGTATTTGGGCAGTATTTATCAAGGATAAACTTCACAGCGTACTTCAAAAGAAAGAATCACAGGACCAAGAGTTCAACATGTCTCTTTATTTCTAGATTGAGACTGAATTTCCTTTTTAAAACTTTGAGAACACATTAAGTATTCAACGATAGCTACATTCATGTTTTCAATAACAGTTCAGTGGAATTTCACAAACACAACATTGCACAGAGTTACAGTAAAAGGATGTATATATTAAAATCTCCATGTAACAGCGGAACTTCACTCCATATGATATGATGGTAATTGAATTTTATACTTTTCGATTGTCTTTATGTATTGTGTAAAATTGCAGAAACCATCAATTTAGAATATTTATGTTACAAAATTTATAATTAAAATTTTTTTTCTTCTGAAAGGCATTTATTATAAAGTATTTTTAAATATGGTTACTAAAATAATGTTTGAATATTTGCAGACATAAACTATGTATGGATGCTTTTTTTTTAGTTTCGTTATCAAACTTACGTTTTTTAATTTCTTTAAAGGACAATAAGCTGTTTTCAATTTATAGGAGAGATAATAGACTAATTCTAAGTAAATAATAGACAGATTTGAATATATATAAATAACTTCTAATACTATTATAAAAACCATATGTCGGACTAGTCTCAAGTTATCACGAACGTTTTAATAGGTCCATTGATCGGAAATGCGATGCGAGACTAAATGGGAATTCTGAGTCTTCCAATTTTATCTCGACTTTAAATAAATACGAAAAATCTTTTTTTTTTTGTAAAAAAAATCATAAAAAAATACCCGATTAAGTCATTTCTTAACCACTGTACAAACTGAGATTACATTGCATTTACTCAGCAAGTCCACAAGAACACATTTTCACCCAGTCCCATCACTCTTGCAGAGTACCTGGGTGTTTCAAAGTGGCTCATTATGACGTTTTTTCCTTATATTGATATGATACATGATATTTTTACATCAAGTTTAGATTCCATGTCGTCCGTTGCGCCTTTGATACAAGGAACGGGATCGAAGCATGGCATCTTATGTGAAACAGCGAACACGGAGCTACAGCACAAACATCAAATGTTACAATATTCTAAATCAATATGGCATTTAGTGGCACTGTCCTGTGTAGTTGGCCGGGAGCTATGTAAATTCTGGATGGGGACGGCATTCCGAGATCATCTCTGACGTTTGTGAGTGGCGGCTTGTACGTCATTCCAACATATGAATGCTTCCTTTCTGCGATGCCGCTGCTTCCGGTCTTTGAGGAAGAGCTGCTGGTGGTGTTGGTGGCGGCGGAGGAAGTGTCTCTGGAGGCAGCGGACGAGTACTTTCGGCTGCGGCAGTACAGGATCAACCCCAGAAACCCTGCCAGGAGGATGGCTCCACAGATGACAGCAGCAACCAGCAGGGGAAATGGAATCGGAATGCTTGTTTGACTAAATACATTTGCGGATGTTCCTGTTGGGGCACCAAACACTCGAGTTAGATTTATCAGTTTTTTTACACTAATCGAAATCAATTAACTGATCAATTAAATGATCTTGATGCGTAAGATGACTCGTCGTTAGAAGAAAACTGACCAGATCTTAATCTCGTCATCATCAAAAAATCGGACATTGTCTTGATGAAATATCTCGTCATTGACAAAATTGGTCAGATCTCGATGGACTAGACATCTCGTCGAAATCACTTGGAGGGTTAAACCAAATTATAACTACAGTGGAAATGACAAAATTATCGAGTAGTAATTAATGATAAAAAAAATTAATTATTTATAAATATAAAAGTGTAACAATCTGAAGTAACTTTCTTCTCTCTGATTTCCATTGTTCTGTTTTCGCTTACGTGTTTTTTTCTGAGGCTGTGAAGCAGGGATAAAATAGGAATAACATATCAAGCAAATTAGATTTCTATAAGAACAACTATATATTAAAATTCGTGTTGTTTCTTCAAATAAAATTCTTATTCGTTTAAAATTCTTTTATTCGAAGGGCATTTCCATAGAAAAATGTTGATTGAGTGATCCTGTTTCTTTTCACCCAGACGTTTCCAAAATTAAAAATAAAGATGTTTTTAGGAACTATCCCATTTTGAATCTATAGTTCATCCATTCAAAGTATTAATTATTGTTCACGTTTTCTCCACATTTAATTCGAAAAAAAAAATGAATGCCGCGTGTTTTGAAGATATCTGTCAAATTGTAAAAGATGTTAGAGGGGCCCAAAATAAATATTTCTATCAAAGAATGTGGGTACGAAACGCCGCGTTTAGGTGGAAAAGTGCGCAGTTTAGGTCAGTGGATAAAATTGTTTCTGTGGCGTAAGGCGTCATTACCCACTTGAATTTTCAACGGCAAGCTCCGAATTCATGTAGCGATGCATTATAAACTCATGTAGCGATAATGGTACTCATGTAGTGTAACATATAGCGATGCATAAAAAAATTGCAATTGTCATAAATGCAAATGTTATGATCTTTAAACTATTAAGTATTAATTTCTGTTGTACGGGAGCATAACTCTTAAATTTGATAGAAAATAAGAGTAGGGAAGGTCAAATTTAAGACGCAATACGACAGTGCTCGATCTGCAATCGAACTTAAGATCTACACTACGAAATGGTCAGAATATTATACTATCAATTTAAAATTTTTACGTTTTAATCGATCATCCGAAGACTCGCTACATCTTTATTTATTTGCAGCAATTTTCTGTATTAAATCGATATATAAAGTAATTCTTTTCTAAAGATTAAATTTTGGTGAAACCGTGTATCACTTTTTGTCACAATGCCTAAAAATTGAAATAGACAGAAAAACGTAAAAGCAATACAATTAAAACACTCTTCACTCTAAAAAGGTGACACGTACTGGGCAAAACTTTCAGAAAGGCACTTCGAGAGCTGAATCCCATGGCGTTTGCTCCCAAGCAAATATATTTTCCTTCGTCAGTTTCATGAACTGACTTGAAATCTAACTTGCTTAGAAAATAGCCGTCCATCCTTTCGATAACCTCTGTGGATTTAAGGATGTGGTAGTATTCCCCGAAGAGCTTCACTGCATGAAAGTTTTGGTCCAGAGTACCAGGATTAGAAGATGATATCTGCTTCAACCACTACAAGATAAAAGAGGGTATAAGTATGACCTTTATTATTCAAAGAACTAATGTCGTCAAGGTGATTGAGTGTGAAATCTCGGTTAAAATAAAAATGCCAATCTCTTTTTAACAGTTCTTTTTTATTGAAGTATGTTTGTAGCTTACTAAAACATTAAATACTATACATATAAAAATTAAATTGAAGTTACAATAATGGTTGAAACCATTGCCAAGAGTTAATAGCAATTAAACCTTTTACATTGGTGAGAATGCCGACCAACCGGTATAGTGGTTAAGGTGTTAGCCCCTAGATCGGAAGGTCACCGGTTCGAATCCGGGTTCGGGCATGGATGTTTGTAAGCGTATACCAGCTCAGGTGTTGCTTCGTCATCTGAACATGGTTCAAAATTACGAAGTATAAATTGTTAGGGGCAATGATGGTCCTCCCACTGGGTGCTACTTCACAAGTGGCCATCACTTCCGGCCTTGCAGTGGCCAATGACTTAAGTCAAATGTGCCCGACGTTAGAAAAAAAAAACCATTGGAGAGAATAAATATGCATATATATTCGACTATAACCGTCGCAAAATGTCTTCATAACTTTAATTAAACGAGTGCACGTTACTTACTTTTTTATCCTTCATCGAAAAATTTCATTTAAGCATTGTGTGGATGCTTAAACTTTGGAGCGTCATTTTTTATCGATTTAATAGTTTTAATGGTAATAGAACCTGAGTTAATGGCTTTTAATTATCACACTGCCTTCAATTTCCCGGAGATATTACTTAAATCAAAACATTACATTTATAACTTACTTGCACATTGGGAGGAATATCGCTTGCCAGTAAACACCGTAAGGATACCGACTCACTGGCATAAGCTGTGACATTCGGAGGATAACCATGGATGAATTCTGGTTTTGTTCGAACACGATCTGCAATTGCAAAATATTGTGTTAGCTGTCACAATATAATATTTCATAAAAGAAATACTGCACAAGCTCATGCGGTTTCTTGACCAAGTGTAGAAAAACGAAATTATACAGGGTGTCCTAAAAGTTCCCGTACTCCAACTTTAAAAAAATTTATTGCACGTGTGTTTTTTAATAATTGAATTTTATCGTCTGTTTATAGTTTCATCGACTCTTTTACTTTATCGTTTGATTTTCTTCGCACTCAAGTTGTGCGATAATAAAGTTCCACGTCATTTTGTTCTTCATTGCAAGATGAATTTATCACGCATTTAGAGAATTGCGCTATTTGATGCTTATTTTAAATGTAAATCATATGAAAGATGTCAAGAATTTTGGTGACATAAATATTCAAATGATGCAATACCGAGTAAAGATACGCTATATCAACTTATTCAACAATTTATTGCATTATTAGAAATGAATGAATGAGACTCTTGGTTCCAACAAGACGTTGCAACCTGCCATACAAGTTATGAAACCATGGGCATGCTTCAAGATGTTTTTGGCGATCGACTCATCTCAAGAAACCTTTGGCCACCTCGTTCCCTGAATTTTTTCTGTGGAGATATTTAAAGAACAAAGTTTATGAAGATAATCACCAAACAATAGGTGATCTGAAAATTGCCATTACTCAAAGGATAAGTCACTCCCAGCATCTTGAAACGCGTTTCTAAAAATATGCGCAAACGACTTCAGCTTTGCCACCACGAAAAGGGCGGAAATTTTGAACATTTACTATAAAAGTAAGTTCACATTTTTTTCCTACCATACGTTAAAAGTCCTTTTCACCATTGGCATAAAAATAATTGATTTAAAGTTTGTTGTTTTTGTATAATAAATTCACGAATCATCAGTACGGGAACTTTTAGGACACCCTGTATAACCTCGTTATTTGTTCATCACTCATATCAGAGAACATTTAAAGATACCTTTCGATGAGGAATAACATGTTCTATAAAATCACATAAAACTTTCATAAGCTTCATAATTTTCCAATGGCACTGAATTTTGACTATCAATATTTCATATTTATTTCAAAACTTTTATCACAGGACTGATGCCTGATTGCCCCTAGGCTCAACACTCGTATTTTACGAACTGCAAAAGAGACGATGTAATTCCGTTTGAATGTTGGAGAGCATCATCGAATACCGAATGTTTTATTGAATTCAGAAGCATAGTTTGACGTAAAATGTGCTACATAGGTCCATTCAGTTTGCCAACCATTCGGATAGCCCATCATCATCTATTTGACAAAATAATCTCTAGAGTACATGTACAAAACACGATATACACTTGATGACCGCTAATGATTAGTAAATTGCTTTGCCTGTTTGACGGATCTGTTAGGATATTGCAGCAAAACTATCATTTGAATTTGACACTATTCGGCTTTACGTTTGCGACATTCGTTTCAAACGAAATATGACTTTGTACTAATTTGATGCTCTTTTACTTCCGAATTGATTTTTTAGCTGATTTCATGCAAAAGAGTGCTAGCTTCCAAGTTTTCAGTTAGATAATCTGCGGTTAGTAGCTAATGTGGCTTTAGCCTCTAGTGGCGCAAAAAGTCACTCTTAAATATATCAATACCACAGTTCAAATTACCATTGTTCTAAATTTAATTTGCCTACTTTTAATTTTACAGTTCACTTTGTAAAACGCACAGAGGTTATTTAAAATGGACTTACTAATATACTTGAAATATCGAAAATGTGTGCGTGAGAAATTTAAAAACTTTACTTTTAACTTACTGATTATTCCTTATAAATAAGGAATTATCAGGTTATAAGTAACAAGAGAAATTTCAGAATTCTTTGATCGGGAAGTAATAAGCTATAAAACAGTGCGTATTTGCGTACGTTGACCAAATCTGGCCCTTGCGTTATAAATAACAACTCAACCTTACTGTTTACAAAAGCCGACAAACACAGTTATCAGTTCACGAACTTTTACTTTCGTAAAGATTAATGAAAC
The DNA here is from genome assembly GCA_947359465.1 of Metellina segmentata. Lineage (NCBI taxonomy): Eukaryota > Metazoa > Arthropoda > Arachnida > Araneae > Tetragnathidae > Metellina > Metellina segmentata. The sequence goes on along the minus strand of OX375872.1, from coordinate 107,919,416 downwards.
TTGTTTCCCTTTTGGAAAGATGTAGTGATCTTAAGGAATTTAAGGAAATTCATTTACCATGAACTCTTTAGTATAGGATATATATATTGGAGATGCAGAGAAAATTTTTTTATAGCTACCATACATAAAATACTAGTCTAAAAATCTCCAGTTTTAATCTCTACTACAAATTTCTGTTTGGTAACCTGTATGTTTGATTCACCAAAGAAATAAAACAAGTCGATAGTTTTTTCTCTCTCATAGTAGTTTCCGTGATATGACCTTAATTCAAAATTACGAGGTGTTGTCCTCCGGTTTTCGCGAATAACCAGTTGCGTTTCTCCAGTGTGACGTTAATTAACTACCTACCTTCCTGAAAATAGTTTTCAAATGGTTAGGTTTGAGGTAATTTTTGCTAGAAAAAAATAAACATATTTCAGACACTGAGAGACCGCACACTTCTGCGAATTCCAAGCAATACAAAACTCAAATGAGCCTGACTGTTTAAACTGAGTAAGATTGAGTTGCTATGAAGAACATGATTTTCAATCTCTCACAATCCGTTTGGAATTCAGTATATTTCAACGAAGCAGTTTAAACCAGTATAATCAATTAAATTTTATTCGGAACAGAAACCCCTATACACAAATAGACCACAGTGAAACCTAGACAACTTTATTATTGCAGGATAACTCATTTCCCGTGGTAAATGTTGTTTTAGTAGACAATCTTCTCCATGAAGTGCACTAAAGGCCAAAAATCCATTTATAGAAACTTGTCTCCTGTACTAATAACTGCAGCTACGAGAGACACTATCCACGGAAGACTGCAATTTCCATTCTCTGGAAGCAGAAAATGTAGCCTTCATTAATTAATGACATCTATCAGAGAAGGAGGCTAAAATTTCAAGACGTAGTCATCTGGCAAACAGTGGTTGGTCCCAGTTGTGGATTCACAGGGAATGCAGGGGGCAGGTATTTGTTCTCCCGGTGAACAAGGCAGCCCGAGGCTACTTTGGGAGATTCGATTCCTAGTTAATCCAATGAGTACACTGTCGTATGTTTTCGCTTCCTGATTATTTTATGACGCTGGCTACTAACTGAATCACGGGATGTTTCGGATTTGGATGTCGGGAAGTGCTCACAAGACCGACCATAGTCTGGAAAATTTGTCGCTTACGGGAAGGATAGGAAAGAGACGATTATGCTCACGTTATACTAGTTTTATTTTCATTTTTAACTAAATTAGAAATAACGATTAAAGTATATAAAAAATTCATTGTTCAACTTATATCATCTTCACAGATAGTTATTTGTCTTAATATATTGATAGTGTAGGAAGAAGAGGTAAAACATGAAACTCGAAATTTTTTTTGAAATTTCTATCTTTACAAATAGATATTTATATGGTATTGGAGAGAAAGTGAGTCCGTGAAAAAATTTATAAAATGAAAACGATTGAAGTAATATTTTCTTAAATATAAATTTCGATTTATAAATTTAGAAAGTAGATCGATTTATAAATTAGTAGAATAATAGAATTTAATACATAGCACAGAAAAAGTTAGTAATTGCATATAAAGTAAGATGCTGATTATAAAGGAGGATCGATAAGTATACCTCGAATGCTGCGATTTTGTAACATACTAATGGAAAAACAAAATTATTGAACACAAGATGTAACATAAAAAGAGCATAACTTGCAATGTCAAAAGGATCCGTTTTTCGTGAAAATTACAATTTCGAAATAATATCCAGAAATAAATGTTAATAAATAGATGATATACAATATTAATGATAGATAGAGAATGACATATAATAGTAATGTACTAATTATGCTGATATTATTTTTATTCATAACGAAGGGATAGTTTGAACTACTTACCAATGACTTTGACAATAAAATTAGCGGAGACGGAGCCCAAGCTGTTTTGTGCTACACACGTATAGTTTCCTGTGTCAGACGCCTGTAGATTCTGTAGAAATAGAATCCAATGTTCACCTCTTGAAGGTAAATTGGAATCTGGCAGAGGCTTTCCATTTTTAAGCCATGAGATTTGAGGTCTTGGATCCCCTTTAGCAATGCATTTCAGTGGAACAGAGCGTCCTACTACTACAAAGTTTGTTGATTTAGAGACTTGAGTTAAGCGTGGTTTACCTATAAAAATGTTGTTTTTTGTATTTACTTGTTACATTATAGACTAATGGTAAAGAATTTATTTAATGGGAGATTTTAAGTACTCACTGGAATGAAATTTATGTAAATACACATAGCAAATTTCAAAAAGTTGATGCTCAAAAACTTCTAAAACTTAAAAGTAATAGTACACCTGTCAAAAAAAAAAAAAAAAAAAAAAAAAAAAAAAAAAAAAAAAAAAACCCCGACCTACCGAATCGCAATTGCACAATTTACATCGCAGAACAAAACGGAAGGTAGCAATTGATAGGGGTGAATGTTTTCTACTAATGCCAATATTTAAAATTTGTCTAAGGGGTCGTCTTCATATTAAATTGTGTGCTTGCTTCGATATTTTCAATACGAACCCCCATATTTTATCACAAATTTGGATTCTACACATAATTTCAGGCGGATTTGATGAAAAATAATGAAAAACGACGTAAAATTGACAGAGAAAATGCCTAAAAACCATTGAGGGAACGTGTAACTGTGTGGAGTTCAATCACATTATTAATATTAATAAAGACGTGCAGTGGGCGTCGCAGTCAATGACCTGTTACAGGCGCCTTGGTATGGAGTCCATTAAGATGGTGACAAAGTCAAAATCCATTCTGATTGAATCCCAGCGTCTGTTGGCAGCGATTTCTGTTTTCACTTTGTGAACAATACCCAATAACGATAATAATAATCGAATTTTGCAAACAGTCTCCCTGCGCAACTAATTATTCACGTGATGAGGTGAAATTTGGAATTCCGATGTTTCAGTAACAGTTGAATCACATGGAGTCAAAATTTGTCCAGGTTTCTATTCATGATTTTTATGAATATTAATTTCAGAATAAGAAAATAGTAAAATTTATTTTGATAAATAAAATATTTATTGATTGTGTATAGGTTTTTGGGTAGCAAAGGATGGGAAAACAATTTCCAAGGAAAATTAATGTTTTTAGCAAATATAACAAAAAACGTGAAACACCCAATTTAACAATAGGAGATCTAATTTTCAAACCCTTACAAATCGGTGAAAAATCCAATAAAATTGCTGAACTTTTTTTTATTTCCGCCTGAAATTGTGTGTAGAATCCAAATTTGTGATAAAATATGTGGGTTCGTATTGAAATTTTTGGAGCAAGCACACAATATAATGTGAAGACGGCCCCTTAGACAAATTTTAATTATTGATATTTGTAGAAAACATTCATCCCTATCGATTGCTATTTCCGTTTTGTTCTGCGATGTAAATTGTGTAATTGCGATCGGGTGAGTCGTTTTTTTTGACAGGTGTACCTTGAAATCAATTTGAAAATTACATACAAAAATGAGTTAATGATACAAAATGTTGAATTTGAAAAATGCGTGTGTGGTAAAGATTTCTACCTAGTGCCAACAATAATACGCATTCTAATACCAAATGTTTTTGCGGAACTTGGTTGCAATTCTTTTTAGGCATCTTTCTCAAAAATTTCTTATTTTACACAGTGCAAAGCTGTTTATTTCTTCAGAGCAGTAATGTTTAATCATTTTCATCTCATAGCACACATAAACTAATTACTTAAATTATGCGGCACATAAAATTATACAATATTATTTCGATCTGACAAAAATAGATATAATTTTGACTGATCTACAAAAAAATATTAAATATATCTACCCTTTTGCTCCAAAGTGGCGTTTAAAAATAATTTTATAAAAATTTATTTATGATAATTTGTTATAAAAATTAATATTCAAAGTTATTTTTACGGATATTATATATAATTTGTGATCACACCTGTCGGAAGTTTGTACCTAAATCGTGAAAATGAAATAAATGTTACACAATTACAACAATTACAAATGTTTCGCCATCCGTTCGACAAAGCAGTGCTATTCTCGCTGTTGAAAACTGCTGTCTCCGATGAAACAAACGTGACTCATTTCGTTAAGAGCCATTTTCATCTTCTAATCCTTTCTTTCATACGATAACATTTATAAAAGCGAGCGCCCACAAAGAAGTAAGTCGCTTCCGTGCATGCACAACTTTTGTAGATCTCCATCTCGGCAAAAGTTCGAAATCGGATATTGTTCTCGCTCATCCCATTATCCGAGCAATCTCCGAAGAATTCCCCGTTCCTGCCAGATCAATAGGATATCTTATTCCGAGAAGAGTGCCAGACAAAGGATTCATTCATGCTTGGCAATTGTCTTCGAGGTTTGTCAGAACGTTCTAATGCCGAAGAACATCCCCTCATTCAATAATTCACAGTTCACATATTTTATTGCCCGGAAATTCTTTGATTTCGTTCCGGAAAGAAGAGGAAGAAATCACCCTTTTCACAATTTTCAATTTTTCTTGTTCTTTCCTATTGTGATTCCGAATCCAAACTATGCACGACTTTATTAAACAGGCGTAAAATCCGTTAAAGCATCATTATCGAGATGTGTACAAAAGCCCAGCTGTTACAAAGGGAAAGGGAAAAAATGACATTTTCAACCTCCATTAATGGCACGGATTCTGTCCGCCCATTAAAAAGCCATTATCCAGTTGCTTCACATAGTGTTTTATTGCTAGTTTTATCTGACCTTGACTGTCGTGCTTAGAGAATTCTTCATTTCGGGAAATGTGAGGATGGGTTTGAGTACGGGATGCGTGTTGATATTTGTTTTCCCAAAAGAATAAACCGAGTTACGAATGTTATTTTAATTACCAAGCGTGTTGAACACAAATGACATCTTTTGGAAGCGAAAGGCTGTAATTGGAAGTGTCGACAACATTTTAACTGTTAAAAGTCTACTCAAAATTTTGCATTGCTCTTTATTCTGTGTTCGCGTTACACAAATAGAAAACTTCTGTCTAATGATTCATACATTGCTTTCTATTCATGAGTTGTTCGAATGATATTTTTTAATACTTAAATTTTTATAAGGTTACAGAAAATGACCGATATAAATTAAATCAAATTGGCAGTTTGTATATTTTATTTGTATCCCGTTTTCTCCAATGTCAGTTCATTCGAGATAATATTTTATGCCTAGATAACGGTGTCATTGAAAATATTACTGATTAAAAACATTATTCAAAATATTAGATTCGTGAATGGCCATATACCATAAGAGCTAAAAAAAACCAATATTATTGATGTTGCACGATTTTTGAAGATAGTTAGACGCCTTATCTTTAGAGCTCAATTACAGGTCTATATCCTTAATTAATAAATCCTTACTATTTTCCTTTTATTTCTAAAATACTCTTCAATTTGACTGTCAGCTGTTTTCCCTCTTAAGAAGTACAAAATGCTTTAAACCTCAAGTTATTCATTTTAAGGCACTCTTGGAGAGGGCATCATTATCCTATTTAAAAAAAAAAGTAAGTGTTTGTTTGTTTGTCTGTCTGTTTGTTTGCTTGTTTCGCGACCGCAAAATCCTGGCGATCGATGGCACTTACAGCAATGAGATTTGCCACACAGGTAGTCCGAATTGTTTGCAATTTTTGGGTACCGGCGAATTTTAAATTTCAATCTAGAAGATTTTTAAATGAATTTAATAGTTTTATTCTCTACCTGGTTCTTCAAACGCGTTTCTTCCGAAGAAAAGAAGAAACCCCGAAAATGGACTTTTTCTACCCACGTGACTTTTTTTTATATCTTCACAAAAGATTCTGACGTCGCGTGAACTTTCTCTTTCCAAAAAAAAAAAAAAAAAGATTGTATCTTTTACCCTTTGCGTTATAAAAAAGAAACAATTTACATTTCCTGTCCTATTCCATTTCCGCTATTGAGTGCAAGAAATAAAAAATATATTGACTGGGATTGTTAAGTTTTTTTTCCCATAATATAGAAATCGCTAAAGATAGTTTGAAAATTTCAACGGCTTTGAAATCTGCGGAAAATTTTACTTTAGATTGATACCTAAAAATAAGATTTTCCTTAAATAAATAATTTTTAAATTGAATATATCTTCCACGGATTTGAAAACTGTGGAAAATTTTACACCAGATTAATACCTTACACCACAGGCACGGGCAACGCCGAGCTAACCACGCAGTGGGGCTAGTTATCCTATAAATCACAGGTACACAAATCAGCTAAAGATGTAGGAAAAGCAAGATTTTCTACGGTAAATTCAAATTAATATTGCTAATACCAGATATGTTTTAAAAACTAAAATCTTCTCAACTCCTTAATAATTTTATGATTGCGATCAAGCCTTTCCTAATCATTAGTGATAAACATAACAAATAAACAGATTATATTGGTAATTATCCCTACATATGAAATAAGTTGTATAAGTATGATATTTGCAATTTACTGCAATAAAAAAAAGCATTATGATATTTATAATTGGTTAGAATTATAATATTATTTATTAGATTCACACACATAATTGGATCGATTGTATTTGACAGCTTAAAATTAATTTGTTATTGGTGTTTTCTAATTTTAATCGCATGTTACCTTCAGTAAAAGTTATCAAGTAAAAAATGTTATTTATTTATAGTTGGTTTTGGGCATTCAACCAATCGTATAATATTAATTTAATATTGATACTCCCTCAAATACATTAGAACAAATTTTTAATAGGCAGAGCAGAGTTACAAATAATAAACTAATGATTGGTTCGATTTTATCCGACGAAAAAATATTTATTTATTACTGTTGTGTCCTTAGTTTAATCGGATGTTACCTGCAATAAGAATCAACAAAGAAAGAAGCGTAATTCTATTTACGATTGGTTGGCATTCAACCGACCAGATAGTATTTTCTTATCGAAACTATCTTACATCCAGCAGGACAGCAATTCCAACGAGAAGATCGATTTTTTAAGCAAACCTCTATTAAATTAAACTGGTTCGATTTTTATCCGACCGTTTAAAATTAATTTAGTATTGGTGAGTCATCAAAGACGAGAACATTTTTATATTTATAATTGATTGATATTCAGCCGACAGCATAATTTTAATTTATTATTAATACTCTCTCACATCCAATAGGACATCACTTCGCATAAGTAGAGCAATTTTTGAAAATAATGCTCTTAATAGGTTCATTATTGATTGAATTTTATTATAGATTTTTAGATTTAATGATTGAACACTTGAAATTAATTTACAATGGGGAGCCTTCTTCAATCGGATGTTACCGCCATTCAAAGTCATCAAAGAAAGGAACATTATTATATTAATATAATTGGTTGGTATTAAACGAACTGTATATAATAGGTATTTATCATTCATACTATCCTATATCCAATAGGACATCAATTTCAATAATCATAGCAATTTTATCACATAATACACATGTTAGGAACCGGTTTTATCTAACCATTTAAAATTTTCAACCAACAGCATAATTTTTTTTATCAATACTCTTTTACATTCAATAGCACATCACAATAGGCAGAGCGTTTTTGGAAGTAAACCTTTATTATATTCATGATTGGTTTCCTATTTCATCCCACTAATAAAAAATAATTTATAATTAGTGTTTTATCTTGTACCTTCAAGAAAAGTTACCAAATAATGAAACATTATTTATACTTATTATTATTTGTATTATAATAGTATTTTGTATTTACAATTAGTTGACATTCAAGCAAACTGTATTTTTTTATTTATATTCTCTCTCTTCCAATAAGACATCTCATCGAATAGGTCATAACTTCCAATACACAGACTAATTTTGAAAAGAAAACCTTTATTAAATTAGTGATTGGCTTCATTTTATCTAATAGCTTAAAACTCATTTATTATTGGCATTTTCTTACTTCAATTGCCGGTTACCGTAATAACAGTCATAAAAAAAGAAACCATCGTTATATACTTATAATTAGTTAACATTCAACCAACCCATGACAGTATACTGTTGATATTTTCTCACATCCATAGGACATCATTTCCAGCAAGCTGAGCAATATTTGTAAGTAAAACCAAAAATAAATTAATGATTGGTTAGATTTTATCCAACAGCTTAAAATTAATGCATCTTTGGTGCTTTCTTACTTCAATCGGATGTTACCTCCAATAAGAGTAATCAAAGAAAGGAGTGTTATTTTATTTGTAATGGGTCGAGGTCATTAAAACGAACGTATATATTTTTTTAATACTTTTTTATATCCAACATGATATCACTTCCAATAGGAAGAGCAATTGTAGGTAAAATCTCTTTATTTAATTGTTGTTTCTCTACTATTAAATTAACGATAGTTCTCTTTCATGCGACCTCTGAAAAAATTAATTAATTTTTGGTGCGCCATCAAAAATATTTATATTTATAATTGGTTGGACATTCAGCCACCAGCATAATTTTAATTTAACCATTGATACTCTCTCACATTCAATAGGATAGCAATTTTTGATATAGTACTATTGTTAGATTCATAATTGGTTCGAATTTATAACCGACAGCTTAAATTAAATTTATTTATGGTACTTTTTTACTTTAATTGCATGTTTCCTCCAGAAAAAGTCATCAAAGAAACGAGGGTTATTATATTTATATTTGATTGGGCATTCAACCAACTGTATAATATCAATTCGTTATTAATATTCCAGTAGGACATAATTTCCATGGACTGAGCAATTTTTATCAATTAAACCTGAACTAAAATAATGTTTGATCTGATTTTATCCGATTGCTTAAAATGAGTTTGTAATTAATGCTTTGTTATTTTAATTGAATCTTACCTGCAATAAAGGCATCAAACAAAGAAGTCTTATTATAATTACAATTAATCGATTTTCAGCGAATCGTGTAACATTTATTAATTATAATACTCTCACATCTAATAAAACTCTTTAACTAAAACTTAAGTTCACAATTGCGCTATCCGACTGTTTACAATTATTTATTACCAATCGGAAATCACCTGAAATAAAAAAAAAATAATTCAAAAATATCCTTTATACATTAATTATTGGTTTGTTTTCAACTCAAAGATCTAAGAATTCTTTATGATATTTTCTCGCTTCGAATACAGTATAATTTTCCGTAAAATGAGCAATTTATGCAAATAAAGTTGTAACTAGACAAATAATAGGTTCTACTTTGTCCAACCATAAAAATTTACTTATTGTTAGAGGCTTCTTTCTTCCAATTGGATGCACATCCAATGGAAACAAGTAACGCAAAGAAGTTTTTTTTAATATTTGCTTAGTCAAACCTTTCAAAAGTACCTTAGTATTGATGTCTTGGCACAACCATTGCCAGGTCCTAGTGGTCGAAAGCTTAAGCTCACTTTCAATGCTTCTAATGTTTTGATTCGACCCCACTTCGAACAGGAGGAATAAATATTGGAAATATAAAGATAATATGTGTAGTCAAATATGTAGGATGAATCGATTTCACATCCAGGCTTCCATATCAGTTAATGGGTACTTTGTCATATGGGCCACTTGAGGCCCCTAAATATTTTTCTACAATTATTAGAGATAAGTATAACAAATAAACTAGTAATATTTGTAATGATCTTTATAAAAAGATAAATGTTGGCGAAGCACACATGTATGAAGGGACTGGGGTCTTATATGGCCCCTCACAGTTTCTTTGGTGGAGTCACTTCTGATTACCGCTTAAAATACACTATTCTTAAATTAAAAGTTCTGGATAATATCAACTTATAGTTCTTTTTATAGTTTTCGTCGTTTAGAAGGTTATGCAGAAGCTATTTACTTATTAATACTGCTAAACAGGTTACTCAAGTTACATGACAGTGAAAACAGACCAAAAGTACACAACAACAAAACACATGAACAATTATGTAGCATAAACTACATCATATAAGCACAAAAATTTAATTACTAAGATCAAAACTGACTTATAAAAGAAAAGAATCACGATCAAAACACAACAAAGGAAAAGTCAAAAACTCAGTTTCCTGTCGTTTAAGTTGTAAAATTACTAAAATTTGAAAAATCGTCACAGAAAATATCAAAGGTGTTGAGGTAAACTACTGATCGATCTGACTAATTGGGCTATAAGTAGATTTTTAAAATATAGCTACATAAAATAACGCTTATTCTTTTCCCATTTGCACATACACTCGAAATTTTGTTTGAATACTAGAGGAACTCATGCTCGATATTTCGAAATTTTTTATTTCATAAATATTGTATCAGTTACTTTAAAATTTCCTATGGAATTTCTTTGTGATCGGAGTATTTTTCTTCATTTCTGTGTAAACGATATTTTTTTTATCAATTCCTTGGCCGTTTCTATGTTTTGTGAATGTTTTTAATTGTTTTTAATTTTAATGCAGCGTCAGCTGTCTGTGCTTAAGCTGGTTTTGGTTCCTTCAAATATTTGTTATTTTGATTTTCTAAAAATTCAGGAAGCTACAAGAATGGTTATACGTCATGGAGTTATATATGCATTTAGAAATCAGAACTGTTCAAATATTTCTGTAATAAAGCTGACTGATTAAAATTTTGTTTTGTGTTATGATTGATGTTAGAAGATTTTGATATTTTATACGCTTTTATATTATTATTTTTACTTGATAGTGGATGATATTTTCGCATATTGTTACGATCAAAGATATAATCGAATTACATACTATCGTTCTAACTCTCAAGTACTGTTGAAGACAAATGAACAGAATTTACCTTTCGGTTGGATATCAATATCTTCTAAACGGAGATTTTCTTCAAACATCGTTTCCGGAGCATGTTCTTCATCTGCAGAATCAGATCTGAAAGCGTCCGGAGAACCTATTGAGAGTACAAAAGTGTTCACAAAAGAGATATTGCTCGAATTTGTTTTTTATGAATCCCGTAGAAGAAAATTTCAATTTAACTAGCATTGAAATGTAGCCATCAAGATAATTCAAATTTGTGTAAAGTGTAAGAAACATCAACAGAGTAAGCATTTAATAAAATAATCTTTACTTAAGTAAAAAAAATTAACTTTTAGTAAAAGTAAACATTTACAAAAGCAAAAAAAAAAAAAAGAAGCTATTTAGTGAAAATAAATCCTTAATAAAACAATAAACCTTCAGTAAAAATAAAAACTTTGCATATTTATTGATATTGACTAGATTTTTAAATTCATTTGTGAATTACAAATGATATGAAGTAAAAATAGTTATCATGGATTAACATTAAATTCCTTTCATTTCAAGGAAGATGTATTTTGAAGTATTGAAGATATTCTCTTTGAAATACCAATACTAATTGAATAATTTCTTATGAAAGATAAAGGACAATTAGTGTAAAATAGATTTTAAGATGACGTGAAATTATAACATTACAAATAAATTTCGAAATTAAGGGCAGCTCCATGGTATTGTATACTGCATATATACATGTCGCCAAACTGCAAACCAATATCATATTCAAATGAGATATAAATTTGTCATTGAAACAGTTCATGTAACATACTAGGGGGCCCCGCCCTCTGCTCGCCTACTCTCACCAACACCCGGGGATTGTTACGCATTTCCATTTGGTTTGCTTCGCAAACCAACACTCCTTTCGCAAGTGATTTCCCTTTTTTTTACTTTAACACTTAAGGCACCCTAAACTAATAGCCGCATCAGTAAAAACCTTCTCCATCTTGTTCCCTGTGCAATTTTAAATAAACCGTGCTAATCTCGTAATTTTCTGATCTGTACTTTCTCGGTAAACCGTCTGAGAATAGAATGAAAAAACCGAGCCCTTTTCCTCACCAAATACAAAAAAAATCGTTTCTATGGTAATTGTTGCTACGATAAATTAGATATCTGGCAAACCCGTTAGTCAGAAAATGTAGCCTTCGTTTCTGTGAAGAACAACGCATACTATCGCTGCGCAATCTAAAAAATACGAAATTTGTGTGACCAATATTTGATCGCATCAAATTTGTTTCGAAAACAATTTCAAAAATAACTGTACCGCAAGAAAGAGAACATTCTATGGTTTCCTGCGAAGTTTTCAAATTTAAAAATAAAAAATAATAACATATAGATATGACAGTTTCAACAAAAAAATAACGAAAATGTCCAGATTTTTCCTCAATTTCAAAAAAATATTATCAAAAACCAAATTGAAACTTCTAAAAAAACTCGCCGTCGTGCAAAAATTTACATAAAGAGGTACTCTACAAAAAAAAATCACGGCTGAAGATTGAAATTTTATACGTCTTTTGCTCACTCGCGTTAGAAATTTCGCTCTTTCAAATTGGACACGTAATAACTAATAGCCACATAGGAAAAAATCTTATTCGTCTTGTTTGTTTCCTGTACAATTTTGAACAAACCAGGTCTATTTTGTAATTTTCTGATCCGTACTTTTCCGGGAAACCGTCTAAGAGTCGAGCAATAAAAGCGATTTTTCAGTCCTGCTTCGGCGGCGGCAGCGGTAACTTTTTTTTTAATATAGAGAGATATCAGAAGTTGATGTATTTACAAAAATTAATTGCTCGTAATGAGTGTAAGGGCTAAACTTTTGATCTTCAATTTACTTAAATTATCTTTGTAACTCACTATTCACTTTTTTTATTTTTAAGAAGGCATTATTGTATTTCATAGTTAGCATTTTATAATAAAATTATTATGTAAAAAAGATTTTGTATTTAAAAAATACTTTTTTAAAAAGATCCTCCTTAATAGAGTGAAGAAGAAAACTGCAAGGGTGTTCCAAAGTATTAAAACACCGAGTTTCAAATGGAGAGCTAGAAAATATAAAATTGCGAAAAGCAGCTTTTCCTAACACATTTTCCTTTCAACAGTACAGATCGCCGAAACACATTTTTCAAGGCGTAACCAAGACAAATCAAGTAATTTTTTAGGGTCTAACCTCACGACCCTTCTTTTGAATGGTGAGCTCTGATAACAACGCCTACGTTGACGAATGTGATGAGATAAAAACCTGGTCCTTAAAGATTTCTCCGCGGGTGGTTTCCGACCCTTGCTCCTAAGAGTTCACGCTGATTTTTATAGTTTTGCGTCGAAATTCTCCCTTACCCACTTGCTTCTATTTTCTTTTTCTTTCTTGGAAAACGATAAGAAGCATTCATGGCATTTGAGCACGCACATTTAAAAAAAAAGGGTGTGCTATTTGTTTTGCAGTTAAATATTATTTCAGCTTGAATTGGATTTTCAACGTATATTATTTTGTTTATTTACCATTAAGTTTCAATTGTCGGGTCTCACAAAATAAAGCAAAAAATGGCATATAAGTTCACAAACGTATTACGTTGTTGGGATTTATTAGAAGTTTAGAAAAAGTATTTTTTTTTCTCTCGAAGTATCTTAAGAGTGCAGAGTTCTTAGTTTAGTTTAGAGCCTTTCTTAGTTTAATAAAGGTTGTCTTTGATCACGCGAAAATGTATTTCTAGCCTTATAGTATTTTGATACTTATTTATTTATAAATGAAACAAGACTTTTATTCATTCAACACTTAAAAAGTGTAGATTAAGCTTATGTGAGCAATGAAGTCCAGATTATATATATTTAAGTATGTATTAATCTGTCTTTTTATTGCCGTTTTATACGAAAGGTCACGAAAAATATAACTAAAAATAATTGCTTCGTAACACGTACATTAGCAAGTAAGCACGAAACACTTTTTGATATTTCGAAACTTGTTCGAGATTATCGGTACTAAAAGTAGCAAATTTGAGTTAAACCCGTTATGTGTGAAAATTCTTTATCTCATTTTAATAAGTAAAATACTATTTTTTATTTCGTCAATCACAAATTTAAAACAATTTAATTGATATGTTAATTCGAACCAATATTTCTTAACTATAAATATTGCACAACATGAGTTTTTTTTAAAAGATGAATATTTAATAGACATATTACTTCTATTAGAGCATATTTAACTTTTTATGGTCAAAATCTGAATATTTTAAACGTTAGAAATATATTTTGTTTATTTTTACTGCAAAAAAACCTAGGAAACGTAAGTAAGTTTAGTAAATAATTTTTGATTGAGTATGTACGTACGTCTCTGCTAAAGTAACTTTTCCTTTGTTTGGACAGGGGTGTTTTTAACTGTGTAAGTCAGATTTTAAGTTTTCATTTCACATATGACCAGAGATAACTGTACTTCGGAAAATACAATAGAAACTACCTCAAATATCTTTCGGTGCTTAAGTCTAGTAAAAATAATCTGTTTAGATATTATTATGAAAGTCGATGAAAGCGAACACATGCAGAAAAAAAGTTTGCTTTAATGAGGAAGACACGAGCGAAAAAAATCGATACATTTTCTATCGATATAGCAGCAGCAAACGGAAAAGAGAATCAGATACTAGAACAATTCTGATAAGTGCTTTTCTAAAGTGTTTTTTCCCTTCCGCCACGCCATAAATCAGATGGGAAGATAATCGCGACTTATTGGCGTCAGAATTAGGGGAAAGTAATTACAGGATTTAATTGCGATGAGTTTCTGTGGAAGGATTTATTCATTATTGAAGTTTTCTGCTCATATTTTATTCAAAAAATATCGATGAAAATGGAGGTAGATTTATGACTGAAACTTAAACTTTTAATTGGAAGTGTAATTACTGTTAATGCTTTTTCCACCTCCAATGGAACAGCTATCGATAACGTTTAGGAAAATTTTTCAAATTAATGGAATCTTCATCAGGGAAGAAAATTTTAAGGCCATTGCACTCTAATGACTACAAACGGAATGCAATACTCCGAGCATCGATTTTCCGTTCTTTTTTTTTCACAGGAATTTCCCTTATTCTTGCTTATGAAATTAATCATTGTTATGCAAAACAACAAATAGGATTTAATGCACTTCACGCTCAAAACAGAGAAAGTATTTTGAATTCTTCGTAGGGTGCTAGATGTTTAAAAGAACTTCCATGAAAAAATGTTTTGCTAGAAAGACTGCAAAAAGAGAAACTTAGGCAAAACAATACATAGGATGAAATGTACTCCATTCTCATAACAGAGAAAACATTTTGAATTCTGTGTTGTGTGCCTTAGTTTAAGGTATCTGCATACGTTAAAAAAGCCAATTTTTACGAAAATTTTCAATTTTTTTTATTCTACTAACAAATTCCATGTACTTTTGTGCTTCTAAAACAGTTTCAACTTTCAATGTGCGACTAATAGAAAAAAAATAGGTCAATTTAAAATTTGAACGAAATCGTTAATTATACCGGAAGTATAACGAAACCGGAACTAATAATAAGAATATTCTATTTTTATCATAATTTCCACCTTTTATCTGTTAAGTAAGTTAAAACAAATAATAATTATGTTTCGATAAATTGGCCACTACAATGTTTTTAATTAAATTCACTTATTTGTTAGAAGAATTTCGCATTATCTTTTTACTCTCTTGGATTTTGTTTACAAGCATTTTTCTCAGAATTACATTTTAGGCATAAACATTGAATTCCAGAAATGATAACTAAAAAAGTTATTGATGTATATTTAAAATTTTTTTTATACACATTCGAAATAGTGTTTGCTAGTGCATGCACTAGAATCAAATTGATATCTTTATTTTTTTTCTTATTTATGAACTTGCATTTGAATATCAATGTTTGAAAATGGTCAAAAATCCTTCAAGAATTTCTCAATGAGTCATAAAAAATTTATTTTTTAAATATCTTTCTACTTCTAGTAGAAGCACTAGATAACATCAAGAATTTTACTCTGATCACGGTATTTTGCTGCTAATTTAAATTGTATGCCCTGTATCATTTTTCAAAATTTCGAAAAAAAACTTCAAATTTACACACAAAATTTCACTTTTTGTTAAATGTATTTTTTAAATTTTAATTATTGATAGTGTAAAATTAATTTTGAACACAAATAATTATAAAAATAATATTAAATTACTTCTGAATAGCATTAAAAAAAAGTGCTCCGAACGTTTGCAGATACCTTAAAAGAAATTCTATGAAAAATGTTTTGCTAGAAAAAGTCTTTGCTAAAAGAGAAATTTGTGCAAAACATTAGATAGGATTTAATGTACTTCACGCTCGCAACATAGAATGGAAAGTATTTTGAATTCTTTGTGGGATGTTAGACATTTAAAAGAAATTCTTGCTATGAAACATGTTTGTTTGAAAAAATCATTACTCGAAACAATTAAAAGTAACGCATTAGAGCTATGGAGAGGTTCACTTTTATTGTACAAAATTCGAGAGATATTTGAGAAATTTCCAACTTTGAAAATCGTCACAAGAGGAATCGCCCCTCCTGTCACTTGTGATACGTGCCTGGAGTGAACAGAGGAAGGAATATTTTGGAAAAGCTTTTACCTTATTGCGAGAGACTACCACCGCTAAGAGTTGGCTCTTCTCTGTAAGTAGTGAAAGTACTATTGACCACTAACACTGTTCTCAAATAGCGAACAATCTGAGAAAGATAACAGAGCCTTTTGCTACAATCGAAAAATAAAAATAGAAAAATGGACCGGCTTCTTTTTATTTTCACTTCCAGCTCTTGAAACTTGACTCTGCAGAAAGGAAAATGTCATGTCGATAGTAAGCGGGAAAAAAAAATCGATTTTTTACGGATAAATGGCGGAACAGTGATCTCTGAGGATAAAAAAGTAAGGATAAATGGTATCCGCGAAAAGAGAATAGCGGAACTTAAGAAATTTATTTGTTTTCCAAACGTATGTTATCTTTTATTTGTGAGACGATTCAAAAAAGACTAAAAGGTAAAATATTTAAAGAGGATGGGCAAATGAAGCGCCGAAAGAGATAAACATACGGAAAGAATTATTTCGTTTTTTATTTATAGGAAGGTGGGTTGGTGTTTTTATGGCACTAGAAAAACATGCTTACTTTATTTCAAATTAATTATGTAAATCGAGGTTACAAAAACTACAAATTCATTTAATGATATAATGATATGAATGATCCCGTTAGGTCGTTCGATAGCTGTTGTGTTGGTTGGTTATATATATATATATATATATATATATATATATATATATATATATATATATATATATATACCCAGGATAATTACAAGACTAGTACCTATGTTTTAGGAAATGATACGAAATAGATAACTGCCCACATTTACGATCAGAGGCATACAATGTAGATGTATTTCGCATATGTAAATAATGCCATTTGAGATTAGATTACTAATGAATGGCATGCCATTCCAGTAGCTTAGAGATAATCAAAGTCTATATGCATTTATTCTTTAATTACGCTTTTATTTATTCATAGTCAATTGAAAAGATTTAAATTGGAGTACTAGCTAATCTGCTGACATCGAAAGAAGCACGCTATTCTCTTTGAAAAAGTCACATATTTTTAATTAAAAAAAACCCAGTCAGATGCATTCTCGTTTCTAAAAAGTGAAGTAAAAATGACCTTGGGTTTTATAATATGAACCCTTTTAGTATATACATTGTGAATACCCATCGATAGTCAGTCAAATAGACCCAATACCATTACAGAGTAACCACCGACCTATATAATCCTCTGCTGATATGCGGGATCCATGGCTTCATGTGGATTTCTACACACACGGGTCCTTTCATCTGCCCGAAACAGTTGGAAATGCTGCTCGTCAGATCAGCCTATTCATTTTCAGTCATAAGTGTCCAGTGTGGTTGTTCCTTAGCCCAGACGAGGTGCAGCTCGAGTATTCATCAAGGGTGTTCGAGTTGAACGTCTCTCTTAAAAACCAAAATTTCAAGGAAAACGTTGCCCGGGCCTGACGCTAACGTTTGTTGAGGGTCTATCTTAAATACAGATTTCATTTGAGGCTGTGTTACATGTCTATCACGTGAAATGATTCTTTCTAGCCAACGCTGGTCATGTACACTTAGATTTACTGTACGACTATAACGTTTTCATACGTTATAGTTTTTACCAGATTCACGGTACATTCTTAAAATGGTTAGTACATGAAAATTCAAATTCTTTTATAATTCGAAAGGCTATCACCCATTTTACAAACTGCAACTATTAAATCTTGTTGAAAATAGATTACATCGTGATAACTTGTCATTATCCCGGCAAAAATAGCTCTAGATACTTCCACAGATGTTTATTATACAGGGTGTCCTAAAAATTCCCTGACGATTCGTGAATTTATTATACAAAAACAACAAACTTTAAAACAATTGTTTTTATGCCAATGGTATAAAGCACTTTTAACCTAACGCAGGAAAAAAATGTGAACTTACATTTATAATAAATGTTTAAAATTTCCGCCTTTTTCTGAGAGGCAAAGCTCAAGTCGCTTACGCATATTCTTAGAAACGCGTTTCAAGATGCTGGGAGTGACTTCTTGTATCCTTTGAGTAATGGCAATTTTCAGATCACCTATTGTTTGGAGATTATCTTCCTAAACTCTGTTCTTTAAATATCCCCACAGAAAAAAAAAGTCATGGATGCTCAGATCAGGGAACGAGGTGGCCAATGGTTTCTTGTGATGAGTCGATCGCCAAAAAAATCTTGAAGCATGCCCATGGTATCATAATTTGTATATCAGGTTGCAACGTCTTGTTGAAACCAAGAGTCTCGTTCATTCACTTCTAATAATGCAACAAATAGTTGAATAAGTTGATATAGCGTATCTTTACTCGGTATTGCATTATTTGGATATTTATGTCGCCAAAATTCTTTACATCTTTTATATGATTTATTTTCAAAATAAGCCTCAACCAGTGCAATTTTCTGAATGCGTGATAAATTCATCTTGCAATGAAGAACAAAATGACGTGGAACTTTATCATCGCACAACTTGAGTGCGAAGAAAATCGAACGATAAAACTATAAGCAGACGATAAAATTCAATAATAAAAAAAAAGCGCGGGCAATAAATTTTTTTAAAGTTGGAGTACAGGAACTTTTAGGACACCCAGTATATGTCAGACTCAACCAATGACACGCATAGGTGGCGATGCTATACATTTTGCATAATTTTTCTGTCACTTCAGTGTATATACATTTTCTAACAACAAAATATATTATATACATAATTTCTAATTTCAGATATACACTACCTTACAATAATGGTCCGGCGCCAGCGGATTTGTATGAAATCCGACTACTTGTTTGGTTTTTTTTCGTAGTATGGCCTGGGACCATTGCATGTTGTTCCTTGTAAATTGAACGCCGACGCCTACATGAACATTTTGGACAATCAGGTTCTTCCTAAGCTCTGGCAATTTTATGGAATGGACGAATGTTATTTCAAGGAAGACAACGTTTCATGTCATGTTGCAGCCTCTGTCAAGCAATGGTATCAAGATATGGATGTAAAACGTTTTTCCTTGTCCTGCTCAGTGTTCCGACCTAAACCCCATAGAACATTTGTGGGACGAATTAGAGTAACGCTTACAGACCAGTGAACCACGTCCGAAATATACAGCTGACCTGGCGACATTCTTGCAATAGGAATGGACACAAATACCCATAGCTGTGTATCAGAACCTTAATGTGAAGTATGCCCAGAAGGGTTGCTAGTGTAACTGCAGCACGTGGGGGACCCCCCCCTCCCCCTATCAAAGCATGTATTCTTTCCCTGATACCATCATATCTTGCTCTTCGATCCATTATTGTCGGGTAGCGTACATATTACATACATGGTTTGAATTACATCTTTTACTATCCAATATTTTTAAAATTTATTTTTTTAAATTTTGTTAACCCGGGATTGATTTTGGAAGGTCGCCAATAGCCTGCTGTGTTGCTTCTGTGCTACGTAAATTCAACTATCAACTACCTAACATCAAATCCGTATTTATTCCTAACTTAAATGTTAATACAATTCTACAAATGTTTTCTTTTTTGGTGAGATGACGTTAGAAAACATTTGGGAAATATTTTGGATTTCATCACACAAAATAACATCTAAAGGCTAAACACATGCATTTTCTGAAAGTAACTAGCATTTAATTAAAGCAATCGATACTTACCGAGTACTATTAAAGTTACATTGACATTAGCTTTTCCGAAGCCATTCACTGCCCTGCACATGTAGAGACCTGTGTCCTCTGGCACCACAGACTTTATTTTGAGAATACCATTGCTTTGCATTCGGTATCTCTCATCCGCAAAAGCATCTAATGGTTCTCTATCTCTGTCCCATTCAAAGAACAACGTGTCTGGATCGGCTTCTATTGGACATGGAAGTTGTACCATGCTCCCTTCTGGTACTACTCGCTCAAGGTCATAAGCTTCGGGTAGCAAACGTGGGGGGCCTGCGAAAGAAAGACAGAAATTATTCATAGGAAGATTGGAATTCCGTTGTACACCTTTCTATACCATTTTAAAGATTTTTTCTTGCAGTACAATTATTCATGCATTCAAATGTTGTTTTGATATGAATAATAATGTATTTATGGTCCTTTGAAACACAATATTCATTGCATTGAGAATCGTGTGTTTTTAAAATTAAGTTTTTCTTAAAAAATTATTTACATTAGTTGACATATTGTGAAAATGCTTTATATTTAGAGGATAGCATTTGAAACATACGAGATAATTAGTTCTTTAAAAATGATGACTACCTCAGAATTACGTTTCTTAAAATAGACAGTTAAAGATGAAATAACATGAGTATCTCTTCTAAATGAAATAGGTTATACCATTGTTTCACTTACTTTACGATTCGATTCTTCGGTTGACATTTATACCTTTAAATGCGTCGGGTGACGGAAGAGATTGGCTTTGCTAATACGCCTTTAATGTGGTTTTCAAATTTTGATAGGAAAGCGGTACGGTCGATTGTATTGTGGTGACGTCATGAAAGGTAGCCATTGGAAATCGCAACAATTAGCAACTCAGAGAAAATCATTAGAAATCCTATGGCTTCAATAGAATTTAAATGTAACCAAAAGGCGAATGAAAAGTTTCGAAGTTGGAAGAAAGTTATAATTAAATTCCAGAGAGGATGAAAGAAAAGAGGCAGATACTTTGCTAAAGAGATTCTGAGCGACGAGTTTTGAAGTGCTTTAAAATGCAATTAATTAGAATTAAATTCCATTACCTAAATTGTTGAAGCGGGAATTGTGACTAAATCTTGAGTCTTTGAATAAATAAACTAATTTCGATGCATTTTCGAGAAATCGCCTTCGAGGAAATTTTGATTATTTTGACACTTGTCAAGTTTGCTTGCGTAGGATTCAGATAATTGGTTCGATCACTTCGCGCATAATTAATATTTCTTGTATAAAATGAAATACGGCCATTTAACTCAAGCATGCTTTTTGAACATTTCTATTTTAAAATTATGCTGTTCAGAAAGCTATGCCTGTACTATTATTACAGGCATCATAAAAATTTTAGATTTGATTCAAAGGTGGGGTATTAAGTGGAAGAGTTTCATATTTCACATACAAATCGAAGTCAGAGCAAAAATAACTCTGAAAATTTGAGTATGAATGCTGGAAATTTGAATCACTATTCCTCTATGAATATTCCTAGACGACCAAGTGAACGCTTTTAGCAGCATACAAATAAGTATCACTTCGTTTCAATATTTTTTTTATCGTGATTGAGCTGAGGATGAATAATAATGGATTTCAAGAAATTTGTTTTTAATTGAAATACGAATCGATTTTCAAATTCGAATTCCAATTGACATTACCATTTGCACATTCTGTTAGTTTGACCTGTCCTTATTATTAGATGTATATTTTATTTTATATTTTTCTCTCTCCATTATCTCGAGTTTAATTTGCCCTAGTGCAGCAAAAGTGACCAAACAATGAATTAAAATCAAACCTAATCAAAGTCATTTTTAATTATATACATGCCTAACAATGGAGTCGTATATTTATGCGGACACTATCCACTATCAGCTTTGTTAAATTTTAAACGAGATTCTATTTCTTTATTATCAACTTTTGTGAACATTTCGGTTTATGGCTCCTGGCTTATTAATTCCTTTTCTACGATTGTTTCTAGCATTTATTAAGGTAAGCACGAAAGCATGAAGCGATCTAGTCATACTTTCAGCCCCTGTGTTATTAGGATGTTTATTTATTCATTTTCGGCTTATCGACTTACTTTTTAGTCGAAATTCCCCGCAGCCCCTAAATTAGTGAGTGCATCTATTACTTCCACGATAAAACATTGCTGCATCCAATTGAGGGCTTAGGCTCAATCCAAAAGCAGTGGCTCAAAGTCTTGAGGGATCAATGTTCTGAATCGGGGATTGTCGCCACGAAATGGGCTTCCTATTGTCCAAGAGCAGAGAGGAAGCAGATGCTTAATCTTTGGTGTCAATCTGGACAGGTCATTGGGGAGCGGTTTTGTTCTTTCTCACACCACAAACACAGGTCACTGACGTCCAGTGTTGTCTCCCATGCGGTAGCACTTCAAAGGCGCGAAGCTTACTTTAGACACCTGAGCAGGGTGCAATAGCCAGCCATTCCGAAGTTCTTTCAATACCGGCGTCTCTCTCTTCATGCACGCAGAATTTAATCATTCGAATGCTTGAATTATCTTAGTTTTTTATATATTGTGTCTGATGTTAATAACTAGATAACCTAAATATATGCATGATTTATGAAAACAATTTTTCTTTTTAGTACTCTCTCTTGAGTACTCTCTCTCTCTGTTATCTTAGCACTATAAATGTAAAATACTTAAAAGAGTAAAAAATGGCACGTACTTAATTTATGTTGCTGAAATATTAACTTACATTTTGATTTAAGATTTAGTTTGTCATTTGAGTGTTATTGCGTTAACCCTCCAGGTGATTTCGACGAGATATCTCGTCCTTCAAGTTCTGATCAATATTGCTAATGCCGAGGTATCTCGTCATCAAGATAGTGCCGATTTGTTTACTAAGACGAGATCCAGATCTGGTCAATAGTCATCTAATGAAGAGAGCCGACTAGATCATGGCAACGGTATATCTCGTTCAACAAGATTTGATCAATTTTGTTAATGTACAGATACCTCTTCAAAACTCCACCATGAGGGTAAAGGCTTGATATGTTAAACTATTCTTCAAGTAAACTCCAAATCAAATTTCTAATTCACATTATTCAAAGACGTAACTAACAACTGCATGTCTAGCTTATACATGTTCTGGGTTCAGAATTACAACTCTTGACGGAGATTAAAGTCATTTGTTTTCATTTATTCAATTCGGTAATGAATTTTTTACTTGAACTATTTGCATATGTGGCCATTTAAGATGGTGCGCTGGTTCAGTGTATTGTAGTGATTTTATGAATTATTTTTTAAAAACTACGTTGGGCGATTTAAGGCGAACTTATGACATGAATGTTCTATAAAACGAATATCAGATGTTACCGAAAGCTTTAATATCTTTTTCAGATTTATTTGTACGTTCGCAAACCGTATCTTACCGGAAATACGAACCACATACTTATGAACTCACTAATAAAGTTATTTAAAATTGAGTTTATGTTGTATTTTTAATTAAACTCATCCATCAAAGACAAAGTGTTTTTGCTCATTTTAATAGTTACAAAAACAAAGAACTCTGTTATGAGCACGATCCAATTTTTGTACCAGACAACTTCCAGTATAATAACAAGTACGTCAATTATTTTTCGAGATAACTCTTGGAAGTTAAATCTACGTTCATGGAATTAAGTTCATGAACCCATTTCTCAATAAAAGAGAAAGGAAACTACAAAAAAGTATTTGATGGTTTACCAAACAAATTCCAGTGCACAGAGTCACCTTTTTTTACCCTTTACTTCACTGAAGATTTATGCGCGCCTCTTTTGATAGTTTGCTTTTTGAGTCAAGAAAAGAGACAAAAAGTAAGTTGATCGTAGTAATTTGAAATGAGATTGCTTTTAGTCTGCTAAAAATCATCCAATCCACTTCTGAGACCTCTCCGAAGACCACACATGAGCAACAGTACGTAGGTGGTCTGAATTTTCTCACGAAGGCCCTGCGCTAGCACCTCACCTCGCAATGTTCTTTCATCGGGATTTCGTTCCCTGTTCCTTTTTTAACGGCGAACGCTTGCACGATTTTTTTACTGTAAGAATGGCTAACGCTCTATTTTTTTCTCCTTTGAGCGGAACCCACGAGATCATGTACCTTTTTTTCTGCTTGTCATTGTGCTTTTAGTGATCGAAGAACAGACTTGTAAAAAGTTATCGGTACGATCGTTATAAGTATTGCAAAAAAGTGAAAAATCGACATGGGATTCTTTAATTGGGAGGTTTAAAGTAAGCAGTATAATTTGAAATAGTCAGAATTCGTTTTTTATATGTGGACGCCTCCAGAACTTGATGGATGCGATTCTTCATCATAAGAAGAAAACTGGACAAATCTTGATATCGTCTTCATCACAAAAGTGGCAATGTCTCGATGATGATATATCTCGTCAAGTGTTAGCAAAATTGGTTATATATTTACGTACGAGATATCACGTGGAAACCACTTTCGGAGGGTTAAAGAAAAAACTTCAAAAAGAAAAAAATATATGTGGCATAGATTGATTATTTATATGATCCAGTTACTATTTTGTTTTCATAAGCTCAATCATTGGACTATTAAAGAAAAGAGCAGGAAATAAAATAGTGCTACCAGTAGTTCTTTCAATGACCGCAGTGATTAGTTAACGGACCAAGTGGTATAAATAGACCTACCCATAACTGCACAGAAAGCCATAAGGTTTATTTCGAGTACGAGTGCAAAGCAATGTCGATTACGACAGCTATCAAGTATCAGTCATTTTGATTGATGAATAGACAACCTGGGAGTTCTGTCATATTGGAAGAAATCGTTTCTCTTATTTTGATTTGGTATCAACAAATCTCAACTGGTCGGTATTATAAAGCAAGTATGTAATTGGATGTTTGGGGTAATTCTAACAATTAAATGAAAGCACAAACAAAACAAACATGTTTCTAATCTTCACAAACTGGTTAGTTTATGAGTATCCCATGCATTCAATTGAGGATAAGCAGATATTGAACGGCATTTAAGGCTCACAAAAGATTTCTTAGCTTTCGTATAAAATAAAGACTTGTTTATTAAGTAGGCCTTTTTGAGGTAACATAAAGTGAATTTTAAAATTACCACTGAAAAGAGATATAATTTCACTTTATTATCCCCTCCATTAAATTAGGTATTTCAATAAAGCAGTAAACTGTTATGGCTGATCTTGTTAAGCCTTTCCCCCAGATGTTTGGTCACAAACTTGTAAAAAATAAAAGTGTGAAAATTCGAAACATTTTTTTCTTATCTTTAAAGAACATAATGCGTTCGCGCTCTTAAAGTAATTCATTTTCTGAGTTATTTTATAGCCTTTTGAAGAGATTAGAGAGGTTAAAGAGCATGAAATATTACTTGCAGTGGCATGATTGAGTAAAACTGAAATGTCGCTACTACTGGGACGCATTAAAAATACGTTTAATAACCATCATAAAGCAAACTAAAAAAAAAACTTATTATGTTTAAAAAGAAAACAGTAATCATTTAACATCGGTCAAAACTCTATTATTTCGATTCTGACATTCAAAGTTATATTACACAAAAAAATTCTTATTTCAGAATCATAACTTTTTATTTGTAACGAGCACTAGTTTGTTAGTCATTCAGGTGAAGCTTCTGTCAAATGAGAAATACATCGTCCATACAAAAGCAGACATTTTACACTCCAAGTTGTTTTGACGAGATATCTATCCCATCAAGATCCAACTAATTTAACTTATGACGAGATATCTTGTCATCAAGATATTGTCGAATTTTTAGAACGAGATCAAGATATTGTCGAATTTTTAGAACGAGATCAAGATTTTGTCTGTTTTCTTCTAATGACGAAAAACAAGATCTTGATGAAATATATTTCTTGTCCATGAAGATCTGGTCAGTTTTGCTAATTATACTCCGAAAAAATAGCCATCGGACAGTTAAAACGTGTTTTAACATTTATTTAAATTCAGATATTTACAGCCACTTTAAATAGATTAATATAATGCGCCAGTTTGTTAAGTGACGCTAGGGTTAAAATGCGGATCTCAGCATCTGTGGGAGATTTGAGCGTGTATCTACCTTTCCATATTTTCCACAAATTATGCACACATGACCACTAATTGCATCGTATATGAATTAATGACGTTTGTTTGGAGATCTCTCCTTGTTCATTAAAACAAACTGAAGCAAGATAAATGTAGTAAACAAATTTTAATAACTTAACAGCGACCTGCTTTAGTTGTACAGCAATATGCTGACGTACAATGCATAAGCGTTAGCGAAAGCATTCCTTAATGTTATTGATGCAGATAACTAAATCTAAACAAAAATACTAATGAAACTTTCAGAAACCTTAAAAAGCTTAACAGTTTAAAATAATTAAATTATAATTTTTTTCTTAATTATTATAATTACTACTATTTCAATTATTATTAAACTAATCAATGCCGTCATTGAAAGAACTACTGGTAGCACTATTTTATTTTCTGCTCTTTTCTTTAATAGTCCAATGCTTGAGCTTATGAAAACAAAATAGTAACTGGATAACATAAATAATCAATCTATGCCACATATTTTTTTACTTTTTGAAGTTTTTTCCCTTATCCCTCTAAAAATGGTCTCCACATGATATCTCGTACATCAAGATGCAACCAATTTTGCTAACACTTGACGTTTTTTTAGTGGAGTATTATCACATGTATTTGACTAATACCAAAAATAAAATATTTTCAGGATAGTAATTATTATGCAGTAGATAGAGTTGTTTACAGTTTACAGGTTGAACACGATGAGTATAGAGCTTTTTAATGTAAATGTTTCTTGTGAATTTAAATAGATAAAAAATTACGATAGGTGTGATGATATGTTCACAAGACAAGACGTATGGGGTAGTTCAGAAAACAAGACTTTAGGGATAGTAACGCAGAAAATCAATGTTCTGAATTATCGGCACTTTATCAAAAGAAAAGCTTTAGAAGTAAGAAGACTAGTACGTGGATATGAACTGCTCTTTCATCATAATTCATTACTGCTTTTGAAACTCAATGGAATACGTTTTACAATGGAATAAGCAGTTCTTAAGAAAATAGTTATTTTAGAAAAAGAATTTTAACAACGGCTTTTCAAATCTCACTGGAATACATTTTTCTCGAAAATCGTGATCCAATTTACTCTTTTGCTTTTATTTTACCGTACCGAATTCTCTCTTACAGTTTGAAAACTTAAACACTTCTGAAAAAACACTGGCCTCAAAACCATACGTAATTAATGGTTTTAATAATTTATATTAACACCATAGAAAAACCGTTTTAGCGTACTCGTAAGAGATATATGCATTCAGAAATGGATAAGTTACAAAATTTTTAGCAATAAACATGAAAATTTGGAAGATTAATTCTATTTATGATTGAAAATATGATTTAGGAAAAACTAAGAACTCTTAATTTAAAGTATCTAGCAGTTTGTTTAATACTACAATGATTACAATGAATGAAGAAAGGAATTGATAATTTATTTTCTCTTCTCAATAGTACTATACTGCTCAATTTCCCAAGCGTATTATTTGTATTAGAGAACTATAAAACTGGTCATAAGTTTGTAAACATGAAATATAATAAAGATGAAATTTTAAAACGTGAATACAGTGGGAACTGAGTTACAAGGGTTTTGTCACAGTAAGAGTTATATAGAGACTATTTATTCTTCGACATGTGTGTAATAACGAAAGCTATTTCCAAAGGAGCATTCTCGTTATAAAAGGCGATAAAATCTGCGGACAATGACAATCTGGATGGGGTGGTCATAAATTGACAAATTATGATATCAGATGTCCGACTATTATTCCGATTTTCTCTAACGTTAGGATATATTTCTTTACATAACTATTTGCATTCTGTGTGTCAACTGTATGATACCAGACGTTGAAATATGCACCAGGTGCATAAAATATTGTACGAGCAGACGACGAGATACCTCATCCATCAAGATCTGGCCAATGTTTTTAATGACGAGATATTTCGTGATCAAGATGTTACTAATTAAGATCGTTACTAAGAGATCCAGCTCAGGTGTTGCTTCGTCACCTGATCGTGGTTCAAAATTACGTGTTGTCCTCGGATCTTTCTTTTAAGGGACTGATCCCGGACCGTCGTCAATAGCCCGTTGTGTTGCTCTAGTACAACGTTAACTAAAATTACCATTACTAAGAGATCGTTTCAGTTTTTGATGACAACGAGATCAAGGATTAGTTTTGTTGCAATGACAAGATATCTCGTTAATCAAGCATTTTAAGGGACTGATCCTGGACCGTCGTCAATAGCCCGTTGTGTTGCTCTAGTACAACGTTAACTAAAATTACCATTACTAAGAGATCGTTTCAGTTTTTGATGACGAGATCAAGGATTAGTTTTGTTGCAATGACAAGATATCGCGTTAATCAAGCATTTTAAGGGACTGATCCTGGACCGTCGTCAATAGCCCGTTGTGTTGCTCTAGTACAACGTTAACTAAAATTACCATTACTAAGAGATCGTTTCAGTTTTTGATGACAACGAGATCAAGGATTAGTTTTGTTGCAATGACAAGATATCTCGTTAATCAAGCATTTTAAGGGACTGATCCTGGACCGTCGTCAATAGCCCGTTGTGTTGCTCTAGTACAACGTTAACTAAAATTACCATTACTAAGAGATCGTTTCAGTTTTTGATGACAACGAGATCAAGGATTAGTTTTGTTGCAATGACAAGATATCTCGTTAATCAAGACCTGATTAGTCTTACTAATAACGTAATACCTCTTGAAGACAACCACCAGGAGGGTTATTTATCTACACACAGTAATGCTTTGAGGGAGTTTAATCAAGGAAAAAACTAGGATTTTTGACAAAAAATCTGTTAAGTAAGAAACCGTTCCTTACGGACGGTTGTAAAGCAAAAATTATTTGGTACAATTATTTTGAAAACTTCGTGGGGTGAATTCCAGTGAAATATCGCGTTAAAAGGAATTTTGTCGCTATTTAAAGAAAGCTTTACGAATATGTTTGTTAAGAATATAGTTAACTGGATATATACTAGATATCAGTTATCTCCATTCAGCATTGGATTAAAGTATATTACACAGTAAAAAAAAACTTATTACATCAAAACAACATGCACAAAAACAAAACATTATTAAGCGTGCATATATTCCCAATTCAATTTTTGATTGTTCTCTGAATATACGAAGAATTCAGTAGATTTTTACTTATAGGGTAAATAATTCCATTAACCAATTCATTGATCCATTCTTGTTATTTATTGTTTAATTTCAAGCTCCTGAAACAAACGCTTGGGGTACAATTATCGTCATCCTGACTTTGGGCCTGAGAAATTTTACGAGAGGGTTTCTCATGGAGCTCGTATAATTTGCATGGAAAAGAGCTTCAATCTCGTAAATATTTCAGATACTTTTGCTTCGTTACAGCCAAATTACATGAAATATTAATTAGGAATTACTCTGATATAAGCATCTTTGGAGCGTAGCCTGTACGTTTCACGCTTTCTAAGCTGTGAGGCTGTAATTTGAAGCGAGAACACTGCTACATACTCTAATTCTCAAGGATAATACCTCCTCTGGGAGAGAACATACAATATCACTTCTCCGTTGCTGTGAAAATGGATGGAATTGGCTATGGCTATGGAATGGCCTACCTTTCATGAAACTCATATCACCATTTCCTTAATCAACTTGGCCGTATCAGCATACAAGCCCATTCTCATTTGTACCTAGCGATACCTTTTAAAATGAAAGCTGGACTTTAAGTTTTGAAATGAAATATAATAATTTTAAACTATAATATTTTGAGGTCGGAAATCATCTCAAGAAACCTACTGTAATAAGATATATAAAACAAAATATATGAATGAAAGTAAGCTTAAGTTGGTAAGATCCGAATGTCAATATTTTGAACATAGAATACTTTGAATAGATGGTGTTTCGCCTAGTACGGTAACTTGCAGAACTATCATACCCATTTGATATGTCATATATTTAAGCTTTACTCTTAAAAGTATAGCGTATATGAGAGAGACGTCTTATTTTAAATGGACGTTAAACATCGGGCACTTTTCTTAACGCTATTTTTGGCATTCGAGTTACAGATGGCATCATCAGACTGATAAACCAAATTAAACAAATCTTAAGGTAATTAATTTAATTACTAAACCACATTTGAAGAAAAAGTAGAATTAGAAAATTTTGGGAAATGACATAAGTGCATTATTTTTTTTGGTTTAGTTAATAGACATCATAAAATGTAAGTAGTACCATATTTTATCATGGAGCTAGCGTTTTCAGCAAAATATTTCCTTACCTCCTTATGAGTGTATATAACTAAATACCAGATTTTTTAAGGAAGGCTTGAAGTAAAACTTACTTAACCTTAACGAATGTATACACCAGTAGAATATGTAAAAACGAATTTGATTTTGAGGTTGGACTCCAGTCTAGCGACTAAAAGTACAATGTAACTCGGTCAGATTCAATGGGTTCGTTCGCGTGGCCCGGTTCCGTGACGACAATGCACATTCCTTTGTTCTAACCACTGTTTTCAAGGTCGACCCACACTTGTTAGATCGCGTCGCGGTTTTGCCTCTATACGAAAATGAAACAAAACTAGCTGTGTCAAGGCTTATGAATCGCATTTGTTGATTAAAAGAAGTGTCAACGTCTCGAAGGTCATTGCACCTTTTATACTTCATTGATGCCAAATACTATGTTAAGACATACTCCTATTTCTAGATTAATTCAAAACTGAAAATATTTGTCGAAATATATCTTGCAATTTGTATAGTAATGCTACAAAAATTTGATAGTGTGGGAATGTTTTACTTGGAAGTGCATTTAAGGCCTAATATTTTTTAAAGTCGCATTTAATGTTTATATTTACAAGTTATATCGAAGTAATTCACTTATTCAATCAATAAATTTGAAATTTTGTTTCAAAGAAATATTTAACCGCAGAAATCTGAAACAAATGGATCGCACCTGCTTCTCACGGAATGATGAAACATAAAATAAAAGATTTTACCCCTGAACAATCCTTTCTTTTGATTTTGTACTTCTTTTCAAGAATTTCATTTTCTATTTTCTTTTTTCTCTTCCTTTTGACTATAAGTCTATCTTGAGCTGTTTTGGTCTTCGGATATCTAGGAAACCATTGTGACAGCAAGAAATTCTAAAATATCAGCCAAACAACAACAAAAATCCGAAACCAAAGAAAAAACGAAATAAAATATCTAGATGAGCTATTTGAGCTTTGAGGAAACGGAAAGATTTGAAGATTGAAATCTTATATATGCTTGGCACAGAAAAAAAAACTCCTGTGCCAGAATTCTAACAAATAGGAGATATTTCTTTTGGTATAATAGGTCGGGGGGGGGGGATATCCTTTTGTCAGCGTCAGTTATACAACATCTCCTGTTTTTAAAGCATATGAAATAGAAAAACGTTTCTTGTTCAAAATATTTATCACCCAACATTTCCTAAGCGTTTAACGTTACTCGAAACTTTCAAGATGTAAATTGAAGATTTTAGAAAAGAGTTACTTCAAAGCAGCTGCTAGTTACAACCTCTTTTTGGAAAGCGTTCTTTGATATCGAATTCCTTCTTCAAACAAATTTATTCTGTCACTTCTTGCGATATTCATTTTGACGTTGGCATTTATTTATTTTGGGATACACATGCTTTAGAGAGTACTATGAGGAGAGAAAAGTTTCTTGAGCATTATCCTATCTATGTTTTTATTAAAATTCCATTGAAAAATAATTACAAATTGCATATAAACGATAATTTTGAATGGTTTCAGTATTGAAAAAAAAAAGCTTATAGCTTCTACAAGTGAATGCTACAACACTTCACAAGCAGGAAGATTAAATACTTCCCAAAATATGTCTTAGGGTTCGAGAAACTATATCTTAGACGACCCACTATGAAGCTTCGTTTTATAACTGTTATCCTATACCAATATTTTATTAAAATATCGCAATTGATATTATAAGCTTTTTTATAATTAAATGCAACGAAGTATTTAGTTACAATTCATTGAACTCTTTGTACAAGCTTTAGGAAGTAACAAGAGGTAAAAAAAAAAAAAAAAACATTTTGAAGGGCATAAAGGATTAGGAGATTTTCTGGCTTTAAATTTATTTATCAAATAAATTTGTAGACTATTTTTTATAAATTTAAGGATAAATTTTAATAATTCAACTAGCTGGAACTTCCACAGTTCAAAGTTTAAAAGTTAACTAACATTATTCTTTCTATGTTCAAGGTTTATGTAGCATAACAGCATATCGCAGTAGTTTATGAAAAGTTATAAATAAAGGGATGATGTGATTTGAATTTCTTGAAAAATGCTATTTTCTTACAAAATTAGTTTTTTTTCGTTATTGAATATTTTATATATTATGACGTATAAAAGTAATTAATTTTTAAAAATACGTTCAGGTTATAGCAAATTAGAAATTGCAAAGTGCATTGACACATAGAAACATAGACGAATACTCTAGAGTGTGGATATAGTTGTATCTATTGAGGAAATATATTGATCGCGTTCACTTCATTTACCTCTCCGACATTGCATACAATTTAACGCTGCTTTCATAAATTGATTGAGGTTATGCCAGATATGAATTCACATATGCACACAAGGCACTATATTTCTCGCAAGATTATTTCCTTAATTGTTACAGGGATATGAATCAGTGGGCTATACGCACATCATGAATTCAGTTATAGACTCGTAAGTATGTCATTTTAAAAGCCTCGAAGCTGTGAAATTATCTGTTAGCTATTAAAATCGGGTTTAAGAGTCGTGGAAGCTTTTCAATTGTCTAGTTTATGGTTGTGGAGGGAAAAGAGATACATTTAATTTAGTCTGAAGAGTCTAGATACAGTCATTGTGGTGAGTTTGTCTCTTTAAAACTGCTTAATGAAGCATTATTAGAGTAGTTATAGTACAATTATAGTAGATTGAAACATTGTGTGATGAAAATCTGAATATCAACGATTTCGCTGCTGTAGTTTTAATCACTCAGAGAATTAGAAACAGAAATTTAGAAGAGAAAATTAGAAACAGAATTAATTACTATCCGTACAGTAAACAATAGTAATTGAAAACTTTAAAAAAAAGTATATATAATGTTTGTAGAATGTTTTTTGATGACGGAGAACAACAATACCGAAACACATGGAGCAAATACCTTAGCAATGGATTTTTATATTATCAATAAATTTTTCGATTGTAATTTATCAAGTCAGTGTTAATACATTGATCTAATGATAACCTTAAGTTATGTTCAGTGCTTAACGTTAGTACTATCCCAGTAAGTTGTGCTAAAACTTCAGTACAATTTTACCCCATTGATCTTAAATGAAAATTCGAGTAAACACTTACGTTTTTCAATACTTATTATCCTCCCAAACAAACGCATTTTGTTTTGAATGAGACAGTAAGATTCAACTCTAGAATGGATATACTTGAAGGTTAATCCAAATGAAGTTTGGAATTTTCGAGCTTAACTATTATATGTTTTTGCAGAGTAAAGTTATAAATGACTACATAAATTTTGAGCACTGTTAGATAGAGCTACTGAAATAAGGATAAGAATATAGTAAAGAGACGACGATGTGCCACCAGAAGATTCTCGGGCAATTTCCCTAAAGACAACAACCCTCATTTACCCCGTATAAGGAATATATCAAGATTAGTGGTTCTTAAATTGTAGTCTGTTCATTCCCGGTGGGTTCAGGAAGTTCCATTCTAGGAACAATATCAAATTGTTACCTTCTCAAAGTATTAATGTTATAAAGCTAAAACTTATGATGCCACTCTAAAATTTGTATGCTATGTGGGTAATAGGAAGAAAACATTAATTTATTTCATGAGACAACATTGTTGTGTCATCATTATGGTCAGTTAAACATTTCTACAAAAAAATTAATTTTAAAAAGGAAACGAATTGAGTTGGAACATAAAATAGTATCATTCCCAACAATTATAACATTTTAAATCAACTCATAGCAATCTGAAATATCAACTCTGTACAGAAAAATGGGCTACAGCTTCAAAGTTGTCTAAAAGAAAGACTATCTTTTGATAAATTAAAAGCTTTCCTTAGTATATCTAATTCTGTTCCAAAGTGCTCACTTTGTAAATCAAACTTTAGATTCATGCTATGTGTCGAAATGTATTATACTCGGGTATGTATCTAACGAACTTGTCCAATATTTTGGAATTAAATATGTTGAAAAAAAGATGAAATTTAAAGTAAAAATATCTTGTTAATAATATATTTACCACCCCTAATGCAAACGAAAATAAATAATCCTTTAAAAATATTTGTGAATACTTACCAGTTACTACGGACTATATTCAGTTAATCGTCATATAGCCTTAATAAAAGATAGGCTTACTCTGTATTATAACTCCATTTCACTTGTCACAATGCAATAAATATACGCTCACTATTTGAGGACATAAACAAACATAAATAATTTGCCTAAATTCTCAATGATCATTATGAATGATTTCTCTGGTATAGAAGTAAAACAAAAATGTATAACATTGACGATATTATATTGAAGTAATTAAAAAAAGTACCTTTTAACAAATTAATCGTAACACCTCAAGTAGTATGAAATCAGCAGCCTCTTAGATAATTAAATATACATTATCGTTTATAAAGTAATTATATAAGTCTTGGAATTACACGATACAAGTGTAAGAAATTTAGTTCAAAGACTTTTCTACTTACCTCTCTAGGTGAATGTTGTTTTGAATAATTTTACTTCACTTAGATTCTTAACCATAAATTAATTAATAAATATTTAAAGTTTTTATAAAGTATATCATAAAATTTTTATAAAGCAATGGCGTAATAAAAATGAATTTGTAAAAAAAAAAAAAAAAAAAAAAAAAAAAAAAAAAAAACGTAATTCAATTTACTTGCGTTTTAATACTGATTTCCATGACAGAACAGAAATGCAAGAAATATTTTTTGCTATTATACCCTTTTAAGCCCATTTATACGCTTAAGGATTTCTTGTCAGGTACTTTTTTGTAATAGCTGCTTTAAATGTAAAAGTAAATTAAAAATTGATACCAGGAACATCTCTCGGACTCAATTTCCACTTGTTACATTGATAATTTGGTCATAGTAAATTAGTGTAAGCCGACAAAAAGCAAAAAAGGTACTTACTTTGAGCTTGAGCCAGCCATATCATCAAACTCAGGCACACGCTCCCCAATGTAAGTGGGCGGAAAGGAAAAGTAGTTGATGACGTCATCCCTTACATCTTGCGGGACATGAGACACATCTCCTGTCGGAAGGAAACGTCATCAGCTTAGTCCCAAAGAAAAATTAAGGAAAGAACACAAACATACCATTAAGTTGCCACAGTCTGTTCGGGCACTCTCTGGAATGACCTCACATGGAGTTTTAAATCTTATAATTAAGCCATTAATGCCGGATTTATAGGGTGTGATTTTCCTGAAGAATCTATGACTTACCATAGGACCTATGGACCCATAACACTAAAATATATCCTAAGGATTATCTAAGTTTTTAATATTATGATGTTTCTTCCCTTCTACAGAAATCTCACTTCAATGTTGCATAAACTATCACTAAAATTACAAAACTACAATTAAATATATAAGTTAAACAATACCCAGTTAACCCATTTTCCTAAAATTTAAACTAAATTCAATAATTTTTAAAAATAAATGAAATTTATAACACTATAGTAAAAACAATAATAAAATAAAGTAGTTAGTTATTAGGTAAACACACGAAATTTATGTCTATAAATTGGTGTTATACATGTTTCCTCCGAAAGGCATATTTATAATGACAATGAAGCGAGAAAAAAATGTAGGGAAATGAAATTCTCATTTTAAAGTTCTACAAAATAAAGGGGTTTTTGAATGTAGAAATAAATTTACGGCAGTGAGAAAAATTTAATTTTTAAAGTTTTAAAATTTTAAATTATTGGAATTTAATTAGTTGGAATCCTTAAGAAAAAAAGCCACTTGAAATGAAATTAATCCGTTGTGAAATTTGTATGCTAGTTTTAAAATTATAAAAAGACTTCTGTGATGAAGATTGGATGAAAAATATTTTTCGAACAAATATAAAGGAGTCGTGGTAAGTGTTCGACAATTGAACTGTACCTTTTAATAGTTGAACTTCATTTAATGCATTGTTATGATTTTCTTAAGTTCTTAAAGAAGACACAACATAATATATACATCACGCCTCTTTTATAAAATTAAGCTAAAATTGATGTTTCTGAACAAAAAAAATTTCTCTCTCTAATATTATATTTATATAATATTATATTTTATTTCATTTTTTAATTATTCATGCTTGGGATACGTTCTATTAAAAAAGTGTTTGATAAAATAATTCAGTAAGAAATAAATCCGAAACTTTTACTGATCTATAAGTTGTACTTACATATATTCGACAAAAAGTTGTTTTTATTTGTATAAAGGATAAGATAAAAATAAAACTGGTAATATAATAAAACAGCAGTTTATTAAAAACGTTATACTGAACATAATGCATGTATTTTTAAAATTACTATTACGACAGTATTATAATTATGAAGTAAAAGTTCCACACGCACACACACGTTTAAAAGAGTGTACACTTTGTTTGAAATAATATATTTTAATTCTCACTATCTAAAATTCCGTTTTAGAAATTCTTTATTCTTTATAAGGATGTTTTTAGAAAAATCTTTCAATAGAGACTAGGTGCACCTCATTAACGTTCAAATGATACGGATATACAGATGAAAAAATCATCTTGTGTAAAGAACGATCCCTTAATCTTTCCTTTTAAGAAAATACCCTGATGAAGTTTCAGCCATTTAATTTGCATTTCATTGGTCGCAACTATGAAAATCTTTTCACGGAAGAAAAGAAAACTATTAGTTTGTTCTTCCCTTGGCAAGACTCCAGATATTCAGCATACCTTTGCATTTCTAGCTTAATTGAGATATTTTTGTTCGCGAGCTGAAAATGCTATTATACCAGAATTTTAAAATCGAAATGGTTTAAGTGGTTTAAAGAAACGATTTGTAAGCGCGGCACTTAGAGCTAAAAAGTTTCATCTCTTTTAAATACATGGGGAAAATCTTAAAATAATCCTTGCTCTGTTCCGATTCCAAAAGAGAATAAGAAAATCCATCAAGAAAACTGAGTTTTTATTTTATACTTTTTATAAGCATTAATCTTCTTTAATATATTTACCTAAGATTAATCTCTTTTTCGATGACAAATTAGTGAGTATTTCAGAGCGTTAAAATGAAAAATTTCGAACTTGTTTATTTTATTCCCCGAATATTTACGAGTTTCTGTTTTATTTGTTACACTTTAGAGAAATTTTTTTTATTTTTCTGGTAAAACTATACACCGTCTTATTCAGGATTTTATCCTTTTGTATTGCAATTTGCAAGCTTAATAGTCCAAATGCTACAAATTAAAAAAGGTCAGACATCTTTATCCCGAAGGAAGATTAGTTGCCCTTCAAGGTGGATGGTAATGTGTACGACTCTAACAACCAAATGTTGATAACAATTGCTTCAAACTTTATAAGGGGAACGAGATACATATCAGTACGTGTATAGCACCACTAGAATTCTTATTATACATATTTTTACCTTTTATTATGTATTATTATAAAATAATTTTAGGTAAGTACTTGAATTAACGTGGAGTGACACAACGGGCTATTGATGCAGGCCCGGCATCAATCCGAAAAGAAAAGATACGAGGACAACACCTCGTCATTTTGAACCACGTTTAGATGACGAGGGCAACAACTGATCTAGCACCCCACTTTCCAAACTTCCCCAGAACGACAACATGAGGATAATTGAGGTCCCGGCAGATTTAACGGGCACCAACCTCTCCGTACACGATTATCTTTGGTTGGACTCGCAACTGGTCCAAGTTTCGAAACTAGCAACACTCCGGTTGCTAATCCGTTACTCTTCCAACAGTACTATCGCGGCTCTACACAAAAATTTCAATTCAACTTGATAAGAAACTTGACGCATGAGGAATATCAACTATATAATATTTATAGTTAAATTCTCTTTCAAGTTTGAGTAATTTCAAAAGAGCGTTTTAATGTAGTGTGAAGTTACATACTATAATACGCGCGTTCATGAATGTACACGGAGTAAGTTGTTCTTCACTGGGCGACGTTTTCAAAACGCCTTGAAAGGGTGTTTCGTTTAACTCCATTCATTATCATTAAGCTTCTTCCGAGTCCCACGAGACAGGGCTTACATCTCGCACTGTTATGAAGGATTTCTTGAAGTCGCCAAAAAGGAGCGACTTCGAAAAAGAGCGAATTTTTTCTCTTCTGTCAGCTCATCTTAATTCTTCGCACGATCAACCGCCTAGATTATTATTTTTACCACTCTGTGGGCGGGCGTATGCACAATGCCCTACTAAACGCCAAAACGGTTCAGGATAAATAACCTTCCTCGACTTCGCGTTTTACAAATTGTACTCACGGGAGTAGTAACTGCTAAAAGTAGCTTAGTCCGTTCGACGCTGAAGCGGTATTCCCGAAGCAGAAAATTAAGTCACTTCGCTTCGTATTATTTTTAACTGTCATGTGAAAATTATCGCCAAGATACGAGCTCATCCTGTCCTTAATTACTACACGCAGTTAGCCACCTACGACACTGTCTTCACTGGGAAATGTACCTTACACGATACTCCGCTGTACGAAGGATTTACGCGAAAGGAATCACACGTGTTAGAAAGAAATACCTCGAAGGTTTCACGCGTTTGGAGAGTTTTCTCTAAATTAAATTTTCGGTCGATATTTTACAGAATTTCTGAAAATAAAAATAATTTCACACAAAATGTTCAATTCCGAGCAATTTATCACCGAGCTGAGCGTAAAACCTTTGTTGAAAATTGAACTGAAATCAGAGTTAGCTTATCGAACTTCAATACGCTTATTCTTATACCTTTGAAACACAAACGAAGCTTATTACTTAGAAACGGATATATTGAGTTGTTGATATATCCGTTCTAGCTTTGACGTTCTCTCTTTCTTTATCCGATGGTTCTATTTATTTCTGTTTCGTAGAAATATGTAGTGATTTACGTAAATTTAAGAAAAGAGGTTGGTAATTGACAGCAGCATCATGCTATTGGCGACGGTCCGGGTTTAATCCCGAAGAGAAATTTAAGAAGAGTTGTGTTAAAAAAATTGAAAACATTAAATAATTTAAGTGACAGATAACACAGTAGTTTTTAGAAAGTTTTAATTAAAATTCAATGTTATAATTTCAAGTCTATGCGATTAGACTGGTAACGTTTTCAAGTCAATAGCCAGTTTCAATATTGGCTTATTACAATTTTTTTCATAGTTTAATCTAAAGTTTATCTCTGATCTGTTTTCACTTTCCGTTAAAAGCGGACTTTGGAGAACAAAAATAGCGAGACCCAGAATTTAAACTTAAAAAGTGAAGAAGGAATGTAAAATGTGTACCACTTTTGCAGTATAGAGTAGACAATATATTAGGTAAACCGGGCCACGTTCGAAAACAAAACAGAAGCGAGAATGTAAGATATTGGGCTAAAAAGGTTTACCAACATTTTTGCTTTGGAATTTATCCTTCTCTTAAAACCTTTTTCCCGAGAAAAGTATTTTCTAGACATTGGAATGTAGTCTCGGCCTAGACGATCAAGTAAGAGGTACACCACTGTCTCTCTCTTCGAAGAACAGAAGCGAAACCTTTTCCCAAAGAATAGAGAAAAATCTTAAAAATGTAATGCGAGAAGAGATTTTATCTGGAAATGAAGCGGCTTTTGGGACTTTGAAGTTTGCTGAGTTGTTTTCCTTCGGTGCTGAGTAACATAAGCCTGCTTCATTTTGGAGAAAGTTCATAACTTCGGAAAAACTATTCACATCACCTCACAACCCCAAATGCAATTTACTTCTTTCCTCAATTTCGTTTCTCTTTTTCGGGAAAAGCTTCGTAAACAAAGTTGGAAAAGATGTAAATATTGGTCATTTAGAGTGAGGAGATTCATAAATTAGGCGATATGTAAATTTTGGAACTCAGCCATCGTTTCAGCTGCTTAGGTAAAACTATTTAGCAAAGTGGTGTTGGTTATTAGAAATTATGCCGAGAAAAACAAAATTTACATAGGATAAAAATAAATGTTAGTGATCTATTCAATAAAATACGACAAAAATTTCGAATTGAATTTGAAAAAACACAAAGAAAAATTGTATTATATAATTGATGTTTCTATATCCTTTTCACTACATAGGTCCACAAACGTGGATCTCGACTGTTTCGCCTTAAAAATTATCTTTCTGAAAAAATTGGTAGTTAAGAACTCGGATGCACTTGCGTGGACGCCTAAGCTTCCGATTGACACCAATACAGATGCTGTTCGCACATTTTTTAGACGATTTTGGTTAGCGGTAATAAAAAATCGTTTGCTACAAAAGAAATAATTGCAGTTGTACTATGTTTTTAAAAGTCAAAATTATCGTCTGCGGCTTGAGATTTTTGTTTTTATTCAAAATGGCGTTTTTAACGAAGCAGTGGTTCGAAGGCTATATTTATGCTCTTTCCGAAGAGAAATATTCATATTCCGTTATCCAAAAACGATGGGAAAGTCATGGTTTTGTGATATCTAAAGCGTCGATAGGTAATATCGTCAACAAGAAAGGAAAAAAAAACGTCAAATTGGAGCCTCAAGTGGGACAAAAATTCCAAACAAGTCTCCAAGGAAGAAAAGGACATCTTCGACTATTGCAAAGGTACGTTGTTTAATGTTAAAAGAAAATCCCCCTAGTCAAAGGACAGTTGCAAAATCATTAAAATGCTCGGTGTTCACTGTAATCAAAATGATAAACGTTGATTTAAATCTTAAGAAAGCGAAAAAACGCAATGTGCATCGTCTTTCTCCAAGGAAGAAAAGGACATCTTCGACTATTGCAAAGGTACGTTGTTTAATGTTAAAAGAAAATCCCCCTAGTCAAAGGACAGTTGCAAAATCATTAAAATGCTCGGTGTTCACTGTAATCAAAATGATAAACGTTGATTTAAATCTTAAGAAAGCGAAAAAACGCAATGTGCATCGTCTTTCTCCAAAGCATATCGCTGAACGCAGGACACGCTGCCGAATTCTATATGAAAAACGCTTATCCAAAGAAAAATGGAAAAAAATTGTCACAATAGATGAATCATGGGTGTATTTAAATGATTGCAGCAAAAAAGAGCCATTTATTATCATAAAAGGGGAGAAAAAAATTTAAGTACATGGTTCACAGAATCGAAAGAAAGTTTTTCTAAGGGATTCATGATTGTTGCTGGTTTTTCATATAGTGGCAAGTTAAAAATAAAGAGAGTGGAAAAAAAAGTCAAGATTAACTCCAAATACTATCAGGAACATATTTTATCGCCAATTTTTCTGAATGAAATACCATCGCTTTACTCACAGTGCCATCAATCTGTGGAACTCCATCAAGACAAAGCTAGCAGTCACACATCAAAATCCACTGTAAATTTCCTAAAAGAAATGGAACAAAAAACCGGTATCAAGGCCATACCCTTCACTGATATCCCTACTAAATCTCCCGATGTATCACCTATGGATTTTTGTGCTTTCGGACTTTTAAAATCTGCATTATCCAAACGTCGTTCCACAACCCTTACAGGACTCTGGAAAGCTGTTCAGGAGGAATGGGATAGAATACTTCTTCTGACACTTCAAAAGGCATTATTATCCTGGAAATTACGGTGTCGAAAGATAGTTCAGAATAAGGGCTATCAAATAGAGCATTTAAAACACAAGAATTTTATGTAATTTAGTTTTGTGAATACAATATACATTGTCTAAGAATGTGTGAACAGCCTCTGTAAATGGCTGTATAAATCGGTAGTTCTTGTGAAATGTTTATTATTCAAAATCGATTTGGAAGAAATGGCGTTAACTCAACGTGCTTGTAAAAGTAAGTAAATTTCATTTGTTTTTAATGATTTTTAAATTCTTTAGTTAATGTGTTAGAATTGATAATTTCTTAAAATATGTGACAGTATAGTTTTTCTGATTTAAGAAATATCTTATCATTTGAAAATTATTTTGCTTTCAGCATAATTGAAACCCGAGGTACACATATGAGTACCTAAAATGTTTATATCACTATGATGCCACCATCTAAAAGAGGAATTTACTTGAGAACTTTGAAGTATTTCATAATATTTATCACAAAAAACTTATTTTTAAGCAATTTTTATATGGTTGGTAGTGAAGAGGATATGATAGAACATTTCGTTAACACCACACCAGAGGCACGTATCTGCAAAATCGACGTTTCTACAAAAATGCGTACAAAGTTTTGATGCTTCGGGAAGAATCGAGTTACGACT
Organism: Metellina segmentata; assembly: GCA_947359465.1. Classification (NCBI taxonomy): domain Eukaryota; kingdom Metazoa; phylum Arthropoda; class Arachnida; order Araneae; family Tetragnathidae; genus Metellina; species Metellina segmentata. The sequence continues at coordinate 107,876,979 of OX375872.1, read as the reverse complement.
CAAAGGTTATTTCCTCATGAAAATCGTCATTTCCACTAAAAACCAAGACAATTCGTGGTTATGTCATAGTATAAAACATGAAATGATGAGTCAAAAAAGGCAGTTAGGTGAAAAACGCCAAAATGCAGATGGGGTGCATTTGGTGTGATAGTATCGTAATTGAAACTACTCTTTGATCAGTCTGAAGCTTTGTTAAGTATTATTCATAAATTTGATAGACGCATTTTAATTTTGCTTACCTCCATTGAGGTAAGCAATCTATATCGTCATAGTCTGTATTTCGATGTCTCAGAAAGATCGCATGCTCTCAAATAAATATTCAAGGGATAAATTTTACCACGCACTTAAAAACAATTTCTGAGAAAGTTAAATTTCGGAATATTATGTTTTTTTTATTGTTATTTAACTTGGTACTGACAAGACTATCTTGCCTGATTTGTATCGGGACCTCAGTAGCACAGTAGGTTTTCCCGTGCATTAACATCCTGAGGGTTGTAGGAGGCGCAGATTCTATTCCCGTAACGTACCTTTGGTATATTTCTCTGTTCTGTGTAAACTTTCTTGTGTGAGTATGTACATTTCTTGATGTTGCCTGTCTTGTGTTTAGCGTAGTTCAGCCAAATATGACCATTGCGCCATAAAAACCCAAACAACCAAAAATTCACATAAGAGTTGAACCAGTTTAGATTCAAGCTTAGTTTATTTTTGTGAGTTAAATATTTATGCTTTCAATATAAGAAAAATAAAGCAGAATAATTTTTGCCTCAATGAAGGCATTTTGGATTACTCACTCTGAAAATGGCAATTCTTTCTCTGAAATACTATGGTCACCCATAATTACTCAAGCCATAAAACTAAAATTAATTATAACCAGTTGAATTTAATAAATTAAACACTGAGAGAAGCCCGTATTAAATGTTATTCAGAATTATGAGCAAGTTAATCTATCAATTATTTTAATTTAATGTACCAAGACATGAATGAATGGATCATTTAGTTAATAGATGATGTTATCGAATAACTCTCAGTTTCATTCAAGACAATGGACAATTATCCAAATTATAAATAATTTAAATTTAATTTACAAGCTATGATAATCGAAACGACATATTCGTATTTTAAGCGTCACCATCGATTAAAAAAATTGAACGCTGCTACATGGAAAGCTTTAGGAGATGAGAAGAGCTTAATAAGTACTTCACAGTTAGAGAGATATGATGTTTGACTTTTGTGACGGGACATTTCAAAGAGCTCAGCGAAGCAGATCCCTGTTCTGCACCGTCTGCTACGAAAATTGCTCACAGATTTATCTCCGCCTTCCTTTTCCCTGGAAGATAACTTTCACTGTAAAAGCTACCGATAGCAATCGGCGATATAGTTAAATTGTTTTCTTGCTGCTTAGTATGCGGTGAGTAGTTTCATTTATACGACTTGGGGTCACTGCTCACTGACATATGAAAGTACTTTGTATGAATTTGTGGTTGATGAAAAAAGCTGCATTATCTCAATAAGATTGCATAATATATATGGATGTTTTATTTCCTGGGATTCTTAAAAAAATGCCATTTCTCCCTTCAAAACATCTTAATAAACTTAATATTCGATTTCTTTTGGTATGAATGCGTCTATAGAATTAACACATTTGACTCTTCAAGGCAGTGTAGTTTTAGTTTGCCATTTGAAGAAAATCCATTAAATTTGTACTATGAATATTATCGTAACATTCCAAGTAGTTTCGACGAAATATCTCGTCATTCAAGTTATGAGCAATGTTGATTATGACGAGATATCTCGTCCATCAAATTCTGACCAATGTTAATCATGACGAGATATCTCGTCAAGTATTACCGATTATTTCTGTGATGACTAGATCAAGATCAGGTAAGTTTTTTTAATGACGAGATACCGAGTCCATAAAGATGTGATCAGTTTTGCTAATTAAGAGACACCCTCGTTAAGGCACCACCAGGAGAATTTATTGTGTATCAACAGTTAACAGCTTTAATATGTGCCTAAAGCGCTTGTTATACAAAACCTTTTGAATTTTAGAATTGCCCTGAATTTCCAATCTAAAAAATCTATTCTAAAATTTGTTTTAAGTTTCAGTATTTTTTAATAATTTTTTAGTAGCTTATAGAAAATTATGTTATGAAATTATCTCGCAACACGGATTATTTAAATCACTATTATAAATGAGGAGTCGTGTACGAGTACTTTTACTCTTTGAAAGCGAGTAGAGTAAAATAATACTGTTTGATAAGGAACCTTATTCAAGTTAAAATTATTGAAGAAACATAACGCCAGCCTACTTTTATTTGTAGAATTATGAGTTTTATGTGAAATTCCACATTTTTGTTCCTTCCACCACAGATTATGCCAGGACGCAAGCGATTTCTTTCTTTCATCTTGCTTAGCAGGCATTTATTGGGTCCCATTCGGGGCTATAATAAATGTCCTTTCGCAGAGAGGTTCAATTTCACCCCCCTTCTTTATCGAGGACATGATGGCTTCAAGGCTAAATGGATTGCAAATCCTGCTATAGGAAACGCTTTTGAACGATGAAGTATTTCTAAAAAATGTTATTTCCTGGTTTCCCAAATATCTAAACAACAATCACGTCTCGAAAGCAGCTAAATGGCTTTTCATCGTATAGTAAATATTGCATCAAAAAATTTATACGCTTTTGTGACGTTTCATTACTTGCAGGGGTCATTCTGATTTTAAGCTCCAATGGGTCATTCAAATAAGCTAGGTTGAGGTTAAACACTGTCGGATCACGAACAGACCAAGTTATAAATGGCGTATACCTGAACGAGACTTGTTTTACAATGTTGACATTTCAATACGGTAGTTGCTGTTGCTTTCGAAAATATCAACCCTGCATTATTTATGAGTTTTTATTGCGATAAAAACCTACCACACATTCTCTCGGCATTCGTAGCCTTATTGGATTTCAAAAGGCCATAAATGCGATGCATAAAAATTCAGATTTTTCATCTTGAAATCTTTGTAGGATGAAGAGTATGTTTTGAGAAGGAATATATTCAAGCACTTAGGGTGCATTTTAAGGATGGTTGGAAATTTCGCTAAACTCATAATATTTAGATAATGTTTGCTTGGGGTATTGCTTTTTGAAATTGATCCATAAATTAAGTTGCCATTTTTTCTTTTATTTTTATCCAAACTTTGATGAGAGTTGAATTTGAGAAAGTATACGCATGTTTGACGCATTAGCTAATGATTTTTCACGCTTTTACTTTAAAATAACTTTTTCTTTACATAGCATTTTTGCACAAAATGTAAGAAAATAAATTTTTTTAAAGATATAGTCAACGATAAGAAATTTTTAATCTGCAAAATTAAAAAGTAATATGGTGTTTAATAAACATAGCAAAAATTGTAGTCAAAACACTGAAAAAATTAAGTGTATACTAGCCTAATTATTTACTATAAATATTAATTTTCATAAGCTTCACATTTTCTCTTAGCTCGAGTTCAAAAAGCTAAATTTAACCATAGCAATATTTTATACCTATTAACGAAACCTAAGTAACTTACTACTAAATGAAAGTTACTAAATATTTTGTTGGAATACATACATGTGTTGATGAAACGTGTTTATGACATATGGACGGGTAGATAACTAAAGTGTTTGTATCATCTTATTTTTCTCCACACACAACAGCATACTGTAAGTACATACTGTAGCATTGTTCAGTCAGGAACACTCGATTTAAATGAGTAAGCCTAAACACGGGAATTCTATGAAAGCTAGCAGTCAAGATGAATCTCATTCAAATGTAAGTTATGCAGAATGCATGGACACTTTTTGATCCATTATCTGCAGCACTATCTTCGGAAACAATTACAGCTCTGGACTTTTGGGCTTCAACAAAGCAAATGATAAATGACCACAGTAGGAAAGAAACGTTAATTGAATACTCTTGTATAATCATTCGTCATAGCTATATGAGCACCGCAGGAAAGGTAGCGCTAACAAAATGATAGTCGCCACTTCTACGGAACTACGCTGCGTCATTGCGTGACAAGTAAATGGAAGTTAACTAACCTCGAAACGACTGGCTTGTTTTCTTGTGATATATTTTCTTCGGGGAACGCAAGTTAAGCCACGCGAAACGAAATGGGGAGACATTAAGTCGTGTTCATTAGGGACATTTACTCACAAAGGAAACCAAGTAACAACGAGGAATGAAGCACTAGGAGTCGAGGCTTGGGTCATTCACGACCGGGAATAAACTAGTGAGGCTGAAAATCAGAATGCCTAATTTCAGTTCTTGAAGAATGGCCGACCTTTTCGCACTCTCTACCGCCGTTACATTAAGTAATTGAATCCATTATAGTGTGTCTTCATTTGTTGAATTTCTATTTACTTTTCCGTAAAATGGTTCAGCGTAAGAAATCTCAGCTTACGTTTCGACAGTAAGAAATAAATAAATCCCATTTCATTTATACCGAAATCCCTATTCAGTTAAATTGATCAGTTAATTTTTGGGAATGCCTGATTTTTAACATCGATTGAAAGATTTGAGACGTAAACTTGGGGTTAGGGTCTTTAGTGTATTTTGCATTGTAAACATGCTAGGACGGAAGATATTAAACAATTAATTAAATCATTTCTGATAAAAATATTTCTTGTGCTTCATGTTTAAAAGTGCGAGAAATAATTTTTCTTTCAAATAGCAAGTATTTTAAAATAAAATAGGTTTCTAATGAAACTTAATTGTAGCCCAAATTGAAACACGATAAAAATTATTTTTCTTCCATTTCGCAACACAAATGTAAATTGTAAGTAAACCGAACTTTTCAAATTTGTTCATGATCTGGAAAAAGTTCTATAGCATTTATCAAGTTATTTACTATAAATAATTTATTTAGTTTTTATTGTATTAACTAATGACGAAACCAGTCTGTGTCGGTCTCCCAAACACTCTTATGTTAGATAAGCCTGTTTTTATTAGTATTTAAAATACAATGGTACAGTAAATGTTTTGAATTTTCAGGCATATAAATATTCATGTTCATCAATCAGAATTAAATATAATACCATATCAATCCTACGTAAAGTGAGCTGATTTCTACCCCTTCAAATGCCGTTGAAACAAATAATCGTCTCACACAATATATTTTGTATTATGTGTAAGAATAAATTTTAATTTTTTATGAAGAGGACATAAATTTTTAAGATAGTAGAATATTGATTGAACTATTCCATTATATATCCTTGAAAAAATATCTATAATTTTAATAAAGTGGATTTTCAATTGTTATAAAATGGTTTATTCTGTTAGAACTTAACTTTTAAAGTTGCGTCTCAACGAAAGCAAATTGACACACGATGCAATTTACAAGTTTATGTCAATTGGAAAATTAACTTTGTTTGAGAATCTATAAGTCAGTAAAAATGAAAGAAATATCTGCATATATACAAGTAAAATCTGCTCTTCCCTTAAAATTGATTAGGTATTGTTATTAATATTGTGTGTATCAAATACAACTGAAAAAAATTGTAACCCAAATAGAGGAAATCAAGAATATAAAAGATTCAAAATAAACGTTAATCTTTTTACAATGCCTTAAAATAACTTCAATATTACTTTGTTTTCAAATAACTAACTAACAATTTTTATTCTTAAATAACGTACTGTTTTGAAAAAAAGTGTAAGTTATTCAATTTGTAGACAACAACCACAACGTATGTAACAAATACCTGAATAAGCCATGTACAGCCATAAAAAAAAAACGACTCACCTGATCTTAATTGCACAATTTACATCACAGAACAAAAAGGAAGGTAACAATCGATAAGGATTTATATTTTCTACAAATATCAATATTTAAAATTTGTCTAAGGGTCCGTCTTCGTATTAAATTGGGTGCTTGTTACGAAAATTTCAATACGAACCCCCATCTTTTATCACAAATTTGGATTCTACACACAATTTCAGACGGAAATAAAAAAAGTTCTTCAATTTTATTGGATTATTCACCGATTTGTAAGTGTTAAAAAATTTGATCTCCTAATGTTAAATTGGTGTTTCACGTTTTTTGTTATATTTGCTAAAAACATAAATTTTTCTTGTAAATTGTTTTTTCATCCTTTGCTACCTAAACACCCAAACACAATCTATAAATATTTTAACTGTCAAATTAAATTTACCATTTTTTTTATCAACTATGAAATTAATATTCATAATAATTATGAATAGAAACATGGTCGCATTTTGACATCATGGGATTCAAATGTTACTAAAACACAGGAATTCCAAATTCAAGCTCATTACGTGCATAATTAGTAGCTCAGTGAGACTGTTTGCAAAATTCAATGATTATTATCGTTATTGGGGATTGTTCACGAAAACAGAAATTTCTGCTAACAGATCCTGGGTTTCTATCACAATGGATTCTGACTTTGTCACTATCTTAATGGACTCCATACCAAGGCGACTGGAACAGGTCATTGACTGCGACGGCCACTACACGTCTTTATTAATATTTATAATGTGATTAAACTCCAAACATTTACGCTCTCCCTCAATGGTCTTTATGGATTTTCTTGGTCAATTTTACGCCTTTTTACATTTTTTTCTCAAATCCGCCTGAAATTGTGTGCAGGATACACATTTGGGATAAAAGATGGGGATTCATATTGAAAATATCGGAGCAAGCACCCAATTTAATATGAAGACGGCCCCTTAGACAATTTTTAAGTATCGATATTTGGTAGAAAACATTAATCCCTATCGATTGCTACCTTTCGTTTTGTTCTGTGATGTAAATTGTGCAATTGCGATAGGGTGAGTCGTTTTTTTTACGGCTGTACCTATGTACTACTAGTTCAAAGCATATAGCAATATCTGAAAAGGTATGGCTTCTCTTACAGTAAATACTCATGCTAATCAAAATGCAAAGGAAAAAACAATTAATGACAGAGCTTTTCCTAAAATACCGAAACAGCTGGTATTACAATTTAAATTTGTTCCAACATTGATAATTTAATGCATTGTAGATTTTTTCGTTCGACTTTTCAAATCACGAATATTAATTTGGGATTAAATCAGCATTTTCGTCTGTATGAAGAATTTTCCACATGCTTACATAACGTCCATTCACTACAGCATCTTTTCCATGAGAAATTATCTGAAAATTTTACAACTATGCCTCATGTCATCTATTTTTATTATCACCGTTTTTAACGGAAAGAGCGCACTTTTTCTACTTCAGTCAACACACAATTTGTCTTAACAAAACGACATATTAAGCCGTGTATTATTATTTGCATTAATATATGTAGTACACGGCCATAAAAGAACTATCAATTAGAAGTTTAATGTCTTACGTTGTTAGACGTGTCGACCATAAACTTGATAGGTAATGATGCTTTTATCTGCTTGAAAGTTTAAATAGTTGCAATTCTGGCCTTGATGGGCCATTACGTTGCGTTTCACTTGAAATGAAAACTCGTCTATCATAACGAAAGTACTAAAAGTACTACTCGTAGAACCTTTTAGAAACAACGGAGATGAATCAAGTCCTTCCACTGTGTAATGAAAGTCTAAAATAAAACGTAATTGAGAGACTTCGTATTTTATTGACTTTTAACTTCGTGTAACGATAGTTGATTCAATAAAAAGTTGTTATAGCTTACAAAGGGGTAAGGTCTGTTCAATGTCTTCAATTTAACTGTGACAATCGTGAAATAATAATGGAAACTAATATTTCTAGCTTCATTTTATAGAACTATAATTTTAATATAATATAACATTCCTGCTCATGCATATGCATACAGAAGTTTGTATTGAACTATATATTAATTTTCTTAATGCACAGTTGCGGAAAATATATAAAACCAATCCTCTTTACCCCTGAATCATTTACAGCAGAACAAATTCAAATGTGCCCTCCAATAGAAAGTAGTCTACAAATTCATATGCATAAAATTTGCTTTTGAGGCGGTTTTCATATTAAATAGACTTCATGATATCTAACGGTTGTACCCAATTCCGTCGCCCAATTTTGGATTTTTATCACAATTTAAACCATAGTACCAATATGTAGTAATTTGGTCTAATTGTTTCTGAATTAGAGAATGGAGAATTCGGAGCCCTAATGTTAAACCAGTCTTCCAGACTTATTCATACCCCCCCTTTCGAAATAATCTTACTATCACTCTGAAATTTTAGACATTTCCCCTTAAGAATGATACCTTTGAATTTACACTACTGGGCTGTCAAAGAAAAGAGACGTTGATGCGCATGCGTGAAAAGTCACGAACCCATTGGATTAATCCGTTAGGTGGTAGACACACCCTTGAGTGAACTTATGTTCCGTGAGACCATTGCGTTTGCAATGACCCATAGAGCAGAACAGCGAATTTGCGTCAAATTTTGCGTTTAATTTGAAAATTACCCCGCCTACATCAACTCTTAAGATGATTAAGAAGTTTCCAAACGGAAGAGACCAACTTCTAGCTCGAAAAAGTCGCACCGAAAAAGAATTGCAATTGAATCTAGAAGTTGCTGCAATGTCAAAACCGTGTTGAATGTGTTTTTCAATTGTGAAGATGTCCATCAAGAGTACGTTTCACCGGCAGAAAGATGCAGTACGAAGAAAATTATCACAGCTGTGAGCTATTGGTGATTGGCAGATTTATCACTCTCCAGCCTATTCATCACGTCTCAAGCAGGGTTTTTGGCTAAGCTGTAACCACCCAGGTGCCTCAGTTTCCCCTACAGCCCAGATTTGGCGCACTGCGACTTCTGGCTAGCCCTAAAGCTGAAATCACATATGAAATAGAAACGATTTCAGACAGTGGTTGCGAAACAGGAGAACACGATGAGGCAGCTGACGACGATGCCAACAATGAGCTTTGGAGAGTTTATAAAAGTGGAAGGGACTCTGGGAGACGTGTGAGAGGTCTCTAGGTGCCTACTTTGCAGGAGACTACGCACAGAAAGTCTTAAGTACAATGTATCTTGTTTCATATTACATGACTGGATACTTTCCTGACACATCTCGTAATTTTTAAATTATGTAAATTCTTTTGACAGTTTGTTGCGTTGATATAACTGAATACAGATAGTTTAAAAAAGATTTCACGGTTACTTCCCGAAATTAAACGTCTAGTAGCATTGAGTAGGACGAATCTTGACAATTTACTTTTAATAGAAAGGAGTGGAGAAAGCGAATGTATTAACTCTGGGCTTCGAACATTTTTTAGGTGAAGTATTTGATTTTTCTAGTTATGAAGTTCAAAATAAGTTGGCTAAAGCTTAATTGTGCTCTTCTCGTCTATTCTAGAGAATGAAAATTCTGTTGCCTGACGTATACGTGTTTTAGAATAAACAATGCAACTACTCCTGACCCTAAGAAGTGTTATATGTTTTAATTGTTTTCTCTTCTGATTTCAAAGAAGTGAAACATAAGTTCCAGTCATTCGTCACACGCCCCCCTTGAGAATAAAACCGTTTTCTTTTAGTGGTTCTACAAAACTGGGTTCCCCTGAGAATCGATGCAAAATTTTTTCGATTTTCTAGTAGTTGAGGCTCGCATTTAGCCCAATACCTACTTAACCTGTTTGATTTTTATAGTTATGAAGATCAAAATAAGTTGGCTAAAGCTTAATTGTGCCCTTCTCGTCTATTCAAGAGAATGAACATTCTGTTGCCTGACATACACGTGTTTTAGAATAAACAATGCAAGTACTCCTGACGCTAGGAAGTGTTATATGTTTTTAATTGTTTTCTCTTCTGATTTCAAAGAAGTGAAACGTAAGTTTCAGCCATTCGTCACACGCCCCCCCCGTGAGAATAAAACCGTTTTCTTTTAGTGGCTCTACAAAACTGGGTTCCCCTGAGAATCGATGCAAAATTTTTTCGATTTTCTAGTAGTTGAGGTTCGCATTTAGCCCAATACCTACTTAACCTCGGTTCATTAAAGGCCCTTAAGTAGGAAGTAAACTAAGAAAATAATGACCTACAGCATAAAAGAAGAGAATGAGGAAATCAAGGAAGGAAAAAAGGAGGCTCGGAAGTTGAAAGTTCGGACTAGCATAGATATCAGGGCAGCAAAGAACCACTTTAATACAATGTAATTTACGTTTGCTACTTCTTTTGTGGCAAACGATCTGAGGGTGGAGGGTATAGCAATGGGACATTCGATTTCGGGTTCCAACGTTCCTGATGACTGTCGTTTAAGATTTTTTCCTGCTTGCTTTTATTATTTTATTTTTTGTCGCTTATCTGAGGTTTCTGTCGTTGGTGCTTAGGATTTATGACAGCTTTGAGTTAATACTTTCAAAAGCGGCCAGTTCTTTCTTGAGGGGAAAACTGTTATACTTTTGTTCGGATTTAATTCTTTCTCTCAAGAGCATCAATGAAATGGTACCATTTTTTGTTTATGTCGTTTTAAAACCACGACGGAGGGTTTTCTTAAAAACGCCCGGGGTGATAAATTTTTTCCTTTGTTCCTGAAAGTAAAATTTAACTCAAAGAAATGTCAGACCAAATGAGATTGCCGATCTGGATTCGGCAGTCGTTTCATTCAGCTCATTGAATTCAAATGGCATTCTTAGGTTACGCACAGAAAACCAATTTCATCAATGCGATATAAATAAATACTCTCATTACAATTTATAAAGTTTCTTTTTGTGATACCAGTTAAGACAAGAACTTTGATAAGCATAGTTTGTCTAATTGATCTTTTGTAAAGCTGCAGTATTTTACGGAAGGTGAAATCAACTTCAGTTAGTGAATTTTAATTTTAACTCACCAACTTTCTGTTTGGTTATTTCACAGGAAAGACTGATAAAAAAGTTGTGTTATTCTAAAAATATTGCCCAGTTATCCTTGGCTTGAATTGCTTAAAATGCTTATTAATTTTATCTTCACAACTAAATAATTCCCCCAAATAGTAAAACCGATAATTCTTGCTAGTAACGATCAAATAGAAACGATAAAAAAAACCTGCTATTGTTTTAAAGCTGTTTGGTTAATAACATAATCTATTAGTTTTCTACTCATTGTTACGTATGTATTATAATTATAATGCTGCTTACAACTAAAATTAAGTTTATAATTTTAAGTTCTATATCGTTTTGGTCTTAGTAACTGATTTTAGAAACCATCATATTCTAATTAAATTGCTCAGTAGGTTTTGTTCATTGCCCTTGAAACTTACGAGTCGTAGGCATAGCAGGTTTGGTTAACTTACCCTGGATGGATATTATGTACTTGACATGTCTTGTATTTGGCGCAGCCTGACCAAATAAGGGTCTTGCATCATGAAACCCAAGCAACCAACTTAAAGTATCCAAACACGTTAAAAAAAGTCATTTTTGACCAAAAATTCCAGAAAACGTTTTTGGTCTTATTTGATAGAGTATTTACATGACTTTCTAAAATATGTTTGATTTTTTTCTCTAAGTTAATAAGTTCAGATATATTTAGATTTTAATCAAGGTGGGAATACCCGAAGTAGGTATGGAAAACACCGGAAGGTTCCGATAAAAGACCAAAAACTTGTCAAAATTAAAATTAAACATTTTTTTTTTGCAAGTATAATTTTAGAAAGCTTTCTCAAATGTTTAAGTGGTTCCTCTCTTGGAAATATTGTGAACATTTTTAAAGAGAAGTGAAGAATAAAATTATTTACTTAAACGGTAAAAGCAAGAGAGAGCAAACGGTACACTTCAAACGATATTTTACTCTAAATTAATATTTATGCATTATTTCCTCACTTCAAATATTATAACACAAAAAATTATGGATGGATTTTCGTAAACCTTTGAGAACTTGTTCTTTATAATGTTGTCTAGGGAATGAACTAGAAAATAATTAAGCTGTGTTGAAAAGTTTTTAAATTATTTTCTTAAGAAATAGGACTGTGAAACTATCAAAAATCTTGTATTTATTTTTCGATAGCTTGTAAAATTTTTGCTTACTTAAATATCTTTTTGATTCTTGTTCATTCCATAGAAAAATTCATGTAGTTTCATTTTGTTGCATCATTTTTTAAATTGGTGGAATAGATTATCATGTAGCACATTTGAAGGTTTTGACAAATTTCTTATAATTTTCATACATAATTATCATTTTTACAAATTTATTAATATATACTTTAAATATTTTTAGGCCCAATGCTACTGTTTTATAACACTAAACATAAAAATACCATTAAAAATGTTTCTATACCACATTTAAAAAAAAGTATCTCGAACGTGTTCGGATACCTTAAGTGAAACTGTTAATCGAGGTCAAAGTTGAAAAAAATCTATTACCCTACACTTTTTCGTTTAATATTTTGGATTTTTTTTAACTAAAAGTATATATATGTTCTTTAACAATTACCAGGTAATTCTGTAACATGCAATAACCAACACACATCTTTACCGCATATGTTTTAAATAGAAGGAATTGCTTTTAAAACTGAATGGCTATAAAATATGAAAAAAAGAAATCTGGCCATTTTAAATTTATTAAATACAATACATTTTAAACTTCAAATAGAGGTTAGATGAATTACAGAATCAATGGATTAAGTCTAGGAAAAACAAAGACTATAAGTTCAGTACATATATTTTAAACCGTTGTGCCATTACCCGGTATTAAATTTGATCAGTGTCGTGGTGACAACAGTTCATCAACTTTTGACAAAGTAATGACAGTTTCTAGTCACGTTCTTAAGAAGAATTACAGTTCAAGCTTTTACTTTTCTATACGTGTGAAGAAAACAATTGGCTAATCTTTAGGTTGGGGAAACATAGCTTTAATTATTTGATTAAAAAGTGTTGCACCGAGGGGAAAACACTTAACATTATACGATTGAAAGTTATAAAAGAAAATAGTTTTTTAGGAAACTTATTTTCTTTTACAATGTTTGTTTTAATTATCTTATTTATAACAAGATATGATGCCGTCGTATATGTATGAAGTTGTTCTTATTCTTGTTTTAATGTTTCACTTTTTCTCCTGTTAGGCCTCTTTAAAGCTGATTTTAAGTTCAAGATACTTATGTCCAACTGAACGTAAGTATTTTCCTTATCAACAACTTTTGTGTAACTGTCTTCTGTTACCTCCATACCTTGTAAAGTAGCCCTAGTTACCATTATATGTATCTATTGTGTACATACTAAGTATACATTGTACACATACTAAATATTCACTGTACACATACTAAATATTCATTGTACACATACTAAGTACACATTGTACACATACTAAGCATACATTGTACACATACTAAGCATACATTGTACACATACCAAGCATACGCATTTGTCAAATACCATTGAAAGTACTGTAAGATACAATTTATTTCATAGAACCGTTAGGGCTTAATTTTAAACCAGAAATACTGAGTCTTCTTTAGTTGATAAAAAGTATTTTATCGATTATTTTTACCTAGACAATCAATGGTGCATTTCACCTTCATAAAAGATGGAAAACTATCTTATTATGCTTCACTTTGTTATTTCTCAATATTTTTTATCCATCCGTAACAGAAGCGTCTATTGAGTATATCACTTTTCTCAGTGTACTCTGGTAATAATAAAATTAGTACAAAGGTTTCAAAGTCGTACTTCTGAAATCTTTGAAGAACATGTTGGAAAGAGTAGACATTTACACGATACAATGTCAAACAAGGCACTAAATGTGTTTCTAAAGCATTAACCTTAAAACCATGATTGATATTATACGCCCTCCGAATCGTAACACGAAATTTTTGTTATAATACATTGTTTTCTTTTCTGGCAAATAATTTGTACGGATGATTTTCACTATATTTTCTGTTATAATTTTTGTCTTCATGAAAACCGGGTTCTCTGACAGAATACTGCTATTTTAGTTTATGATTTGAAGCACTAAGCATTTTCATTTGTAGGGGGGAAAATTAGTAGATGCAAGACGATAAAAACTGCTCGAAGCCACGTCAGCACAGAACAATCCTTCTATTTGAAGAATTTAATTTCAATTGTGAAATTTGACAAAATGAATGGCTACGGATGACTCATGCTCAAGAGTATTAGTCAAAAGCAGCTGCAATATTCAAAACCACATGAGTTACGTGATCGGGGGTTATGTGCGGAAGTTTCCCAAGGTCAAGAGTTTTGAACTTCTGGCTTAAGTACTTCAAGGCTTTGCAGGGTTCAAAAGACTATTGAAATGTTTTGTCATTTTTTATACTCCAACTATATTTATTAGTATTGCAAATCGCAAGATGTTGATACTGTGATAATAAAACTTCGGGTTTTTAATTGGTAGCTCAAATAGCCATTATTTAACGCTCACTACAGAGTGTAAGGAGGTGAATAATTTAAAAATATACGGGAATTTATTTGATACAACGTATTTACTCTCTTCGAAATTCCATTTTTAAAATATTCCTTCTGTTCACCTTACTGAACATTTGTTCTCTTCTGAATTCTTCTGAATGTTGTAAGTTAATTATACCAACCCATTTAATATCATAATTTACTTTAAATATGTATTATAGTATTATTTATAAGTTGCTTTATAAAATTGTTCTTTCTTTGAGTTAATCAATTACAGACTTTCAAATCTATGAAAAATTAAATGACTGCATATAGAAGAGAACCTGACATAAAAAAGACAAAAATTATATCATATACAATTCCTGTGTTAAATAATTCAGTTTATTCTATAACGACAACGAGCGTTCTTTTACTGACTTAAGTGAACAAATCATGTACAAGAAACACGACAAACAGAACCGCAACTTCAAAGGATTAAGTAACTCGAACACACAAAGAAAGCCACTAGAAGTGAGAAAAATATCAGCACGAAAAGAATGAAGGGAAAAGGGATCACGTTATCATACTTTTAGTTTTCAAGTGAAGTAACTCGAAAGAT